>OX465281.1:177803146-179279014 GCA_949987705.1 Thereva unica | reverse complement strand
TATATATATATATATATATATATATATATATATATATATATATATATATATATATTAGGGCGGGTCAATTTGTATGGATGAAAAAAAATCGACCTTTTACACCCCCTAGTGATATTCTATATGTAATTTTGAGCAACTTTGCCCAAGAAACTATAGTTCGAAAATCGATTTTGAGCCTCCGGATTTTTAAAAATAGATATTTTTTGTCAATATTTATGATTTAATTTATTTAAGAAGATAAAAATACAAGTTATTTCTCCAGGCACACGTATTTAGGAGTTTCTGTGGGCGAGCAATCTATTGCTAATGTTTACTTATATTTACTGGTCCCGCTAAAGGGCGCTTTCGTACATTTTATCTATATTTCGTAGGTTTTATCACTATTTTTAAAGAATTGTTTTGTTTTGCAAAACCAAATTATGAATGGCCTAAAATAAATGCATGGGTCAAGTATATTAAAACACGTGCGCTATAGTCGTTTTGGTGTTGCCACGCTACACCTCTTCCAGAAACACATTCATAGTATATAAAAACATAGGCATATTCGAATGCAACGTTGTATCAAAATTTCAAAGTGATCGGAGATTTTAGATTAAGAACAAACGCACATTTACATTTTTATTATAAATTTATTTTTATTTATAGAATACAGTATAAAAGTAAATTTAAATTCAAAAAGGAAAACATTTTTTTGCAGTAATATATAAGAATCGAGGAGTTATTTTTGAAAGTCTTGATTGCTTTCAAGTCGAGATAATTTCTTACGGCTTTCTAATGTCACTGCCATTATTCCTTCTCGATTCTTGTCTAAAGCACGTTTAGAAACATTAGCCAGCAATTGTATGTGTCTTTCCGTACCTTGGATGTGTAACGGAATTCCTGGGTCAGGCAGCGGTGGTTCGTCGTATTCTAAGTATTGCTCAAAATAATCATGCGGAATCGTTTTTGTAAACGGTGGCTCAAAAATAATACTGTTGTCATTTAAGTCAATCATATTCGTATAATCTGTGCAATTGAAGTTAATAATAGGTTTTCTATAAACTCTAACTCGCATCGGATCGTCCAGTTTATTTCGATAGTGTAAAATTATGTTTATAGCACTGTCGCGTTTGTCTTTTCTGTCATCAAACAACATTGATAACAAAACATTTTCCGAATGTGCATAATATGAATTGTCCTTAATTACATTATTTATCACGTCGCGTAAATTTGGCTCTAAAAACTGTGCCCAACGTATGAATTTCGAAAATAATGCGCTACCATACACGACAGAGTTATAATACTTAATATTGAAATACATTGGCGTATAAACTTTCATTATGTAGGCTACTAGAGTTTTCAAATTCTTAGATGGCTTATTCGTTGTCACATATAACCGTAATACCCTATTGGCCTTGGTGAGCCAGCGAGAATGAGCAATTGGCCCTGGTTTAATGTTAGCCAAATCCTCCGGAATAAAACCATTAGAAATCGCATTGGCCAACTTGTACAAGTACTTTAAATCCGTAGATAATTCACCTTCTTCTTCCATTGCTGGAGGCATATTCTCTAGTTGGATTTTTTCAAAATCAGCTACAACCTGTAAAGATTAGATGAATTAAAATACGATTTTATTATTTTAAACACATTATAAATAAGTAATAGAAGTAAAAATGGTATGAAAAAAGTTATAACAATTACGTACCGGAAGTTCTTCACAAGTTTCAATTTGTTTGTTTAACGTTCCGGTTGTCGTTCGTGGTCCAGTGGTGGATGATCTTTCTAACGTGTCAAACAAATGCCGCAGCGGAAGCTCGTTAAAGTGGATAAGGCACACAAACCAATGCAGTGGTCTGTGTAACTGTAGTTCGAATCGTCGCAATATTCCATTTTTTATGCCAGTATTTGCTGGTTCACCATCACAGCATATGCCAATTAATGAATCAAAGGACATTCCTTTGTTGATGAAAAATTCGTTCAATTTTTTGACCTTAGTTTCCGTATCTTCATTTTCCAATTTTACGTAGCCTATTAATTGGGAATTAGGCTCCTTCAAAACAACTAGATGAGGCTCTTTTACCATCGTTTGATGAAATTTTTGATCTATTTTCTCTCTCGTTAAAGAATCATTTTTTCTGCCATCAAACGAAAATGCTATTAAACTGGAAGCGTCATACCGGTTACGAAGCACTTCTTGTCTACATTTCATTTTTTCTCTACGAACTTTTGCTTTATCCATAATTACAAAATTACCACGGTCATCTCTTACGTTAATGTCTTCCATAAGACATGTTGCCATAGCTGAAGCTATTCTGTCAGGCACACCAAATCTGTCACAAATCATAGCAAACTTCGAAGCATCGTATCTAGGAGTATAAGGTCCTCGTTTCGTTGGAGAAAGATCTTCTGCACTATCTTCATCATCAACATGGATATTTGTTCGATCAGGTATGTATGGTTGATCGCTGCTCTCTATAGTTGCTGGTATTATTGTAGATATAGGTACCTCCTCTACATTTTCTGTCGTATATTCTGGTATCATACATTTTCTGTCATTATGTTGATCTAGCATAAACTCTTTTAAGTGTTCTGGAATCAAGCCACATGAACATAAATTTGTTTTTAAGTCACATTCACATTTTCCGATATAAAATAATTCGTTTGTGGATTGTACGAATGCTCTAAATGATCTGCCTTTCGTTCTGTTCTTATCCGCGGTTTGATATCTGTCAAGCAAAGTATTCAATTTTCTACCAATACTGGTTTTGGCAATAGTTCTAATATTCAGTTTACCCCAAATTTCAAGCAATTTATCTACTACATAAGGAGTTAAAGTCTTATACGAGAACATTTTACTTTGAACTTTAGCACGATCGCCCAGCAAGAAATAATATCTTAAGATATCCACTTTATTTGGCAGATTCACACCACTTAATTCACTAGACACACCAAAAGCACTAATATCTTGAGAAGGCATATGTGTCAAACAACTTCCGGAGCTTGTTGATGCTATTTGGTCTTGCGAAGTAGGCGGCACTGGATCCATAGTATATTAGGTTCTAAATGTTCTTATATACACAAATCAAATAAAAAATACTTATAAAAATAAGAAATACAAAAATTACTTTTACTTTTTTCACAATAGATTCGTTAACTCACGGCGATGCCTAGGAGCGAACTGAACTTTCAGGTTCCTATATCTATTTCCTAACATTCCTTACAAATCGTAATTTCGCGGAACTCCTAATAACCTATTTTACTATCTTACTTTTATTGTCCTGCTTTGATTTTCCATCGGCTATTTCTGTGGAGTATATTTATGTTTATTACATGTGTCGCCTACTTTTTACTCTTTCATACAATTTATTACCCGTAATTATTGCTATATTTCGTACCTACTTATATGTAGGTAATTCTTCTGAAAGGCCCTTTTATTAACCGCCGCAAAACATGATTGTCTCAATATTGCTTCCTGTGAACTAGGGGTGGGATTTCCCTGTTTTTGTTCACTATATTGTTTGTTTGATTTTTTTCCACTTGGACTTGCATTGTTTTACACCTATACGAATTTTAATACTTTCTCTTCTTATTAACTTTAGATTTATGTAATTTTCTTTATTATTATTAATTTTAAATTTATTGAAATTAGTAATGTTTTAATTGAGACCTGCCTTTTAATGGTTTACAATTTGTTTAACTAGAGAATGAGTATATTTATATTGTTTACACTTCATTGAAATGGCGCTAAAACAAGAATGAACCACTCCATGAAACATAAGCCATTTATAATTTGGGGTTGCTATAATAATTTTTCTTGAAAAATAGTGATAAAACATACGAAATATGGATAAAATGTACGAAAGCGTCATCTAGCGGCACTGGTAAATAAAAATAAACATCAGAAATAAATTCCTTGACCCAAAAAACCCCTATATATGTGTACTTGGAGAAAAAAACTTGTATTTTTATCTTTTTAAATTAATTAAATCATAAAAATACCTATTTTTAAAAATCCGGAGGCTCAAATTCAACTTTCGAACTATGGTTTCTTGGGCAAAGTTGCTCAAAATTACCCATAGAATATCACTAGGGGGTGTAAAAGGTCGATTAAAAATTTGACCCGCCCTAATATATATATATATATATATATATATATATATATATATATATATATATATATATATATATATAGGTATATATATATATAGGTATATATATATATATATACATAAAAATCTCGAAAAATATATATACATAAAAATTTTGAGCCCATCTGCACATTTGTATCTTAGAACCACAAGTGGTCAGAGCGTGTGGGCGGTTTCACAAAGAATGGCCCACATATATATATATATATATATATATATATATATATATATATAAGAGTGGCCGTTATTTCCCAAATTAAAGATATTTATGAGAGGACTAGTAAAATCGATTATTTAGATGTCAAAAAGTAAATTATCAATTTTAAAAAATTTGTAACATTAATTTTCGCGTGCCTTTAGATATAACAATTTCCCCCTTTAAATAACAGGGGAAAATCCATTTTCACGTTATGTTATTTATTTCCAACATTATCCGAATAGCTGTGAGTATCGGAGATGCTTAAAAACATCAGGAAAATTTCCCTTTTGAATAACAAATATAAATAATAAGATAGTCAAGAGAAAGGCCTACACGACCCACGTCCAATCAGAGTGCAGAGTATTTAAAAATTGAAATCTCTCAGCAGTTACGAAATTACTCCGTTTTAATTAAGTTGATCAATAAAATGCTTATTGTTACGAATAGTAATTACTCCGTTTTAATTAAGTTGATCAATAAAATGCTTATTGTTACGAATAGTAACAAATTTTATTTTAAGTTGTAAGTTGTTTAGATATCATGAATAATATTCCTCATATTATAAACAATGTATGCTAATCATTCTTGATTTGTAAGTTTTTTCACGTGTCTCTAGATAAAACATTTTCCCCATTACACGGGAAAATCGAAACATTATCCGAATAGCTGTGAGTATCGTACATGTTGAAAAAAATCAAAAATAGTAAAAGGAAAATTTGTTTTGAACAAGTACATTTAGTCGCAACAACACATAACCCATTTATGAACGATCAAAAATCGAGATTTTAGCATTGCACTAAATGAATAGTGTTCCCGTATCAAATATAAACCTTCCTGGCCGTCAAATACGTAATTTTACACTATTTCTTGTAAAATATTCAAAAATTTGACGACACATGGAACTCTCATTGAATATACCAAAAGCGTTAAGAACAAATTTCCAATTTCTAATGAATAAAATTCTTAATAATAATCTTTGCAATTCTCAATAAAAAAAATTCAATTTTGAATGTCGGTTTATGCTACTATAATTAGCATACATTGTTTATACTATAAGGAATATTGTTCATGTTATCTAAACAAGTTAAAATAAAATTTGTTAGGATTCCTAACAATGAGCATTTTATTAATCAACTTAATTAAAACGGAGTAATTTTCGTAACTGCTGAGAGATTTCAATTTTTAAACACTCTGCACTCTGATTGGACGTGGGTCGTGTAGGCCCTATCTCTTGACTATCTTATTATTTATATTTGTTATTCAAAAGGGAAATTTTCCTTTAGGTATTCTTGATGTTTTTAAACATTTCCGATACTCACAGCTATTCGGATAATGTTGGAAATAAATAACATAACGTGAAAATGGATTTTCCCATGTTATTTAAAGGGGGAAATTGTTTTATCTAAAGGCACGCGAAAATTAATGTTACAAATTTTTTAAAATTGATAATTTACTTTTTGACATCTAAATAATCGATTTTACCAGTTCTCTCATAGATATCCTTAATTTGGGAAATAACGGCCACCCTAATATATATATATATATATATATATATATATATATATAGGTATATATATATATATATATATATATATATATATATATATATATATATATATCATTGCAAAGGTGTGATGGATTTGTTGATCAATCGTATCAAAAACTACTTAGAGTGCAAAGGACTAAAAATTTACAAAAAGACCCGATAGTTAAAATATTTAAATTCGTGTTGTTAATAATTACCGATGCCGAACCGTAGTCTCTTTGTTCCGATCATCTGGAACTCTGAGCCTTCTATTAAATAACATAATAATATAATATAACCGAACGCGCAAGAAATACCAAATGAACTTTTCCTTATTAAATGACGCGCAACAAAATGGCCCTGGTATACTAGAAATAGTTTTTCGAAGAGTAGAGAATTAAAATTCATTTGGTGCATAATTTGATAAACTGTTGAATCAAGACAGTCATCTAATCGCCTCACATACTCGAAGAAATTCTTCGGTGGAATGGTCAGTTGGCAATTTTCAAACCGCTTGAATTCAAGGAGTGGATATTCGTATGGATCGATATTTCCTGAATCGTACGAATGACTACAGTTATGAAATTGTTTATTTTTTTGTAAAAAAAGCGGCACAATACGCGGAACTATTCTCTTCTAAAAATTTAACATCTTTGTAGTCAGCAGAGAATTTATGGGTGGCATATGAAAGGCAATTCTGAGTTCTTGAACTAATGCATTGCGGTTCTTGAAACGGCTGATGTGACTCAGGATTCACAAACGCGGGCTCAGCATAATGTGTTTCCCTCTCATATACACAATTTCCTGTTTTAGCAAGATCAAGATGTTTCCTACCCCACAATTTTTTAAAGGATTGAATAAACTGCCAGGATGCGGGATGACGGTTATTTCCGCCCTGCTGGCGAATTGCCCCAAAGAAATTTTCTAGAGAATCTTGGTTTATACGCCGGGTAAGTATAAATTCAAAATTCTTGGACTTTAAATTGGACCACAATCGTTTTAAACTTCTTATATTAGTTTGCCACCCAGAAATACATTTAATGCGATTGCTCCAATCATGACCGTTCGAATCAACAAATTTCAAAGTATCGAAAAAATCTACCATTTCATCTAAAACGCGTAGTTGGTCAACTGTTCTTGAAAAAGGCTTCCTCGTGGGCTTATCGTACAAATTTGAAGAATTAAAAATATCAAAAAGTGTGTCCATTTTTGAAACAAATTCAACGGTATCAAGAAATTCCGGACTTTTTATATTACCTGCTACAAGCCGGATGCAACCGAATGGCTGAAAAGTTGTGTAGCAGCTTTAACACACATTTTTTTATATTTACCTACGCGGAGTAATATGAATTTCGGTAAGGCGTGGCGCGGCTCTATAACTGAAATCAAGCTTGGAATCGATTTCATAAAATTCCCGAATGTGTGAAAATTTAGCGCATTTATTGTTATCATAACACACATTGTATCGTGTAAAATTGTTTCGCGTGGATTTCACTAAATGAGGTGTATCAAAAAAAATATACCATTTCATGGTTATCCACGGTAAACCATGTTCGCGTCTCTGTTAAATTGAATTCGTACTTGAAGAGATTTAAAAAATTCTGCCCCTGGTCGCTTACAACAGCTACAGGAGTATATCCGATTGATAATAAACCCCGAACCGCTTTCGAAATTACCTTTTTAGCCTGTGCAGGTGAACAGGAATTTTTAACGAATTTTTAAAGAAGCCGCCTACAGAGAGTACAGACATTCTCCGAGCGAACTATCTAGACGTGAGTACATCAGGTTGAGAAATTCCTGTAAATCCACCATCAGGAAAGTCAAGGAATTATACGATGACAGGCTGAGAAATAAACTCATTAACTCCACTGCTGGCAGTAAAAATTTTTGGTCCTTGGTAACCTCCATCAGGAAGAATTTTACCTTACACTCAACGCCTCCATTCATCTACAATAGGCAGGTGAGAACAGAAAGCAAACCCAAGGCCGACTTACTTGCATCTCTGTTCGCCGCAAACTCTTCCTTACCCTATGCTGACATACAACCACCAGCCTTCGAGTGGAATTTTTAACGAATCGAACAGGAATTTTTAACGAATTTTTAAAGAAGCCGCCTACAGAGAGTACAGACATTCTCCGAGCGAACTATCTAGACGTGAGTACATCAGGTTGAGAAATTCCTGTAAATCCACCATCAGGAAAGTCAAGGAGTTATACGATGACAGGCTGAGAAATAAACTCATTAACTCCACTGCTGGCAGTAAAAATTTTTGGTCCTTGGTAACCTCCATCAGGAAGAATTTTACCTTACACTCAACGCCTCCATTCATCTACAATAGGCAGGTGATAACAGAAAGCAAACCCAAGGCCGACTTACTTGCATCTCTGTTCGCCGCAAACTCTTCCTTACCCTATGCTGACATACAACCACCAGCCTTCGAGTGTTCCACCCACTCAATGGACAGAGTTTTCTTCAGAACTCGTGAAGTGTATAGGTGTCTCAAAGAGCTTGACTCCAATAAATCCACTGGCCCCGATAATATTCCCCCTATGGTTCTTAAAAAATGTGCCTCACCTTTGGCTAAACCTCTGCGCAAACTCTTCGCCCTATCCTACTTCTCCGGAGTCTATCCCGACTCCTGGAAACTGGCCCATGTTCAGCCCATACCAAAAAAAGGTGACGCTAGTGACCCCACTAACTACCGCCCAATAGCAATTACTTCTATTCTCTCCAAAGTGATGGAGACAATAATAAACAAGAGGCTTTTGAGATATCTTGAACACCACAAAATTTTAAATGACAAACAGTACGGCTTTAGACCAAAAAGATCTACTGGCGACCTCCTTGTTTGCCTAACTGAACACCTCAACCAAAGTATACACCGATTTGGTGAATCTGGCATGGTTGCTTTAGATATCTCCAAGGCTTTTGACAGAGTGTGGCACCCCGCTCTGTTAACTAAACTCCAGGCTATTGGTATTGACTTCGTTCTAAGGAACTGGATTAAGAGCTTCCTTTCTGGCCGTTCAATCAAGGTAGTATTGGATGGCGTCGAATCCGACCCCCACACCATCTCCGCAGGTGTTCCCCAGGGCTCAATTCTATCACCAGCTCTCTTCCTAATTTTTATAAATGACCTGCTCTCAATCCCTTCAAAACCACTCCACTGCTTTGCCGACGACAGTACACTACGGTACTCCTATGGCTTCGAAACTGTAGGACAAGCACGCGCCAGACCTTGTCTGCATTATCGCAATATCATGTCCATTTCAATCAACAGGGACATCGAACGAATTCTTGAATGGGGCCGCAAGAACCGTGTCGAGTTCAATGCATCCAAAACGAAGTACTGTCTCATCTCTAATAAAACCTCCACCGACCCTCCTTCTATTTCAGTGGACAATAAAAACCTGTAACAGCATAATGGCGCGATAAAATAGTGGGCGCCACTTATGCGAGGTATTACCCCCTTAGCCACAAGCCCGGAAGAGCATGACCAAGGAGCCAATACCATACATAAGAAATGAAAAGAAAATCCGGAACTCCTACGCCGGCCACACGGAGTTATCTAGCTCGCCGGAGGGGTCGTGGGGTGTGTGGCCGGGGCTTACCGCGGTTGGTTCACCACTTACCTGTGACTATGAAAAATCTTGAATTCCACCTCCATCCTTCGCCGGACATCACCTGAGCCTCGTCATGGCTATCCGTTTCCCTGAAAGCTCATAGTATCGAAGACTATCAGCTTCAGGGAAAGTCACTATCTAGGGCACCCTGAAAAGAAATACCACCCGCCCTCAACCATTCCACAAAAAAATCTAATACAAGGACATTATATTTATATCACAACCATTTAACAAACCATTCAACATTCCTGTTTATTACAGGTCAAGAACGCACAAGAATATAACAATTTAATGAAGAAATCAATAGTCATTAACACTGCAAGACTAATAGTAGCAGATACTACCATCAACAATTCTCAACGTACTCTATATTTAACTAGGATTGTACAATTATTGTCGGCGGAAGTTGTTGAAAAAAAAAGAAGAGAAAAGTGCCGTACGGGTACCCCTACGTCGCTTTTGTACAGCCGATATTACATTTATCAATTCCGTGTACAACTACCTGTAAAACACAAGAAGAAAAAAATATCTCCACTAAGGAGCAAACAAATGTACAAACAGTAATAATATTAAATACAATGATAACTGCACCAAAAATTAATGGATATTAATACATTAAATTACTAAATGAAAGCATAAATAAATATTTTATTTTCTGTGGTGTGTGTATGTTTGGTTTTTGTTTCTTCCCTCTAGGCTAAGGGTAAGCCCTGCACCCGTTCGAGTATGTGCTCTTTTTCTAATCAGTACACTCTCGTGAAATTTTTGTTTGCTTTAATCCGCGAAAATACAACAGGTGAAATTTGATATTTCGCTATACTCATCTCGTTCAACACTCAATCTCGATTCCTTCTAGCATCCTCGAATGAAACAAACTGATACGACCTGTCTCAATCTTTTTCTACAGCCAAATCCGAACGTTTTTTTCTTCGCGTGGAATTTTATCTGAAACTTTGTGCCATGCACCCAAAAAAAATACGAATTAACCTAGGGTCACCTGATAGAAGTTCACGATTTTCTGCGCTGGCCTTTCTGCGTCGTCCGAGTTTGATTGTCGCAACTGCGACCCACGTACCTTCTGGTCAGCTTAGCCGGTATTACTTCACAATATTTAAATCTTCACTATTGACAGATACCACTTTGATTTCCCGGTCTCTTCTATCCAACAGGATTTTCTTTCGTGCAAATTACACACGACAACTTCGATTAAAGATGATTCAAAAAATCCTAAAACTGAAGATTTTTCCAGGTTTGACTTTTTTCTACTTGAGGTGATTGACTGGGGTTTCGTGATGACTGGATTTTGACATTTGCTAGGGGCTTCTCACTGCTGCACACCATCTAAGACAGCCCAACTAAAAACTGGCTTTTTCACGAATTGTTCGTATTTGCTGCTATACTTCGATGTTCTGGTAACAATTTACGGAGGAATTTAATTATTTGTTTCCTCGACTTAGACTAAAAACACCGATTTTTCAAAAAAAACAAACTCGCCGATAAAACTTCCTTCATAATTCCGATTTTTTTCCCAGACTGACTACTCAATTTTTTCTCTCCTCTTTTTGTTTTTTTTTTCTCCCCGCCTACTGTTTGTTTTCTAACAACTTCTGAATTCCATTCTCGACAGTGATTTTTAGTCAAGTAGTTAATCATTTATTCAGTGAATAAAAACCGACCGTTACATACCCTCGGGTCCACAAAGCCGACTCGCGAGGCAGTGAGGAGCCGAAAAAAACGGTCGCCGTAGGTCTAATATCTTTGGCGCCAATGTGGGACTCGACTCACGACCTGAGAATAGGAGTCTCATGCTCTAGTGAGCTAGCCGGGCTTCACATAAGTGGAAAAAGAAATTATGAAAGACGTTGAAAGAATGCTTAAGCCGACTACTACACAGGTAAGAGTAATAACTAGGAACGAGGTTAGAGGAGTGCTTACGCCAACTTTGAAAAGGTGGAGCAGTCAGTAGATCACTCGGAAGAATATCTGGAAGTACCAGGATCCGGCTGAAGGCAATTCCATATTGTCCCCCTCCGGTTCCTGTAAACTTACAGACATTCTCGCCAGAACCGGTTTCCTCTCGTACCGTGGAGTCAATCTCACGCAATCCCACATTGCATGTGACTCACCCCAGCAGGACGACAGGCAACTAATTCGCCGAGGTACACCCACAGCCGGACCAAAATTTATAAAAATGAAAAGGAAACCTTGAGGAAATCAACAACGTAGGTCTTTGGCGTGATATACACCTATGCTCTTACCGGCCAAATCCTCCAACTCGTACAAGCTGGTTCCAATTTTTTTACGTATCCGAGCTTTCAGAAACCGGGGTGCCAACTTGGCACTGAAACGACCCGCTCGGTTACTCACCCAGAAAGTTCTCCGGTAGACCTCATCTCCGGGCCGAAAACTGCCCACACGACACCGCAAGTTGTATTGGGTTTTATGTCTGAGGTGTGCGGCGGCTAAATTAACAGCAATCCGCTCACGAAGCATCTGCATTTTGTCCGTCAATGGTAGGAAAGCTATGTCACCCTCCTGTAAAACGTTCAGTTTCTTCAGGACTGGATATGCTGATCCGTGCAGGATCATGTGGCTACCAAACAGAGCCTGATATGGGGACATGCCGATCGCCTCGTGGTGGGTACTACGAAGAGCACATTCAATGGACGAAAGATGTCTATCCCACTCACGATGATCCTCCTTTAAATACGCCCTGATGGCGGTTAGGATGGATCTATTCACCCGCTCGGAAGCGTTGGGGTGCGGCGAATATACAGCCGTGCGCACATGGTGCACGCCATAGTCGGTCAACAATTTAGCAAACTCTTTGGAGGTGAATTGCCGACCATTGTCGGAGAAGACCGTTTCAGGCACTCCAAAGGTATGGAAGATAGTTTGCTCGAGAAACTTGACGGACACCGCCGTGGTCTCAGCGGACACGGGGTGCAGGAAGACAAACTTGGTGAAAGCATCCAATACAACAAATACTGCCGTGTGGCCTTTCTTCGACCTGGGATAAGGACCTAAGAAATCGACGTATAAAAATTGGAACGGCCTCGACGCATCCATGGGGTTTCCCATAGGTGGTCGAAGTACTGAGCTGGGGGCTTTGGTGGTTTTGCAGACCTCACAGTTAGCGATGAATTCCCGAACTTGTTTTGCCATACCTGGCCAAAAGTACTTGCATCGCAATCGGGCTAGGGTTTTCCCTACTCCACCATGCGAGGCTTGGGGAGGCGAATGAGATGATTCGACGAGCGACGCGGTCAATTCCATCGGAATCCACAACTTCCATGTCAGGTCGTCAGCAATCGGGTTTCCAGTACGTGGTGATGTACGCTTGAAAACGTACCCATCTTCAACTCGCAGGTCTGGTAGCTGCGGTGAGGCTTGCCTGAGGCTATCACCCAGACGAAGATATTCAGGGGACTTGAAAGACGGGGCATTTAAGTCCACGTCGAAACACAAGGACAATTCGTCAACGCAATCCATGCGTGACAAGGCATCGGGAACCACATTGTGGGTGCCTTTACGGTGTTCGATTGTAAAGTCGAACCCCTGAAGCTTAAGACTCCACCGGGCTAAACGGCCGTTAAGCTCCTTCTGGCCCATGAGCCATTTTAGACTTGCATGGTCAGTAATGACCGTGAAAGTCTGTCCCTCAACATACGCTCTAAACTTTTTTATACTCAGCACGGCTGCGTAGCATTCGAGCTCAGTAATGGTGTAGTTCCGTTGTGTTCCGTTCAATTTCTTGGACATATAAGCAATCGGATGTTCTCCTCCATCCATGTCCTATGGAAAAAGCACACTACCTACACCCGTTCTGCTGGCATCGCACTGAATATAGAAAGGCTTAGAAAAATCTGGAGTGACTAAAAGAGGAGCTTCCGTCATCAGCTTTTTCAAGGTCTCGAACGCCTGCTGGGCCTCATCAGTCCAACTAAAAGATTTAGACTTCAAACAATCCGTGATTGGAGAAGCCACGCTAGCATAATTGGGTATGAAACGCTGATACCATCCGGTCATTCCCAAAAACCTCCGGGTCTGCTTATGAGACTTCGGAGTTGGGAAGTCCATGATGGCCGTCACCTTGTTAGGATCGGTTTTCAGAGTCCCATCACCGATTATGAAGCCGAGATACTTCACTTCAGTCACGCAAAATTTGCTTTTAGATAAATTGATGGTTAACCCCGCACGACGGAGACAGCTGGCCACTTCGTCCAAGAGCTTTAGGTGGGAGTCAAAGTCAGGTGAAACTATGAGCAGGTCGTCCAGATAGACAAAAACGTTTTCACGTAAATGGCCCGGGATGGCTTTATCCATCAAGCGACACATGCGCTGTGGGGCGTTACATAAGCCGAAAGGCATAACTGTGAACTGGTACAGTGGACGACCAGGGACAGTGAAAGCTGTCCGCTCTCGCGACTTCTTCTCTAAAGGGATTTGCCAGAAGGCGTCCTTCAGGTCTAAGCTCGTGATGAACTTGGTGTCTTGAAGACGACCAAGAAGACCATCAATGTGTGGAAGAGGATAGGCGTCTTTGATAGTGACACTATTGACCTTGCGAGAGTCAAGGCACAGGCGGACCTTACCTGGTTTACGAACCAACACCACTGGAGAATTCCAGGGACTATTTGATGGCTCAATCACCCCCAGCGACAACATCCTGTCTAACTCACCATACATCAGCTGTTGTACAGCGGGTGAGACGGGATAATGCCTCTGTTTGATAGGAACTGAGTCACCAGTGTCAATAATGTGTTCCTCCAGGTTAGTCTTTCCCAGTCCGAGGACATCAAAAGAGGGAAATCTGGCCTTGACGCGTTCCAACCGTTCGCATTGCGGGGACGTTAAGTCGTGCATTTTTGCAGACACGGATGGAGCGTTTATCTCGCCGACTATTTGGGGAGCTAGGCCGAAAAGATTCCAAAAATCCATCCCTAGGTACAGTCTCTGGCTGAGACTGGGCACCACATAGATGGTTATATCACGGGTCCTTCCTCCAAAGGATATCGGAACTCGAATATAACCGCAAAGTCTCTGCGGAGCCCCGTCAGCAGTATGCACTACAGAGTGCAAAGTGTAGACTGTCACTTCGGGATGATTAGCTAGAAACGCTTCGGCATCTCTTCCCAAACAGCTAACAGTGGCACCACTGTCCAACAAACCAACCACTTCCTCGTTAGCTACGAGGACCTTCGTAAACAGCCGAGGATCTGACGAATCAAAGATGAAGGCAGAAACAATTTTCTGCAAACATTGTCGCTTCTCCTTAGCTCGTACTCTAATTTGGGGAGGGGTGCGCTTGGAAGTGAGGGAGTCCACGAAAGGTGGCTCCGAAAAGATGCGGGCACGAGTGGAGATATATCTCTTCCAACGGGAAAGGAATGAAAGTTTAACCTCCTCAGAGGGAAAAACAGGAAGAGCATCAGTTGACGTAAAGTCGCTGATGGTAGTCATATCAGGTGTATGTGAAGAATGTGTAGGGAAAACGGGCGAGCTTAGCTCGGGCGCGGACTCCCGTTCGATCTCGCACCCCCGCTCCGATTTCCCTGACAGGTAGGACACACTGGGGTCACGACTCCTGGCTTGCCACACTTGTAGCAGAACAAGCCACGAGTCTCAGATGGGCAGTCCATAAAAGGATGGCCCGGTTGCTGGCAATTCCAACACCGGAGCGGTCGTGGATTACTCTGGAACGGACGCGGCGCCGTCATTTCATCTATTTTTTCCGCAGACATGTCCGGAAGGGTTTGGTCCGCCGGATAAGGGGACGAGTATTCAACCTCGTGCACCATTCGCTCGGGCCTACGCTCTAGCTTTTTTAGTTTATGCCAGCGCTCCACTCGAACGCAAGTCTCCCGCAATTGTTGAAGGCTGGTGAAATTATGCCCTATAACCGCTGACCCTAGCGTAAAATTCAAATTTCGGACCACTATCCCTAATAATCCGCTTTCAGACATTGGCTGAGCCATGCGGTTATGTAGCGACAGCAGCTGGGCAGTGAAGTCATCGAACGATAGATGATGTTGTTTGGTATCCATCATCTGTAGTATCAGTTCTTCATCGGACTCCCTTGCGCGAAAATGTCTGATGAACTGTGTTTTGATGGTTTCCCAATCAGGGTCCAAATGATGGCGTCGAAACTGCGACCAGTACCAGTCGGTAGCTCGACCTGACAACAGCGAGGAGAAATGCCTGCAAATTTCGGCTGGGCCGACTCCATCATCGCGAGCCTTCAGCTCCACCCGGAACAGAAATTCCTCCGCCGACAACACCTTGTCCTCGCCGGAGAACTTTAGGTTCCAGAAGGAAACCGGAGACTTGCGATGTTGGGTCCCAGACCAAACATCTAGCCTGCCAACCGCAGGTGTGGAAGCCTCCGGGGTGGACTGCTGATCCCTGGGTACACAAGGATTCATCGGAACCTCAGCAGGTCGCTGCTGGGTTAACAAGGTGTCTAGAGCTTGTCGCAACTGGGCGACTTGCTCCTCTAGCGAAGGAGGGTGATCATTCGAAGTCGACGCATTCATTTGCGCAGCTGGAGCTTCGACCGGAAGATCGCTATCATTAGTGGGTGGAAGCACCTTTCCCCTTCGAAGTTCCATACTTTAATTTCAATTCTATAATGAACTCACTAGTTTAGGAATGAAAAGAAAACCTTCAAATGAGAAAACTATACTCGAGCTCGAACCAAAATGAAGTATAGTAGAACTGGATAACGCAGTCTATAAAAAGTATTGCCTACCACAAGGTTAAACCTGAAGACAACCTCGCGGATATACGCCCAGAAGAATCGAAGAGAAAAAAAATTTTTTGTGTGAAAATAGATTCAAATAGATTCAAATAGATGATGATGAAATTGTAAGATTGAGTATGTATCCCACAAGGAAACCAAAATCGACAGCAATTGGTATAACAACAAATGCCTAATACTCAATCAAATAAATATTGATATTATTGATACTATATGAGTGTAACTAGAAAACAAAATCAACGCCGCTTAGTGTGTATTGACAGAACAATAACAGTGTATGGGTGTATATACAGGTTAGTGTATATGAGTGAGTAGATGATATGCTTTAATTCAATATACGTGGAATGGTTGAGGCAGACAACAATCCCCTCAGGGCTCCCGCATGTCGATGTCCTCGATGGCAGTTGGTGAAAACCATGAAGCATAGTCATCACCAAGTGTCATCCAGGTCGCCGACCCAGCTTTAGGTAAACCCGAAAGAAGGACGGAAACGAAAATTCAAAATCGCCTCGCCACGAAAGGAAAGGAAACTTCTTCAAAAATAAAAAAATTTGGGGGATCCGCTGTTCAACCACAACTGAGCTACCTTTCGGAAAATCAATCAGTTGGAAGAAACAGACGAAAAAAAAACTCAGGATATAAACAAAAAATAGAATTTAAAAAGCTGGATGGACCTTCCGAAGGAACAAGGGGCGCAGTGGCAGGCGTTACCACGCCTGTTACCAAAGATGGTTAAGCCCTTGTACCAACTTCAACGTCCACCAGGAAAATTAAAAGAAGATCCTGTTCAAAGACCGACGCAGTGGCAGGCGGTATCACGCCTGATACCAGAGTCGCCGACCCTAGAAACAGGACAGGGATGAACCACTACTACACCTGCACGCATAGCCAAGCGACCACCGCTTGTTAGCAAGCCGTGCAGGTCAGCATGGTTCGAAGCTACTCCAAAAACGAAGAAGTTACCGCGTAAGTGAACGGGTAGGCCTAAAAGCGAAGACAAATAAAAATTCACCTAGAATTTGGACAAGGATGCTGCAAAAAAAAATTCGGCAAAACAGACAAAGGCTAAGGCCTCGCGGTACTACCTTAGCCCACAGCGAGCGCTTGGTAAAAGTGGTGAACCATAAACAAAAAAAAATCAAACGTTGTCCGTGAAGGCACAAGTGGTACTAAACCAAAAAAATTTAAACTTCAAGGTCCGTGTAGGACAGTCAACGGGCTTTAAAAGCTCCGTTGGGCGCCATTTATGTAACAGCATAATGGCGCGATAAAATAGTGGGCGCCACTTATGCGAGGTATTACCCCCTTAGCCACAAGCCCGGAAGAGCATGACCAAGGAGCCAATACCATACATAAGAAATGAAAAGAAAATCCGGAACTCCTACGCCGGCCACACGGAGTTATCTAGCTCGCCGGAGGGGTCGTGGGGTGTGTGGCCGGGGCTTACCGCGGTTGGTTCACCACTTACCTGTGACTATGAAAAATCTTGAATTCCACCTCCATCCTTCGCCGGACATCACCTGAGCCTCGTCATGGCTATCCGTTTCCCTGAAAGCTCATAGTATCGAAGACTATCAGCTTCAGGGAAAGTCACTATCTAGGGCACCCTGAAAAGAAATACCACCCGCCCTCAACCATTCCACAAAAAAATCTAATACAAGGACATTATATTTATATCACAACCATTTAACAAACCATTCAACATTCCTGTTTATTACAGGTCAAGAACGCACAAGAATATAACAATTTAATGAAGAAATCAATAGTCATTAACACTGCAAGACTAATAGTAGCAGATACTACCATCAACAATTCTCAACGTACTCTATATTTAACTAGGATTGTACAATTATTGTCGGCGGAAGTTGTTGAAAAAAAAAGAAGAGAAAAGTGCCGTACGGGTACCCCTACGTCGCTTTTGTACAGCCGATATTACATTTATCAATTCCGTGTACAACTACCTGTAAAACACAAGAAGAAAAAAATATCTCCACTAAGGAGCAAACAAATGTACAAACAGTAATAATATTAAATACAATGATAACTGCACCAAAAATTAATGGATATTAATACATTAAATTACTAAATGAAAGCATAAATAAATATTTTATTTTCTGTGGTGTGTGTATGTTTGGTTTTTGTTTCTTCCCTCTAGGCTAAGGGTAAGCCCTGCACCCGTTCGAGTATGTGCTCTTTTTCTAATCAGTACACTCTCGTGAAATTTTTGTTTGCTTTAATCCGCGAAAATACAACAGGTGAAATTTGATATTTCGCTATACTCTCATCTCGTTCAACACTCAATCTCGATTCCTTCTAGCATCCTCGAATGAAACAAACTGATACGACCTGTCTCAATCTTTTTCTACAGCCAAATCCGAACGTTTTTTTCTTCGCGTGGAATTTTATCTGAAACTTTGTGCCATGCACCCAAAAAAAATACGAATTAACCTAGGGTCACCTGATAGAAGTTCACGATTTTCTGCGCTGGCCTTTCTGCGTCGTCCGAGTTTGATTGTCGCAACTGCGACCCACGTACCTTCTGGTCAGCTTAGCCGGTATTACTTCACAATATTTGAATCTTCACTATTGACAGATACCACTTTGATTTCCCGGTCTCTTCTATCCAACAGGATTTTCTTTCGTGCAAATTACACACGACAACTTCGATTAAAGATGATTCAAAAAATCCTAAAACTGAAGATTTTTCCAGGTTTGACTTTTTTCTACTTGAGGTGATTGACTGGGGTTTCGTGATGACTGGATTTTGACATTTGCTAGGGGCTTCTCACTGCTGCACACCATCTAAGACAGCCCAACTAAAAACTGGCTTTTTCACGAATTGTTCGTATTTGCTGCTATACTTCGATGTTCTGGTAACAATTTACGGAGGAATTTAATTATTTGTTTCCTCGACTTAGACTAAAAACACCGATTTTTCAAAAAAACAAACTCGCCGATAAAACTTCCTTCATAATTCCGATTTTTTTCCCAGACTGACTACTCAATTTTTTCTCTCCTCTTTTTGTTTTTTTTTTCTCCCCGCCTACTGTTTGTTTTCGAACAACTTCTGAATTCCATTCTCGACAGTGATTTTTAGTCAAGTAGTTAATCATTTATTCAGTGAATAAAAACCGACCGTTACAAACCTAACGGCAGAACCGTCTTTAAACATCCTAGGCATAATACTATCCGAAGATCTGCAATGCCTGGGATTCCTGAAAAGATGCAAATTCCTCCTTCAGCCGTCGGCCAGGGCTACAATCTACAAGTCCTACATTCGTCCTCGCCTCGAATGCTACTCGTATATTTGGGCTGTGGCCCCGAGAACCACCTAAGCCTGGCTGGACAAGGTGCAAAGTCGCGCTCTCAAACTTATTGGCGATAGCGCCATTTGCTCCTCAATTTACTCATTAAGCCATCGTAGGAATGTAGCAGCCCTTGCAAAATTTAACCGATTTTACCACAACGATTGCTCTACTGAAATAAGTAACCTCATGCCTCCACGGCAACATTTTTCCCGCAACACAAGACTTGCCCGCTCGGCCCACCCTTATAGTCTACAGCCCTTATCTTCGCGCACACTCCGATTTAGAAATTCGTTTATAACAAGAACAACACGACTGTGGAACAACTTACCTCAGTCAATATTCCCGAACTCATACAACACCCAAGAGTTCAAGCGCAAGGCTCATCACCATCTCCTCCAACACCCGCCCGATTCCCCCTAATCTATCCTATATTTCTTTCTATCCTTCGAGCTAAGCTTACTACTAGACATTGCACCATGACGTGTACGACATGACGAACTAGTAGTACAAAGGATGACACCTAAGCTTAGACTATCAAATAAAAAAAAAGGAATTTTTAACGAAAACGTAATCGAGAGGAATCTTCCAATTTTCACCTAAACCGGGCACCTGTATTACAAACGCGTTATGAGCTAGCTCATTTGTAGTCGTTTCTCCGTTGTCTTCAAACCCGACGATGTGATTACGCGCCCGGTCATATTGCAAATGCGTTTTTAAGCTAATTTCGTCGATACAAATTACGCAATATTTTGAAAATTCATCGAGTGATAAAAATTTGTATTCCATTGCTTTTAAGTAAAAATCCATACTACCTGGGCCAGAAGCCCAAGATTCTGTCATTTTATTTAAAGTATTTAAGCAAGGAAGATTTAAAACATTCGCGTTCAAATATCTATAAGTGCTTGGTGATAAAAAATGAATCATGAGCTCGACTGACTTAAATTTGTCACTATACCGAACACCTTTGCTTTTGCGTCTTTTATTAAGGGCCGCCCCTTCTATTAAAGTTGCCAAATTTTCCGGTAGAAGATCGTAACTTCGTTTAATATAAAATGCGACCGTCGATTGACAACGAATTTTCGCGAGAGAATTCTCATTCTCTAATGACTTTAAATGAAGTTCCTCTTCCAATTTTTTAACATGCGCCCGCAAAACAACATTTTCTTCAAATTCACGATTGAGCCGTTGCTCTAATTCTTTAATACGTAAATTCAAATAATTTGGACAGGTTGAATTACAGTTCAAAGCTACCTTTTCAGGAATAGTAGAGTCAAAAAAACCCGGATGAATTATTAAGGGAGGAATCATTTGATTTCAAAGACTCCCTTTGTGGCTCTAATATACTGTCTGAATGTCCCCCTTCTATATGCTTCGTCTGCAATATGGAGAATATAGTTACGCAAATCTGCATTAAAATCCTAATATACAATATCTATATCTAAGATTGCTACGAGTTGCTGGTAATATGAATAAAAACAACTAAGTGCAAAAGGCTAATATTACATATTATGCTGGGTTTCCACCAAACAAACAGTTTAAAAAACCAGTTTTGTTTTTAAAAAATTTGTTTGTTTTGAATTACCCACTCGAGTGTTTTTGTTTATAAAAACACTATTCTCCGACAAATTTTTTCCAAAATTGTCATTTTTGTTGGTAAAAACAGTTTTTGTTCCTTGTTTTGTCTGTTTGGTGGAAAACCGGCATTATAATAACATATTGAGCCTGTGGGAATTGCGACTAAATTGATGACTAAACTAAATTTGCAATTTTTGGCATTGATGTAGGGAATTTTTTCGATGACTAGGGCATGTGTGAATTCAGTGACTAAAATTTAGTGTCTACAATACAGCATTTAGCCTTTTGGCGAGGAGACTAATTTATTTGACAGTTAGCTAAATTGACGGTGCATTTGTTTCAAGAAAAAACGGAAAATAAAGTGAAGAACTAATAACCTGTTGTCAATAATGATATCTTGTACATCCATATATTTAGTTGCTTACTGTATAAAAAGCATATACTATAAATAATAAGAATTAAAATGATTGTCAATTCAATTTAGTCATCAAGAGGATTCACGCAGCAATTCCCTACATTAAGGACAAAAACTGCAAAATTTAGTTTAGTCATCAATTTCGTCACAATTAATACAGGCCCTAAGTTCAATTGGCAATAATTTGTACTTTTATAATCTATATTATATGCTTTTTATACAGTAAGCACTTAAATATATGAATGTTGAAGTTATCATTATTAACAACAGGCTATTAGTTCTTCACTTTATTTTCCATTGTAATGAACTATTTTGAAACAAATTCACCATCAATTTAGTCAACTTTCAAAAAATTTAGTCTCCCTGCCAAAAGACTAAATACTGTATTATCGACACTAAATACTAGTCACTGAATTTACATAAGCTCATATCACCTAATGGGGCCTATTTTGCCGATCAAATTATATCAATTTATATTATGAAAAATTAGAAAGAAATTATATTTTTTTTGCTTTTCAAAAAATCGTTTTTTTGACTGTCATTTTCATAAAATACCTACAATTTCACAGGTATTTTATGAAAATGACAGTCGTAAAATCGCTTTTTCAAACATTTTTCCCACTACTTTGATCTCATTTAATTTTTCATAAGATAAAATGATAAAACTTTACCCACAAAATAAGCCCCAATATTTTTATATTTATAACTACATATGTACATATATTAAACACAGGTACATACCTATCATCATTTGGAATTTCAAACAAGTGTTTTGGATTATCGCATCTAAAAACACATCTATTGGTCATAATTCTGAAATTATTTCATAACTACCTTTGTTCTTAATTAAAAATTAATTAATCATTGTAAAAGTACTTACGGGAATTTTTTTAATAATTATTATTATGTTAAACTCAGAAAATACTTTTTGTTCACAAATTCACGTGCACTTCTTTTGCTTAAAACCACGTGAACTGAGCCGACTTTTATTAGGTATCTTTCTATGAAATTTGTGTAACGGTTGTTTTTTTATCCGCCAAATTGAATATTTTTTAAAGTTCAGGCTAACACATTGAACTATCCCATAAAAAAATCAAAACAAACGAGCAAATATGCACCAATACATCCCCATATAAACTCATAAAATTTTCCGACTTATGGTTGTATTCCAGCGCGTATAAAAATGTTGCATTCTCTCTCAGATAGCCTGACATCGTCATTTGAAAAACTTGTGCATGCAGCTGTTCGCCTTTCACTCATTAACCATATGAAGATGAAAGACTTGTTAATTTCTAGACACTTTGCCCTGACCCAGCATCACACACACACATTCACTTGCAATTTTTTCTCTCGTACATGACCATGTGACGTTACAAACCAATTGGCACAGCGAAGAAAATTCAAGATGGCAAAAAAGGTTAATCTAGGGGTTATATGTAAAACCCCATGTTAAATTGTCCTAGAACCGGCATAGCTATTCTACTCAACTCATTAACGAATGGCAATCTGGCTTTCGCAAACGCCATAGCTGTGAAACTGCCCTCCTAAAGGCGACGTCTTATATTCGAAAGTCACTTGACCAACATCACATTTGCTGCTTATTGTTGCTCGATTTCTCGCTTTTGATAGTGTTAATCACGGTTTGTTTCTAAAAAAAAACTCGCTTCCCAGGCTAATTTTTCTTTTCCTGCCCTTAAACTGATACATAGTTTCTTAACCAATCGTTCCCAGAAAGTTCTGCTCGGTAACAATTCTTCCTCAATTGCTGCTCTTCACGCGGGTGTGCCCCAAGGCTCCATCCTTGGTCCGCTTCTATTCGGGATTTTCATTAATGATCTTCCTTCTGTAGTCAAAGATTCCTAGATTCACATGTATGCAGATGATGATCAAATTTATATATGTATCTTCTCCAAAAGAACAATTCCTTAGTAGTTTGGAGAAACTTAACGCAGATCTGCAGCGTGTTTCCTCTGGGTCGACATTGAGCCATCTACTACTTAATCCTCAGAAATCCCAATGCATGTTTCTCTCTCTCATTCTGCCTTTAACTGTCCTAATGTATCTGATATTGCTTTAAATGGAGTTCCCCTCGTCCGCGTTGATAAAGTGAAAAATCTTGGTGTAATCTTGAATAGTAGTTTAACATGTTGCGGTCACATTTATTTATTTTATTTTATTTATTTATTTGGCAGAGTACACAAGATTACAATCTTTTAGAGTACATTTAACAAATGGTAAATAATCCTAAATTGCTGATTTTTTGGATGGACAGAGGAAGTCTATCCCAAAGTCTAATCGCATGCACAAAGAAGGAACGACTACCAACCAAGAAACGATGAAAAGGGATAAGCAGCTTGAATGACCTCAAGGACTGCATGGGGAAAAGAAATTCAGTGAGGTAGCAAGGATATTTAGAATAAAAAATTTTATGTAGAAGAGTTAGTGCTATGACATTGAGAAAATGAAAGATCCCACATCCTAGTAGTGAATTTTGCACGTCCGACACATGATCAGATCTACGGAGTTGAAAAAAAATCTCAGACAATCATTGAATGCGACCCTGAGTCGATGATGACAGGACGAATCAAGAGACATATAAACAAGGGCGCCATAGAGAAAATGCGGCAGAATAAGTGATTTCACAAGCTTGGCACGGATAGAAGGTGAAAGCAGATCCGCGAACAGCCACAGTTTTCGCAATGTACCATATATCTTGGACAGCATGAAGGAAACATGATTACAACAGGAAAGCTTACAGTTAATAAATATCCCAAGGCTCTTGACAAAATCAGCGACAGGAATAGGAACATCACCTACTAATAGATTAGGAGTATATTCAGAGGATATAGGAC
Source organism: Thereva unica (assembly GCA_949987705.1). Classification (NCBI taxonomy): domain Eukaryota; kingdom Metazoa; phylum Arthropoda; class Insecta; order Diptera; family Therevidae; genus Thereva; species Thereva unica. The sequence goes on along the minus strand of OX465281.1, from coordinate 179,254,630 downwards.
GATGGCTTATAAGCAGTACTTGAGAGTACTTGATTCAAGATAAAATATTATTCACATTGGCAGTACAGGGAACAATGTCACTAGCAGGAAATGAATTGTACAACTGAAGGTCATCAGCATACATATGAAAAGAACAGCCATCAATGACAGAAGGAAGTTCATTGATGTACAGGGAAAAAAGAAGAGGACCCAGTATCGAGCCTTGAGGCACACCCAGACGCACCAGCAGAAGAGAGGATGTTCTGCCATTGTGACGAACACATTGAAATCTATCAGAAAGAAGAGAGGAGAAAAGAAGCGTGGCAGAGGAAGAGAAATGGTAGAGTTGATTAAGTTTGGACAACAGGAGCGGATGTACCACCGAGTCAAAAGCCTTAGAGAAGTCTAGCAGAACCAATAAAGCAATTTTACCCCGATCAATCGCAGCCCTAAGATCAGTTGTAACCTTCAACATAGCAGTCTCACAACTGTGCGATTTACTGCGTATGTGTTTAATGAAAGCGTTACTTCTCCCCCATCTAATGCATTTCCAGTCTATTTTCCCTTCTCTTGACTCTTCCTGCGCCCGTAAGCTTAACATTGCCTTCAACGACTGCGAACGATTTGTCCATAAACTTCGTCGTTATGATCATATATCTCCCCACTCTAATTCTATCCTTGGTTGTTCTTTCAGTGACTATCGGGAGTACAGAGTCTTGCGTCTACTCCATGATATCCTGTATCACCGTATACCGGCTTACCTTAACCAACTCGTAATACCCTCACAATCTTCCAGAAATAATAATTTAATTATTCCACAATTTCGTACCTTGATTGGGCAACGTTCTTTCTTTGTCTTCGCGGCGTTGCTTTGAAATTGCCTTCCAGTTGATCTCCAGCGCGTTGATTCAGCGGGCTTTTTTAAGAAGCGTCTTTTCCATCATGGATGACGGATACGGATGACGTAAACATCGTGGGAAGGTCCTTTTTAGCAGCAAAAGAAGTCTATATCGAATTAAAAGAGGCGGCAAAGGACATAGGCCTGAAGATTAACGAAGAAAAAACGAAGGTGATGCAACAATCCAGAGCAGGACGATTTAGAATGGGAAGAAATACAACCATCGACGAACATAACCTAGAAGTAACGATAGTCTACCTTAGGTCTACTGTCACAAAAAGAAACGAAGAAAAAGAAGAAATAACCAGACGAATACTACTGGCTAATAAAGCCTTTTATGCTGAAAAACAAATCCTGCACTCAAGATTTGTACACAGGAAAACGAAACTCTCACTCTACAAAACAGTAATACAACCAGTACTGTGTTATGGTAGCGAGACTTGGACTTTGACCCAGGACATAGAGGAATGAGCCCAACTAATAGGCCCAATCAGAGAGGATGGACGAAGAAGATTCAACAACGAGTAGTATGAAATTTTTGACGACCCACAACTCTAAACTTTAATAAAAATAAACAGACTGAGACTAGCCGGCCACGTGATCAGGATGGAGGACAATCGCATCCCAAAACGGCTTATGGCATCAGAAATTTCGGGAAGTAGGCCAGTAGGTAAACCCAGGAGGAGATGGATAGACTCTGAGACGGCTGACGCAGAGTCAATGCTCAACATCCGGAACTGGAGACGTGCTGCAAGGGACCGTCAAACATGGAGAAATGCCCTAGAGGAGGCCAAGGCTCGATTTGGGCTGTAGCGCCATTGGATGGATGGTCTTTTCCATCATATCTCCGGCGGTGCCACGGTCCTAGCTTTTTTTCCCACCTACATAACTTTCCTTCTTTCTTCTTCCCTCTTTGCATTCCTGATTCCTCCTGTCATAGCCTTCACTAGTGGTTCCCCGATCCACCAAGCGCATGTCATCGGTTGGTTGATGAGATTCAACTCGTTTCAGGAGGCATAACACTCCAGCGAGTTGTTCTCGATACCCCGATGTCAGAGTCGCAAATGGTTGGGAGTAGGTGAAAATAAAAAAAAAATACCGCAGCTAGGTGTGACAGTTATTTCCTTCACTTCTCTCTCTATCTTCCGACTAGAGCTGCTGTTCGACATTTCAAAATAAATACACGGTCGACAGTACAAAGGGGCCTTCCCTAAGTCTCTAGTGTGTCACATAAAAAAAAATATCTCTAACAGGATTGTTCAAAGCGCAAATACGAGTTTTCTTTTATAAATTTTGTTACTTTTAAGCTATTTATCTGTTATACTTTTTCAATTATGTGTTTTTTATGTAGTTTTTTTTTATTTTATGTAGTTTTTTTATTACTCTTTTATATCCTCCTACCCTACCGATATATTAATAAATGTACTAGTTAAAAGATTCTATCTTGTGTACATGGTATTCAAATAAATAATAATAATAATAATAATTCTTGGTACCTGGTGTATTGATTGCGATACTCTGTAAGTCCGCTGATTTTTGCTGTCGGTGATGGTTTGGGAAAATTGAGTTGCTGTTTTCCTGATGATTGTGGTTGACCCAAAGAGTTCAATCATATTTAGATGTCCTGTTGAATACTCTCAAACCTACTACTAAATGTGTTATAATAATCCTAAACGAAATTGCCATGAGCCGCTCTACACTTTTTATCGATCGTTTCTCTTTGACTGTCTTTTAGCAGGTACTTACTCAACGAAAATGCGAAATTGGTACCGAACAAGTTCCCAATTTCACGAATAAAAATAAAAGGAAAGATATCTTTTTATATGTAGGTTTGTCCATGGGAACACGTGGTTAGTAAAAACCCTGTACTAATCTGGAAATAAAAGCACTCTTGACCTCTTTTTTGAAGCGGAAAGTATGTTACTATTTCGCACTTAGCGTTATAAAGAAAGGCAAATGAGCTGGGAATGCAAGGGGGGAAATGGTTACGTTATACTTAGCGGTAGAACAAAACGAATTGCACTTAACAGTAACAAACTTAAACAATACGCTTTTGTCATTACTGGAAGGATCTAAATGGCCTACACTTAATGATGCACTCCTGATCCCACTCCTGACACAAATTTTGTAGGTTTCTTAGTTCAGGATTTTTATTTAAATGTTTTCTTTTTCATACCATTACAAAGCCTTTATTTATAAAACTGGAAATAATTATACTTAAATAGAAAGTTTGCAGAGATTTTTACTGGCGAATATTTTTAACTTTCCAATTTATAGGAAAGTTATTGTAATCGGTCCAAATATCGAAATCGTATTTCAACCGACTTAAAATAAAAAAAAGAAAAAAAATTTTTAAGAAACTCTTTTCTTTACCATAATATATTGATCAGTTGTGAACACCAAATTAATATAAATACTAAAAAAATCGACTTAAAGGTAACAAATAAGAAGATTTTAAACAATATAAACTTTTAAATCAAAATGGAGAAAATCTCACACATTCCTTAAAGAAAAGCGTAGGGTGCGTTTTATGAAACAAAAGGCTCAATTAGTGAAAATTCGTAGCTGTCTGAAATGTTAAAATGTACTCACGGCAGTCATGTTTTTTATACGCTTTTCTTTAGTTTGCACATTTCAACGGAATATTGCAACTCAAATTTGACAGTCTTCTACTCAATAAAAATGGATGAAACTTTGCAGGCACCTGTATTTCCGGTGACAATACACGATTATGACATAAAAATTTTTTTGTTGTTGTTGTTTTTGTTGTTGAGTAACAAAAACCGATTTTTAAGGAAAACGCTTTAAATTAATTGTTTTAGTCAATGTATTGGGCTGAAAATTGTAAGGTATTGCGAGTTATTAAGTGAACTACACATAATTATACTTTTAACGTTAAATTTATATAATATTAAGTACGAATAAAAAAAGATCATATAATATTGTACATATGTGTTATATATCTTCAAATACAGGATTCACTTTTTCAAACAAAATTCTATTTTCGAATTTTGTATGTTCTAAGACTAAAAATTAAAAAATAAAAAAAAATAAAAAAAAAATTTTTTTAGGATACGCTTTTCTTTAGTTTACTGTGTCACGATGATTAAAAATCAACTAAAAAAAAAAAAAATAAAACGTATCAGCAACTTAAAAGAAAATTCTCAAACAGATCTGTTGAAAAGACTTCTGAAAAATTAAATCCGACAAAATCTCACACATTCGTTAAAGAAAAGCGTGAGGCGCTCATTTTAAATCTACTGTGCTACAGCAGTAATTCTCTAGAAATTCGGCTTTTAAGATATTTCTATGATTCTCATTCAATAAAATAACTAATTGTACATTTCAATATAATAATAAATAAAATTTAAAAACAACACTGAACCGAACTTTGACCGACTTGTTGAAATTCGTCACGAACAATTTGTTTCAAATTAAAAGCGGAACAGTTTGCATCCTCATAATGTTTATAACGTGATTATGCGCCTCACGCTTTTCTTTAACGAATGTGTGAGATTTTGTCGGATTTAATTTTTCAGAAGTCTTTTCAACAGATCTGTTTGAGAATTTTCTTTTAAGTTGCTGATACGTTTTATTTTTTTTTTTTTTAGTTGATTTTTAATCATCGTGACACAGTAAACTAAAGAAAAGCGTATCCTAAAAAATTTTTTTTTTTTATTTTTTTTTTTAAGTTCAGGTTGGTATGGGCGCCCCACGCTTTTCTTTAAGGAATGTGTGAGATTTTTTCCATTTTGATTTAAATTTTATATTGTTTAAAATCTTCTTATTTTTTACCTTTTAGTCGATTTTTTTAGTATTTATATTAATTTGGTGTTCACAACTGATCAATATATTAAGGTAAAGAAAAGAGTTTCTTAAAAATTTTTTTTTCTTTTTTTTTATTTTTTACTTTTTAGTAACGAATAGCGTTAATTAATACATTACAATTTCCAAACTTTTAATTAGATTATCATGTTAAATAAGGAAACTTTTTTACATGTTTTGTATTTGTTTCTTTACAACAGTTCTCAAGTGCAGCCCAAAAATGCACAATTTGATGACCCCTCAAAAATCTAATAGCGCTCTACGTTTTTTTTTACATTTTGAAAGGTAGTGTGCTCGCGTATACTGGCTGGAGCAATAAAAACTAAAAACTGGAAACATATTTTTTTGCATCTTTTTAAATCATATTTTTATTTGCTATTGGTAGCTATGTTATGTCTTCCGCCATTTTTTAGTGAACGCAATATTTGATTTAAAACGACGTCATACAGTTTACTTTCTTACTCACTTTAATACACTTTCATTTGATATCCATACCGAGAGCGAAGTAAATAAAAGGGTAAACCGCCATTTTGTGTTGACCGCCATTTTGAATTTAAATGACGGGACACAGACAACAGTATTCTAATTGTCACTCCCTTCAATTTGATACCCATGCCGAGCGCGCTGTAAAGAAAAATTGATCCTCTGTTTTGTGTTGGCCGCCACTTTTATGCAGCCATTTTTCTACCGCCATTTTGAATTTAGGATGACGCTAATTGTATTCAACTTGTTATAACTTTTCATTTGATACCCATATCGAACGAGTGGCTTGTAAAGAAAAATGTAATCCATCATATTTTTTTGGCCGCCATCTTTAATTTGGAACTATCATTTTCGTGTGTTTTCGTCGGAAATACACATGTCTGTTAATTTTTACCAATTTTTATTGAATGGAAGTGAATTTTAAGACTCTACATTGAGTAGAACGAATAATTCCAAGGATTTTTTATTAAAAATCGTTTTTTGTTACTCAACAACAAAATCAACAACAAAAAATGTAACAAAATGTCATATTCGTGTATTGTCATCGGGAATATGTATGCCTGCAAAGTTTCATCCATTTGCATTGAGTAAAAGGCGGTTAAATTAACGTTACAAGATTTGATGCTCCGAAGTGAAAGTAAAGAAAAGAGTTTAAAAGGAGGTGGTTATCAATTCGACGTGTAGGTATGTAATTTATTTGGTCCTGTTTACGCATAACTTTGCAACGGAATAACTTTTTTAGGTAGTTTACCGCGCTGGTCCTATGCAATTTTTTAATTGTGATAAAGGAGTTCCAAGGTAGGCATAAAAAACTGGTAAATTAGTACACCTTGAATCGATAGAAGTTACGGGTCTGAGACTTAAGGCCCATATACACGATCAAATTGTACATCAAAACCCATCAAACCCATGCGCCCAACTAGTTTTGATCGGCTCACAATGGTTTATGCAGACGACATTGACATCTTCGGAAGATAATCAAGAGCTGTACAAGAAACTCTTACACAGAAAACGGTGCATTTCTCTGGATGTATTGGAGTCTGTAGGATCCCTTGTGGATTAGTCTCCCTCCATATACGGCAAATTTTGCTTATAGACGCCGTTAAGCCAAGAACGAGCCTCACTGCTGAACACAATTTAGCGATAAGACAACGGGTCTCTTCCCCACTACTCTAGAGCCCAACCGGCTAAAGAACGACGCATATGATGGTTACATGGCTCTAATTCTTTCACAGCTGGACCTTATACGGGAGTAGGCCAAGATGTTTGCTCAACATTTTCCGTGCCCCAATGCATGTGTCCGACGACGAATCGACAAGTTTTAATTTTCTTCCATAGTTTCGTTTTGCAGCGGCGATATTATCTTCAGTACGCACATTTCTTCGACGTGCTGGTATTAGAGAGAGTGTTAGGTAGAGAAACTATTCACAGTTCGACGGATGGCCTGCTCAGATGGACTATTATGGATACCATAAAAATCGCGAAGTCATCTATAAGTTCGGCGTATCGACGACCGATTTGAATTTAAATAGTTTGATATCGTGGTTCAACCGTCAGTCTATCCATGATAATTTATCAGAGTACATACATATACTGATCATGAATATCCAAAAGTTACAGCGTTCGTTCGTTTGACTGACCTTTTATATCTAAACAAAAAACACCCTCTAAGACGATGCTCTTACTGGTACTCTAATATGCATCCTAGACTTGGGTGCTTAGCAAAAATCACACTCATTTGTTCGGAAAGTTGTTAAGATCTATGCGGTGCCGGATCTATGAGGGATACCCAACCTTCACTGGCACGATGTAGTAGACCAGGATCCCTAGAGCTTACGGATGCCAAACTGGATGACATCTGCTTACAAACGGGACCGGCGCAGAGAATAGTTGCGAGAGGCCAGAGAGAGAAGAAGTTTAAGGAATGAATATACGCATTCCCGACCTCATAACCTCGGTGACGCTGAGAGCGACAAAGTTGTGTTTTTACTATGGAAACACAAATCCTAAACAGCAGGAGACTTATGAGGACGAAGGAGGCCATATGACAAAAGGTGAGTTAACTTTGGCAGCACATTTCAACAAAGGACAACTAAGCCCAGCTAAAATTGACGCGTACGGCCTTTCTGCCATGTTATTTCCTTTTAGGACCTGCACCAACAAACACTGTACTTCATGGCCTATAGTTGAGAACCTCTTGAAGCAAAGGGAACCAGAAAATGGGAAGCAATTCGCAAGGCGAACGATAAAAGTAAAAGTATCGAAGACTATAACCAAAAAACTGAAATATAACTGTTCAGAATTAGCAATTTAATTTCTGACTCAATAAAAAGGTGCCGGAAGGGTGTGATTCAATAAAAAGATAACTTTTTCCAATAACCAAATTACTATTTTATTCGCAATTAATTATTAGATTTTCTTAAATATAAATTCAATAAAAATTCAACAAATTGCCAAAATATTTCAATTCAATCTTAACTTAGTTATTAATTCGTGATTTAGTACTTGAAAATTCGTAAATTATTCTTTATTTGTTTTGTAAATAAGAATTACCAAAATATTGCTTGCTCTGATAGCTTAATTGATAACGCCACCTATCTGTCAGATGACGATTGATGTTTCGCCTGATGTGTTCTGCAATTAGAACAGCCAGGAATAACCTTTGTGTTGCTGCACTCTGGTTTCGCTTCTTGGAAATCGCTTGGGATTTGCTTGCTGCGGTGATTAAGTTACTGCTGTATTAAAGACTTCAAAACTGTCTTTAATTCGGGCTTTACTGGGAAAAGACCTCAATTCTGTCTTTCCAGAATGCTAAGTTCGATACTTAGGCTTTGAAATTGCTTTATTGCTAAAACCTCAATACAGATTTTATCTTCTAGTTCAAGACTCTAGAAAGATTAAAAGCAATCCGATTTAACGCCGTCTGTGCGTCGGTATTTATTTCTACTCGAACAATAGCTGCGGCTATCCTTTGGCAGGGGGCTTCGTTCTCGAAGTACATAATTTCGTGTTTATGTACTAGATCTGCGTGCGATGTCCGATCAGCTGTTCTTGTTTATCTTGCTGATGTCAAATGGAGGCGCCTTTCTGGTAAGTATTTTTATCCTTGTCTTCTACTTGCTATGAGCTAGAAGAATCAAGCTGAGGCTAGTGATCTCCATCCAAAAAAAGGTTGGCTTTATGACGCCTTTCGAAAATCCTGAAGGTTTTATGACTCAGGATTTATCTAATAATATTTCTATATTCCCTATCCCAAACCAAAGGTCGGTCTTTGACGCCTTTCTCATCCTACATATCCCGAAGGTTTATGACTCGGGATACCTTGATTTCCTTACAAACTAATAAAGATTTGAATTTGCTATTTTGAATTTTAGTTGACTTCCCAAGCAAGCGGCAGCCATATCGGAGAATTATTTACAAAGGAGAAAAAAAATCGAATTACATCACATGGGGAATTGGAACTCGTACTGGAGATCGAATTGGAAACTATTAATCAGAAATAATTTCGTAAAAGAAAAAGGGAAATTAACAAGTGAATTTAGAATTAAGAAATTATGCATACATTTTAAACTCGACACCGGGTCAGATGTAAATGTCATACCCATCGATGTCGCGAGAAATATAGAAAATTTAAAAATATTTAATTCTAAATCTATAATAGAGGCCTAAGGGGCGCACTTCTAAAAATAGAAAGTGAAACGGAACTCACATGCAGGATTAGAAACCAAATTAAAAATCTGAGATTTGTTATAGGAAGTGAAGAAGGAACGGAACCGCTTCTGGGATTGAAAACGTGCGACGAACTCAAGTTAGTGAAAGGAGTACACGCAGTGAAAAAATTAATGACTCGTGAAGAATTTTTAGATAAATACAAAAAAGTGTTTGAAGATATAGGGAGTTTTATACAAAATTTCCATATAGAATTAAAAGAAAATATAACTCCGGTTATAAAACCGGCAAGGAGAATTCCACTGACTTTAAAAGAACCATTAACTAAAGAATTACAGAGATTAGAAGACGGAAAAATTATAGAAAAAAGTGTGGAACAGTGCAATTGGATATCAAATATAGTGATTGTGGAGAAGCCTAACAAAAAGATTAGGGTATGCTTGGATCCGAAAAAGTTAAATTTAGCAGTTAAAACTTTAAATTATCCTATACCCACATTTAAGGAACTTTCAGCAAAACTAGCCAAAAAGAAAATTTTTAGCATCCTAGATTTGAAAGATGGCTATTGGCAAATAGAATTTGACCAAGCCTCTAGCAAACTATGCACGTTCAGCACGCCATTAGGAGCCTGTCGATTTGAAAGACTGCCTTTTGGTATTCGAATTGCACCAGAAATTTTCCAAAAATTTAACGAGGAAAATTTCAAAGGAATACCTGGGGTACTAATCTATCTAGATGATATATTAATGTGTGCAGACTCAGAAGAGCAACATGTCGAAATAATCGAGCAAGTAATGGAAAGAGCGAAGAGAATTAAGTAAAATTTAGTAAGGACAAACTTCAATATAAAACAAATAGAATAAAGTTTTTAGGACACATAATCTCGGAAGATGGCATAACTGTGGACGCGGAAAGAACTCAAGCAATTGGCAAATTAACAGCGCCAAAAGACAAAAAAAATTACAAAGCTTGCTAGGTATGACAAACTACGTACGCAACTTTGTACCAAACTTAGCTGAAATATCCCAACCAATTAGGGAACTATTAAAAAAGAATGTGGTCTTTAAATGGAAAGAAGCACACACGAAAGTGTTAGACAAAATCAAATCACCAACACTGAAATCATTCGACCCGAATCTTGAAGTCACGCTACAAGTAGATGCATCAGAATGTGGGTTAGGAGCATGTTTAATGCAAAATGAAAAGCCCATACAATTTGCATCCCGAAGCATGACAAGTACAGAACAAAGATATTCGCAGATAGAGAAGGAAATGTTAACGATTGTATGTGGGTGCAAAAAATTTCATAATTTGATATATGGAAGAACTTTTAAAATAATAAGTGACCATAAGCCGTTATTGGCAACCGTCAAGAAAGATTTGTGGAAGAGACCAAATCATCGCTTGCAAAGAATGATGTTGGCATTACATAAATACCAATTTTAAATTATACATAATCCGGGTTAATTTATGTACGTTGCAAATTGTTTATCGAGAAATTGTGAATCACTAGCAGGTATGCCTGAGATTACAGACTTAGATGTAGTAATACATACTATCAACATAAGCCAAGGAAAGAAAGAGGAATTCCGTAAAGAATCAGAGGACGATCCCGTTCTCAAATAGCTAAAACAAGTTTTACTAGATGGATGGCCACACAAGAAGTCACAGATTCCTGAAGAAATCAAGCATTTTTGGAAACTAAAGAATTATCTTGTATTAACAGATAGAATAATCTTTGTAAATGAAAGAATTGTAGTTCCACCGTCCCTCAAAGCAGAAATATTAGAATTGTTACATAAGCCCAATTTAGGGCTAAGCAAAACAAAAGCCAGAGCGCGCATATCAGTATACTGGCCTGGAATCAACCAACTGGATGAATGGATATTTTTCAGTTATCAGGAAAGAACTAATTGGTAATTGCAGATTATTTGTCTCAATATTTAGAAATAGCACAACTAAGATCAAAAACTGCCGAAGAGATTATAAAACTAGTTGGGATGTGGGTTTGATCCCTTCGGTCCACACGATTAACTTCCAAGTTTCATTAACGAAGATGGAATAAACTGATTTCTTACAAAATAGTTATACATTTAGCACTAGTGGAGAATTTGCTAGTATCAGAACTTATGACAAAGCAATCCCGAGAGAAGCTAGTTCAAATAACTATAAGAGAGGTAAATCAACAAGATATTTCTAGAGAATTTGCTTTTCCTGAAACAAACATTTCCTCTGTATTTCGTTCGCTGCACTAAAGCGGATGTTCAAATTCGTATTGAGTGGGCTGAAGCGCCATTGACAAACTGAGACGCAAATGACTTCATTTGGAAATTCCAAAGCTTTCTGGAGATATTAGCAAAACTGTAACTGTTAAGTACTTGTCAGACTTAACCAAAAAGAACAAATTTTGCGGTAACTACTGGAAATTCCGGGATGAACCGCAATTTTCTGAAACTGTATCACGCGTAGAAAAAATCCCCGTCAAAAAGTGCTAATCCAAGATTTGAAAAATTCGCGCAGTTTGTAAAGAATAACGAAATTTTTGCACCATTTTGAAAGGTTGTCGGATTTTGACAAGTGATGTTTTGTTCGAAGGCTATCGCTGTGCAGAACCCAAAAAAGATCACTTTGTTTAGAACGGGTCTCATTCCATCAAGTTTATTAGATATTAACAAAACTAGTCAATTTTAGGTTTTTCTGACAATTAGCCGAAGTTTTTCTATTTAAACAAAAAAAACCGGTGCCCCGGGCCACAGCGCTTCACGCTGTGTCGATTATCACGTGACAACTACCATGTTGCTCGTTATCTGTTATGCATTACATGAAATATATAATAAACACAATAATATACATATAATTTTGCAGTATTTTTATTTTTTAATTCGTTCTCAAATGTAACAATAGTCGTGTTTTTTTAATGAAATATATAGTTCTTCCCCATACAAATCTGAAAACCCAGGTTTTATCGGGGTTCTTATCGAGGTTTTGGGAAATTTCTTAATTTGCATATTTCATACTTTCGGGGTTTGGCATGTTGTTTCGGGGGTTGGCGTGTTGCATACTTTCGGGGGTCGGAAAGACGTAATTTAAAAATAAAAACAACAGGAAAGTGATGAGAGCGAATTTATAACAAATAATTGATTTTTTAGAAACATATTTATTATTTTCTAGCGAGGATTTCGTGTAACAGTGTAAAAAATAACTCTTAACTTTCGTTTAAGTTTGAAATTTTTAAGCAAAGAAGTAGGCGCCATTGATTATAGAGTAAGTAGATATGGACAAACATCTTTCCAGCTGGTTTGTTAGATGGCGATAGTTGTACCGATTTAAGTTTTAGTGATAGAAATTTTTGTTTTAATCCTCTAAAATCAATGGGGATGGGTTTTCAACATTAGTTTAATAATATAAATAATAATATTTCTTTATAAGTGCATAATAATCATAAAATAGACACATTTTTTAATTTTGTTATTTTTTAGTAAAAATTGAAAAAAGCGGGTTTGCGCCTGAATTTAAAAAAGCATTTCAAAGCCCTTGACGCATGTTAGAAGAAAAGCCAAAAGTTTCGGATCTAAAAATAGATTCCTGCGCGGGTATTCCTTTTGTTTTGTTTTGGAAGGGGGTGGGTGGGCTGAAACTACGATGATTTCTTGGTCGGTGGCTGAAATTTATCAATGAATTAATGAATGGGAAGAGATTTAATAGGAAATTTTGCATCGCGTTTTTTTTAATTTGAGAAAAATGAAATAGGTTTTTTTTAGCAAAAATTCAAGTTTTTGTGTATTTATTTTATTATTGCTTACAGAGAAAATTTAAGCATTTAGTTTGGGTCAATTTAAATATATGTGTTTACTTACAATAATAGAATTATAATAGAGAATATCAGAATTATCGTTTAAAACTCTACTTCATATTTCTCAAGATTAGGTAGTCGTCAATGAAGGAAGAAAGGTTCCGATTTTTAAAGATTTTTTTAAATGTTTTTATATAGGGTCATTGTTTACTTTAAATAAGCAGCAATAAAAGATTGTGCCCAATTCGAGAATGAGGTAGAGGTTGGGTGGGAGAGTTTTTTGGTCTTACAATTCAGCGTCAAAGTCGTAATAACTGCAATAACTGCTTATTAAAGTCATAAAATAATACTTGTAAAAAGGTGATTTTTACAAAATTTCAACACTGAATAACTTTGTAAGGGATGACCACGGGCTAATTCCAAAATAAACGTGTTCAGGTCAACCTCCCTTATTACTCCCACTCCTACCCCCTGGAAGTGGGGTGATATAGTAAATAATTACCAAAAACTCTAAGAATTTTGGTATATTATGTACATGTATATATCAAACATATTATACAACTGGAAGCCTGCCGTGAAAACCCATAATTAGTGGCCGGCGCCTCAGCACATAAACTTACTTGTTTTGTGCGACAAAAAGATTGCAAACAAGTAGGAATTCTTGATGTTTAGGTTGTAACGGGAGCCAATATCAAAAAAGAAATTTGTAGATGTAGAAATATTGTGTAGTTATAAGCATGATGAGGGATCGCAGGCTCTTGCTTGGGACGACCAGTTTTAATGAAGGTGCTTGGTTTTAGTACTGGAAGAACAGACGAAGAAAAATCGAGAATAAAAAACTCTAGTATGTAGGTACCTATAATTTAACCGAAAATTTAAAGGTCTTCGTAAAACAAAGGAAAGCCGCTGGAAAGGTGCCCACGTCGGCCGTTTCATTCAAAGATCAAAGTGCGACGGACTAGAGCCACTTTCGTATAGACCCACTATTAAACATCAAATCCACTTCAGCTTTGAGAGCTTCATTTGTGGCTGTTCAATGAAGCTAGTATTGGATGGCGTCGAATCACGGCGGGCGTTACCCAAGGGTCGATTCTCTCACCTGGGGTGGTAGCACGTAAGTTGTTTCAATCGACCTCTTCATACAAAAAACGACGTGTTACAAAAATTTTTGTATGAAGAAGTCGATTGAAACAACTTATGTGCTACCACCCCTGATCTCTTTCCAATATTCATTAGTGATCTGCTCTCAATCCGCTCCAACCCAATTCATAGGTGTGTCTACTTCTACGCCTTCCTAAATATAAGACAAGCACGGACCAGACTGAGATTTCTCAAGAGAAGCAAGCTCCTCCTTCAGCCAGCTGCCCTGACTACAATCTACAATTCCTACATTCCGCCTTGTATTGAATTGTATTGAACGTAACTCGTATATCTGGGTAAAAGTTCTATTCCCACGGCCACACCCCATACGACACATGACCCCAACCAAAAGTTCACGAGCCACCATCATGACATCGATACTTCGGGAGCATCCGGATACCCACACGCTTAGTTAGCAAAATTGCAACATTATTAATATTAAGTAAGTCAGGTGTAATCTCTTCTTTCGCCTTTGGAAAAATTAAATTAAAGAACAGAGATTCAGTTTCGGTTTAGTCTTTATCAAAATACGTCTGGTTGTAATTACTATAATTTGTTTAATTGTCCTCTCAATTTATTTTAACTCGTTCTAAATCCTTAGCTTTTGTTGTAATAAAAGACTTTAAATTTAATTGTTTTTGACGGTTGCGTGGCGCGAACCTATATTACCCTAAAGGAGAACGTCATTTCTGTCATCAACTCTATTAGATCAAATGCAGTCGGCGTTGACGGCATTAGTTTAAAATTTCTTCGAATTATTCTTCCCTCCATACTTCCTTTTCTCACCCACATTTTTAACTCCTGTCTAACGTCCTCTACTTTCCCATCTTTGTGGAAGAAAGCAAAAGTTACTCCAATTCCTAAAAAATCCAACGCCTCTCTTCCACAGGACTTCCGACCCATTAGTATCCTTTCTTGCCTCTCCAAAACTCTGGAAAAGTTAATGTACATTCAAATGGTCCAATACCTTGAATCTAATTCCTTTTTAACTGAATTCCAGCATGGCTTTAGGAAGAACCACAGTTGCAGTACTGCCCTCCTAAAATTAACTGATGATCTACGCCTGAACATTGATCATGATCATTTAACCATTCTCTCACTGCTGGACTTCTCGAAAGCTTTCGACTCTGTAAATCATACGCTTTTATGCCAGAAAATTTCTTCTCAATTCAACTTCTCATCGTCCGCTGTCCGTCTTATTTGGAATTTCATAAGCGGTAGATCTCAAAAGGTTTGCACAGACAATTATGAGTCCAGTTTCTCACTCTTATCTAAGGGCGTACCTCAAGGTTCTATACTTGGACCGCTCCTCTTCTCTCTCTTCATTAATGATCTCCCAAAAGAACTGAATTTTTGTAAAGCCCTGTTGTACGCGGACGATGTTCAAATCTACCTTAGCTGCCGACTTGGCATGATTGAGGATTGTATTTGGCGAATCAATAAAGACCTCGAGGCGATTTCTGGGTGGGCGAGAGGGAATAGATTGCAACTAAACCCTGACAAGTCTCAAGCAATAGTCATATCTAAAAATGTTATAAATACCAATGGATTCCCTGCAGTATTATTAAACCGTAATATCATTCCATTTTGTGATAAGGTAAAGAGTCTGGGGGTTTTTCTGAATAAGAATTTAACATGGTCGGATCATATTAACTATATAATTGGCAAGGTCTATAGCAGTCTACGAAAACTTTGGTGTACGTCGAACTTTATACCACTCCATACTCGCTCAAAGCTTGCTAAATCTCTTTTAATGCCCTTAATAACATATAGTGATGTAATCTTCTGTAAACTCGATTCATTCTCCCAGCTAAAATTGAATGTAGCATTCAATTCTATTGTCCGATACGTTTATAAAATCCGCCGATTCGATCACGTTTCATCATATTCTCAAGATTTCCTTGGTTGTTCTTTCTCGACATATCTTAAAATTCGGCTTATCGTATTCCTCTATAAACTCCTCGTTTCGGGTAAACCGCAATGTCTCCGAGAAAAACTCACATTCCTTCAATCTACTAGAACTAATAATTTACTTATGCCCCATTACTCGTGCTTACAATCTAAACGCTTATTTTTCGTTCACGTCACTAGTTTGTGGAATTCTCCACCTGTAGATGTTAAGCGTGCTGGTGCTGTAGGGAAGTTCAGAAGGCAACTTATTGTTAATTTTTCAGCCCCCTAATTTAGTCAATTTAGACAGTAAAGAAGTAGTCATTTTAAATTTTCAATTTTCAAGTTTTTCTGTTTTTTTTCTCTTTCTTTGATGTCTCATCTAAAGTAATGTAGGTTACCACATTTTCCATATAATTAACATCTCCTTTGGCCTATGTACATATGTAAAGGCTTGTTCTTATTTGTACAAATATGTTTTCTTTCTTTAAATAAATAAATAAATAAATAAAAACTAGCTTGCCTTGGCTGGCCCATTTTGCTCCTCTATAGACTCTTCAAGCCACTGTAGAAATGTAGCAGCCCTCGCTAATTTTTACCGCTTTTACCTACATGCACCTTTTTTCCAAGACTAGCCAACTCGGCCCATCCCAAGCCCACTAAATACCTCCCCTTCGTTAATAATTAGAACACAGTCGGTGTTGCTGGGACCATATTACATCTCACAGATAAAACCCAAGGTTAATCGAAATCTACAGACGCACCATCCAGACACCTAAACTTACTAATAGACACTGCATCCTGACTTGAAGGACATAACGTACTAACGCTACAAAGGGTTGTTTTTAGCCATGCCACATACATACATAAATAACGATAAATAAAATCAAAAATAAAAATTATTTTATATATATCAATAGTAATACAATCATCCCTAAAAATTTCAAATTTCTACGAACTAAAATACCTGAGAAAAAAATCTAAAAATTTGTCACTTTTTCGCTAAAAAAGTGAAATAATTCCTTCAAATCCATTTCATTTCTCAAGATAATAAAAACATGCTTGTAGCCAAATTTCCCATTAAAGTTGTCTCGTCCATTCATTTTTTTTCCCTCATTGTCAAATTTCACCCATCGGCTACGAAATCTTCATCATTTTTTCATCCTCTTTGCCCTTCCCGAACAAAACAATAGGAATAAGCGCATAGAAATCTATTTTTAGATCCACCGCCACTAAACTCAAAGCCGCAGCTTCTGATTTTGTTTTCAAATGCGCAAAGGGCTTTCACATAAACAAGAAAGTTTATTTCGGAAACTAACCATATATAGCGGAGCATAAAACCCTGCGATATTAGCGCCCCCAGCTCGTGGTGCCGTAACTGGAAGTTAATTTGAATCGCGTTTGTCCATATCTACTTAGTATATAATCAATGTAGGCGCTTTCATGAAATTTCCCTTGTCGTTTTTTTAATGAACTCGATGGAAGAACTATATAGTTCATTAAAAAAACACGGCTAATGACAGCCACTACTACATACAGCGTCAGTCACGCCACTCGTTGCCACTACTACATGCAGCGTAATCCACGCCCACTCACACGGTTATGCGACACTTTGTCGCTTGGGCATCCCGGCTAACCGTTTTATTAGACGTTGTCACGTCAAAAAAGCCCGACCGAATAATATGAATTTTTTTTACGAGCATTTCTTCGTTAATATTCTTTTTTCGGTACCTCAATGAAGTCTATATAGTTTTTAGTTTGGGCGTGCAGGTACAAAAATCATAAACGTTGTTTAAACAAAAAACGGTTCAACCGAATTTTATGAAAATCTTTTTAGATCATATTTTGGTTAATACTCTTCGAACTAAGTCGATAACTTTTATAGTTCGCGCGATATCGTGCAGGTACAAAAATCACTTATGTCATTTAAACCAAAAAACCGCTCGTCCGAATATTATACAAATCTTTTCAGATTATATTGTCGCTAATACGCTTCGAACGGCACCTAGAGTAAGTCAATATCTTTCGTAGTTCAGGCGATATCGTGCAGGTACAAAAATCACTTACGCCGCTTAAACACTTTGTCGCTTGGGCATCCCGGCTAACCGTTTTATTAGACGTTGTCACGTCAAAAAAGCCCGACCGAATAATATGAATTTTTTTTACGAGCATTTCTTCGTTAATATTCTTTTTTCGGTACCTCAATGAAGTCTATATAGTTTTTAGTTTGGGCGTGCAGGTACAAAAATCATAAACGTTGTTTAAACAAAAAACGGTTCAACCGAATTTTATGAAAATCTTTTCAGATCATATTTCGGTTAATACGCTTCGAACCACACCTCAACGAAATCGATATCTTTTTTGGTTCGCGCGATACCGTGCAGGAAAAAATGACCACATACGTACGCACACACACACATACTTCCTGCCAATTTTTTGCCTAAAATGCTCCTGGGACCTTAAAAGATGAAAATAACTCGAAAATTTCGATTTCGATTTTCAGACCGATTACAATAACTTCCTATACTGGGAAGTTAACAAATATATTTGGGTCCCTTACTGTTTATTATCCAGCAGATAGATATCTATTTAATTGTATTTTTTTTTTTTTTTTCATATTCACGTAAAAAAGTTGCTGGGACAGATTTGTTGCAAAAATTTACCAGTTTGCAGAGAAACACCATCGCCGTTTTGAACATTAAACAAGCTCATATGTCCTTAGAGGTAGCCCTAATAAGGCATTTTGCAGCTTAAGTTATTAATAATAGGGTGCCAAAGTTTTGGCTAGATCTTCTCTTCACCTTGTTCACCTGGTAGTCTGGTACTGTCTGCGTCACAGCGTTTGTTAGCTAGTTAGGGGGATTACTTGTTCTAGGAGACATAGCCACCACACCAATCACCTTGCGTGACCTGGGGTTAAAATATGTTTGGGGCCTTCAGCATATTGAAATTTCAAAAACCTTTGACTAAAAAAATTTGTGGTAAGAATAAATTCATTCAGAGCATGGAATATTGATACTGAACGGTCGGGTTCTTTATTCTCGGATTAACCTAAAGCTACTACTTATGTACACATGGCCTTCTGCTCAGCTCTGGAGCTCAGCACTCATATTTTCTTTTGGCAGAATCAACTAAGAAGCTAACCTAAGGGGGAAAATCTAAACGGTACTAAAAGGAGAGACTTTGTAGCGCCGTTAGTATGCTCCGATGGCCTGGAGCCTGGAGCCGGGGGTAATCTTCCCAGTTGCCCCCTTTGGGGCTCATCCGCCTGCTTAAACAAATAAATTCATGCAATATCCAAGAGTTCAACCGCTAGGCTCACTGCCTTCTCCAAGCTACCCTTAAACTATCACATCTGTTAAAGATCAGTCGTAGCAACCCTTCTTACTGTTCGAGCAGTAGACACTCTACAGTGAAAGTGGTTGTTGGGGAAATTTTCGCTTGCTTCGTTTTTTGGGTTTTCCGGCATTAATAAAAGAAAATCGGATTTATATATTTTCAGTTTTTTTCTATGAGATTGGAAGAAATAAAACGGTATTAAATTAGTCCTCGTGCTGTTTAATTTTTAAAAGGCAAATATTCTTCAACCATTGGCAAATATTCTACAAACAACATCCTTTTTGTAACTTCAAGCTAAGCTTGCTATTAGATATTGCACCATGAGATGAGCGGCATCAAGAACTTGTAGTATAAAGTCTTATACCTAAGTTTAAACTTTCACACATAAAAAAAATCGTGTCTTGTATGCGACATCAGTCTTTCGATAAAATCCTTTATGCGACATCAGTCTCTCAATAAATAAAATCCTTTTGTTTTTTGTTTCTTTTTCTTGAGTGGACAGCCGACATCTGAATCTAGCTTTAACTAGGGAGTGGCCCGATTCACAACTGGCACCTCTACAGGATCTTACGTGGAGAATATTGGAAGCTGCCCATCTGTCTATGAGTGCATGGTCTATTTGATTGAAGTATCTTTCGCTGGGAGATTGCCAAGTGTATTAGTGAATATCCTATCTTGCGAAATATGTTGACCGGACGGTCACATATTTGCTCATTGCAAAATCGAGATTTGTCCGTTGTCCGTTTAATATTCCGTAGAGACTTTCCTTTCCAAGTGTCGGTCTGTGCCATTTCGCTCTTCCAATTTTGGCGTTGAGATTTCATTTCACCATCTTAATGTGATTGGAAGAGGCCGTGTCATATGCGTGCTCAAGCTTATAATAAACTAGTGGGATGTTGTGCCTAGAGACTAGCCACTAATTACGCTTTTTCATGGTATTCTTTCTGTTGAATAACACTTCAGACTGGATGACAATATACATATTAAGTGGAGATTGTGAAGATTCACGAAAACAATCCAACAACTACAACACATACAAATACAACTACATATAATATTGTTAAAAATTCGGGTTACCGCACCTTTTGTTAACCGACTTCAAAAAACGAGGTGGTTACTCAATTCGACGTGTAGGTATTTTGCAGTCCTGTTCACGCATAACTTTGTAACCCAATGACTTTTTTGCCTTTTTTTGGTTCATTTGAAGGGGGAGTTTCCCACGGTGGTCCCGTTAAATTTTTTCGAAATTCTGATAAAGGAGTTCGAAGTTAGGCATAAAAAACTGTTAAAATTAGTTTAACCTAAACATTTCATAGGCACCGAACAAATTAATTTATTGTTGTAAATCCGGCAGCAGGCCGATGGTGGAGTGGGTAGAGCGTCGGATCCTCGGTTCAGCGGCGTGTAGCGTTGAAGGTTCGAGCCTGGTCGGGCAGCATTTTTGTTTTCTTTTTCTCTTTTTCTTCTTTCTTAAATGATTTATTAGCATATTAGTCAACCACCGGTAGTGTCTGCCATGGCGCAAGGGCTACGGAAAAGTCCTTCGTCTGTGGGGCTGCGGGTTCGATTCTTCGGCTCGCGGTGCTTTTTTTTCGTCATAATAATTTATTTTTTATAATTTCCTTCGGGGAATTTTGTTTCATTTTTTTTATGGCATATAGTGTAGTATAGTATAAACTATTGTATATTAAATAAAGAAATACACCATGACGTGGGCGAAGAATCAAAAAAATTTATTGTTTACATTTGATTTCTCCGATATCAATGGCAATTAAGCTTATATTTCCTAGATTTGTATGTGTGTGCAGTGTAAACAAATCTTGCAACTTGATTTTGCCCCACTTCCATATAAGCGACCAGCTGCAAATTTTACACATGCGTATAATGACGAGTATAGTACAGTAGATAAGCAATTTCTTTTAATTTTCCCCAGAGAATTTTGTTTCATATTAAATAGGTTTTTTTTTAAATTTGTCCGAAAATATGCAAAGACTTTACTGCAAAAACTATTTAGCTGCTGTTTCGATTTTTTCAATGGCGCAGCGTCGGTTATACTTTTCAGAATGGATTTAAAAAGAAGAATCATTCTCGCAATACGTACGCTGCGTCGTTGATTAAACGATACTACGGCAGCGTGTTATACTTATCGTAAAGCTAGGTTTATACGCCACGATTTAGTTTTTTAAATTGTCTGGCGCAAGTCGAATTGTGTAAATAAGCTGAGTGCAAAAGACGAGTGAAAATTGCCTCCATTAGTTATTGCTCTTTATATTTATACTTATCTACGCGTTATATTATGTTACATTGATTGTGATAAGGTCGGAGGAGCAAGTGGTCGAACCTCACCGAGATACATATATTTGGTACAATCCAAACATTTTAAATTGTCCAAGCCAAACAGTTGAGTTCACACAACGATCCATTTGTGCCGTGTAGACCTACCTTAATAATTTTTTTTATATTGCCCCCGAAAAAAATGAATGGACTAAAAAGTACGAAATAAAAAAAAAATTTAAAAACCGCCTTCAGAAAAAAAACCAATCCCGCGATGCACAAAAAAGGATGAAATAATTATTTGTAATTCTTAACAACATTAATCCAATCAGAATGGATCTAGAAAGAAGAATCACTTTTGAAGACGGTGCCAGGTAGTAGTTGACTTTGATTGCACTAACTCTTGCTTGGGGAATTGTTTTCATTTCTTTGTTAGGCTTATGCCCTTAATACATCAGTCACAGATGTTAGCACCGTCTTCCAAAGTGATTCTTCTTTTTAAATCCATTCCTGGAAGTATAACACGCCGCCGCGCCATTGAAAAAAATCGAAGCAGCAGCTAAATAGTAAAGTCTTTGCATATTTTCGGACAAAAACTTATTTAATATGAAACATTGATTATAGAGTAAGTAGATATGGACAAACATCTTTCAGGTTGTCTTGTTAGATGGCGCTAGTTACACTGAATTAAGTTTTAGGGCTGCGAATTTCTGTTGTAAACCTCTAAAATTAATGGGAATGGGTTTACAACATTAGTTTAATAATATTAATTTTTTATTAGTGCATAATAATCATAAAATAGAAATTTTTTTTAATTTTGGTATTTTTTAGTAAAACATAAAAAAGCGGGTTTGCGCCTGAATTTAAAAAAGCATTTCAAAGCCCTTGACGCATATTGGAAGAAAAACCAAAAGTTTCGGATCTAAAAATAGATTCCTGTGCGGGCATTCCTTCTGTTTTGTTTTGGAAGGGGGTGGGTGGGCTGAAACTACGATGATTTCTTGGCCGAAATTTATGAATGAAGAAATTAAGAATGGGAAGACAGATTTAATGGGAAATTTAGCATCGTGTTTTTTTTATTTTGAGAAAAATTAAATAAGTTTGTTTTTAACAAAATTCTAGTTATTTTGTATTGATGTTAATTATTGCTTTTAGAGCAAATTGAGCAAACTATTTGAAAATGTGAATATATGTATAGGTACATATTTGCGTGCAATAATAGAAAAAAATAAAAAACTTTCATTTAAAACCCTACTTCATATTTCGTCAATGAAAAAAGAAGAGTTCCGATTTTGAGATTTTTTAAAATGTTTGTATTAAGGGTAATCCCACCAAAAAAACATTAAAAATGTGAATTAGAAGTTCGTGGGCGCGGAAATTATTTATTGGGACAGTTTAAAACACATTTATAACAAAAAGAAGTGATATGGATTAGTCAAGATGAATCGTTAATAGCATGAAATAATTAAACACGTGCATTTACGAACGAATTTAAAGGAATTATACAACAATTTTAGAGCATGAATCTTAGCTGTCCTTCGAAATGTAACAAATTTTATTAGAAACACTATAGACTGAGCCACACTGAATTCAGCAAAGATTCATGCTAGGTATACAACGAACGCGCCAGCCAACTTTTTCGCGGTTGATAATACTTTATTGAGTTTTAAATAAAAATTGGCAGTTGTATAATTCCTTTGAATTCGTTCGTAAATGCACGTGTTTAATTATTTCATGCTATTAACGATTCATCTTGACTAATCCATATCACTTCTTTTTGTTATAAATGTGTTTTAAACTGTCCCAATAAATAATTTCCGCGCCCACGAACTTCTAATTCACATTTTTAATGTTTTTTTGGTGGGATATCACTCTTTTTTGTTTTAATACATTCTAAAATAAAAAATAAATAATCTTCTGTATAAGGAAATATTATGTATTTAATTGTTCATTATATTTTTTTATTTATTTTATAAGTAGGTAATAACAAAATAACAAAATGCAAGAATTCAAATTAATATTATTGCCTTTGTAAAAAAAAAACATAAGCTCCTTTCGAGTTTCTCGGCCAAGATTTTTTCTGCACTATGGAATCATTGATCCCTAACCAGCTCGATTTTTGTTTCAATATGCTGATGTAATGACCTTGTTCGAGTGTTCCTGTGTGGAATATAGCACTAATCACTTTATAATTTGAACCTCTTATATGCAATATTGCAGAAGTGACAGCTTTGATATCGCATTGCTCAATTTTAATAAACTTTTTATTTTTCAGTTCGAATAATTTCAGTTGTATTATGAGAACAGGTGCTACCGAAATCATTTCCGATTTACGAATCTTTTGAGTGTACCAACAATTTTTACATTGACCACTCAGGGTTTCTCGTTTTCCAAATTCATGATCAATAAGTTGCTGAAGAGTTACAGTATCTCGTTAAGCAATCGTTACTGATAACGAAATCATTATATTTGTTTCCACAGTTGCACTTGTAAATATACAGTTTGGATTGAGCCATGTTGTTGTATATCTTACATTATGTTCAACGATATTTCTAATATTTCCTGTCTTATTAAATAAATCACTTGACAAACGTCTTGGTGAAAATGTGTTCCATATATTTGTGTATTTAAAAAATTCTTAAATGGCCGGACGTCTACATTTTTTTGAACTGATAAATAATTTTGCAATGTCTTGTATAACATGTGATTTTCTGGTAATTTTAACAACTCCTTTTTTATAGTAGAACAATTAAAAATGCACTGCAGGGCTGCGTAAGCATAACACGAAGCACCATCCAAATTTGGTAGCCCCCGAACATTTCCAAAATTTACAGCGTCATTAGTAAAAGTACCTTGTATATTCGAAACCTCCGAGAACCTTTTATCAATAACTGGCAGAGACGAAGTTTTTTTAACTTTAATGTTTGGTAAATCTGGACGATATTTTTCTCTTAGCCAATTGTATTCAACTATTGCTTCAAGATTTACTTTAACACTAGATGGAACAAAATTGATTAAATGCAAACCGTCCAACAATGTGAGTCTGGACAATGCTACATAAACCTGTCCGGGAGCAAACTAAAAGTACTAATGATAATAAACAACATAAACCTTCATTACTGACTCAAATGTTTCAGTTATATCGCTTATTGTGTTGTCCTTATTCTTCCCTTTCATTTGATAAATATATTTTGAGTATACTAAATCGCCATGGATATAAAGACATAGCTCATTGTATTCTACTTATCATACCCTTTCATTTGATACCCATGTCGTGGGGGTTGTGAAGAAAATGGTAATGCGTCCTCTTGAGGTGGCCTCGGTGGATCTAACTATTTATTGAGTATACTATATTGCTTATTGTATTCTACTTATCATACCTTTTCATTTGATACTCATATCGAAGGGGTTGTGAAGAAAATGGTAATCCGCCCTCTTGAGATGACAGCCATGGATCTAACCAGATATTGAGTATATTATATCGCTTATGGTATTCTACTTATGATACCCTTTCAATTGATACCTATGTCGAGGTGGTGGTGAAGAAATGGTAGTCCGCCCTCTTGAGACGGCCGATATGGATATAAAGACAAAGCTTATTGTATTCTACTTATCATACCCTTTCATTTGATACCCATGTCATGGGGGTTGTGAAGAAAATGGTAATACGTCCTCTTGAGGTGGCCTCGGTGGATCTAACTATTTATTGAATATACTATATTGCTTATTGTATTCTACTTATCATACCCTTTCATTTGATATCCATGTCTAGGGGGTTGTGAAGAAAATGGTAATCCGCCCTCTTGAGATGACAGCCATGAATCTAACCAGATATTGAGTATATTATATCGCTTATGGTATTCTACTTATGATACCCTTTCAATTGATACCTATGTCGAGGTGGTGGTGAAGAAATGGTAGTCCGCCCTTTTGAGACGGCCGCCATGGATATTAAGACATAGGTTATCGTATTCTACTTATCATACCCTTTCATTTGATACCCATGTCGAGGGGGTTGTGAAGAAAATGGTAATGCGTCCTCTTGAGGTGGCCTCGGTGGATCTTACTATTTATTGAGCATACTATATTGCTTATTGTATTCTACTTATCATACCTTTTCATTTGATACTCATATCGAGGGGGTTGTGAAGAAAGTGGTAACCCGCCCTCTTGAGATGACAGCCATGGATCTAACCAGATATTGAGTATATTATATCGCTTATGGTATTCTACTTATGATACCCTTTCAATTGATACCTATGTCGAGGTGGTGGTGAAGAAATGGTAGTCCGCCCTCTTGAGAGGGCCGCCATGGATATAAAGACAAAGCTTATTGTATTCTACTTATCATACCCTTTCATTTGATACCCATGTCATGGGGGTTGTGAAGAAAATGGTAATGCGTCCTCTTGAGCTGGCCTCGGTGGATCTAACTATTTATTGAGTATATTATATTGCTTATTGTATTCTACTTATCATACCTTTTAATTTGATACTCATATCGAGGGTGTTGTGAAGAAAATGGTAATCCGCCCTCTTGAGATGACAGCCATGGATCTAACCAGATATTCGCTTATGGTATTCTACTTATGATACCCTTTCAATTGATACCTATGTATGTCGAGGTGGTGGTGAAGAAATGGTAGTCCGCCCTCTTGAGACGGCCGCCATGGATATTAAGACATAGCTTATTGTATTCTACTTATCATACCCTTTCATTTGATACCCATGTCGAGGGGGTTGTCAGAAAATGGTAATGCGTCCTCTTGAGGTGGCCTCGGTGGATCTAACCAGATATTGACTATACTATTATGCTTATTGTCTTCTACTTAAGATACCCTTTCATTTGATACCTATGTCGAGGTGGTGGTGAAGAAATGGTAGTCCGCCCTCTTGAGACGGCCGCCATGGATATAAAGACATAGCTTATTGTATTCTACTTATCATACCCTTTAATTTGATACCCATGTCGTGGGGATTGTGAAGAAAATGGTAATGCGTCCTCTTGAGGTGGCCTCGGTGGATCTAACTACTTATTGAGTATACTATATTGCTTATTGTATTATACTTATCCTACCTTTTCATTTGATACTCATATCGAGGGGGTTGTGAAGAAAATGGTAATCCGCCTTCTTGAGATGACAGCCATGGATCTAACCAGATATTGAGTATATTATATCGCTTATGGTATTCTACTTATGATACCCTTTCAATTGATACCTATGTCGAGGTGGTGGTGAAGAAATGGTAGTCCGCCCTCTTGAGACGGCCGCCATGGATATAAAGACAAAGCTTATTGTATTCTACTTATCATACCCTTTCATTTGATACCCATGTCATGGGGGTTGTGAAGAAAATGGTAATACGTCCTCTTGAGGTGGACTCGGTGGATCTAACTATTTATTGAATATACTATATTGCTTATTGTATTCTACTTAACATACCCTTTCATTTGATATCCATGTCATGGGGGTTGTGAAGAAAATGGTAATACGTCCTCTTGAGGTGGCCTCGGTGGATCTAACTATTTATTGAATATACTATATTGCTTATTGTATTCTACTTATCATACCCTTTCATTTGATACTCATATCGAGGGTGTTGTGAAGAAAATGGTAATCCGCCCTCTTGAGATGGCCTCGGTGGATCTAACTACTTATTGAGTATACTATATTGCTTATTGTATTATACTTATCCTACCTTTTCATTTGATACTCATATCGAGGGGGTTGTGAAGAAAATGGTAATCCGCCTTCTTGAGATGACAGCCATGGATCTAACCAGATATTGAGTATATTATATCGCTTATGGTATTCTACTTATGATACCCTTTCAATTGATACCTATGTATGTCGAGGTGGTGGTGAAGAAATGGTAGTCCGCCCTCTTGAGACGGCCGCCATGGATATTAAGACATAGCTTATTGTATTCTACTTATCATACCCTTTCATTTGATACCCATGTCGAGGGGGTTGTGAAGAAAATGGTAATACGTCCTCTTGAGGTGGCCTCGGTGGATCTAACTATTTATTGAATATACTATATTGCTTATTGTATTCTACTTATCATACCCTTTCATTTGATATCCATGTCGTGGGGGTTGTGAAGAAAATGGTAATGCGTCCTCTTGAGCTGGCCTCGGTGGATCTAACTATTTATTGAGTATATTATATTGCTTATTGTATTCTACTTATCATACCTTTTCATTTGATACTCATATCGAGGGTGTTGTGAAGAAAATGGTAATCCGCCCTCTTGAGATGACAGCCATGGATCTAACCAGATATTGAGTATATTATATCGCTTATGGTATTCTACTTATGATACCCTTTCAATTGATACCTATGTATGTCGAGGTGGTGGTGAAGAAATGGTAGTCCGCCCTCTTGAGACGGCCGCCATGGATATTAAGACATAGCTTATTGTATTCTACTTATCATACCCTTTCATTTGATACCCATGTCGAGGGGGTTGTCAGAAAATGGTAATGCGTCCTCTTGAGGTGGCCTCGGTGGATCTAACCAGATATTGACTATACTATATTGCTTATTGTCTTCTACTTAAGATACCCTTTCATTTGATACCTATGTCGAGGTGGTGGTGAAGAAATGGTAGTCCATTGTGAAGAAAATGGTAATGCGTCCTCTTGAGGTGGCCTCGGTGGATCTAACTATTTATTGAGTATACTATATTGCTTATTGTATTATACTTATCCTACCTTTTCATTTGATACTCATATCGAGGGGGTTGTCAAGAAAATGGTAATCCGCCCTCTTGAGATGATATCGCTTATGGTATTCTACTTATGATACCCTTTCAATTGATACCTATGTCGAGGTGGTGGTGAAGAAATGGTAGTTCGCCCTCTTGAGACGGCCGCCATGGATATAAAGACAAAGCTTATTGTATTCTACTTATCATACCCTTTCATTTGATACCCATGTCATGGGGGTTGTGAAGAAAATGGTAATACGTCCTCTTGAGGTGGACTCGGTGGATCTAACTATTTATTGAATATACTATATTGCTTATTGTATTCTACTCAACATACCCTTTCATTTGATATCCATGTCATGGGGGTTGTGAAGAAAATGGTAATACGTCCTCTTGAGGTGGCCTCGGTGGATCTAACTATTTATTGAATATACTATATTGCTTATTGTATTCTACTTATCATACCTTTTCATTTGATACTCATATCGAGGGGGTTGTGAAGAAAATGGTAATGCGTCCTTTTGAGATGACAGCCATGGATCTAACCAGATATTGAGTATATTATATCGCTTATGGTATTCTACTTATGATACCCTTTCAATTGATACCTATGTCGAGGTGGTGGTGAAAAAATGGTAGTCCGCCCTCTTGAGACGGCCGCCATGGATATTAAGACATAGCTTATTGTATTCTACTTATCATACCCTTTCATTTGATACCCATGTCGAGGGGGTTGTGAAGAAAATGGTAATGCGTCCTCTTGAGGTGGCCTCGGTGGATCTAACTATTTATTGAGTATACTATATTGCTTATTGTATTCTACTTATCATACCTTTTCATTTGATACTCATATGGAGGGGGTTGTGAAGAAAATGGTAATCCGCCCTCTTGAGATGACAGCCATGGATCTAACCAGATATTGAGTATATTATATCGCTTATGGTATTCTACTTATGATACCCTTTCAATTGATACCTATGTCGAGGTGGTGGTGAAGAAATGATAGTCCGCCCTCTTGAGACGGCCGCCATGGGTATTAAGACATAGCTTATTGTATTCTACTTATCATACCCTTTCATTTGATACCCATGTCGAAGAGGTTGTGAAGAAAATGGTAATGCGTCCTCTTGAGGTGGCCTCGGTGGATCTAACCAGATATTGACTATACTATATTGCTTATTGTCTTCTACTTAAGATACCCTTTCATTTGATACCTATGTCGAGGTGGTGGTGACGAAAATTTTAATCCGCCCTCTTGAGACGCGTACCATGCGTACACTTTTTGTTAATCATCGAAATGATAAGGAATACTATTTGACATCAACAGTGCTGGATTTGACTAACTTGTAAAGAATATGCCATATTTTTAGAAATAAATTACGATTACGAACCCGGCATTCGGTATTTCAACTACATTGAACTACACGTTTTTTAAGTACCTAACGCAATCTGATACCATAGTTGCGACTAACCACTTTAAATGAATACATTTTGTTAATCATCTAATGCCATCTGGCATCGACAGTTCGAGTAAACACTTTTCGACTAACTAGTAGCACCATCTCCTTTATTGAGCAATTGAAATAACTTAGAGCGCCATCTGACAGAATAATTTTGAGTACCCACTTTTTTAGACTGAAGGAGAAGAAAAAAGTTCGATTCGAAATGTAAAAAATGTAAAAATAAAGAAAACGAAGAATGATAGGAAAAAGAAACTCATGGACTAATAAATTATTTATATTTTGGTTATCGGTTACAAATGAAAAATTACTTATATTGCTTATAAAAAGGTGATAAATCGCATAATTTTATAAAAAAAACACCTTGTTTTCTATGTTTAGGCGTAAATAAGGCATTAGCTGTTTGCCCTTACGAACTCGGCAAACTACCGCTTGCCTTGATTGTTTACTTTATCAGACGCAAAAGTTCGCGCAATACTCCAAAAATGCGGTGAGTTTTTGGTGGGAGAATTAAACTGCTATTTTTTATAAAAATTACTTTTACAAAATTTTAACCCTGAATAACCAACCGGTGACCAACGGCTAATTCCAAAAGCAACATGCTCTGGTCAACCCCTTACAAAGCCTACCTCCTGCGGGGGTGCGGTGATAAAGTAAATAATTATCTAAAATTCTAAGAATTTTATATACATGTATATGAATATCCCACTCCACCACCCGTTCATTTAATTATGGCAGCTTCAATAAAACTACCCTTTTGCTTACTTCTGAGAGTATCAAATTTTAAAAATTAATGAAAATAATTCAATTGGAAATAAAAATAATTTAAATTATTAAGAGCAAACCAGTCTGGATTCATTATTAAACTGGAAGCCTGCCATGAAAACCTATAATTAGTGGCGGGTCCGTCGGCACAAAAACTCAGTTGTTGCAAACAAGTTGCAATTCTTGATGTTCAGGTTGCAACGAGAGCCAAACTTCAAGAAGAAAGATGTACACATATTGTGTAGCTATAAGAATGTTGAGGGCTCACATGCTCTTGCTTGGGACGACCAGCTTTTTTAGTATGTATAAATTAACCGTTAATTTAAAGGCCTTCGTGATATTCAATATTCATCTTACTAGCTGGGCATGTGAGCCATAAGATTTCCCATTGAGTTTTATCTGTGAAACAAAGGAAAGCCGCTGGAAATGTGCGCAAAAACATTCCGTCGACATTGTCCGCACAAGGATTCCGCCGGCCAATTCATTCAAACATCAAAGTAAGACGGGCAAAACCCTCTTTCCCACCATTTAACACTAAATGCACATCAGCCAGTTTCTTAACAAGTTCTTTAATACATATCTACAATATTTTCATTCAGTGTTACTATTTTTTTTGGTTCAGGGGTGAATTTTTTATTAAATGCTGGTCATTTTCTTAAAAGTTGTAGCTTTAAAAATTATTGAGCTGATTGAGTGGATAGAAAAGCCGCCTCTTTTTAAAACTGCATACATTTTTGCAGAAACTTGAGCGCAGAGTTATGCGTGCAAATTCCTTTGCACAGGTGGAAAATTCGACGCTTTCTGTAAAACCGTAAAATTAACGCCATTCAATTAAGGTAGTACAGCAAATATTAAACCAGCACAACGTTTCTGACGACACAAATATTGAAGAGCTGTGGAGTAGGACAAAGGGCGCAATATTGACGGCTGCGGAATCGAGCATCGGTTATGTCCAAAGAAACCAGCAACACTGGATCTCGGACACAACCTGGCAAAAAATAGAACGCAGGAGAGCCCTAAAAAATAACGTAAACTCTACAAGCGACCCCGAAAGACGTTGCCAACTGGAACGGGAGTACTCCCAATTACAGTAAGGTGCTGTACCAAATCACTAAACAGCTCTCGGGAAAGCACTCTACTAAAAAGCATGCCGTTAAGAGTGCGGATGGAAGGCTGCTGTGCAGCGACGAGGAGCAGCTCCAAAGTTGGAGAGATTACTTCTTCGCCGCCCTGAATGGTTCATTTACACAGGAACCTCAGGAAACCAGCAACAATGCACAGCCAATTCGAATCACCACCCGGGCCCCATCCAAGACGGAAATAGTAACCGCAATTCATGCGATGGCCAATGGTAAAGCAGCTGGGAAAGATGGCATCCCGCCAGAATTGTTGAAAGCCGACTCAAGCCTCATAGCAGATGCGCTTCAGCCAATCCTACAAATAGCATGGAACACCTGTACCTTTCCGGAGGATTGGACCGTAGGTATCATAGTCAAAATACCAAAAAAGGGGGACCTAACAATATGCGACAACTGGAGAGGCATCTGTTTACTATCTACTGTGGGCAAAATTTTGTCCCACATATTACTATCTAGGATAAGTGAGGCAGTAGACCGAACGCTTAGGAGGCAGCAGGCCGGATTCAGGAAGGGCCGGTCATGTATTGATCATATCAACACCTTACGAATTATAGTGGAGCAGTCTATTGAATTCCGATCCCCCCTTTACCTTGTTTTCGTAGACTATGAGAAAGCGTTCGACTCTGTTAATAGGAGCTTCATTTGGCAGGCACTACGGCGACGTGGACTGCCTGATAAAATAATAGAATTGATAAAAGCCCTATATAACAATTCCAAATGCAGAGTACTTCCTTAATGAAAAATTATCCGACAGCTTCGAGGTGAGCTCAGGAGTACGACAAGGATGCCCACTCTCGCCTTTACTATTTCTTATAGTAATAAATGACATGCTTGTCGGCGCTCTAGATAGTAAAACAGGCGGCATACAATGGGGTTTGCTAGACCGCCTTAAGGATCTCGACTACGCAGATGATATCTGTTTGCTGGCCACAGACACCAGGACCTCAAAAACATGATTAACAATTTGGCAACAGAAAGTAGTCCAGCAGGCTTAAGGCTAAATCCGACTAAAACTAAAGAAATGCGGATAAATGCAAACACCATTGAACGAACAGCGCTGAATAACCGTGACGTGGAACTGGTAAATAAATTCTGCTACCTCGGTAGTATTATTACCGTAAATGGCGGTGCAGAAGAAGATGTCAGTTCCAGAATAAATAAAGCACGAGGCGCATATGCATGCCTGTTCCGCATATGGAGATCAACGGAGATCTCAACTAACACCAAATTGCGGCTGTTCAACTCCAACGTGAAGGCAGTACTTTTGTACGGTTGCGAAACATGGAAAGTCACCCAATTCATCACAGGGCGCCTACAAGTCTTCATCAACAGATGCCTTCGTCGTATCCTAAAAATCCTCTGGCAAGA
This sequence comes from Thereva unica, assembly GCA_949987705.1. NCBI lineage: Eukaryota > Metazoa > Arthropoda > Insecta > Diptera > Therevidae > Thereva > Thereva unica. The sequence goes on along the minus strand of OX465281.1, from coordinate 179,221,894 downwards.
TAGAATTTCAAACGAAGAACTATGGCGCCGTGCCGGCCAAGAAAGGATAGACGATCAAATCAGGCGAAGGAAATGGAATTGGGTAGGCCACACCTTGCGACGCGAAAACGAAAATCTAGCCAAACAGGCCCTTGACTGGAATCCGCAAGGATCCCGTCGAGTAGGACGACCTAGAACAACGTGGAGGAGAACCCTACTAGCAGAAGCCGCAACAACTGGGAGATCCTGGTCGGAGCTGAGAGCTGTCTCGCAAAACAGAGTCCGCTGGAGGGCAACTGTTTCCGCCCTATGTCCCATGAGGGATTAAAGGAGCGCAATGATGATGGTGATGGCGTCGAATCTCGACTGGCGTTTTCCGAGAGCCGACTTTCTCAGATGAATTCTTTCTAATATTCATTAATGATATGCTCTCAATCCCCTCCAACCCGCTTCATACTTTTGGCAATGACACAATGCGTTACTCCTACGCCTTCGTCAATATAAGACAAGAACGGGGAAGACCTTGTCTAATAGAGTGTGAACTCTCATCCCTCGAAAAAATTGTGCCATCCTTCCCTTTATCTCAGTGGCAAAATCTAATAGCTGACTCATCTCTTAACATCTTAAGATACAAATCCACCAAAGCAAACAAAGATTTGCTCGCCGGCAAAATGACGTCACGAAGAAAGTGCATATCGCAGCTATGCACATTTGGAACATCATCTTTTTACGTCATTATCACGTCAAGAGAAAATGCCTTTGGTGGACTCGTACTTTTAGACGTAATTTAATCTTCAGTGGCATTCCGTATTACAATATTGTTAAATCCGATTAGAAGACGAAGCAGCTTGCAAGTAAAAATTTACCAATATTGTTAAATTTTCATGTAAAATAAATGTCAATATTGTATAATATAAAATACGGTTTCGGCAGTTTCGAAAAAAAAAAAATAACAATATTGCAATAGAAAATAAGGTCCCAGATCTGCGATGGAGTAATCACATATTCCAAATCGCCAAACAAGCTTATCAATGCAATGCTTATCAATTATCAGATTCCTGAAGAGGAAGTTATGTTCCCACGGCCACAACCCATACGACACATGACCCCAACTCGCCCATTCATTTCATTCCCTTATTGTAAAATTTCACCCATCAGCTACGAAATCATCATCATTTTTTCATCCTCTTTGCCCTTCCCGAACAAAACAATAGGAAAAAGCGCATAGGAATCTGTTTTTAGATTCGCAGCCACTAAACCCAAAGCCGTAGCTTCTGATTTTGTTTTCAAATGCGCAAAGGGCTTTCACATAAACCAAAAAAAGTTTATTTCGGAAACTAACCATATATAGTGGAGCATAATCAATGTATGAAACAAAATTCTCCGGGGAAAATTAAAAGAAATAGCTTACATTGATTATATACTAAGTAGATATGGACAAACGCGAGTCAAATTAACTTCAGGTTACGGCATCACGAGCTGGGGGCGCTAATATCGCAGGGTTTTATGCTCCACTATATATGGTTAGTTTCCGAAATAAACTTTTTTTGGTTTATGTGAAAGCCCTTTGCGCATTTGAAAACAAAATCAGAAGCTACGGCTTTGGGTTTAGTGGCTGCGAATCTAAAAACAGATTCCTATGCGCTTTTTCCTATTCTTTTGTTAGGGAAGGGCAAAGAGGATGAAAAAATGATGATGATTTCGTAGCTTATGGGTGAAATTTTACAATGAGGGAATGAAATGAATGGGCGAGATATAGTCCATGGAAAACTTACTCCAACATTGCAAAAATGCAGGACAAGGTTTTATTTTTGGGATGTGTAGGGGGGGTCAATGTGAGCTTAAGTTTGAGTTTTCGGGATTCTAACCCCCCCCATTTGGCCGCCATCTTGGAAAACGTGTGCAAATGGTTTTTCCACTATATCTCCGAAACGGTTCATCTTACCGAAAATTTGCAAGGACACTTTTTGTTTAGAATTAATTAATCTACAATTTATTAGTTAGAAATTTTGTGGTAAAATGAATAATTAAGAAGTTATAAGCCTTAGAACACAAAAATTAGTTACAATATTTTCTTTTAAAGGCTATAACTTTTTTTCCTTCAACTTTAACAAAAAAAATAATAACAATTTTTTTGTAGAGGGTTTCATTACGAATAATTTTCATTCATTACTTTTTTAATTTCATTCACTACGAAGGGTTTTACAGCGCCCCGAAGGTATGAAAGTGACAGATTTTCTGAATATTTTATTACAATTTTACCTCCTAGAAATTAGCAATAACAGCTAGCAAGTAATAATAATGAATGAATGACTATACGTTATAAGAATTACCGATGTTTGAGTAATGTAATAAAGTTGTTTCGCATTTTTTTGCGGGTTTTTATTGCTGTTATGCCATGTTTTATAAGGTACGATATGGTTTAAAATGAAATTCTTTGAATAATAACATGCGTTACTCCAATTTTTTGAAATAATTTGTTTTAGGACTGCACAAAAAAGTGCTTTATTCAGTTATGTTAACTATCTAGCAAAATATGGACGTATCCAGTTTGTGATAAAAGTTTGAATTATCTTAGTCTAATTTCAAAATTGTTATTTCAGTTTGATCTTAGTTAAATTTTTATATTTATAACTGTGTAAATAGTTATTCAGTTGCGCATACTACCAAAACACAAGTTTTGGAGGATAGTTTACACTCTATTTGTTATAAAAGTTATTCTGATAGTCGTACGGGTAACAGCGTTTGTTGACATAGTACCAGCAACAGCGACGATACTGTCTTGTATACTAGAAGCTCCCTTGATTGATTTTAATTTCCTGACCAACTGTTTCATTTTCTCTTTGAACTTTCAGCCTTGAAACCTTTGTACTCTGCTATAATTCCTCAGCAAATCTAAAAATGTCCAGTAATTGATCATGAACCGCTGCATAGCCCTTCAAAAAGACCAAGAATAGAGTAGATAGAAAAGCGGCATCCTGGATTAGTCGTATTGGGGACACCACTTTAAAAACGCACCGACAAACTCTACCTCGCAGGTGGTGTGGAAATGAGTTATACAATTTGCAAACGCTTGTCATAAAATGAATACGCCCGTATGTTGCTAGATAGAATAAATGAAATACTTTTTTGTGCAGCCCTAAAACAAATTATTTTAAAAAATTGGAGTAACGCATGTTATTATTCAAAGAATTTCATTTTACACCATATCGTACCTTATAAAACATGGCATAACAGCAATAAAAACCCGCAAAAAAATGCGAAACAACTTTATTACATTACTCAAACATCGGTATTTCTTATACCGTATAGTCATTCATTCATTATTATTACTTGCTAGCTGTTATTGCTAATTTCTAGGAGGTAAAATTGTAATAAAATATTCAGAAAATCTGTCACTTTCATACCTTCGGGGCGCTGTAAAACCCTTCGTAGTGAATGAAATTAAAAAAGTAATGAATGAAAATTATTCGTAATGAAACCCTCTACAAAAAACTTGTTATTATTTTTTTTGTTAAAGTTGAAGGAAAAAAAGTTATAGCCTTTAAAAGAAAATATTGTAACTAATTTTTGTGTTCTAAGGCTTATAACTTCTTAATTATTCATTTTACCACAAAATTTCTAACTAATAAATTGTAGATTAATTAATTCTAAACAAAAAGTGTCCTTGCAAATTTTCGGTAAGATGAACCGTTTCGGAGATATAGTGGAAAAACCATTTGCACACGTTTTCCAAGATGGCGGCCAAATGGGGGGGGTTAGAATCCCGAAAACTCAAACTTAAGCTCACATTGACCCCCCCTACACATCCCAAAAATAAAACCTTGTCCTGCATTTTTGCAATGTTGGAGTAAGTTTTCCATGGACTAATAATTTTAATGGGAAATTTGGCATCAAGGGTGTTTTATTATGTTGAAAAAATTGAAATGGGTTTTCAGGGATTATTCCATTTTTTTAAATGAGTTTTGAATGACAAATAGAATTCGTAGAAATTAGTAATTTTTATGGATAATTGTACTACTATTGAGATATATAAATAATTTCTATTTATGTGGCATGGTGAACCTTTTATACGTAGATGTCAATGAACCTTGCGTTTGATCTGTGAGGTGTTATATGGTTTCAACAACACCGGCTGTTTGTTCTATTTATTAACGAAGGGGAGGTATATGTAGTGGGCCTGCAATAGGCCGAGTTTGCTGTCTTGGGGAAAAAGGTGCATGTAGGTAAAAGCGGTAAAAATTAGCGAGGGCTGCAAATACTACCGTGGCTTGAAGGGTCTCTAGAGGAGCAAAAGGGTGCTATCGCCAATGCACCTTCTTCGCTTTGCACCTTCTCCAGCCAAGGCAAGCTAGTTTTTGGGGCACCTGCAATGCAGGTTCGCGCCACGCAACCGTCAAAAACAATTAAATATATAGTATTTTATTACAACAAAAACTAGGGATTTATAACGAGTTAAAATAAATTGAGAGGACTATTAAACAAATTATTGTAATTTTTTTTTTTTTTTTTTTTTTTTATGTGGCAGTGCTAAGCTCAGGAGTCACCCTTTATACTACTAGTCCGTCATGTCATTTGTCACGTCATGGTGCAATGTCTAGCAGTAAGCTTAGTACGGGGAGGTGGTTGGAGGGGTTATAAAGGAACGGGAGGGAATTGAAGAAGGTGGTGATGAACCCTGCGTTTGAACTCTTGGATGTTGTAGGAGCTCGGAAATACTGACTGCGAGAGATTATTCCACAGCCGAGTTGTTCTATTAACAAACGAATTCATATCTTGTTGAGTGCGTGAAAGGGGGAGTTGTAGGTGGAGGGAATGAGACGAGTGGGCTAATCTGGTGTTGCGGGTATAAGAATGCCGTGGAGGCAGGACAGCGTTTAGCTCGGAGGAACAGTCACTATGATAGTAGCGATAAAATTTTGTCAGTGCTGCTACATTCCTACGGTGGCTGAGGGGGTCGATGGTGGAGCAAGCGGTATCGTCGTCAATTAATTTAAGGGCCTTTTTTTGGACCTTATCTAACCATGCCAAGGTGGTTATTGGAGCGCCGCCCCAAACGAGGGAGTTATATTCGAGAAGAGGCCGAATGTAGGATTTATAAATAACAGCACGGGCCGATGGCTGGAGGAGGAACTTACACCTCTTAAGAAATCCCAAGCACTGAGATCCTTGTTTGGCGATTTGGAATATGTGGTCATTCCATCGCAAGTCTTTGGCTAATGTCACGCCTAAGATGTGTAAGGATGGTTCGGCCAATAGTTGAACTTCATTCACTTTCAAGGGTAGTGGGGTGTTGAACTTCTTTTTAGAGATAAGACAGTACTTGGTTTTGGCGGGGTTGAATTCAACACGATTCTTCTTTCCCCACTCTAGAATGAGTACAATGTCGTTATTAATAGAGTTGGACATACGTTCGCGATCATCAAGACAGGATCTGGCATAAGTCTGCCTTGTATCGAAGCTGTACGAGTACCGTAAAGTACCGTCGTCAGCGAAGCTGAGAAGTGGGTTGGAGGGGATTGAAAGAAGGTCATTTATAAAGATAAGGAATAGGGCCGGTGATAAGATTGACCCCTGGGGGACCCCCGCCGAGATCGGGTGGGATGCGGATTTGACGCCATCCAATACTACTTTGATTGAACGGCCGAAAAGGAAATTCTTGATCCACTTCTGTAGAAGTGAGTCGACTCCAATAGCTTTGAGTTTGGCTAACAGGGCTGAGTGCCAAACTCTATCGAAAGCCTTGGAGATATCTAGAGCAACCAGACTAGACTCGCCGGATCCATGCAGACTACGGCTGAGGTGTTCTGTAAGACAGACTAAAAGATCGCCAGTGGATCTTTTCTGGCGGAAGCCATATTGTCTGTCGTTTATGAGTAGGTTGGATTCTAGATATCCCATAAGCTTTTTGTTGATTATCGTCTCCATGGTTTTGGAGAGAATAGAAGTAATTGCTATTGGGCGGTAGTTTAAGGGGTCGCTGGCTTCACCTTTTTTCGGAATTGGCTGAACATGGGCAAGTTTCCAAGAGTCTGGGTAAACTCCGGAAGAGTATGATAGGGCAAAAAGTTTGCGCAGAGGTTTAGCCAAAGGTGACGCGCATTGTTTTAAGACGATAGGGGGTATATTATCGGGTCCAGTGGATTTATTGATATCGAGCTCCTTGAGGCACCTGTACACCTCGCGAGTCCTGAAGAAAACCCTGTCCATTAAGTGAGCATTGTGCTCGAGAACTGGGGCTAGCGCATCAGTTTCGGGTAGGGAAGAATTTGAAGCAAACAGAGATGCTAATAGGTCGGCCTTGGCTTTTCTGTCTGTTATCACCTTCTTATCGTGAATGAATGAAGGGGTTGTAGATGCAGTGAAATTCTTCTTTATGGAACTTACCAAGGACCAGAAGTTTTTGCTACCAGAGGTTGCATTAAAGAGTTTACTTCTCAACTTACTGTCAAATGAATTTTTGACGTTCCTGATGGTGACTTTACAGGAATTTCTTAGTTTTATATACTCTTCACGGAGCGATTCACTCGGGGAGCTCTTGTAAGCTCGAAAGGCGGCTTCTTTGTTTCTGATTGCATGCATACACTCCTGATTAAACCATCTGTTGGGCCTAGCCTTCACAGATTTAGTAGAATGAGGAATGTACAAATGCATTCCTGCCTGTATGATTCTAGTGATACGGATAGTGGCAGAGTTGACGTTTTTGGTTCGGAAACACTGATTCCAGTCAGTAGCTTGGAAAAAATTAATTAGCCCCAGCCAATTGGCCTTCCCATAATGCCATACAGTTCTCCTAACTGGTTTGGGAGGGGTGGGAAATTCGAATGGGAAGCTAGCGCTAATTAAGCAGTGGTCCGAATTGCCGAGAGGTGAATCAACTTCGACGGAGTATCGCTCTGGATGGGAAGTGAGAAAAAGATCAGACCCATTTTGATACAACCAGACCCATTTTGATAAAGACTAATCCGAGGCTGAAGCTCTGTTAATTTATTTTTTCCAACGATGAAAGAATAATAATATTAATTATGTTACAATATTGCTAACTAAATATCTAGGTAGCCGGATGCTCCCGAAGTATCGAGGTCATTGATGGTGGCTTGTGCCGTAAGGCTCGTGAACTTTTGGTTGGGGTCATGTGTCGTATGGGTTGTGGCTATGGGAACATAACTTCTGCCCAGATATACGAGTTATGTTCAATACAATTCCATATAAGGCGGAATGTAGGACTTGTAGATTGTAGAGGGCCGCCTGCTGAAGGAGGAACTTGCATCTCTTCAGGAATCTGATAATTGATAAGCATTGCATTGATAAGCTTGTTTGGCGATTTGGAATATGTGATTACTCCATCGCAGATCTGGGACCTTATTTTCTATTGCAATATTGTTATTTTTTTCGAAACTGCCGAAACCGTATTTTATATTATACCTACAATATTGACATTTATTTTACATGAAAATTTAACAATATTGGTAAATTTTTACTTGCAAGCTGCTTCGTCTTCTAATCGGATTTAACAATATTGTAATACGGAATGCCACTGAAGATTAAATTACGTCTAAAAGTACGAGTCCACCAAAGGCATTTTCTCTTGACGTGATAATGACGTAAAAAGATGATGTTCCAAATGTGCATAGCTGCGATATGCACTTTCTTCGTGACGTCATTTTGCCGGCGAGCAAATGTTTGTTTGCTTTGGTGGATTTGTATATTAAGATGTTAAGAGATGAGTCAGCTATTAGATTCTTTTTGCCACTGAGATAAAGGGAAGGATGGTACAATTTTTTCGAGGGATGAGAGTTCACACTCTATTAGACAAGGTCTTGCCCGTTCTTGTCTTATATTGACGAAGGCGTAATACCTTAATTGAATGGCCCGTACTACCTTAATTGAATGGCCAGAAATAAAGCTCTCAAACCAGTTCTTTAGTACTGCGATGTGCGTTAATTTTACAGTTTTACAGAAAGCGTCGAATTTTCCACCTGTGCAAAGGAATTTGCACGCATAACTCTGCGCTCAAGTTTCTTCACAAATGTATGCAGTTTTAAAAAGAGGCGGCTTTTCTATCCACTCAATCAACTCAATAATTTTTAAAGCTACAACTTTTAAGAAAATGACCAGCATTTAATAAAAAATTCACCTTTGAACCAAAAAAAATAGTAAAACTGAATGAAAATATTGTAGATATGTATTAAAGAACTTGTTAAGAAACTGACTGATGTGCGTTTAGTGTTTAATGGTGGGTCAACACGAAAGAGGGTTTTGCCCGTCTTACTTTGATGTTTGAATGAAATGGCCGGCGGAATCCTTGTGCGGACAATGTCGACGGAATGTTTTTGCGCACATTTCCAGCGGCTTTCCTTTGTTTCACAGATAAAACTCAATGGGAAATCTTATGAATAGCTAGCTGTAAGGCTCACATGCCCAGCTACCTAGTAAGATGAATATTGAATATCACGAAGGCCTTTAAATTAACGGTTAATTTATACATACTAAAAAAGCTGGTCGTCCCAAGCAAGAGCATGTGAGCCCTCATCATTCTTATAGCTACACAATATGTGTACATCTCTCTTCTTGAAGTTTGGCTCTCGTTGCAACCTGAACATCAAGAATTCCAACTTGTTTGCAATCTTATAACCGCAACACCAGATTAGCCCACTCGTCCCATTCCCTGCACCTGCAACTACCCTTTTCACGCACTCAACAAGACATGAATTCGTTTGTAAATAGAACAACTCGACTGTGGAATAATCTCTCGCAGTCGGTATTTCCGAGCTCCTACAATATCCAAGAGTTCAAACGCAGGGTTCATCACCACCTTCTTCAATACCCTCCCGTACCTTCATAATCCCTAACCTCCTCCCTACCCCTCCCCCGTACTAAGCTTACTGCTAGACATTGCACCATGACGAGACAAATGACATGACGGACTAGTAGTACAAAGGGTGACTCCTGAGCTTAGCACTACCACATAAAAAAAAAAAAAAAAAAAAACAACTGAGTTTTTGTGTCGACGGACCCGCCACTAATTATAGGTTGTCATGGCAGGCTTCCAGTTGAATAATGAATCCAGACTGGTTTGCTCTTAATAATTTAAATTATTTTTATTTCCAATTGGATTATTTTCATTAATTTTTAAAATTTGATACTATCAGAAGTAAGCAAAAGGGTAGTTTTATTGAAGCTGCCATAATTAAATGAACGGGTGGTGGAGTGGGATATTCATATACATGTATATAAAATTCTTAGAATTTTAGATAATTATTTACTTTATCACCGCACCCCCGCAGGAGGTAGGCTTTGTAAGGGGTTGACCAGAGCATGTTGCTTTTGGAATTAGCCGTTGGTCACCGGTTGGTTATTCAGGGTTAAAATTTTGTAAAAGTAATTTTTATAAAAATAGCAGTTTAATTCTCCCACCAAAAACTCACCGCATTTTTGGAGTATTGCGTCAACTTTTGCGTCTGATAAAGTAAACAATTACCCTTAATACTAACATTTTAAAAAATCTTTCAAAATCCGAACTCTTCTTTTTTCATTGACGACTACCACTCTTGAGAATTATGAAGTAGGGTTTTAAACGAAAGTTTTTTATTGTTTTCTATTATTGCACGCAAATATGTATACATATATTCACATTTTCAAATAGTTTGCTCAATTTGCTCTAAAAGCAATAATAAAATCAATACAAAAAAACTAGAATTTTGTTAAAAACAAACTTATTTAATTTTTCTCAAAATAAAAAAAAAACACGATGCTAAATTTCCCATTAAATCTCTCTTCCCATTCATTAATTTCTTCATTCATAAATTTCAGCCACCGGCCAAGAAATCATCGTAGTTTCAGCCCACCCACCCCTTTCCAAATCAAAACAAAAGGAATGCCCGCAATCTATTTTTAGATCCGAAACTTTTGTTTTTTCTTCGAACATGCGTCAAGGGCTTTGAAATGCTTTTTTAAATTCAGGCGCAAACCCGCTTTTTTATGTTTTATTAAAAAATAGCAAAATTAAAAAAATTGTCTATTTTATGATTATTATGCACTAATAAAAAATTAATATTATTAAACTAATGTTGTAAACCCATTCCCATTAATTTTAGAGGTTTACAACAGAAATTCGCAGCCCTAAAACTTAATTCAGTGTAACTAACGCCATCTAACAAGACAACCTGAAAGATGTTTGTCCATATCTACTTACTCTATAATCAATGTAGCTTATCTACTGTACTATACTCGTCATTATGCGCATGTGTAAAATTTGCAGCTGATCGCTTATATGGAAGTGGGTCAAAATCAAGTTGCAAGATTTGTTTACACTGCACACACATACAAATCTAGGAAATATAAGCTTAATTGCCATTGATATCGGAGAAATCAAATGTAAACAATAAAATTTTTTGATTCTTCGCCCACGTCATGGTGTATTTCTTTATTTAATATAAACAATAGTTTATACTATACTACACTAGCCGTGTTTTTTTAATGAACTATATAGTTCTTTCCCATACAAATATGAAAACCCAGGTTTTATCGGGGTTTCTATCGAGGTTTTGGGAAATTTCTTAATTTTCTTATTGCATACGTTCGGGTGTTGGCATGTTGTTTCGGGTATTGGCATGTTGCATACTTTCGGGGGTCGGAAAGACGTAATTTAAAAATAAAAACAACAGGAAAGTGATGAGAGCAAATTTATAATAAATAATTAATTTTTTAGAAGCAGATTTATTATTTTCTAGCGAGGAGTTCGTGTAACAGTGCAAAAAATAACACTTAACTTCCGTTTTATTTTGAAATTTTTAAGCATCGAAGTAGGCGCTACATAAAATTTCCCTTGTCGTTTTAGCTTTTTTTTAATGAACTCGATGAAATAACCATATAGTTCATTAAAAAAACACGGCTACTATACGCCATAAAAAAATGAAACAAAATTCCCCGAAGGAAATTATAAAAAATAAATTATTATGACGAAAAAAAAGCACCGCGAGCCGAAGAATCGAACCCGCAGCCCCACAGACGAAGGACTTTTCCGTAGCCCTTGCGCCATGGCAGACACTACCGGTGGTTGACTAATATGCTAATAAATCATTTAAGAAAGAAGAAAAGGAGAAAAAAAAAACAAAAATGCTGCCCGACCAGGCTCGAACCTTCAACGCTACACGCCGCTGAACCGAGGATCCGACGCTCTACCCACTCCACCATCGGCCTGCTGCCAGATTTACAACAATAAAGTAATTTGTTCGGTGCCTATGAAATGTTATCAAGAAAATGATATTTTTGCACTTTTAATTAAGTAAATGTTTATGTTCTCCTGAGTCTCATTATTAAATAATATAATTTAGTGAGAAATAGAATCAAAACATGTTACACCGAAGTAAAAAAAATTGTATTTCACCATTTTGCGGCCGAGGATTGAACTTGGTTCTCCTGGGATAGGACTACAGCGCCTTACCTCTAGGCTACCGATATATGGACTTTAGTAGAAATCTCTTTTTTGTTGTTAAATATACTTCTGGTTCAAATTTCCAGACCATTTTCTCAGTTTTTGGTCTTTTGACCAAGAGCTACATTTAGAGATATTTTCCAAGTCTGTAGCTGCAGTACTTTCAGAGATGAAAGTAGGCTTCAGACGGACAGACGGACAGAGCCTCTATATAAGCTTTTTTTTTGAAAAAGCTAAAGTCGAAGCAGCAGCTAAATAGTAAAGTCTTTGCATATTTTCGGACAAAAACTAATTTAATATGAAACAAAATTCTCCGGGGAAAATTAAAAGAAATAGCTTATCTACTGTACTATACTCGTCATTATGCGCATGTGTAAAATTTGCAGCTGATCGCTTATATGGAAGTGGGTCAAAATCAAGTTGCAAGATTTGTTTACATTGCACACACATACAAATCTAGGAAATATAAGCTTAATTGCCATTGATATCGGAGAAATCAAATGTAAACAATAAATTTTTTTGATTCTTCGCCCACGTCATGGTGTATTTCTTTATTTAATATAAACAATAGTTTATACTATACTACACTAGCCGTGTTTTTTTTAATGAACTATATAGTTTTTTCCCATACAAATATGAAAACCCAGGTTTTATCGGGGTTTCTATCGAGGTTTTGGGAAATTTCTTAATTTTCTTATTGCATACGTTCGGGTGTTGGCATGTTGTTTCGGGGATTGGCATGTTGCATACTTTCGGGGGTCGGAAAGACGTAATTTAAAAATAAAAACAACAGGAAAGTGATGAGAGCAAATTTATAATAAATAATTAATTTTTTAGAAGCAGATTTATTATTTTCTAGCGAGGAGTTCGTGTAACAGTGCAAAAAATAACACTTAACTTCCGTTTTATTTTGAAATTTTTAAGCATCGAAGTAGGCGCTACATGAAATTTCCCTTGTCGTTTTAGTTTTTTTTTAATGAACTCGATGAAATAACCATATAGTTCATTAAAAAAACACGGCTACTATACGCCATAAAAAAAATGAAACAAAATTCCCCGAAGGAAACTATAAAAAATAAATTATTATGACGAAAAAAAGCACCGCGAGCCGAAGAATCGAACCCGCAGCCCTACAGACGAAGGACTTTTCCGTAGCCCTTGCGCCATGGCAGACACTACCGGTGGTTGACTAATCTACAATAAATATAATTGGAGTGTCTGTCTGTAATTTCAAAATAATATGTTTTTTTAAGTTTTTTTGGTTATTTACATGTAATTAAAACAAAATCCACTATTTTTAAAATTTTTGTCTGTCTGCATGTCTGTATGTCTGTATGTCTGTCTGTTTGGCCGCGGTAATTAGGCTATTTATATACACCGTATATTAGCTCTATCTGTATGTATGTATGGATGTATGTATATAGACAAAACTTAAAACTTGATTTTGACCCACTTCCATATAACCGTTCAACTTCAAATTTTGCACATATATTTAGTTCGGGTGACAATGTAATCTGACCACTTTGTAAAAAAATCAAGATGGCGGTTACAAGATGGCGGGTGAATTTCGCAATTGGGCTCGCCGATCCCCGACATGGGTATCAAATGAAAGGGGATGATAATTAGAGTACAATTACCTATTTTTTGTCATTATAAATTCAAAATGGCGACCAACTATGCCGGACTCACCTTTTCTTTACAACCCACTCGATATGGGTACCAAACAAAAGGATATGACAAGTAGAATACTATTACCTGAACGGCGTCATTCAAATCAATCTATCTATATAAATGTAAATGGCGTGTCTGTCTGTGATTTAAAAATATAGTTCTGTTTCATATGGTTATCGATCTTCTATCTATCTATCTATCTATATATATAATTATAATTGGAGTGTCTGTCTGTGATTTCAAAACCCATTTTTAAAATTGTTGGCTGTATGTATTGCAATGGGAATTTCACAAAAAGATTTAATACTTTTGCGGCCATATTTTAGGCGAATACGACTATCAGATACGATTATCGGTACCGACTATCGTGTCCGACTACCGGGTTACTTTTTAGTCTAACCTATAGGAGAAGGAAAGCAAGTGATCATTCGAATTGTATACTTGACAGACCTGTATCTAAATATCTAGATATTCCAAAAAATATCCTGATCGTTTTATAGGAAACATTCACGGAACAATCGATATTTAAATAGGCTCTTTCAGGTCTACAATTGCAATGATAAAAAGTTTGTACTCTATCAGGGATATATTTTTCCCGATTATCGCCTTCGGTTTTTCAGTCTGATCCGACAGTAGAATAAGGTTTCGAAAGGCAGCCATCGATATTTATTATCGGCCTTGAAAATACTACTCCTTCTGAAACTTCGACTCTTTTAAAAATGACTTCCACTTTTTGACTTTCCTCGCTATGAAGGATTTTTATTGATTGTAATAATAGGTACGCATTCTTTCTGATTCTGGCTTCTTTTTCACTCGAAAAAAAAATTATTTTGTTGATATACATATACTAGCGAGCCGTAATTGGGATTCCATTTTATAGAAATAAAGAAGTATGCATAGCAAAGGGAACTTCCAAAACCTCAATTTCAGTAGACAATTTACAATATTAAAAAAGGAAACCGCAAACAATGTAAATACAAAAGTCGCATGCCATATTATCCTACAAGAGAAATTAGGTAAACAGGTGAATGTTCAGGTATTGTTTTGGGTCGAAAATTCGGCCTTCCAGGAATGGCAATAAAAAAACGAGTACCTGTTTTTTATGATGGGTTAAAAAGAAGTCTATGAATAGGATATTTAAAACAAGGTTCTGCCAATTATTGTAACGGTACACTTTAAAGGAAGCTAGAGTATTTCATTCAACACTTTAGTCTTGAAGAAGGCTTTGAATGATCGAGTTTTGCGTAACGAAGTGATTTTGTGACGAAGCAGTTTAACCTTGGTTATAGAAAAAAAATTGTTTTAATTGATTTGGTGATTTAGCGTAAATTTATTGAGATAATTTTGAATTTTTTTTTTTCCCCAATCTGTGATTTTTTAAATTAAAGTGGAAATTAATAAGTGTAAATAAGAGATACCTGTGAAAATTCGAGTAGGCGTTGCAAGGCACGCGGGTTTTTGCTAGTATGCTAATAAATCATTTAAGAAAGAAGAAAAAGAGAAAAAGAAAACAAAAATGCTGCCCGACCAGGCTCGAACCTTCAACGCTACACGCCGCTGAACCGAGGATCCGACGCTCTACCCACTCCACCATCGGCCTGCTGCCAGATTTACAACAATAAAGTAATTTGTTCGGTGCCTATGAAATGTTATCAAGAAAATGATATTTTTGCACTTTTAATTAAGTAAATGTTTATGTTCTCCTGAGTCTCATTATTAAATAATATAATTTAGTGAGAAATAGAATCAAAACATGTTACACCGAAGTAAAAAAAAAATGTATTTCACCATTTTGCGGCCGAGGATTGAACTTGGTTCTCCTGGGATAGGACTACAGCGCCTTACCTCTAGGCTACCGATATATGGACTTTAGTAGAAATCTCGTTTTTGTTGTTAAATATACTTCTGGTTGAAATTTCCAGACCATTTTCTCAGTTTTTGGTCTTTTGACCAAGAGCTACATTTTGAGATATTTTCCAAGTCTGTAGCTGCAGTACTTTCAGAGATGAAAGTAGGCTTCAGACGGACAGACGGACAGAGCCTCTGTATAAGCTTTTTTTTGAAAAAGCTAAAAGTGTCCTTTGTCATGACCGCTTTCCCCTCCGCATCCGCAAGTGCATTTATGGTCGAAAGGATGAAAAATTGCATTCGGAGTTTTATTAAACATAGTCCTTCACTGATTGCCTCCTAAGTGAGCTCCCTTCTACAGCTGAAGAATATCCTGTAATTACCAAGGTATATTGTCCCGTCTCCTATCCATCTGATCTTTTGTAATGCAAGTAATTTTATTTTGTATCTGCTCACTTTGTCTAATAATGACTTAACTGCTGCAGTTCTGTACGTACTTCGAGTGTTCCATCTTCCAAAAATCATTTCCAGGGGTTGTTACCGTAACCGCAGTCGTTACCGTTTTCCCGTCCCTTCTGAGGCATTGCTTCCGGTTCGAGGCTTTGCTATACCTAGGCCAGATATTTCGTAACTACTGAACATTCCAGGAAGTGCTTCAATTTCCAGAAACCGTAGGACGTGGAAAACAATTTCCCGTCAAAAAAGTACTGATCTAAAGTTTGAAAAATTCATGGTTTGTAAAGAGGGGGGGGGGCAAAATCGTACCGTCACCTCCTCGCTGGTGCCTCCTGGATAACCAACCGACGACGGTCGTAACCAGTGCCCGGGGTCACCCTATCCGATTAGGTATAATTCACGGATCCGGTCCTCCTGGTAGTGGGGTTGGGCGTTGGGCTAACTACCGGACCCTGTGAAAACACATCAGTTAAGAAACCCGAAGCAAAGCCTCAAAACGAACGGGAAAAACGGCAACGACTACGGCAACAGCACCTGGAAATAATTTTCGGAACATGGAATACGCGAAGTATGTACAGAACTGCAGCAGCTAAGTCACTATTAGACGAAGTGAGCAGATATAAAATAAAATTACTCGCGTTACAAGAGATCAGATGGATAGGAAACGGGACAATGGACCTTGGCAACTACAGGATATTCTACATCTGCGGAAGGGAACATCACTTAAGAGTAGGCTTCGTAGTACACAAATCAATTATAGATAATGTTATAGAGTTCAAGCCAATCAGTGAACGATAATGCTCAATACGACTCCGAACGAAGTTCTTTACCCTCTCAATCATAAAAGTACATTTTACATTTTACATTTACATTTACATTTATTTAAAACATAATTGTACACAAGATTATAATCTTAAGTTTGTACATAAAAGAGCAAATACAATCCATATACATCTATAACTTAAATAATAAAAATATAATAAAAATAAAATAAAAACAAAGACAAATATATAAGAAATTAGATTACTTAAGAGGTTAGATTACGTAATGTATAAAAGAAAGAAGAGGAATGTTGAAATAGAAAGAACAAAATAGAAAAGAAAAAAAGAGAAAGTGATACTCGTGCTTCAATACGTACTGCCAGAAATGAATTCAAAAAGACGTCTTTTGAAAATACCCACTGATTCGATTCGTTGTATCTCGACAGGAATAGAGTTCCACAATTTAGCTGCGTGAACAAAGAAAGAGCGTTGCCCACAAAGATGCCGAAAACGGGGGATGATAACGTTATTGTTTCTGCTGGATTGTGAAAGCTGGATAAACTCGTTTAGATAGGAGGGTTTTCGGTTGTTGATGATGCTATGGTAGTAGCACAAGACCCTAAAATCTCGGTAGTCAAATAAGGAACATCCTAAAATTGAGTGCCGGTAAGGCGAAATGTGGTCAAACCTGCGAAGGCCATGAATGAAACGTGTGCAGTCGTTGAAGGCTACTTCTAACTTACGGTTGCAGGATGAGTCTAACGAAGGGAAGACACTGAGGCCATGCATTATGTGCGGCAAGAGTATAGCTTTGACTAGCTTCATGCGAACATCTTGTGACAGAAGACTGCTATGAATACGAAGCCGCCTTAGAATACAATATACTTTGGCCAAAATAAAGCTAATGTGGTCACAACACGTCATGTTTCTGTTTAAGGCCATGCCGAGATTTTTGACCCGGTTGACGCAGAGAACAGGAGTCCCATTTAAGGAAATTTGAGGGAGGTCGGTTGTTGACACGTTAGAATTGCAGAAGATAATGCATTGAGATTTAGTCGGGTTAAGTTTTAGTGAAAGCCAGATTGATATGGATTAACAAGCATATGGAGCTCGCAGTAAGCAATCATTTGCATTGCAATTAATTTCTCAAGACCTTTAGCCAGAAATGGTAGGATGCTAATTGGACGAAAATCCGAGGGGCTACTAGGATTGGGACACTTGGCAATAGGGATTATCAGAGCATGTTTCCAAGCAGTAGGGAATTTCGACATAGTGAGACAAGCATTGAAAATATGTACAATAACAGGTAGTAATAACGGGAGAAGTATTTTTAAAAATTTGGGTGAAATATTATCAGTTCCAGTGGCCTCAGACTTGATGGAGTTAATGGCTGAGCTCACTTCAATCGCGTCTACACAGCGAAAGCTGAACCCATCAATAGTTGAGTCTGGCATATGGGGAAGAGTATCTATATTGCAAGAAGAGAAATGAGTATTAAGAGTTTCAGGGTCACAGTTGGCGTATACTTGCGAATCATCTTTATTACTGCAGACGCTCAAGTTACGCAGGTTCTTCCAGAAAGTTCGAGTTGGAAGTGACGGATCTAGTTTACGAGCATAAAAATTACGTTTGGCTTCCCTGATTTTCGCAACGACTAGATTACGAGCTCGATTATATGATTTTCTAGTATTTTCACTTCTAAATTTCAAAAAACGATGATATAGATACTCTCTTTCGGCAATAAGTGACTTTATTTCAGAGCTGAACCACGGTTTAGACTTATCACTCAGATATTTAGTGCGCAGGGGAACAAATTCATCATATAGCTGCACGACATACTCCTCGAGGATAGCAATTTTAACATCTACGTCTTCTGCCACAAAAATATTATCCCAGGGAAGCAATTGACAGTGTTCCAGGAGACGATTACGGTTAAGATTATTAAAATCACGATATGCTATAGTTTTCCTGGTAACTGCGTCAACCCGAAAATTGTAGCTAGCAAATAAGATGTCGTGGTCCAAATAGCTTGGAGGTGATATTTGATTTTGAAATAGAATCATACTGGGCTCGGAGCAAAGGAAGACATCGAGTAGCGAAGGGTTCGTCGCGTTAAAGTAAGTTGGCAGGGCATTCATTTGAGCGAGGCCTAAGGTCTTCATGGTGTGATTGAAGTATTTTTCTTGGCTGGAAGATTTTAATAAGTTTACATTAAAATCCCCGCCAACAACTATATGTGCATACAGGTGGGAAAGAAGCTCCAGTGTTTCCTCTAGTTCAGCGGAATTATCTGGTTTAAATAGACCTGGGGGAGAGTAAACACTGACAAGTAAAAGTTTTTCAGAGCCATTAGAGACCTCCACACAAATGAAATCGATACCAGGGTTCATGGAGCGACCGATGATCCTACATTTTAGGTAGTCCCTAAGGAATATAGCAACACCACCACCAGTGCGGCCTTGGCGATCGTTACGGAACAATTGATAACCATTTATAGACACGAGGGACGACGGGATGGCATCGTTTAGCCAACTTTCACACACTAAAATCGCATGGACATTAACATTAATAAATATCTCGTTGATTTCTGCAATTTTCGATTTGATGCTACGAGAGTTAAAATGGCATATGTTGAACCCGGTATTGACAGAACAAAATATTTTTAGCAACGTACTTACCCCGTTCGCACAACTAAACTCCCTGGTCATGCAAACAACTTCATAGGAACGAAGCAGTGGGCACCCTCAAAAGATGTGTCAGCACTAAGTGGAGGAGGGAAATTGGCAAGCCAAGTAAAGCACGAATACCAGAACATAGAGATTTGATAGTTGGGAAGCAACATGTCAGAAAGAGAAAGAAAAAAAAGAAAAATAAATAAATAAATGAAATTAAAATTAAAAAAATTAAAAATTAAAAATTGATATTTATAAAGAAAGAAAAAAAAAAAAGAAAAAAATTGTAATTAAGAATTTAAAATTAAATATTTAAATTAAAAATTGAAAGAGAAATTGAGATTAAAAATTGAAATAAAAATTGAAATTAAAGAAAGAAAAATCCACGAAAACAAGAAAAATCCACGAAAACAAGTACAAGTACATGCGGATACGGAGGAGAAACCGGACACGATAAAGGACGCTTTCTATTATAAGCTTGAGCGCGCATATGATACGGTCCCTTCCAATGACATCAAGATGGTGATAGGAGACCTCAACGCCAAAAATGGAAGAGAGAACTGGCACAGACCGACCATTGGAAAGGAAAGTCTTCACGAAACATCAAACGATAACGGACAACGTATTATCGATTTCGCAATGAGCAAAAATATGGTCGTCAGCTCAACATATTTCCCAAGACAGGACATTCACAAATACACATGGCAATCCCCCAGCGAAAGGTACTGCAATCAAATATGTAGACCATATTCTAATAGACAGAAGGGCAGCTTCCAGTATCCTGCAAGTAAGAACCTGTAGGGGTGCAAATTGTGAATCGGACCACTTTCTAGTTAAAGCTAGATTCAGATGTCGGCTGTCTACTCAAGAAAGAAGAAACCGCAAACAAAAGAAATTCGACGTCGATCGCCTCCAAGAACAGCCCGTGTTGGAGAGATATCAGTAAACTCTAGCAGAAAGGATAGGTATAAATAGTGAAGATACAGTCGAGGGAAAATGGATGAGATTGAAGACGGTACTGACAGATGTCACTAAGGAAACTGTAGGGTATAAACGCACAGCCTGAGCCAGTGACTGGTACGACGAGGAATGCAGAGCAGCTATAGAGGCCAGAAATAAAAATAGGAGAATATACATAGAGAGACCGACGAGGAGTAAGAAATTGAAATACGAAGAAACAAGAAGAACCGCAAAAAACATCTGCAGGAAGAAGAAAAGGCAATTCCTCAACAATCACATCCTGAGAGCAGAGGAAAACTTTGCCCAAAACAAAACACGGGAAGCATACAGGGAAGTAAACTTCTTCAAGAAAGGCTTCAAACCTTTCTCCGGTGTATGTAGAACAAAAGAAAGCACTATAGTCACAGGCAGCGAAGATGTAAAGAAGAGATGGAAGGAATTTTTTAGCGAGCTGCTGAACGCAAACAAGAGCATCAGACATGTACCAGAACCCCGTCTACAACATAACGATGACACCAGAGAAACAAATGTACCCACTCTGGAAGAAGTACAAAGTGCCATATGATCATTAAAAAACAATAAAACTCCAGGAATTGATAACATCCCAGCGAATCGCTCTCAGCAGCTATACACGAATTACTATGCTGCATAGGAGGAATGAAAAAAATGCCTGAAGAATGTGAGCAAAGCATTATCTGCCCAATGCACAAGAAAGATTCAACTGTGAAAATTATAGAGGCATATCTCTTTTAAGCACAGTATATAAAATAATGACCAATATAATTAAGACCCGACTGGAACCTTACGCAGAAACTGCAATTAGTGAATATCAAGCTGGATTGAGAAGAAACCAGATATCCAGAGACATCCACAGAAAAACTAAAATAAGAATCTACAAAACCATCATACGTACAGTAGATACGTATGGATGTGAAGCTTGGAGTATCTCCCAGAAAGCCGCAGACAAGCTGGATATATTTGAGAGGAAGGTTCTCCGAAGGATATACGGTCCAATCAATGAAGACAGTGCATGGAGAATACGCTACAATCACGAATTGTATGACTTAAACAAAGAATGTAAACTTTCGACCCATGCCAAACTACTACGTTTACGTTGGGCCGGCCATGTCCAAAGAATGGATGACTCAAGGATACCAAAAAAAGCCCTGTATCTACTACCAGATGGCAAAAGACCCGTTGGCAAACCACGGTTAAGGTGGGAAGATACTGTTAAGGCCGATGCAGCAAAACTGCTCAGCCCAAGAAACTGGAGACAAGCTGCGGAGCAGAGAGACGTCTAGAGGAAGAAGCTGGTGGAGGCGAAGGCTCGAATTGGGCTGTAAAGCCATCGAAAAGAAGAAGAAGAGCGTAACGTAATTTTTGCGCGGTGTATAAATAGTTTTTTGATTTTGGCAAGTAATGTCTTGTTGCGAAGCTGTCACTCTGCCGAATGCAGAAAAGGTAACTTCATTTAGAACGGATTTTGTTTCAATAGGTTTATTAGATATTAGAAGACGATATTGTTTTTGGTTCCAGAGATAGCGTGCATGTCACGAAAGTTGTTTAAACCAAAAAATCGGCGAAAACCCTTTCAAATCATATTTTCGTTAATACGCTTCGAAGGGTATCTCAACGCAGTTGGTATCAAATTTGGTTTGCACAATATCTTGAAGGTACAAAAATAACATAGGTCGTTTAAACAAAATTAAACGCTCGACTGAACTTTAAGAAAATCTTAACAAATCATATTTTAGTTAATACTCTTTGAACAGCCCCTCAGCGAAGTCGACTTTGCGCGACTACGGCTTGCTTTGCTAAAATGCCGCCATTATTATCCTTATGTAAGGTTATCCTAGATTTGACCATTATTATTCTTTTTAACTTCCTGGTAAGTGTATCTGATGTTATCACATATTTTGGAAGTTGTCATGGATATCCGGGATTTGTGTACATATTACATTTTCTCTTTCTTGCACAATTTATCTGCTGCATGGCACGACTTTTAATCCGTACACTTTTATTTTTGCTATTGTTGGTCTGACTAGGTATTGACGAAAAATTATAGCCCCCTGTGAAGGCTCTCCTGCAATCTATATCAAACCAATTATTCTTCATCCTTCTAGCAACTGCTCCTACTATGTCGTACATCTAATTCACTTGTAGAAAAGAGTTAAATAAGTATATGATCAATTTGATTGTCATGCCCCGCCATTTTATGGATGTTTTGTGCTCGAAGGAAGTTGGAGCTTTAACCATGCCTTTGCTACCAGCGAAGTCGACAAGTCTTATTACATTGTCATTGGTGGTTTCGTCAAAGCAATGTTTACCTATTCTGCTCACGCACTTTGTCTTGATTCATAATGTACCGGCCGAAATCAGAGAACAAATCAAGCAAAGAAGAAAGGCAAGGAGAATATGGCATCTTACCAGAAATCCTGCTGATAAAACAGCGTTCAATAGAGTAAGTAATTATGTCAATAAACTAATTAAAAATTACAAACAGGAATGCTTTGACAACTACCTGAGCGGACTGAGTCCAGAAATGGATAAAGACTACTCATTGTGGAAAGCAACAAGAAAATTTAAACGACCCGTAACTCGAATACCACCGCTAAGAAATGCTCAAGGCAGTTGGATTCGACAAGACAATGAAAAAGCTGAACTCTTTGCCCAACACCTTGCAGCAGTGTTCCAACCTCATAACATACAATCCAATATTGACATAAGACCTACTTATCAACCAAATCAAGTTTTTAAAAGGTTCACGCCAATGGAGGTTGCCGAAGTGATCGACAGAAATCTTAATCCAAAAAAAGCAGCAGGAATCGATGGAATATCACTCGGTCTATTCAAGGAACTTCCACGAAAAGCCATCATCATGATCACATACTTATTTAATGCCTGCATACGCTTAAAATATGTGCCCAACTGTTTTAAAACGGCCCAAATAATCATGCTGAAGAAACCAGACAAACCTGATGAAGAAGTAACATCATATAGACCAATTTCATTGCTTCCCATCATTTCTAAATTGTTTGAAAAATTGTTACTAAAACGTCTGAAACCGTTAGTAAACATTCCTGATTTTCAATTTGGATTCAGGAATAACCATTCCACAATAGATCAAATCCATCGAATCACTGCTGTCATCGAGCAAGCGTTAGAAGAAAAGAAATATTGCCCTGCCGTATTTCTGGATGTAGCTCAAGCCTTTGACAGGGTTTGGCACGAAGGATTGATATACAAGATGAGCAAACTCCTACCACAAAATTACTGCCAACTGCTTGAGTCATACCTCTCTAATCGCAAGTTCAGGGTTATCCATGAAGAAGCATATTCTGACTTTTGTCCGATATTAGCGGGAGTTCCGCAGGGAAGCGTATTGGGACCCTTCCTATACCTGCTTTATACTGCGGATATTCCAACAACAGATAACACGTTTATCGGAACATTCGCTGATGATACTGTAATTATGTCAACAGACGTATCCCAACCAAAAGCGGTGGAAAAACTCCAACGAGCCTTGAATCATGTTAGCAAATGGACAACAGATTGGAAAATCAAGCTTAATGAGGTTAAATCAGTCCATGTGACATTTACGCTGCGTCGCAAAAACAACAAGCTTACACACGTACATCAATGGGGTGCAAGTACCCCAGGCAGAATCTGCAAAATATCTTGGTCTACATTTAGACTCAAGACTGAACTGGAAACATCACGTGAGACAAAAAACTGAACAGATTCGATTAAAACAGCGTCAAATGTACTGGCTAATTGGACATCACTCCCAAATGAACCTGTATTGCAAAAGACTAATATACCAGTCTACGTTCAAGCCGATATGGATGTATGCTGTGCAGCTCTGGGGTTGTACTCATAAATCTAATCGAGACGTAATTCAACGCAGCCAAAACAAATTTCTTCGAATGATCACCAACGCTTACCGCTCTGTGACTAATAAAGAAATACATGATGATTTGGATATAAAATGGATAGAGGAGGTCATCCGCGAATATGCCATTAAACACGAGAAGAGACTTCTGGCCCACACCAACGTTGAGGCTATACAATTATTGGATACCACCAACGAAATAAGATGACTCAAAAGAGTAAAACCTCACGAACTGATGCATAATTGACGAATACTACATACTACGGGAACTGGACACTGGTACAGAAATCCCATACAAGTGTCTGCTTACTTTAAGACATGCTTAATTTAAGTACTATTGTTAACTATACTAATAAATTAATATTAATTAAGATTGTAGTAACCATACCAATAAAGGTGTTTAAAAAAAAAAAAAAATAATGTACAAAATCTTTCACTGATTGGCTGATATGGACCTTTAGAGATTTAACGAAAACAAAATCTATCCGACTTGCTGTAAGGCCAAACGAAGACATCTTAATGCTTCTGCTCTATTCATCGCCTGAAAGTTACTCGCTAAATAAAAGTCCACAATTCGTCGCTTGAGTCTTGTGTATCAATCAGTTCCGAGGCCTTCGAAGAGGATTCTTAATTGTGGGTTTTTATTTCTGGAAGCAGGTTTTTAGTTAGTGCTTTAAAAAATACAATGTTATCATGTTAGTAGTTATAAACCTGCTGCTGCGAAGCGATGTGATCCATCTGTCAGTGGGCTTTTATACCTTTTTTACAGCGGCTTCATTGATCACGGCTAGAGTTAAACGTACTCTTAATGTATACAAAAGTGCAGAGGGAGGTCTCCTTGGCCCGGTGGAACCGCTCGATGTCTCTTACTAGCAAACTAATTTTTGACCCTCTCTAATATGCCTGTCTAAAACCTTCTCTGTCGTTTTCAGAGTTTTCTACCTTGTACGATATTCTCCCCGATTAAAAAATGGTGGACCTCTTTCTTCTTCATTGTAGAACAGATGTAGAACATCCTGTAACAGTTGTTGCTGTTGACTTTGCTGTTAATTATTCCAAACTATTGTTGAATTTTCACCATCCTGTAAGCTACGGTCTATAGTTGTCGCTACATTATATTCTTCGGGTTTCCAGAACAATAATCTCCAGCGTCCTCTTGGAATTGAACTGGCGCGCCATGGCGATGCACCATTTAATAGTTTATAATGGAATTACTTACCTTCGAAATTTTCGCATGTCTGAAGAGAATATGTTTCGTATGTGATAAAGTTTCTTCCACCTCGTGAAAAAGCTTACGATCGTGAGAATTTATGCTTAACCTTGAAACGATGAAACGGATTCTATTAAATCTGTAATCTTCACATAGAATTTCAGTGTGTATCGAAAGTTTATACTTTTGGCAACCAACCGGTCGTTATACCCATTAGTATTTTATAATAAAGTAAAATGGTCTGATGGCAATGAAGTTTCTCATTCCGGATTTGAAAAGCTACGCAATTCCTGCAAGAAAATAGAATTGTTACAATCAATACCTGAAATAACATTTTATATCTTCTCATGACTCCTGGTATAAAAATAAGAATAGATACATACGTTTTCGGCTTCATTAGTAACATTAAAACTATTATATCGTCAAAAGGCGAAAGCGGCATGTGTAGTGTTTTGGGGAATGTTTATTCAAACTGAGCCTGTAAATGAACATGTCTTTATTCAATGAGTTGCGACTACAGACTGCTCACTGCTAGACTTAGGATTCTAGTGCTAATCCTATATTATACTCTACTACAATTCTAGTTGTAATGCCATTTCTTCTACACCTCCCCCTTTTAACTTATGTACTTAAAACTAAGCTATATGCTTAACAACAACAATTCATTAAGTCATACTAAATTCTTCTTATCGACTATTTTTAACACGATTACTATGATTCTTAACGTAATCAATTCCAATTTATATAATTTATAATAATTTATAATGTAATTCTTAAGTTGCTCAATTTAAAATCTTAATATCTAATCCAATGTTATTTAGAAGCGTCCATCTTTTACTTTGTGCGGTTTTTACGTTTGTCTTCCTAACATTTATTTCCATCTAATCTACTTTCGCGGACGCAACACTATTTGTTCTTATTACTTTCCCTTGCCTGTGCTTACCCAATATGAGCGCGGAGTTACATGCTTTGCCTGTATCTCTCCCTTTTTCCTGATATTATCCTCTCTAATCCATACGTTTTGGTTTGCTTCGAATTCTTCTGTTTTACTGGCGGCTCTCTTATTGTAGTTTATTTTATTTGCGTTATTGTTTTTGTCTGCAATTAGCTTTCCTTTTATGCTATTAGGCGTTTTATAACCCAGCGGGAAAACTAGCGAGGGGTTACCCTGGTAACCCAAGAATTCTTCAATGATTTGTGTAACCTCCTACATGGTAATCGGAACATTCTACTGTAAATTTAGGAAAATGGAGGTCTTTAACACTATTCCTACCGACACTTCACATATACCTATTCCTACCGCGGCCGGTCAAATTACCGGTCTTTCACAACTTATATTTTTCAATATTTAATGCAGACCAGCGAATAATAGCCAGCTTACCAGTATAAAAATATATTTTATTTTATTCAATTTATTCACACATATACATATATGAGGAAAAGTCATAAAGTTTAAAGGCGATTCGCTTACGTTGAATGTAGAAAATTCCAATAGAAAATTTAAAAACGGTCGTTTGACCGGTCCCGGTAGCAATAGTGTTAATGACTTGTGAAATATTTTCGTTGGAAATATGATTTGCGTATATTATTCTTTGCCTTTTGTCTTGTCGAAGCCTCTCTTGTTGAGTTTATTCCGTCCTTAAAATCCGTTCAAAGTGGATCGTGAGTGCAGTCAAAAAGATATCTTGCTAGTAAAATTCTCACCAAATGTAGCAGAAATGCAATGGTAATTTCGGATAGTAATGTTTTTAATGCTAAAAAGGGTAGCCAGAAATTTATTCTGCATGCCTTACATGGTAATCTACATATATATTCACCTAATTCACTTCACCTCTTAAATAAGTCCTCGTCGGTAATGGCTACAGTAAGTACTTACCGCCCTAGGACATTCCTATATAAAAGTAAGCTATTATTTCATCACAAAGGTAATGGGTCCATTTCATTACCACCTCGCTTACCTAGCCATTACATTTCCCGCTGGGAAAGTTTTGTTTTCATGGGTATTAGTGTTCGCTGTCTTCTACCCATAAGGATTTCGGCTGGAGACTTATTTCCATTTCTCAGAGGTGTATTTCTGTATTCTAATAACGTAATCCATAGTTCTTGATCTCCTTCTCTGACCTTTTTTATTAATTTTTTAGCTAACTGAACCGACCTTTCTGCCAGCCCATTTGCTTGCGGGTAGCAGGGACAACTGGTAACTATATCTATATCCTATTGCTGCCCGAAAGGCATATTGTCTTTCAATTTTCAATTTCCCAGTATAGGAAGTTATTGTAATCGGTCCGAAAATCGAATTCGGAATTTTCGACGTATTTTCATATTTCAAGGTCCCAGGAGCATTTTAAGCAAAAAATTGGGAGGAAGTATGTGTGTGTGTGAGGGTGTGCGTACGTATGTGGTGATTTTTTCGACTTTTCTGAAAAGATTTTCATAAAATTCGGTCGAGCCGTTTTTTTTTAAGCGGCACGATATCGCCCGAACCACGAAAGATATTGACTTACTTGAGGTGCCGTTCGAAGCGTATTACCGACAATATAATCTGAACAAATTTTTATAATATTCAGACGAGCGGTTTTTGGTTTAAATGACATAAGTGATTTTTGTACCTGCACGATATCGCGCGAACTATAAAAGATATCGACTTAGTTGACGTGTCGTTCGAAGAGTATTAACCAAATCGTTTTTTTTTTTTGTTTTAACGACGTTTATGATTTTTGTACCTGCACGATACCGCCCAAACTAAAAACTATATCGACTTCATTGAGGTACCGAAAAAAGAATATTAACGAAGAAATGCTCGGAAAAAAAATTCATAATATTCGGTCGGGCTTTTTTTGTTTAAATAGAAAAACTTCGGCTAATTGTCAGAAAAACCTAAAATTGACAAGTTTTGTAAATATCTAATAAACTCGATGGAATGAGTTCTAAACAAAGTGATCTTTTTCGGGTTCTGCACAGCGATAGCCTTCGAACAAAACATCACTTGTCAAAATCCGACAACCTTTAAAAATGGTGCAAAAATTTCGTTATTCTTTACAAACTGAACGAATTTTTCAAATCTTGGATTAGCACTTTTTGATAGGAGGACCACAATGCTCGCCATAAGCCGTGGGCTATGAAAGCTCTATCGCTCTCAAATTATGCCATCGCTGTCAATCGTAAAACTAAAATTATAATAGAGCAAAGCGATACCGTAGGCGTTGAAAAAAAAATTTCCTGTCAAATGAGTTTCAAATTTAAATTGAAACTAATTTAAACTAATATGAAAAAAAAAAGAATGCAACACGTGTATTTTTTTTATTTTTAAAATAAAGCACCCTCAGACACAACAAAATTTGTTAAAAAGGCACTTTTTTGTCAAAATAATAACGTTTTATTTGTTGACAGCGGTGTTTTTTTGTATGTATGATTTGGTAGAACTGTAAGCGTCAACCAAAAAATAGAAATAGGTTCTAATTTTTATAGTAGGAACACAATGCTCACCATAAGCCTTGCGCTATGAAAGCTCTATCGCTCTCAAATTATGCCATCGCTGTCAATCGTAAAACCAAAATTATAATAGAGCAAAGCGATACCGTAGGCGTTGAAAAAAAAAATACCCTGTCAAATGAGTTTCAAATTTAAATTCAAACTAATTTAAACTAATATGAGATAAAAAAGAATACAACACATACATTTTTTTAGTTTTAAAATCAAGCACCATCAGACACAACAAAATTTGTCAAAAAGGCATTTTTTTGTCAAAATAATAACGTTTTATTTGTTGACAGCGGGGTTTTTTTGTTTGTATGATTTGGTAGAACTGTAAGCGTCAACCAAAAAATAGAAATAGGTTCTAATTTTTATGGTCGTAATTATGGTCACTTCGCCGATAGTTTCATTTTGTTCGTTCCTAGGTAGATACATGGTATCTATTATTTGACAACGAAAAGCTTTTATAGCCCACGGCTTATGGTGAGCATTGTGTTCCTGCTATGACGGGGATTTTTTCTACGCGTGATACAGTTTCAGAAAATTGCGGTTCATCCCGGAATTTCCAGTAGTTACCGCAAAATTTGTTCTTTTTAGTTAAGTCTGACAAGTACTTAACAGTTACAGTTTTGCTAATATCTCCAAAAAGCTTTGGAATTTCCAAATGAAGTCATTTGCGTCTCAGTTTGTCAATGGCGCTTCAGCCCGCTCAATACGAATTTGAACATCCGCTGTAGTGCAGCGAACGAAATACAGAGGAAATGTTTGTTTCAGGAAAAACAAATTCTCTAGAAATATCTTGTTGATTTACCTCTCTTATAGTTATTTGAACTAGCTTCTCTCGGGATTGCTTTGTCATAAGTTCTGATACTAGCAAATTCTCCACTAGTGCTAAATGTATAACTATTTTGTAAGAAATCAGTTTATTCCATCTTCGTTAATCAAACTTGGAAGTTAATCGTGTGGACCGAAGGGATCAAACCCACATCCCAACTAGTTTTATAATCTCTTCGGCAGTTTTTGATCTTAGTTGTGCTATTTCTAAATATTGAGACAAATAATCTGCAATTACCAATTAGTTCTTTCCTGATAACTGAAAAATATCCATTCCAATCTTATTAAAAGGTATATCAGGAACTTCATGTGGTTGGTATGGTTTCTGTTGGTTGATTCCAGGCCAGTATACTGATATGCGCGCTCTGGCTTTTGTTTTGTTTAGCCCTAAATTGGGCTTATGTAACAATTCTAATATTTCTGCTTTGAGGGACGGTGGAACTACAATTCTTTCATTTACAAAGATTATTCTATCTGTTAATACAAGATAATTCTTTAGTTTCCAAAAATGCTTGATTTCTTCAGGAATCTGTGACTTCTTGTGTGGCCATCCATCTAGTAAAACTTGTTTTAGCTATTTGAGAACGGGATCGTCCTCTGATTCTTTACGGAATTCCTCTTTCTTTCCTTGGCTTACGTTGATAGTATGTATTACTACATCTAAGTCTGTAATCTCAGGCTAGTGATTCACAATTTCTCGATAAACAATTTGCAACGTACATAAATTAACCCGGATTATGTATAATTTCAAATTGGTATTTATGTAATGCCAACATCATTCTTTGCAAGCGATGATTTGGTCTCTTCCACAAATCTTTCTTGACGGTTCCCAATAACGGCTTATGGTCACTTATTATTTTAAAAGTTCTTCCATATATCAAATTATGAAATTTTTTGCACCCACATACATATAATCGCTAACATTTCCTTCTCTATCTGCGAATATCTTTGTTCTGTACTTGTCATGCTTCGGGATGCAAATTCAAATCATGCATCTACTTGTAGCGTGACTTCAAGATTCGGGTCGAATGATTTCAGTGTTGGTGATTTGATTTTGTCTAACACTTTCGTGTGCGCTTCTTTCCATTTAAAGACCACATTCTTTTTTAATAGTTCCCTAATTGGTTGGGATATTTCAGCTAAGTTTGGTACAAAGTTGCGTACGTAGTTTATCATACCTAGCAAGCTTTGTAATTTTTTTTTGTCTTTTGGCGCTGTTAATTTGCCAATTGCTTGAGTTCTTTCCGCGTCCACAGTTATGCCATCTTCCGAGATTATGTGTCCTAAAAACTTTATTCTATTTGTTTTATATTGAAGTTTGTCCTTACTAAATTTTACTTAATTCTCTTCGCTCCTCCATTACTTGCTCGATTATTTCGACATGTTGCTCTTCTGAGTCTGCACACATTAATATATCATCTAGATAGATTAGTACCCCAGGTATTCCTTTGAAATTTTCCTCGTTAAATTTTTGGAAAATTTCTGGTGCAATTCGAATACCAAAAGGCAGTCTTTTAAATCGACAGGCTCCTAATGGCGTGCTGAACGTGCATAGTTTGCTGGAGGCTTGGTCAAATTCTATTTGCCAATAGCCATCTTTCAAATCTAGGACGCTAAAAATTTTCTTTTTGGCTAGTTTTGCTGAAAGTTCCTTAAATGTGGGTATAGGATAATTTAAAGTTTTAACTGCTAAATTTAACTTTTTCGGATCCAAGCATAACCTAATCTTTTTGTTAGGCTTCTCCACAATCACTATATTTGATATCCAATCGCACTGTTCCACACTTTTTTCTAGAATTTTTCCGCCTTAGAATCTCTGTAATTCTTTAGTTAATGGTTCTTTTAAAGTCAGTGGAATTCTCCTTGCCGGTTTTATAACCGGAGTTATATTTTCTTTTAATTCTATATGGAAATTTTGTATAAGACTCCCTATATCTTCAAACACTTTTTTGTATTTATCTAAAAATTCTTCACGAGTCATTAATTTTTTCACTGCGTGTACTCTTTTCACTAACTTGAGTTCGTCTCACGTTTTCAATCCCAGAAGCGGTTCCGTTCCTTCTTCACTGCCTCTATTATAGATTTAGAATTAAATATTTTTAAATTTTCTATATTTCTCGCGACATCGATGGGTATGACATTTACATCTGACCCGGTGTCGAGTTTAAAATGTATGCATAACTTCTTTATTTCATGTTTTTGTTGACATCGGGTACATTCAATTATAACATCCTTTCTATAATTATTTCTCTGTTCCTGTTTTTTCCTAAAAAAAATTTTTTTACTATTTATATTTCTATCATGCTTGGAGTTAGTTAAATTGAATTGTTTTGTTACCATATCCAGATTAGACGGTCCTGGTTCGTGATTTAATTGTTTCATTTGTAATGTTGATGCTTCTGCGGCACGTGCTAGCTCAATTGTTTTTGTTAGATCCAATTTATCCACTTCTAACAATTTCTTCTGTAGGGCCTTATCGTTTGTCCCTAGGATGATTCCGTCTCTACCTGGTCGCCTAAACCACAATTACGCACTAATTTTTTGATTGCCATTAAAAAATTGTCAAAATTTTCTCCATACTCTTGTTTCCGACTGTGGAATTTAAAACTCTCGAACGCTTCATTGTATTTGGGGCGGCAAAACTCTTCAAAGGCCTTCGTGACACTTTGATATTTTTTCTTTTGTTCGTCCGATAGACTGAACGAATTGAAAATTTCAATCGCATCTGATCCCACTGCATTTAAAAATACTGCTACTTTGATTTCTTCTGGGGCCAGTTCACGCAATTCGACACTCGACGCCGACATCGACGCTTTATGAAAACGACATTAATTTCTACGACGTTGAATTTGGGTTCACGTAAGTCGACGTGTCGAATGTCATTTTCCCTAAATAGTTTCTCCTAAAAGTATGCAAAATCCAATGAAACCGCTGCATTTTTCACATTATCCACAACGGGGACAAGCTGCAAATAATACTGAAACTTCAATAATGTCAGTAATTAAATTAATTAATTAAACAAATTCATAATAACATTAGAAAATCTCAAATCTGAATTTATTTTTGTACATCTAACTCTTCTTGGAGTAGTTATAATAATTGTTATTTTTCAACTAAAAGTTTTTCTTTTTCTATTGCATTTTGCTCGTTCAGAACTGTAAAAAGTTTTGTGTAAAATTATTTCTGCTCTGCTCTAATTGGCACCACAACTCGTTTTTAATACAACAATAAATGAATTCGACGCCAAATCTGGCGTCGAGAAGATTAACGACACTTTTAAAACGACAAACATAAAACGTCGACTTGCGTGAACCCAAAAGTCGACGTCGAATTGCTTGAACTGGTCCCTGATTTTGTGTCAAGTTCTGCTGCACAGAAGAACATCTGGAAGTTTTGCCAAAAAACTCTCCAGTTTTCTGCCAGGTTACCAGTCTCTAAATTTAACCTGTCTACTTTTTGTAAATAATCCATTGGGATTACGTTTAACAGGTAATTTATATTCATCGGCGGCCTCCCTCGTGGTTTTTTAATTATTATTTTAATTTCTTTTTGGGCTCTTCCCATCAAACCTTTTCACTTGAACTTTTTGTTTTTTATTTTTGTTTTATTTGTTTTCACTGTTTTTTTATTTAATTTTAATAGAGAACTACGCTGCGCCTTGCAGTGTTTTGGGGAATGTTTATTCAAATTGAGCCTGTAGATGAACATGTCTTTATTCAATGAGTTGCGACTACAGACTGCTTACTGCTAGACTTAGGATTCTAGTGCTAATCCCATATTATACTCTAGTACAATTTTAGTTGTAATGCTATTTCCTCTACAGCATGATTTCGAAGAAATAATTTAACAACAAGATAGTTTAAGTATAATAAACTATTATACATCTTTTGGAAAGTACGATTTTCGTAATATAGGTAGTGTTGTTCAATTCTTTCACAGCAAGGAATTTCCCTTGGTTATCCTTTTAATTTGGTCCGCTCAAAGTCCAATCACCGAATCACCTTTAGGGTATTTAATGCCTTTTTATTTCAGATGGATAATATTAATTCACAAAGAAAGGGTCAAATTACACATGGCTTGGAACCACGTATTAAAGGAAGCATAGTCATTCGGGTACAGTGGACACTCATCAACATAAATCATTATAATATCTGGCGTACTTGGAAAATAACCAGCAACACATCACAACATTATCAATATTTACTAATCTAAATTTAAGTTTATTAATCGAACATTCACTTAAAATTTACGATATTCTTTCAAATTTTACTCTGGTAACACCTATCACCTTACACATGCATACGTATAAAATTGCATCCATACTTCTATCATCGAAGCAAGATCACTTTACGTTACGGTTTTCCTTTGTATCAACACTTGAATTGAATTCAAGCAAACAATTGTTGCGCACGAAGCGATCGCTCTCTTGGTACCAGATCATCAACGAGGTAAGTTTTCTTGAACCTAAGCATTTTTCCTTTCCTTCCTTTTTCCTTCCTTTTGTTGTTGGGACTCGACCATCAACAAATTATTAACCTTTCCTTTTGTTCTTGGGTCTCGACCATGAACAAACTCTTAACTTTCCTTGTTGTTGGGACTCGACCATCAACAAATTACTAATCTTAATTGCTTAATTCAGTGATTCTCAACCAATGTGCCGCGGCACTTTTGTGTGCCGTCAAATTCCTGAAGGGTGCCGCCAAATTCAGGAAACAAAAGTCCACAACCGATCACATATTCGCATTAAGACAGGTAATTGAAAAGACGAATGAGTTTAATATAGAGACCCACCTCTTTTTCATTGAGTTTAAGACTATATATGATCTTGCACTACGTTCAAAAATCTGCGAAGCAATGGTGGAACTGAACTTTCCAGATCAATTAATTCAAATCACTAAAACCTCATTGAATCGAATGATAAACGGAGTGAGAATATGGAGCAATATTTCGGTGCGAACAGAGGCCTCAGGTAAGGAGACTCTCTATCCTGCTTACTATTTAACATCTTATTAGCAAAAACGGTCTGGTCCAAACAAGTCTATGCAGCTAATGGCAAATGCAGATGATATAGTCGTCATAGGAAGGTCAACAGGCAAGAAGGAAGCATATGTAGCGTTAGAAAAAGTAGCATCAAAAAGCAGCCAAGACAACAACATTACGGCGGAAATTAAAAGAAAAATACTGCTAGCGAACAGAAGCGGCGGAGCATAATCATTGTAGGTGGGGAACACACCAATAGGTAACCGTACAAATATGATTCGGTCAATTGAATTACGAGCTGGCTTTAAATTCTTTGGTTATGGGGTTATGTCCGACTAGCATTTTGGGAGGGGTCCTTATGAGCCTAGCCCGCCCCGTGTGCACCCCAAGTAGATTGTCCTATATGGCCCACACCGAGTATCTTATCCCTTGCCTCATTCGCGTCTCGTCATACGGAAATGCCTCATTTGACCCCCCCGGAGAAAAAATCATTGCTCCTCAATTCCGAGTGGAAAGGGATTCCGAAAAGTTTGAGATGTTCGGCGTGGATATGTGAATAATAACTACGCCTGTGTCGAAAACTTTATATTTTTAAACGCAAGTATCGTTTTACCAATACGGTCTCCCAACTGAGTACTAATTACGACCAAAGCTGTTTAGCCGCTGTAATTGAACCAGAACCGGTCTCTATTTACTATGCTAAATGATACCCTTCACGGTCACCAACATAATTGCCTGATACATGAAGTAATGCATCAACAAAAACTAAAGATTAATGGCCCGGCTTCACCGACATCAGTTCAATCCACGTAAGTGGCTTCATCGGCTAAAGTCCAGTTCATGTTGAGTTCATGCAAATTGTTGCTTTTTCGTCAGAAGTCAGAAATGCGAAAGCCTACTGGAATGTCGTTCCACTATTCAAACATTCATCGTTACTATTCTTATAAAGATACTGACGTGAAAATATGGGCGAGATACGCCTCTTATTTCTGTTACGAAAAATACATTACGTTACGTTATCCCCAAGAGCGGCACCTCAATTTAACTTTTTCCAACTCAACATCGATCTACCTTTCAACCCTCTTCGAGGCTAGCATGAGAAAATGGGGCACCTAAATCTGTCACTAGCTGACGATCTATAAGTAAAATTCTTTTAAATTCATTGTATTGTTAGTGTGCCGCCAAATTTTGAAATTGTTAAAAGTGTGCCGCAACAAAAAAAAGGTTGAGAATCACTGGCTTAATTAATAACTGTAGCTTACAACGTTGATGAGGTGGTGAATCAGGCGAACACTGATGAATTCAAATTATAGTTTACAACGTTGTTGAGGATGTGTAATAAATTTTGGGTGGATGTGCATTTTGCGTCGATTTGAATTTATAACATATTATATATCTTTTCTTTCATTGAATTTATTTTGTTGTTGAATTTTAAACTAACTAAATTAATTAACTAACCCTAACAATTATATTATATAATCATTTTAATTTGCAGAATTATTGAAATTTTTGAATTCACGTAATATTATGAATTGATTGAAGTTATTAAATAAAATTGAATTGTTCTAATTGAATTTATACTCTTTCATTCAGGTGTTCGGCAATTAGAAGCCAAATTCGTCCGATGAATTCCTTTATTTTCTGAGGTTTTTGATACAAAAACAAGTGATGTAAAATACCCAGGTATTTATGAACCAGGGTATGCCCAGGGTAAATACCCTACTAACCCGGTAAATACCCAATGTTCATAAATACCCGGGTATTTTGCAATTTAAAAAAATTCCTTTCGGAGTAAGTTAAACCTTAACTTGAGACACTCCGAAAAGAGTGCAGAAAGGAATTTAATTCAGCGAGACGCAGCAACAGCGAAACCGCCTGGGGCTGCTCTAAGTCAAAGCTGAATAGATACAAGACGGCAATAAGGAAGGCCAAACGTACCTCCTGGGCTACCTTTTGCAGTAATATAGAGTCCACATCGGAGACCTCAAGGCTGCGTAAAATATTAACTAAAGCGCCAACAATGCTTAGTTATTTACGCAAGGAAGACGGCGATTGGACCGACTCAAGCAGGGAATCCCTGAAACTCCTTATGGACACCCACTTCCCGAGTAGTACTACAGTTGATACAACTATCACGATCAACTCTTTAGCCTCACAACAGCTGATCAGATCTATCATAAGTAGAGCGAAAATAAAATGGGCTGTAAACACGTTCCAGCCCTACAAATCACCAGGCCCTGACGGCATAGTGCCGGCACAACTGCAGCACATTCTTAGTTATATTATGCCCTGGTTGCAAACCATGTTTACCGGGTGCCTCCAAAATAACTGCATCCCCCTAGTTGGAAAGAGGTTAAAGTAGTTTTTATACCCAAGGCAGGAAAAGCCTTCCACGTAACACCCAAAGACTTCAGGCCAATCAGCCTATCATCCTTTATATTAAAGACTCTGGAGAGGCTAATCGAAATATATCTGAGGCAGACCATATGGACCTCGGAACTCTCTGGCGCACAACACGCCTATACAAAGGGCAAATCTACTGTTACTGCTCTTCACTCACTGGTCTCAACCAATTGAAAAATCCCTCGAGGTTAAGGAATATACATTAGTAGCATTTCTTGACATTGAAGGAGCATTTAACAATGTTTTGCCGAATGCCATTACCCTGGCATTGACAGAACATGGGATCGAGACATCGTTGGTGTCTCTTATCCACCAAATGCTTACTGGCAGGATGGTGAGCTCGATCTTGGGCGATAGCTCGGTCCGAAAGGCCGTAAATAGAGGCACTCCGCAAGGAGGAGTACTCTCCCCGCTGCTATGGGTCGTAACTATGAACCAGCTGTTGCGACGCATGCAGGCAGAGGGACATGACGTCCTGGCGTACGCAGATGATGTTGTTATCATCAAAAAAAGAAAATTTCCTCAAGTCCTCTGTGATCTCATAGAGGCAGCGCTACAAACCCTCTCAAGCAGGACTGCTACCCGCGGACTCAGCGTTAACCCAGTAAAAACGGAGCTGGTCCTCTTCACAAGGAGGTATAAGACCTCTCCGTTAACACCCCCCGGCTTAACAATGTTAGGCTCAAAATTAACAACAGTGCCAAATATCTGGGAGTAATCCTGGACAAGAAACTCCTCTGGCATGAAAACACAGAAGAGCGCATTAAGAAAGCAAACATCGCGCTTTTCGCCTGCAAAAAATCCATTGGTAAGAAATGGGACTTCTCCCCTTACATTGTGCGATGCATCTACGCAGCGATCGTCCGCCCAATTCTCTTTTACGGGGTTTTAGTGTGGTGGCCAACTCTGAGTAAATCCACCGTGTTAAACAAATTACAGAGAGTACAAAGATGTGCGGAGTTATGCATAACAGGAGCACTTCGCTCCACTCCTACAGAGGCCTTAAATGTTGTTATACCTCCCTCCTTTAAATCTCGTGGCAAGGGAAAGCGCAACCATCGCAGCCCTTAGAATAAAAGAATCCGGTTTCTGGACTGGAATCAGGGGAGGGCACACGAAGGTACTGAACTCAGTTACTACCCCCACAAAAACCGACTTCTGCATTCCCGAAATTACCTTCACGAGGAACTACGGAGTCCACATCCCTTCACGTCGTGAATGGATAAATAGACCACATAGGTTTCAGGATGCCATAAATGTTTTTACTGATGGCTCTAAGCTCGAGGGTCGAGTGGGAGGAGGAGTATTTTCCCCAGAACTTGGGATTGAAATCTCCTTCCGACTTCCCGATCACTGCAGTGTATATCAAGCGGAGATTCTAGCCATACAAGAAGCTGTTCTGCAAATTAACCAGCAAGGCTATGGGAACCGGACTGTCTACATCTTCTCAGATAGCCAGGCAGCTCTGAAAGCTCTGCGCTCCTGCACAAACAGCTCTAGAACTACCTCTGAATGTCGCAGATCTCTTAACGAGATGGCTCAGAAGTTCAGGACCCTCCTCGTTTGGGTGCCCGGTCACCGAAATATAGAGGGAAATTGTAAAGCTGACGAACTGGCTAGGAGAGGCACGACCGCTACTCTCCTTCCAGAAAAGGAAAGAGTTGGTATGCCTTGGGCCTCCTTTAAACTCCGATGCAAGCAACACACAATCACACAAGCGAAAAAGCATTGGAGGGATCTTAATAAATGCACTTTGGCCAAATTAACCTGGCCCTCCTATGATCTCAGGCGAACTACCATATTACTGAGCCTTGGGAGACAAGAACTCTCAGCTATAGTGGGAGTCTTAACCGGACACTGTCTGATAGGGACGCATGCGACCCGTTTAGGTCTTGAGACCCACGATTTCTGCAGAAGCTGTAAGAACCTTGACGAGGCGGAAAGTGTACTACACCTCCTCTGTCACTGCCCGGCCCTAAGCAGGATAGGGCTTACCACATTTGGTGAACCCTTTCTAAGCAACCTTGCGGAAATCTCGAAGTTTGGGATCCCGCAACTTAGAAGATTCATTACTTCCTCGAGATGGTTTAACGAAGAAACGACATTTTAACATCAAGTTTAAAGTGGGATCACTATGGCATCACAATGGGCCTATCCTTCTGGCCTAAGTGTGTGGGCTTGAACCAAAAGCTCAGCCATATCTAACCTAACCTAACCTAAGTTATACCTTGGGAAATGTTCGCAAACTAATTTTCTGAGTTGTTACAACATTAGAAAGTTAGTTTTTTTCGCGGTAAGATGAAGCTTAGGAGTCACCCAGAGCCTGATTAACCCTTAGGCTAATTAGGCTGCAGCCTAGGGCGCGAGGATCGGGAAGCGCGCTGAAATCGTGTCTTTGCATGCACTAATCTAGCATCATCGCATCTACCCTACATATTTCAACTAGACTGAGACAAAAGCACTAAAACTAAATGCGCTTAAGACTTGAGAGTGCCTGATTTTAACAATAAATTTTGAAATTTTAAAAAGCGCGCGTAAAACAAAACACTGACTCGTTACTCGAATCGGTCGAATCGGTGACTGGGGTCACTGGCGAGCTCTTATCGATAAACTTGTAGGATAAATCGAAAGGGCCATTCATTGTGCATAACGAAAATGTTCAAGTTCCCATAAAACAAATTCAACAATATTTGGGGCATATTTCTCTTCGGCCCAAATTTGTCCGTGGATTGCCCGCGTGTACAGCTTGGTTCTTGGCCATTTAAATCTTTTGGTCAAGTTTGGCCGATGAATGGACGAATGTGCACCCATTGAAAATATGTAAAAATTCTACGGCCGTCATATCCCCCTCAAAAGGCCAAGCGGCCGTAATTCGCCCGTCATAAGCCCATTTTTTATTTGTACTCGGGTGGCAACTAAGTTGTCTATAGAAACTAAGCCAATACAAGTCATGCGGCGAAATACGACATAGATTTGGTTTTCTACTTGGTAGCCTGCAGTCACTTGTCATGATTTTGGTCTTATAATGCGTGAAGTACTTTGCCTTTATGTACGGTCAGCTTAAAAAATGGTTTGCCACTCTAAGGTTGAATGTCATGCAGATAAAGGACAACGTAAGTTTCGCTTGCAGATCGATCTGAAAACTTTTATGTTAAAATTTTCACACTACTACTCTACTCACTACTTTTTAGGCCGTCCGTAACACACCTGGCCGGAGCGCGTCCTCATAATTAGCCTAGGGCGGTCAGAACTCTTGATCAGTCGCTGGAGTCACCCTTTTCACTACTAGTCCGTCATGTCTTATAAGTCATGGTGCAATGTATAGTCAAAAATTACCCACAAAGATACGACACTCTCAAAATTTACCATAAGCTCCCTTGCGAGTGAATATATCAATCGACAAGGTGCAAGCGAGATAAAATTCAATTTAAAAACAAAACAAAAATCGAAGAAAGAAATGGTAAATAAAGAAATGTTATTTCACGAAGTGCAAAAGAGACGCACTGATTTCTCTTCTCCGCAATTTTTTGTGCCGTCTGGACTTTTATTTTGCTTGTGTGAATTCATGTAGCATTTTCGTGTACTTCCTGCTCTGCATGTGTTTGTGTAGTTTGCCGTTGCTCCGCCCTCTCGCCATTCCGGAGCGCGTATATGAATAGAGAAGTTGATCATAGATTTTTACTTTCCTTTTTCTTCGCACAGAAAGGATTACATTGTCGTATCTTTCTGAGTAATTTTTGGTATAGTAGTAAGCTTGATCTGAAGGAAAGATGAAATAGGATAGGTTAGTGGTCTGGAGGGTGTCGATGAACCTTCCGTTTGAACTCTGAGATGTTATATGATCTCGGAAACACCTACTGCGGAAGAGAGTTCCACAATCGAGTTGTTCTATTTATAAACGAACTGCTAAACCGTAATGTGCGTGAACGGGAGGGCTGCAGAGTTAAAGAGTGAGCCAACCAAGTTGGCTAGTGTTGTGTTGCGGGAAAAAAATATCCGTGTAGACAGGAGGTTTTTGATTTCAGTGGAGCAGTCGCTATTGTAATAGCGGTAAACTTGCTGAGCGCTGCTACATTCCTACGGTGGCTTAAAGGATCGATGCAAAGGGTGCTGTCGCCAATGAGTTTGAGTTAAGTATTAAAATTAACAGAAATTGGATTGGAGCTTAGCACCTCGGTTGAAAGATAAGGAAATAAAATCAAACGGGTCGAACCTAAAAAATTAAAAAGAAAATGCTGGACAAGTGGACATACATAGTGAAATTCTCTTCATTGATCGTAAACAAACTGGGTTAAATTTAATTGAACTTATTTTAAAAGAGCAAGGGTGTAGGTTAAATGCAAAATTATAATATAAGACTTACATCTTTTGATGCCCAAATCAAAATAGAGTGATATCATAAATAATTTACAAAGACGATTTAGTCTGAAAATGGAGGGAAAAGCATGGTCAGTTTGACTTCTAGGTAAGATGAGATCAGCAGTGTTGCCAATCCACATGCTTGCTGAGGGCTGGCATACATCTTTATTATACTGCAAATACCCTCGTTTTGGGTGGCAGTGCTAAGCTCAGGAGTCTGTACTACTAGTCCGTCATGTCATTTGTCACGTCATGATGCAATGTCTAGCAGTAAGCTTAGTACGGGTGTTCCAACCACCAACACAACTTCCACAAATTTCATACAACAAAAAAACCAACTCGAGGGACCGTTACCGGCATGAAGAAAAAAAAAATAAAAATCAACGTCTGCGAAAGGTCTTCAGTTCAACGAGAGAACCGATCGGAATTAGAAGTAATTGCTAGTGCGTTAAAGTAGATTACTGTGCTTTGAACAAAAAAAAAAAAAAAAAAAAATATTGGATTAGAAGTAATTAGAACAGTAGAAGTAATTGCTAGTTCTTTAAAGTAAAAAATTACTGTGCTTTGTAACATAAAATTATTAGATTAGAAGTAATTAGAATATTAGAAGTAATTGCTAGTGCTTTAAAGTAAAGGATTACTGTGCTTTGTGCTTTTTAATATATCAATATTGAATTAGAAGTAATTGCTAGTGCTTTAAGTAAAGGATTACTGTGCTTTGTGCTTTTTTAACGTGATAATATTACAAATTGAAGAAGTTGTGAATTAAAGAATTAGAAAGCAAGTTAAAGTGTCTTAATAAAAAACCTCAATTGTTTTTGGATCTTTGAAAGCTTACTTAACAGTTAATTTGACAAAAACAAAACAAAAGTGCAACACATATTTACATATAAAAACAATTCAACCATATCAGTTTTTGAGGACTTAGATTCCAGCAACATAAGAAAGTAAACTTAGCGAGCTGACATTTTGTGGAGATTAGAGGTCAAACCTTCGAGAGAATTATTCAGAGAGGTCAACTGAATGTCAACCGGTGAGTCCGTTCCATTTCTTACGTTCCATAAACTAACATTAACGTGTCAGTGTACTGCTAAATTACGTATACAAAATACATAAACAATAAATAGTCTCCGCGGCATGCACACATATACCTAAACAAACAAGAGTAGAGGAATTTTCCATTTTTTATATTTTTTTTGACGTACATCGTAGTACGAATACAATTTTTGCTTCGAACTCTATTCGTGATATCGCATTTTTATTCAACCCGTTACGATTTGTTGATAATTAAAACTCACAAAAGAAATCTATAAACGACCGAAATTATGGATAAGCTCGTCAAAAGACAATTTGAAACTTGGAAAAAAATAAAAACTAACAAAATCAATTACGGCAAGGATTCTAAGTCTAGAAGAACTCGTTCTTACATGAATAATAGAATAAAAACATTAAATGATGCGTGGGATGACTTTAAATCTACTCATTCAACAATAATAGTAGATTATGATGAACCAACTGGAGAAGATGTAGATAAGACCGTGGCAAGGTATTTTAAATATGAAGATGACACACTCTATACAGCAGTTGAAGAATTCGTAATCGATTTTTTATCGGAATTAGAAGAAACGAGGAATGAGCTTTGGCCGCAAGTCAAGGCGCCAATTGAACCAGCCTCCACAACCACAATTATTCGAGAAACGACCAACGCAAACAGCGATAACACTAATCTACCTAAAATAAATTTACCAAAATTCAACGGAGATTACAGATCATGGACATCGTTCCATGATTTGTTTACAACCTTGATCCATAAGAACAAAGCACTGTCAAACGTTCAACGGCTGCACTATTTAAAGTCGAGTCTGCAAGGCGAAGCAGAGCAGTTATTGAGGCACTATACAATTACCGAAACTAACTACACTGCGGCGTGGTCAACACTTAAGGAACGCTTTGAGAATCGAAAGGTTTTGATTAAATATTACCTTAAAACCTTGTTCAGCCAGCCGGTCATGTCAAAGGATAATGCAAGTAATTTACGAAAATTGTTAGATACTACCAATGAGTGCACAACAGCCTTACAACATTTTGGTATGGATATTGCAGCATGCGATAAGATTTTCACGTATATTGTCACCGAACGTTTGCCACCCGAAACTAAAAAGTTATGGGAACAACAAACTGGCACATCCAAGGAATTCCCTACGTATGAGGAGTTAAAAACCTTTATCGAAGGCCAGTTTCGCGCACTTGAGGCATTAGGGAACTTCTACTCTAAGCCCGCACAAAGATTACAGACGCAAAGCCAATCATTTCACATTAGCAAGGACTATTCATGTGTTCTTTGTAGCGGTCCTCATTCCATAAGACAATGTCAAAGGTTTTCAGATATGAGCTACCAATCTAAAAGGGAGTTCGTCAGCAAAAAGGGACTAATGTTCAAATTGTCTAAGTCAAGGTCATCGAGCTGCAATGTGTCCAAGCCGTGTCTCCTGTTTTAAATGTAAACACAGACACCACACCCTTCTACACGATGACAATACAATCGCTAGTATAAATAACCGACCTAGTTCATCAGAACTAATACAATCATCAGAAGCAGATAATTACAAAAAGGCATTTCACGTTGGTACACATAGTCCCAGAACCCTCCTGCCCACAGCAAACGTAAGAGTGCTTTCCGAATCAGGACGCGAAATGATTGTCAGAGCGTTTATAGATCAGCGATCTGAGGGCTCTTTTGTATCCAATAGAATAGTGCAACAGCTTCAACTAAAAAAAATACCTATTACAACAATCATCAACGGAGTAGGGAACCACATTGTTGATAAATCCTATAGTCGTGTCCAGTTTATGATACAATCACTATTAGACAACAACATTAAAATACCAGTACAAGCCTCATCACTAGCCGACCTAACTGGTTTGTTGCCCAGCGCTAATATCTACACTCGAGCATCCTGGACCCATTTGAACAATCTTCAACTAGCTGATGCTCAATATTACAAACCTGGAAAAATTGACATTATCATTCGGGTTGATGTATTTGGTAAGATAATCCGCCCAGGACTCAAGGTCGGCCCTCCAGGAACCCCTATCGCTCAGCAGACTACCTTAGGCTGGATTATATCTGGAGAAACTAACACCTTTGAAAATAAAAGACTGCAAGTCACATCGTTGTTCTGCAAATTAGCATTAGACAACCAACTCAAGCAATTCTGGGAGCTTGAAGAGGTTACTCATAAAACACACTTAACTCCGGAAGAAATTCAATGTGAAAAATTCTACGATCGTACTGTCAAAAGAAAGGAAGATGGTAGCTTCGAGGTTCGTCTTCCGTTCAAGGATGAAACCCCTCCAGTTCTTGGAAGGACAAGGCCCAATGCGATGTCAAAATTTTACAGTTTAGAACGAAAGTTTTATCAAGATTCAAATCTACACAAGGAATACTCTAAGTGCATAGAAGAGTACCTGACCTTAGATCACATGAAACCAGTCAAAACATCTGAAAGTGAGCAAATGATTATGTATGAAAATACACCCAAATATACATGCAATTACGTACCCCACCACGCGGTTTTTAAGGAGAGCTCCACGACAAAATTGCGTGTAGTTTTCGACGCTTCAGCAAGGGGGAATGACGGAGTATCGTTGAACGAGAAACTACTGGTAGGCCCTAACTTACAAGACGACATTTGGACATTGTTAACCAGATGGAGAAAACATGCTATAGTGTTCTCCGCCGACTTGGAGAAAATGTACCGCCAGATAAAGGTACCCGACGAAGATGCTCAATATCAAAGGTTAATCTGGCGTAACAACCCAAACGAACAATTGCAAGAATATTGCTTAACAACAGTGACATTTGGTACATCTTGTGCACCGTATCTGGCGATCAAGACCAATAGAAGATAGTGTGACAAAACGGAGTTATCTATCAAATGTCTCCAAGATATTTGATCCACTTGGTTTGCTCG
This sequence comes from Thereva unica, assembly GCA_949987705.1. Classification (NCBI taxonomy): domain Eukaryota; kingdom Metazoa; phylum Arthropoda; class Insecta; order Diptera; family Therevidae; genus Thereva; species Thereva unica. Next base: position 179,176,984 of record OX465281.1, on the reverse strand, counting down.
CTCCAGTCATCATCCCTTTAAAAATATTTATGCAAGTCCTGTGGTTAAGACAAATTGATTGGGACGAACAAATACCTGATGATATAAAATCGGCCTGGTATAATTTTCAAACTGAAGTAAAGGCATTAAAGAGTGTCACGATTCCCAGGTGTATAAACTATTCCAAGGCAAGAACCAATACATACGAACTTCACGGGTTTTGCGATGCGTCTATGCAAGCTTATGCGGCGGTTATCTATGCAAGAGCAGTCGACGTTGAAGGACTAATTCACACATCACTTATAACTGCAAAATCACGGGTTGCTCCAACTAAACAGATTTCAGTACCACGCTTAGAACTTTGTGGAGCGGTATTGCTTGCTAGATTATATTTGCGAATCAAGGAAGCCTTAAAAATCCCAAATATATCATTTCGAGCCTGGACAGACTCAACTATTGTAATCAATTGGCTTCAAGCATCACCATGCAAATGGAAGGTTTTTGTGGCGAACCGAGTCGCAGAAATACAGGATACCATACCGACAGAATGTTGGGGCCACGTAGCAACCGAAACAAATCCTGCTGATTTAGCAACTCGGGTGTATCACCTTCTCAACTCGTTGAATCTAGGCTCTGGTGGAAGGGTCCTGTTTGGCTCCAGCTTGACGAATCCCAGTGGCCCAAAACTCGGGTAGATACTAATACAGACCTCGAGATGAAGGTCAAGGTCCACACAGCTGTCGTGTTGAATGAGTCACCGTTTTTCACGCTATTATCAAAATATTCATCTTGGAACAAACTATTGCGAGTAACTGCCTATTGTTTCAGATTTATGCGAAGGTCTCCAGAAATCCACAGAAATGAAAACGCCTGGATATCTTCACGCGAACTACAGGCGGCATCGATGTTCTGGATAAAATACGTACAAAAACAAACATTTGAAGAAGAAATCCGGGCTTTAAAGGACGGCAGTAAGTTGAAAGGATTAGCAAATCTAAGTCCATTCCTTGACGGTAATGGTGTTTTAAGAGTCGGAGGACGTTTAAAAAATTCACACTTACAATGGGAAGAAAAATTTCCCAGTATTCTACCTAGTAAACATGCACTCACAACCTTAGTCGTCAATGACATGCACGCTCGCACGTTACACGGCGGACCTCAACTCACTCTTTCTATGTTGAGAAAACAATTTTGGATAGTCAACGGTCGAAACACAGTACGTCATCTCCTGCGCAAATGTGTAACTTGTTTTAGACACAAGGCCAAGATAAACCAGCAATTAATGGGAAGTTTACCCCGGGCCAGGGTATCAGCACTTCGTCCATTCGCGCATACAGGGGTGGATTATTGTGGCCCCTTTGAAATCCGTATATCAAAAGGCAGAGGAACAAAATGTTATAAGGGGTACATTTGTGTGTTTGTTTGCTTCAGTACAAGAGCCATACACCTAGAAATAGCTTCAGATTTAACAACACCGGCTTTTCTAGCAGCATTGAGACGTTTTACTAGTCGTAGAGGATTAATTACCGATTTATATTCAGACTGTGGCACCAACTTTGTTGGAGCAAAACAGGTGCTAGATAAAGAATTTCATCTTCATTTACAACAATTGAGGAAAGATTTACCGGCCTGTTTAGCAAAGGAAAGTATATCTTGGCATTTTAACCCCCCAGGCGCTCCCCACTTCGGAGGTTTGTGGGAGGCAGCGGTCAAATCAGTCAAGTTTCACCTGAAGAGAGTAGCAAAGGACACAAGACTAACATTTGAAGAATTCTATACGTTGATAGTGCAAATAGAAGCTTGCGTAAATTCTCGACCTTTGTGCGGCGTAACCAATGATCCTAATGATTTGACCGCCCTCACACCAGGGCATTTCCTCACGGGAGACGCGCTTTTAGCTATTCCTGAACCATCATATTTGGATTCAAAATTACATACATTGGATCGATGGCAATTGCTTCAACGACTGACACAACAATTTTGGAAACGATGGCATGAAGAGTATCTCACACAACTACAATCCCGCTCACGATGGCCCGAAAGAAGACCTAATATTGCTGAAAACAACATAGTGTTGATCAAAAACGAGAATATGCCACCTACAAAATGGTTATTGGCTAAGGTCCTAAGGGCCCATGCTGGTAGCGATGGATTAGTTCGCGTGGCAACCTTGCAAACAAAAAATGGAGTTATTGATCGACCTATAACCAAACTGTGTCTACTTCCTATAGAGGACAACACTGATATCAAATAAATACCTTTTCCCTCCCGCTTAACTCCTTTCCTCTTAACTAAGGCATAATAATCACATGTAGTTACAGTCAGGGACAACATAAACAATCTGGACCCAGGACAAATTTATCTTGAAAACATATAAATATTATGTTTCAACGGCGGGGAGGATGTTCCAACCACCAACACAACTTCCACAAATTTCATACAACAAAAAAACCAACTCGAGGGACCGTTACCGGCATGAAGAAAAAAAAAATAAAAATCAACGTCTGCGAAAGGTCTTCAGTTCAACGAGAGAACCGATCGGAATTAGAAGTAATTGCTAGTGCGTTAAAGTAGATTACTGTGCTTTGAACAAAAAAAAAAAAAAAAATATTGGATTATAAGTAATTAGAACAGTAGAAGTAATTGCTAGTGCTTTAAAGTAAAAAATTACTGTGCTTTGTAACATAAAATTATTAGATTAGAAGTAATTAGAATATTAGAAGTAATTGCTAGTGCTTTAAAGTAAAGGATTACTGTGCTTTGTGCTTTTTAATATATCAATATTGAATTAGAAGTAATTGCTAGTGCTTTAAGTAAAGGATTACTGTGCTTTGTGCTTTTTTAACGTGATAATATTACAAATTGAAGAAGTTGTGAATTAAAGAATTAGAAAGCAAGTTAAAGTGTCTTAATAAAAAACCTCAATTGTTTTTGGATCTTTGAAAGCGTACTTAACAACGGGGGAGGGTATAGGTTAAGGTTTAAAAGGGACGGGGGGGTATTGAACAAGGTGGTGATGAACCCTGCATTTTAACTCTTGGATGTTGTAGGAGCTAGGAAATACCGACTGCGAGAGATTATTCCACAGTCGAGTTGTTCTATTTACAAACGAATTCATATCTTGTTGAGTGCGTGAAAGGGGTAGTTGCAGGTGAAGGGAATGAGACGAGTGGGCTAATCTGGTGTTGCGGGTATAAGATTGCCGTGGAGGCAGGAGAGCGTTTAACTCGGAGGAACAGTCACTATGATAGTAGCGGTAAAGTCAGTGCTGCTACATTCCTACGGTGGCTCAAGGGGTCGATGGTGGAGCAGGCGGTGGCGTCATCAATTAACTTGAGTGCCCTTTTTTGTACCTTATCTAACCATGCTAAGGTGGTTAGAGGGAGTTATATTTGTGAAAGTTAATGTTTAAATAAATCAAAGGCCCGGGAATTGTAACGAAAGCAAAATCTTTATTCAATCTAACTGATCAACTTCCTTTGTAAGACTGTCTGAAAACAGAGAAAGAACCGATCACCCAAAAACGGTGATCGACGATGACAAATATGACGTAGATCAAAAAGTATTGTCATGTTCGTGTTTTTAATTTTCAACATCCTCCGGCCGGGCCGAGGAAGTCCTTTCGCTTTCGTTGGGTAGCTCCAATGGATACAGCATCTGAATTGCCCTTCTGAGACGGGAACCATCGCTAAGACGAATTTCGCATGATCTGATTTTTCCATCTCGCCCTGGAAACACCTTTTCCACGATTGCTAGTTTCCAAAAAAGTCGACGAGCAGCTGGATTATGGACCACGACAACATCTCCTTCGTTAAGTGTTGTCGGATTAGCGCATCCTTTCGAATGGTGAACTTCTCGTAACAAATGAACGTACTCGGTACGCCAGCGACGCCAAAACGAATTTATCACCTTAAATCGAGCTTTCCACAGATCTCTGTTAACTGCTCCTGAACTACTTTGCGTTTTCGAAATTGAAGATGAAACAAGTGGCATCGAGGGGTGAAGAAAATGCCCAGGAGTCAAAGGTGTCAAGTCCTTCGGATCGTCACTCATGTAGGTAAGGGGGACGATTATTATCGTTCAACAATAAATTGCCAAATGATTTTCTCTTTCGTCACGTAACCTTGAAACTTCTCAGTTATGATGAAATCTCCCAATTGGCCAATTTCTTTACCAGCGCGTTTGAAGGTTGGTGGTCAGTCATCAGCGGAATAGGGGGAATTACATGTAGCATAACATGCACGTGCCGTAACTATTTCGGACTGATGGAAGTGCGATCATATCAGAGAGAGGATAGGCTAATATGATCGGGCTAGTCCCTTCCAAGTAAGGTTGGCGTGAGGCTAATAACCTCACCCGTAAAAAACAATTATTACGGAACGAGCAACATGCCTCGGATACTGGAATAAACGACGACGACCACGGCAACGAAAAAGGCAAAACGATTTACGAATTTTTTCATGGAACGTTCGAACTCTGTACAGAACTCGAGCTTCAAAACATCTAGCCGATACCCTGTCAAAGTATAAAGCTGACATTACCGCCATTCAGGAGTGGTGTTTTGCAAAAACCTGAGTATGACGTATATTACAGCTGTCATACAAAACACCATGTTCTAGGAGTAGGTTTTATGGTTAGCAAAAGAATGAAGCCTACCATTATCGGCTTTAAAGCAATAAGGCTATGCTCCCTTCGTGTGCGAGGTAAATTTAAGAACATCAGCCTCATAAACGTTCACGCACCTGCAGAAGAGTCCCCGGATGATAAAGAAGATTTCTTCGAATTAGTTCAACGGGAACTTAATGCCTGCCCCAGGTATGATGTAAAAATCATACTGGGAGATCTGAACGCCAAAGTAGGCCGGGAGCCCATATACGGCAATATGTCGGCAACCACAGCTTGCATGAAAACACTAATGACAATGGACAGCGAGTTGTAGAGATGGCAGCAAGTAAGAACTTGGTCGTTGCAAGTACTAGATTTGCGCGTAAAGATATCCATAAAGCCACCTGGGTATCTCCTGATGGAGCCACTCGCAACCAAATAGATCTTGTGTTGATAGACCGCCGCCACCTTTCGGGTCTGATGACGGTACGAACGTACCGAGGTGCCAACTTCGACTCGGATCACTATCTTGTTGGTATGGTTCTCCGAGAGCGCATTACAACGCTGAAAAGCTTTGTATCCGCTGATCAGGCTCGAATCAACACAGCTGCACTACGCAATGAAATGGCCAGAAACAGCTACGGTCATGCATTAGAACTCGCCCTAAGTCCTGGGGATGAGATGCCGGGCGTCGACGAGAACTGGACCCGCCTTAAAAATACTGTCATTAGTACTGCTGATTCCATCTTAGGCAGAAGTCGTAAAGATCGGAACGACTGGTTCGATAATGAATGCAAGCTGGCAACTGAACGTAAGAATGCTGCGTACCGAGCCATGCAGAAGTCTCAGAGAACACGGGCACGCGAAGAGAACTATAAAGAGCTCAGAAAAGAAGAAAAGAGAATTCACAGACGAAAAAAGGAAGCCTGGGAAAAAAATCTCGTCTGTGAGCTAGAACAGTACAGAGAACGACGGCCGCACCAGGCGCGGGAGTTCTACCAAAGAGTCCGCAGTATGGCGCAATTCACACCACGTTGCACATACTGCAAGGACAAAGAAGGGAATCTGATCACCGATCCTAAAGGTATCTTGGAGCGATGGGAAGAGCACTTTCATGAATTGCTAAATGGCGAGCTAACTGAGGATTCGGAGGCTCCACCAATATCTGATGACAATGCTATGCTGCCGCCACCAAGCATAGAAGAAGTTAGCAGAGCCATCTGCCGGCTCAAAAACAACAAGGCCTCGGGTGCAGACGGCATCGCAGCGGAGCTGGTTGAATATGGAGGGCCTGCATTACACCAAGCAATTCATGAATTAATTGTGCAAGTATGGGAGCAGGAAGTGATGCCAGAACACTGGAGAAAAGGCATCCTCTGTCCGGTACACAAAAAAGGAGATATCAAAGCGTGCACTAATTATCGCGGTATAACGTTGTTGAGTACCGTGTATAAGATATTCTCCGCTATCCTACAAAACAGGATGGCCCCATACGCCAGAAACATCATAGGCCATTACAAATGTGGCTTCAGCCCAGGCAAATCAACGACTGATCAGATTTTCACCTTGAGGCAAGCTATGGAAAAATGTCTAGAGTTTCAAAACTCAATTCATAGACTTTAAAGCCGCCTATGATAGCATAGCCAGGGTAGAACTCTACAAAGCCATGAGAGCATACGGCATCCCCAACAAACTGTCAAGACTATTTAGGCTGACCATGATCAATGTGTCAAGCCAAGTAAAGGTATCCGGAACACTGTCCAGACCAATCAACATCTATAATGGACTCCGACATGGGGACGGTCTGGCCTGCCTCCTTTTCAAGCTGGCGTTGGAGAAAGTGATCCGAGATTCGGGCGTGACATCAAGGGTTACAATCCTCCACAAGTCCAACCAATTACAGGCTTACGCAGACGACATTTTTTTTTTTTTTTATGTGGCAGTGCTAAGCTTAGGAGTCACCCTTTGTACTACTAGTCCGCCATGTCATTTGTCACGTCATGGTGCAATGTCTAGCAGTAAGCTTAGTACGGGGGAGGGATGAGGGGGGGGGGTATAGGTTAAGGATTAAAAGGTACGGGGGGGGGGTATTGAAGAAGGTGGTGATGAACCCTGCGTTTGAACTCTTGGATGTTGTAGGAGTTCGGAAATACTGACTGCGAGAGGTTATTCCACAGTCGAGTTGTTCTATTAACAAACGAATTCATATCTTGCTGAGTGCGTGAAAGGGGTAGTTGCAGGTGAAGGGAATGAGACGAGTGGGCTAATCTGGTGTTGCGGGTATAAGATTGCCGTGGAGGCAGGAGAGCGTTTAACTCGGAAGAACAGTCACTATGATAGTAGCGATAAAATTTTGTCAGTGCTGCTACATTACTACGGTGGCTCAAGTGGTCGATGATGGAGCAGGCGGTGTCGTCATCAATTAATTTGAGCGCCCTTTTTTGCACTTTATCTAACCATGCCAAGGTGGTTATTGGGGCGCCGCCCCAAACGAGGGAGTTATATTCGAGAAGAAGCCGAATGTAGGATTTATAGATAACAGCACGGGCCGATGGCTGGAGGAGGAACTTGGACCTCTTAAGAAATCCCAAGCACTGGGATGCTTGTTTGGCGATTTGGAATATGTGGTCATTCCATCGCAAATCTTTCGCTAATGTCACGCCTAAGATGTGCAAGGATGGGTCGGCCATTAGTTGAACTCCATCCACTCTCACGGGTGAAGAGGTGTTGAGCTTCTTTTTGGAGATAAGACAGTACTTGGTTTTGGAGGGGTTGAATTTGACACGATTCTTTTTTCCCCACTCTATAACAAGTTCAATGTCGTTATTAATAGAGTTTAACATTAGTTCGCGATCTTCAAGACAGGATCTGGCATGAGTCTGTCTTGTATCGAAGCTGTACGAGTAACGTAGAGTACCGTCGTCAGCGAAGCTGAGAAGTGGGTTGGAGGGGATTGAAAGAAGGTCATTTATAAATATGAGAAATAGGGCCGGTGATAAAATTGACCCTTGGGGTACCCCCGCAGAGATCGTGTGGAGTGCGGATTTGACGCCATCCAATACCACTTTGATTGAACGGCCAGAAAGGAAACTCTCAATCCCCTTCTGTAGAAGTGGGTCAACTCCAATAGCTTTGAGTTTAGCTAACAGGGCTGAGTGCCAAACTCTATCGAAAGCCTTGGAGATATCCAGAGCAACCAGACTAGACTCACCGGATCCATGCAGGCTACGGCTGAGGTGTTCTGTAAGACAGACTAAAAGATCGCCAGTGGATCTTTTTCGTCGGAAGCCATACTGTCTGTCGTTTATGAGTAGATTGGATTCTAGATATCCCATAAGATTTTTGTTGATTATCGTCTCCATGGTTTTGGAGAGAATAGAAGTAATTGCTATTGGACGGTAGTTGGAGGGATCGCTGGAATCACCTTTTTTCGGTATGGGCTGAACATGGGCAAGTTTCCAAGAGTCGGGATAAACTCCTGAGAAATATGACAGGGAAAATAATTTGCGCAGAGGTTTAGCCAAAGGTGAGGCGCATTGTTTTAAGACGATAGGGGGTATATTATCGGGTCCAGTGGATTTGTTGGCATCGAGCTCTTTGAGGCACCTGTACACCTCGCGAGTCCTGAAAAAAACCCTGTCCATTGAATGGGCGTTACGCTCGGAAACAGGGGGTAGCACATCAGTTTCGGGTAAAGAAGAATTCGAAGCGAACATAGATGCTAATAAATTGGCCTTGGATTTGCTGTCTGTTATTACCTTCTCATTGTGAATAAAGGAAGGGGTTGAAGTTGTAGTGAAATTCTTCATGATGGAACTTACCAAGGACCAGAAGTTTTTGCTACCGGAGGTTGCATTTAGGAGTTTACTTCTCAATTTGTTGTCAAACAAGGTTTTGACTTTCTTGATGGCGGTTTTACAAGAATTTCTTTGTTGTATGTACTCTAAACGGAGCGATTCACTCGGGAAGCTCTTGTACGCTCGGAAGGCGGCTTCTTTAGTTTTGATTGCATTCATACACTCCCGATTAAACCATCTGTTGGTCCTAGGCTTCACAGATTTGGTAGAATGGGGAATGAACAAATGCATTCCTGCCTGTATGATCCTGGTGATACGGATAGCGGCAGAGTTGGCGTTTCTATTCCGGAAACACAGATTCCAGTCTGTAGACTGGAAAAAATTAGTAAGCCCCAGCCAATTGGCCTTCCCATAATGCCATACAGTTCTTCGAACTGGTTTGGGAGGGGTGGGAAACTCGAATGGGAAGTTAGCACTGATTAGGCAGTGGTCTGAATTGCCGAGGGGTGAATCAACTTCGACGGAGTAACGCGCTGGATGAGAAGTTAGAAAAAGATCAAGGAGATATCTTCCTTGATCAGCAACATCAGGGACTCTTGTGGGATGATCCACAATTTGATGCAAGTTATTGATGTCTGCAAAGAGCTCGACGTCCTTGCCAGAAATACTGGTGCCATTTGAGTAAGTCAGCCATTTAACGTTGTGAACATTGAAATCACCCGCAACGATGATTTCACACTCAGGATTGGACGACAAAAATCCCGAGATTTGTTCGGAAATAGTATCAAAAGATAAGGTGGAGGCTTCGTTACTTATGTTAGGGCTTCTGTATAGGAAGCAGAAGAATATGACGTGGCTTTGGAAAATGATTTTAATCCAAAGATAATTAAAATCTGAAGTTGTGCTTGAATGTATTTTATAATAAGCCACGTCGTCCCTAACATAAATGGCAATACCCCTATGGGGGGAGAGATTGTGCACTAAAGTGTACCCCGACACCTGGTAATAACCTAAGTCATTATCGGGTGATATTTGGGTTTCACTAAGTGCGAAGATTGGGGGTTTGTAATTAGATAAGTGGCACTCAACAAAAGAGAAATTCGCTTGAAGTCCACGAATGTTACAAAAGTCAATACTAAAACTTGACGTGTAACGGGACTTCGGTTGCGCGGGTTCAATCGCCACGTACTCGGGAATATTTCCCGGCATTACATTTGCCGCAACCATCAGAGTCAATAAAATTTTTCCTCGTCAAAGTGTTATGCCTTTTGAGACGGGGCAAATTTCATCGACCGACAGATTTTAGCCGCGGCACCTGCAGGACCGAGATGCGAGAGAGGGTAGGGAGCAAGGGTACTTACTTGCGCCGTTCGTCGGCCTTGTCGTGTCTAGTGAAGGGTGATTGATGCCTTCGCGTTAGACTGCGCTCGTGTTTTTATTTTCACTATTGTTGTTTTTTTTTTAAGTGTTTTTTGTGCACGTTTTCTGTTAGTTATATCCGCACTTTTTCACACTTTTGTTTTTTTTTCGTTATCGGCGCGTTTTACTGGGACCGGAACAGCACACGTCCGTCCACTTTGCTGTCCTAGTCCAAACTCATCATTGACATCATTGGAAGAACAACAACAGCTGTACAAGAAGCTTTCACTCAGATTAAGCAAGCGGCAGGAAATCTGGGACTTCACATTAACGAAAGCAAAACAAAGTAAATGGTGGCCTCGTCTGGAAGAACACCTAACATTGGTCCCACAATCAAGGTAGCGGAACACGAGTTTGACGTGGTAAAATCATTTACCTACCTTGGGTCAATAGTAGTAGCCGACAATAGCATGGAACCAGAAATACGCGCACGACTGCTAAAAGCCAACAAAGCCTACTATAGTCTGTCAAGGCTCTTCAAATCCAAATATCTAACCATAACGTCTAAACTTTTACTATATAAGACGATGGTCTTACCCGTTCTCACATGTGCATCCGAAACGTGGGTGCTTAGCAAAAAGCACTCAAACCTCTTGGGCGTGTTTGAGAGGAAAATACTTCGGAGGATTGTTGGCCCCGTATGTGCGGGAGGACAATTCCGGAGACTCTACAATGACGAGATCTACTCAGGACGCTCAGAGTTTAGGGATGCCAAACTGGATGACATCGTCTCAGAATCGGGACCGGTGGAGAGAACAGTTGCGCGAGGCCAGGACCGGGTCCCGGTTGTAGAGCCGTTAAAGAAGAAGAAGCGTTTGAAGGTTCGAGCATTATCTGAAATAATTCCCCTAGGAGTTCCTCTCCGAGCTATAAAACGTCTTAATGCAAGTATACAGCTCTCGACAGTTAAATTCGGTACAAGCTCCAAATGCACCGCGCGTACAGTAGAGCAAGTCAAAAGCATTATGTAGGCTGTATTTGTACTAACAGCGTCAGAATTTAATTTAATATAAAGAGGCCCAGCGAAATCAACTCCAACTGTCTCAAATGCCCGTGCTGCTACTAAGCGACTTCTAGGCAAAGGGGAAAAAGGCTGCTCTGCGGGTTTACAAAAAAGTCGACGGCAGAAAAGGCAGCTTCGTATAATAGTTTTGATGAGTTGTCGAGACGGTGGCAGCCAAAACTTTTCCCTTAGCTTCGCCAAGACTGCGTTGACTCCTCCATGTAGAGTCCGATGATGAGCATCTAGTACGATCAATTTAGTTATATGATGAGATCTCGGTAAAATGGCTGGATATATTGCTTCGTAATCGCTTTCCATGTGTACTATTAGGCTGCCCACACGCAAAATATCATTCTCATCCAGGAGAGGATTTAAGGTCAAAATTGTTGAATTAAAAGGAACTTGTTTGTCGCGTTTCAATGCTTCAATTTCCACTCGGTAGAAATAATGTTGTGTTTTGCTAATCCAGTATTTCTCAGCGACTGCTATTTCTAATCCAGTGAGAAATATGGCAGTCGGTCGATTGCTTGGTGCAAGTGAATTTCGTACGAAACGCATAACATAAGCGGTTATTCTTAATAGACGCATATATGAACGGAAACTGCCTGTATCAAATAGCATATTTTCTTCGGGAGTCTCTTCGGCAACACTTTGAACATAAAGAGATACAGTAGCATCTTCAAAGTCATCTTTAATTTCCTTAGGCCATTCGTTATCGCTTTGGGACAACCAAGAAGGTCCCTTTATCCAACTATAGGAATTTGCTAAAAACTTTTTGCAGTCTCCTCTTGTTAGGTAGTCCGCAGGATTTGAAGTACCCGGACAGTGATTCCAAAGGTTAACCGTGCTCAGCTCCCGAATTTCCCGAACACAGTTGGCAACATAATGTACATTTTCCACCGGCTAATGTCTCCTCTTATCCAATGCCCTGTTATTTTTGAATCGGTCCATAAGTATGTTTGTGCAAAACTAAAATTCAAATTGGTTCTTATAAATTGCAGTAGACGAGTAGCCATTAAGGCTGCAGTGAACTCAAGCTTCGGCAAAGTTAATTGCTTCTCCTTATGCTGTTTCAATGGTGCTATTCGGTTTTTGGAGCAAATGAATCTAGTTTCTATTGACGACCCAGACTGACTACGTAAATACGCCACAGTTCCATAAGCCGATGGGCTGGCGTCCGCGAAAATGTGCAACTGAAATATACTTCCTGCAGATGATGCTAAAGAGACGTCGATTGATAGTCAGGCCTTGAAGTTGTTGGAGCTCGCTACAGCACTTATTCCATGTTTTTGCATATCTCGGTGGCAGTTCTTCGTCCCATGACAGAGATGTTCAAAATTGATTGCAAAATGTCACACCCATGACTTAAAAGCAGAAAATAATTATTTAGATAAAAAAAACTTTTTAATATAGCACGTTTTTATAACAAACTAAAAAGTATAAAATAATTTCTCCTAGCCTCATACAGATTTAGAACCTCAAACATATTCCTAACACCATACAGATAGTCCTGAAAATTTGTGATTGTGAATTTGTAATAGCTATGAAAATATTTGTAAGATTTTAAACGAAAAAACGTGGGGCGCATGCTATAGACAATAGTAAAGAGGGTAGAGTAGCTGGGTTGAGAAATCATTCGCATCAATCATGTAGGCGCCCCACGTTTTTTCGTTTAAAATCTTACAAATATTTTCGTAACTATTACAAATTCACAATCACAAATTTTCAGGACTATCTGTATGGTGTTAGGAATATGTTTGAGGTTCTAAATCTGTATGAGGCTAGGAGAAATTATTTTATACTTTTTAGTTTGTTATAAAAACGTGCTATATTAAAAAGTTTTTTTTATCTAAATAATTATTTTCTGCTTTTTAGTCATGGGTGTGACATTTTGCAATCAATTTTGAACATCTCGATTATATTATGACCGATATATGCGGAAAATTGTTACCTAAATCTACTAATAATATACCAATTTGATTAATTTTGAAATTCCTGAAAATTGAAATGAAGAAGTAAGCTAAATTTATTTTATATGATTTTTATTTCAATATAAGCTGCGTCTCTTTTCTGATCATTTCCACCCGTGAGTACTCGCAACTACTCTTGCTCTTACATGCGAGTAAATGTACCTGTACCTGTAGTTACGGAATTGAAATTCACTTGTCTAAAATCGCCATTTGGGGATTGTCTCATATTATTTTTGACTTCTTCTTCTTTGATCCGTTAGCTGGGACGGGTCCGAGCGGGACGGCCCCGCAACGGATACGCTGCTGTCGGTGCCGCTTTGAAAAATGCGGTTTCTTGCCTAGTTTTTACGATCAATTCGGCAGGTCGACAACCCTCCTCCTTTCACACCCTGGACTTGGGACCAGGCGACGGCGGAGTTAAATTTTTGACTTACTGAAAAGCGCTTAGATGGCTTTTGATTGTATTTAACTGCTTTCTTCATATCAAAACATCTATAAATTAAATTTCAGTCGTAATTATCTAAAACTTTTATCTTTCATTTTACTTTAAAAAATTTACCGTATTAATTTCCATTATGTAACTGGTGTCCTTATTAAATTTTGAACTACGTCACGTAGCTTATTTTATTCTACATTACATTTCCTTTCATTTGATTCCGTTGTCGAGGTTGTTATAAAGAATTAGGCAATCCACCTGTTTATGTTAGCCGTCTATAAATTAAATTTCAGTCGTAATTATCTAAAACTTTTATATTTCATTTTGCTTTAAAAGATTTACCGCATTAATTTCCATTATGTTGTAAATTCTTCTATTTATAATTTTTTTTTTATATACATAAATGAAATAACGTCAAAAATTGGTTTTCCTTCTCTGCTTTACTCACAAGTACTAAAAAGTAGAAAATGAACGAACATTGTAAAACAAATTAATACCAGATCTTTTTTGGTTACCAATTTCATTTATAAAAAAAAATGATCCACTTATGTTGCTAGAAGTCCTAGTTTTCGCATTCTGTCCATCTGTTTCAATGCATCTTCATTGCACGGTGTCTTGCTTGTGAGTTTTGAACAATCGAGCTCCTCTATTCTTAACCCTTCCAATGTTCTGACACGACTTAATGCGACATATGCCTGTCCTTTGGCAAATAATGCTGAACCCAGGTGTACAACAGCATGGTCTACTGTACATCCCTGCATTTTATGGACTGTGCAGGCCCAGCACAGTATTAATGGGAGCTGTGTTCGTTCTATTGTTCTATAGTTTCGTAGTGCCGGAAACTGTATTGTTTTCGACTTGATCAGATGAATTCCATCTCTGCCATGTCAATACGAACAGATGGAATGTCAGTGACGGAATAAAGGCCAAGAAATTTCAGTGATATTGCCCATTGCACCATTCACAAGTCCTTGCTCTATATTAATATTTGAGCGTAGCATCACTCTCGCTCCGTTGAAAATATCCAACTCCTTTTGTAATCCTCCAGTCTTGTTGATATCGCCTGACACAATGTTGTCCATGTTTATATTGTCGGCATTTCTTGTCGCATTCACCAGCACATCCTGAGCCCGAATTCTGAAAATTCGCACTCCTTGGGCTCGATATCGTTCAAGGACAGCGGTGTTGTGTGCATCAACTTGTGCACGAGTTGGATATATGCGAATTGCTCTATGGAAATCAAAATCGCCAGATGATTCTATCAACATTTTTGACATCAGTATACCAAAATGTGGGGCCTTCAATTCACCTACGCGTAGAGCATTCAGAAGATCCGAAAATATTGTGTCGCCTTGTTGTCGCATATTCTCCGTCAACTCCACAAGGCTGAAAAGTCTCCACAAATGAAGTGCTGGAATAAATCTTGTAGGCTGGTGGAAAGCCTGAGCTCCTCGGATAGGTGGCAACTGAAAGAAATCTCCAAAAACCATAATGTTGATGCCACCGAATGGTTCATTTTCCTTTTTGACGTGACAACGTCTATTAAAACGATGAACGCCGGCTGCATGCACGAAAAATGATGACTCATTGTCCCGTTATGTCCCGTTATGTCCCGTTATCTCCCGAAGTAATTTTAAAAATTTGATCGTAGTAATCTTAAAAATTTGATTAAAATTGTCAATATTAATTAGATTAAATTATTGTCAAATTGTCAACAATAAGCAAAGCAAGCCAAACACTCTGTCTCCTAACTGGGTGCCGGTGTATAAGAAAATAGTGAACATTACACTGACGAAAACTGTGAAATGCAAACGAAAACAGTTTCCTTGCGTTCCTGCTTGTGCTATTACCATTCACAAGTCGCAAGGTGGGACGTTTACTGTTATTATCTATAATATAAAAATAAGTCGGGTTTTCCTTCCAGACGCTATAATTAGAGAACGCACGATCCGATTTCCGCGGTTTTGCATTCGTTGGAAAGGTCTCGGGCTCCGTGAGGTTTATAGCAAAAAAATTTCAACAGAAAAGCAGGCGCTTGGTCCATAGCAGCCATCTCAAGAGGGCGGATTACCATTTTCTTTACAACCCCTCGACATGGATATCAAATGAAAGGTTATGGTAAGTAGAACACCAAAAGCAATATAGTATACTCAATATATCGTTTGGTCCATGGCAGTCATCACAAGAGAGCAGATGACCATTTTCTTCACAACCCATTCGAAATGGGTATCCAATGAAAGAGTATGATAAGTAGAACAATATAAGCAATATAGTATACTCAATATGTCGCTTGGTCCATAGCGGCCACCTCAAGAATGCGGATTACCATTTTCTTCACAACACCTTCGACATGGATATCGAATGAAAGAGTATGATAAGTAGAACACCATAGGCAATAAAGTATACTCAATATATCGTTTGGTCCATGGCGATCATCTCAAGCGGGCGGATTACCATTTTCTTCACAACCCCTTCGAGATGGGTATCAAATGAGAGAGTATGATAAGTAGAACACATAAGCAATATAGTATACTCAATATATATCGTTTGGTCCATAGCGGCCATCTCCAGAGGTTGGATTACCATTATCTTCACACCTCTCGATATGGATTTCAAATGAAAGGGTATGATAAGTAGAACACCATAAGCAATATAGTATACTCAATATATCGTTTGGTCCATGGCGGTCATCTCAAGAGGGAGGATGATCATTTTCTTCACTACCCCCTCGACATTGGAATCAAATGAAAGGGCATTATAAGAAGAATGCCATAGACTATGTCTTTAGATTCATGGCGGCCATCTCAAGAGGGCGGATTGCGATTTTCTTCACAACACCCGAGACATGGGTATCAAATGAAAGGCTATGAAAAGTAGAACACCATAAGCAATATAGTATACTCAATTTATAATTTGGTCCATGGCGGCCATCTCAAAAGGGCGGTTTACCATTTTCTTCACAACTCTTTCTAGATGGGTATCAAATGAAAGAGAATGATAAGTAGAACAATATAAGCAATATACTCGTAGTATACTCAATATATCGTTTGGTCCATAGCGGCCATCTCAAGAGGGCGGATTACCATTTTCTTCACAACCCCTTCGAGATGGGTATCAAATGAGAGAGTATGATAAGTAGAACACCATATGCAATATAGTATACTCAATATATCGTTTGGTCCATAGCAGCCATCTCAAGAGTGCGGATTAATATTTTCTTCACAACCCCTTCGACATGGGTATCAAATGAAAGAGTATGATAAGTAGAACACCATAGGCAATATAGTATACTCAATATATCATTTGGTCCATGGCGGTCATCTCCCGAAATCAATTTTCCCAGATTTGTTCTTTTTTCACTATAGCTTTTTCCTATCGCAGACTGTGTCCTCATAATCTTATTTTATTGAAAGGCGTTGCAACGCACGCGGGTTTTTGCTAGTTTAATATAAATGAATCAATTTTATTCATAAAAGTATGCAATCATTTCATCAATGTTTTCTCATGACGTTGTCACGTTAAACTATCGTCCGTAAACCCTCTTTACAGACAACAAATTTTTTTTTTTTTTTCAGTTGTCGCAATCTCGAATCGATCATGCACAGCATTTCGTATGAAACCATGGAAATCATATCAATGAACACGAATTCGATATACTTCCACTGATTTCGCAAGACCTTCAAATAGTTACCAGTAAGCGGTGCCAAATTTCCTACTATTCTTCCGTCTTTCTCAACTGGTAATTTCAATAATGTGTGAAGCGTTGTTCCACCAACAAGTCGTACCGCTACACCGGTCAATGCGGCAATTTGAACTGCTTTCTTACCATAGCAGCGATTGATCTGTTCTTTTAGTGCATTGAATGTGAATGTTCAACTGATGCGACTCAGACTTCCTTTCATTTGGTCCTCGATTCTGCGAGTAATGGTGTTGAATAATTCTCGCTGTTGGAAATTCATTGCAGCACACACATTTTGGAACTGTTCGTTTGTCATAGCCTTTTCAATAAGCTCATCTTCAAGCTCTGCCTCAACAATTTCTTCTGGATTTTCAAGAAGATTGAAAGCATGTGCTTGATTGAATGCAATTTCAAGTTGTCTATCCATTGCACGATGTATTTCGAGGTATGCATTTGTTCGTTTCAATTGGTCTTCTCGAGCAAGAAAAGCCTCACGTGCATTATTATGCTCATCAATTAATTCATCCTCCGAGTAAAATGGTACATATTGTACGAGCAGGCTATAGAAATAATTTCCCGGATCCGTCTGCATTTAAAAGAATGGCACTCGTACAACAGCTGGAACATTTCTTATTGCCATTTTAGTGTTGTTTGCCAGCTTGATGAGCCTTCGTCTTGTTGGCGGCTCTTTCTCTTCTGCATCAATGCTTTCTTCATTATCTCCCGATTTAGTTTTATAAAATGGCGCAAATTTCATCGCAAATTCAAGTAGGCACATATTTGGAAAATCAAAACTCTGCTCTTGTTGCCTTGGACGATTTACATATCACTCAAATATGTTTGAACAAAGTCCAATTGCCTGATTATCCTGAAATCTCAGCACTTTATATCGTTGATCAGGCTTTCTTGTATTCAAGAACACACACTTTCTTGAACTAGAACGAAGTGGAAGGTGGCAGAGTCGAAAAACACATTCTGATGCGGAAACTTGTCGCTCCTTCAAAATCCGCATGCATGATTTAAAGAGCTTTTTCCCAATGTTATTTTCATCGCGACGAATTTGACGAATCGCTTGAGCTACACTTTCATTTACATCTGCTGGTTCCGTCTTTGAAATGTATTTGGCGATGTAGTGAGCAACAGATTCATTTGATCCGCATGGTTGTATGTCCATATTGGCATTCCAGAAGCCGAGAATTTGCTGATTATAATTATTGACCCATTTTTCATTCGTTGTCCGTTTTAAAGTGCAGAATCGTCCTCCATTTCGAATGAACTCGTCTGAACTCGGCGGCACAATACGAGTTTGTTGGCATGGCTTGCGTGGAAAAGCAAACCGACATGTATCAAAGTTGTTCTTGTGACATGTATGGGTATGATGATGAATTTGGTTGCGTGTGATGAGTGCCCTTAAATATTGATCTTCTTCTTCGCTTGGCAAGCGGCATGAGATCACTTGGTCGATGTAAGTGAGTCCTTCTGGAGTTTCAAAAGATGGAGCATTTTCAATCCATACTACAAGGTGGACATGTGGATTTCCGCGGTTCTGAAACTCAATTCGTGTCCAGAAATCGATAACTTTTCCACTAAGGAGGCTGTCATTCTGTTTGATCTGCTTCATGAACGCATCGACACGGCGAGAAAAATGTCGACACAACACAACGGGATATGATTCAATCCAACGCTGCACTTCACCAAGACTTAATTGGCTGGGATCTACATCGGGTCTGCCATCTGCAATCAAAAGAGCTTTGCGCATGTCAAGCCAATTCAAATCATTACAGCTCAAAGTAATAAACCAAGTGGGTGGACCAAGACAACTGCAATCAATTCGTTATGAGCTGTTCTCCAATTTGACGCCGTTCCTCTGAGATTCTTTAAATGTAAATGCAGGTCCTGCACAACACCTTCTTGTCCTCGTATAGCTCTACCACATGCATTGATTGTTGACTTCACTCGAAGATATTCAAACATCGAGAGTGCATAAAACAAATAGTCTGTTCTTTGGAAACGAGTATCCGAGCCAAGAATTCGGTGCTGGAAATAATCTAAAGGCGTAATTGTTACCGGGCGCTCCTCATTTAAGCCATTTTTTCCATATGGAAAGAGATAGAACCATGAAAATTCCTCGGCTTTCAACTCTCGATTGACATTCACAATATTGTCCTTAGTTGTTCGAACAATTTCGGTGATGTTCCTGCTTTCCACAAATTCATCATTAACATCTGGCTGCTCGTGATCAATTGGTGCCATTACAGATGTTTGCACAGGAATGAGTTGCGATTCTAATGGTGGTGGTTCTAGTTCATTTTTGATAGGAACTTCTACATCTACCTGAATCAACGGATGTGACTCTAAATGTTGCTGCATTGGTACAACTCCTTCTTTGGCGACAACTTTGATGGCGTTAATTGAAAATTGTGCACCGGAATTTGAATGCACAGTTCGGCGGATAATACGTAGAAACTCGTCAATAGTATCGCATTCGATGACACAGGCTTTTCCATTTTGTGCTTCGCTTTTTCCCTTTGGTCCACATGAATGGGAATCGATGAAATAAAACTTGTTATCATAATTCATGAGACCATTTGTTCCAGCAGCAGCGATTAAAATTCCAACATTATGTCCGGCGAACAATAAGTTAATCGAAGCTCTAAGATTTAGGAAACTAATTCCATCGTTTTCCCTGTCACATAAACTGCCAGCGAAGGCGGCATTCAAATCGTCATATTCAATAACAAACTCCTTGTCGAACATGAGGATGCCATTTTTTACAATATCAAGATTTCTTATTTCTAAATAGCCGCGGTCATCAATTGGAAAAGCACCTGGTTGATTTCTAGTTTCCAAATCAATGAATTCGTAAAAACCATCTCCTTCAATCATGTTGCCATTTAAAATATTTGTATCCCATTGGTTTGGTGGTAGGATAGCAGCACGAATTAAATTTGCCACAACCATGGTGAAACATTGGTGTCCAGCATGTCCGGATTTAAATATTTCGTCATTTCCTTGATGCCATGAAGCACGTACGATTCGCGATAAATTATTAATTCGCATGTAGTCATTGTAAGTTGGAGCATCAGTAACTTGTCCATTAGGTTCGTTTCGTCTAGGTGTCTGAGCTGGAATTACGCGGATAACATCCTGCGTATTTAATCGCGCAAATCGATTTACTCGTACATCTTTGTACAATGGGTTATTTGCTATAAGCCAATCAAGAGCCTTGTAGACACGTTCTGGTGAAATATTATAATTTCTGGATGCATTCAAGTTCTCTAGAGTTTCCGTCACTACAACAATTCCTACATCTGTGCTCGATCGAGGAAGTATTTCAGGTAGTTTTTCGCTGACTTCAAAGATATCTAGAGCAAATAATGTTGCATGCCCTTTGAAACCGTATTGACCAAATCTGCCTGGAAATTTTATCACTTTGACATACGGAATGATGCGCTGAAGCAAATGTCGTTCTGGTTCAGTTAGTGCCGAAATTTCATCGGGAACATCACCGGGAATCAAGTTATTCCAATACGCCTTGGATGGAGCATGACTCTTTGAGCTCTTCAAGTGCTTATAGAATCGATGACAAAGAAGTAAATCATTTTTAGTGACAAGTTCCGGTGGCAAATATGGCTTGGGCAAAATCAAACGATATTTCACTACCTGATTAGCGTAGCATTTTTTCTTGCAGATATCACAGCACTTGTCGCTAAACATGTTTATAGTTGCGTGAAAATCTGCCTCATGAGCTACCCGTTGAGCATAAGCTTCACGGTGACATCGTAGGTTTGCTTCACGTTCCTGACTTGTCTCTCTAGCTCTTAATTCAGATTTTCTCAATCGATCTTGTTCCATTCGAGAGATTTGTTCTTGGGTGGTCTCAATCGCTCTTGTTTGAGCATGACAACGTGCGTCACTAGCAAGGCGAGAGATACGTTCTTCGGGTGTCTCATTCGCTCTCAGTGTAGCTTGTCGTATTCTTTGACTTTTGAGCCGGGAGATATGCTCATCAGCTGTTTCATTTGCTCTTGCTTGAGCACGTCGTTGCGCGTCATTGCCAACTCGAGAAGAATGGGCATCCACCGACTCGATTGATCTGATTTGATCAATTAGTTCCTTGGCATTTGCACGATGGACATTAGGCTGCTTTTCGGGAAGTTCTTCAGCTCGTCTACGCCGTTTAACTAATCTTGCAGACTTATCCGCTTCCGATTCCTGTTGAATTTTCTCTTGTCATTTACGCTTCTCCTTCTCAAGACGTCGCTTGATTTGGGTGGCTGTCTGCTTGACCATAGCAGAAATTGTCTTTAATGGACTACTCTTTATTAATGCTAATAAAATATACGTAGTACTAGAGATATATAAGGGAAAACTAGGAGCACCTACCTATATATTACTTCAAAATTTCTTTTCTTCTTGTTCTGGTTCTATTTTCAACAGTGGTGGCTCCTGCCTCTAAAATTTGGTGGGGCTTGAAACAAATCTTAAATCAGTTTCTGTCCAAACCTATTATCCTCCTTTTTATCTATACTAACCGTAAGCAATTTCGAAAACCTTTACTTTGGGATTTCTCCGATAACACCAATTTAAAATCAAATAGAAGATGCCTCCTTAATCGTCTAATTTGTCTCTGATGGACTACTCTTTATTAATACTAATAAAATATACGTAGTACTAGACATATGTAAGGGAAAACTAGGAGCACTTGCCTATATATTACTTCGATATCCGGTATATGGTTTTCATTTTCAGGGCCTTGAATTGCCCATCCGAACTTCGTATGAACTGCTGTTAAAGTTTCTGTGAGTGGTTTAATTTTTCCTGATACCACCTTCCAGTAAAAGTCGGAGCCCACTAGAACAGAAATGCCGTCTGTAGGGCATTCCGCTAGTCGTGCGTCAGCTAAGCGAAATTCTGAAAATAATGTATTACTCGTATTCGGTACAAGCATAATATCGGCACAAATTTCAGGCACAACCATTGCGGTAGCAACGATTGACTCCTCAGTATATATGCTCCGTAGACAAACCTTCACTCTATTGCAGACCTGGATGGGTGTTCTCTTACTAGACCCAAAAGGCAGGATCCTGATTTCTACTTGGTCGATTTATGGGTAAATCTAACTTTCTTGCTATATCCTCTCGTACATAGGACCTTTGACTACCGCTGTCTATGACTATTCTGCCAAAAACTGCCTTAGTTTGATTTTCAGGAGGACTAATATAAACGCATGCAGTCTGCAAATAAACATTAGAAGAGATTTGTTGTATTTGATGAGCAAAGATTAACAGAATCAGGAACGGAAATCTTCTTGTTGAACCATGCTTCCGGTTAGCAAATTCTGGGTCGCATAAAGCCAGCAAATGCCGCCCTCCACATTTTGGACAGAGCACATGTTTAGCCGGACAACGTGTAGACATATGACCGCGTTTCGTGCAGCGAAAACATCTTCCTTCCTTCTTTAATACTTCCTTTCGCTCAGCGATACTAAGTTTACCATCAAATTTATCTGAAAAATGACTATCGGTTTTACAAAATACACAAAATTTCTTGCCTTCTATGGGGGCTATTAATCCAGCCGCAGTTTTGTTTGACTTAAATGATGAACGACTGGAGGACGTTGGCATTGACTTGTTGCTTTCGGCTGCTCTATCTAGTGATTGGATCTCACGTTTTAAAAATTTCATCAGGTCCTTAACACCTTTATCTATGGCGAAGGAAATCGTTCCAGAAGCTGACTTTATAGAAATAGACGCAGCTTCATCGGCACAGTCTTCGGGTGTTCATCATCACTTTTTTCGATCAACCTGAAATACTCGACGCGAAAATCATACGGCAAACAGCGCACCAGAATAGTCTTTAACATAACATAATAATTGTTTGCTGATACGCCGAGACTGGCAAGTGATCGTGAATTCGTAACTACCGTATTATAAAGCTTTCTTAGACCGACCACGTCATGGCTGAAAGTAAGAGTTTTCAAATTCATTAGTGCAGCCATATGCTTATCAACCAATTTTGCTACGTCACCGAATTCTTCTTGTAATAAAGCAATAGCAGAATCTTAACACGCACTTGTTTGAAAGTCCAACTAATGACGTCGCTGCCCTACCACATAATGAGGATTGTAAATAATTAAATTTATCTGATGTACTCAGAGCAGCATTTTCGTGCACTAGAACTTTAAATTGTTCCCAAAAGGGCAACAAGTCCTTGCAATCACCACTGAATTTTTTTAATTCTAATTTAGGAAGCCTCACCACTTGTTGGGGAGACATCGTGTCAGCATTTACGGACGGGATATCTCTATCGCGGAGAGCTTTTAGCCGATCAATCCTATTTTTGAATCGCGAACTAACATCGATGTATTTATCGGAATAATCCGCGATCTTTTTCTTTGAAATAAGACAGTACTTTGTTTTGGGGGGGTTGAATTCGACACGATTCTTTTTCCCCCCTCTAGAATAAGTTCAATGTCGTTATTAATAGAGTTTAACATTAGTTCACGATCATCAAGACAGGATCTGGCATGTGTCTGTCTTGTATCGAAACTGAACGAGTAACGTAGAGTACCGTCGTCAGAGAAGTTGACAAGTGGGTTAGAGGGGATTGAAAGAAGGTTATTTATAAAGATGAGAAATAGGGCCGGTGATAAAATTGACCCCTGGGGGACCCCCGCAGAGATCGGGTGGGATGCGGATTTGACGCCATCCAATACTACTTTGACTGAACGGCCGCAAAGGAAACTCTCCATCCACTTCTGTAGAAGTGAGTCAACTCCAATAGCTTTGAGTTTAGCTAACAGGGCTGAGTGCCAAACTCTATCGAAAACCTTGGAGATATCTAGAGCACTCAGACTAGACTCACCGGATCCATGCAGACTACGGCTGAGGTGTTCTGTAAGACAGACTAAAAAATCGACAGGGGATCTTTTTTGTCGGAAGCCATACTGTCGTTTATGATTAGGTTGGATTCTAGATATCCAATAAGCTTTTTGTTGATTATCGTCTCCATGGTTTTGGAGAGGATAGAAGTAATTGCTATTGGACGGTAATTGGAGGGAAGGCTGGAATCACCTTTTTTCGGTATGGGACATGGACAAGTTTCCAAGAGTCGGAATAAACTCCGGAGAAATATGACAGGGAAAATAATTTGCGCAGAGGTTTAGCCAAAGGTGAGGCACATTGTTTTAAGACGATAGGGGGTATATTATCGGGTCCAGTGGATTTGTTGGCATCGAGCTCTTTGAGGCACCTGTACACCTCGCGAGTCCTGAAAAAAACCCTGTCCATTAAATGGCCGTACGCTCGGATACAGGGGGTAACACATCATTTTCGGGTAAAGAAGAATTCGAAGCGAACATAGATGCTAATAAATAAGCCTTGGATTTGCTGTCTGTTATTACCTTCTCATTGTGAATAAAGGAAGGGGTTGAAGTTGTAGTGAAATTCTTCTTGATGGAACTAACCAAGGACCAGAAGATTTTGCTACCGAAGGTTGCATTTAGGAGTTTACTTCTCAATTTGTTGTCAAATAAGGTTTTAACTTTCTTAATGGCGGTTTTACAAGAATGTCTTTGTTGTATGTACTCTCAACGGAGCGATTCACTCGGGAAGCTCTTGTACGAAGGCGGCTTCTTTAGTTTTGATGGCATTCATACACTCCCGATTAAACCATCTGTTGGGCCTAGGCTTCACAGATTTGGTAGAGTGGGGAATGAACAAATGCATTCCTGCCTATATGATCCTGGTGATACGGATAGCGGCAGAGTTGGAGTTTCTATTCCGGAAACACAGATAATGCCCATAGTTCTTCTAACTGTTTTGGGAGGGGTGGGAAATTCGAATGGGAAGTTAGCGCTGATTAGGCAGTGGTCTGAATTGCCGAGAGGTGAATCAACTTCGACGGACTAACGCGCTGGATGAGAAGTTAGAAAAAGATCAAGGAGATATCTACCTTGATCAGGGACTCTTGTGGGATGATCCACAATTTGATGCAAGTTATTGATGTCTGCAAAGAGCTCGACGTCCTTGCCAGAAATACTGGTGCCATTTGAGTAAGTCAGCCATTTAACGTTGTGAACATTGAAATCACCCGCAACGATGATTTCACACTCAGGATTGGACGACAAAAATCCCGAGATTTGTTCGGAAATAGTATCAAAAGATAAGGTGGAGGCTTCCTTACTTATGTTAAGACTTCTGTATAGGAAGCAGAAGAATATGACGTGGCTTTGGAAAATGATTTTAATCCAAAGATTAAATGGCAATACCCCTATGGGGGGAGAGATTGTGCACTAAAGTGTATCCCGACACCTGGTAATGACCTAAGTCATTATTGGGTGATATTTGGGTTTCACTAAGTGCGAAGATTGGGGGTTTATAATTAGATAAGTGGCACTCAACAAGGGAGAAATTCGCACGAAGTCCTCGAATGTTAGGACACCTAATATCGATGTGAATACGCATTTCAACAAAGCCAACGAATATTATAAAAATCAAAATAAATATATTTCCATTGGGGCTTTGCATGCGCAAGGTGTAAACCTGAGTTGCAGTTAGCAATCCCAGTATCATAATTATTTATTTATTAACTTCCCAGTTTATAGGGAAGTTATTGTAATCGGTCCGAAAATCGAAATCGAAATTTTCAACGTATTTTAATTTTTCAAGGTCCCAAGAGCATTATAAGCAAAAATTTGAACAGTATGTGTATGTGTGCGTAGTATGTGGTCATTTCCTGCACGATATCGCGCGAACCAAAAAAGATAACGACTTTGTTGAGATGTCATTCGAAACGTATTAACGGAAATATGATGGGATAAGATTTTTATAAAATTTGGTCTAGCCGTTTTTTGGTTTAAACGACATAAGTGATTTTTGTACCCCCCAATATCTCGCGAACCATAAAAGATACCGATTTAGTTGAGGTTCCGTTCGAAAACCGTTTTTTTGTTTAAACGACTTTCGTGACTGCTGTGAGATGCCGAAAAAAGAATATTAACGAAAAAATACTCTGCAAAAAATTTCATAACAACTTGGGTCGGACATTTTTTTGTTTAAATGAAAAAACTTCGGCTATGTTTCAGAAAGGCCTTTAAATGATTAGTTTTGGTTCTAAGCGAAGTGATTTGTTTTTGAATTCTGCACAGCGATAGCTTTCCAACAAAACATCAATTGTCAAAATCCGACACTATTTAAAAATCGTGCATAAATTACGTTACATTTTACAAACATCTCGAATTTTTCAAACCTTGGATCAGCACTTTTTTGACGGGGAATTGCTTTTCACGTCGTTCAGTTTCAGGAAATTGCGTTTCATCCCAAAATTTCTAGTAGTTACAGAAAAATTTGTTCTTTTTGGTCAAGTCTGTCAGTTCAATACAAAGGACCCCGCACAAAATGTATGGAAATGTGCTTTCGGTCAAATTGGCTGAAATTTTACTATGTTGTAGCTGACATCGTCCTGATCAAAAGTGCTCATGGGCACGAAACCCAAAAATGAGATCTTTTGGGTTTTTCAGGTACTTTTAGGATTTACCTCTCTTGTGCCTCCCACGGCCCCAAAACAAGTCGTAGGAGGCTCCAAGACCCCTCAATATTTTCGTAACGGTACCTACTATTAGTAAAAAATACCAGAAAAATCCCCCCTTGCCTCTAAGGGGGCCAGGGGGCGGTCCGTATGGCTGCAACAGGTAAAATGCACTTATGCACTTTTACCTCCCACCAATTTTGGAGCGCACAAATCATATGGAAACGTGCTTTCGGTCAAATTGGCTGGAATTTTACTATGTTGTAGCTGACATCGTCCTGATCAAAAGTGCTCATGGGCACGAAACCCAAAAATGAGATCTTTTGGGTTTTTCAGGTACTTTTAGGATTTACCTCTCTTGTGCCTCCCACGGCCCCAAAACAAGTCGTAATAAACGTAATAAAACACAAGCATAAGTGCATTTTACCTGTTGCAGCCATACGGACCGCCCCCTGGCCCCCTTAGAGGCAAGGGGGGATTTTTCTGGTATTTTTTACTAATAGTAGGTACCGTTACGAAAATATTGAGGGGTCTTGGAGCCTCCTACGACTTGTTTTGGGGCCGTGGGAGGCAAAAGAGGCGTAAATCCTAAAAGTACCTGAAAAACCCAAAAGATCTCATTTTTGGGTTTCGTGCCCATGAACACTTTTGATCAGGACGATGTCAACTACAACATAGTAAAATTTCAGCCAATTTGACCGAAAGCACATTTCCATACATTTTGAGCGGGGTCCTTTGAACACACCCGCTCAGGCAAAGAACGTAGTACGAAAGACAAGTTTGTTTGCTAACGTTCAGGAAAAACAAAATTCCCCTAAAAAAATCTTGTGGATTTACCATTATTAATAGTTATTTGAACTAGCTTTTCTCAGGAGTACTTTGTTACCAGTCCTGATACTAATCAATTTTCCACTAGTGCTAAACGTATTACTATTTTGTAAGAAGTCAATTTATTCCGTCTACGTTCATTGCACTGGGAAGTTAATCATGTGTTCAAGGGGTCGTGAAGGGGTCAAACCCACATCCCAATTAGTTTTAACTTTTAGCCTTGTACAAAGATTAAAATCTTATATTAAAGAACATTGATTAAGAACGGGTAAAAAAACCTCACTGCAGTGTTATGCCTCTTTAAATTAAGTGAATCCCCTAACCCTGACTGAGTTGGCGATTCGGGAATGGGGTAGGGGCGACTTAAAATTAACTCTACGTTTTTACACTAAGAACAAAACACAATTAACAGAATGCGTGTTTCGTTGGATGACGCTTGTTCGACTTACACCCCATAGTTGAAAATCAAAAATATTCAGTATTGCTCTAATCGAACCACAAAATACATTCTATAAATAATTGAAACAAAACACATAATAAAAAAAATCAATTATCTTTAGCTATGGTTTTATTTGATTTATTTAATTGAAAAACATTTAACAAAGCATTGACATGTAATCATTATGGATTAACATACTGTCCCATAAAGTAAACTTCACCGCTTGATCCCTTGATTATGAAGTAGAAAGGTCTATTGGCGTGGAATTCCAAAGGCTGTGTCTTCAATTTTGTGACTATAGCTAAAAAATGAATTATGAAATATCGGCATATTTCGGCTGAGTGCAATAAAATGAATATAATAATCTTAATTGGATATGTAAAATTTTCTAATTTGAACGAAAACGACATTCACGCAAGGGCTGTTTAAATTTTGAGAATGAATTTTTGCCTTGTGGGTCTTTGCTTTACTTCAGAGACTATGGTTGTGTTACCCGAAGCATCAAAAACTTTTTAGAACCAACTTAATACAGGTTTTTAAATGAGTAAATGGGCCTTAACATTACTATCCTTAGTGTTGTCAAAGCTTAATGAAAGTGTTAAGTTGGCACATTTACTAAAGACAATTAGACCAGTCATTAGAGATTTTTTCGTGTTATAAAATTGTACAGCAAACTGCTTGCGCTACTACTTCAGGGGTATCTCATAGATTACTAAAACCAAAAAATCAGCCAAAATTTACTCATGTGGAATTGTTTAAACAATAATTAGCAACAAAAATGGGTACTTTTTCCGTTTTTGGCGTATACAATAAAAAGTACTGGATGAATCACGTTACTCTCAACGGGATATTTGTAGAGAATTGTAAACCCTACAAAATGGGGTTTTCTAGACCTCGATCGGATAATTTTTCGCCGAGAAAAGCTAGAAAACCCCTTAAAAAGGCCATTTTTTTTTCAAAAACTCATACCTCTGTTACTTTGCGATGTTAGGGTATGATTTTTTGGGACATAATACCCTGGTACAGATACTTTAAACTGCCAAAAGATGAAATTTGTCGCATGTATAGTTTCTGCATAATTGCAGTATAAACAAAATAGACCCTAATCTTGCACATTGCGCCAATATTAGCAGAGTGGCCCGATTGAAATTTCCAAAACGGTTTCTGAAAGTATAGGCTAGGGGCTACAATTTGTCTATCTCACATTTTAATATAAGTTTGGAGAACAATGCTAAAATGCTTTTGAAAATGGTACATAGGGCGAACATTTTGTAGGGTTTACAATTCTCTACAAATATCCCGTTTAGAGTAACGTGATTCATCCAGTACTTTTTATTGTATACGCCAAAAACGGAAAAAGTACCCATTTTTGTTGCTAATTATTGTTTAAACAATTCCACATGAGTAAATTTTGGCTTTTTTTGGTTTTAGTAATCTATGAGATACCCCTGAAGTAGTAGTGCAAGCAGTTTGCTGTACAATTTTATAACAAAATCTGCCGTTTTTTTCGCTCTAATGACTGGCCTAAATTGAGCTAAGAGCCGCGCTTAAACGGAGTTAAAAAGCTATGTACAGTACATGTCAGATAAATTCACACCTCGAGCGCGAGTAGAAATTAGGGATCTAAATGAAGTTTGAAGTTTTAGTGGAATTAAGGAATATCTTTTTTTGCTCATTATTTTTTTATATTTGCCTTTATAAAATCACATTTAAAATTTGTTTTGCAAAACAGGCACTTCTTTTTGACAGTTTGCGAACTGTCATCTGGTGTATACATTTTAAAGCTGTTAACGCTGGTAGCGATGTTAGAACTTAAGTATCTTCGCGTAAACATAAGCAATGTGGCTTCAACTACAGACAAAAAGTTCTATTAGCGATTTTTATGTGTACCTTACAAAACAAATGAACCAAAGTGTGCGTCGATTGATTTAGCTATTTCCATTTTGATATAGTCTGGCATTTCGCTATATTAGCTAACTCCAAGCTATTTGTGCTGACTCAGTCCTACAAAACTAGATTGAGTTTGCAGTCTCATTTCCGGCCGTCCAATCAAGCTAATACAACGTTTTCTCTACTGAAATCCCCAGGGGTCAATGTCTTCATCTGGTCTATTCCTAATCTTTATAAATGACCTACTGGTAATCGCTCCCCATACACTTCACAGATGGCGGCACTCTGCGCTACCCATACGACTTCGATAATGCAAGACAAGCACGTGCCAGGCCTTGTCTCTGTGAACAAAGACTTATGTCCAACTCAATCAACAATGTGATTAGGCTATTTCTTGATTCGGGCCGCAGGAATCTTACTTCCAGCAAAACCGGTTACAATACAACTCGTATATATAGCCAGGTGCTTCAAAACCCATCTTGACTTGCCTCGGTGTAAAATCGTGCCCTCAAACTCATTGGTGATGGCCCCTTTCGCGCCTCCATAGACACCTTAAGCCACTGTATGAATGTAGCAGCCCTCTCTATACTTTATCGCTATTACCACAGTGACTGCTCCACCTCCTGCCTGCACGGCAATATTTTTCTCGCATCACAGGACTAGCCTGCTCGGCTCACTCTACAGCTCCCCGTTCCCGCGCAATACGGTCTAGAAGTTCGTTTATAAATAAAATGATTGGACTGTGGAATAATCTCCCGCAGTCAGTATTTCCGAACTGGTACAACACCTTAGAGTTCAACCATGGCTTTTTCATATATAAAAAAAAACACCTAGGTACTCATCCATCACAGTGGATGTTTCATCCATCTCAGTGGACGCTGCAAAACCAATGGCTGGCCCACCCCTGACCTTCGTTGGGATCAAACTACCTCCGGATTTGTGACGGAAAAGAACACATATTCCAAATTGTCAAATATAAATCCCTCCTGTGGCTAGCTGCTCTTGCTGTAATACACAACTTCTATATTTGACCTCTTTTCGAATACAACTTCTTTTGAAACACAATAGAGAATTCGAAGTATTAATAAAAAAAATATTTTGGTTTCGTTCTATTGCGTTTATTTTTTAAATTGAAGAACAAATTTGAATTTCAATGTATAATTATTCAGGTTTAACATATTGTCCTATAAAATAAATTTCACCGCCTGATCCCCTTATTATGAAGTAGAAAGGCCTATTGGCGTGAAATGCTCTAGGGCCTGTCCTGAGCAATGTTATTATTCCTGAAAGAATGAAATGATTTTATTAAGCGCTTCCATAACAAGTTAGGCACGCAATTACAAATATAATCGTAAATAGACAGGTTTTAGCATTAAAGTTGCTTATAACTTCACAAGTAAAGGCCGTACCATAAAAATTGTATAGGCATTATTCATAAGAAATTCTCCAATCATTCTACTTTCGGAAAAAAATATTGATTAACTTCGTATTTTTAGAGAAGATGTAGTTAATGTTGACAATTTTGTTAAAAAAACAAAATTTTCACTTTGATGACTCATAACTCTGGAAGTTGGTGGGAGTATTCTGCATACAGTGCTGCCTTATTCATGAAAATAGGTCATAGGGTTACAAAGATACAGGGTGATATTTAAAACAGTGAAAAGAGTGAATGCGTGACCACCACGCACATCAGAAGTGAAAGTTCAAAGTAAGAGGAATAGTAAATTTGTAAGAAAAACGAAGAATTAAACTACATTCATTTATCCGTATAAACTATCTATTTATTCGTTTTAATTCAAATTTTCACCAAAATCAAAAACTGAAATGCAGATTTGTGATAACTCAAGATCAAGTAGGATATAAAAGTACGTGATCCAAGTGCATTCAAATATTTACAACATATAATACAATCGGTAGTCCAGATCCATAGCAACAGATCATCAATTTGAATTTATTATCCATGTAGTCCAAATGTCTTGACTAAATTTACATTAAAATCAATTAGTATTTCGTGTATGAAATCTATTATTTGATTAATTCTTTTATTTGGTGATATATACCTCCAAAGAAGAAAGGAGGTGGGTCAAAAATGCCCCAGGCCCGGCGCAAAAGAAAAGTATCTCAGACTATCGGCTATAATGAACATTGAATTTATGTATAGTTGTTATATCCCGTAACTGTGGCTAAGGTGTTAATAATGCTATTTCTTTTTATTCGGGCGAAATGACTAATTAACCCTGTATTTTTGTAACGCCATCACATATTTTCATGAATAAGGTGTCAGTGTACGCAGAGTACTCCCACCTATCTAAAATTGTAAAAGCGACGGTTCCACAGTACCAACTTCCAGAGTTATGAGGCGTCAAAGCCAAAATTTGGTTTTTTTTAACAAAAATGTCACCTTCAACCACCTTTTTCTCCAAAATATTCATAGTCAACTAATGTTTTTTTTTTCCCAGAATGAGAAAGCTTGGAGTGTTTCCTATGAATAATATCCAGACAATTGGCGCTAATTTCGTACTTTTTTAGTACTCTTTTTCCTAAGCTTATGTCGAAAAAAACCAAGTGACAATTTTAAAGTCAAAATTGCTTGCAATTTCCCCAAATAAGGCCAGTTTTAGCATTTAAATTGCTTATAACTTTGAAAGTAAAGGCCGTAGCATAAAAATTGTCTAGACATTATTCATAGGACTAATTATAGCCGATAATCTGAGATACTTTTCTTTTGCGCCGGGCTTGGGGTAATTTTGTATGGTCTGTGACCCACCTCCTTTATAACGACGGGAGTTTTCCCCACCTCAATCGAACTCGAAAGTGCACACTCAAAGGAATCACTTTGTTGTTTCTCTTGTATGATAAGTCTTGAAAATTTGCTCCAATATTTTGAGACATAACAGCATCTCCAATCTCGATCGCGCGGTAGCAATTAATGCGATCATGAGCAAGGACACCGGTAAAAGTTGAAATTAATTCCGATTTCTCCAAAAATGGCTCAAGCGATGCAAGCCAATGGTCTAAATTTTCTACGTCCTCATTGTTTCAGAGTGCTCGTGAATCTCTGTGATCGACATGTTGGTCTGAGGTTTCCATAGAAGCAAAGAAATCATTCCTAAAGTCCAGGAAGAAAGTGCACTGCCAGAAATCCCAAGCCCTGGGGTTAGTCCCCCTGACGTTTTCATTATCTTTATAAGTGTCAGCTCAATGGTTTGATCAGACATGGTTCCGCTCCAAAATTTATTACAACCAGCGACCACCATTTGTAAAATCCTCAAGTTCTTGTGGAGGCATTTTTTGGTGCAGTTCCCGCTTATCTTGAAGATAAAGGCAGATTTTATCTTCAAGCAGAGACCTTCTCCGTTTGCATTGCTATAAAATCAATAAGAACAACAATGATTCAATAGATGACCACATCAAATTATTAGTAGAAAATTCTTTAC
Organism: Thereva unica; assembly: GCA_949987705.1. Taxonomy (NCBI): domain Eukaryota; kingdom Metazoa; phylum Arthropoda; class Insecta; order Diptera; family Therevidae; genus Thereva; species Thereva unica. Next base: position 179,143,971 of record OX465281.1, on the reverse strand, counting down.
ACAAAAGCTCTAAGGCATTTTTTATGTAAAATCACTAATTAAAGAGTTATAGCGCTTTAAAGCTCATCACTACAAAAAAAAATTATCATCTTTTTTATTATTAATATTACGGCAAAATATTTTTTACGAAAGTGGTAGATACTTTGATTATCTAAAAAAATGTTTTAACAAAAATTCTGCAGGTCTCATGATTTCCGAGATGTAAGACAGTCTTCCTAGTCGGAAGATGCCCATTGGAATTATAATTTATGTGTTTTTACATATATTTATGTAGATTTTATGTATTTTTATGCATTTTTATGCATTTTTATGTATTTTTATGGATTTTCTATGTATTTTTATGTATTTTTGTGTATTTTTATGTATTTTTATGAATTTTTATGTATTTTTTATGTATTTTTATGTATTTTTATGTATTTTTATGAATTTTTATGTATTTTTTATGTATTTTTATGTATTTTTATGTATTTTTATGTATTTTTATGTATTTTTATGTATTTTTATGTATTTTTATGCATTTTTATGCATTTTTATGTATTTTTATGTATTTTTATGTATTTTTATGTATTTTTATGTATTTTTATGTATTTTTATGTATTTTTATGTATTTGTATGTATTTTTATGTATTTTTATGTATTTGTATGTATTTTTATGTATTTTTATGTATTTTTATGTATTTTTATGTATTTTTATGCATTTTTATGCATTTTTATGTATTTTTATGTATTTTTATGCATTTTTATGTATTTTTATGTATTTTTATGTATTTTTATGTATTTTTATGAATTTTTATGTACATTTTATGTATTTTTATGCATTTTTATGCATTTTTATGTATTTTTATGGATTTTCTATGTATTTTTATGTATTTTTTTATGTATTTTTATGTATTTTTATGTATTTTTATGTATTTTTATGTATTTTTATGTATTTTTATGTATTTTTATGTATTTTTATGTATTTTTATGTATTTTTTATGTATTTTTATGTATTTTTATGTATTTTTATGTATTTTTATGCATTTTTATGCATTTTTATGCATTTTTATTTATTTTTATGGATTTTCTGTGTATTTTTATGTATTTTTATGAATTTTTATGTACATTTTTATGTATATTTATGCATTTTTATGCATTTTTATGCATTTTTATGTATTTTTATGGATTTTCTATGTATTTTTATGTATTTTTATGAATTTTTATGAATTTTTATGTATTTTTATGTATTTTATGTATTTTTATGTATTTTAAGCATTTTTATGCATTCCTATGTATTTTTATGGATTTTCTATGTATTTTTATGTATTTTTATGTATTTTTATGTATTTTTATGTATTATTATGTATTTTTATGCATTTTTATGCATTTTTATGTATTTTTATGCATTTTTATGTATTTTTATGTATTTTTATGTATTTTTATGTATTTTTTATGTATTTTTATGGATTTTTATGCATTTTTATGCATTTTATGTATTTTTATGGATTTTCTATGTATTTTTATGAATTTTTATGTATTTTTTTATGTATTTTTTTATGTATTTTTATGTATTTTTATGTATTTTTATGTATTTTTTATGTATTTTTATGTATTTTTATGTATTTTGATGTATTTTTATGTATTTTTATGTATTTTTTATGCATTTTTATGTAATTTTATGTAATTTTATGTATTTTTATGTATTTTTATGTATTTTTATGTATTTTTATGTATTTTTATGTATTTTTATGTATTTTTATGTATTTTTATGTATTTTTATGTATTTTTATGTATTTTTATGTATTTTTATGTATTTTTATGTATTTTTATGTATTTTTATGTATTTTTATGTATTTTTATGTATTTTTATGTACTTGTATGTATTTGGCTAGAATCCTCATAGCCTATCTACTACTAACAAAAAAAATCATCAAAAGCATTTTTTAAAAACGAAGTTACAGAACAAAGTGCCTGTAAAAGCAGCGAAAGTAACAGGAATTCATGCATAATTGCACGCAAACACTCAAGTGCAAAATGAATCATCAAAAAACATTTAAAAACAGTGAAAACAAAGTGCCTGTAGAGCAGCGAAAGTAACAGGATCACAGATTTAAAGAAAGGCACAGCGCGACTATTATCACATCTCGTCAACATAGTCGACCTTGCTGCGCATAAACTTGCTCGACAGAATCAGCTGCTTTACCTAAGCAGTGTTGGTTGTTGTAGCGATTGCTGGTAAAAAATTCTCGTGACGTCAGTGTAATTGGATATTTCGAATGAACCGCAAAAGCTTTGACTTATTATGCGCGACGGTGGTGCAGCAGAGGGGCTGCGTCGGCGGTGGAATGGAGGAATTCTGCTCTGCTGCACCACCGTCGCGTATAATAAGTCAAAGCTTTTGCGGTTCATTCGAAATATCCAATTACACTGACGTCACGAGAATTTTTTACCAGCAATCGCTACAACAACCAACACTGCTTAGGTAAAGCAGCTGATTCTGTCGAGCAAGTTTATGCGCAGCAAGGTCGACTATGTTGACGAGATGTGATAATAGTCGCGCTGTGCCTTTCTTTAAATCTGTGATCCTGTTACTTTCGCTGCTCTACAGGCACTTTGTTTTCACTGTTTTTAAATGTTTTTTGATGATTCATTTTGCACTTGAGTGGTTGCGTGCAATTATGCATGAATTCCTGTTACTTTCGCTGCATTTACAGGCACTTTGTTCTGTAACTTCGTTTTTAAAAAATGCTTTTGATGATTTTTTTTGTTAGTAGTAGATAGGCTATGAGGATTCTAGCCAAATACATACAAATACATACAAATGCATAAAAGTACATAAAAATACATAAAAATACATAAAAATACATAAAAATACATAAAAATACATAAAAATACATAAAAATACATAAAAATACATAAAAATACATAAAAATACATAAAAATACATAAAAATACATAAAAATACATAAAAATATATAAAAATACATAAAAATACATAAAAATACATAAAAATACATAAAAATACATAAAATTACATAAAAATACATAAAAATACATAAAAATACATAAAAATACATAAAAATACATAAAAATACATAAAAAATACATAAAAATACATAAAAATACATAAAAAATACATAAAAAATACATAAAAATACATAAAAATACATAGAAAATCCATAAAAATACATAAAAATGCATAAAAATGCATAAAAATACATAAAAATACATAAAAATACATAAAAAATACATTAAAAATACATAAAAATACATAAAAATACATAAAAATACATAAAAATACATAAAAATACATAAAAATACATAAAAATGCATAAAAATGCATAAAAATGCATAAAAATACATAAAAATGCATAAAATACATAAAAATACATAAAAATACATCAAAATACATAAAAATACATAGAAAATCCATAAAAATACATAGAAATGCATAAAAATGCATAAAAATGCATAAAAATGCATAAAAATGCATAAAAATACATAAAAATACATAAAAATACATAAAAAATACATAAAAATACATAAAAATACATAGAAAATCCATAAAAATACATAAAAAAGTACATAAAAATTCATAAAAATACATAGAAAATCCATAAAAATACATAAAAATGCATAAAAATGCATAAAAATACATAAAAATACATAAAATACACAAAAAATACATAAAAATACATAAAAATACATAAAAATACATAAAAAAATACATAAAAATACATAAAAATACATAAAAATACATAAAAATTCATAAAAATTCATAAAAATACATAAAAATACATAGAAAATCCATAAAAATACATAAAAATGCATAAAAATGCATAAAAATACATAAAAATACATAAAAATACATAAAAATACATAAAAATGCATAACAATACATAAAAATACATAAAAATACATAAAAATACATAAAAATACATAAAAATACATAAAAATACATAAAAATACATAAAAATGCATAAAAATGCATAAAAATGCATAAAAATACATAAAAAAATACATAAAAATACATAAAAAATATATAAAAATTCATAAAAATACATAAAAATACACAACAATACATAAAAATACATAGAAAATCCATAAAAATACATAGAAAATCCATAAAAATGCATAAAAATGCATAAGAATGCATAATAATACATAAAAATACATTCACATAAATTATAATTCCAATGGGCATCTTCCGACTAGGCAGAGGTTTCCTATATAAAAAAGGAGCAAGTTGTCTAATGATATGAACGAAAAGCTTTTACAAAGCTATGCACTCTAGCAGATTTTGTTGCAAGTAAAAAAGATATCTGACAAAAACAATTTGCTTGACTGCTTCCACCGAGAGTATTTGTTATTTGTTTTTTCTTATACCAGATGCGATCAAGATCTGGCTGCGATCCACTTGCATAAACTACAATTTGCGCCCTGCACTTGAGCGATTCTTATTTGATCTGGCTGTGCTCTTGTCGAAAGCTTTTGTAGGAAAGAAGCGAAGAAGGCGACAAAGAGAATCTAGATAAAGAAATGCACACGAAAAAAGCCACCCGCGAGTGAACACCTGCGAACCAAACTAGACCACCTGCCAATCAAAGTGACACCGCCGAGGCCCCAGCTGAGGTGCCCGCCACAGCCCCAGCCGAGTACCCCGCCGAGGCCGCCGCCCCCGCTGAGACCAAGCCACCGACCCTGGCCCAGCATCACACACACACACACACATTCACACACACTCACACACAAACACACACATACACACACACACACACACATTCGTACATGACCATGTGACGTCACAAACCAATTGGCACAGCTAAGAAAATCCAAGATGGCGAAAAAGGTGAATCTAGGGGTTATATGTAAAACTCCATGTTAAATTGTCCCAGAACCGTCATAGCATATCTACTACACTCAAAACAAGATAGCGGCCAAAGGACACCCTCCGCATCCCGAAAACTCGATTTTATACCGCCAACCAACCCCCTCACACAATGAAATGATAAAATTGCTGTTTTCATAAAATGCACAGATGACCCTTTTTTGCACCATTTTATTGGACTAAGAAGACTGGAGGAAAAATTAGAGGAAGCCAAGGCTCGAGTTGTGAAGTCAAACTGGTTCGGCAACGATAACTATCTTTTGCTTAAACTCAAATATAACCAGTGTTTGCTCTAACACATTTTATATTGGATACTTTAAAACAGTAAATATCACTCATTTTTACCTATATTTTATTTTGTCATACATATGGTTTTATTTCTATTAAAATTGTTTTGTATAATACATACTAAATCAATTATTTAACTCTTTATATGAAAAAGAAAAGCAAAAAGTGGCAGAGCCCTGAAACAGGCCAGCATTATTTTCAAAACTATTTTATATACTGTTACTTTTAATATTATTATCTTGATTTTATTTTAATGGTAAAATAAAATTTTGTTTTAGTTAGAGAGAAGGAAGGTCGCATGCCAACAGTTACACAGGGGGACTAACATGCTGCTTTGTGCTCCGTGCCGAAACTGTGCTAAATACTGCTGGAAGCTCGACTACACCCTCCACGTGGGGCGACTGGAAACAGACTCCTGGCATGGTCATGTCTCTACCAGGAGTGCTGGCTAATGGTAGTCGGGCGGAGAGAAGAACACTCTTTAAAAAATCACCCCAGTCTAAGGTGAAACAGGATATGCCGAGAGACTCGTGGCCAAGGGGGTGCTTGGTCTCTAATATCCGAACTCTGGATACCTGGCGTCCTCCAGTTTTAATTAGCCTTCCCACAGTACACGGGCTCGCTGTGGGTGACTTACTTTCCCGAATTACTCGTGGGACCATTTATGGAAACAAAAAATAAAAATAATGAGCTCGATGCAGCTCCGACAGCATCATCCTCGTCAATTGTGACGATGGCCACATCTCAAGTGTCCTTAGGGACGCAAGAGATAAGTAGATATGCTATACCGGTTCTAGCACAATTTAACATGGGGTTTTACATATAACCCCTAGATTCACCTTTTTCGCCATCTTGGATTTTCTTCGCTGTGCCAATTGGTTTGTGACGTCACATGGTCATGTACGAATGTGTGCGTGTATGTGTGTGTGTGTGAATGTGTATGTGAATGTGTGTGTGTGCGATGCTGGGCCAGGGTCGGTGGCTTGGTCTCAGCGTGGGCGGCGGCCTCGGCGGGGCTGCGGCGGGGTACTCGGCTGGGGCTGTGGCGGGCACCTCGGCTGGGGCCTCGGCGGTGTCACTTTGATTGGCAGGTGGTCTAGTTTGGTTCGCAGGTGTTCACTCGCGGGTGGCTTTTTTCGTGTGCATTTCTTTATCTAGATTCTCTTTGTCACCTTCTTCGCTTCTTTCTTACAAAAGCTTTCGACAAGAGCACAGCCAGATCAAATAAGAATCGCTCAAAAGCTGGTTTTATTTTCTGGTCCTTATCATAGGAATAAGATATTATTATTATTTTTTTTTGCTAAACATTTTTTTTTTATGAGCATTAATTGTATTAATTGTTTGTTACGTAACAAAAAAAAAATCATCAAAAGCATTTTTTAAAAACGAAGTTACAGAACAAAGTGCCTGTAAAAGCAGCGAAAGTAACAGGAATTCATGCATAATTGCACGCAAATACTCTACTCAACTTGTTTTGGTTAAATCGCGTCAGCCGGCATAAAAAAAACAATCGGGCAAAAGCTGCCTCATGCATTTCAATGCATTCGTGTGCATTTCTTTATCTAGATTCTCTTTGTTGCCTTCTTCGCTTCTTTCTTACAAAAGCTTTCGACAAGAGCACAGCCAGATCAAATAAGAATCGCTCAAGTGCAGGGCGCAGCCAACGCAAATTGTAGTTTATGCAAGTGGATCGCAGCCAGATCTCGATCGCATCTGGTATAAGAAAAAAACAAATAACAAATACTCTCGGTGGAAGCAGCCAAGCAAATTGTTTTTGTCAGATACATTGATTATCTATAAGTAGATGCGTAATCATGGGACCTGCGAGGATGGCGGGTGTTGATGTTTGGCGGCGCTAGCGTCTGCTTTCTTTTTGCGGTTTGTTCTTTCGGTAAAACTTGCAAGATTTGGAAGCTTTGGTTTGGAGTTTCGATAATACATAATAAAAAAGCTGAGGGTTATGGATGATGTAAATAAAGTGTACATAAGAAGGTATTTTCTTGGAACATTAAAATGAAGTTGGCTGGGGCGCGGTGCCGTATACAAATTTGAGATATAGAATCTCATGATTTTTCAGTTTTCGGACTTTCTGATTTTATGAGACTTATTTGCATTAATTAGCGAAAAGTCCATTTGCAACGGAAGGGAATGGGAGGGGGAGGGGTGTCGAAACACCGTTTTGAAACTATTTCTCTTTATGTTTTTTGGTGGCTGATTATGAAAATCAGCAGGAAATTTTAAGACTGCAATAAAATATGTTTGTCACCCTTATAAATATAAAATGGATAAGGATGATTATAATAATCAAATTAAATGCACTCTTTTTTATATTTATTTGCGAAGGTGGTTGATTTTTATTTAATCTAGCCAAATTTTATCAAGCATTAAGGGGATAAAACTAAAGGGAAGTAATATTTTAAAAATAAACGTTATACAGCAGCTTTTTTCTACGTTTTGGGTAATTGTTGCTGCTACCGGGTTGCAGGTTGGTTGCTTGGTATTGTTAAAAAGAAATAAGTCATTTTCAACCACCCCTAGATACAGGTTGTATTTGAAAAATGATTCAAATATTTTTATGTGTTTAAATTTTATTTTTGATGAAATAGTATCAAAAATAAATTGGAAAATTTATTATAATCTCTTTTTCAATGCGGTCAACCACCCTTGAATCAAATCAAAATCAAAAAAAAAACTTGAAAAATGTACGATTTTTGAACAAATTTCCCAAAATAACTCTTGTACAACTAGTCCATTATTTAGTTTGTCATATCATGGTTCATTGTCTTGCAGTAAGATTAGTACAAGGATGGAATAGGTTAACCATTATGATCGTTGGGAGGTGGAATTGACGAGGAATTCTGTTGTTCTTTTTAGAAACGAATTCCTATTTTGTAGAGTGCCCGAAAAGAGGGCTGCAGGTGGAAGGAGTGAGACGAGTTATCTAATTTGGTGCTGAGGGAATAAGATTGCCGTGCAGTCAGGAGAGGGTTTATTTCGATGTACTGAGATAGTGGCGATAGAATGTTGTATGTTTAGCAAGTAATTTGTTGATCTACACAGGAAGCACCAAGATTTATTGATTGTCATCAGTTCGCCTTCGACGATAACTTCGGAAGTTTACGGGATAAAACTGATCCGATAAAACTCCGTTTTTACAACCCAGCGGGAAATGTAATGGCTAGGTAAGCGAGGTGATAATGAGATGGACCCATTACCTTTGTGATGAAATAATAGCTTACTTTTACATAGAGATGTCCTATGGCGGTAAGTACTTACTGTAGGCATTACAAATGAGGACTTATTTCAGAGGTGAAGTGTATTAAGTGAATACATAGATTACCATGTAAGGCACGTAGAATAAAATTCTGGCTTCCTTTTTTAGCATTAAAAACATTACTATCCAAAATTAGCATTGCATTTCAGCTACATTTGGTGAGAATTTTACTAGTAAGATATCTTTTTGACTGCACTGCACGATCCACACCGAACGAATTTGGAGGACGGAATAAACTCAAGAAGGGAGGCTTCGACAAGACAAAGAATAATAAAAGCACATCACATTTCCAACGAAAGTATTTCACAAGTCATTACCTAGTCGCTTACCTAGCCATTACAATGTAAAGACCTCCATTTTACTTTTGCAGTAGAATTTTTCAATTACCATGTAAGCGGTTACACAAATCATTAATGAATTCTTGGGTTACCTGAGTAACCCCTCACTAGTTTTCCCGCTGGGAAGTAAAGCCTTTGATTTGTTACATATAGGGTGTTAGTAATACTCTATTTACAAATTTTATAGCGCCAACTATTAGGAGTCCTAGCATACGTGACAGACCCTGTACAAGCAGTTGCGGAAAAATTGTAAAGATGGGAGGGTGAATATTAACAAAACCAGTTAATACTAAGTAAAGCCGGTTTATAGTACACTTCAGCCTGTCCCTGTTATGCTGTCTGTAAATTTTGGAAAGAAGAATTCAATTGTTTTACAGTTCCAGGATGATATATTTATGTGGATCTATCATAGCCATGGTCCTAAATCCAAAGCAATGCCTGAATGCGAAAGGATCTTTTTGATTGAAAGGCGTGAATTAATGCCTACTGGGGACACCACGATATAAAAAAACGCGCCCTGTACTCGATCTCTTAGGTGGTGTGGAAGAGAGTGCACAAGACTTATTATATTTATAAAGCACTTACAATTCCTGGTGCGTTATAAATTTTAAAATATTCTTTTGGAGTAAAGTGCGACAGTTTAGCATGGAATGGTTTTACATAAAGATTTTACTTTTCCCATATCATTAAACATCAAATCTTAATGATGAGGCAAAATGCTTCATTGCCTGGGATACTATATGATAAAAACCTCTTCCATATGTAATTTAAAACTTTTTACTGCAATTGTCTCAGGCTCAGCTTTTGGTCGAAAATAGAAAAATTTTTATATTCTGTACGAAGCAGAAATTAAAATTTGCGGCACCGTATCCACCTGCAGACAAAAAAATATGATTTCATAAAAAAATAAAAAAAAAATAAAAATCTTCCACGACTAAATTTTTCCCTAAACCTGAAAAATCGTTTTTAAACAACACAACAACAAAAATTCCGAAAATTTTGTCTCAAGGAACGGCAGGCGCAATCGCAAGTATCCCAATTCATGCGATTGCTATATACATGAATTCAAAAGTTCAATGTACATAAGCAGCGAAACCGATAGACAGCTTTTATATATTTCGAAAGCTCTTGAGTCTCAGTTTTAACATGGATTTTTGAAATCAGTGTAAGTAAGGCCATCTATGTTCAAAGCCCGCAAACAAGGTTACGTATCTACTTATAGATAATCAATGTCAGATATCTTTTTTTACTTGCAACAAAATCTGCTAGAGTGCATAGCTTTTGTAAAAGCTTTTCGTTCATATCAGTAGACAACTTGCTCCTTTTTTATATACACTACCGACAAAAAGTTTGGAAGCACTTCTAATAATCCAAATTAAATTGGAAATAATATGAGATATAGTAATATTTAATTAAAAATTATTAGGTACTTATTTAAAACAGCAGTTAAACTATAAAATATTAAATAATATTATATTGTTAATAATATTATATTGTTATTACAACATCGATAAAATTAGTTACTATTAATTTGCTATTTCTTTTTACAAAAATTGCTTCGAAGAAGTGCTTCCAAACTTTTTGGCGGTATTTTTATGTATTTTTATGCATTCTTATGCATTCTTATGCATTTTTATGCATTTTTATGCATTTTTATGTATTTTTATGTATTTTTATTTATTTTTATGTATTTTTATGTATTTTTGTGTATTTTTATGTATTTTTATGTATTTTTATGTATTTTTATGTATTTTTATGTATTTTTGTGTATTTTTGTGTATTTTTATGTATTTTTATGAATTTTTATGTATTTTATGTATTTTTATGTATTTTTATGAATTTTTATGTATTTTTATGTAATGTATTTTTATGTATTTTTATGTATTTTTATGTATTTTTATGTATTTTTATGTATTTTTATGTATTTTTATGTATTTTTATGTATTTTTATGTATTTTTATGTATTTTTATGTATTTTTATGTATTTTTATGTATTTTTATGTATTTTTATGTATTTGTAGGTATTTGTATGTATTTGTATGTATTTTTATGTATTTTTATGCATTTTTATGTATTTTTGTGTATTTTTGTGTATTTTTATGTATTTTTATGTATTTTTGTGTATTTTTATGTATTTTTATGTATTTTTATTTATTTTTATGTATTTTTATGTATTTTTGTGTATTTTTGTGTATTTTTATGTATTTTTATGTATTTTTGTGTATTTTTGTGTATTTTTATGTATTTTTATGAATTTTTATGTATTTTATGTATTTTTATGTATTTTTATGTATTTTTATGTATTTTTATGAATTTTTATGTATTTTTATGTATTTTTATGTATTTGTATGTATTTGTAGGTATTTGTATGTATTTGTATGTATTTTTATGTATTTTTATGTATTTGTATGTATTTGTAGGTATTTGTATGTATTTGTATGTATTTTTATGTATTTTTATGCATTTTTATGTATTTTTATGTATTTTTGTGTATTTTTATGTATTTTTATGTATTTTTGTGTATTTTTATGTATTTTTATGAATTTTTATGTATTTTTATGTATTTTTATGTATTTTTATGCATTTTTATGCATTTATGCAGGTCTGGAGAGAGAGAGACAGAGATAGAAAAAGACAGAGACAGCGATGTCTGGGCAGCCGACCAAACCATCCCCTACCCCGACCCCCTTCAACCCCGACAAACCAACCAAGTATTTAAGGGGGGTCGGGGTAGGGGATGGTTTGGTCGGCTGCCCAGACATCGCTGTCTCTGTCTTTTTCTATCCCTGTCTCTCTCTCTCCAGACCTGCATAAATGCATAAAAATGCATAAAAATACATAAAAATACATAAAAATACATAAAAATTCATAAAAATACATAAAAATACACAAAAATACATAAAAATACATAAAAATACACAAAAATACATAAAAATACATAAAAATGCATAAAAATACATAAAAATACATACAAATACATACAAATACCTACAAATACATACAAATACATAAAAATACATAAAAATACATACAAATACATACAAATACCTACAAATACATACAAATACATAAAAATACATAAAAATACATAAAAATTCATAAAAATACATAAAAATACATAAAAATACATAAAAATACATAAAATACATAAAAATTCATAAAAATACATAAAAATACACAAAAATACACAAAAATACACAAAAATACATAAAAATACATAAAAATACACAAAAATACACAAAAATACATAAAAATACATAAAAATAAATAAAAATACATAAAAATACATAAAAACACACAAAAATACATAAAAATACATAAAAATACACAAAAATACACAAAAATACATAAAAATGCATAAAAATACATAAAAATACATACAAATACATACAAATACCTACAAATACATAAAAATACATAAAAATACATAAAAATACATAAAAATACATAAAAATACATAAAAATACATAAAAATACATAAAAATACATAAAAATACATAAAAATACATAAAAATACATAAAAATACATAAAAATACATAAAAATACATAAAAATACATAAAAATACATAAAAATACATAAAAATACATTACATAAAAATACATAAAAATACATAAAAATACATAAAAATACATAAAATACATAAAAATTCATAAAAATACATAAAAATACACAAAAATACACAAAAATACATAAAAATACATAAAAATACATAAAAATACATAAAAATACATAAAAATACATAAAAATACACAAAAATACATAAAAATACATAAAAATAAATAAAAATACATAAAAATACATAAAAATGCATAAAAATGCATAAAAATGCATAAAAATGCATAAGAATGCATAAGAATGCATAAAAATACATAAAAATACCGCCAAAAAGTTTGGAAGCACTTCTTCGAAGCAATTTTTGTAAAAAGAAATAGCAAATTAATAGTAACTAATTTTATCGATGTTGTAATAACAATATAATATTATTAACAATATAATATTATTTAATATTTTATAGTTTAACTGCTGTTTTAAATAAGTACCTAATAATTTTTAATTAAATATTACTATATCTCATATTATTTCCAATTTAATTTGGATTATTAGAAGTGCTTCCAAACTTTTTGTCGGTAGTGTATATAAAAAAGGAGCAAGTTGTCTACTGATATGAACGAAAAGCTTTTACAAAAGCTATGCACTCTAGCAGATTTTGTTGCAAGTAAAAAAAGATATCTGACAAAAACAATTTGCTTGGCTGCTTCCACCGAGAGTATTTGTTATTTGTTTTTTTCTTATACCAGATGCGATCGAGATCTGGCTGCGATCCACTTGCATAAACTACAATTTGCGTTGGCTGCGCCCTGCACTTGAGCGATTCTTATTTGATCTGGCTGTGCTCTTGTCGAAAGCTTTTGTAAGAAAGAAGCGAAGAAGGCAACAAAGAGAATCTAGATAAAGAAATGCACACGAATGCATTGAAATGCATGAGGCAGCTTTTGCCCGATTGTTTTTTTTATGCCGGCTGACGCGATTTAACCAAAACAAGTTGAGTAGAGTATTTGCGTGCAATTATGCATGAATTCCTGTTACTTTCGCTGCTTTTACAGGCACTTTGTTCTGTAACTTCGTTTTTAAAAAATGCTTTTGATGATTTTTTTTTTGTTACGTAACAAACAATTAATACAATTAATGCTCATAAAAAAAAAATGTTTAGCAAAAAAAAAATAATAATAATATCTTATTCCTATGATAAGGACCAGAAAATAAAACCAGCTTTTGAGCGATTCTTATTTGATCTGGCTGTGCTCTTGTCGAAAGCTTTTGTAAGAAAGAAGCGAAGAAGGTGACAAAGAGAATCTAGATAAAGAAATGCACACGAAAAAAGCCACCCGCGAGTGAACACCTGCGAACCAAACTAGACCACCTGCCAATCAAAGTGACACCGCCGAGGCCCCAGCCGAGGTGCCCGCCACAGCCCCAGCCGAGTACCCCGCCGCAGCCCCGCCGAGGCCGCCGCCCACGCTGAGACCAAGCCACCGACCCTGGCCCAGCATCGCACACACACACATTCACATACACATTCACACACACGCACATACACGCACACATTCGTACATGACCATGTGACGTCACAAACCAATTGGCACAGCGAAGAAAATCCAAGATGGCGAAAAAGGTGAATCTAGGGGTTATATGTAAAACCCCATGTTAAATTGTGCTAGAACCGGTATAGCATATCTACTAGATATGCTATACCGGTTCTAGCACAATTTAACATGGGGTTTTACATATAACCCCTAGATTCACCTTTTTCGCCATCTTGGATTTTCTTCGCTGTGCCAATTGGTTTGTGACGTCACATGGTCATGTACGAATGTGTGCGTGTATGTGTGTGTGTGTGAATGTGTGTGTGTGTGAATGTGTGTGTGTGCGATGCTGGTCCAGGGTCGGTGGCTTGGTCTCAGCGTGGGCGGCGGCCTCGGCGGGGCTGCGGCGGGGTACTCGGCTGGGGCTGTGGCGGGCACCTCGGCTGGGGCCTCGGCGGTGTCACTTTGATTGGCAGGTGGTCTAGTTTGGTTCGCAGGTGTTCACTCGCGGGTGGCTTTTTTCGTGTGCATTTCTTTATCTAGATTCTCTTTGTCACCTTCTTCGCTTCTTTCTTACAAAAGCTTTCGACAAGAGCACAGCCAGATCAAATAAGAATCGCTCAAAAGCTGGTTTTATTTTCTGGTCCTTATCATAGGAATAAGATATTATTATTATTTTTTTTTGCTAAACATTTTTTTTTTTATGAGCATTAATTGTATTAATTGTTTGTTACGTAACAAAAAAAAAATCATCAAAAGCATTTTTAAAAACGAAGTTACAGAACAAAGTGCCTGTAAAAGCAGCGAAAGTAACAGGAATTCATGCATAATTGCACCAACAATTTGCTTGACTGCTTCCACCGAGAGTATTTGTTATTTGTTTTTTCTTATACCAGATCAAGATCTGGCTGCGATCCACTTGCATAAACTACAATTTGCGCCCTGCACTTGAGCGATTCTTATTTGATCTGGCTGTGCTCTTGTCGAAAGCTTTTGTAGGAAAGAAGCGAAGAAGGCGACAAAGAGAATCTAGATAAAGAAATGCACACGAAAAAAGCCACCCGCGAGTGAACACCTGCGAACCAAACTAGACCACCTGCCAATCAAAGTGACACCGCGAGGCCCCAGCTGAGGTGCCCGCCACAGCCCCAGCCGAGTACCCCGCCGAGGCCGCCGCCCCCGCTGAGACCAAGCCACCGACCCTGGCCCAGCATCACACACACACATTCACACACACTCACACACAAACACACACATACACACACATTCGTACATGACCATGTGACGTCACAAACCAATTGGCACAGCTAAGAAAATCCAAGATGGCGAAAAGTTGCGAGATTTTCCCCCATGTATTTTAAAGGGGAAAGTGGGCTAGAATCCTCATAGCCAATATCTACTAAATTGGAAATAATATGAGATATAGTAATATTTAATTAAAAATTATTAGGTACTTATTTAAAACAGCAGTTAAACTATAAAATATTAAATAATATTATATTATTAATAATATTATATTGTTATTACAACATCGATAAAATTAGTTACTATTAATTTGCTATTTCTTTTTACAAAAATTAGAAGTGCTTCCAAACTTTTTGGCGGTATTTTTATGTATTTTTATGTATTTTTATGCATTCTTATGCATTCTTATGCATTTTTATGCATTTTTATGTATTTTTATGTATTTTTATGTATTTTTATTTATTTTTATGTATTTTTGTGTATTTTTGTGTATTTTTGTGTATTTTTATGTATTTTTATGTATTTTTATGTATTTTTATGTATTTTTATGTATTTTTGTGTATTTTTGTGTATTTTTATGTATTTTTATGAATTTTTATGTATTTTATGTATTTTTATGTATTTTTATGAATTTTTATGTATTTTTATGTATTTTTATGTAATGTATTTTTATGTATTTTTATGTATTTTTATGTATTTTTATGTATTTTTATGTATTTGTATGTATTTGTATGTATTTGTAGGTATTTGTATGTATTTGTATGTATTTTTATGTATTTTTATGCATTTTTATGTATTTTTATGTATTTTTATGTATTTTTGTGTATTTTTGTGTATTTTTATGTATTTTTATGTATTTTTGTGTATTTTTATGTATTTTTATGTATTTTTATTTATTTTTATGTATTTTTATGTATTTTTGTGTATTTTGTGTATTTTTGTGTATTTTTATGTATTTTTATGTATTTTTATGTATTTTTATGTATTTTTATGTATTTTTATGTATTTTTGTGTATTTTTGTGTATTTTTGTGTATTTTTATGTATTTTTATGTATTTTTATGTATTTTTGTGTATTTTTATGTATTTTTATGAATTTTTATGTATTTTTATGTATTTTTATGTAATGTATTTTTATGTATTTTTATGTATTGTTATGTATTTTTATGTATTTTTATGTATTTTTATGTATTTGTATGTATTTGTAGGTATTTGTATGTATTTGTATGTATTTTTATGTATTTTTATGCATTTTTATGTATTTTTATGTATTTTTATGTATTTTTATGTATTTTTGTGTATTTTTGTGTATTTTTATGTATTTTTATGCATTTTTATGTATTTTTATGTATTTTTATGTATTTTTATGTATTTTTGTGTATTTTTATGTATTTTTATGTATTTTTGTGTATTTTTATGTATTTTTATGTATTTTTATGAATTTTTATGTATTTTTATGTATTTTTATGTATTTTTATGCATTTTTATGCATTTATGTAGGTCTGGAGAGAGAGAGACAGAGATAGAAAAAGACAGAGACAGCGATGTCTGGGCAGCCGACCAAACCATCCCCTACCCCGACCCCCTTCAACCCCGACAAACCAACCAAGTCTTTAAGGGGGGTCGGGGTAGGGGATGGTTTGGTCGGCTGCCCAGACATCGCTGTCTCTGTCTTTTTCTATCCCTGTCTCTCTCTCTCCAGACCTGCATAAATGCATAAAAATGCATAAAAATACATAAAAATACATAAAAATACATAAAAATTCATAAAAATACATAAAAATACATAAAAATACACAATAATACATAAAAATACATAAAAATACACAAAAATACATAAAAATACATAAAAATACATAAAAATGCATAAAAATACATAAAAATACACAAAAATACACAAAAATACATAAAAATACATAAAAATACATAAAAATACATAAAAATGCATAAAAATACATAAAAATACATACAAATACATACAAATACCTACAAATACATACAAATACATAAAAATACATAAAAATACATAAAAATACATAACAATACATAAAAATACATAAAAATACATTACATAAAAATACATAAAAATACATAAAAATTCATAAAAATACATAAAAATACACAAAAATACATAAAAATACATAAAAATACATAAAAATACATAAAAATACACAAAAATACACAAAAATACATAAAAATACATAAAAATACATAAAAATACATAAAAATACATAAAAATACATAAAAATACATAAAAATACACAAAAATACACAAAAATACACAAAAATACATAAAAATACATAAAAATAAATAAAAATACATAAAAATACATAAAAATACACAAAAATACACAAAAATACATAAAAATACATAAAAATACACAAAAATACACAAAAATGCATAAAAATACATAAAAATACATAAAAATGCATAAAAATACATAAAAATACATACAAATACATACAAATACCTACAAATACATACAAATACATACAAATACATAAAAATACATAAAAATACATAAAAATACATAAAAATACATAAAAATACATAAAAATACATAAAAATACATTACATAAAAATACATAAAAATACATAAAAATTCATAAAAATACATAAAAATACATAAAATACATAAAAATTCATAAAAATACATAAAAATACACAAAAATACACAAAAATACATAAAAATACATAAAAATACATAAAAATACATAAAAATACACAAAAATACACAAAAATACACAAAAATACATAAAAATAAATAAAAATACATAAAAATACATAAAAATACATAAAAATACATAAAAATGCATAAAAATGCATAAGAATGCTTAAGAATGCATAAAAATACATAAAAATACATAAAAATACCGCCAAAAAGTTTGGAAGCACTTCTAATTTTTGTAAAAAGAAATAGCAAATTAATAGTAACTAATTTTATCGATGTTGTAATAACAATATAATATTATTAACAATATAATATTATTTAATATTTTATAGTTTAACTGCTGTTTTAAATAAGTACCTAATAATTTTTAATTAAATATTACTATATCTCATATTATTTCCAATTTAATTTGGATTATTAGAAGTGCTTCCAAACTTTTTGTCGGTAGTGTATATAAAAAAGGAGCAAGTTGTCTACTGATATGAACGAAAAGCTTTTACAAAAGCTATGCACTCTAGCAGATTTTGTTGCAAGTAAAAAAAGATATCTGACAAAAACAATTTGCTTGGCTGCTTCCACCGAGAGTATTTGTTATTTGTTTTTTTCTTATACCAGATGCGATCAAGATCTGGCTGCGATCCACTTGCATAAACTACAATTTGCGTTGGCTGCGCCCTGCACTTGAGCGATTCTTATTTGATCTGGCTGTGCTCTTGTCGAAAGCTTTTGTAAGAAAGAAGCGAAGAAGGCAACAAAGAGAATCTAGATAAAGAAATGCACACGAATGCATTGAAATGCATGAGGCAGCTTTTGCCCGATTGTTTTTTTTTATGCCGGCTGACGCGATTTAACCAAAACAAGTTGAGTAGAAAAAGCACTCGAGTATTTGCGTGCAATTATGCATGAATTCCTGTTACTTTCGCTGCTTTTACAGGCACTTTGTTCTGTAACTTCGTTTTTAAAAAATGCTTTTGATGATTTTTTTTTTGTTACGTAACAAACAATTAATACAATTAATGCTCATAAAAAAAAAATGTTTAGCAAAAAAAAAATAATAATAATATCTTATTCCTATGATAAGGACCAGAAAATAAAACCAGCTTTTGAGCGATTCTTATTTGATCTGGCTGTGCTCTTGTCGAAAGCTTTTGTAAGAAAGAAGCGAAGAAGGTGACAAAGAGAATCTAGATAAAGAAATGCACACGAAAAAAGCCACCCGCGAGTGAACACCTGCGAACCAAACTAGACCACCTGCCAATCAAAGTGACACCGCCGAGGCCCCAGCCGAGGTGCCCGCCACAGCCCCAGCCGAGTACCCCGCCGCAGCCCCGCCGAGGCCGCCGCCCACGCTGAGACCAAGCCACCGACCCTGGACCAGCATCGCACACACACACATTCACACACACACATTCACACACACACATACACGCACACATTCGTACATGACCATGTGACGTCACAAACCAATTGGCACAGCGAAGAAAATCCAAGATGGCGAAAAAGGTGAATCTAGGGGTTATATGTAAAACCCCATGTTAAATTGTGCTAGAACCGGTATAGCATATCTAGTAGATATGCTATACCGGTTCTAGCACAATTTAACATGGGGTTTTACATATAACCCCTAGATTCACCTTTTTCGCCATCTTGGATTTTCTTCGCTGTGCCAATTGGTTTGTGACGTCACATGGTCATGTACGAATGTGTGCGTGTATGTGTGTGTGTGTGAATGTGTGTGTGTGCGATGCTGGTCCAGGGTCGGTGGCTTGGTCTCAGCGTGGGCGGCGGCCTCGGCGGGGCTGCGGCGGGGTACTCGGCTGGGGCTGTGGCGGGCACCTCGGCTGGGGCCTCGGCGGTGTCACTTTGATTGGCAGGTGGTCTAGTTTGGTTCGCAGGTGTTCACTCGCGGGTGGCTTTTTTCGTGTGCATTTCTTTATCTAGATTCTCTTTGTCACCTTCTTCGCTTCTTTCTTACAAAAGCTTTCGACAAGAGCACAGCCAGATCAAATAAGAATCGCTCAAAAGCTGGTTTTATTTTCTGGTCCTTATCATAGGAATAAGATATTATTATTATTTTTTTTTTGCTAAACATTTTTTTTTATGAGCATTAATTGTATTAATTGTTTGTTACGTAACAAAAAAAAAATCATCAAAAGCATTTTTTAAAAACGAAGTTACAGAACAAAGTGCCTGTAAAAGCAGCGAAAGTAACAGGAATTCATGCATAATTGCACGCAAATACTCGAGTGCTTTTTCTACTCAACTTGTTTTGGTTAAATCGCGTCAGCCGGCATAAAAAAAAAACAATCGGGCAAAAGCTGCCTCATGCATTTCAATGCATTCGTGTGCATTTCTTTATCTAGATTCTCTTTGTTGCCTTCTTCGCTTCTTTCTTACAAAAGCTTTCGACAAGAGCACAGCCAGATCAAATAAGAATCGCTCAAGTGCAGGGCGCAGCCAACGCAAATTGTAGTTTATGCAAGTGGATCGCAGCCAGATCTTGATCGCATCTGGTATAAGAAAAAAACAAATAACAAATACTCTCGGTGGAAGCAGCCAAGCAAATTGTTTTTGTCAGATATCTTTTTTTACTTGCAACAAAATCTGCTAGAGTGCATAGCTTTTGTAAAAGCTTTTCGTTCATATCAGTAGACAACTTGCTCCTTTTTTATATACACTACCGACAAAAAGTTTGGAAGCACTTCTAATAATCCAAATTAAATTGGAAATAATATGAGATATAGTAATATTTAATTAAAAATTATTAGGTACTTATTTAAAACAGCAGTTAAACTATAAAATATTAAATAATATTATATTGTTAATAATATTATATTGTTATTACAACATCGATAAAATTAGTTACTATTAATTTGCTATTTCTTTTTACAAAAATTATAAGTGCTTCCAAACTTTTTGGCGGTATTTTTATGTATTTTTATGTATTTTTATGCATTCTTATGCATTCTTATGCATTTTTATGCATTTTTATGTATTTTTATGTATTTTTATGTATTTTTATGTATTTTTATGTATTTTTATTTATTTTTATGTATTTTTGTGTATTTTTGTGTATTTTTGTGTATTTTTATGTATTTTTATGTATTTTTATGTATTTTTATGTATTTTTGTGTATTTTTGTGTATTTTTATGTATTTTATGTATTTTTATGTATTTTTATGTAATGTATTTTTATGTATTTTTATGTATTTTTATGTATTTTTATGTATTTTTATGTATTTTTATGTATTTTTATGTATTTGTATGTATTTGTATGTATTTGTAGGTATTTGTATGTATTTGTATGTATTTTTATGTATTTTTATGCATTTTTATGTATTTTTATGTATTTTTATGTATTTTTGTGTATTTTTGTGTATTTTTATGTATTTTTATGTATTTTTATGTATTTTTGTGTATTTTTATGTATTTTTATGTATTTTTATGTATTTTTATTTATTTTTATGTATTTTTGTGTATTTTTGTGTATTTTTGTGTATTTTTATGTATTTTTATGTATTTTTATGTATTTTTATGTATTTTTATGTATTTTTATGTATTTTTGTGTATTTTTGTGTATTTTTATGTATTTTTATGTATTTTTATGTATTTTTATGTATTTTTGTGTATTTTTATGTATTTTTATGAATTTTTATGTATTTTTATGTATTTTTATGTAATGTATTTTTATGTATTTTTATGTATTGTTATGTATTTTTATGTATTTTTATGTATTTTTATGTATTTGTATGTATTTGTAGGTATTTGTATGTATTTGTATGTATTTTTATGTATTTTTATGCATTTTTATGTATTTTTATGTATTTTTATGTATTTTTATGTATTTTTGTGTATTTTTGTGTATTTTTATGTATTTTTATGCATTTTTATGTATTTTTATGTATTTTTATGTATTTTTATGTATTTTTGTGTATTTTTATGTATTTTTATGTATTTTTGTGTATTTTTATGTATTTTTATGTATTTTTATGAATTTTTATGTATTTTTATGTATTTTTATGTATTTTTATGCATTTTTATGCATTTATGCAGGTCTGGAGAGAGAGAGACAGGGATAGAAAAAGACAGAGACAGCGATGTCTGGGCAGCCGACCAAACCATCCCCTACCCCGACCCCCCTTAAAGACTTGGTTGGTTTGTCGGGGTTGAGTAGATAGGCTATGAGGATTCTAGCCCACTTTCCCCCTTTAAAATACATGGGGGAAAATCTCGCAACTTTCCGCCATCTTGGATTTTCCTTGGCGTGCCGACTAAAGGCTTTGGATGGAGAGATGGAGATTGAGTGCGTGTGTATGTGTGTATATGTGTGTGTATGTGTGCGTAAGCCTATCTTGCAAATTCTTCCGAAATAAAGCTGGTTTTATTTTCTGGTTCTTATCATAGGAATAAGATATTATTATTATTATTATTTTTTTTTTATTTGCTAAACATTTTTTTTACGAGCATTAATTGTATTAATTGTTACGTAACAAAAAAAAAAATCATCAAAAGCATTTTTTAAAAACGAAGTTACAGAGCAAAGTGCCTGTAAAAGCAGCGAAAGTAACAGGAATTCATGCATAATTGCACGCAAATACTCGAGTGCTTTTTCTACTCAACTTGTTTTGGTTAAATCGCGTCAGCCGGCATAAAAAAAAAACAATCGGGCAAAAGCTACCTCATGCATTTTCAATGCATTCGTGTGCATTTCTTTATCTAGATTCTCTTTGTCGCCTTCTTCGCTTCTTTCTTACAAAAGCTTTCGACAAGAGCACAGCCAGATCAAATAAGAATCGCTCAAGTGCAGGGCGCAGCCAACGCAAATTGTAGTTTATGCAAGTGGATCGCAGCCAGTAGATAATTATATTGAAAGCTTTTTGTTATACATGCGTACCTGTTACCAGATTTGTAAAACGAACGCAAGAGCATCGATTAATTATGAAGCCAAATTACCATTCCCATAAATATAATTTTACAATTATTTAATCTTGCAAAGCCCATTACCATTTCGGTCACCTTTGCATCGTGTCGGCGCTCAAAAAGGTATAAAAGTTTATCACGCGAATATATTTGTTCTTACATTAAATCTATATCTATCGGGGGCCGTCGCGCATAATAAGTCAAATTTTTTGCAGTTCATTCGAAAATGGCATTTACACTGACGTCACGAGAATTTGTTTTTCACTTTTTTTGTCTATACAACTCAGATATGTATTTTTATGAATTTTTATGTATTTTTTATGTATTTTTATGTATTTTTATGTATTTTTTATGTATTTTTATGTATTTTTTATGTATTTTTAAGTATTTTTATGTATTTTTATGTATTTTTATGTATTTTTATGTATTTTTATGTATTTTTATGCATTTTTATGTATTTTTATGTATTTTTATGTATTTTTATGTATTTTTATGTATTTTTGTGTATTTTTATGAATTTTTATGTATTTTTTATGTATTTTTATGTATTTTTATGTATTTTTTATGTATTTTTATGTATTTTTATGTATTTTTATGTATTTTTATGTATTTTTATGTATTTTTATGTATTTTTATGTATTTTTATGTATTTTTATGTATTTTTATGTATTTTTATGCATTTTTATGTATTTTTATGTATTTTTATGTATTTTTATGTATTTTTATGTATTTTTATGTATTTTTATGTATTTTTTTGTTTTATGAAAAATTATAATGAATAATAATCGACAATAAAAAAAAATCCGTTCCATTGATACGTTATTCTAATAAATGCAGCTTCTGCCTAATTGAGTCACACTAATTAACAGAACTTTAATCGCTTTATTTCACACCTACCTTCTCCGTTGCAGCTACGATGAAACCGCGAAAAGTTTTAAATATTTGCGAATAACAAAAAAAAATATTTTAATGCTTCAGAATACTGTTTAAATTCATCGCGAATGGGGGCAATTTTTTTTTTGTCATATATTTTTATGATAAATAAAAACAAAACAAAATTTACATAAAGTATGTGACTTAAATTGAAATTGTCGTGTGTGGGAGAAAGATGACGGTGTATGAGACGGTCATGTTACATTATGATGTGGAAAAGGCAGTTTTTATTTTAGATTTATTATAATCATCGGAAGAGGAGGATATTTTGTTTTTTTTATTAAGAGTATTAATTGGTTAAATAAATGTGACGTAGCAAAAAGAATCATCAAAAAACATTTAAAAACAGTGAAAACAAAGTGCCTGTAAAGCAACGAAAGTAACAGGATCACAGATTTAAAGAAAGGCACAGCGCGGCTATGCTGCGCATAAACTTGCTCGACAGAATCAACTGCTTTACCTAAGCAGTGTTGGTTGTTGTAGCGATTACTGGTAAAAAAAAAATTCTCGTGACGTCAATATTATTGGATATTTCGAATGAACCGCAAAAGCTTTGACTTATTATGCGCGACGGTGGTGGCAGCAGAGGAGAATTCCCCCACACAGTCGACTTTGCTGCGCATAAACGTGCTCGACAGAATCAACTGTTTTACCTAAGCAGTTTTCGTTGTTGTTGCGATTGCTGGTAAAATACAGGTAAACAAACAGCTGATGAACAGGGCTCTGAGTTGTATAGACAAAAAAAGTGAAAAACAAATTCTCGTGACGTCAGTGTAAATGCCATTTTCGAATGAACTGCAAAAAATTTGACTTATTATGCGCGACGGCCCCCGATAGATATAGATTTAATGTAAGAACAAATATATTCGCGTGATAAACTTTTATACCTTTTTGAGCGCCGACACGATGCAAAGGTGACCGAAATGGTAATGGGCTTTGCAAGATTAAATAATTGTAAAATTATATTTATGGGAATGGTAATTTGGCTTCATAATTAATCGATGCTCTTGCGTTCGTTTTACAAATCTGGTAACAGGTACGCATGTATAACAAAAAGCTTTCAATATAATTATCTACTGGCTGCGATCCACTTGCATAAACTACAATTTGCGTTGGCTGCGCCCTGCACTTGAGCGATTCTTATTTGATCTGGCTGTGCTCTTGTCGAAAGCTTTTGTAAGAAAGAAGCGAAGAAGGCGACAAAGAGAATCTAGATAAAGAAATGCACACGAATGCATTGAAAATGCATGAGGTAGCTTTTGCCCGATTGTTTTTTTTTATGCCGGCTGACGCGATTTAACCAAAACAAGTTGAGTAGAAAAAGCACTCGAGTATTTGCGTGCAATTATGCATGAATTCCTGTTACTTTCGCTGCTTTTACAGGCACTTTGCTCTGTAACTTCGTTTTTAAAAAATGCTTTTGATGATTTTTTTTTTTTGTTACGTAACAATTAATACAATTAATGCTCGTAAAAAAAATGTTTAGCAAATAAAAAAAAATAATAATAATAATAATATCTTATTCCTATGATAAGAACCAGAAAATAAAACCAGCTTTATTTCGGAAGAATTTGCAAGATAGGCTTACGCACACATACACACACATATACACACATACACACGCACTCAATCTCCATCTCTCCATCCAAAGCCTTTAGTCGGCACGCCAACGCCAAGGAAAATCCAAGATGGCGGAAAGTTGCGAGATTTTCCCCCATGTATTTTAAAGGGGGAAAGTGGGCTAGAATCCTCATAGCCTATCTACTGAGATAGCAATTGTCTCAACTAGCGGAGCCATTGGGCACGCAAGTTGTGAACCAATTGCTCAAAATAGCGGAGCCATTGGGCACGCAAGTTTGCAGTCAACTGCTGCAACCGGTGGAGCCATTGGGCACACCGGTTCTCCAGACGGGTCGTCAGTCGCTGAAGATGAGTCTTTAGACGCAGTATCCGTCTGCAGTGTAGACTCGGTCAGTGTGTGTTCGGTTATTTCCGGAGCTACCACCATTGCCCGAGACTTGAATAAGATGGAGCTTGGCAAAACCAGGTTTGTCAAACTCTCCAACCGCCAAAGGAAACGCTTTAATGAAGCAATGGCAAACGGCCTCTCCAGGGAAATGGCCCTGGAAGAAGCTTTAAAAAAGCCCTCCAATAAGTCTGAGCTGAAGAGAGTTCGCTCAGAGGAGGAAACTCCGGAACGTCCGGAACAGAAGAGGACCAAGACGGCCAAAGGGCCCACTCGCCCCACTTTTAGCCAGGTGGTAAGCAGTGTCAAGCTTGGCCTCATCTCGACTGACATGGTCAACTGCCCCCTGACACCTGAGCAAATGGCACAGTTGCAGGAAGCGATCATCGACGTCGCAATTGAAAAAGCGGGCGGCGAAGTTAAGCCGTCTTTCGAGGGGAGCTTCCCGAGAAGAGGCTGGCTTATGTTAGTCTGCTCAAACCCTCAAACAGCGGAATGGGTGAGGAGTAACATCTCCTTCATCAAGAGCAAGAGTGCTCTTGATATCACTCTGGTGGAAGAGGGTAACTTCCCTCAGACTCACGTCATTCGTGGCTATTTCCCCCAGAGTGCTAACCGAAGCAACGAGAAAGTGCTGGCTACTATTGCCGCACAAAACTCGGTTCCCGCTGACAAGTGGAAAGTGGTCCAGAGGCGGGTAAATGACAACACCCTTCACTTGGTCATGGTAGTGGACACCGCCTCCATGGCTAAGTTAATTAGCCTGAAGGGGAAAATCGCCTATCGATTCTCCCAGATCAGGCTAATTCTCAAGGATACAGATCCTGCAAAGAAGCAGTCGCAAGGGCAGGGCTCGTCGTGTGACACTCAGACAACAGGGTCTGAAATGGCGCCTCCCGATGCTTCTGTTGTCACCGAGGACAGCAATGCCGCTACTTTGGCCATAGGGTCATCTGACGGCGGAGCTGCGCTCGCTGTGACTCCGGGACCGTCAGGCGTTGTTCCAATCCCGGCCCCCGCATCTGTAGCATGCGACAGGGAGCCTGCACCGGAGCAATCTGCGGAGCGGAAAAAGAACACGCCTGCCAAACCTGGAGTCGGAGCACGGGGCAAATCTGTACCCCCCAAGGGCAAAGATGGTGGGGCAAAGGGTCCTAGACAAGCCAAGAAGACCGGGCTTGTCAAACGCTCCTTGGAAAAAAAATGAGCGCCATAAGGGCACTCCAAGTAAACTTGCACCATGCAAAAGGGGCATCCTCCACCCTGTGCAAGACTTTTGCGGAGAGGCACCTTACCCTTGCTCTTATTCAAGAGCCTTGGGTAACCGATGGCAAAGTCAGAGGACTTACCACCGGCTCAAGTAAACTAGTGTATGATCGGAGATGTGGGGCGCCTCGCGCTGCCCTCCTAATTGACAATCGTGTCACTTATCTCTCCATTACTAACTTTATTTCTAGAGATCTAGTGGCGATCTCGGTTGCGGTTCCCACCGCCAACGGATTCCAAGAAATCGTTCTTGCGTCCGCTTACTTTCCGGGGGATGTAGCAGTAGTGCCACCCCAGGAGGTTCAAGATCTCATTGAGTTCTGTCGCAAGACGAACCGGCAATTCGTCATCGGCTGTGATGCAAATGCTCACCACTCCATCTGGGGAAGTACCGATGTAAACCAAAGGGGGGAGTGTCTTCTAGAATTTCTCGTTACGAATAACATAGATATTGCAAATAGAGGATGCAAACCCACTTTTATCACTGCTAGTAGAAAGGAGGTGCTGGACCTCACCTTCACGAGCAGGCTTTTATCCGACAGGATTGAAAACTGGCGTGTTCTGGACGAGGCCTCACTGTCGGATAATCTGCACATTAGATTTGACATTGTGGGCCTTCCACATATCCGCGCCTCTTCTTTGGTTCCTAAGAAAACCAACTGGTCTAAGTTTCAGGGGCTGGTGGCCTCGAAATCAGACCAGCTTGCGGCTTCTATCAGCTCAGTGTATGAACTGGAGAATGCGGCCACGCAGCTTACTGACGTGCTGATCTCTTCCTACCATGACAGCAACACTGTCTCTTCCTTTCAGTCATCGCGAAAGGTGCCCTGGTGGAATTAAAGGTTAGCTGCAATGCGTAGAGACGTTAGGAGATTGTTCAATAGAGCAAAACACACCGGGTATTGGGATGAATATAGGTTCACCCTAACAGCCTATAACAAGGAGTTGAGACGTTCCAAAAGGATTGCCTGGCGGAAACACTGTGAGAGCATTCAGACTCTACCAGAGGCGACTAGACTCCAAAAGCTAATTTCCAAAGACTCCTTCAACGGAGTGGGCCTTCTCAAAAAGGAGGATGGCTCCTACACCTCTAACCATGAGGAAACCTTAAGGTGCCTGCTCAGAGAG
This sequence comes from Thereva unica, assembly GCA_949987705.1. Taxonomy (NCBI): domain Eukaryota; kingdom Metazoa; phylum Arthropoda; class Insecta; order Diptera; family Therevidae; genus Thereva; species Thereva unica. Next base: position 179,115,989 of record OX465281.1, on the reverse strand, counting down.
CACTTTCCAGGGTCAATCCTCCAGACCGCTTATCCATTGGATCCTGGGTGTAGTCATAGGACCATCCCAGACCGCTATTCCCGCAGTCTTTCAGGGAATATCTTCGACTGTGACAAGGTTAAATGGGCAGTGGCCTCTTTTCAACCCTATAAGTCACCCGGAGGAGACGGAATTTTTCCGGCACTTCTTCAGAAGGGCCTCGATCTGATCCTCAACAACCTGGTCTGCCTCTTTAGAGCCAGCTTCAAGTGGGGATACATTCCAACCATCTGGAGGAAAGTCGTGGTGGTTTTTATCCCGAAACAGGGCAACAGACCTCTCGAGCTGCCTAAATCGTACAGACCTATCAGCTTAACCTCTTTTCTTTTGAAAACAATGGAAAGGCTGCTAGACCTTCATATTAGGTGCAAACTGGAGCTTTCCCTCCCTCTACATAGCTCCCAGTTCGCTTACTCCAAAGGTAAATCAACAGAGGTTGCTTTACACCACCTGGTCAGTAAAATCGAAAGGGCCTTCCTCGCTAAGGAAACTGCCTTATGCGCGTTCCTTGACATCGAAGGTGCTTTCGACAACACAGGCTATGATTCCATCTCTAGAGCACTGGCTCTCAGAAATCTGAATCCTCACACGATTGAGTGGATAAATGCCATGCTTGCAGATCGTGACATTTCTTCTACCCTAGGTGTCTCCACCATTAGTGTTAAGGCTATTAAGGGGTGCCCTCAAGGTGGAGTTTTATCCCCATTACTTTGGTCACTAGTTGTGGATGAACTTTTGACTAAACTATCTGAATCTGGTTTCGATGTCATCGGCTATGCAGATGATCTTGCCATCATTGTCTCTGGGAAATTCGATTTGACCATTACAGAGGTCATGAGAACAGCACTACGAGAAGTTCAAAGATGGTGTACCAAGGAGGGCCTAGCAATTAACCCAAATAAAGCTGTCCTGGTACCTTTCTCCAAACGTTACAAATTGGACCTAGGTCCTATCTGTATTCGGGATACCACAGTTCAGTCAAATATTTGGGAATAAAGCTAGACAAGAGACTGAACTGGAACGCTCAACTTGACTACGTCATCAGCAAAGCCACAAGGGCCATATGGGCCTGCAAAAGGCTTCTGGGTAGGACATGGGGTCTTACACCACAAATGATGTACTGGATGTACAATACTACGATCGTTAAACCTGTTGTCACTTATGCTGCTATAGTTTGGTGGCCCAAGACTAAACAGGTTACGGCGATCCTCAAGTGCAGCAAGCTGCAACGGCTTGCTTGCCTCTCCATTACCGGAGCTATGCGGACCTGCCCCACAGCTGCAATGGAAGCAATCATTGGATTGACCCCTTTGCATCTCTTCATATGGAAATCCGCCGCCATAAGTGCCTTGAGACTTCAGATCTCATCCAACTGGCCCCATACGGTCAAAGGACACATGGATATCCTTAAAAATATCCCAAGCATTTCCATCTGCCGCGTATCCGACCATATGGTTGGTCAACTACGATTCCAAAGGAAAGTCAAAGCAATTATCCCGGATCGCTCTGAGTGGGAGGAAATTATTCTTCCTAGGGATCCAAACCATCTCCACTGGTTTACTGACGGGGCAAAGATGGAACATGGTACAGGGGCTGGTGTCGCAGGACCCAACTCCAAGGTCTCGATTGCAATGGGTAAGTGGCCCTCTGTTTTCCAGACTGAAATACATGCCATTGCGACCTGCGCTAGGCTCAACCTTGAGAAAGGTCTGAAAGGCGCCAACATTAAAATCTTTTCTGACAGCCAAGCTGCCATCAAGGCACTCTCAACGTGGAAGTTTTCTTCCAAAATAGTAGCAGGGTGTTTTGACGTACTCCAGAGCCTGACCAGAAGAAACGAGGTCTCGCTATGCTGGGTCCCCGGACACTGTGGTATCGAGGGAAATGAGGCTGCAGACAGCCTCGCTAGGGAGGGGTCTGAGACGTTGTTCCAGGGCCCAGAACCCTTCTGTGGCATCTCTTGGTCCACCTCCAAGTCCTTGATAGAAGAGTGGATTAAGAAAATAAACCTAGCCTATTGGGAGTCAGTCCCAGGTCTTAGACAGGCTAAAGATCTTATAAGACCTTTTGCCTTAAGGGGCACTATTACTCTAAACAGAGCGGACCTAAGGCTGCTGGTGGGCTATCTCACTGGCCATGTAGGACTGCGGTACCACCTCCACAACCTAGGACTGTCTCAAGAGACAGAATGCCGACTCTGCTTGGAAGGCGATGAAACTTCCACACATATTCTTTGTGAATGTCCAGCTCTGATCTGGCTTAGAAGAAGAACGTTTATCAGAGAGTTCTTGAGCCCTGCCCAAGTCCGGTCTTCATCAACTAAAGACCTTCTTGCCTTCATTCGGAAGGCCGATAGTCTGTTCCGCTAGTGGGGTATGTACACAATAGGCCTAACTTGGCCGCAGTGTTCACCATATGGGTTGCCCCCACATTCCTTAATAATAATAAAATAATAGAGAGAAGGAATAAACTAATAGAGAATGAGTTCAAAAATTGTAAGCGAAATATGAATTGCAAACTGAAAATTTGAAGAATAAATTAAAAAAAATGATTTCGTTCTAATTCTTTTTTTTTAATTTAAGAAAAAATTTGAGTTTGAAAACGAATCGTCAATGTATAATTATTCAGGTTTAACATATTGCCCCATAAAATAAGCTTCACCGCTTGATCCCCTAATTAGAAAGTAGAAAGGTATATTAGCATGGAAATCCAAGCCTGTCTTGAGTAACGTAATTATACCTGGAAAATGAATTGATAATATTAAGTGCTTCAATAACAAATAAAAAATTATTTAAATAAGAAAACTCTTTAATATACCACGTGTTTAAAACGGTACTAAAAAGTAAAAATAATTTCTCCTAGCACCATACAGATTTATAAATTTAGTAGCAAAAAACAATTATAAATATGAAAATATGACTAAGATCAAACTGAAATAACAATTTTGAAATTAGACTAAGATAATTCAAACTTTTATCACAAACTGCAGCCCTAACGCAAATTATTTTAAAAAATTGGAGTAACGCGTGTTATTATTCAAACAATTTCATTTTAAACCATAACCATGTTATAACCTTGTAAAACATAGCATAACAGCAATAAAAACCCGCAAAAAATGCGAAATAATTTTATTACATTACTCAAACAACGGCATTTCTTATAACGTAGAGTCATTCATTCACCATCATTACTTGCTACCTGTTATTGCTAATTTCTATGGAAAGTAGGAGGTAAAATCGTAATAAAAATATTAAGAAAATCTGGCACTTTCATTCATTCGGGGCGCTATAAAACCCTTCGTAGTGAATGAAATTAAAAAAGTTATGAATGAAAATTATTCCCAATGAAACCCTCTAAAAAAACTTGTATATTATTTTTTGTTGTTAAAGTTGAAGGAAAAAAAGTTATAGCTTCTAAAAAAAAAATATTGTGACTAATTTTTGTGTTCTAAGGCTTATAACTTCTTAATTATTCATTTTACCATAAAATTTCTTTCTAGTAAATTGTAGATATGTAATTTAATTCTAAACAAAAAGTGTGCTCTTTCTGTAAGATCTACCGTTTCGGAGATATAGTGGAAAACCCATTTGCACACGTTTTCCAAGATGGTGGCCAAATGGGGGGGGGTAAGAATCCCGAAAAGTCAAACTTAAGCTCACACTGACTGATTGCATTTTTGCAATGTTAAAGTACCATATCCATGTACTAAACTGCTTTATTAAAAAGCACGCCGTAAAGAAGTCGTATCGAAAACTACTGGGTAGCGACTAGAGGCCACTCTAAAGATGGAGAAAATATTCGCAGTCCTGAATAGTTCATTTTAACAGGAAACTGAAGAAAAGAACAATGCAAGGAATTTAGCTTCTCCTCCACTTTATTCAGTAGATCAAACGATCGTACCATTATAGTCTAAGACGTTCGTTACTCTTAGCCGTGCCTTTAGCTGTAGGTTACAGTGCAGCAGTTTGCTCGGCTAATCTTCGGCAATCCAAAAGGACATCGTCTGTGTCCTCTGTCACAATGAGGAATTCCAGGGGTTGCGTAGACTCATTTTGCCGGTATGCTCTCGTAACTCACCTGTGGGTTCATCGACCTTGGGTAGATTCATTCTACTTCCTTTGCCACTACTGAAATAAACGTCACTTCCAAATTCAGTTCACTTCCCTAGCTTCTGCTTTTAGTTGTTACTCAATTAAATTGAGTGGATTAGGATAATTGAAATATGATATGAAGAGTTTCATACTAAGGGCATTAATGTATCGGCAAATACAGCATCAACACTTCCAACGTTTGAGTGACAACACTCCGAACCTGTCCAAACACCATCGTTGGACGCTTGACATTGGACATTCGTAGTTCGAGTAGCGGCCACACAATGCGTTCTACCATCAAACGTCCAACGTTGGAAAGTGCTCATAGTATCGTTTAGAGCCGGCTTTAGCTGAAAACTAGGATATGTAATTTATTTCCCTCCATAGCCTCTGGGTAAAAACCTCCTCACCCATGGACATCGTGAACGGACTTTGGCTACGAATTTTCATATGCCCATATAATAATAAACTTAATAGCTAAAGGATTGGAGTTGCAATGCTTTGCCCTTCATAGCCTCTACCCCTTTGCCTATATCGTCCGCAGGCCGTATCAGAACATCAAAATTGGCAGCGTGCAGTAAATTAGGGCATGAGATAAAAATGCAGCACGCTGCAATCAAAAGTATTTCAATTGGCTGAGGCTGGTAAAATGGCAAGCAAAGCAGCGTGCTGCCTGTTCATATCACGTCTTAAATTTGCAGTACAAATAGCAAACCCATCGTAGCTACAGGCCTGGAAGCAGCCGGTGCCGATCCTACATTTGCTTGAATGGAGGACATTTCTCGTGTAATAACATAGTGGAGCCAAGTTTTTAAGTTTATTTCTGCAATAAAAAGTTGTAAAATATTGTATTTTATCACTTTTTTCTGCACCTGGATTACCAGTGACTACTGTTTCAGTGATTGAATTAAAACAATTTCAAAAAATTGAGTGAACCAATATATTTTAATGGTTTAATTGTGAAGGTGGCCAATTTTGTTTACATTCGCTGTGGTTTTGTCGAGTTATTTTAGGGCAAAAATGTTGAATTTGTGTGGTTATTGAGTTAAAAGTAAATTTAAAGTGATTATTCTTTACTTTTAAAAATATTAAAGCAGAAAATTGTGTAGGAAAAAGTTCAAAATTTTTGTTATTCATGTTGTGTGGTGGTACTTGCACTTATGTTTTAATAACTATTCCGTAATAATTTTTAACCATTTTAAATTCATTTTTAATTTCATTACCACATAAATCCAACATTTTTTCCCTAAATTAACACGAAAAAACCACCATGATTGTAAACAAAACTGGTCACCTTATCAATTTCATTCAATGTATTCACTCGGATAATGTCGATTATCCCGTGACAACTACCATGTTGCTTATTCGTTATGCAATATATAATACAACAATATACATAAAATTTTGCAGTATTTTTATTTTTATTTATTCTCAAATGTAACAATAACAGTGTGATTATTTATTCAGTATCTTTTATTTCCAATATACGGCGGAGCCGGCGTCGCTTACTCACATATGCGCATAGGCCACGCCCACCACACACTGTTTCGGGACATTCTCCGTCCGCGCGCTCCAGTATAACCGATTTATAAGACGTTGTCACGTCAAAAATGCTAAAATACAATATTTTACCACTTTTTACAAGTTAAAAACTTGGCGAGTCTATGATATTACACTACGAGTTAGAGAAATTGCCTTCCATCCAGTAAAACCCCTCACCCACAAACAGCACACAATAAACACTACGAATTTTCCTATGCCCACGAAAAACCAAACATACGCTTAGCTGATGATTTGAACGTGAAATTTATTTACCTTCATAGCCTCAGCATAAAAACCCCCTCACCCATCGAAATCGTGATGAAAAAATAGTTTAAATAAATTATTATTAGAATCTAATAGCATATCATTTCATATTGATTAAATTGTGTTATATACGTTAATTGTTTTTAGAATATTAGTACAATTAATGAACTCAATAGAAAATATTTTGGTTTGGTGACCGGCCAGGGGACTGTTTTTAGACCTAAAAAATACGTTATTGAAACCATATAGGTTTTTAAGTGAGATATTTTCTATATTGTATACTATAGTTTAGATATTATAAATTGGAATTTACAGAAATATTTATCCCCAAAGTTTACGTAATATTTGACAAAGACAGCGATTTTACCACTTTGGTGAAAAACACCAACACATCTGTTCAGAAATATCATCGAATCTTAAGGTATAGGATATTTAGTCCAGTCAATTCACGGTTTCCCTGGAAATTCTACCACACAGCACCGATTAGCACCAAAATTTGGCTGTAGGCCCCCTTCTCGCGGGTGAACATTTTTTTCTTAAAAATAAGTATGGGAATGGATATATTGCCTAATTCTAAGCAACTTTTGTTATATATAGTTTTTACTGAAAGTCAATACTTTTCGACTTATTCGAGAGTGGAAATGTCAATTTTTCAACAAAAAAAAACCGTATTTCTGAAAATATGTAGGTATTTTATGAAAAAATCATTAGCAGTAAAAATGTAGCTTATAAAAAACAAAAAACAAATGAAGACCCTCGGGGAAAAACCAACTTAGTCCACTTTTTCAAAAATCAGAGAATTCAGCTCCATCTATTAGCTGCTAAGGTGTAGTAAAATTCAAGGTATTAACTATGGGGAAAAACCAACGTAGTCCTGACAAAATGAACGGGCAATAATAAAAGGTTCGGGGAAGAACCAACGTAGTCCTGACAAAATGAACGGGCAATAATAAAAGGTTCGGGGAAGAACCAACTGAGTCCATGAATCAATGAGGGGAAAAACTTGTATTTTTTGGAATTTTATTTTTTGGACTAAGTTGGTTTTTCCCCGAGGGTCTTCAAATACTGGCTTTAAAAAATCACTAGACCCAATACTAACGGAGTAATAGTTTGTTAAATGCTGGTTCTTCTTCGTCAAACGCCAAAATCATAAGTTTCAACGTGAAATATACCAAGAACAATGCATGAGGGTGTTGTATATTAAAAAACGCACTTTTATATTTATTAATGTTGTATATTTATGAAACGCACTTTTATTTTTAATTAATTTTATCACAATTTCTACGTTTCTTCTTACATATTTTTCTGTTTATATGTAAATTAACTTATAACTTTTATTTAAATCCGTTTACTATTTTTTCGGTTCCCCCTTTTGTTTTTGTCACCTCGCGTTATTTCATTTATTATTAATTTAACTATTTTTAATAGAATAAACAAAAACCAATTGTATATAATTCGCGACATGTTGAATTCCGTGAGAAACAAAAGAAGACGAGGGTCCCTAACCATCGAAAACACAACAGAATAACTAAGAACTCCGCTAATAAAAATTTTTCGACGCGCCCGCCGCCGATCGTAGTTAGAACAACACGTCAAAATTCGGGACGCGCCCGCCGCGGTCAAGGGTTTAGACAACACTTAATTCAATTATTAATTTTTACCGTTACCGGGCCCGGGCGTGGTTTGGAAAAAAGGAAAAACTATTCCCACGCCGCCGCAAGGAAAAAGCTGCCGATCTCAGCAGAAAACAGATTTTCTTACGGCCCGAATGTGCAGCAAGCAGACAGATTCGAGCTGAACCCTGATTCTGATAAGAATAATTTTTATGTTGATCCACGGTGTTTATCTAGCCAAACAGGCCCTTGACTGGAATCCGCAAGAATCCTGTCGAGTAGGGCGACCTAGAACAACGTGGAGGAGAACCCTACTAGCAGAAGCCGCAACAACTGGGAGATCCTGGTCGGAGCTGAGAGCTGTCTCGCAAAACTCGAGTCCGTTGGAGAGCAATTTCCGCCCTATGTCCCATGAGGGATGAAAGGAGCGCAATGAAATGAAGGACGGTGTTTATCACCGTGGATTTCTACGAAATTATTGCAACGGAAAAATGTGCAATATTGCATTTGAGTTTCCCGTGTGATAATTTTTTAATAAATGTTAGGAATTTAAAAATGAAATGTAGGGCGCTTTCAGTAATGCAGGATGCGTGCGCAAATGACTTATTCAGCAATTGAAAGTGAATGCTTTCAATGACTGAATAAGTCAATTGCGCACGCATCCTGCATTACTGAAAGCGCCCATAATCTGATAATTTGAATTTTGGACTCTCTAATTTTTTTGTAAATAATAGTTTTTAGTGAGTAGAATATGTTAAAAAAGAGTTTCGGAAAATTGGTTGTACGCTACCCCCAAAAACAACCCCCTAAAAACAGGAAAATCAGTTTTTTACTAATATCTCTTAAACAGTAAGTCTTATAATAAAACAGTGTTTACGAAGTTTGTAGATTATCTACAAAAAATGATATTTTATATTTTTTCGTACGAAGTGCCGTTCATGAGATATCGCCATTTTAAAGATTTAAAATATTCACATACCCTAATTCGCAACTTGTATAGGTCATCAGACGTTCCATAAATTCTCTGTTGGACTACTTGGCTAATATTCTCAGGGGTGATTCCTGGATGTATTTGGAATAAAAATTTGTTCTAGAGGGGGGGCTATCCCCACTATCCCCTAAGATACAGGGTGTTTACGAAAGAAGAAAATGTTTTTTTTTTTTAAATTTACTCAAATTTGAATAACTTCTATACTAATTACCGTATAGCAACTTAATTAGGCTCATCTTTTAGCTAAATGTGTGCTCTTTTATTTGATATAAAGAACAAAAACTTGAGTGACTCCGTGTTTAGAATCTTAAAATTCCTAATTTGCAATGTGATGCATTGTTTTGCTTTTTTTCCTTTTCTTTCTAACGTTATTTTTAAATTATCAATTCAAACTCTTACATTAATCCTCTATATTTTTCATTTTCTGTAATTTGTCATTTCATACTTCTAAAATTAAATTCTTACTGTTAAACCTTACGGTTAAAACCAAATTGTATTTGTTTGCACGAATATTGAGTTATCCCAAAGTTATACCCACAAATTATATTCAGTCTTGTTCCAACTACCGACTCGGAAAGAAGCAAAAATAAAGTAAAGTTAAAGTTAGTTCTTGGTTGTTTTTTATTTTGTACATCTAAGTGAAGTTAAAGTTGAGTGCAAGGTGATAAACTATCTATAGAGCAACGAGCCGCTCTATAAGGCAGCGCAAAACTGGTTTTTAAGGTGCAAAAAACCAGCAACCACCTTTTGGTCAACGAGCAGACTTGGTCCTTCGAGTTGTACGAGACATTTTTTGGTCCTTCGAGCCGGATCTTCAATCAACATCAACTACCAGCAAAATTTATAAAAAGATAAGTAGAGAATTATCATTCATTTTTTTTACAATAGATAAAAATAATTAGATAGAATAGATAAAATTCTCAAGCTCTACTAACGTAAAAAAAACTATAAAATTTTGAACTTATATTTCCAAGTGCCACATAATTTAAACCTAAAATAATAAAAAAAAAGTGCCACATAATTTAAACCTCAATTAATAAAAAATAAAAAAAACATTTAAAAATTGAAGATCGTGCATGTGGGAATTTACAAAACAATTGAAAGTGTCTTACGGTTTCCGAGCACCGCAATTTATAAAAACTTATAAGTGCCGTGGAACATTCATGAACAAAGGATTGTTATCGGGATTTTGTTTTTAGCCATTGCGCATATATTACGGGTAAAGTCCCATGTGCGGTACTCATATTTGGGCGCAAAGAAATTGAATATTGAAAGTAAAAATTAACTGATGATAGTTGATTTTTGATGGTTATACCTATATGTATGTATATAATTGAAGCAATTTCAAACTTTGAGAAGTTTTAGAATTAATGAACTTGAACTTTGAAATAAAGATTTTGGTGAACTTTTTTTGGAATTTCAATTTATATTTGAAATCCTGCTTATATTTTGGGGAAAATTAAAAATAGAATTGTTTTGGTTATTTTTTTGGAACTTGGTGCGTATTTGGAATTATTAAAATGAGTGATAGAGGTGCTTTAATCCAGAAACGCGGTAGGGTTAAGGGATCGTTAACGAGAATCAAAGCTTTCGCGGACAGTATTTGTAATGAAACGGATGAAGAAGACATTAAAAATAGGTTAATAAAACTAGAAGATGCATGGGCCGAGTTTCAAGAAATAGAAGACGAATTATTGGTAATAGATGATCAAATTTCTGAAATTGAAGAATTTGAGGCCAAATATTTCGATGCGAAAAAATTGTTGAATCGGGCATTGCGTGAAAGGAATCAAGGGCAAGAAAAGGCATCGGCTTCGAACAATTTTCATTCTACTTTAAATCAGTCGTCGTTTGATAAAGGCCAGTTTCAACTTATGAGTGTTAGGTTAGCTCGGCTAGATATACCTCACTTCTCTGGAGACTATAGGGAGTGGTCATCGTTTAAGGATTTATTTCAAGCTTGCGTCCATGACAATGAAAATTTATCAGCATCACAAAAATTTCAATATTTAAAAGGCCTCCTAAAGGGAGCAGCCGCATCAATCGTCCGACATTTGAATATAACCGATGCAACTTATTTTGAAGCATGGTCAAAGCTTAACGAATGTTTTAATAAAAGATCCCATATAGCCAACTCTTACATAAAACTTTTTATGGAGCAACCTTCAATTAATCAATCCTCTGTTAGGAGTTTACGTACCTTAAGTGATACCTTTGATGAAGTCATTCGGGGACTTAAAGGCTTAGGTAAGGAAGCTGAAAGCCGGGACGCATGGTTAATCTATATTGGGGTTTCCAAATTGGATTATGAAACCAGGGAATTGTGGGCGCAAGAAATGTCACAAAAGGACTTCCTATGCTTTCAAGAATTTCTGGACTTTCTCAATAAAAGATGCAATACTCTAGAAGTCTGCGGTGGTATGTCGAGACGTGCTCATCAGTCTATAAGAGCTATGCATATCGCCACCCCCTCCAGCCAAAATGTATGTTTAAAATGCAAATCTAATCACCCTCTTCATCAATGTACAATTTTTAAAAATCAACCAGTTGTTAGGAGACGAGAATTTGTAATTTTAAATTCTTTATGCTTCAAATGTCTTGGTGCCAACCACTCTGTGCACGCTTGTCGCTCCAAAATGAGGTGTAGCCAATGTAAAGGATCTCATCATCCCCTGTTACATGAACCTCGGAAAGTTCCAACACAAAAGAGATACCCTTCTCCAAATCCTACTTCAGCTCATTGCTCAGAAGAACTCGGAGTAATCAGACCATCCTTTGCCGCTAATGATGCTACAATCAACACTGCTACAATCAACCCCTCTTCTATCAACTCCTCTTCAATCAACCATCCTATTAACCCGCTCTCAGCGAAAGACCCAACAGTGACATCCCTAAGTACCTGTGTAGAAAATCAAGTAGTTCAAGATCGCGGTTCTATCACCGCTGAAATTGCTCAACTACCTACAGCAATGGTAAACGTGTTAGATTATCAAGGACGGTTTGTACCATGCCGCGTACTGTTAGACTCTGGTTCTCAGATCTCCTTACTTTCGGAATCTTGTGCTCAACGATTAAAGCTCCGAAGAGAAAATGCAAGATTAAGTCTAACTGGAATTCGGGAGGTAGAAGTAGGCTCTACTAGAGGGACAACGACGATCAAGTTGTTCCCTAGGTGGAGTAAAATGGATGGCTTGAAAGTGCAAGCATTTATAATGAACAAGTTAACCTCGTTAGTCCAACCTTCAACAGTCTTAAGCTCAAGAAAGGAAGCTCTAAAGCACCTCCAACTTGCCGATCCGAATTTCAACGAACCGTGCGAAATAGACATTATCCTGGGAGCTGGCTGCGTTTTTAAAGTGATCAAAGGAGGTCAATTGTATGACAGTAGTGGTGAGCTCGTCGCTCAAGAGACCATGTTTGGTTGGGTAGCTGTAGACTCGTCTTCGTGCCCACTCAATCCAGTACAGAACTTTCATCTTCAAGCCTTCGAAAATATAGATAAAACATTGCGATGCTTTTGGGAAGTCGAAGAAATAGAGACCAAGGGTGAATTATTAACAGATGAGGAGGAGTGGTGTGAGTTACATTTCCAAAGACATTTAACACAGATAGGTAATCGTTATGCAGTAGGCTTGCCATTTAATTCTGAAGTGGCTGAACTGGGCGCATCTGTTCAAGGGGCAATAAAACGTCTCTATACTATGGAGAAAAGGTTTCAAAGAGATGCGATTTTCAAGGAGCAATATACGAACTTTATGAGGGAATATGAAGAATTGGGACATATGGAACTCATTCCGGCTGATGAGATAGCTACCAAACCGGAATCAGCCTTTTATCTTCCTCATCACGCCGTTTTCAAGCTTACTCCAACTCCAAAAGTCAGAGTCGTGTTCGATGGATCCTACAAATCTACTTCCGGAGTCTCTTTAAATGATAGATTAATGGTAGGGCCTACGATTCAAAGAGACTTATTTGCAATATTATTAAACTTTCGTAGATACGCTATAGCACTTTGTGCAGATGTCGAAAAAATGTATAGGCAAGTCCTGGTGATCCCGGAGAACAGAGACTTCCAGAGAATTGTATGGCGAGAGCAGCCTGACCTTCCTATAAGGCATTATAGACTCAACACCGTTACCTATGGAACAGCTTCGGCACCCTTCTTAGCGACACGAGCTCTCTGTCAAATCGCAAATGAGTTTCAAAATAAATATCCTGAAGAGTCGGCAATTATCAAAGGACATTTTTATATGGATGATCTCCTAAGTGGAGCAGATACTTTGATCAATGCATTAAGAATCAAAGAAAATCTTCAAACCATGTTAGCAGCTAAGGGATTTAATTTAACCAAATGGATGTCCAATGCGCCTGAATGCACCGCTAGTGACAACGAAACAAACACGGCAGCAGGATTATTAGCAATTGATGAAAATATGTTAACTACTAAGGTTTTGGGAATCCAATGGGACCCTAAACTCGACACTTTCCTTTACAAATTAATAGTACATGAGTCATCTGAGCTCACAAAGAGGAAGATACTTTCAGAATCATCAAGGATTTTCGATCCAATGGGTTGGCTTGCTCCTGTAACAGTGTCCGTGAAAATCCTGTTGCAGCAATTATGGTTATGCCAGTATGACTGGGATGATGTCCTTCCAAACGAACTGGTACATGTATGGCGAGTAATTAAAGAACAACTTCCGCTTCTAGCCTCAATTCGAATTCCCAGATGCATCTGTCTAGAAAGAAGTCGTCTTCAATTACATGGCTTCTGTGATGCCTCTGAACGTAGTTATGCTGCTGTAGTGTACTGCCGCAGTATTGTCCAAGACAAGATATATACTCGTTTGGTTGCGGCTAAGACCAAGGTGGCCCCTCTAAAACAGATTTCTCTCCCAAGGCTAGAATTAAATGGAGCCTTCTTACTCACGAAATTGATACGAAAGATTCTAGAATCATTAGAAGCAAATCTCACATCGAATGACATTTATGCGTGGACCGATTCAACGGTAGTTTTAGCTTGGTTGTCTGATACACCAAGAAAATGGAAAACATATGTGGCCAACCGTACGTCTGAGATCTTGACTACTATCCCAAGCGGCCAATGGAGTCATGTGCCTTCGAAGCACAACCCAGCTGACCCGGCGTCGAGAGGAGTATCACCGTCGCAGATACTAGACTTAGACATTTGGTGGAATGGTCCAAGATGGTTACAAACAGAACCAATAACTCCCCCATGAAAAGAATCTAGAAAAATGACGTTCGATACTACCGCCGAACTGAAACAAAATAGTCCAGTAGCTAACTTTCATCAACAAGTTTCATCCTCCACAATTTTTGACAAGCACTCATCATATACCAAGATTCTTCGGATCTTTTCCTATTGTGCTCGGTTCATCCACAACTCAAGGTGCCAACCGTCTCAAAGAAAATTAAAATGTTTAACTGCATCTGAATATAATCAAGCTGAAGTTCTATGCTTTCGAGTTGTGCAGCAAACCCACTTTTGGGCAGAAATAGGAAACTTAAGGCGAAGCCAAACGGTAAATTCTAAAAGTTTTTTAGCTGCGTTATGTCCATTTCTGGATTCTAACGACGTCCTCCGAGTTGGAGGAAGATTAAACTACTCTAGCTATAACTTCGATGCAAAACATCCCGTAATATTACCGAAGGATCACCCATTTAGTCGTCTGCTCGTGTCCGCATGGCACATAACTCATCTTCATCCTGGACCGTCCACCCTCATGGGAATCTTACGCCAACGTTTCTGGATATTGGGATTACGAGATATAGTACGGAAGGTATATCATCAATGCATGACCTGTTTTCGTCATCGAGTTACTCGAGGGGCTCAGTTAATGGCCCCCCTGCCTGAAGCGAGAATGGAACCAACGCGCCCGTTTTTTAACGTTGGAATCGACTACGGAGGACCGATTCAACTATGCGCACGTATATCCAGAGGTGTACGACCAGTAAAGGGATATTTCGCACTTTTTATTTGTTTGACTACTAGGGCCGTGCACTTGAGTGCTGTAACAGATCTAACTGCCGAGGCATTTATAGCATGTCTCAGACGATTTGTTTCTCGCCGTGGTATACCAGCTCAAGTCTTTTGCGATAATGCAACAAATTTTGTTGGTGGACGAAAACTACTTAGTGATTTACACCGCTTTGCATTAACTAGTTATGAAAATCCATTAATCTCTAGTTTTCTTTCACAGAACCGAATTAATTGGAATTTTATACCACCAAGGGCCCCACATTTCGGTGGGATATGGGAGGCTGCTATAAAGTCTACGAAATTTCACCTTCGACGAGTAATGGGAGAAACTACCCTATCACTGGAGGAGTTTTCCACTTTACTTACACAAATTGAGGCGATTTTAAACTCCCGACCTTATGCACCACTATCACCCGATCCAGAAGATCTAGATGCGTTAACACCAGCTCACTTTTTGATAGGGCAACCGCTCACAACCCTTCCCGAAGGAGAATACTCAAGTACCAGAATATCGCGTTTAGGAAGATGGCAGCAAATTCAGAACATGCTTCAAGGTTTTTGGAAACGTTGGAGAAATGAATGTTTATCCGCGTTGCAACCTCGTCCTAAATGGAGAACCAAAACGGAGTCGCTTAAAATAGGACAATTAGTTCTAATAAATGAAGACAATACCCCACCTACACACTGGCTTATAGGAAGGATTCTTGAGGTGCATCCTGGTCGTTCGAGTAGGTTGCTTGTTCGAGTAGCAACAATAAAAACCAAAAATGGCATATCGTCGCCTTAGAGTGTAAACCTGCTAACTAACTTTAATGAAATTTTACAGGGCGGACAAAAAACTTAATATAATTTATATTTGCAGCTTACAAAGTAAACCAAAAATATAGTTGGCTTATTTTGTAATATTGAATAGTAAATACTATAAATAAACAAATAGAATTTAGTAGTTACTGGTTTATGAGCGATTTTGTAACTTAGCAGGTTTTCGTAGAAAGTACGGCTTATGTTGTGATGGACTTAGCAGGTTTTTTGGTATAAATGAAAGAAATTTGTATTATAAGGAATTAGTTTACTAATGAAGAAATAAACTAAAGTATGAATTCAAAGAGCATTTTAGAGGAAAACAATAAATAAAACGTAAATCTTTCTTTTATAAAAACAAAAAGGTAACTTAAAAATTGCAATTGAAGTATTTCACTCTATACTTAGCAAATCAATACTTTAAACTAAACTTAGGTAATTCAAGTAGGAACATAATTGTATTTTTCAGTCATGAGGTAAATTATCATAGTAAGAACGGCAATCCTCAGGAAGAATCCTTTTTAAATACTGCAGGTATTCAAACTTTCTGGCAGTAATCTTTCTTGTGTTTCCGTAGAGATTCGGAAGCTGAGAAAACGGCAAGGGGACAACTGCCGACGATTTTCTTTGCGGTATTGTTTGCCATACATGAGAAAATCTTAATTTGAAATATAATTCACCACTTGGGGTGTATCGTCAGGCTCGTATATCAGTCACTTTAGCGTCACCTCTGCCGCGACCAGGACGAATGCTTTTGAAGAATTGAACCATGTCAAATTTCTTGAAAAACTTATAGCTGAGGTAAGTTACGTCATAAGGCTTTGGTTTTTTCCTAGCTGATCTACAGACTTCAACATATTCTGCAGGAGCATGAATATCTCTATTCTTAAGTGCTCGTTCGATTCGCATACAATCAGCTTCCATCTGAGTATGGCCCACTTCAAGAAACTTTTGCTCAATAATTATGTTGTGATTCATAGCCATGGACAACAAAGCATTAGACATCACACAGTTCCTATTCTGATAGGTGCACCCATCACTGTAAAAAATTATTGTAAGTGGTTCTGTTGACTCATTTTGTGGCAAAACCTTTTTTTCAATTAAATCGATCCATATGTTTGCAAACTCATCAGAATTTAGTCCTCCTTCAGTTTCATTCCATAAGTAACAGTATCCGTTTCTGTTTTTTAAATTATAAAATGTCAAATTATGTACCTGAAGCTTTGTTTTGTAATATAAACTACTAACTTTTAACTTCGGTGCCATCAAAGCGGCTGGCAAATCAACTGTAAAAACAATATTTTCTTCATTTTTGTCTTTGACCTTTGGTACTCTTTTTTCTGTTAGTGTTCCGAATATTCTTCTTCTGACAAATTCCCAAATTTGTACAGAGCGCATTTCTCACACTGGTCTTTTTTGGGAAATATAGACTCAGGTTTTTAGCGTCAAAAGTTTCGTAAAAAGGAGCTATGGATAAAGGTGCACACCGCGACTAGTACACCAATCATTTTTGTAGAATTCGTAAAGAGATCGCTTTGTTGTCCATTCCGGTAATAAGTATTTTTTGTGGGTTGTGGGGCGACAGTAGTGGATTCCATAGTAGGCAAAGAGTCTAAAAAACTGTCCATTTCATTACATTCTCTGCTAAGAAGAGGTATTCTCGATTCCAAATCACAAACGAGCTCTTAAAGCATTACTTGGGTTTATGACAATTGCTTGCTTTTTTTCCAACTAAAAGCACAGTCCATCTACCAATGCCGAGCGTGTTGAGAAACATAGTTCTGCAGACTTTACTTCGCTCATCTTGTTTTTTTAAATAATATACAAGTAACTGATTTCTTCTAGACTCTTCATTTTCTTTTCATCCTCGTGGTCTTTTGGTAGGACAGGTTGTCATCATCAACATACTTTTTTTTTCTTGCCAACTCATGCTCCAAAATCCTTTAAATATACTTTTCCTGTCTTCTTCTGTAAAGCTTGCACTTTGTGTAAATGTGTAAATTATTCATTCATTCATATTACATGCGTGTGGGGCTACAGCGCAATGCATACCAACCCTTGAACCGCAACAAACAGCCGTTAAAATTAAATTTGAGCCTCTCAGAGATCTCAGAGAAAATGGTTATGAATTTCAAACCATAAATCCATTTAGATATCAATGAGCCCCACAAACAATAAAACTGAATTCAAATAATAGGCACTTACCTTTGCAAAATATCTATCAGTACTAAAACAATACGAAATATACGCAAAAATTAAGTTTTTGTAGTAAAATACAAGTCATCGGCAAAATTACAATTCTCAATGAGGGGAACGCTGGAGTTAGCAGTGAAATTTATACTGATTGGATTTAGCAGTTTTACTCATCAGATATTTTTCGATACTTATACTAATAGATTGCACTAACTGTTTTGCTTGGACGATGCGACATTTCTTTCTCTTTCGAACGGTATAAAAATGTCACATGTGATGAAAATGGATTTAGCAGGTTTACTCTCTAAGGCGACGATATGTAAACGAGCGGTCACCAAACTCTACAAGCTACCTATTGATGAGAGTCAAGACAAGTCTTGACGAGTGGGAGGATGTTTAGAATCTTAAAATTCCTAATTTAATTGTTTTGCTTTTTTTCCTTTTCTTTCTAACGTTATTTTTAAATTATCAATTCAAACTCTTCCATTAATCCTCTATATTTTTCATTTTCTGTAATTTGTCATTTCATACTTCTAAAATTAAATTCTTACTGTTAAACCTTACGGTTAAAATCAAATTGTATTTGTTTGCACGAATATTGAGTTATCCCAAAGTTATACCCACAAATTATATTCAGTCTTGTTCCAACTACCGACTCGGAAAGAAGCAAAAATAAAGTAAAGTTAAAGTTAGTTCTTGGTTGTTTTTTATTTTGTATATCTAAGTGAAGTTAAAGTTGAGTGCAAGGTGATAAACTATCTATAGAGCAACGAGCCGTTCTATAAGGCAGCGCAAAACTGGTTTTTAAGGTGCAAAAAACCAGCAACCACCTTTTGGTCAACGAGCAGACTTGGTCCTTCGAGTTGTACGAGACACTCCGTTTAGAAGATATGTTGGTTCAAAGTATGAGCAAAATGTGAAAACGAAGAATATTGGGAATTTGCTCACACTTTAAACGTAGTGGATAGTACCTTATGCGCCTGCTTGTAAACCTGCATTTAGTGCATTGTCATAAAGATATTTAATGTTAATTAATTTCAAATGCAATAAAATCAATTATTTAAAAAAATGGAAGAATATTGTTTCATTTGTAAACAGAATTTTAGTCAGGGAAATTCTGTTACTGTAATAAGGGGTATTGAAAATTTAAGAAGGGTAAGCCTTGAAAGAGAAGATGGAAATTACAAAATGTTGAAAAAAGTAAGCTCCATTAAAATCCATTTAAAATGCAGACAAAAATATATTTTGGAGGAAAATGATAAGTTTAGGTATATACTTGTATTTTGCATTAATATGAATAATATGAATGAACCATTTCAATAATTTTCGGCAATAAATTCCTCCATTTAGGTACAATATTGAAGATTCGAAACCACCAACTTCAAATAAATTTAAATACAGCCCTATAAAAAAGATGAAAATGAAGAAATGTTGCCTTCAGAATCACTTTTGGATCCTTATGATGAAGTAAATGAAAAACTTGAGGATTAAATAAATATTTCATCAGAAAAATATGTTTTTTTATGGGATTTTCGATATTTCTTTGAGAAGGTGAATTTTATTATTTTTTTAAGGTTGACATGGGCTATAGACTAATTAGTGTAAAGCAACGTAATTAGGCTCATCTTTCCGGTAAATGTATATTCTTTTATTTCGTGTAAAGATGAAAAGGTTAAGTGACATCATTTAGAAGATATGTGGGTACAAAGTGTGAGCAAATTCCCAATATTCTTCGTTTTCACATTTTGCTCATACTTTGAACCAACATATCTTCTAAACGGAGTCACTCAAGTTTTTGTTCTTTATATTAAGAGAGAGCACACAGTTAGCTAAAAGATGAGTCTAATTAGGTTGCTATACGATAATTAGTATAGAAGTTATTCAAATTTGAGTAAGTTAAAAAAAAACATTTTCTTCTTTCGTAAACACCCTGTATCTTAGGGGATAGTGGGGATAGCCCCCTCTCTAGAACAAATTTTTATTCCAAATACATCCAGGAATCACCCCTGAGAATATTAGCCAAGTAGTCCAACAGAGAATTTATGGAACGTCTGATGACCTATACAAGTTGCGAATTAGGGGATGTGAATATTTTAAATCTTTAAAATGGCGATATCTCATGAACGGCACTTCGTACGAAAAAATGTATAATAGAAATTTTTGTAGATAATCGCTTAATCTACAAACTTCGTAAACACTGTTTTATGATAAGACTTACTGTTCAAGAGATATTAGTAAAAAACTGATTTTCCTGTTTTTAGGGGGTTGTTTTTGGGGGTAGCGTACAACCAATTTTCCGAAACTTTTTTTTAACATATTCTACTCACTAAAAACTATTATTTACAAAAGAAATTGGAGAGTTAACATTTTGTTGGAGGGTTTCATTAACATTTTTCCCTCACGACTGGACTAATATTTGGAAACATAAAAATACTATGTACATGGTTTGGGAGTTTTACCAACTAAACACATCCAACAAGGAATAAAACTATTTTAATAAATAATAAATTATTATATTTTCTACATACCAGATCCAGCAGCCGCCTCAGTGCCTTCCTCATTAACTTCCAAGAACGCTTTATGAATAACTTTACCAACAGATACTTCTTTCTCTGATATGTCTTGAAAATCGGGATTCTCAAAAATTTTCGTCATGCCCATCTACACCAAAAAAAAAATTATTTAAAATTTATTAAAAAATCAAAAGACAAAATTTTTTACGCACCTTCTTGAAAGCATCAGACAACTCAATGGAATATTCTATTTTAAATTTAGGCAATTTCACACGCAGCCTGACAGTGCTTCGTTCGCGTTTCATAAGTTCTAGGATATTTGTCGCTTGGAGTTTTTCCCCCACTTCCTTGAAATGTCCTTCTTTGGGGAGGATTATAAACATTGACATATCTGAGCCCTTGTAAGGCAAATCAAGGATCTGGGAGTCTAACTCTTCATTAATATCAAAACTAAATCTTTTCTCCAAATTCATCATATCGACCTCGACGGTATGTCCATCTAGGGTGTGGAATGGTTCCTTTTTGGTGTTTTCTACTTTAAATGCATGCTCCCATTGTGCTTTGAAGTGAATGGCGTTAACGATTACAGAAGCAGTAAGTGGTGAAATATCGGTTGACTTTATAATGTCATGAATGGCTCCATCTGTTTTTTCCGACACCCAGCTATTAATAACTTCGGCAGCTGATGCGTCACCAAAATCTAAATTCTCAGCTGTCGAAAAGAAGTTCTTTGAGACAATATCCAAATATTCCGGCTTCACGCTATATTTTGAGGATACATAGATTTTGTTTGCCATCTTCAAGAATGGACAATGCTGATGATGTTCGAGGAGTTCCTTGAAGTTTGCTCCAAAATGCTGACGATCTGCGCCCTCCGCGAATAGTCCTGTACTAAGTTGCCTTGCCGTTTCTCCTTTTGCGCCCATGAGCAGCATTGCTGTTGCAGTTTGAACCGAAATTGGTGAAAGAACAACATTTTGATCTAAAGTGTCAATAGCGTTTACATAGAGGCTTAATCCAAACGCAGAACTTGATGTAGCAAATGTATCACTAACGTGAGGATAGGATAACGAAATAAGCGATGCTAGAACAGCTAATAGAACTGCAATTGAAAAGTTTTTAATATAAAACACAAATTATTTTAATATAACGCACAAATAATTTTAGCCATTTTTAAGACAATCCTCCCGAAAGATCGCATGAAAAGTCTGGGTATGAACTAATAAATAATAAATGGAAAGATTTATTCGAGCTGTTCTTCTTTATCATTGCATTAATTAGTCTCTGACAAAAAAAAAACCAGTTTTAAGCAAAAAAATGCACCCACAATACAAGCAAACTATGAAACTTGATAACAATTATAATAAACTTCTTTTCAACACACCACAAAAAAACTGTGACCAAGAAGGTTAGCAGTGGTAAAAAATTATCAAATTTTGTTGCATCGTTACTGAAAGTTTATGTAATTGGAATTTTTATTTTGGATTAACATATTTTTGAAATTTTGATAATACCAAGAAATTATGAAAAAAAAATACCAGCGATAAGTAATGTTATGTAATTTTTATTTCTTAATTTTTTTTACATATTAATAATTAATGAAAATTCTGCCATCTGTTTTGTACCTTCTGGGGTTATATTTTAGTACTGAAACTAGAAAAATGATAACAAATAGAATTTATCCAAATGGTAGTTTTACCTTTCAAAAATTCAGGATAAGGTTTTATTTTTGGGTTGTGTAGGGGGTTCGGTGTAAGTCAGTTGGCCGCCATTGTCAAAAAAACTATTGAGAGAGAATACAAAGACAAAGTATCCGATAATAACTATTCTTTATTTACGTCGCAAGGATGGTTGTGGTGTTTACACTAACCAGGTTGATGCGGAACTGCAGGGTGACGACGAGATGCACTCAGTTGGGAGACCCGGATAGCGATGATGGGGGATATTTTTGAAGATATACTTCTTTAGGCGCGTTTTGAAAATATTATGAGAGTAAATTTTGAGGAATTCGCAACACGGGAATGCGCAACACAGGATTCCGAGAAGGCGCAGCACGGAGGATATGGGCGAAGGTGTGGAGGCAATGTAGGGGAAGCATTTCAACTCCCATTCTTCATCCGCACTGGGATTATCATTATTATGGGCATCTGAAAATTCGTAGCCGATGCCGGTTCATGGTGTCGATGGGTGAGGGTTTTTATGCCGAGGCTATGGCGGGAAATAAATTTCATGTTCGATTCATCAGCTAAACGTAAGTTGGGGTTTTTAGTCCAGTCAAATTAGAGGTTTGACTGGAAGATAATTCCGAAGCTGCTGAAAATTGGAACAGCCGTTAAAAACATTATTATACACAAGCTGTAGAGACTGCCACGCGAATGGGCGGCTGCAAACTTTTTTATTCAAGGTCAAAGGGTCAAAATATCAGTTTTTTGCAAATATCTGCTAAACCGTACGTCTTATCAGAAAATTGGGTTTACAACGTTTGTAGATTAGGCGATTATCTACAAAAAAATATATTATACATTTTCTCGTAGGAATTGCCATTTCTGAGATATTGTCGTTTTAATAAGTTAAAATACTCATATTCTATCATTCCCGACTTGTTAAGGTCATCAGAAGTTTAATAAATCCTTTGTTGGAGTACGCGGCTAATATTTTCAGGGGTGATTTATTTATTTATTTATTTTATTAATTTACAGCTTATGTACAAAGACTAACAGTCTTAAATTATTGTACATTCATTATAAACATGTTATACAGGAATACAATACAGGGAAAAGTTGAGATATAAATACATAGTGTGCATGAGAAATTATGAGTAATAAGAGAAAAATAAAACAAAAGAAAAAAAAATATATACATATATAAATTTAAATTTAAAAAAGAAAAAAAAGAAAAGTTAAAATAATTGACAAAAGAAAAAGGAAATGAAAAAAATAAAATAAAAAAAAAATAAAAAAGAATCCACAAACAAGATTAACTTTATTTTCCTATATTCATGCTCTTACAGCTCTATAAACTAAAAGTTCGAAGAGACGCTTCTTGAAAATGCCCGCTGAATCGATACGTTGCAATTCAACCGGGAGAGAGTTCCAAAGTATAGCAACGAAGACAAAGAAAGAACGTTGTCCAATTAAAGTGCGAAAACGCGGAATAATCAAATTTTTATTTCTAAGTGACTGTGAAAGCTGCACGAACTGGTTGAGGTATGCGGGTTTGCGATGGTTCAGGACGTCGTGAAGCACAAGCAAAAGCCTAAATTCACGGTAAACGCTAATGGAGCAACCTAAAACGGAATTTCGATAAGGTGATATATGATCAAATCGGCGTAAGTTATATACAAAGCGCACGCAGTCATTAAAGGCTACTTCGAGTTTTCTCGCACAAGACGGGTCTAAAGACGAAAAAATGCATAGACCATGCATTAGGTGAGGTAGCAGTAAGGCTTTAACTAAATTCAAACGGACAGACCTATTGAGCAAACCACAGTGGTACCTAAGTTTTGACAGAAGGCCATAAATTTTGCCAATAATGAGAGTGATGTGGTCGCAGCAGGTCATACGGCTATTCAGAATAACTCCTAGATTTTTTACTTTTTCGACGGAAGTGAGGGGAACACCATTCAAGACGATATCTGGCAGAATAGGACGAGAGATGGGAGTGTGAGAGAAATATATACAACGGGACTTCGATGGATTTAATTGAAGTAGGTTCAACGTCGACCAGCACGAAATGCGGCGTAAATCTGCCGAAATCTTTTCAGCAGAAGAAACGATTTGGCTTTCTGGTGCAGATATGTATATAAAGTTGAACATCATCAGCGTACATGTGGATCTTGGAGTCTATTACCACTAAAGGAAGGTCATTAATAAAAATGCTGAACAGTAGTGGTCCGAGAATGGAACCTTGAGGGACTCCCGAGCTAAGTTGGGCAATTGAAGAACTGCAGGCGCCTAGTTTAACTTGTTGAGATCGGTGCGTTAAGAAGCTATGCAGAAGTTTAAGGGCTGTTTGAGAAAAGTGGGCTTGTGAAGAGAGTTTTTGCAGAAGCAAAGTGTGATTAACGCTATCGAAGGCTTTTGAGAAATCAAGCAACAATAGACAGCACACGTGACGCTCATCAAGAGAGGCACGAATATCATTCGTGACTTTAAGGAGAGCAGTTTCGCAGCTGTGGTATTTGCGGAACCCAGATTGCCACGCATTTATAAAACGAAGTCGTTCGCCATGTTCAAGTATTTGGATGGATAACATCTTTTCCAGCACTTTTGCTAAGAATGGGAGTATACTAATGGGTCGATAGTCAGAGGGGCTAACAGGAGAGGGACACTTGGGAATGGGTGTAATTAAAGCGTGTTTCCAACACTTTGGGAACTTTGATACCGTAATACAGGAGTTGAATAAGTGAGTCAGAATAGGCAGTAAGCAAGGTAGCAACATATTTAGAAACCTAGGTGAAATATTATCGCTACCAACAGCTTTAGATTTGATCGATTTAAGGGCAGTGATGACTTCAAGGGAATCAACACAACGAAAATAGAAGCCTCCAGAAGAAGCAGTAGCAGGGATATTAGCATGCTCTGCCGTTTGGTTAGATATAAAGTGCTGGTTAAGAGTTTCAAGACTGAGGTTATGAATAGTGGCTTCATTCTTAGTGTGTACACCTAAATTGCGCAAATTAATCCACACGGTTGTCACTGAAAGAGAGGGGTCAAGCTTACGGCTATAATAATTTCGTTTAGCTTCCTTAATTTTAGCAACAACAAGATTCCTAAGGCGTTTAAAAGATCTCCTTGCAACATTACTTTTTACTCTTAAAAATAATTTATATAAAAACTCCCTTTCAATAATAAGTGATTTAATTTCATCAGTGAACCAAGGTTTGGATTTAGCTAAGCAAATTTTACTTCTGATAGGCACAAACTCATCATACAGGTCAAGGAACATTCTATTGAACTTAGCAATTTTCTCATCAACATCAGTCATTGAGAAAATGTCAGTCCATGGTAAACTACGACATCTAAGGTCAAGACATTCTTGGTCAATATTAGAGAAATCACGATAGGTAAACTTTTTCGCCAGTGGGGAATCAACATTAAATCTATGACATGCAAATAGAATATCATGATCCAGATAGCTGGGCGGAGAGATTTGGTTAATAAAAAGAACAGAATCGATATCGTTTGTGAGAAATAGGTCAAGCAGGGAAGGTGATCTACAATTAAAGTAAGTAGGGAGCTCATTCACAGAGTCCAAGCCAAGGGATTGCACAAAGTAACGGAAAGATTGTTGTAGGGAAGAATTTACTAATAAGTTCACATTAAAATCACCACCTACCAGTATGCTTTTATACCCACTGGACAGGTGCTCAAGAGTATCATAAAATTCTTTAGCATTGTTAGAATTAAACATGCCAGGAGGAGAGTATAGACGTTTTCAAACCTCGTGACATCCCGCGCATCTTCCCCAGCTAAGCTCTTAAAAATGTTAAAAAGTTCAGACAAAAGCTTCACTTAACTCCTCCTATCAAATCACTTGCTGCCATGTAATCAGTCGCGACTGCGTATTGCTGAAGGGAGGTGTATTTTTCTGGGACTTCGATGATTATTTAAAAAAATTACAAATTATGACTGAAAACACCCGTTTTTATATATTTTTTTTATTTTAAGGTTTTTATATTTTACACAAATGCCACAGAAATAATTTGTAGTAATTTCTACTAAAAAATACGATATTTGTGTTTTTATCACTTTGATTACTAGATTTTTGACATTTTCCGCCAGTCGCAAGCGCGCTTCTGCCCGGGGAGGTTGTGTTGCTTGCGGCTGCGGAGAACTCTCAATTTATGAATGAAAATGCTCATATCTTTAAAAGAATTTTTTCCAGCAATTCTTTTAATTTATTTTAAATTTAGGGATGGGAAATATTTAGCATAATTATAGTAAAATTATGCTTATTACGATGGATAAACTGCCTTTGTTGAGCAGGAGTTTTACATGTATTTGAAAGCTCTGCTCAATACATATAAAGATTACTTAACTTTATTCATCCGGCATGCGCACATCCCTTCCCAAATTATTTTGTTGAGTTTTTTCTGCGTTTGTTGCCTTTTTAAGTTAAAAGAGGGGAAATGATAGAACAAATTTTATGAAATTGGGCAACGAGGTGCGCAGAACACTTCAAATTATTTGTGTCTCGGAGTTTGAAAACTTCTATACACACAGACTAGTAGGAGCTTATCGACAGAGCTAGAAACTTCGACACATAAAAAGTCAATTCCAGGTTGTTTAGAGAAACCAACAATTTTTGACTTCAAATTATCACGCAAGTAAATCGCCACACCGCCGCCGACGCGACCTTGACGATCATTACGAAATAATTTGAAACCATCAATAGAAACCGAAGAGGAGGGAATGGAATTGTTGAGCCAACTTTCACAGATTAAAAGCGCATGCACACCTGAATTAATAAATATCTCGTTAAGTTCTTCAATTTTCGGTCTAATACTTCGCGAGTTCATTAAACAAGCATTGAAACCATCATATTTTGCACTAAAAATTTTGACCAAAGTTCTCACTCGGTCCTCGCTACTAAAATCAAACGACATTGAGACTTAACAACACGAAACAACGAACATCGTCAAGAAGCGGATATGCGGAGCAGAAAAGAGGAGATGAAAATTTCGCCGAATAGCATGAATACATAACGAAAAAAAAGGAGTATAAAATAAAATATGAAATTAAACAAAAATTTAAAACTAGTTGGGATGTGGGTTCGACCCTTTCGGTCCACACGATCAACTTCCCAGTAAGATGGATGTTGAATATTATGAATGGATATTTTAATAATAAATGAACAATAGGCAATATAGAATATATTCATAATACCGAGAATTTGTCACAATTGTTTATCAATATTTTCGCTAAAATGTCAAACTAAATGTGCGCACTTACAAGATTAGGATGAAGAAAATGTATATAAAATTGATGTATTAATGTTTTTCGGAACCCCAATGAAGTCGATATAGTTTTTAGTTCGCGCGGTATCGTGCAGGTACAAAAATCACTTAAGTCATTTAAACCAAAAAACCGCTGGACCGAATATTATAAAAATCTTTTCAGATTATATTGTCGCTAATACGCTTCGAACGGCACCTTAAGTCAATATCTTTTGTGGTTCGGGCGATATCGTGCAAGTACAAAAATCACTTACGTCGCTTAAACAAAAAAACGGCTGGACCGAATTTCATGGAAATCTTTTCAGATCATATTTTGGTTAATACTCTTCGAACGGCACGTCAACTAAGTCGATATCTTTTATAGTTCGCGCGATATCATGCAGGTACAAGAATCACTTAAGTCATTTAAACCAAAAAACCGCTGGACCGAATATTATAAAAGTCTTTTCAGATAATATTGTCGCTAATACGCTTCGAACGGCACCTCAAGTAAGTCAATATCTTTCGTGGTTCGGGCGATATCGTGCAGGTACCAAAATCACTTACGTCACTCAAACAAAAAAACGGCTGGAACGAATTTCATGAAATTCTTTTCAGATCATATTTGGGTTAATACGCTTCGAACAACACCTCAACGGAGTCGATATCAGTTTTGGTTCGCGCGATATCGTGCAGGAAAAAATGACCACATCCGTACGCACATACACACACACACACACACACACACATACTTCCTCCCAATTTTTTGCTTAAAATGCTCCTGGGACCTTGAAAGATGAAAATACGTTGAAATTTTCGATTTCGATTTTCGGACCGATTACAATAACTTCCTATACTGGGAAGTTAATAAAATATTAAAAATGAATGAAAAATAAGAAGTTAAATTAAAAATTAAATTAAAATTAAATTCAAGAAACAGAATTAACCAGAAACAAAAACAAAAGAAAAATAAGATTAAAACAAACAGAAAAAGAAAATTACTCCCTCTCTCAAACGCTGGCGCTGAGTGGATCCAGTGTCTCCATCGATGGGCATTGCAGTTGAGAAATATCCCGCACCACAACAAAGTTGTCCTCCTTTTTCCGTTTTATTCGGACAAGACCGTCCCTGGTAGAAACAGACTGCAGCTGTCCGAGTCTGCGCTGTTTTAAAGCCTCTCGTAATAAAATGTTGTTTATAGATGAGAGGCTTTCATTCACGTAGACTGGAGAATCGGCCGTGAAACCATCAAGCTCACAAAGCGGAAATTTCAGTTTATTCCTCTCCTTCAAGGCGAGCATGAACGCCTTTGCTTCGCGCTGGCCAGAAAATTTGACAATTATAGGTCCACTCTGCTGGCGAGATTTGGATCGTAGTCGAAAAGCATCAGCATAGGTGGAGAGCTGGTGGTTGATTTTCGATGACAAGTCAGCAACTATTTTTATGAGGGACTCATCAGGCTTCATAGGAATTAGCCTCTGATTCCGTTGCAAATCATCCATTTGAATTGCGTTATCAGCCAGCTGGGAGCTGATAATCTGAAGGTCTTCGGCATGATCAGCTGATGCTGCTTTTTTTCTAAAACAGCGACCTTCGCCTGCAGCGCCTGGATGTTATTATTTATATTACCCAGCTGTTTTTTGTTTTCATCCGAGATGGACTTTAGCCCCTCCGTTAAGCGAAGTTCGATGGAGTTAAAGTGATCTTGGAGGGTTTTAGTGGAATCGCAACAGTCATTAATACGTTGTTCTGTATTCCTGAAGGCAGTGAAAAGTTCATCTATTTTTTTTGAGAATCGGGATTCAAGAGCCGCTAGTTGTGTGTCAAAATTCTCTTCCTGGCAGGCTTCGGAAGGTGCGCGAGCAAGGCCTCTAGTTATTATTGGAGAAGGATTGTTTAAAATTTGTTTTTTTGTTGGCACTTTCCCGGTTTTGCACTTATCCGACGACATTGTTGTAATTAAAATGTGTAAAAAGAGAGAAATTAGGCGCGAAAAATTAAATTATGATGGAAAAATTGTGCGATTAAAACGGATTTGACCGGACCACAGAGATAGCGTTCTATTCACTCTGACTCATAGTCAACAACTTCCTGGATATATTTGGAGAAAAAAATTGTTCTACAGAGGGCGGCTATCTCCACTATCCACTAAGGTACAGGGTGATTAGGGAAAAAATTTTGTTTTTTTTTTAAATTTACTGAAATTTGAATAACTCCTAAAGTAATTATCATCCATCCATCCATCCAATGGCGCTACAGCCCAAATCGAGCTTTGGCCTCCTCAAGGGCATTTCTCCAATTTTGACGGTCCCTTGCAGCATGTCTCCAGTTCCGGATGTTGAGCATTGACTCGGCGTCAGCCGTCACAGAGTCTATCCATCTCCTCCTGGGTCTACCTACTGGCCTACTTCCCGAAATTTCTGATGCCATAAGCCGTTTTGGGATGCGATTGTCCTCCATTCTGATCACGTGGCCGGCTAGTCTCAATCTGTTGATTTTTATTAAAGTTGAGAGTTGTGGGTCGTCAAAAATTTCATACAACTCGTTGTTGTATCTTCTTCGCCATATTCCATCCTCTCTGATTGGGCCTATTATGCATCTGAGAATTTTCCTCTCAAACCTGTTGACTCGTTCCTCTATGTCCTGGGTCATAGTCCAAGTCTCGCTACCATAACACAGTACTGGTCGTATTACTGTTTTGTAGAGTGAGAGTTTCGTTTTCCTGTGCACAAATCTTGAGTGCAGGATTTGTTTTTGGGCATAAAAGGCTCTATTAGCCAGTAGTATTCGTCTGGTTATTTCTTCTTTTTCTTCGTTTCTTTTTGTGATAGTAGACCCAAGGTAGACTGTTTTATCGACTACTTCTAGGTTATGTTCGTCTAAAAAAAGTAAAGTAAAGTAATTATCATAAAGTAGCCTAATTCCGCTCATCTTTTAGGTAAATGTGTATTCTTTAATTTGGTGTAAAACATAGCAGCCTGAGTGACTCCGTTCAAAAAATATGTAGACTCAAACCAATGCTATTATGCCGCAGTTGAAAGACGAGTAACTTTTTATTTGTTCACGATAAAACTACTACTACTACCTACAAAACTACCCAAAATAAACACTTATTGTATATGGAAATATTGTAGGTAATAGTTTGGTGCATCAGAAAAGCAAAAAAAAAATGTACTGTTAGTAACGAATTTTTTGAGAAAAACGAAGAAATCTGCCAGGTCTAGATTCTAAGCATTGTTTGAGCCTATATATTTTTTGAACGGAGTCACTCAGGTTGCTGTGCTTTATACCAAATAAAAGAATACACATTTACCTAAAAGATGAGCCTAATTAGGCTACTCTATCATAATTACTTTAGGAGTTATTCAAATTTCAGTAAATTTAAAAAAAAACAAAATTTTTTCCCTAATCACCCTGTATCTTAGTGGATAGTGGAGATAGCCGCCCTCTGTAGAACAATTTTTTTCTCCAAATATATCCAGGAATCACCCCTGAAAATATTAGCCGCGTACTCCAACAAAGGATTTATTAAACTTCTGATGACCTTAACAAGTCGGGAATGATAGAATATGAGTATTTTAACTTATTAAAACGACAATATCTCAGAAATGGCAATTCCTACGAGAAAATGTATAATATATTTTTTTGTAGATAATCGCCTAATCTACAAACGTTGCAAACACAATTTTCTGATAAAACGTACGGTTTAGCATATATTTGCAAAAAATTGATATGTTGACCCTTTGACCTTGAATAAAAAAGTTTGCAGCCGCCCAATCGCGTGGCAGTCTCTACAGCTTACGTATAATAATGTTTTTAACGGCTGTTCCAATTTTCAGCAACTTCGGAATTATCTTCCAATTATGGCGTTTTTTCGTCTATTTTAATTGGACTATTTCGTGGGAATAGGAAGATTCGTATTGTTTAAGGCAAAAACATATTAGCCGCGCCAAACTGGCTGTGCTTTTATTTTTGTATCGCTGACTTACATTTTTCAGAGGTATTTTACCAGTATACTTAATTTCTAGTTCGCCCGTAGGCTAATGTTTTTTACTCGCTTACTTTGCCGCTTTCAGAATGCCTGCAATGACTATTTTTCTTACCAATTCATTTGGGTGCATGATTTCTTTGCGATGTCTGTTTTGCATTAGCTGGAACATATATGACAAGATTGGTGTATTACGTATTTTCCTTTCGAATACCTGTAACTCATTTGCTACCGTTCGGGATACTGGACGCCATATGAGGAAAGCGTAGGTTAGTGCTGGTCGTACTATTCTTTTATAGAGCAATGTTTTAGTTTCTTTTGGAAGCGTTTTATAATTAATTAACGGCTTTAGTCTTGCTACTATTATACGGGCGTTTTTCAGTTTGAGTAATACGTGTGGGCTCCACTTTAATCTGTGGTGCATCCGGACTCCCAGATACTTCATAAAATATTTGGGTTTTATTGTGAGACAATTAATGGTTATTTTGCAGAGTTTTATTTATTTATTTATTCGCCAAACAAGGCACACTTAAACTAGGTATACATATACTTAGATTAAAAAGCATAGTATACTAAACGGTCTTTTATAATTTACATTACTGACAGCTACTAAAAACCTACTATTGTTAGAGAGGGGGTTATGTTAGTAGGGATGGATCTGTTGACGGGCTCGGTCCTTGCGTAATCGGTGCGGTGTGGATATTCCCTAAGTAGTTTAGTGTGTCGTGTGTGTCGACAGAAACTGCACTTTAAGCTTTCCACTTAGGACGTCAAAGGCAACGCAAGATATGAGCAGTTTCCTCCTGCTAGATAACGACATGAGATCAAGCACTTTGAGCCTGTCCAAGTAGTGCGGTAAGGTTTGGTAGTCATGGGGGTTGTGTAGATGTCTCAGGGCAAAAAGAAGAAATCTCTTTTGAATGGATTCCATCCTCCTGCTGCTCACTTGGAATATAGGATCCCAGATAGGACACGCATATTCCAGGATAGGGCGGACTAAAGAACAGAAGAGTGGTTTTGTGACCAGTGACGGATTAACCCTTAATCAAATTAAGCAATTGCCTAAAGCATCACGTCTGGTGGGGCACCAGAAGAAGCACAAAAAAAATCCGCACATCTCACTCTCACGTCACCAAAAACCACACCCAAAAAAGTTTCTAGGACTATCACAAACCACCCCTTCCCCGCCTGGCGCCCCTGCAAATCTGTGTCAATCAAATCGCGATTTCTTACATTTATTGAGTTGGAAACGCAACATACAGGAGATGAACTGGCAAAGCAGACTCTTCAATACCTTGAAGAACATTGTGGATTAGATTTTTAAAAATGCAGAGGCCAGTCTTATGACAATGCTTCAAATATGTCGGGTGTTACAATGGCACGCAGCTGAAAATTCTAGAGGCGAATCCGTTTGCGATATATATCCCATGCGCAGCCCATTCTCTCAATTGAGTAGGTTGAAGCGCCGTGTATTGTTGCCTAGCAGCTGAAATTTTTTTTCATTAGTCCAAAATCTATACAATTTTTTTTTTGGTTCAACCATAAGGTGGCGCATATTTAAAGATCATTTGGATAATGAAAGTGCTTTGAAATCTTTATGAGAAACAGGCACGCGCTAAAGGGACATCAGCTATTTCAAAGACATATAATAAAATTATAGATGCATTAGACGTCACTCCTGTGGATGACATGCAAAAAGGAGAAACCAGAAGAGAAGCAGCTAATTTGTCAAATAAACTACAAGAATTGGGAGTTCGTACTCATGTTGGTCATGTGGGACGAAATTTTGCAAACCTTCCGAAAAGTCAGCAGGGTATTACAAAACCCAGAAGTTACTCTAGAGACTTGCGCTAATCTCTACAAATCACTTTTGGATTTTTTTGAAAAATTTCGGTGCGACTCTGATTCTTTAGAAGGCCGCGCAAAAGAAAAGCTACCAGATGTGGAATACAAAGACACTCGTCAAAGACGAAAAAAGAAAATGCCCAATGATTGTTCAGCCCCTGAAGTAAGTTTCAGCATCATTGATAAATTAAATGCAGAGATGCAGAAAAGAGAGATATACAAAGAAACAGAAGACAAATTCTCATTCTTGAATAAAATACTTAATACCGATAAAATTATGTATCCCGATCAAACTGCAGAATACATTCAGCGCAGTAAAAATCTATTAAACACATAGTGATTCGGCTCGCACAAATTTACATCAAACTCACGCACAATTGTATAAAATAATACATGATGATAAAAATTAATCAGCTTTCCCTAATGTAGAAACCGCCCTGTGTATATTTTTATCGCTTATGATTACAAATTGCTCAGCGGTACTTTCTTTTTCAAAATTAAAAATATTAAAAAATGAAAAAAGGACAAAGATGATACAAAGAAAGGCTCGATGATTTATCGATATTATACCATAGAGTTCGATATGTTAAAACCGTTAGACGTTAATACTATCTTGCCTGAATTCAATGCCCGGAAAAGTCGTAAGACGCATTTCAATAAATAAATAAATTATGCTTTGGTTTTTATTGTTGTCGCACCTACTCCACTTCTAAGGTAAGTTACATCTTATTTGATAAAAAACTAATGTTTTTAGGTGGTAAATGTTTAAAGACCGATTCTAGTTGACATACGGATATGGGGCCCACAGGCGTGGATTGCTTAGGGCATCAAGTAGTCTTAATCCGTCACTGTTTGTGACCCGTACATTACCGAATTCTTTGGCTTTCCTCTTGATGAAACCAAGATGTTTGTTGGCTCTGGCAATTATATTAGGTTGAAATTGAGTTTTTTGTCTAGGACGACGCCTAGATCTACGATATGATCAACCTGATTCAACATTATGCCATTGAGATAATAGTTTTGGTTCTGTGTGTTTTTTAATCGGGAGAAGGTAATTGCATGAAATTTGCTGGTGTTTAAGTTGCAGTTTGTTCATGGTGCACCAGTCGTGTAGGGCATTGAGTTTTGTCTGCAAGAAGGAAGCATCAGTTTGGGTCTTAATGACACTATAAATTTTGAGATCATCCGCGTAAAAGAGATGTGGAATATTTGCTAATTTTTCGGAAAGATCGGAGATAAAATATTGAAGAGAAGGGGACCGAGATGACTACCCTGAGGAACGCCAGAGGTAACTTCGATCTCATTAGATAGAAGTCCTTGGAATCTGATAACCTGTGTTCTTCCGTTCAGATATGATTTTAACCATTACAGGGCAGAACCTGATATACCAAACTTTAATAATTTTGCAATTAGGATAGCGTGGTCCACTCGATCGAAGGCCTTGCTGAAATCAGTGTACACAGGACCTAATTGATGGCCGCTCTCCATACCGCATATCAATTCGGAGATAAGGACCATAAGGTTCGAAGTTGTTGAAAGTCCTTTCCGAAAACACTGCTGTTGTTCGTTTAGGTATGGATCGATAAGAGGAGCAATCCTGTCATAAACAAGTTTTTCAAAAAGCTTAGGAATTGAAGATGAAATGGCAATGCCCCTATAGTTGTCTACCGAGTGCCTGTCTGATTTATAGATTGGCGTTAGGTAGGATTTCTTCCACAGCTTGGGAAACTTTCCTAACAATAAAGATTTGATGAAGATGAGATAAAGAGGAAATGCGATATTTTGTGAAGGGAAGTGTCAGTGCGCGAGTCAGTTGCATCGTGCGCTGCGCTGGGCAAGGGGCTATAAATTTCAGCAAACCTATCAGCAAACATGCTACAAATTACTTGGGGGCACGGGGGTGTGGGGTCTACCATTCGTCATTGTTGTTGGGTAGCCTGAAGTGTTCCGTTTAATGTTAACGTAATCAAAGAATTTTTTAGGATCACTTATGATACTATCACCAACAGAATTAATGTATGCAAAGACCTAACAGCAAATTCTGAGGCTAGTCTAATGTACTCGGAATTCAATCGCTCGTTTACATAAGTGTTATTTTTGATCATGTTGTATAATTTATTTCCTTGATTACGTAGGAATCTAGTATCTCTATCCTGCCATGGTTCCGACACTCTATCCCGTATTTGGGTACATATTTGTCGATGATGTTGCAAATAATAGAATAAAAGCATGAAACTATCACATCAAGATCATTGCTAGTTAGCCTATGTTCCCAGCCGACTAGGGATAGTTCGAAACCAATACTGTCCAGGCCCGCGTTCTTAAAATCGTAAACAAGTGCATTGTTATGTGATGTACGATGCTTGGGGATTGATGAATTAAATTCGAGGATCCACGCGGAGTGGTGGATGGAGTTCGTAAATAGGTTTTCCTACGATCGGAAACGAGTAGAGTATTCACCTCATCGAATGAATTGGTGAAGATCAGGTCTAGCCACCACAAGAATTTTGTTGCCCGATAATTTGGTGTAGATCATTGCCGTAAAGTGTGTCGATAAATTTTATACCGACGGCATTAGTTGCATTTATAGGAAGTAGGGGATGAAAGAAACATTTGGACGATTGAAATCACCGAGGATAAATATGGCATCATTACCGCAGAGTTTTTTTTTTCTATTTCCTTTAACTGAGGAACTCCTGAAGCAGGTTATTAAACTTTTCCCCTGATTAATTTCTATATTCCATTTATCTAGGTAAATCTATTATTTTGTTGACGTTTGGAGTTCTTCCGTTGCTTTAATAGGTGAGGCACTTGTATCCCAAACAAGTATATCGTCAGAGTATTGTATGCAAGTTATGTTAAGGAGAGGAATTTTGTGGAGAAGTCATGTATAAATATATTGAAAAGCTTAGGGTCTAGAATGGAGCCTTAGCGGACTCCAGATTCAATTTTTAACGGTTGAGAGGTTAGCTCTGTGAAACAGTTTAAATTTACAGTATAAATACAGTATAAATTACTCAAAAATCAAAAATCTAATTTATGAAGCAAGTATTATGGCCATACACAAAACTGAGGAGAATTTTCTAGCAGAGGCGAAGATTCGGGTCCACAGATTACCTTTCTCCAAAATCATGTAACTCTAACCATAAATAATTACAGGTTCGTTTCGTTTTAGGAAAGACGTCTATTGCAGTAGTGGCAAAGGAAGTAGAATGAGTCTACCCAATTTTTAAATGACATTTTCTCGAAAACGCGCAAAGTTCAAGTTTTGAATCTTTTTTTAGTATAAAAAAATATCATTAGGCTTTTAAACATTTCGCTCATGCTTTGAACCTACATATCTTCTAAACGGAGCAACTCAAGTTCCTGATCTTTATATCAAATAAAAGAATACACTTTGACCTAAAAGATGAGTCCAAGTATATTGGTTTACGATAATTGGTCTAGGAGTTATTCAACTCTAAATAAATGACAAAAAAAGACATTGATTTTTCGCGAACACCCTGTATCTTAGTGGTTAGCCCCCTATCTAGAACACATTTTTCCTCTAAATACATCCAGGAATGACCCCTGAAAAAATTAGAAAAGTAGTCCAACTTGAGCGTCGGAAAACCTATACAAGTCTTGAATGAGAATCATATGAATATGAATATTTTAAATCTTTAAAACGGTGATATCTCATGAATGGCAATACGTACGGGAAAATGTATAATAACAATTTTTGTAGAAAATCGTATGAGCTACAAACTTTGTGAACATTTTTTTTATGATAGGACTAACGGTTTCAGATGCATTTGCAAAAAACAGATATTTTGACCCTAAAACCCCCTAGAAAGAAAGGTTCCGGGGGTAGAAAATCGATAGACATTATTACCCCTTATTAAGAACCCTAAAAGGAAGCTCCGTGCCAATTTTCAGCCTGTACCCGACCATTTCCGCTATTTCGCTTTTTTCGGCTTAATTTGACTGTACTATAGGGCGAACTGGTCTCCGTTTTCCTGGAGGTACTTTCTCCAGCACTATCTTTGTCGGGTTCCATCCCGTAACTCGTTGGACCTGACCAATCCATCGTAGTGTGTGTATTTTGGTCACCTTGACAATGTTTGGAATCTTACTGACGCCATCAACTTGTATTCCTTTGTAGATCGTACGAAGGATTTTCCTTTGAAATCTTCCTACCAATGATCGTCTGCGTTTTTTAGTGTCCAGACTTTCGAACCATATAGTAGGACAAGCCATGTTGAATAACAAGCAGGAGAGTGCGTCACCTTGCCTTAATCCTCTTTCTGAGGGGTGGTCATCAGTTCTGACTCTACACCTTGAATCTTTCATCGAAATTTTCGTCACTTCTACAAGGTGTTTTGGTATTCCGAGCTGCTCCATAGCATCAAATAACTCATCCCGGTTCACACTATCGTAAGGATATTTGTAGTGAATGAATAACATGTGTATGTGTTTGTTAAATACAACAGCCTCAACAGTAGAATGTTTTACCGACTAATCCGAAACTAGCATTGCATTTCTGCTAAATTTAGTGAGAATTTTACTAGCAATATATCTTTTTGACTGCACTTGATCACGACATACGCCGAACGAATTGGGAGGACGGAATAAACTCAAGAAGAGAGGATTCGACAAGACAAAGACAAAGAACAATAAAAGCACGTCACATTTCGAACGAAAGTATTTCACAAGTCATTACCTAGTCGCTTACCTAGCCATTACAATGTAAGGACCTTCATTTTATAAAATTTTCAGTCGAATTTTTCGATTACCGTCTAGGGGGAATTCTTAGGTTACCTGAGTAACCCCTCGCTAGTTTTCCCGCTGGCTACTTCTAGGTCATGTCGATAGTTATATTTTCTCCCATTGTACATCTTCCTGCTTTGGATTGTTGCATTACCATTGTTTTTTCTTCGTTTACCTTCAGAGTTATGTCCTTTGCCGCCTCTCTTATTATTATAATTACCTATTCTAGGGCGAAATTGAACACCGTTAGGGCCAGCCCAACCCGTTGTCTAAGTCCTTTTCGTACTTCGAACTCTTCTGTTACAGCCTTTGGAATCCGTTCCTTTAGTCCAGTAAATAGGTCGAAGAAAGGCCTTCGTAATGCAAAAAATATCGCACGCGTTTTTTTTTACCAAATGATTTTATATATTTTTATGAGCTTAAATTCAAAATGGCGTCATCCCCACTCACTTACAGTGAAGGGAAACGCGTTTAATTCTATATCTCAGAAACTCTGCAATTTACGACAAAAATGTACAGATCTTTTTTGTAGATAAATAAGTGATTTAACTTTTTTCTTTAAAAATTGTTTTTGTAAAGTCAATATGTTCGGAGTTATAGTGATCCAAACTTTATATATTACTTTCTTTGCACTATATTTCGTTAAAGTTTAACCCGCCATAAAAAAATCCTTCCTAAGACTTATAGAACACACAATTATCTATAATTTTGTTAAAATTATTTTTTACGTAGGGCTAATATTGCACGAGTCATAGTGCTTTAGTTGTCGAAGAACGTGAATTCAAAAGTATTTTTTTACCAATATCTTTTTAATTGAACGTTTTATTGCAAAACTTATAACGGTTTTTGTGCGTAATTTAATTTTCCACATTTTTCGTTCCGGGAGGTCTGATGATGATGATTTTGGAGAAAGGTAATAGGTGGACCCGAATCTTCGCCTCTGCCAAAAAATTCTCCTCAGTTTTGTGTATGGCTATAATACTTGCTTCAAAAATTAGATACTGTAAATTTAAACTGTTTCACAGAGCTAACCTCTCAACCGTTAAAAATTGAATCTGGGGTCCGCCAAGGCTCCATTCTAGACCCTAAGCTTTTCAATATATTTATACACGACTTCTCCACAAAATTCCTCTCCTTAACATAACTTGCATACAATACTCTGACGATACACTTGTTTGGGACACAAGTGTCTCACCTATTAAAGCATCGGAAGAACTCCAAACGTCAACAAAATAATAGATTTACCTAGATAAATCTTCTTCTTCTTCTTTAAACTCCTTTAATCCCTCATGGGACATAGGGCGGAAACAGTTGCCCTCCAGCGGACTCTGTTTTGCCGACAGCTCTTAGCTCCGACCAGGGTCTCCCAGTTGTTGCGGCTTCTTCTAGTTGGGTTCTCCTCCAAGTTGTTCTAGGTCTTCCTACTCGACGGGAACCTTGCGGATTCCAGTCAAGGGCCTGTTTGGCTAGATTTTCGTTTTCGCGTCGCAAGGTGTGGCCAACCCAATACCATTTCCTTCGCCTAATTTGGTCGTCTATCCTTTCTTGGCTGGCTCGGCGTCATAGTTCTTCGTTTGAAAATCTTTCTTACCAGCGGATTTTTAGGATACGACGAAGGCATCTGTTGATGAAGACTTGCAGGCGCCCTGTGATGAATTGGGTGACTTTCCATGTTTCGCAACCGTACAAAAGAACTGCCTGTTGGAGTTGAACAGTCGCAATTTGGTGTTAGTTGAGATCTCCGTTGATCTCCATATGCGGGACAGGCATGCATATGTGCCTCGTGCTTTATTTATTCTGGAACTTACGTCTTCTTCTGCCCCACCATTTTCGGTAATAATGCTACCGAGGTAGCAGAATTTATTTACCAGTTCCTAGTTACGGTTATTCAGCGCTGTCCGTTCAATGGTGTTTGCATTTATCCGCATTTCTTTAGTTTTAGTCGGATTTAGCTAAGCCTGTTGGACTACTTTCTGTTGCCAAATTGTTTAACATGTTTTTGAGGTCCTGGTGTCTGTGGGCCAGCAAACAGATATCATCGGCGTAGTCGAGATCCTTAAGGCGATCTTCCAAACCCCATTGTATGCCGCCTGTTCTATTATCTAGAGCGCCGACAAGGATGTCATTTATTACTATAAGAAATAGTAATGGCGCAAGTAGGCATCCTTGTCGTACTCCTGAGCTCACCTCAAAGCTGTCGGATAATTTTCCATTATGGAGAACTCTGCATTTGGAATTGTTATATAGGGCTTTTATCAATTCTATTATTTTATCAGGTAATCCACGTCGCCGTAGTGCCTGCCATATAAAGCTCCTATTGACCGAGTCGAACGCTTTCTCATAATCTACGAAAGCAAGGTAAACGGTGGATCGGAATTCAGTAGACTGCTCCACTATTATTCTCAAGGTGTTAATATGATCAATACAGGAGCGGCCCTTCCTGAATCCGGCCTGCTGCCTCCTAAGCGTTCGGTCAACTGCCTCACTTATCCTAGATAGTAATATATGGGACAAAATTTTGAACACTGTAGATAGTAAACAGATGCCTCTCCAGTTGTCGCATATTGTTAGGTCCCCTTTTTTGGTATTTTGACTATGATATGACCTAGATAAATGGAATATAGAAATTAATCAGGGGAAAATTTAATAACCTGCTTCAGGAGTCCCTCAGTTAAAGGACATAGAAAAAAACGCGCCGCGGGGATCAAAACTCTGCAGAGAAAACAATTAAACAATTAAACCCAAATATTTTATGAAGTATCTGGAAGTCCGGATGCACCATAGATTAAAATGGAGCCCACACGTAAGACTGAAACTGAAAAACACCCGTATCATAGTAGCAAGACTAAAGCCGTTAATTAATTATAAAACGCTTTCAAAAGAAACTAAAACATTGCTCTATAAAAGAATAGTACGACCAGTACTAACCTACGCTATCCTCATATGGTGTCCAGTATCCCGAACGGTGACAAATGAGTTACAGGTATTCGAAAGGAAAATACGTAATACACCAATCCTGTCATATATGTTCCAGCTAATGCAAACAGACTTCGCAAACTCATCATGCACCCAAATGAATTGGTAAGAAAAATAGTCATTGAAGGCATTCTGAAAGCAGCAAAGTAAGCGAGTAAAAAACATTAGCCTACGAGCGAACTAGAAATTAAGTATAGGTACTGGTAAAATAGCTCTGAAAAATGTAAATCAACGATAGGGCCTTTTCGTAAACTTCAAAGCACAGAGCAACTGAGCAACAACGCATCGGCAACAAAGCAGCGCAAACTTCTTTTCGCATACGATTGCATGCATTCGAAATTGGCTGCGCTGTTGCATTGACTGTTGCGCAACAAACTTGAATCTTGTACGTTTCCGAACGAATTACTTTGGATCAACTGCGTTTACAAACTCATTGCATTGTTGCAAAGCATACTTATGCGTTTACGAAAAGGCCCATACAAAAATAAAAGTACAGCCAGTTTGACGCGGCTAATATGTTTGTGCCTTAAACAATACGAATCTGCCTATTCTCACGAAAAACCCAACTTACGTTTAGCTGATGAATCGAACATGAAATTTATTTCCCTCCATAGCCTCGGTATAAAAACCCTCTCACCCATCGACACCGTGAGCCGACATCGGCTACGAATTTTCATATGCACATAATAATGATAATCCCAGTACGCATGAAGAATGGGAGTTGAAATGCTTCCTCTCCATTGCCTCCACCCGCCTTCTCGGAATCCTGTGTTGCGCATTCCTGTGTTGCGAATTCCTCCAAATTTACTCTCATAATATTTTCAAAACGCGCCTAAAGAAGTATAACTTCAAAACAGACCTGAAAAAAATTTCATAACATTCGGTCGGGCCTTTTTTTGTTTAAATGGAAATACATCGGCTCAGAGTCAAAAAGACCTTAAATAGATAAGTTTTGCTAGTATCTAATAAACTCGATGGAATGATACCCGTTCTAAACGAAGTGATCTGCACCGTGATAGCCTTCCAACAAAACATCACTTGTCAAAATCCGACAACCTTTAAAAATCATGCAAAAATTTCATTACCCTTTACAAACATCGCGGATTTTTCAAACCTTGGATCAGCACTTTTTGACGGGGAATTGTTTTCTACGCGTGATACAGAGTCTGGAATTTGCGGTTCATCCCGGGATTTGCAGTAGTTACCGCAAAATTTGTTCTTTTTGGTCATGTCTGACAAGTACTTTACATTGATTAGTTTTGCTAATATCTCCGGAAAGCTTTGGAAATTCCAAATGAAGTCATTCGCTTCCCATTTTATCAACGGCGCTTCAACACGCTCATTACACCAACTAGAAAAATCTTGATGATTTGCCACTACTATAGCTATTTGAACTATAACTGAACTGGAACTTCTGATACTAGTCAATTTCCCACTAGTGCTAAACGTATTACAATTTTGTAAGAACTCAGTTTATTCCATCTTCGTTCATCATAGTACTAGGAAGTTAATCGTGTGGACCGAAGGGGTCAACCCCACATCCCAACTAGTTTATTAAAAGGCATTTCAACGCACGCGGATTTTGCTAGTCTTCTATATTAATAAAAGAAAGTGTGTCTGTGTGCCTGTGTATCTGTGTGTCTGCTTGTGCGTACCGTCACGCATTGTAGCCAAACTAGAAGAGATAGAATTCTGATTTTTTTTGTAGATGCATGGATACCCCAGAAGGTGGAAGTAAGCTTCCGTTTTTCGCTATTTTGATTAGTTTTTTTTAAATTAATTAATTAGTACGATTTTTCACCATTTTTTACGCTCTACGCCTAATATCTCGGCTAATGCATATCGTAGAACTTTTTTTTTTTCTATTGCATAAAAAGTAACTGACTGACAGACAACGCACAACCTAAACCGCTAGAGGTAAAGGGCTGAAATTTTGACAGTGCATCCCTAGCGATTTTTCGAAATTCATCCCCTAAGGTGGTGAAACGGGGTCAACACAAAACCGCTGTAACTATAAGGCTGAAATTTTGACAGTGCATATCTATAATGACGTGGACATCCACTAAGAAGCGATTTTTCGAAATTCATCCCCTAAGGGCGTGAAATGAGGTTTACCCAAACCGCTGGAGCTATATGGCTGAAATTTCGACAGTGCATCCCTATAATGACGTGGACATCCACTAAGTAGCGATTTCTCGAAATTCATCCGCTAAGGGGGTGAAATGGGGTTAACCCAAAACCGCTGGAGCTATAGGGCTGTAATTTTGACAGTTGCCCTATAATAGCGTGAACATCCACTAAAAAGCGATTTTTCGAAATTCATCCGCTAAGGGGGTGAAATGGGGTTTACCCAAAACCGCTGGAGCTACGGGGCTACATTTTGACAGTGCATCCCTGTAATGACGTAGATATCCACTAAAATCGATTTTTCGAAGTTCATCCCCTAAGGGGTTGAAATGGGGTTTATCTAAATCGCTATAGTTATAGGGCTGAAATTTTGACAGTGCATCCCTATAATGGCGTGGACATCCACTATAAAGCGATTTTTCGAAATTCATCCCCTAAAGGATGAAATGGGGTAACCATACTACTGGAGCTATAGGGCTGAAATTTGGACAGTGCATCCCTATAATGACGTCGACATCCACTAAGAGGCCATTACTCGAAATTCACCCCCTAAGGGGATGAAATAAGGTTAACCCAAACCTTTGAAGCTGAAGGGCTGAAATTTTGACAGTGCATCCCTATAATCTCGAAGAAATGAATGACTCGAAATTCACTTTATTTAATATTCATTTGTGATTGCTTCATAATTTCTTGTACCCACCCTCGGTAGTCTAGGGGTAAGGCGCCTGACTGATATCCCAGAGTTCCCGGGTTCGAATCCCGGCGGTGCCACGGTCCTAGCCTTTCCCAAATTTACCACCTACATAACTTTCCTTCTTTCTTCTTCCCTCTTTACATTCCTGATTCCTCGTGTCATAGCCTTCCTTAGCCCTTCCCCGCTCCACCAAAGCGCATGTCATCGGTTGGTTGATGAGACTCAACTCGTTTCAGGAGGCATAACACTCCAGCGAGTTGTTTCTCGATGCCCCGATGTCAGAGTCGCGATAGTAATGGTTGGGAGTAGGTGGACTGAAACTATCGCGGGAAGGTTGTGGTGGTTCCGACTAGAGCTGCTGTTCGACATTGCACTCTATACGAAGAAAATAGATTGTCAACAGTGTAATAGCATAGTGGGCATCGCCTGAGCCGCGTCACTGTAGCTCGTTCCCTTGCCAGCTCATAGTAAGGATAACTACCAGCTGACAAGGAGAAGCACTACTTAAGAACTCTGAAAGAAACCCATTTTGCCCCAACCATTCCCAAAAAAAAATCTAGTAATTTATGTTCGTCATTAGGAATATTTAGTTTTTTTTTTTTGCTTTATTTCATTAACTGAACGACACAATATGATCAGAAGAATAAATGACAAGATTCACCTGAAATATAACAATTTCAGTGAATGTAAATAAAAACAAACTTTACTCTACAATTACAATTATGTAGATAACTTCGTTCGAGAGAAAAAAAATTCTTATTTTATTGAAAAAAAAAACGCGTCGCGTTGGTACCAATACTCTACCTTTCTTTTTTACAAATTTATTCACACAAACCAAAATCAATCTCAGAGTAAAACATATTGCTCAAAAAAAAACAAGGAGAAGAAAATAACACATTTTTCATCAATGCATAAACAAATTCACAGGTAAATATAAGTAGACAAAGTTTAAATTAAAATTAAAGGTGTCAGAACCAGATATGGCATGTACCAAAAATTCTATTGTGGTTTCTGTTGGTGTTATGTTTGTGGCTGAAAACTTGACGCAAATCTCAAATGTAATTGTGTTATACTAAACAAATGTAACAAAAAAACAACGGATATAATTAAAATATAATAAATAATCATAAATTCCTTTTATAGGTCGTCCTCGCTTCTGGA
This sequence comes from Thereva unica, assembly GCA_949987705.1. NCBI lineage: Eukaryota > Metazoa > Arthropoda > Insecta > Diptera > Therevidae > Thereva > Thereva unica. Next base: position 179,071,464 of record OX465281.1, on the reverse strand, counting down.
CCTCGTAATATTTAAGAAAAGAAATTTGACCAACAACCCCTAAAGGTGGGGAAGTGAAATCACCAGTTCGACAAACTCATGGATAGAGCCTATGAGCGGTTTATCTCGTCTATCCAGCGTGTCGTATCTTGCAGTTCCTTCTTATTTTGTTTTTTCTAAATACTTAAACTAATAAGAATACCTTGCAAAATTATTGTAAATCCCTTCAATCCCAACATTCGTTAGGAAAAATACCCTTCTTTAAGCTTGTTCCAGTTATTGGTGTGGATTAATATTGTCCGTCGACTCTTCTTAATAGGCTTCAAAGACCCAGCGACCGGCACAAAGTAATCTTTCTCAAATCAGGCATCCAACAGTTATCAGGCACCCCTAGTCCATTCCGGGAAAAAGGCCGAATTCTCGAGTGTCACCAGATTTATTTCCAGCTACGTTATCCTTACTCTTCAAATGTAATTAGATTACAGACTTCCAAAAATTAACTTTCCGAGTTTCAAAAAAATCTCTTAATGTCTTATTATATCAAAAAAATTTTTTTTTCTTTTCAAAAAAATTCACACTAGACTGACTTGATTATCCCAACCAAAAAAACTTTCCTTTCTGCCCATTTTTCCGATCCCCTTCAATTATTAATTTTTTCCTCGCCTACTCGTTTAAACATTTTCCTTTTTCTACAAAGTGATTTTCTACAAATTTCCCATTACCTACAAGGTGGTTTCAAAATAAATTTCCCAACCAAAATAAATGTTACAACCGACCGTTACAACAGTATAAAGGGCCTTTCCTGAGACTCTAGTCTTTCACATAAAAAAAAAAAAATGCCACTTCTCTTGATGACATATACATGCCAATCTCTGCTTCAAAACTTGCAGATTTGTTGAGCAGAGATACGCAGCAATTTGTTTACCATATTTATTAAAAAAATGCGTTGAAATAAACCCTTTGTAGGGATAATAACAGCTGACTTTTTTTTTCTTTTTTTTTTTTTTTTGAAGGGAAACATTGCACATAATAAACAGTTTTTATTTAAAGGCGTTGCAAGGCACGCGGGTTTTATGCTAGTAATTAATGTAAAAAAAAATTTATGTTACTTAATCATTTTTTATTTACTAATAGTTTTACTTAGGAATTAACTATCTTTTTAGTAACAAAGTGCGTTTATATTTCAACCGCATAGATTCACATACAATATTTTATACACACTTACAAGCCATTTGGTTTTACATAACGTCCCATAAAGTACACTTTACCATTTTCCTCCTTAATGAAGAAAAAGAAAGGTCGATTAGCAATAAATGCTATTGGACCAATCTTAGTTAATGTTGTACCAGCTGAAACAGGAAAAGATACCAGAGGTTTAAAGATCTTCCTTTTAAGATATAATTGTATTTTACCAGTTGCAGCTGATGCTTCTGTGCCCTCTTCATTCACCTCGATGTATGCTTTATGTACAACTTGGTTGACAAGTGAATCAGTTTCGGTCATTTCGCTTAAGTTAGCAGTTGTAGAAAACATTTCATCCATTCCCATCTAAAAATAAGAAATAATGAATTTTAAATTATATTTTTCTATTCGTAGCGCACTTACTTTCACAAAGGCATCATTGAGAGATACTTTATATTCAATTTTAAATTTTGGAATCGTCACAGCAACACTGGATTCTTCTAAAGGAGTCGACAGAAATTCTCTTAAGTTAATAGTCTGAATCTTTCTCTCCATTTCATTGAATGTATTTTCGTCAATTGGAAGCACAATTCGCATTGCCAGCGGAGAATTCTGATAAGGCAGTTCCAAGACAAACGCCTTTAGCTCATCAGACACTGTAAAGGGGAACGATCCTGTTTGACTCATCATTTTGACCATAACTGCGTTGTCTTTGCTGACGTGAAATTTTTCTTCTCTAGTGTCACGTTCTTTGAAAGCAGTCTCCCATTTACCTTTGAAATTAATTGCATTTGCTAGAACCACCACAGTGTCTGATGTAACTGCATCCTCAGTTATTAAATCACGAATTTTTCCTTTTGTTTCTGTTTCAATCCAATTATTGATTGTGTTTATGGCAGAAATCTTATCAGAAAAATCAACATTCTGTGCTTCTGCGTGGAAAGTGCTCCGCACCACATTCGCGTAGTCTGGCTTAATTGAGAACCTTTTGCTAACGAATACTCGATTTGCAACGTTAACATAAGGATTTTTTGCCTCACTATCTAGTGCTTCTTTAAATGTTTTCGCAACGGCAGTCTTGTCGTTTGATGCTAAGTTGAGTCCTTGAACCATTTGTTCCGCTGTTTTCCCAGCTGCGCCCATGTAGATCATACCAGCGGCGGTATGTACAGAAAATGGCGATACTACAATATTTTCAAGGTTGTTCGTTGTTGATGAGCCGTAGAATTTTTGTGAGAATCCTATATTTGAAGCAGCATAATCCTGTCCGGGTTCATCAGCTTTAGTTAACAATACTAAGCCAAAGCATGTTATTAAATCTGTAAGGAAAATTTAAATAATCAATTTCTAATGAAAATGGGAAAAATTGTATTGATTAATAGCTTAATAATAACCTATTTTCATTTAAGTAGTAAAGAGATGCTCTTCTACGTCGCGTCGTGAACGGAGTACAACGGCTGTTAAAAGTTTTGGATTAAAGTCAGACGCCAGTGCCGGCTTTAGGGGTGGGCGAACCTGGGCGACCTCCCTAGGGCGCCATGTCCCAGGAGACGATGTGATCCAGTAATGGGTTAATTTATTTAGTTATTAAATGATAGCATCTTCACCCAAACAATGAAAAAACGTAAAAGATAGCTGTCAAAGGAACTTTATTATACGTTCTTTTGCAACTGTTCTCTTCATTGCGTACCAATAATACCAATGCTGGGCAATAGCCCTTCTTGAGAGCCACACGAGCTTGGCCGGAAGCTAAAGAGCCCTCAAATCCTGGTTGTGGGTTCAAGTGAGAGAGGTATAGGACTCTCTATTGTTAACACTACTGCCTATTTACCTTTTCGAATAAAAATAATACATGGCCTTACAACGGGCGAACACCGACCCTTATTGAAATATAGTCCTTGAACATATACCGACCCGGCTGAAAATATAACATTGAAAACAGACTGAAAATTAACTAATTTTTCAATGTTCCCGATTGCTCGAAAAACGAACGGAAACTATTCTGAAGTAGTGAACAAGAGACACGGAACTGGAAATGTACTGAAAATTAGGTAAATTCGACTAAAGAGTATGGACGGAAATCAGGCGGTATTCAGACGGAAGCATTTAGACATTTGGATGGAAAAAATGACAATTAGAAATTTTCAAAAAAAACCTCAAGATGCCGAGTCCTCCTTCCTAAGAATATTCCAAGTCTAAAAGTGATAAACCTTTCTGCCTCTTTTCAGTGTTTTGTAAATAATAATAATAATAATTTAGTTTTGAACAGTACACAAGATTCACATCTGTTAGAGTACATACAGGAATTACAACAGAAAGGATTTATAAAAAAAAAACTTAAAATTAGATTTAAAAATTACAATTAAATTAAATTACAATTAAATTAAAACTAAAATTAAAATAAAATTAATGAAAATTAAGAATTAAATACAGAATTAAGTAAAAAGAATAAAGTAGGAAAGTAAAGAAAGAGAGATAAAGAAAGCTAGTGAGACGAAGAAGATAGAATAATGCATGTTTTTTAAATACTGTGGCCGTGCTCATCTTCTGAATGTGACTTGGAAGATTATTCCAGATTCTTCGTGTATACTAAGAAGGAACGACAACCAATTAGGGAAGTGTAGACAGGAATCAGGAATATGATGGATCTCAAGGATTGCAGAGGAACAAGAAAGTCAGCAAGGTAGCAGGGACTTTTGGAATAAAAGACCTTATCCAAGAGAAGTAGAGCCATGAGATCAAGGAATTTAAAGAGGTCACAACCCAGTAAGGAATTTTGAACACCCGTCACATGATCTCATATGAAAAATGAACCGAATGCCACTTTAAGACAGTGACGGCAGTATGAGTCGAACGAAATATACACCAACGAGAAATACAGAAAATAGAGTTTCACGAGAGCGAGAAAAGACAACAGTCGTCAGCGGTCTCGATTTCGCTGCGCGAGAGTTTTTTTTTTTTTTTTTTTATGTGAAAGACTAGAGTCACAGGAAACGCCCTTTATACTGTGTCGACAATCTATTTTCTTCATATAGAGTGCAATGTCGAACAGCAGCTCTAGTCGGGGAAGAAAGGAACTGTCACAACCTACCAGCGATATTTTGCAGTCCACCTACTCCCAACCATTACTGGCGACTTTGTCTTCGGGGCATCGAGAAACAACTCGCTGGAGTGTTATGCCTCCTGAAACGAGTTGAATCTCATCAACCAACCGATGACATGCGCTTTGGTGAAGCGGGGAAGGGCTAAGGAAGGCTATGACAGAAGGAATCAGGAATGTAAAGAGGGAAGAAGAAAGAAGGAAAGTTATGTAGGTGGGAAAGTGGAAAAGGCGAAGGACCGTGGGGCTGGCCGGGATTCGAACCCGGGACCTCTGGGATAGTAGCCAGACGCCTTACTCCCTAGGCTACCGAGGCCCCGGAGAGTGAGACCACTGTTGTCTTGTCTCACACCCCAGGGCAACCGTGATATTATAGTGTTGACGCTCGCGAAAGTCAGTGTTGCACTCTCGACCTGGCACACCCTCCGTTTTGGCCCTGCCGAGAATTTAAATGTATGGGAAATTCCCTGACCCCTGGGACAATCTGTTTGTGAATTTAAGGAAGTAGAATTAAAGTTGAATATGGAAAAAGGTTTTAGAGAGGATTCAGAAGAAATAGATCAACAATGGATCAACTTTTTACAATAAGGCAAATCCTCCGAAAATGCTGGGAATAAAACATTGACGTGTATCAACTTTACATCGACTTTAAACAAGCATACGACAGCATCAACAGGGAGCAAATGTATGCAACAATGCTGGACCTAAACATCCCCCTGAAGATAATAAAATTAACAAAAATGACAATGGAAAATACAAGATGTGCAGTCAGAATACAAGGAGAATTGACGGAATCCTTCCCAGTCAAGCAAGGCTTAAAGCAGGGCGATGGGCTGGCACCCATACTATTTAATCTCTGCCTAGAGGGAGTAATTCGCAAGGTTAACATTGATGCGAACGCAACCCTGCTTAACAAATCCAAACAGTTGGCAGGATATGCCGACGATATAAACTGCCTTGCAAGATCACTGTCATATCTTAGAGAAATATTTACAGAATTAGAAGATGGAGCCAAACATATAGGGCTGCATATAAACGCAGATAAGAGTAAGATTCTAATTCAGTCAAGGGTGGAAAGAAGAAGAAGAAACCACAATACCACCTGGGGGGAATGTAACTTTAAACGGATAAACCAATTTAACTACCTGGGGTCCACAGTCAGAGACAACGATGAAACGATAGACGTTCAAAGAATAAACGCCGCGAACAGAACATACTTCTCACTACTGCCAGTAATGAAATCCAGAGACATCCACAGAAAAACTAAAACTAGTTGGGATGTGGGTTCGACCCTTTCGGTCCACACGATCAACTTCCCAGTATGATGGATGTTGAATATTATGATTGGATATTTTAATAATAAATGAACAATAGGCAATATAGAATATATGCATAATACTGAGAATTTGTCACAATTGTTTATCAATATTTTCGCTAAAATGTCAAACTTAATGTGCGCACTTACAAGATTAGGATGACGAAAATGTATATAAAATTGATGTATGAATGTTTTTCGGCACCTCAATGAAGTCGATATAGTTTTTAGTTCGCGCGGGCGGTATCGTGCAGGTACAAAAATCACTTAAGTCAGTTAAACCAAAAACCCGCTGGACCGAATATTATAAAAATATTTTCAGATTATATTGTCGCTAATACGCTTCGAACGGCACCTCAAGTAAGTCAACATATTTTGTGGGTGGGGCCATATCGTGCAGGTACAAAAATCACTTACGCCGCTTAAACAAAAAAACGGCTCGACCGAATTTTATGAAAATCTTTTCAGATCATATTTTGGTTAATACTCTTCGAACGGCACGTCAACTAAGCCGATATCTTTTATAGTTCGCGCGATATCGTGCAGGTACAAAAATCACTTAAGTCATTTAAACCAAAAAACCGCTGGACCGAATATTATAAAAATCTTTTCAGATAATATTGTCGCTAATACGCTTCGAACGGCACCTCAAGTAAGTCAATATCTTTCGTGGTTCGGGCGATATCGTGCAGGTACAAAAATCACTTACGTCGTTCAAACAAAAAAACGGCTGGACCGATTTTCATGAAAATCTTTTCAGATCATATTTCGGTTAATACGCTTCGAACAACACCTCAACGAAGCCGATATCAGTTTTGGTTCGCGCGATATCGTGCAGGAAAAAATGACCACATCCGTACGCACATACACACACACACACACATACTTCCTCCCAATTTTTTGCTTAAAATGCTCCTGGGACCTTGAAAGATGAAAATACGTTGAAATTTTCTATTTCGATTTTCGGACCGATTACAATAACTTCCTATACTGGGAAGTTAATAAGAATCTACAAAACCATCATACGTACAGCAGCTACGTATGGATGTGAAGCTTGGAGTATCTCCCAGAAATCCGCAGACAAGCTGGATATATTTGAGAGGAAAGTTCTCCGAAGGATATACGGCCCAATCAATGAAGACAGTGCATGGAGAATACGCTACAATCACGAATTGTACGACTTATACAAAGAATGTAAACTTTCGACCCATGCCAAACTACTACGTCTACGTTGGGCCGGCCATGTCCAAAGAATGGATGACTCAAGGATACCAAAAAAAGCCCTGTATGTACTACCAGAAGGCAAAAGACCAGTTGGCAAACCACGGTTAAGGTGGGAAGATAATGTTAAGGCCGATGCAACAAAACTGCTCAACACAAGAAACTGGAGACAAGCTGCGGAGCAGAGAGACGTCTGGAGGAAGAAGCTGATGGAGGCCAAGGTTCGAATTGGGCTGTAGAGCTATCGAAGAAGAATGGAAAAAGGTTTAAAAATTGTTGAAATATTATTAAAAAATTTAGAAAATTTATTTTAATCCCACGCCTAAATCTAAACAGAATAAAAAATACATTGAAAAAGAATTTCTTTTCGTAGATGCAAAAAAAAATTAAATGCAAAAAAATTTAACATAAAATTAAGATTTAAGAGTGAAATTAGTGTTCACTCTGGATGACATACCCTTCTCTAGAGAATCCACACAGAGTGTTCACTTAGTTTTTATTCACACCACCCAGGGTCTCCGCGAGAGTAGTGTGACTAGATTAGGGACGCTTCTCTCGATGAGACAATGGGATGTTTAGAAAGGTGATTTACTGGTACCTTTAAACTCTGGAAGACTGAGGTTGTCCTCTACTCTACTTTCTATAGAATCGGGAAATCCCGCAACAATCCGGGGAAAAAATTAACCGACTGGGAAATTCCGCGAGATCGAACGAGAACGCGACAGTCTCGCATTCGATAGTGTTGTCTCGGCGAGACTAGGAATTTTTTACTGTCGCGCTACTCTCGCCATGGGGCAGAAGCTGTTGTCTCGCGTGTTATCTTGTCCCGCATGCGACAGTGCGAGAGTTGCAACACTAGTGTTCCATCTCGTGAAACTCTAACAGAAAATGGGGAGCAACAAGTGATATGATGAGTTTAGCTCGAATAGGCGAAGATTCCCATGTAGCCGCAATTTACGAAGAGTGCCATAGATTTTAGAGAGCATCAAAGACACATGATTGCAGCAAGAGAGTTTGGAATTGACAACAATACCCAGGTTTTTGCCACATTCAACGATTGGTAGAGGAACATTATCAAGTAAAATAGGCGGGAAACCATCCAGGGACAGCGAGGGTAACTGATATCAGTTTTCAGTGTAAATGATAATTTTTGCCTTATTTGATCCATAGTTCCGTCTAAAATGCATTTTTCTGTCTCTTTTCAGCGCCTTTTCAGTTTTATATTTTCACCCGGAGGCATCAGAAGGTTATTTGCCGGACTTTATGGCCGTACACCATACCGACACCGCAAAAAGGGGAAAGTATGTCACTTTTCAATTGCTTTTATTTCTTCGAGCGGTTAAATAACAACAATTCTCACTAAAACACAAATCAAGGCGAACTCATTAATTTCTCTTATGCATCGATAGTCTTTAAGTGTAATAATCCAAAGAAGATTGTACATAACGAAAATAATCAAGTTCCCATAAAGCATATTAAACAATAAATTTGGTGCAGATTATTTTTTTGGTTCAAATTTGCCATCGTATGTCCATTTGTACAGCTCAGCATTCGTCCATGTATACAGCTCAGCATTTTGGTCAAGTTTGGCCGTCGTGAGCCTTTATTTTCACCCAAGTGGACGGTGTTCGCCTGTTGTAAGGCCATATATTATTTCTGCTCGATTTGTTGTATAATAGCATATGCATAATGGCATAGGTATTCTACCTAAAAGCAATGTTGTCAGAAAGTAAGCGACGCATAGAAATATCTCGCAAGGAGCGCCATATTACCTAAATCCGGCTTGCGCCCCGGAGCTGTAGCCCATTTAGCGCTGTGGTTAGGGTGGCCCTGATTTGCACTACTTGCTCGATGATAGACTGACTGTGGCTTAATGATTCGTTATGCACAGTCGAATAGATTATACGAATAGATTTATGAAGGCCCAAATTTTTTACTATTAAAGGAATATCAGCAGTAGGCGTTTTCCTGTTCCTGTTTCGTCGAACTTTAAGATTATCCGCAGAATACCTGGAAAAGCGCTCAATAATGACTCTTCATTAGCCACGAGGGCTTCAGGAAGCTTTGAAAAGATTTCAAATAATTTGTGAGTTTTGAAATGAAATTCATCAAAAAAATTTGAGCGGATCAGAAAGTGCACTTTTCAATCGTGTGGTCGGGAAAGTTTACGCGAAATCAATTACCTGAATTCCTCTCTGGCTTTAACCACTTTTTATGACCAACTTGGGAACCGCGTTCGAGGCACAATAAGCTTTATATTTCTGCTGGTATTTAAAATAAATCAAAATTTAACAACTATCAGGTGGAATTTCTAGTGTATTTTCTTCGCGCTGAATGTACCACCAAAATTACAAAATGATATTATAAATGTTCAAGTTGAATCTTCCTCAACAAAAGGCGTTTTCACGTTTCTGCTCCTACCCTACTGTCTAGTACCATAGGGAAATGCTGTTGGCACCTTAAAAAATGAAAATAAGTTGAAAATTACGATTTAGATTTTTGGACCGATTACAATAACTTCCCTATAAACCAGGTTGTTAATAAATATCTTCCGTACAATAGACCGTACATTGTTCGTATAAATTATAAATACTTTACTAAAAGGCGGTATACATGATCAAAAACCGGGCATTTCATCACATCATAATATACACTCACTCAAAAATGTGTTGCAATGTTTTGGAAATTAAATTGTTTGTCCTTGACTTATTACACAAATATTGGGCGCAGGATGACTGGGATAATGTAGTTTTTAGTAAAAACTACGTTATCCCATTCATACATCTTCCGATCCTTGTGTGAATAGGATAGGACAAATAATTGAATTTCCAAAACATTGCAACACATTTTTGAGTCAGTGTATGTAGTTGCAGTGCTCTAAAAGTAACTCAGCACCCATTTCTTAAGTTTACTATTTTCATATTATTTCAATCGTAAAATCTGAAACAGTTTTGCATATTTATCTATAAGGTTGGAATTTCCAATTAACCATATTATTCAAAACTAATACTAATCCGCAATATCTTATCTCTGCTATTGATTTTCCATCACCGTCGTCAGTATTATCAATTATGCTTCACTTGGATAAATATAATTATACAAATCACACTTAAATTCGCATATAAACATTTTTTCCACCATGATCAATCATTTATTATGTAGTCAACACAATTCACTAAAATAATATTTTTCTCAAAAATAACTCTACTTACAAAAAAGTTTAATAATCATTTCCACACTTTATTATTACTGGTAGTTAACTGCAATTAACGAGCGACTAGTTGCCGTAAGCTGTTCAGAGCAACTAACTAGAATGGTGGAAGTTTTAATCTTGAAAATGCAGCGTCCCTGACATTATGTCATATTCAATATCAATATCAGTGAGTGAATGGGGATGCCTTGGGACAAATTCGCCAGTAAACGAGAACTGGTCGATTAGTCACTAAACAATAAAGACAATAATAACAACAAACGATTTTGCGGGTTATCATACTCTTCCAACAATAACTGCTTTCCAATGTGTAACAAATCAATTTCGATGGCAAGGAATAATATGTACACACATACATACCTATGTATTAATAATGGGAAATCCCAGGGTATGCAGTTCAACTATAAATCTTGTTAGTAATACGATAAAATTGACGTCATCTAGAATACCGACTGCAATGCTCAAACGTCTCAAGATAATGAATGGTTTTTCTTGACGAACAACAAAATTTACGTCTTGGACAGAAAAGTCTATAAAACATATTGTAGACCGCAGCACATACAATGATATGATCGAGATGATCTTGATATCATCAATGTATTGAAATAGAGGCATTGCCTTTACGTCAGTTTATTTTTCATGCAAACTAAAACTCGTTTTTGATCAGGTGCTTGATTAAACAACTCTTCAGCATCTTCGATTTCTTTGCAAGCAAACATTCAGGTTCGACTGCTGGGCTCAGCTATCATAGTGTTTGGGTACTTCAAAAGCTCTCGAGACGAGATACCGCCAAAACAACAAAGGTGTATCTTCAAGATGTGATTTTGTGTTGTCCCACATAATTTGTAAACAGCGCAACCAATGGAGTAAGATAAATGGAGAATTGAATTTCGATGACTTTTTGTTTGCAATCTTAGAACAAAAACTGTGAAAATAGTCTGTCAGTTATTACTAGATAAACCACCTAGTAACTTACGTCGCTTCTAACGGAAAGCCTAAAATTTGTTATAATTAAAATTTTATGGTTTCTGTGGATACAATATAAAACGAAGAATATGCCACAAATTGTGAAATACCGCACTGGGCAATAGCCATCATCTTGCCTGCACTCTATTCATATGTAGATACTTTTTTATGTGAAAACCCAATGTGAAAGTTGGCTGAGAGTTCTTACATTCGGAAAACCAACCTTTAGTCCAGTCACTTTATACATGAACCTCTGAAAAAAGCACCTGGAGATTGATCAGCGGGATTCTCTTTATTTTGGGCTCACAAATAATTTCCCAAAAGTCCATAAAGCCAACTGACCGGCTACTCGAGTTACGAAAATCAATTTTTCTCAAATGTCTCGTAATTACCGGTTTTATGCAATTTTGGGCTAAGTAAAGATTGTTCGTGAGATGAATTTGCATTAAAATGTCCTATTCGAAATTTACGTAGAACCAATGGTTTTTGAGAAATGGGTTAGGAAAGCTACCCACCTAGTAATTTTAATCATGATTTCCTTTTTTAGTCCTACAAAATGCACCCTCGGCCTGTTTCTCAGTTCCAGACGATATCATTCCGACTTCAAACGCATCAATTTGCAGCAACTTGAGATTGCGTGGCGAGAGTTATCTTGGGATCTTGTCTCCTCAAGCTATAACACTGCGTTACACGATTTTGGTACCCTCTTAACTGCTAGCTGGAATAAATAGGTAATGAGTCATAGATTAAATGTTCCAAACATATGTGGTATCCATCACGCCTAGTTTTCGAGGTAGGTGGTCTAGTTACGAAGTACGGATTTTATTAGATTTCTTTTAAATAGTTCATTTGTTAGGGGTTTTGACCTCTAACTAAATGTTAACTCACGAAATTATTTAAAAAAAAATAGTTTTTAGTGAGTAAAATATGTTAAAAAAAGTTTCGTAAAATTGGTTGTACGCTACCCCTAAAATAACCCCCTAAAAACAGAAAATTCTGTTTTTGGCTAATATCTCCTAAACGGCAGGTCTACCACAAAATATTATTTACAAAGTTTGTAGATCATGCGATTATCTACAAAAAATGGTATTATGCATTTTCCCGTATGAATAACCGTTCATGAGATATCGCCGTTTTAAAGATTTGAGATACTTATGTCCCCCTAATTCGCAACTTGTTATGTAGGTAATCAGATGTTCGCTATATCCTCTGTTGGACCACGTTGGGGTGATTCCTGGTTAGTTTTGGAGAAAAAAATTGTTCTAGTCGGTATAAAAAACGCGTAATGAGGAATGCGCAAGTTGTACAAACGAGCACGCAATAGAACAGTATCGTTAATTCGGTCAGCTAAGCGCTCCTATTTTAGTAGCCTGCTGGATACAAGTTTACCTCCGAAGAAGCTATGGAGTAATCTCCGTAATCTTGGAGATTTTGGTCAAAATTACCTGAAAGCAGAGTTAAATCCTGAGGTCTTGAATACATTATTTTCTTCCACCTCCGATGCAGTCTGTAATTTACCTTCTTTCGACTTAAAATATACTTTCGACTTAAAATATAATTTATTTTTGTTTTGTTTTTCCTATTTTATTATGATTTTGAAATTTTTTCTGTAGTAAAGGAGGTGGGTCACAGCCAGTGGCGTAACTATACCATCTGAGGCCCGTGGCAAATTTTTTGGATGGGGCCCTCCGGCGTCCCAGTAAAAATAGTCACGTTAGAATTTAATTTTAATAAACCACTAATGTAAGTAGTTACCCAAAACTATTAATAATATAATGTGCATTTTAGTTAAATATCTAATAAGTTTTATTTTCAAGAGCATAGGTTTATACAAATATTTATAATGAAATAACAATTTACTTTCAGTAAGATTTTTTTATTAATAAAATTCTTTTCTCCGAGCTTTTTGCTCCGCATCATTTTTGCTCGTGCATCTATAACATCATCAAAGTTTAAAGAACGGGCCATAGAATTTTCAATAGACAGAATATCAGCAAGAGTTAACCCTTCTAGCACAGAAGGCGCACTTTTCAGCTAAGCATGAAAATCTACATATGCATACACATACATACATATATATACACATATATATATATACATATATAGAGTTTCCCTTCTAACACAGAAGGCACACTTCCCAGCAGGGCTGAGAAATATTTACCACTGCCGTGGCTCAGCTGAGACATGCAAACATAAAATATTAGTAACATGTAAATAGAACACAAATCCTATCTCTAAAAAGAGATTGAACATAAATTAAAATAAAAAGTAAGGGCATCCAACATGTAACCCACCAAACAACATAAAATGTAAGCAATCACGTGAGATTAAAAAGACTCCTTTTAAGGACATCTTTACCAATACTCACGTTAAACACATTAATATTGTTGTTCACGTTAATGAACATGCGATTAACAGGTTCGAATCTGCCGTAATTCGTATTAGAAGAGTTGATTTGTAAGAGAGGTGGTCCTCTTAGATTGTAACGACTCACTCTAAACGATGCACGGCGACCTAGAAAACCTGAGTCAACCTTTCCATTAAGGAGCTGATGAACAAAAACAACATCGGCCACCTCACGGCGCTTGTGAAGAGAGCTTAAGTTAAGTAACTTAAGCCGAGATTCATAAGATGGAAGAACTAATGGGTTTTCCCAAGGAAGATGATTCAGTGCGAATCGAACGAACCTTCGTTGGACCGATTCAATAGTTCTAACATGCACAGAGTAGTGAGGAGACCAAACCTGGGACGCATATTCGAGTAATGGTCTGACAAGAGAAATATAAAGGTGTTTAGTAATCAAGGGGTTGTTAAATTCTTTGGACCACCTTTTTATAAAACCCAGGACTAAACTACCTCTAGAAGAGATATAGTTGATGTGAGTGGAAAAATCCAGCTTACTATCAAATCTAATCCCGAGATCTTTAACAAAATTTACACGAGGGACACCTTCATTAAGAAAGGTGTAGTTAAAAATTATAGGATCACGTCTCCTACTAAAAGTCATGACTTCACATTTACTAATATTAAGAACCAGGTTGTTATAAGTACACCAAGAGTAAAAGGTGTCAAGATCAGCTTGCAAAAGTTTGCAATCCTCAATACTCTTAATGTGACGGTATAACTTGATGTCATCAGCGTAAATCAATATTCTACAGTGTCTTAGCAAGGAAACAATGTCATCAATTGATAGAATGAAGAGAAGAGGGCCGAGATGACTTCCTTGAGGGACACCGGATGATGCTTCAATGGGTACTGATTTGGATCCACGAAAAAGAACTTGGTAGGTCCGGTCAGCTAAGTAAGACTGGAACCACACCAGAAGTGCTTGCGGAAAGCCAAGCCTTCTTAATTTGAGAATTATAATAGAATGGGAGAGCTTGTCAAATGCCTTGCTAAAATCAGTGTAAACGCAATCAGTTTGACAACCAGAAACGAAGCCCTCGACAGCATGAGAAGTGAACTCAAGAAGATTGGTGGTAGTGGAATGACCTGCAAGAAAACCATGTTGATTCGTTGAGACCAGCCTCTTGCAGATCGGAGCGATCGCAGAATAGATAATTGATTCGAAAAGCTTCGGTATAACAGACAACTTCGCAATTGGTCTATAATTCGATATTTCGTTTTTGCTACCACTTTTATGAATAGGAATTATGAACGAATTCTTCCAAAGCGTAGGGAAGCACCCTTTATCCAGGGACTTCTGAAACAGGATTTTCAGTGGAGACTGGAGAACCTCCACACAGGACTTCAGGACAGCAGGTGGAATACCGTCAGGGCCCGAAGTGTAGTCGAAAGGGAGTTCATCAATATGTTTCACGATATCAGCAATGGTAATTGAGAGAGGTAAAAAATGAGGCTCTCGGTTAGGGGTAATGTGACGAAAATTATTGTCATTAGGCTGAAAGTCAGAAGGTGAAAAAGATTGATGAAAGAATGATGCAAACATGTTGCAAATCGCAAGTGACTCAGAACTAGACCAGTTCGTGTGCTGCATAGTATTAGGGTAGTTATCAACTTTTTTCTTAGAGTTGACAAATTTAAAGAAGTTCCTAGGATCAGTAAACACTTTATCACTCATGCTGCTAAGGTGTTCACGATACAGAGTAAAAGAGAGTGAACGAAACCTGTTATAGCAATTGATAAATGAATTGCGACTAGGAGAGTCCTTTCCCTTTAAATAGGTTTTCCAAAGTCTATTCTTCTGATTTTTTTAAATGCCTGAGTTCATTATTTAACCAAGGTGGAGAAGAACTGGGCAGTTTACGGCAGCCAAGTTACGTAGCCTGTCTTGTGCCATAGAGTTTCTTAAATAGGTTTTTATTAATTTTAGTTTCGAAAATGATCGTTCAGCACTAGCTGTAGTCACAGGAATTGTAACAAATAACATTAATGCAGTACATATTTCAGGAAAGCTGCACGACATAAAATGATTCTTTATTATTAATAAATCAGCAAGTTCTCTAATACACGAAGACTTTTTTATTTCATCTCTGAAAGTGGATCGAAAACTGAGAATTTCCCTGGCAAATGATTCAGATATGTCTTTTTTATATATTAACAAATTCTAGAGCTTTTTTTAATAAATCAGTGTCATTTAAAATTTGCAAAGTGGAAGGTTGCAAAACACTGAAATTGGAAACAATTTCATTCATTGGAAGGAAACGCGATTTCAGTTGATTAATAATGATGTCTAATACTCGATAAAATACGTTCACTTTAAACGAATTTTCTGGATCTTGAAGACGCTCATCTTCGCAAAGTGCATCAAAATGGCGTTTTATCTTCCGTTGACGAGTTTTAGAAAATTCAGGGTTTATAGACCATTTTTCTGCTACACTATTTGCTTCCATTTTTAAATTTACAAATTCATGCCGATACCTTTCCAATTCTTCTAGGCAAGTTTTCAAAAGTTTCAAGGCGTTTGAAAGATCGGTGGCTTTAGACTGAAGTGCTTTAGAGGCTGCATCGATAGTTTGGTTAAATCGCGAAATCGCGAAATGAACTAAAATTGATCAAAATCCGCGATAACAATAAGATACATTTTTGCTTTTTTATAATAATAAATTTTATTTAACATATTTTCGGCTTACTAAGTCAACGCGTTCCAAGTTGATGTTATTCGTATAATACCTGTGACACATATACCATCATAATGAAAGTAACCTTCATTATCGCGGCAAAACCCCATCATAATGAAAGTTCAAAATGAAAGTATTTTACCTTCATTTGGACTGTAATTTCGGTTAAGTGACATCTGTTGCAAAACTGGAAACTAATTTTTATAATAAATTTCCCCTCCTTTCTCCTTAAAACTGACAATTTAACAGTCAATTCAAAACAAACAAACAAATCTGAGCCCAAGTAGTTCAAAAATAACGATGTTGTTGCAAAACAACTTAAAAATTTAAAAAAAAACACACAGAAATGTCACTTGCAAATGACACATGCAAATGAAAGTAAATGTGTCACCCCATCATTTCCTTAACCATCATAATGAAAGTTACCATCATAATGAAAGTATAGTGTGTCACAGGTATAATTGTTAATTATCGATTTACATATAAATTTTTCAAATCCGCGATGACAGGACTTTCAGTGTCAGCGGCTTCTAGCTTGGTGAGGGAATTCCCCGACCGGCACTAGCTCGCCCGCGTCAAGGCCCCCATACACGGTCAAATTGGCTGTACAACCAGATTTTCATCAAACCTATAAGCGCAATGTATTTTGATCGGCCGACCGGCCCACAATCGATAGTTTTGGTTGTACAACCGCACTTCGCTGTACAACCAATTGGACCGTGTATGGGGGCCTTTACGCATATACCGCGACAAAAAATGAAGCAACCAATTGATGCGTTCTGAGAATCGACATCTTTTTGTTTTGAATGTGTTAAAATTCTCATGATTAGTTTGAATTGAATTTGGATATGGTCTTTAGTTGTGCCCCACTTTGATTGATTTTAAGTACTTAAAAAAATTATAATTTTTAAGTACTTAGGTACAAAATTTTGTTAAAAATGTTAGGTTATTTCTGAGCTCGTAGCCTCTTGGGCCGGGGCCCTCTTGGGTCGGGGGCCCGTGGCATTTTGCCAGCCCTGCCACCCTATAGTTACGCCACTGGTCACAGCCCATACAAAACTACCCCAGGCCCGGCGCAAAAGAAAAGTATCTCAGATTATCGGCTATAATATTATAAGTATTGAATTTCTGTATAGTTGTTATATCCCGTAACTGTGGCTAAGATGTTAATAATGCTATTTCTTTTTATTCGGGCGAAATGACTAATTAACCCTGTATTTTTGTAACGCCATCACATATTTTCATGAATAAGGTATCAGTGTACGCAAATTTTGACTTTGACGACTCATAACTCTGGAAGTTGGTACTGTGGTACCGTCGCTTTTACAATTTTAGATAGGTGGGAGTATTCTGCGTGCACTGATACTTTATTCATGAAGATATGTGATGGCGTTACAAAAATACAGGGTTAATTAGTCATTTCGCCCGAATAAAAAGAAATAGCATTATTAACATCTTAGCCACAGTTATGGGATATAACAACTATACAGAAATTCAATACTTATTATAGCCGATAATCTGAGATACTTTTCTTTTGCGCCGGGCTTGGGGCAATTTTGACCCACCTCCTTTGTTAAAAAAGTTCTTTCTAATGTCGAAAACTGGAAGAGCGTCAAATGTGACAAAAATAACGGCGACAAGTACGATACCCTCAATAATCTATTGGAGACATGCGAGCAGATACATAACCAAGAAAACAAAAAGTTTCAAGGTGCCTCACCTGGAGATTCTTCACTCAATGATGTTAATGTTAATTTAACTAAATCTTCGGATGACCAATCGGGGTATCAGGTCTTTCTTAATTCTGAAGAGGATGACGAAATGGCATCCACTTCTAGGGAGGCCGCGCTTAAAGACAATGCAGAAGGATGGACACTAGTCAAGCATCGATCGGCTCAATCTGATCATAATATAAATATCACACTAGCAGTAATAATAATAATAATAATAATGTTTCCTACATTGTTGGTGACAAAGGTAACCGTTTTGCTCCTCTTTCTAAGTTAGATGTTACTGAGAATAAGGCTTCTAATGTTTATAATAATCATAATACAAATTATAAATTTTCTAGCAATAACCATACAAACTGTGAAGATTCCAATACTGGGACTGGCAATGAGGACGATAAGTTCTCCAAGCACGGATCAGATAGTAAGTTTTGTCCTCCCATCATTATTCAAGATGTTAGCGTAAGATATTTAACTAAAATGATTTTCACCTTTTACCCAAATTTTACACCAACTTTCTAGAACAAGGGGGGAGCCTGTAAATTATTTTTCAAGTTACGGGAACATAAACTCGACTTCTTTGAAAAACTCAAGCTGAATAACGTTACTTCTCACACATTTTCGCATCCGGACGATCGTTTTGAGTCCTTGCTACTTCGAGGTGTACACCCTGAGTTCCTTCCTGATGAAATTCTTGAGGACCTCTCGGTCAACTATCCTTCGCTCAAGGTTAACAGCGTCAAACGTTACGAAACACCCTATTCTCGAAAGAATAAGGTTACACTTAACCTGTTTCTTGTCCAATTTCCTCCTAAAACTGATATTAACAGAGTAAGTCGCCAGGTTGAGACTATTCTTCATCAGCGAGTTTCCTGGGAAAAAATTCTAAATAATAGACCTGTTCAATGCAGAAACTGCCAACTGCATGGTCACGCAGCTTCAAATTGTAACCGAGAGTACAGATCCGTTAAATGTAACGGAGCACATCTTTCCAAAAATTGCCCTCGCACTCCTGAAAACATGAAAGAAAGTGACCCTTATTGTGTTAACTGTCATGCCTTCGGTCATCCCGCTTCCTACAGTAAATGCCCGGTTTTCCTCAGATGGGAGGAACTCCGTAAGAAACTCCGAACCGGTCAACGCCAACAAGCACTCGCCTTTTCGAGTATGCAAACTCCCTCACATGCTCGCCCTAATCTCCCTCACTCTTATGCTGACTGCTTCAAGAACAATCAGCCCTCTACTCTAAATAGTCAAGTAAACGATGACATTTACGAAATTCTTCATCCAGAGGATTCCTATGGAATCCAAGCATGTCGGCCTGCTTGTTGCTGGTGACCTCAATGCCAAGCATCCCAACTGGTCCAACTCCACTACCAACCGTAATGGTAAGCTTATTATGGACTGGAAGAATAACAATCCTCTACTTGACTTTTTCTCAATTATTCACCCTGGATCTACCACCTTTCCTAGGTCTTCTAGTTGCATCGACCTATTTCTTGTCTCGTACAAATTTTCTGGCAGTTTAGATGTTCTTCGCTGCATTACATCTCCTTCCTTCTCTGATCACTATGTAGTCGAATTAGAATTTAGTTTTGCCATTTATTCGCCCTTCTTCACTACACAACCCAAATACCGAGCACTTGACAAAGTAAACTGGGAACATTTTGGAGGTAGTCTCAGGGACTCACTCAATGCTTTCCTTCCCTCGCCCTCGTGTAATTGGTCTAATGCAGACATTGATTGATTCCACCATTAATCATCTTAATTCTTCTTTCATGTCCCTTCTTGATGCGGCGGCCTCTCTTAGGGTGTATGGCTTCCGTGACAGACTCCCTCAAGATATACAGAAGTTATTTAATACTCGTAAAACTTGGCGTAGAAAACTAAAGCGACAACTTGAAAGGAACCTCTTCCACCATAATAATGCCACGCTTGCTCTTGCTAACCAAATAATGCTGCTAAGTGGAATTGTAGATGCTCGAGTCTCCTTACACTAGAATAAATCTTTTCAAAACAAGCTACGTGCTATGAAGCCTGGCCCCTCTCTCTATAGAGATCTGAACAGAATTGTAGGAAGAAAGTGCCCTCACCCATTTGATAACATGAGTAGTGATACCAATATGGATGTCCCTGAGCTCTTCTCCGATTACTACAGAGACTTATTTCAGTTCAAGCAACCTGGATATAATCTTGCCAATGGAGAGCTAGTTAATCGTACGGTAGAGAATCTTTGTCTTCATATCCCTTGCTATCTATTCAATTTTAATGATCTTCCTGCCAACAGTGAGAGTCTATCCTACCCTTTCTTTAAACCTAGTACTTTGGAAACACTAATTCACTCTATTAATGGCAAAAGATCGTCTGGCAGTGACAATATCTCTAACTTCATTCTAAAAAAAATTGGCCCTTATATTGCTTCTCCTCTTTCCGCCATTTTAAATAATTGCCTTAACAATAACTACTTCCCCACAGCCTGGAAAATTTCGAAGTTAATCCCCATTCCTAAAGGTAACCAACGTAACTCACCTGCCGACTTCCGACCTATTTTCTGCCTCTCTAACCTAGGGAAACTTCTAGAACGCAAAATTGCATTGGATTTGGATCATCACTGTCAACAACATGATATCATACCTAATGAACAATTTGGTTTTAAGAAAGCCCACTCTACTGAACATGCTCTCTTAGTTCTTCACAATGAAATGGCCTTAGAACCAAAAACCATCAAAGCTGCTTTTGACTCGGTTTGGCACACCGGACTCCTTTACAAGCTCTCTCGCTTGAACTTCCAGTCCTACATTCTGCGAATAATACATAGGTTTCTGTCCAACAGGTTTCTTACTGTCCAAATCGGTGAACTTACATCCTCACGTGTAGATGTTTTATCTGGGGTACCTCAAGGTTGGCCCCAAACTGTTTAATTTATTCCTTCATGATCTCCCTCATTCAATTCCTGGCCTTGGGTCTACCACAATTCTGTATGCTGATGACACACTTGTGTTTGCTTCTAACCCTGATCCTTTGAAAAGCATGGAGTGGCTTTGTAAACATATCGGACATATCAAACGCTTCTATGGGACTTGGGGACTCTCCCTGAATGAACATAAAACGCAATTCATTGCTTTCAGAAATGCCTGGGGTAGAGGTAGGAGTAGCTCTACTAAAACATGTGGTACCCTTCAATTTCAGCTTAATAACATAAACATCAAGGTAGAGAAAAAGCTCAAATATTTAGGTATCAGCTTCAATCATCTTTTAAAATTTAATCAACACGCCATGAAAATCATCTCGAAAGTAAAAGGTATCCTCGGCCGTCTAAATCCTGTACTTAAGTTTAATAGTAAACTCAATCACAAATCCAAACTCCTACTTTACAAACAACTCATTAGACCCGTCATTTGTTATGGTCTCCCCTGTTGGCATACTATCTCAACTACTTGAGCACGTAATCTTGAAATATTAGAGCGCAAAATACTTAGGCAATGTCTCTCAATCAAGTTCAAATCCCATAACAAACTTTTCTCTAATCGCGAGCTCTACGATAAGGCAAACATTCAGCCTCTTCTCACATACCTCCAGGAGAAATGGAAAACTCGAGTCAATAAGCTTGAACTTCATGGCAATCCACTTATCAGGAAATGTTGGACTGATAACACCGGCTTACAACCCTCCTTTTACCTTAGCCCTAAGGATTTCGCTTACTCCTCTCATAACAGAGGCTAACATTGGACTGGTATTTATTTACTTAACGAACTCATTATGGAGAACTCTGCATTTGGAATTGTTATATAGGGCTTTTACAATTCTATTATTTTATCAGGCAGTCCCCATCGCCGTAGTGCCTGCCATATAAAGCTCCTATTGACCGAGTCGAACGCTTTCTCATAATCTACGAAAGCAAGGTAAAGGGGAGATCGGAATTCAGTAGACTGCTCCACTATTATTCGTAAGGTGTTGCTATGATCAATACATGAGCGGCCCTTCCTGAATCCGGCCTGCTGCCTCCTAAGCGTTCGGTCTACTGCCTCACTTATCCTAGATAGTAATATATGGGACAAAATTTTGCCCACTGTAGATAGTAAACAGATGCCTCTCCAGTTGTCGCATATTGTTAGGTCCCCCTTTTTTAGTATTTTGACTATGATACCTTCCGTCCAATCCTCCGGAAAGGTACAGGCGTTCCATGCTATTTCCAGGATTGGCTGAAGCGCATCTGCTATGAGACTGGAATCGGCTTTCAACAATTCTGGCGGGATGCCATCTTTCCCAGCTGCTTTACCATTGGCCATCGCATGAATTGCGGTTACTATTTCCGTCTTGGATGGGGCTCGGGTGGTGATTCTTATAGGCTGTACATTGTTGCTGGTTTCCTGAGGTTCCTGTGTAAATGAAGCATTCAGGGCGGCGAAGAAGTAATCTCTCCATCTTTGGAACTGCTCCTCGTCGCTGCACAGCAGCCTTCCATCCGCACTCTTAACGGCATGCTTTTTAGTAGAGTGCTTTCCCGTGAGCTGTGGGAAGCAGCAGAAATACGGGTATTAAAATATCTTTCAAATGGGCTATTGACCGCAACTCTATGTCGTTTCATGTCTGCGATATAACGGGTGAAAAGCCAACAGCGAAGGTTGTGACACTTCTCGACGAATAACTCGCTTCCAGCCAGTTTCGCACGTATGAATTAGAATTTTATACAATGCCCTGAATTATCAATATTTTGGGTTATTTAACAACTTTAGAAAATAAAAATGATGGTAAATAGTAGCTTAGAATCTTTTAACGCCAATGGCTCATTACTCTGGAAGTTGATAAGCTACAGCCCTGATTTTAAAAGTTTTAGATAGGTGGGAGTATTCTGCGTGCACTGATGTCTTACGCATGAAAATATCTAATAGGGCTACCAAAATACAAGCTGATATGTAAAACTCTAAAAAAAAATTAAAAACGCCCTAGCTGCTAAACCATTACGATTCCCCCTTCCTCCCATATAATTTTTTGTTCGTCTATCGAAAACCTATCCACAGCCGGCCGCTTTACTTAGTAAATACAACTAGTCCGGGCGCTGGAGCATTTCCAGTGATTTTGGCGTGATGTAACGGACTTTTTTGGTGGAATCAGTCAGAAATGATATCCTCAATTATATTTAGGGGGTGCGCAAGCACGAAACTCCCAGGAAAACTTTTGGTAGCCCAAAAACTGAAAAGTTCACTAAAAATTCCCTGTTTTTTGGCCTTTCTTGTTAAATATCTCTTAACGAAGGCTTCTAGGCGAAAAATTTGTTGAGCATGTTTTGTTCGTTATTAGATTTGCTAAAACTTACCCTAAGGTGGATTTTTGAAATTTGAATTTTTGCATTGCAAAATAGCCGAAAACCGCGAAAAAAAGTACCTCACTTTAAAGTTAGCACAAGGAAAGGAGAGACCATTATCTTCCAATTTAATTTTGGAATTAGATAGTCAAAGGCATGATTAACTTATATCCAAAACCCGATCACGGTCGGTCAAATAGTTTTTGCATAATGAATTTTGCAATTAAGTGAATTTAAAAAGTTAAATTTGATACTGCGCCAAAAGAAAAACTCCCATGTTGGTCCTGATTTTTTTACGTATGCTCTATGACTCGCTTTACAATATCCAATCATTAAAATTCTGGTTTTTAAATTTTTTTTATGGTTTTTAATTTTTTTAAGAGTTTTGGCAAAAAACTGCAACTACGGCGTTTCAAATTCGCTCGAAAAAGGACTCAGTTTCTATTGCACCAATTTAGCTGCTTTTTTTTATATTTCAAAAAGGAATCAAAAAGGCTTAATTTTACTGGGTGAATCGATAAGGACAAATTTTGTTCGTCTAGTAGAGGCCGAGTAGTTGCTTAGAGCGTGGTGTTAGTACAATTGTACAATACAAAGGATGTCATTGTGAGTTTGTAGACTAATATTCATTCAGCAGCAGCAGAGCCGGTTCTTCAAGTTAATCTACACTGGTATTCTTTCATCGCGAGTAACTTCAGCGGGAAAACTAGCGAGGGGTTACTCTTGTAACCCAAGAATTCTTTAATGATTTGGGTAACGGCCTGCATGGTAATCGAAAAATTCTACTGGAAATTTGGGAAATTGGAAGTATATTTACATTGTAATGGCTAGGTAAGCAACTAGCTAATGACTTGTGGAATACATTAGTTGGAGATGTAATGTGCTTTTATTATTCTTTGTCTTTGTTTTGTCGAAGCCTCTTTTCTTGAGTTTATTCCGTGATCAAAATTCGTTCAGAGTGGATCGTGACAAAGTGCAGTCAAAAGGATTTCTTGCTGGTAAAATCCTCACCAAATGTAGCAGAAATGGAACGGTAATTTCGGAAAGCAACGTTTTTAATGCTGAAAAGAGTAGCAGTAATTTATCCTGCATGCCTTACATGGTAATATATGTATTCAATTAATACAATTCACCTCTGAAATAATTCTTCGTCTATAATGCCTACGGTAAGTACTTACCACCCTAGGACTCCCTATGTAAAAGTAACCAGCTCATTACCACCTCGCATACCTAGTCATTACATTTCCCGCTGGGACTTACTTGACTTTACACGGAAATATCGATGTTTGTGTCGATAAATTATACTTGCAGACCGCTTTAAGTTGTCAAGCCGAAATTTTCCCGTGAGCAGGTTATTACAGCTCCCTTACGCTAATTCCTAAAATACCGGTTCTACTACTGCCAAAGAAATACTGCTGTAGATTGGGGAATTCACTTCAGTAAATACTATTTTATTTTTATACAACTTCAAATATAAGGTCGACATTATAAACTAAGGTCCGATATACCGCTTATTAAATAAAACAGCACTTGAGATCGTAAAAATCTTCGTGGCACGACTCGTTTACAATGAAAGGGTTTCTTGCTTTTTTGCAGCTCGAATTGGGACAATGAACCGTCGGGAGTATAAATTGGTCCACCAATTTAAACTGACGTTTTACATGTCGTTCAATGAGTGAATGGGCCTAATCACCCTCATTCTAGATTTAAATTCATAAATGGTATAGAAAATTGCCCCCGAATTTCGAGTGCTGAGTAATGCTATTGGCAATAATTGTAAATGTTTTAACGTTCATGGCTTTAACAGAATACGCAGATAGTTTTGGTCACACTTCAAATAAATGCATTTTTAATCTAATGTTCCTAAGTTTTTAAGGAATAGTTGGTTTTTCGTTAATAGTTAGGAATAGTGATGTACAAAAATGATCATTCAGTTTTCTCCTCCAAGCTTCTCGCTCACTGGCTAGAGTCCTTCAATTTCGTACGCCCAACAGGTGTTCAGCGTCTGTATCTACGGCAGCTTTTCCTCGGCAATCCTGATGTCACCGATTATGATTCCCTTATATATTTTCTTCACTGGTTTGTTTTCCTGCATTCGCGTCCTGCCCGTCGTAGTCTATTTATTTTGATTTAGTTGACGATGTCTATTTCTTTGTAGATTTGGTACAGTTCGTTATTGTATCTGATTTTCCACATACCGTTTACGTTTAATGGTCCAATAATGTGTCTTAAGATTTTTATCTCAAAAGCTCCTAATTAGTTTGCGACTTCAGGCCTTATAAGAGATTTGTATAGTTCAAATTTAGTTTTCCTGTATAACAATCTTGATTGAAGTACTTTACGCAGTGAATAAAAACTTTGATTGCCCTGTTGTATTCTGCTTTTAACTTCCTCCAGCTCTTCGTTTGTTGACGACACTATTGTTCCTAGGTATTTAAAGCTCTTCCCTACCTCCATATTGGTCTTGAAGTCTTGTCTTCGGCTTGTACAAGAATAAGACTAACACTTAGCCGTGCTCGCAAGATTAAGGCCAAGACTATATTAGTTTTGTCTTGTTCACTAGTTATGAAGATTTTAATTTTCAAGTTTTGGATTAATTTTAAATGTTTTAACGTTCCGTGCAGCGAGCCGCACCGCGTCCGAGCTAGTAACAACAACAAAATTCAAACAAAATTCGGTAATTTTTCTAATTTGTTTAAGAAATTATGTTTAACAATATTTTATTGAAAGTTGTGTTCAATAGAAACTGAGTCCTTTTTCGAGCGAATTTGAAACGCGCCTAACATTCCTGGCGTCGCCGAGTTAGCAATTTTTGTGGAAAAAACGCCTTAGTTGCAGTTTTTTGCCACAAATCTTAAAAAAATTAAAAACCATAAAAAAAATTAAAAACCAGAATTTTAATGATTGGATATTTGGCGGTTTTTTGGTTTAAATGACATAAGTGATCATAAATGAAATATGATCTGAAAAGATTTTCATAAATTCGGTCGAACCGTTCTTTTTTTGTTTAAATGACGTTTATGATTTTTGTACCTGCACGATACCGCGCGAACTAAAAACTATATCGACTTCATTGAGGTGCCGAAAAAAGAATACTAACGAAGAAATGATCTGAAAAAAATTTCATAATATTCGGTCGGGCCTTTTTTGTTTAAATAGAAAAACTTCGGCTAATTGTCAGCAACACGTTAAATTGCCAAGTTCTGCTAATATCTAATAAACTCGATGGAATGAGACCCATTCTAAACGAAGTGATCTTTTTTGGGTTCTGTACAGCCATAGCCTTCGAACAAAATATCACTTGCCAAAATCCGACAACCTTTCAAAATTGTGCACAAATTTCGTTACCCTTTACCTTTCTACGCGTGATACAGTTTCAGGAAATTGCGGTTTATCCCGGGATTTCCGTAGTTACCGTAAAATTTGTTCTTTTTGGTCAAGTCAGGCAAGTACCTAACAGTTTTGCTAATAAGTATCTCCGAAAAGCTTTGGAATTTCCAAATGAAGTCATTCGCTTCTCAGTTTGTCAACGGCTCTTCAGCACGCTCAATACGAATTTGAACAATCGCTTTAGTACAGCGAACGAAATACGGAGGACATGTCTGTTTGCTAACGTTCAGGAAAAAGAAATTCTCTAGAAAAATCTTGTGGATTTACTACTATTATAGTTATTTGAACTAGCTTCTCTCGGGATTGCTTTGTCATCAGTTCTGATACTAGCCAATTTTCCACTAGTGCTAAACGTATAGCTATTTTGTAAGAAGTCAGTTTTTTCCATTTTCGTTCATCATACTTTGAAGTTAATCGTGTGGACCGAAGGGTCAAACCCACATTCCAACTAGTTATTATTATTGTTATCGTTATTATTTAATGTGGCGCCCCAAAAAATTCTGCCATACCAAAGGGGAGCCCCTGTGCACGCCACTGGGTACTTTCAACCCTTTAGGAGTACCCCTTACCATTAAGTTCGCCTTAATTTAGTATAAATCAACCAATATAAATCGTAGCCTCTGTAGTCTAGGGGTAAGGCGCCTGACTACTATCCCCAGAGGTCCCGGGTTCGATTCCCGGCGGTGCCACGGTCCTAGCCTTTCCCAATTTCCCGCCTACATAACTTTCCTTCTTTCTTCTTCCCTCTTTGCATTCCTGATTCCTCCTGTCATAGCCTTCACTAGTTCTCTTCCCCGCTCCACCAAGCGCATGTCATCGGTTGGTTGATGAGATTCAACTCGTTTCAGGAGGCATAACACTCCAGCGAGTTGTTCTCGATGCCCCGGTGTCAGAGTCGCGAAATGATTGGGAGTAGGTGAAATAAAAATACCGCAGCTAGGTTGTGACAGTTCTTTCCTTCACTTCTCTCTCTATCTTCCGACTAGAGCTGCTGTTCGACATTTCAAAATAAATACATGGTCGACAGTACAAAGGGGCTTTCCCTAAGTCTCTAGTGTATCACATAAAACAAAAACAAAAAAAACCTTCGCAAATAAATATTTAAAAAAGTGCATTTCATCTCATTAGTTTTCATTATTACTGAAATAATCGCGAAAACCCCCTAAATAGGGGTGTTTTTTGCATTTTTAGGGGTGACGCCCTAATTTTGGTTTGAATGGACTAATTGCGACTCCGAAACGGAAAGTAAGTCTTTTATAAAAGGGGGGAGTGATGTGGCGTACGCCATGCATACATTATTAATAAATAATTATTCTGAGTCGCAATCGACCTATATCATTTTATCACAGAAAAGTTAACGGTTAGGGAGATAGGCCACCAGCTCCGTTTGAGAATGATAGTCATTTCGGTTGATTCCCAGAATTGAGACGTGCCGTAACTTAGCTTTAGTAGTTTTGATTAAATAAAAGTTTAAAGATATTTTTACTCTTTTTTATAATTAAATTTATGTGTGTAGGTCCCAGGTATTTTTAAACCCTGGGCACCCCACATTCCCATTAGTGCTAAACGTATTACTAATTTCTAAGAAGTCAGCTCATCCGTATATGTATCATATTGCGAAGTTAATCGTGCAAACCGAAAGGGTCAAACCAACAACCCAACTAATTTACATTTGTTATTAGTAAATGACCGTACGACCTACGTTATTCAAGCTGACAATCCGTTTTTAAGATGGAAGCATTCAATTACAATAAATATCACTATTGGAGCATGCAAATATTTCTTACAACTTCTTTTAAGATGGATGCATAGAGGCGTACCAGGTTCCAGCTAGTATTTTGTAAAAGCAAATGAACTTAAAAGCATTTTCATTTTATAGATTTAATTTTGAAAGAAGATTGTGATTACAAAATTGCAATGAAACATAGAACGTTTCTCAAAACATATGCACAGTAAAATTGTAAATAACAAGATTTAAAACCGATATCTAAATTTCTTTTAATACCATTTTTTTTTTTTTTTTTTGAATATTTTATATTGAGATTAATTAAACAAAAACAAAAATTAACCTAAGGCTTTACAAAGCGTCCCATAAAGTAAACTTCATTGCTTGCTCCTTTAATGAGGAATAGGAATGGCCTATCAGCTATAAATGGGATTGATCCAGTTCTCGTCATCAGCACTACAGCTGAAATAATGACATAAAGTTTAGAATAATTGTTTAAAAGTCACAATATAACTATTATCCCAACCTGAAGCTGCTGCAGCAACTGTACCAACTTCATTGACATCAATAAACGCTTTGTGAATTATATTAGAAACCTTCAAGTCGTCGTCAGCTAAACTGCTAAAATCTGCTGAGTCAGAGAACATAGAAGCCATGCCCAACTGTTGGAAATAATAATTATGAGTTAATATTAATTATTACTATTATTTTTATAAGTTACTTACATCTTTAAATGTTTGCTTTAATTTTGCTGAGTAATCAATTTTGAATTTCGGTATTTGAATTTGAACCTTTAATTTACTTTGAGGCCTTAATAAGAAATTTCTAAGACCCTCCTTCGCAATTTTTTGTTCTAACTCGTTTAGGCCTCCAAGTTGATTTGGTAAAATCAGAAGCATGCTGATATCTGAGTTAGCATACGGTAATTCCACGGAGGTAGCCTCCACATCTTCATAATATCCATACTTGACCAGAAGCTCGTGTCTCATTGAATCAATATCAACAGATTCGTTCTCACTGAGCCAAAACTGCTGCTTCTCAGTTTTTTTCGGATCAAAAGGATACTTCCAGCTACCATCGAATGAAATGGCATTAGCAAGTACTGCCATGGTAAGTCCATCAATATCAGATTTTTGAACAAGATCTTTTATCTTTCCATTAGTGTTCTTTTCAGCCCAATCACTTATTGCATGAGCAGCAGCTTCTGAGTCTCCAAAATTGATATTCTCGACGTCAGAATAAAAATCTTCAGTAGCAATTTTTAAAAATTCCGGCTTTACATGCAACGCTGGCGAAAGATAAATTTTGTTGGCCAATTTTAGAATGGAGCTGTCTTTGCGAGCATTTAGCACACTTTTGAAAGACTCAGCAACAACATGTTTATCGCTTGATTGTAGATGAAGTCCCTTGACTAATTGGTCGGCTGTATTGCCTTCTGCTCCAATGAATGCCAAACTAGTGGCGGTATGGACAGAAAATGGTGAAATTATTATGTTTTCATCCTTGTGCCTCTTACTTTCTTTTAGATAGAAGTCCTGAGCAAATGACGCGCTTTTTGATGCAAAGTCTTCAGCAATTTGGTTACCTAGAGCTGCAGGTGTCGTAAGTAAAGCAACCAGCAAGAGTAAATACACTAAAATTAAAAAGCATAATGATAAGAATTAGTTACAGAATGTTGTAATAAGGAATTAGCTATATATTGTTATTATTATATTATTATTATCTACATATAATATAAAAACTAGTTGGGATGTGGGTTCGACCATTTCGGTCCACACGATCAACTTCCCAGTATGATGGAAGGAAGCTCTTTGAAATAACGATAAGAATGGTAAATCCGCAAGGCTTTTCCAAAGAACTTTTTTTTGTTGAACAGCAGCAAACAAACATGTCCCTGGCACTTCGTTCGCTACACTATAAAGCGAATTCATTATGAGCGTGTTGACGCGCTGATGATAAACTGCAATTTTCAATTCGAACGATTTCAGGAGATAGTACCAAAATTAATCAATGTAACGGGTTTGTCAAACTTGTCCGAAAAGGCCAAACTGTAATCACTGGAAATCCCGCGATGAACTCAATTCCCAAAACTGTAGGACATGGAAAGCAATCCGCCGTTCAAACAGTTCTGAACTAAAGTTTGGAAATTTCGTCATGTTTGTAATGGTTAACCTATTTGTTGAATGGTTTTTAAAGAAAGCTCGGATTTTGACGAGTTATGACTCTTTGGGAAGCTATTGCTCGGCGGAATCCATAAAAATGAACTTCATTTTGAACGGGTGTCATTCCAACGCTTCGATCGGCACCTCAATGAAGTCAATATCATTTTTGGTTTGCGTTCTATCGAGCATGTACAAAAATCACTTACGCCCTTTAAATATAGATACCGCTTGATCGAATTTTATGAAAATCTTTTCAAAGCGTACTTTCGGTAATACGCTACGATCGGCACCTTAAAGAAGTCGGTATCATGGTTGGTTCGTGCTATATCGTGCAGGTACAAAAATCACTTACGGCTGGACCGCATTTCATGAAAATCTTTTCAGATCATATTTCGGTTAATACGCTTCGAACGACACCTCAACGAAGTCGATATCAGTTTTGGTTCGCGCGGTATCGTGCAGGAAAAAATGACCACATCCGTACGCACATACACACACAAATACTTCCTCCCAATTTTTTGCTTAAAATGCTCCTGGGACCTTGAAAGATGAAAATACGTTGAAATTTTCGATTTCGATTTTCGGACCGATTACAATAACTTCCTATACTGGGAAGTTAATAAGTCGGGTTTTCCTTCCTGACGCTATAATTCCAGAACGCACGATCCGATTTCCACGGTTTTGCATTCGTTGGAAAGGTCTCGGGCTAGGTGAGGTTTATAGCAAAAAAATTTGAACAGAAAAACAGGCGTTTGGTCCATAGCAGCCATCTCAAGAGGGTGGATTACCATTTTCTTTACAACCCCTCGACATGGATATCAAATGAAAGGGTATGGCAAGTAGAACACCAAAGGCAATATAGTATACTCAATATATCGATTGGTCCATGCCAGTCATCTCAAGAGAGCAGATGACCATTTTCTTCACAACCCCTTCGAAATGGGTATCCAATGAAAGAGTATGATAAGTAGAACAATATAAGCAATATAGTATACTCAAT
Organism: Thereva unica; assembly: GCA_949987705.1. NCBI lineage: Eukaryota > Metazoa > Arthropoda > Insecta > Diptera > Therevidae > Thereva > Thereva unica. The sequence goes on along the minus strand of OX465281.1, from coordinate 179,040,099 downwards.
ATGTCGCTTGGTCCATAGCGGCCACCTCAAGAATGCGGATTACCATTTTCTTCACAACACCTTCGACATGGAAAATAAAATGAAAGAGTATGATAAGTAGAACACCATAGGCAATATAGTATACTCAATATATCGTTTGGTCCATGGCGATCATCTCAAGCGGGCGGATTACCATTTTTTTCACAACCCCTTCGAGATGGGTATCAAATGAGAGAGTATGATAAGTAGAACACATAAGCAATATAGTATACTCAATATATCGTTTGGTACATGGCGGTCATCTCAAGAGAGAGGATTACCATTTTCTTCACAACCCCTTCGAGATGGGTATCAAATGAGAGAGTATGATAAGTAGAACACATAAGCAATATAGTATATTCAATATATCGTTTGGTCCATAGCGGTCATCTCAAGAGAGCGGATTAATATTTTCTTCACAACCACTTCGACATGCGTATCAAATGAAAGAGTATGATAAGTAAAACACCATAAGCAATATAGTATACTCAATATATCATTTGGTCCATGGCTGTCATCTCCCAAAATCAGTTTTCCCAGATTTGTTCTTTTTTCGCTATAGCTTTTTCCTATCGCAGACTGTGTCCCCATAATATTATTTTATTGAAAGGCGTTGCAACGCACGCGGGTTTTTGCTAGTTTACATATTGTTATTATTAAAGGAATAAGAAATAAGTTTGTAATGCTATGAAGTTATAGCTTGTGATAATAATTTGCTATAACGAAAGGTATTGCTCAAACTGAAGACGCAGACGATGACATCTAGGACGAGTTTTATATGCGACTGAACTTTTGTCACAAGAGAATACACAAGGTGACTCGGGTATCACCTGATGGTAAAACGAGAAATCAGATGGTTCACATAGACTCAGCCGCATCCATCAACATCATCCATTTAGCAAACTTGTCCAAACAACCACGCATCTTTGTCTAACTGTCTCATTCCGAAAACGATCACGGGTGGCACCAAGAATCTGCCTTAAGCATCGCATTTGAAAGACCTCGCTTGGTGACGTCCCGCTTGGGCAGGGACCACGCTTCCGATCCATAAAGAAGAATCGGAAGGATCAACGTTCGGTAAAAGCGTACTTTCGTTTTGATGGTAATATTTGCTCGTTTAGATATTCACCACTTGAACGAGACGAATGTTGCTGTTGCCTGCCCGATGAGGTAGTGCAGCAATAACACGGACAGGCGAATAGAAACACAAAGACCTCAGAGAAGGAAAAAATATAGTGCACATACAGAAAAAGAAGCTTGGGAGAAAAATCTCGTTTTTGAACTAGAACAGCACAAAGAATGAAGGCCGCACCAGTAGAGGGAGTTCAATTAAAGAGTTCGCGGTATTTCGCAATTGACACCACGGTGCACATACTTCAAAGACAATAAGCTAATCTTATCCCCGGAGCGATTGAAAGTGAACTTTTATGAATTACTAATATGGAGGTATCCGAAAAATTGCAGTCTGCACCAATAACTGATGGCAATCGTTTCATTGTGTTATTTGTTCCACGATAATCACAAACGAAGTTTGCCTTATGAATACTTTTAAGGCATATTTTTAAGCTTAAGGCTGATTTTCAATTGCAAATTTTTGTTAAATCTAAAAATCTTCTTTAAAATTGTTTTTTGCACAGAACAAAGGCACGAAAATTAAATATATTAATCAGCGGTTATTGTCACTTGTCATTGTTAGAATTATTTTGCTGAAACAAGTGTCCCCATCAAAAATTTATCATAAATTTGTACTTTTCTCCCATCACAATTTCGATCAAAACATTTTCATGCAGAAACAATGAACATCTACAAAAATGTGTTTTTCAATTCGTAATTAAACAGCTTTTAAATTAGTTAAAATGGAATTATTAGCAGGAGGTTATATAGGTTTTTAAGTTCCAATTAGGTTTTTTAATCACCAAATTAATTTTTTTCAGATCAAACTCAATTTTCTCAAGTTCAAAATCAAATTTTTAAAATTGAATTCAAATTTTTAAAATTAAATAATTAAAAGTCAAATCAGTTTATTCAAGTCCAACTTGAATTGTGGATAACTGATTGCTGCCATGAATATACACGGGGTTTTATAGAAAGAAGTACATATGTAGTTGCAAACTCGTCAGTTAATACGAACATTTTTACTTGTTTTCTTGAAAAATTATTTCATAAATTATCTGAATTTAACATCACGAGAGCGTGGCTGGTTTTAGACTATGCAAAAATACACAAAACGTAAATAGTGCGTGATAAATTTTCTGAATCAGGGCACACTTTAATTTTTCTTACACCATACTCCTCTATGTTAAACCCGATTAAAATAGTTTTCTTAAAAACGAAATTGTATTTTTTTAACTTGTTTTCGGATCCAGTGTATAATTTGAATTTGCTACATATAATTGAACAATCTGTGAAACCGGCTACCCGGCGTATTGCAGCAATTATTAAGGGCCCAATACACGAGCGCTCCATCCGACTTACGCCACGCCAAAGCAACAATAATTTGTATGCACTTGTCATTTGTATACAAAGAAATTGTTGTTGCTTTGGCGTGGCGTAAGTCGGATGGAGCGCTCGTGTATTGGGCCCTTTATATCGATATGAGCATGACATTGACATTAGTTATATCAGGAGAACCACTTCATTGAGTGCTTTTTTAATTTATTATTTTTTGTTCATTTTTTCGTGAGTTTACATGAGTTTTAAAATACTTTAATTTATTTTTAAAAAAAATAAATTTGAGCTTAAAAAAATTGGATGTGAACTTACACAAATTAATTTGACTTTTGATTTCAGTCAACGGTAATATTCTTAATCTTTGCACTAGACTCATCTGCAAAGCACCAAGAAGTTATAAAAGCCATAAACCAGTTCAAACACGAACAAGGCAGCGGGTGCAGATAGCATCCGAATGGGCTGCGACATTCATGGAAAAATTTGGCAATAGGAGCACCAGTTATCGCTTAGCTAAACTCAGGGATCTGTCTGTTTTTTAAACTATTACTACCTAAGATGATCACCACATACCATCCAAGACATGGGTGTTCGGTAAAAAGCAGTAACCTCTTGGTTTTTAAGGGAAATGAGGCTTTTCTTCAAAATGGTGCATATCATAGCGCACTTTGTACGATTTTTTAAAGGAACCTGTATTATGCGAATTTCGAATTATTTAAGTTACCGTTATTTCTGAAACTGCCCAACAATTTGACAAAATATTGCACCTACGTAATACTTATCACTAGTACTCCAAGGGTACGAAATATGAAGGAAATTGGTGAAGGTCGAGGTTTAATTTTCTTTTTTTTATCGAATTTTCATGGAATGATCCTTAACAAAGTGTCTTAGAAAAATGGCAACAATTTGGTGCCACTACTTCCAGTTGGGCAGTTTTAAAAATTAACAGCCTCGTGGGCTGTGTTCATTGTGGTATTTTATGGCCGTATGCACCAAGCTGGTATAAATCAGTTTTAATTTTATGTCTAGTTTAAACTACCGTAGATTTATGATATACACCACACGGTAACAAATCAAAAGAAAAAACTATTGATCCTACCCATTAAAAATTATCGAAACTTTCGAAATGTCAAAAGGTTGAAATTAGTTTGAACTACACGTTGTTATGCTTTAATTAGAAACATTTAGAAGGGAATTCCTATTTCTATTTTTTTTCCTAGACCTGGAGAATTAAAAAGAACAAAAAATTTTACCGCAAAAGAATAAGACCTTATAATAAATATGGTCTTAAAATATAAATCGACAATTGAACATAAAAAAACCGATTCTACATCTATGGAAGAGAAAAATTCCTTTTGGAGCCAAAACCTATCGGTTTATTTTTCACTTTTATTAATTTCGAACTCCCTTTCATAATTTCCTGACTTAAAAGTTTATGACAACTAGGAAGCTGTCATAAGTCTAAGCCATTTTCTTAAATTGAGTTTAAATCTGCTTGGTGCATAAACTTAACACAGGTTTAAGTTAAACTTGCTTGGTGCATACGGCCCTAGGTGCCGCCCAAAGAACACGTTAACGCGATTCGTGCGCGAGATGCGTGTGACAGTCCAGGATGTGAAGCATTCGACAGACCCAATGGACCCATTTTTTGTTTTCTGTTTGTCTAAACCTTAGTTGACTTGTATTTCGAATTCGTATTTCAAATTTCGCAAACTTAGATTGATGAAAGACTGAACAAACAAACGTCAAACGTGCCTACCGCATGGAAAAGTTGAAAATTGATCAACTTCAAGCGTTTGTAGCTTTACTTACTTGCGTGTGACCCGGCAGTCATTGGGACTGGTTCCATTAAATAGCATTTACTTTAACCGAAATGTCACACGCATCTTGCACTCGTATCGCGTTAACGAGTTCTATGGGCCGGCTCCTTAAGGCAAAAGTGAGGTAGAAGTGAAGTAGTCGTAATTTCTTTCAAAATTGACATATAAACCAAAATAAAAAGTTCATAAGAAGTGTAGCAAGTGAACAACCTTATTTTCTTAACTTTTTTTACTTCTTGTACGATTCTTACCGCACGGTTACTTCTCTAAATGCGCTGGCATACACGGATCATAACGATCCGCTCAAATTCGTTCATTATAATTGAGCCTTAAGCCATTTCCTTTTAGTAGAAGGTAGTGAAATTTTAATCATAGGCAAGTATACCTTGCAGAAACGCTTCTACATTATTCACACTAATTATGAAAATGGTGGTTCTTTGTAAAATAGTCATCTAATTGATAATTTTCGTGAATTTCCTGAACGTGTATTTTCAAGAAATGTGGATTTCAATGTGATCTAACACCAATCGAATGCTGCGGATTCGAATATTTGTGAAAATCCAAATCTAGCAGCTAGCAAACAACTCACAAACAATTATTGATCTATGGAACAACATTCAAGTTGCAATTTCTAAAATAACTCCAGTAACATGTTGAACAGGGGCGGCGCTTTCATAGGTGCGAATGGAGCACTCGCACCGGGCGCCATTGAACGAGGGCGCTAGTTCAGAAGATTTAAAAAAAAATTAAATAATTGAAAAAAAAAAATTTTTTTTAACTACATGAACTTACACAAATTCTCAAAAAGTTACGAAAATTCTCTCTCAGTACTATCTCATGCGAGAAAAAGCGGGCAAAATTGACTCCCCTCGTACATGAAGTTACCCGAGATATTTGCTTCGAGATTTTCATATAATTTCTGCTCACTTCAATGATTCTACCCAAAAAGTGAAGCAAGAGAGGCAAAAGTAAAAATTTCAGAAGAAACATCCACCAAATGAGAGAAAAATCAACCCTGGCTCTCAAATTTGAACATGAGAAGTAAATACCCAATTGAGTAGTAGAATGAGCGAGACGAAACACGAAATAATTTTATTTTCACGACGCTGGACCACTTTTTGAAAATTTTGTAAAATGCACCATATCAACTCACACAAAGAAAAAATTTTGTTCCGATGCCTCTGTGTTGCGTATTGTGGCAAACCCCTCTCAACTACAGGCCTTGCTGTAAATCTTGGCACTAACACAACTAAGCGCAAACGTAGTCTAAATTTTTGTTGAGCGAAGTAGGCAAGTGGTGGGATTTTTGACATTATGTATATGGAATCACATCCATAACAATAACTTTTTTTTAAGATTTCTCCTTTTTAGATGAATAAGTAATACTGAATTTATTTATTAAAAAAATCAGTAATCGATTAATTTATTAAATAATTTAGAAATGCATAATAAATGCAAAAAATTCATCAAAAAAGGTGTAAATGTATTTTGTAATTTGAATGATGAGTGATGAAAAATGTTATATGACATTTTTAGGAGCTACATTATTGTTAGCATTTACAAGACTTATTTAAAAAATGTTTCACGTAAGTGAAATAATAACAATAAAAACTAACAAAATAAAATTCTAATAAATATATACAACATGCAATATATACATATCCATATATATATAAAAAAAGCAATAAAATTAAATGAAAAACAAACAAGAAATAAATAATTCCTTTTACGTGTCTACATAAATAAAAAAAATGAACATGCAAATATAAGTATAATTAAAAACCTCTTTTCATATTACAAATTCCAATTGTTTTCTATTAAAATAGTATAAACTTATTTATATTGTTCTTTAAATGATTTTATAATATCAAATAAAAGTTGATTAATTATTTCCACTTTCCATATTGAAGTCAATTATTCACGATGCAATAAATTATTACATTTTTATTAAATTCCGAACCCGACGAAATTCCATTTGGCGCCTTCATCATAATCTCAAAATTTTTGATTACATTCTGTAATAAGTAATTCTGACTTATGGTAAAGACGTTTTGCCGTAAACGCACAATTTAAACACTTTAATCACTTCCCTATATAATTTTAAAATAAAAATATTCTTATTAGAAATAAATATTATTTTAAAAAACATTTTCACTGCACAATAATTTCAAATTTTCACATAAATCAGGAATTTTCCTAACACTTTCACTATTTAACTTTAGTTTCACAATTAACCACTATTTATCTTTATTGTGTCACATTTAAATTATTATATTTAACCGAAAAAACCTATTAGTTTCTTTTACTAACGATACAAACTGCTCCGATTCCCGCACTTTTCATATAAATTTGACAGTTCTTCAGCGAACTTTTAGACTACGTCACACATATGCAAAAATTTCCAGCAAGGCCTGTAGTTGAAAGGGTCTTGGCATGTTGTATATATTTATTAGAATTTTATTTTGTTAGTTTTTATTGTTATTATTTCACTTACGTGAAACATTTTTTAAATAAGTCTTGTAAATGCTAACAATAATGTAGCTCCTAAAAATGTCATATAACATTTTTCATCACTCATCATTCAAATTACAAAATACATTTACACCTTTTTTGATGAATTTTTTGCATTTATTATGCATTTCTAAATTATTTAATAAATTAATCGATTACTGATTTTTTTAATAAATAAATTCAGTATTACTTATTCATCTAAAAAGGAGAAATCTTAAAAAAAAGTTATTGTTATGGATGTGATTCCATATACATAATGTCAAAAATCCCACCACTTGCCTACTTCGCTCAACAAAAATTTAGACTACGTTTGCGCTTAGTTGTGTTAGTGCCAAGATTTACAGCAAGGCCTGTAGTTGAGAGGGTCTTGATTGTGGTTGTTGTTGTTTACTGTGATTGATATAAACTGCAGGGCGCGGTTGGAGCACTTTTAAATTTTGTTCCAAGTATCGTAAAAGAAGTAAATGAACGAAATGAGAGCAAAATATCTTGTGGCGAGAATACTTCTTTAAATGCTCTTTTTTGTTTGTTTACCTTCCTCTCTAACGATTTTTTTATTGTTATGCGATTTATTGTGGTGCAATTTTAGAATTCAAATATAATGAAGAATATATGAGTGAAATATTTTTATTAGATTTCAAACTTTGAGTGATACAAGTGATAGTTTAAAAATTAATGATAATTATTAAATTATAAGTAATGCGTTTTTAAAATGTGTTTTCTATATTTATAGGTATGTTATTAGAATTGAAGAGCGATATTCCAAAACGTGCTAAGTTCTTATGATGTAATTAGTGGGAAATAAAAAAAAACTGAATATCACTTTCACTCTCGCCTAAAGGGCTGTAATATTATTTCCTTTCTCAAAAAACCGATAAAAGAAACTATTATTTATAAAAATATAAATAAATTTGCTACATTTTATATGAAAAAAATGGTTTTATTTATGGTGGTACATTTTCATAATGTACTAAGTCAATTACTTAGTACATTTTGAAATAAAATTTCATAGTAAAATTATGATACTATGGTAAATATTTTCAGTCGTCAGAAAGTTCAGCCCAGCAAAAGAAAGAATAGTATTTTTCAAATCTTTATTTTTAATATAAAAAAAACATTAAAAAATTCAATATGAATACTAGCTATTGAAATTGATGGAAAATTCATTTGTATGACCCATTATACATCGGAATGCGTATGATTTGTGATAAATGTTTATGTGAATGCATAACTACTACGTCATAGATTGGAAAGCAATACAATATTAAAATTAAACAAAAATTGACTTAGTACGTTTTGGAATATCGCTCTTCAATTGATTTCCTTATTGTTTTTTTTTTTTTTTTTTGTTGTATTATTAAGAAACTTAAAATATTTTTCTGTGCTGCGAATTATGAAAGTAATACAAAAACGTAAGTTTTTAGATAACTTTAATAAAAAGTATTCTGATGTAGTTGAAGAAAGTATTTCCCTGGCTACGATAGATCCAAGGTATTACAGTAATGGAAAATAACAGTGGTAAATTAGTTATTAGATTTTGTTTGGTTTATTAAATTTAAAAAACTGCAACTTTGGTATTTTTTGTAAACTTTTTCAAAACTAAAACTGTTCGTGAAATACTGATTGGAGTCATATGGGAAGACGAATAAAAAAAGGTGGCAATATTTTACCAATATGGGAAATTTTATATGTCGAAAAGAAATAGAATTAACATTCAGGGTGAATAAAACAGTAGATTCTACGTTGCAAAAAGAAATGTCTAAGGAAGCTTAGTAGTGGTCACAGATTTTAAGGCTATTATATTTTAAATTCCACAAAAGGATTTTTGAAAGATTTAGGAAATATTGTTTCCTTTCAGGAATTTATTGAAAAAAAAAGAAGCAAACTGTTAGCAAATTAGAAGTATCATGTGTATTTCCCGTCCTTGCGATCCAGATGAAAGAATCTTTTTATTAAATGTTTAGCTGATGGGGCGCAAATTTTCCTACTGCACCGGGCGCAAAACAACCACGCACCGACCCTGATGTTGAAGAGTCATTAAAAAGTTCGATATTCGAATTAATGCCTGCAGGGGTGACATTTGCATGGCATTGAAAAATATTCTCTCTTTTATTTTCGCATAAAAAATCCATAAGGACATAAAAGAAGGACAGAAAAGAGGGCAGGGATCTACTTTAAACTGGGAAAGCAACTAAGAAGAAGTTGTGGGGAGTCGGGGCGTGGACCTCTGGGGGTAGCCCGGAGCCTTAACGTTTAAACTACCGAGGCTGAAATTGTATAATTTTAAACAATCTTTTGACGAAATTTTAATTTACTTACAAAATTTTTGCCAGCCATATTAGGCCTGCAGCGCATCCCATTTTTTCGCTCGAAGTGATGGAAATGAGATAACCGGTAGAGACTAATTGCAATCGATAGAGGATGGAAAAATGCATCTACAGTTGATTTTGACCGAAGTTTGGACATGGCCAACATACAAAAAAATCATGAAAATATTTTTTTTCGTAAGTGCGGTTTGAACGAAATTTTCACTTTATCTCGCCATATCTCAGTTGATATTGCAGATATCAATTTCAAATTTGAACATAGTCTAGTTTGACTAATTCCCTAAATATAAAACTTTAACCGAACTGGTTACATCATTTAAAAACAAAATGGCGAATGTTTAAAAAATTTCCAACAGATTCGTGAGACTTATTTTTCTAATCACAAAGTTGTGTTATAGATTTTTGAAATTCGCTTTTTTGGCTAAACTACATTGTAGCCAAATACTTAAGGCAGTTTTCTGCTTTTTTATTGTGGGCGTGGAGTTAACTTTACAAGCATTTATAAAAAGCACTTGTCCCAGATTTTGGATTAAATAAAACAAAGAATAATTACCTAAATTCGTTTCTAAAATCAATCGAGTTAGCCAATACCGAAATACCAGACAATAAAAAAAAAATATTGGCAGTTATAGAGACTGCCGATAGAAGTGAAAACTTAGAACTTAGATGTTGAAATTCGATTCTTTTGAAGTAATACAAAATTCTATATTTCTCGAAAGGACTAAATCTTTTTGATTGCAGTATTTTCATTAGGACATTAACCAACTTATTAAAATATGTAGCACAAGTAACTGCGTCTTCATTAATAAGTGTACTTTTTTCTATAAAATTTAATGCTGCTGCATCTTCAACCGATATCTCAGAATTATTTTTTAAATTATGTAATAATTGTAGCAATTTTGACCACCCTATTTCATTAGCACTTATTGTAAAAAAGATACAATCGGGTTATGGTAACTAAAGTAAGAAATGAAAATGTTTGATTCAAATTTATCTAAGTATCGCGTAAAAACCGCATCGATCGTCGTTTTATATTTGGTAGTACTAAGTTTCCGATCATTGGATATATTTAAATTAAGTGTTGCCTTTAAAAATTCAATTAATGGTCGATTTTTATCATCTGCAAAGTTAATATTGAAGTCTCCACTTAAAATCATCGGTACATTATCATATTTTTCGCCGAATCTTTTTTCGAGAATTTCAGAACCTTCTTTTGTATAAATCATCATATTTTCGAATAAAAATTGTTGTATCTGTCTCATAGATTTTCCAGGCGAAATATAAACGGCAGCCATTAATATGTATCGCCCATTCTCGGAATTGCAACGAGCAACGCATATTTCGCCTATATCAGAAACATTAACACCAATGCTTCTGTCAAAAATAAACTCAGCGGGAGCGAAAAGACAGGATAAATTTATAATTGAAAGAAAATACTTCTACTTAACAACTTTATTAGCGATTTATAATTTTCGGTACTTGCGCACTGTCCGGCATAATCGTCGCAACTGATCTCTCTCACGCTAGAATGATGAGTCAGAGTATAGATGTACGAGTATATGTATGTAGATTTTCAACAGCTTCTAGTGAATTTAGTATGTATGTCCATATATGAAGTAATGAAGTGTGACGTATCTTGAGTATTGTGATAAATAGCTACTCCTGCTGCTGGAACTTCGGGTCTTTTATAACTTCTGAAGACATCTTCAGGATCAAGGATCCAAACAAATTTGGAAAACAGATATTTAACACATCAGTCAAAATGACTGGTTTTATATTTTCATTTTCGATACTTAATTGAATAATAGTAGGCGGTCAGATTTATTTTTTTATTCAAAATCAAAAAGTTTTTGATTATAATCGATTGAGCGCGTGCGCCAGTCATGAGCATGTCGGTGACGCAACCCATAACATTTTCCCCTATCAAAAAGTGCCCAACGCGGCTAAAGAAGTTTTCACTTCAAAAAAAGTAACCAAAACCTCAACTAATCACCTATTTTAAAAATATCGCAAACCCTCTCACCAAGAATTTGAAATCAAGTTAAATTGATAGTGGATCTCAGACAGTCATAACATAACATACACTGAATATTCTAAGAAATAGTTAAAATACAAAGCATCAGGAAAATCCTTCAATGTAGCGCTAGACGTAAATGTTTGAAAGATGACAATGCTGCGAGAAACATTCTGTTGTCAGTTCTTTTCCTTGCCCCTCTAAAATTCTAGCTTCCTTATCCACAAACCCACCGCATGTCTTGTGCTGCGGACCATGACCACGTTCGCCTCCTTGTGTAGCTAGAAACTCGAATATGTTGCATGTTGCTAAGGGGGAGGCAATCTCAGAGGTCTGTCGAGGCGAAAAGCGTTCGGGTTTTTTGTTCTAGCTGTCGCATCTTTATACGGAGTATTATGTTATCTCTGCTTATAGACTTAGAAAATGGTTCTCGAATGTCGAGTGCTGGGTTCTACCAGTAAGTTTTAATGTATAAGCCATCACAATACGTAGAAATATTTTTTTGGCCTAAAACTGTAATTTTTTCCTTGCTTTCTTGGGTGAAATAATTGTTTAAACAAATTTTTTCACATCTGAAACTGTTACCTGAAGTTCCCTTATAATATACTAGCATAAAACCCGCGTGCCTTGCAACGCCTTTAAATAAAAACTGTTTATTATGTGCAATGTTTCCCTTCAAAAAACAAAAAAAAACAAACAAAAAAGTCAGCTGTTATTATCCCTACAAAGGGTTTATTACAGCGCATTTTTTTTTAATAAATATGGTAAACAAATTGCTGCGTATATCACCTCTGCTCAACAAATCTGCAAGTTTTGAAGCAGAGATTGGCATGTATATGTCATCAAGAGAAGTGACATTTTAGGGTTTAACGAACGTTCTTTATGTTTGTTCGCCTATTTACGTGGGTGCAAGAAATTATGAAGCAATCACAAATGAATTTCGAGTCATTCATTTCTTCGAGATTATATGGATGCACTGTCAAAATTTCAGCCCTTCAGCTTCAGAGGTTTGGGTTAACCCTCTTTCATCCCCTTAGGGGGTGAATTTCGAGTAATCGCCTCTTAGTGGATGTCCACGTCAGTATGGTTACCCCATTTCACCCTTTAGGGGATCGAAAAATCGCTTCTTAGTGGATGTCCACGTCATTAAGGGGATGCACTATCCAAATTTTAGCCCTATAGCTCCAGTAGTATGGTTACCCCATTTCACCCTTTAGGGGATGAATTTCGAAAAATCGCTTCTTAGTGGATGTCCACGTCATTAAGGGGATGCACTGTCAAAATTTCAGCCCTATAGCTCCAGCGGTTTGGGTAAACCCCATTTCACCCCCTTAGGGGATGAATTTCGAAAAATTACTTCATAGTGGATGTCCACGCCATTATAGGGATGCACTATCAAAATTTCAGCCCTATAACTATAGCGATTTAGATAAACCCCATTTCAACCCCTTAGGGGATGAACTTCGAAAAATGGCTTTTTAGTGGATGTCTACGTCATTACAGGGATGCACTGTCAAAATGTAGCCCTGTAGTTCCAGCGGTTTTGGGTTGACCCCATTTCACCTCCTTAGGGGATGAATTTTGAAAAATCGCTTCTTAGTGGATGTCCACGTTATTAAAGTTGTGCACTGTCATAATTTCAGCCCTATAGCTCCAGCGGTTTGGGTAAACCCCATTTCACCCCCTTAGGGGATGAATTTCGAAAAATCGCTTTATAGTGTAAGCCCTCGCCATTATAGGGATGCAATGTCAAAATTTCAGCCCTATAGCTAAAGCGATTTGGGTAAACCCCATTTCACCCCCTTAGGGGATGAATTTCGAAAAATCGCTTTATAGTGTATGCCCTCGCCATTATAGAGATGCACTGTCAAAATTTCAGCCTTATAGCTACACCGGTTTTGAGTTGACCCCATTTCACCCCCTTAGGGGATGAATTTCGAGAAATCGCTAGGGATGCACTGTCAAAATTTCAACCCTTTACCTCTAGCGGTTTAGGTTGTGGGTTGTCTTTCAGTCAGTTACTTTTTATTCAATAGAAAAAATGGTGAAAAATCGTAGTAATTAATTAATTAAAAAAAAACTAATCAAAATAGCGAAAAACGGAAACTTACTTCCACCTTCTGGGGTATCCATGCATCTACAAAAAAAATTTCAGATTTCTATCTCTTCTAGTTTGGCTACAATGCGTGACGGTACGCACAAGCAGACACACAGACTTACAGACACACACTTTCTTTTATTAATATAGATTACATTAAATTTACAGTTTTGCGCCACTCTTAAAGCTTTATGTCAAAGAGAGATAAAGAATTAGCGAAGTTTACGGAAAAATCGATATTTGAAAAAGGATGTTTTTGGTTTTTCGAATTTTTCTCGATGTTTTTCTTTTTTTCTATCATTTTTTTACACCATCTTAAAGTAGAGGATTCAACGAAAAAAAACCCGTCTTCAAAATTTTCAAAATCAAAAATTCGTTCGCCAACTTTTTTGATTGAAAATGGGGCCTTTTTTTTAAATTAAGGTCATAAAAACAAAACTACACAACCAATCGCTTTGAAAAAAATTGGGCCTTTTCGAAACATGAAAATCTACATTTTCCTCAAATTTCATTAAAATTGGATCATTTTTGTGAAAGATAAAAATGATAAACGAAAAACTCGGTTTTTGACGTTTTTCTCCATTTTTTGAGGTTATGTCGAAAAATGGTTTGAACAAAAGCTCTAGATCTTTTAATTATCTACAACGTTTACATTTAACGTTTTTCGATAGGAGGTATACTTTTCTCAGAAATCGCAAAAAACACGTTTAACCCCCTAAAACTCACATTTTGGCTCCCCCGCCCCCTTTCCGGTCATCTGCTGCGGTGCTCTCGATTTTTCCTTGTTTAAGTAGCATTTATCCTAAATTTTCCCACCTTCCACATACTGCTAAGAATTTTTCTAGTTTTTGGCTTTTCAAAAGCTTATCTGCACTGGTCTAATATTGGATTAGCCATATTTAATTTTGAAATTTCAAAATTCGGGTTCGATTAATTTTATAACGAGTATGTAGTTTAAAAAAATTTAATTTTCATTAATTCCAGACTTGGGAATTATCGTTTGGCCGAAAAATTAACTACATATTTGCCACACTGTGCGCTCGCATTTTCATGATTAGCAGTTAAATACTTTATAACAGCGCAGGCTTCTTATCATATTAATCAGATCTACCTGTCATAATATTGTGCTATCCTTGTTGCTTTGAACAAAATATAGCGATATCCATTCTGTGTCCACTACAAAGGCCACTTCTGTTAGAAGATAGTGATTCAACGTGTTGAAAAATTTGGTAGGTACATATGTTACGTTATACAGATGGTAGCCTCCCCAAATATACACATACACTGTGATATGGCATTTAGTAGCTATCTAGCCTAGTGGTATAATGCAATAGATGTATAAAATGTTTCAAGGCAATTCATTACATGAGAAAACATTGTACAATTTACAAAAGAACAGTAAAATGTTATGCACTTTTTTAATATTAAAATTGTCAACAACAAATTTGTATATTTGTGGAGTATTCACTTCCTTTTTAAAGGATTCATTATGAAGATTTATAGCTACAAAAAATCGAGGAGTAAAGTTATAAGTGCTTTTTATATTAGGCACCGAATTGGATTGTACTCTTAATCACAATTTCTATTAGGTTTTATAAAAGCACATTTAAAAATCACTAGGAAAATTCACTAACACACTTTATAAGCGTAAAAACCTTATAAAATCACATTTTTACTTACTTGAATTTTCACCCATTTTTCTTTAATTCGATGTTAACCGAGTAACTAATCACCAAGAAAAGAATTCAATTTAATATATATCTTTCAAATTATCAAACCAAACCGAACAGTCTGAATAGATGATCGTTACTAAGATTAGGCAGCCAATTTCAATTTATAAAAACTTTAACTTTCGATTTTTCGTTCGCGCAATATAAAGGCGCTTAAGTTATCACCCGCACTTGCGCAAACATCTCATTAGTTGCGTCAGAGGTTGATTTTCTGTCGAATTATTTTGTTAAGAACATTTTAATCGCTGGAGGGAGGAGAGTAGGATATTCCAATATTGTAGATATTTTTTCCTTGAATTCTTGAATACACACATGTGTTACTCTGCAAATTACTCACCTTGTCTTAATTTTCTTCTTCTTGAAGTTCTTGTTTTGACGAAAATGATTTATATTCATCGATTGGTTTTTGCCATGACTGCGTTCTTTTTTGCAAATTGTGATGATTTTATTTGTTTCAATATTTCATGTGGAAATTTTAGATTATTTCGGCGGGTTTTTCTTTGGTAAACATTACTAAGATGTAAGTGCGGATTTTTTGAAACGTGAATTTTAGTCATTTTTGAATTACCTACTTATTATACATCATAATATTATACAGCCTTTATGTTAAAGATCTTAAAATACAAATCTAATAAACTATGCGCTGTTTGTAAGTTACTTATAAAAATTATGTATTATTGGCCGGATTTGAGGCATTGAATCCTAAGATTGAAAGTAGTGTTAAGTAGGACTTATTAAATTAAAAAATTCAGTTTCTGGATTTCCAACTATGTATATGTACGTAGGAATCAGAGCAGTTGCTACCCAAATTGGCTGCCCATATCCCCACCATAGAACACGGCTATGCCAAAACATGTACCTCGCTTTTGGCTAAACCTCTGCGCAAACTGTTTACCCTATCATACTTGTCGAGAGTTTATCCACACTTTTGGAGATCCTCAAAGGCTCAGCAAATACCAAAATGTCATTAAAAAGAGTCCTCCAGCCGCCGCCCGAATAATGCTTTTCTCGCCGCGTATCTAATGCTTTTCTCTAATGCTTATCTTGAATCCACATGCAATGTCCCTCCAACTACCGCCCAATAGCAATTACTTCTATTCTCTCCAAAACCATGGAGACGATAATCAAAGCTTATGGGATATCTAGAATCCAACCAACTTTTTAACGACAAACAATACGGCTTCCGACAAAAAAGATCCCTTTTTATGACCTTTTAGGTTGCCTTACAGAACACCTACACCGAAGTTTGCATGGATCTGGTGAATCTATTTTGGTTGCTTTTGATATCTCCAAGGCTTTTGATAAAGTATGGCACTAAGCTTTGTTAGCTAAACTCAAAGCTATTGGAATTGACTCACTTCTATAATCTCTTCTCGAATATAACTCCATAGTTTTGGGCGGCGCTCCAATAACCACCTTAGCATGGTCAGATAAGGTCCAAAAAAGGGCCCTTAAATTAATTATTAATTGATGACGATACCTCTTGCTCCACCATCGACGCTCTGAGCCACCGTAAGAATATAGCAGCACTGACAAAATTTTATCGCTACTATCATAGTGACTGTTCCTCCGAGCTAAACGCTCTCCTGCCTCCTCGGCAATCTTATAAGCGCAACACCAGGTTAGCCCACTCGTCTCATTCCCTTCTCCTGCAACTCCCCTTTCACGCACTCAACAAGATATGAATTCCCATACCTTTATAATCTTTAACATATTCCCCCACCCTCCCCCCGTACAAAGCTTACTGCTAGACATTGCACCATGACGTGACAAATGACATGACGGACTGGTAGTACAAAGGGTGACTACTGAGCTTAGCACTGCCACATAAAAAAAATATATGAGTGTGCTTAAGACCACACTTTAGAAGTAAAACTTTTGTGCCCAACGGCTAGTAATATGCAATAGATATAGTGGAAAGTCTGTCGGATCTATAGTACGCTTGAGAAAATTCAGGCCAACGACAGATTCAG
This sequence comes from Thereva unica, assembly GCA_949987705.1. Taxonomy (NCBI): domain Eukaryota; kingdom Metazoa; phylum Arthropoda; class Insecta; order Diptera; family Therevidae; genus Thereva; species Thereva unica. The sequence goes on along the minus strand of OX465281.1, from coordinate 179,023,160 downwards.
GAAGAATAGTGACGAATCTACTGACGGACTTGATACAAATTCTATTTGAAAATATCAATATTTATGAATTCCTATTTACATTAAAACCTAAAAGTAACCGAGTAAAAATAATTTTTATTGGCTAATTTTATAAAATTTTATTTATGTTGAGCCTAGGTGATCCTTTATTCTAACAATATAATTACATCTTTGGACGTTTCGACATTAAATATTGATGTCATCATCAGCTACAAATATTTTTAAGTGACATTTTTTTTAGTATGTTATTACATATTACATATAAAGATTTGTTTTATGACATTAACAATATAAAGCTTACCAGAGATTAAAATTTAATTTTGGCACGCACGAATATTAAAAGAAAAACAGAACATTTATATCTAAATTCTTCAATTTTTTTTTTATTATATATCACAATCAAATTTTAAATTAAATATTGTTTTTTTTTTTTTTTCCCATGATTTATTAATATTCATGGTCACGGGCAGAGCAACGTTGTCAAAGGAGAACCGTAAACTGTATATGAAGAAAGAGTTAAAGAATTTTTTTTTTCTTTTGTAATGCTTTGGAAATAAGGAGAGACAACATCCAGGGAAAAAAATCTGATATTTATTACAGTGGTTGTTGGATAAAAATGGAGGGATAAATTCAATTTATAGATAATTATCAATGAAATTGTTTAAAAATTTTAAATTATTTTTATAGTCAGTATGATTGTTAAGAGTCAATTTGAAATTTTTATTAATTAAAAACGTTTCTTTGATAAGCCTATTGTCATATAATTTGTCGGAGTCTAAAATTTTTGTTTCCTTAAAATTGAATTTATGGCCAGTATCATATGTATGTTTGGTTAAAGCACTGTGAAAAGGGTTTAAGTTTTTGCTATGGTAATCATGTTGATATATTCTTTTTTTTAGTGGCTGAGATGTTTCGCCAATATAAATTTTATCACACGCCCCACAATTAATCTGATAGATAACATTCTTAGTATCAATGGTCGGAATTTTGTCTTTAAGTTTGGTGAAAAAATTAGAAGTGGACAAAATTGATTTATTTGTAATTTTGATATTGCTATTGCATATAATTTTATTTAGCGCGTAGTTAGTGTCTTTGTCATAAGGGATTTTGGTATATATAATATTTAAATTTGAATTGTTATCGTTAAATGAAAGTGAGGTCATCTGAGATCTTAATTTGTTTATTCTTTTATTGATGAACTTATAGATGATATATGGAGGATAACAGTTTTTTAATAATTTGGCATAAATGAGTTTAAAATTTTTGGAGTGGAATGATCGATGGGAGAGTAAAAAGGCTCGATCAACCAAGGCATTAATTACGCTGATTTTATATGTAAAGTTAGTATAGGAATGGTAGTTTAGGTATCGTTCACTAGCAATCGGTTTTTGATACCAATCAGTAATGATTTTATTACCTGACTTAATTAGAGTCACATCTAAAAAGTTAAGTCTATTATTGTTTTCAAGCTCTAACGTGAATTTAATTTTCGGATGGTAACTATTAAATTTATTGAAAATTGCATTAATGTTGTCAAAAGGGATAATTAATAAGCAATCATCAACATATCTTTTGTAGTATAGGATTTTAAATTGTGAATCAAGAATAATGCCTCTTTCTAGTTTTTGCAAAATTATATCAGCGAGGGAGCTGGAGATGCTCGAACCCATAGGTGTGCCATCAATCTGTTTGTAAATAACATTATTATGGCTGAAAATTGCATTTTTGAAACAAAGTTTAATACCATCAATAAATTGGTCCAAATTAAGATCTGTAAATTCATAGATCTCATCCCATCTATCATTAATACATTTTAGAACTAATTCTTGAGGGATGCTAGGGTATAACGCTGTTACATCGAAACTTACGAGACAATAGTTATCAGGGACATGTAGGTTTGAGATGTCATCTACCAGTTGAAATGAATTTTTAATATTAAATTCATATTTAGAGGTAACTTGAGTTAAAACATTATTTAGGTACTTAGAAAGTTTGTAAATGGGGGTATCGATGGTAGAAGTGATCTGGCGCAATGGAATGTTTGGTTTGTGTATTTTCGGATTCATATACATTCTTCCGATATTAGGATTCTTTACTATGAGTTCAGGTTTATTTATGAGTTTTAAATATTTTTTGCACTCAGTGTCTAAACTATTGATAGGGTTACGGTTAAGTTTAATATAGGTGTTGTCGTCTTCTAGAATTTCACAAGCTTTGGTGTTATATTCTTGTTTATACATTAATACAGTTTTCGCTCCTTTGTCAGCTCTAGTAATTATTATTGTATCTTTGTGGTCTTTAACAAATTGATTAGTCATTCTAATCCATTTTAGTAATTCTATTTGTGGGTAAGATAATTTTTCATTTTTTAAAGTTTTAAATCTAGTGTTTAGATATTTAGAAATTTTATACTTAATGTTGTCTTTGCTTGAAATATTACTTCTATCTATTGATGCCGAAAGGTTTGTGTATGTTTCTAAGATTAATTGTTTAATATAATTAATATTGTTAGTTTTGTAACTGAAATTCGGTCCTAGGGATAGAATTACTAAAATTTTTTCATTGATTTGTAAGTTATATAATAAAAAAAAAATTGAAGAATTTAGATATAAATGTTCTGTTTTTCTTTTAATATTCGTGCGTGCCAAAATTAAATTTTAATCTCTGGTAAGCTTTATATTGTTAATGTCATAAAACAAATCTTTATATGTAATATGTAATAACATACTAAAAAAAATGTCACTTAAAAATATTTGTAGCTGATGATGACATCAATATTTAATGTCGAAACGTCCAAAGATGTAATTATATTGTTAGAATAAAGGATCACCTAGGCTCAACATAAATAAAATTTTATTCAATCATATGGATCCCACACAACCCTAATATCATATTGGAGTAGAGCGAGCACCTCCATCATTTTTCTGCTTACCAGAGAGTATTGCATTATGGCACAACAAGGTTTTTTCAACCAAATGAAAATACAGTTTGGCATTCAATCCACCAAATCTATATACAGGTATTTTAACATTGTTAAAAAACTTGCAATCAAGGAGAACAGGTTATACTTTTTGACCACGTGCAAGTATGATAACCTCACTCCTAAATTTATAAAAGAGTCTTGGAACAATAATCGTCGATATTATTCCAATCGCTTAAACAAAAAATTAGAACACAACATGAGATTATTTCATTACAAATTATTAAATTTAGAAATTAATGACACACGTTTAACCTTAAACCATTTAAGAAATATTAAATTACAGTTCATAATAGAATTTATTGATAACTTCCCTGTTGATTTATATTATTATATCATTTTTAAAAGTAACAAAATATATCATGAAACTAAAAGAAAAAACAGAATATCTATTGAAAAGAAATTACAAAATTTACGTTGCCATGCCCTTAAGGACAGTATTTGTTCACTTTTAAGGGAACATTACCATAATTGGATAGTTAACTTAACTAACTTACAAATCAATGAAAAAATTTTAGTAATTCTATCCCTAGGACCGAATTTCAGTTACAAAACTAACAATATTAATTATATTAAACAATTAATCTTAGAAACATACACAAACCTTTCGGCATCAATAGATAGAAGTAATATTTCAAGCAAAGACAACATTAAGTATAAAATTTCTAAATATCTAAACACTAGATTTAAAACTTTAAAAAATGAAAAATTATCTTACCCACAAATAGAATTACTAAAATGGATTAGAATGACTAATCAATTTGTTAAAGACCACAAAGATACAATAATAATTACTAGAGCTGACAAAGGAGCGAAAACTGTATTAATGTATAAACAAGAATATAACACCAAAGCTTGTAAAATTCTAGAAGACGACAACACCTATATTAAACTTAACCGTAACCCTATCAATAGTTTAGACACTGAGTGCAAAAAATATTTAAAACTCATAAATAAACCTGAACTCATAGTAAAGAATCCTAATATCGGAAGAATGTATATGAATCCGAAAATACACAAACCAAACATTCCATTGCGCCAGATCACTTCTACCATCGATACCCCCATTTACAAACTTTCTAAGTACCTAAATAATGTTTTAACTCAAGTTACCTCTAAATATGAATTTAATATTAAAAATTCATTTCAACTGGTAGATGACATCTCAAACCTACATGTCCCTGATAACTATTGTCTCGTAAGTTTCGATGTAACAGCGTTATACCCTAGCATCCCTCAAGAATTAGTTCTAAAATGTATTAATGATAGATGGGATGAGATCTATGAATTTACAGATCTTAATTTGGACCAATTTATTGATGGTATTAAACTTTGTTTCAAAAATGCAATTTTCAGCCATAATAATGTTATTTACAAACAGATTGATGGCACACCTATGGGTTCGAGCATCTCCAGCTCCCTCGCTGATATAATTTTGCAAAAACTAGAAAGAGGCATTATTCTTGATTCACAATTTAAAATCCTATACTACAAAAGATATGTTGATGATTGCTTATTAATTATCCCTTTTGACAACATTAATGCAATTTTCAATAAATTTAATAGTTACCATCCGAAAATTAAATTCACGTTAGAGCTTGAAAACAATAATAGACTTAACTTTTTAGATGTGACTCTAATTAAGTCAGGTAATAAAATCATTACTGATTGGTATCAAAAACCGATTGCTAGTGAACGATACCTAAACTACCATTCCTATACTAACTTTACATATAAAATCAGCGTAATTAATGCCTTGGTTGATCGAGCCTTTTTACTCTCCCATCGATCATTCCACTCCAAAAATTTTAAACTCATTTATGCCAAATTATTAAAAAACTGTATCCTCCATATATCCTCCATAAGTTCATCAATATTGTTGAAATGCAAAATATCAATTGCTGCGCTATCGGAACTACGGCTTACCGGATCCGGGATATTGACAATCGTCCCGCCAACAATCGACGAAACGATGATGCTTTACTATTCCTGTGGTGAGAAAAGAGAGGCCGGCGTCGGCTTTATGGTCGACCGACGGGCTGCCAGCAGCGTTATCGCATTCCATCCGATATCCGAGCGTTTGGCGGTTATAACCATCAGTGGAACGATCAAGACCCATATCATATCCGTTTATGCGCCAACCGAGACCAGCACGGACACGAACAAGGACGAATTTTACGATCATCTTCAACAGACGCTGGATATGATACCTCAAACCGAATTAATAATTCTCGCGGGGGATTTCAACGCACATTCAGGAGTAGATCGAACCGGCTGGGAAGAAACCATGGGCAAATTCGGACACGGAGTAATTAATGACAACGGCTTACGCCTGCTTTCATTCGCATCGTCAAACAACTTGATCGTTGGCAACAGCATTTTCCGCCATCCACTCAAACACCAACTCACCTGGCGAAATCCATCCGGCAAAGACTCGGCGATGTTAGACTACGTTTTGATCAACACAAGATTCCGATCGACGCTTAAAGACGTACGTGCAATGCGTGGACCCGATTGCGGATCGGACCATTATCTTGTTCGAGCGAAATTGCAGATGCGATTGCAAAGAGCGAAGAAAACGGAGCCACCACCAGCCAAGAAAAATTGGGCGTGCCTACGGGACCCGGCCATCGGGCGAGAGTTTCAGATGGCATTGTCCAACAAATTCGCGGCGCTCGCAATACCGGACGATATCGATGTAGAAGAAAGGCAATTGTCGGAGTCTATTGTGGAGTGTGCAATGGAGTTGTGTCCAACTATCCGTAAACGGACGCAGCCATGGGTCTCGGACAGCTGTCTGGACCTCGTCGATCAGCGGAAGCGCATGAAACACGTCGACTTTGAGGAATACCGAAGATTGAACAAAGAAGTTCGGCAGAAAATGAAATTGGAACGAGAAGCGTACTGGAATAACGTTGCGGCCGACATGGAAAAAGCGGCGTCGAGGCACGAGTACCGGACGCTGTACCAGACAATCCGCCGGTTAGGCGGCAAAACAACATCAACAAACGACAACATCAAAAAATCGGATGGAACTTTTGTGACTTCTGCCCATGAACGCCTGGAGCGGTGGAGAGCATTCTTCCACCAGCTGTATAACCACGATCCGCCGCAAGGTCCAGCACCCGAACCACCGATTATCGAACAGCCGATGAATCAGTTTCTCGATACCGAACCAACAATTATCGAGGTGAAGACAGCAATCAAATCGCTGAAAAATGGAAAAGCGCCGGGAATAGACCAAGTAACCGCCGAGATGATCAAAGCTGGAGGTGATGTCTTATCACAACGACTTCATGTCCTCATAACACACATATGGCATTCGGATCGTGTCCCTTCGGTATGGAAGAAAGCGATCGTTGTCCCAATTTTGAAGAAAGGCGACAGTCGGGAATGCAAGAATTATCGCGGTATTAGCCTTCTTTCGATCGTCGGTAAAGTATTTACGAAAATAATACAATCGAGGCTACAGAAACATCGAGAGCAAACGAGCCGGGAGGAACAAGCGGGATTTAGACCACATCGAGGATGCATTGATCAAATATTCGCCCTCCGTCAGTTAATGGAAGAAAGAATTCGTTGCGGCAAACGCATTGTCGTCGTTTTCATCGATTTCAAATCCGCTTTCGATTGCATCGATTGGAACAGCTTGTGGAGAGTCTTGGTAACCGAACACGTGCCATTGAGAATCATCCAACTTCTCCAAGCGTCGTACGATGGCTCAACCAGCAGCGTTCGTATTCGAAACGACTTATCCGAGGAGTTCCCGATTCAGACGGGTGTCCGACAGGGAGACGTCGCTTCGCCACTTCTCTTCAACGTTGTGATCGACGCGATTATGCGTGAAGCATTCGATGGACGACTCGGAGTTCAATACGACGACAACAACTTCGTAACAGACTTAATGTTCGCCGACGATAGCGCTGTTTTCGCCGACACGGATGCCGAAGCAACGGACATCTTATACGATATTTCCCGCATCGCCCAATCATACGGGTTAAAAATCAATGCGGAAAAGACCAAAGTGCTCACAACGGATGGATCAAGAGCCAGTGTTCACCTCGATGGAACCCAAATCGAACAGGTTCCAAGGTTCAAATATTTGGGATCATTGGTTGAGGAAACGAAAGTAGCATCGACGGCCGACGTTCACAGCCGTATCGGCCAGGCAACAGCAACATTCGCCTCGCTCAAGTGGTGCATATGGAAACGAGCAAATATTTCCATCAAAACAAAACTACGTCTTTACCGAACGTTGATTCTTCCGATTCTTCTTTATGGATCTGAAACGTGGACACTGCTCAAATCGGACGTTAAGAAGCTCGAGGTCTTCCAAATGCGATGTTTGAGGCAGATCCTCCGTGTCTCACTCCGTGATCGCCTTCGAAATGAGGTTGTCAGACAAAGATGCGATCAGCAAACACTGATCGAAGAAGAAATGCAAAAACGTCGACTACGGTGGTTTGGACATGTTTGCCGAATGGATGATAACCGCTTGCCACGTAAACTTCTCTGGCGAGACCGTCCCGCAGACTGGAAAATCCAGCGATTGGCACCGAAGAAAACTTGGCTAAAGAATATCGAGGGCGACCTAAAGAATCAAAGATTATCAGTTACCGAGGCTCGAGACACCGCCAAAACCCGAGAAGAATGGAAGCGAATCGTGAATAGAGTTCGGGACCCAGCGGCACCGACAGCAGCGTATCCGTTGCGGGGACGTCCCGCTCGGACCGCCAGCTAACGGATCAAAGAAGAAGAAGAAGAAGAAGTTCATCAATAAAAGAATAAACAAATTAAGATCTCAGATGACCTCACTTTCATTTAACGATAACAATTCAAATTTAAATATTATATATACCAAAATCCCTTATGACAAAGACACTAACTACGCGCTAAATAAAATTATATGCAATAGCAATATCAAAATTACAAATAAATCAATTTTGTCCACTTCTAATTTTTTCACCAAACTTAAAGACAAAATTCCGACCATTGATACTAAGAATGTTATCTATCAGATTAATTGTGGGGCGTGTGATAAAATTTATATTGGCGAAACATCTCAGCCACTAAAAAAAAGAATATATCAACATGATTACCATAGCAAAAACTTAAACCCTTTTCACAGTGCTTTAACCAAACATACATATGATACTGGCCATAAATTCAATTTTAAGGAAACAAAAATTTTAGACTCCGACAAATTATATGACAATAGGCTTATCAAAGAAACGTTTTTAATTAATAAAAATTTCAAATTGACTCTTAACAATCATACTGACTATAAAAATAATTTAAAATTTTTAAACAATTTCATTGATAATTATCTATAAATTGAATTTATCCCTCCATTTTTATCCAACAACCACTGTAATAAATATCAGATTTTTTTCCCTGGATGTTGTCTCTCCTTATTTCCAAAGCATTACAAAAGAAAAAAAAATTCTTTAACTCTTTCTTCATATACAGTTTACGGTTCTCCTTTGACAACGTTGCTCTGCCCGTGACCATGAATATTAATAAATCATGGGAAAAAAAAAAAAAAAAAAAACAATATTTAATTTAAAATTTGATTGTGATATATAATAAAAAAAAATTGAAGAATTTAGATATAAATGTTCTGTTTTTCTTTTAATATTCGTGCGTGCCAAAATTAAATTTTTATCTCTGGTAAGCTTTATATTGTTAATGTCATAAAACAAATCTTTATATGTAATATGTAATAACATACTAAAAAAAATGTCACTTAAAAATATTTGTAGCTGATGATGACATCAATATTTAATGTCGAAACGTCCAAAGATGTAATTATATTGTTAGAATAAAGGATCACCTAGGCTCAACATAAATAAAATTTTATTCAATCATATGGATCCCACACAACCCTAATATTGGCTAATTTTCTTAAAAGCATACACGCGGTACACCTAGTACGTATAGCATATAAGTGCGCATCCTACACGGGTATGCACGCTTCCGCCACAGGCATGGATACTACCGCATGGATACTACAACATTCGCCTCATGGAAGTAAGCTGGTGACATATACAAGCGTACATGCATTGCATTCAGAGGTTCATAAAATTGCATGGTTTTTTCCGTCCCGGCTTTCGCACATAGCCTGAAAATCTAAGTAACGAGTGCATGCAAGGTGCATGTGTTTGTTGTGCATACTTGTGTATGCTATTTCGAATGCGGCATTACAGAAAAAGTTAAAAGTATTCCGACCTTTGCGTGGCATGCATTCCATTCATGGAACATTCCGTCAGGCCGCATTTGAATACACACACTTCTATATTATTTATCAACGAATTGAACGCATGTACGCTTGGATATGTCACCAGCTGTATGCATGCTCCGCTCCCGCTACATTCATGATCATTAATAATTGCATCCGCATCAGCATAGACTATTCCAAACCCAGATATTGTTTTACCAAGTAGTCCGCTAACCACATACAATGAAGTTTTACCTACGCGAGCCGCATACAGTTCTTCACGAACGGGAGCCAGTCTACTTGAGTATGGTATTGGCACCCTTTATGGCCACCTAGCCAATTACCTGATTACTTCGTCCCATACAATCTTTTAGGGAGCCAATTATTTTTAAAGGGAGCAAAAAGATATGCAATCAACCTTTTTCAAATGCGTATGCCTTCTTTCTATGCGTAGTTGAAAATAATTTATTTTGGCTGATTAAACCGAATTCGAAGCATAAAGTTAAAAAAAAATTTTTTACAAACCTTTGTATTTTCAGTCGATGTAGGGATAGTTTCAGCCCTTTACTATTATCCCTATCATAAAATTTGCTTTGTTATAAATCAACCACTTTTGAATATAAATGTTGCAAAAAATGTATTTTATTAGATTGTTTTTGATTATAATTAAAATTATCGCGAAAACACTTAAAAAGGGGAATTTTTAAGCATATTTAAAGGTGACATTCATATTTTGAGACTGTGGGACCCTGATTTTCGTAATCAGCGACCCAAAAAACATATCAGGAACGGTTTTCACAACAGTGTAATGTTTTGACATAAACGATTTGTCGATTTGTGCAAGTTAAAAAAATTGTAATTTAAAAAGGGGAAAGGTCCAGCACATCTCACCAAAGGGGAAGTGGGTGCCAATTTTAAACAACAGCACCTCACACATTTAATTCACCACTCCCTTTTGGTATTCTAAGCACCCAAACCACCGCCGAAAATTCTTCTCGTATATGCCGCTTCCAACATGTCAGTCAACTCCAAAGTGTCCGCGGCATAAGCCCGGCCAGTGACCAAACCACAAGAAAAATCTGAAATAATTCACCTCTACAGAATGGTGAATTTGTATTCCTATAATGAGATAAAGCAAAGTCCGGGCGACAACGTAGCTAACATGCCAGAAAATCTATGCAGTAAGGCAGAGTGTATTTTAACTGTTGCACACACAGCCCCGAGTATCATCGTCTCTTGTACCGTCCGCCCCTTTTCCCATCGTTATACGAAAGTTCTGACGATTTTTCATGTGTGAGAGCGTTACATGAATGAAATTGATTCACTCTCATGTAAATTTTTGTAAGCAAACGTCCCTAAAGAAGTTTTACTTCAAAAATAAATGGCGCTAAGTTCAAAGTCTTGTAGATGGGAAAGTGGAAAAGGCGAAGGACCGTGGGGCTAGCCGGGATTTGAACCCGGAACCTCTGGGAAGCCCCCTAGTTGCGGATGTTGCACATTACCGCTGCGTCAGCCGTCACTGAGTATATCCATCTCCTCCTGGGTCTGCCTACTCGTCTATTTCTCGAAATTTCTGCTATAAGGCACATTGGGATACGATTGTCCTCCATCTTGATTACGTGGCCCGCAAGCCCGCATTTTTATAAAGGGTGAGAACTCTGAGTCGTCAAAAATTTCATATAACTCGCTGTCAAGCATCGTTCAAGTCATGGTGCAATGTATAGTAGTAAGCTGGATCTGAAGGATAGATGAGATCGATGAGGTTAGGACTCACCGAAGCCATGGATGCTTTGGTTGATATGTTCAGTCAGACACACAAGAAGGTCGCCAGTAGACCTTTTTGGTCTGAAGCCATACTGCTTGTCGTGAATTATCTAGAATCTAGCCAAAATTCTAGATAATTCATCAGCCTTATATTGATTATTGTCTACAAAATTTTGGAGATAACGGTTGGGCCTATTATACACCTGAGAACTTTTCTCTCAAACCTGTTGACTCATCATCTATGCCCTGAGTCATAGTCCAAGTCTCGCTTCCATGGCAAAATACCGGTCGTATTGTTGGTTTGTAGAGCGAGAGGTTCATTTTTCTGTGCACTAACCTTGAGCGCAGTATTTGCTTTTGGGCATAAAAAGTTCTTAGCCAATGGTATTCGTTTTATTATATCTCCCTTTTCTTCGTTTCATTTTGTAATTGTAGACCCGAGGTAGACTCTTTTATAGTCTACTTCTAAGTTATGTTCGTCGATAGGTATGTTTCTTCCCGTTCTAAATCGTTCACCTTTGGACTGTTGCATAACCTTTATTTTTTCTTTAATGTTTAGGGTTCTTATATCCTCAGCTCCGCATAAACTTCTTTTGCTGCCAAAAATGACCTTCTCACGATGCTCACGTGAACCGCATAACTAAATAATTGTACAGACGGTGTTGCTATTTATGCACACCCCTCTGGACTGACGTTTTCCTTATCACCTATTCTAAGGACAGATATTGGGGCCAACCCTATTAAGCTCCAATTTTTTTATAGTTTTTAAAACACTTTTTTGTTTAATTGTTTACAACTTTATTTCACTGATATTGTTAAGATTAATTATGTTTTCTAATAACAAGAATGATAACGCTTTTAATAATCAACTTTTTTCTATAAACTTTAAAAGTCAACTATTTTCATTTTTTTTTTTTTTTGACTAGTTCAAAATATTTTTTGTTGTTTTTTTTATTCTTACTTAGCCCCAGTCGACTGGGTTTTAATAACCAGTCTCCTTGGATAAGTAAAACCGGATGTAGTAGGACGATGTCGCTACATACTCCCCTCCCAGCGTAGCGTCACCTGAAGTGTATTGACCGAATTGTTGCTGCTTCAACCTCTCGGTCACACTCAAAAGCAGGTTTCATTATGTCAAGAGCTATCGACTTATTTGTGCCATTTAGCTTGATGACAAAGTGTCAAAGTGTTATCTTGATGACAAATAGTCTTTTGACTACCTCGAATGGCCCGTCGTATGGTGTTTCAAAAGGCCGACGAATACGATCGGGACTTGGTGTGTTCAGCAGATGACAACTTCTAAGAAAAGAAAACTAATGGTTGGCATCTTCCTCTTCTTCTTTAAACTGTTGTTGCGGCTTCTTCTAGTAGGGTTCTACTCCACGTTGTTCTAGGTCTTCCTACTCGACGGGAACCTTGCGGATTCCAGTCAAGGGCCTGTTTGGCTAGATTTTCGTTTCCGCGACGCAAGGTGTGGCCAACCCAATTCCATTTCTTTCGCCTGATTTGGTCGTCTATCCTTTCTTGGCCGGCACGGCGCCATAGTTCTTCGTTTGAAATTATATCTTGCCAGCGGATTTTTAGGATACGACGAAGGAATATGTTGATGAAGACTTGTAGGCGCCCTGTGATGAATTGGGTGACTTTCCACGTTTCGCAACCGTACAAAAGAACTGCCTTAACGTTGGAGTTGAACAGCCGCAATTTGGTGTTAGTTGAGATCTCCGTTCATCTCCATATGCGGGACAGGCATGCCTATGCGCCTCGTGCTTTATTTACTCTGGAACTTACGTCTTCTTCTGCCCCACCATTTTCGGTAATAATGCTACCGAGGTAGCAGAATTTATTTACCAGTTCCTAGTCACGGTTATTCAGCGCTGTCCGTTCAATGGTGTTTGCATTTATCCGCATATCTTAAGTTTTAGTTGGATTTAGCCTTAAGCCTGCTGGACTACTTTCTGTTGCCAAATTGTTTAACATGTTTTTGAGGTCCAGGGAGTCAATTCTGGTTCGGTGCAGTGAAAACGTGAAAAAAAGTTTACACTAGACGTTTTACACACCTTTTTTCACTTTATCACTGCACTCAACCTGAAAAAGCGATTCTCGTTGCATCCGTGTAAACTTAATGCTGAATAAAGGCTGAATTGAATTTTTATACTAGCAAGTGACAGTTTATCAAATCTAGTAGGTACATATCTAAAGTGTAAACTTTTCACGACTTCACTCTAAATTTCTCGGTGTAAAAAATTTTTATACGTGCAAAGTTTTTGACAGTGGTTTGCACAGTATAAGAATCGCAAACTCAGGTGTAAACGTGTAAAGGGTTTTCACGTTTTCACTGCACCGAACCAGAATTGCCCCCCTGGTGTCTGTGGGCCAGCAAACAGATATCATCGGCGTAGTCGAGATCCTTAAGGCGATCTACCAAACCCCATTGTATGCCACCTGTTCTATTATCTAGAGCGCCGACAAGGATGTCATTTATTACTATAAGAAATAGTAATGGCGAAAGTAGGCATCCTTGTCGTACTCCTGAGCTCACCTCAAAGCTGTCGGATAATCTTTTATTATGGAGAACTCTGCATTTGGAATTGTTATATAGGGCTTTTATCAATTCTATTATTTTATCAGGCAATCCTCGTGCCGTAGTGCCTGCCATATAAAGCTCCTATTGACCGAGTCGAACGCTTTCTCATAATCTACGAAAGCAAGGTAAAGGGGGGATCGGAATTCAGTAAACTGCTCCACTATTATTCTCAAGGTGTTAATATGATCAATACAGGAGCGGCCCTTCCTGAATCCGGCCTGCTGCCTCCTAAGCGTTCGGTCAACTGCCTCACTTATCCTAGATAGTAATATATGGGACAAAATTTTGAACACTGTAGATAGTAAACAGATGCCTCTCCAGTTGTCGCATATTGTTAGGTCCCCTTTTTTGGTATTTTGACTATGATACCTTCCGTCCAATCCTCCGGAAAGGTACAGGGGCCCTATTCTCTATTACAATACTCAAATGCTTTTTACTCGAAACTGTTATCCGAAACTAAAATGCTTTGGTATTCCCTATTACAATATTGCTTTTTCTAGTAGAAGTGTCCCCGAAAGAAAAGAAAATGAGTACAATAGCTTTCAGTTGTGTCGCCCATACTTAAAATGTTATAAATTTCTCGATTACCGCTTAGCTTTCGAGTAAAACTCTAACAATATTGTTACAGTTACGAGTCAGTTTTGTAATAGAGAATACGATTTTGGCAGTTTCGAGAGAAATTCTCACAATATTGTAATAGAGAATAAGGCCCCAGGTGTTCCATGCTATATCTAGGATTGGCTGAAGCGCATCTGCTATGAGGCTTGAGTCGGCTTTCAACAATTCTGGCGGGATGCCATCTTTCCCAGCTGCTTTACCATTGGCCATCGCATGAATTGCGGTTACTATTTCCGTCTTGGATGGGGCCGTGATGGTGATTCTTATTGGCTGTGCATTGTTGCTGTTTTCCTGAGGTTCCTGTGTAAGTGTACCATTCGGGGCGGCGAAGAAGTAATCTCTCCATTTTTGGAGTTGCTCTTCGTCGCTGCACAGCAGCCTTCCATCCACACTCTTAACGTCATGCTTTTTAGTAGAGTGCTTTCCCGAGAGCTGTTTAGTGGTTTGGTACAGCACCTTACTGTTGCCTGTGTTTGCCGCGTTTTCCGCTTTTTCTGCGAGGTCATTTATCTTCTGCCTTTTATCACGCCGGACACCTCTCTTAACCTCCCGATGTAATTGGGAATATTCCCGTTCTAGTTGGTGACGTCTTTCCGGGTCGTTTGTAGAGTTGCTAAGGGCCCTTCTGCGTTATATTTTTTACCAAGTTGTGTCCGAGATCCAGTGCTGCTGGTTTCTTTGGACATAACCGATGCTCGTTTCCGCAGCCGTCAATATCGCGCCCTCTGTCGTACTCCACAATTCTTCAATATTTGTGTCGTCAGAAACGGTTTGCTGGTGTAATAATTCTTGTAGGTTTCCAGCCAATTCCCGCTTTTTAACGCTCTCCCGTAGAAGGTCTACCGTCTACGGGTTCTAGCATCATGTTGCACGTTTTTGATTGAGGCGATTTTAAGGCGAATAGTTGCTACAACCAAATGGTGGTTGCTTCCAGTATCTGCTCCCCTGAAACTCCTGACATCCTCAAGAATAGTTCTCCATCTGCGGCTGACGGCCACGTGATCTATCTGATTTCTCGTTCTACCATCGGGCGATACCCAGGTCTCCTTGTGTATCTTCTTGTGACAAAAGTAAGTTCCACCTACCATGAGTTGGTGGGAACTACAAAAGTCAACGAAAAGCTCATCATTGTTATTGGTAACTTGGCTTAGACCTTGGTTTCCAATTGTGTGTTCAAGGCCGGTGTTGTCACGGCTGATCTGTGCGTTTAAGTCACCCATTAAAACAATATCTCCCCTTGGAATAGAGCGAAAAACCTCATTCAGTCGCATATAGAACTCGTCCTTGATGTCATCTTCTGCGTCTTCAGTTGGAGCATAGCATTGGACTACCGTAGTACTTCTTAGTTTGGTACGCAGGCGCACGGTAATAATCCTCTCAGAAACTGCTGACCAGGGGCCTTATTCCCTATTACAATATTGTGAGAATTTTTCTCGAAACTGCCAAAATGGTATTCTATATTACAAAACTGTCTCGAAACTGTAACAATATTGTTAGATTTTTACTCGAAAGCTCAAGGGTAATCGAGCAATTTATAAAATTTTAGGTGTGAGCGATACAATTGAAAGCTCTTGCGCTCATTTTCTTTTCTTTCGGGGACATTTCTCTGAGAGGAAGCAATATTGTAATAGGGAATACGGAAGCATTTTAGTTTCGGATATCAGTTTCGAGTGAAAAGCATTTGAGTATTGTAATAGAGAATAAGGCCCCTGGGGCCTTATTCTCTATTACAATATTGTGAGAATTTTTCTCGAAACTGCCAAAATGGTATTCTGTATTACAAAACTGACTCGAAACTGTAACAATACGTGCGTTCCATTGGGAGAATTTTTCTACTCCCGAGTACATGGCCAATGGAACGCAATTTTTGATATAAAAAGTAACCCTTGACATCACCTCAAAATACTTGTTTTGTTTACTTTCAAAATACCCCATATAATAATTAATCTGACAGTTTATTTTAACTGAAAAAACAAAAAGCCATCTATTTTTACCTAGCTAAAGCTTGAAAACCTGGCGGAAATTTTATGCGTTTCTACTAGGAGTGAAATCCCCCAAAACAAGAGCAGGGGTAGTTGGAGGTCCTCGGGAGTACTCCGGAGTAGCAATTATCGCCCAATGGAACGCACGTAATATTGTTAGATTTCTACTCGAAAGCTCAAGGTTAATCGAGCAATTTATAAAATTTTAGGTGGGGGCGATACAATTGAAAGCTCTTGCGCTCATTTTCTTTTTTTTGCGGGACATTTCTACCCGAGGAAGCAATATTGTAATAGGGAATACGGAAGCATTTTAGTTTCGGATATCAGTTTCGAGTGAAAAGCATTTGAGTATTGTAATAGAGAATAAGGCCCCAGCTAATGAACCTGGACCTGTCTTCTTTGGTGAGTATTACGCCAACGCCACTCCTACGGCTTTCAGTTTCGTTTCTACCAAAATATAAGAAGGACTCACCGTTTGGGCAGATATGTTCCCCCGCATCGGGCCATCTGGTCTCGCTAAGTCCCATGATCTTGATTTTATATCGATTCATCTCGTTGAGGACTTCATCCAGCCGTCCCTCAGCAAGCAGTGTTTTCACATTCCATGATCCGATTCGTGTCCTTGTTCGAAAAGCAAAGCTCGTCGTCGTGTTGTCCATCCGGTTCCAAGGCATTGTTTGCCGATTCGTAGCAATGGTGTTTTTTATGGGAGCGGGTTGCTAACCCTCAGCCCAACCGACTTAAAACTCTGTTTTGTGGCGCAGAGAGCTCGCCATTCGCCCGTCTCCCGTTAGCTCCTTCCGAAGAAGTACCCCAGGGGGCACCGCGGAGAGGTGGGATTAGGACTTGCTAACAGGTCTGCTAGGTTTTCATCTGCAGTGACTTTTCTCGGGTCTTGACAGAAGTGACAAATCGGGTGCCACCACTTTCCGAGGTCTTTGTTAGCCGTTCGCCCCCCGGGGAAATCGGGGAATGGTTGGCATCTGTGACCATTAAATTGTTCCAGCACAGCTGCGATAGCAAAGTCGGAAGCATCAGTTGTGACGCTATATTTAGCATCCTCTAGTGGGTGTATCAGCATAACTGCGGCAGCCATTGCGGCTTTCACGTCGAGGAATGCTTGTTCACATTCTGCTGGCCAAGGAAGTTGTTCCTGATTTTTGTAGTTGATGGACAATTGAGGATATCTTGGCATTCAAAGCTCTCGACCATATACTCATCAGTTGCACAGACGTCAGTCCGAAGACTGGTCTGTGAGTCAACTAATTATCGATTTTTAAAATCGAGTATGAGTTCGAACTTTGTGAGAAAGTCCGCACCGAGTATAGGTTTTCTCGTGTTGGCTATTATGAAGTTGTGGATGAACCGTCGGCGAAGACCTAGGGTCAGTTCCAGGAACTTCATTTAAAAAGTGTGGATCGTGGATCCATTAGCGGCTCGCAGGAGTAAATTAGGGCATGTAGTTTGTATCCAAAAAGTGTGTGTGTGATTAAAAAATCGATTTGGTTATTCGTGTCACGATAACCTGCACGAGCGCCTCTGCTGAGAGACACCCGTGAATGTGGCGACTCCCCAGCAACTTAATTTTTTGCCTGAGGGCCCTTCACCCTCCGGTCCTTCTTGACCGAAGGGCCAGGACCCCTGAACGAACAAGGCGGGGTGCACCTTTTAGCCCCACTACCATATCGGTAGTGGTAATAGCATTGTGTCCCCGGCAATGCCGCGGAAGGCGAGGCCTTGGGTTCAGTCCCTTGTTGGATGGTGTTACCGGATCCCGCCAATGAAGCTTTTAACTATCGAGCCGGTGAACGGCTCCATTGGCGTGAACCGGTAGCATCTATCGTCGCCTCCAATCGCTGACCATGCCTACCCTCCAACACGAGTGTTCTTAATTGACGAACCTCGCGTTGGAGGGACTACACTGTCCGCTCCAGAGACGACGTTGCTTGTAGCTCTGACCCCTGAGCGTGGGCTGAACGGGCAGTGATCTCCCACACTGATGCGGCAAGCACCATTTGGATATCTCTGCGAAGCCTGCGCTCCCAAACACTCCGGATGAGCTCTTCCCCTTCCCCGAGACAGTCCCCTGCCAGCCTCTGTAAGCCCTTCAGAAAATCTGAGGGCTTACGGTCTCCGGGCTCATGCGCCGCTAACAGCTGCTCGAGGCGGTTCCTAGTCGATAGACCACATCGTTCTAGCAGCCGCCTCTTAGCATCCGTGTAGCTGAGATCCGGAAATTAATGGAAATGAAGTATTTTGGCTGCCTCTGTCGGGAGAGCGGACACAATGTGGGATAACGGCCTTGTCGGAAGTTATCCCGTTCATCTCAAATTGCGCCTCAGCCTGGTAGAACCAGACGGCCGGGTCGCTTTCCTGGAATTCGGGCAGGTTGAACCTTGTCGTGGAGGCCACGTCAATCTCTGTTCGGACCCTGCGTCAACCCGGCAGCCCTTCTTCCAGGCTGGGCAATGACTCGTCCATATCTAGAACAAAAGAATCGTCCAAATGGTTTTGCCGCTCACTTGTCCTTAACATTTTCACTAAAAAACAACAAGACAACCTCGACAAGAAACTCCTTGCACTAAAAACAGAGAGAGAAAAGCAAAAAAAAAACTTTCAAATAGGAAAATGATAGATAAAAATGAGAAATCCCTACGGAATTTTGATTGGATTTATCAAATTTTAAATATAAAATCCAAGATTTATTTAAATTATAAACACTATTTTTAAATATGCATATAAATTTAACCCCAACACAATATGTATAGTTGTGAGAATAATAAAACAATTAAGTTACAATTCGTCTCTTATTAAAACGGAACCACCAAAAATATGTAAAATTGACACTCATCTTAATTCTTCCCAATTTCTCAAATCAATTTTAAATCGATTTTTTTCTTACTAATCTAACTCCTGCAGAGCTTGAATAGTTATCTGCGGCAATTTCTTCAACGGCTTCTTTTATTCCTTCGTGTCCCAAGGGTCAACAATATTAAGTTCTAATTTTGTTATAGTTTTTAAAACACCTTTGTGTTTAATTGTTTACAACTTTATTTCACTGTTATTGTTAAGATTAATTATGTTTTCTAATAACAAGAATGATAACACTTTTTCTAATTAACTTTTTTCTATAAACTTTAAAAGTCAACTATTTTCATTTTTTTTTTTTTTTTTGACAAATTCAAAATATTTTTTGTTGTTTTTTTATTCTTACTTAGCCCCAGTCTACTGGGTTTTAATAACCAGTCTCCTTGGCTAAGTAAGACCAAAGTCTAGAAATTAACAAGTCTTTCATCTTCATATTGTGATGATTATGCGCCATCTGTTTGTCGAGAGGATGAATCAACGATTTTCGGTTGTTGTCTGAATTAAGAATTTATGTACTAAACTAACGAGCGATAAGCGAAGACAACTTCAAGCTGGTCGAAACTTAAGGAAATAAAAGAACATACCACAAGGAACCAGAAAACGAAGGTTCCAGAAAGTAGACAAAGGTGGAGCTGCCTATATAAAAGCGCCTGGCAGCCGCTATCGAGGCAGTTTTGATTATAAAGGCGATACAAGTGTTCCAAAGTGAAAAGTGGTGATTTATAGTGAAATAAAAAGCGATAATTAGAATTGAATAGTGCGAAATATTAAATTTGCTAGTGATTATAGTGAACTCTAAGAATTGTGTTTATTTTTAAATTGTGTTTGGTTTGTAATAAATAAATTATTGTGGATAATTAAAAAGTGTATTCCTTAATTAATCCTACGAATCCGTTAAGCCGTAAAAACGTAACAATATGGTTAATGAGTGAAAGGCTATATGCACAAGTTCTTCAAAAGACGATGTCAGGCTATCAGAGAGAGAATGCAGAATTTTTATACGCGTTTGCACACAACTAAACAGCGGAAACTTTTAGAGTTTATATGGGGATAAATTTAATGTATTGGTGCATACTATTTGCTCGTTTGTTTTGATTTATGGAAAAAAACAGCTGATTAAATTTTCTTTCTTCTTCTGTTCTGCATACCTACTTAATCGTAAAGAGAGAATCTGGCTTTGTCTCGCCGAGTTCACGAAGTATGCGTTGAGTTATGCTCAGCAATGATGTTCATATATGTACGCACACAACTAAAGGGGGGGAAATTTTGTATGAAGATGAAAGACTTATTATTACTAGACTTTGAGTAAGACCAGAAGTAGCAGGACGATGTCCCTACAACCCTTCTTGTAGCACTTCATATCTTTACTTGGCTTCTTACATTCCGTCAGGTCGCATTATAATACACACAACGCATGTACGCTTGGATATGTCATCAAGGGTGAGTGCAGTACGTTGGAGCTCGCGGAGCTCGCCTGAAACGGTCTGAGAGTCTGAAAACGGCGCTCTATTTTCTGCCGCTAGCCGTCCTGTTGCCGCTGCTGCCTACACTAGCGCTTTGTATAGACGACTGAGCTAGCTACGCTCGCGCTCAGGAGGCAATGACACAAATAGCAGACACTTTATGCTACAAACATGCTAAAGGCGACTGGCGAATCACACAATTACACAGCGACAATCAAAACGAATAGAATGTACGGCTTTGTATGAAGATGCACATTCTGCAGACCACTGCGATAACGACGACGTCTCCGAACACGGCGACCAAATCAATCTAATTTCTAATTCGTAGGCATCGCCTGTCAAAGTTACATGCCATCTCAGATAGGGTGACTGTGAGTGAATAATCTGCCCCCATATCTTTTCTTTCGTACTGGGTTTCTCCGCCTGCAGGCTTCTGTTTCGTGGTCAACAAGCGTCAGACCACCTTTCATATCTCGCAGATTACATCGTTCGCGCGAAATTCAATCTGATCGAGGTATCGTCCTACGAGCACATCCTTTTAGGAGCCGTAGCCTCAACATCTTCTATATCTATAAAAATCTCGTGTCACAGTGTTTGTTACCGAACTGCTCCGAAAAGGGTTGACCGATTTGTATGACATTTTTTTGAAGTGAAAACTTCTTTAGCCGCGTTGGGCACTTTTTGATAGGGGAAAATGTTATGGGTTCGCGTCACCGACATGCTCATGACTGGCGCACGCGCTCAATCGATTATAATCAAAAACTTTTTGATTTTGAATAAAAAAATAAATCTGACCGCCTACTATTATTCAATTAAGTATCGAAAATGAAAATATAAAACCAGTCATTTTGACTGATGTGTTAAATATCTGTTTTCCAAATTTGTTTGGATCCTTGATCCTGAAGATGTCTTCAGATGATAACAAAAGAAACTAGTGGGATGTTGTGCCTAGAGACTAGCCACTAATTACGCTTTTTCATGGTATTCTTTCTGTTGACTAACACTTCAGACTGGATGACAATATATTAAGTGGAGATTGATCCGCACTCACTTCCAACCCGCCGGATCTGGGAAACGAGGCCAATAATTCGAATGTGTCAAATTGAACAAAAAAAAAAAAGCTCATCACATGTGATGTACTTTGCACAACAGAATTAGGTGTATTATTTTACTTAAACATACATGTCTTATTGTTAAAAATTCGGCTTACCGTACCTTTTGTATTAATTTACACTTCAATGTAACATTTTTTTATTTTTAAAGAAAAAATCACGCACGCACTTCACTTTTCTTTAAATGTAGAACATCTACTGAAAAACATAGGCACCTGTTTATCCATAGCATATATGCACGTGCACGCACACAAGTACCCCCACCTCGCAATGAGACCAACACCAATAATTACCCGCCAAAAATTTGAAAGAATTGATATATTTTAATTGCACCCCATCTATGACAAAGAATAGTGAACACCATCTATGGCAATATTACATTACTCTTCGTTTTACCTATGATTATCAATTTCCATAAAATATACAAAATACATTTCATAAATAATAGAAAATCTGTTGTCATAATTCAGTTGTTTACGTCCTTCGAAACTTTATACACATCTTGCATTGGAATGTACCTTTTTACGTAAGCATGAATAAATATGTTTATTGCCACATTCCTACAAGTTAGTGTTTGGAGTAATGGGAAGGCGCTAGATCGGGGTGCGAAAGGGCCCGGGTTCGATTCTTGATGAATTTGAGTACTCTTTTTTAGCTACGATGATTTATTGTAGTATAATAAACTAAGCCTGCGTTGATGGTAAAATCTCAAAGCGGCGACTAATTAAAACCTTTGGTACATATTCAATTGTGAGCTATAACTCAATCTATAATAAGCTAAATAAGCCAAATCCGTTCTTAACTAAAACTTTTATTTCACGTCATCATCATCATTGTGCTCCTTTAATCCCTCAAGGGACATAGGGCGGGCCCTCCAGCGGACTCTGTTTTGCGCGACAGCTCTCAGCTCCGACCAGGATCTCCCAGTTGTTGCGGCTTCTGCTAATAGGGTTCTCCTCCATGTTGTCCTAGGTCTTCCGACTCGACGGGATCCTTGCGGATTCCTGTCGAGGGCCTGTTTGGCTAGATTTTCATTTTCGCGTCGCAAGGGGTGGCCAACCCAATTCCATTTCCTTCGTCTGATTTGGTCGTCTATCCTTTCTTGGCCGGCACGGCGCCATAGTTCTTCGTTTGAAATTCTATCCTGCCAGCGGATTTTTAGGATACGACGCAAGCATCTGTTGACGAAGACTTGTAGGCGCCCTGTGATTAGTTGGGTGACTTTCCATGTTTCGCAACCGTACAAAAGTACTGCCTTCACGTTGGAGTTGAACAGCCGCAATTTGGTGTTAGTTGAGATCTCCGTTGATCTCCATATGCGGAACAGGCATGCATATGCGCCTCGAGCTTTATTTATTCTGGAACTGACATCTTCTTCTGCACCGCCATTTTCGGTAATAATACTACCGAGGTAGCAGAATTTATCGACCAGTTCCACGTCACGGTTATTCAGCGCAGTCCGTTCAATGGTGTTTGCATTTATCCGCATTTCTTTAGTTTTAGTTGGATTTAGCCTTAAGCCTGCTGGACTACTTTCTGTTGCCAAATTGTTAATCATGTTTTTGAGGTCCTGGTGTCTGTGGGCCAGCAAACAGATATCATCTGCGTAGTCGAGATCCTTAAGGCGGTCTAACAAACCCCATTGTATGCCGCCTGTTCTACTATCTAGAGCGCCGACAAGGATGTCATTTATTACTAAAAGAAATAGTAAAGGCGAGAGTAGGCATCCTTGTCGTACTCCTGAGCTCACCTCGAAGCTGTCGGATAATTTTCCATTATTTCACGTTGCATTGATTTAATTATTGTCATAATGCTGTATCCTAGTTTGGCCATGGAGATTCATAAGTATCACACTGACCAACGCTATATATAATTAATCTGGAAAGGCTTTTGTTAAAGGCTAATGTAGGTAATAAGGTGTGAGACTGCATAATCTAAAACTTAACAAAGTATATAACAAACACTACAATATAATCATCTTAGCTTAAAAAAAGGAAATTAAATGTAAACAATAAAATTCTTTGATTCTTCACCCACGTCATGGTATATTTCTTTATTCAATATAAACAATAGTTTTTGAGCAGCAAATAAAAACTATACATATGCCATAATTTCGTTATCATCGGTTTTTGTTCTGGAAACAAATTTAGAGACGTATTCATGTCCAAAACTTGTTTCACATGAAACAAAATCCCCGAAGGAAATTAAAAAAAATTATTATGACGAAAAAAAAGCACCGCGAGCCGAAGGATCGAACTCGCAGCCCCACAGACGAGAGACTTTCCCTAGCCCTTTATAGTCCATGGAAATGGTACTTTAACATTGCAAAAATGCAGGACAAGGTTTTATTTTTGGGATGTGTAGGGGGAGTTTTCGGGATTCTAACCCCCCCCCCCCCATTGGCCTCCATCTTGGAAAACGTATGCAAATGGTTTTTGCACTATATCTCCGAAACGGCACATCTTACCGGAAATTTGCAGGGACACTTTTTGTTTAGAATTAAATAATCTACAATTTATTACTTAGAAATTTTGTGGTAAAATGAATAATTAAGAAGTTATAAGCCTTAGAACACAAAAAATAGTCACAATATTTTCTTTAAAGGCTCTTTTTTGTTGTTTAAATATACTTCTGGTTGAAATTTCCAGACCATTTTCTCAGTTTTTGGTCTTTTGACCAAGATCTACATTTTGAGAAATGGCCCAAGTCTGTAGCGCCAGTACTTTCAGAGATGAAAGTAGGCTTCAGACGGACAGACGGACAGAGCCTCTGTATAAGCTTTTTTTTTTTGAAAAAGCTAAAAATGATGCTATCGTAAAAAAGTCAAATGTTCTGCTTTTGTCAGAAACTCGTATGAAAAACGAAGAACCACTTGATGTTCCGAATTTCAACTTTGTGGTGAGTTATAAAAGACCCGAAGTTCCAGCAGCAAGAGTAGCTATTTATCACAATACTCAAGATACGTCACACTTCATTACTTCATATATGGACATACATACTAAATTCACTAGAAGCATTGGTGTTAATGTTTCTGACATAGGCGAAATATGCGTTGCTCGTTGCAGTTCCGAGAATGGGCAATACATATTAATGGTTGCCGTTTATATTTCGCCTGGAAAATCTATGAGACAGATACAACAATTTTTATTCGAAAATTTGATGATTTATACAAAAGAAGGTTCTGAAATTCTCGAAAAAAGATTCGGCGAAAAATATGATAATGTACCGATGATTTTAAGTGGAGACTTCAATATTAACTTTGCAGATGATAAAAATCGACCATTAATTGAATTTTTAAAGGCAACACTTAATTTAAATATATCCAATGATCGGAAACTTAGTACTACCAAATATAAAACGACGATCGATGCGGTTTTTACGCGATACTTAGATAAATTTGAATCAAACATTTTCATTTCTTACTTTAGTTACCATAACCCGATTGTATCTTTTTTACAATAAGTGCTAATGAAATAGGATGGCCAAAATTGCTACAATTATTACATAATTTAAAAAATAATTCTGAGATATCGGTTGAAGATGCAGCAGCATTAAATTTTATAGAAAAAAGTGCACTTATTAATGAAGACGCAGTTACTTGTGCTACATATTTTAATAAGTTGGTTAATGTCCTAATGAAAATACTGCAATCAAAAAGATTTAGTCCTTTCAAGAAATATAGAATTTTGTATTACTTCAAAAGAATCGAATTTCAACATCTAAGTTTTCACTTCTATCGGCAGTCCCTATAACTGCCAATTTTTTTGTCTTAACGTTTTATCTGTAAAGTTGGTTCTTTACAAATATTTCAACTATTTATTTGCGATAGAAATTTATACCAACTTTGTTTGTGATAAAAGTTGGGAGAGTTTTACTTTAATCATTTTTTTGTATGTTGGATTTATACTTAGCCGCTATTCAGCGCCGGACGCTTCACATATAAAAATACACAGGGGCGGCGCATTGATAGGTGTGAATGGTGCACTTGCACCGGGAACAATTGAACGGGGTGCTCGTTCAGATATTTAGATTTAAAAAAATTTAAAAAATAGAAAAAAATAATTAATTTGCAGGAAGTTACACAAATACTAACGAAGTTACACGCGGGGAAATTTGATTTCCCCTCACACAGGAACTTACGTTCTTTATTTAATTTCTGCTCAATTCAATGCTTCTGCTCAAAAGTGAAGGAAGAGTGGCAACAGTAAAAATTTCAGAAAAAAAATCCACCAAGTTGAAGAAAAATCTCTCATTCCCACTTCCCAGTATGATAAATGTTGAATATTTTGAATGAATATTTTAATAACAAATGAACAATATTACAACAAATTATAAGAAAAACCACATCGAATTCATACACCTGGTTCTTTAAACTAACACAACTTCTATAGCCAATAGCAACAACTTTGTAATATTAAATAATATAATATAGTATCAGAACCTGGTGACAAAGTAATATTGAGAGAAGCTAGTAAAGGATAATTTTTGCATGGTGTTTAAGAGTGATCGGATTTTGGCAAGCAATGTCTTGTGGAGAAGCTATCGCTCTTCTGAATCCGGAAAAATTAACTTCATTTAGAACGAGTTTCATTCCAACGAGTTTATTAGATAACAGAAAAATTAATGAATTTAGGCTGCTTTTAACTCTTAACAAAAAAAGGCTCGACTGAATTATTATGACATTATTCCAGAGCCTATTTTTGTTAATATGCTTTGATCGGCACTTCAGAGATCCCTGTTGAGATGGCCGCCATGGATTGAGTGTACTTTATTGTTTTTTGGATTCAACTTATCTTACCCTTCTATTTGATACCCATGTCGAGGTGGTTGTGAAGAAAGTGGCAATCCGTCCTTTTAAGACAGCTGCCATTGATCTAACGGTATATATAGTGTACTACATTGCTTATTGTTTTCTATTTATCTTACCCTTATATTTGATACCCATGTCGAGGAGGTTGTGAAGAAAGTGGTAAACTCTCCTCTTGAGACAGCTGCCATGGATCTAACGGTATATTTAGTATACTACATTGCTTATTGTGTTTTACTTATCATACCCTTTCATTTGATACCCATGTCAAGGTGGTTGTGAAGAAAGTGGTAATCCGCCCTCTTGAAATGGCCGCCATGGATCTAACGTATATTGAGTATAATATATTGCTTATTGCATTTCAGTTTAGTTTCAATAGCGTCATGGCCTACCTATGGTTTGACAACTGCGTAAATTTGAAATTATCATTAAATGTAATGATTCAATTTATTGACAATTTTACATTTACGAAGCTGTCAAACAATAGGTAGGCCATTAAGCTATTGAAACTAAAACGAAGTGAAAATTCCTAAAATTACCACTTTTTGGATTTTTCAGCTGTTTGTTTTTGGTTAAAGGTATAAAAAATAGCCTACGACCTATTCTCAGACCTACCAAATATACACAAAAAAATTGGCAGTTATAGGGACTGCCGATAGAAGTGAAAACTTAGATGTTGAAATTCGATTCTTTTGAAGTAATACAAAATTCTATATTTCTTGAAAGGACTAAATCTTTTTGATTGCAGTATTTTCATTAGGACATTAACCAACTTATTAAAATATGTAGCACAAGTAACTGCGTCTTCATTAATAAGTGCACTTTTTTCTATAAAATTTAATGCTGCTGCATCTTCAACCGATATCTCAGAATTATTTTTTAAATTATGTAATAATTGTAGCAATTTTGACCACCCTATTTCATTAGCACTTATTGTAAAAAAGATACAATCGGGTTATGGTAACTAAAGTAAGAAATGAAAATGTTTGATTCAAATTTATCTAAGTATCGCGTAAAAACCGCATCGATCGTCGTTTTATATTTGGTAGTACTAAGTTTCCGATCATTGGACATATTTAAATTAAGTGTTGCCTTTAAAAATTCAATTAATGGTCGATTTTTATCATCTGCAAAGTTAATATTGAAGTCTCCACTTAAAATCATCGGTACATTATCATATTTTTCGCCGAATCTTTTTTCGAGAATTTCAGAACCTTCTTTTGTATAAATCATCAAATTTTCGAATAAAAATTGTTGTATCTGTCTCATAGATTTTCCAGGCGAAATATAAACGGCAACCATTAATATGTATTGCCCATTCTCGGAACTGCAACGAGCAACGCATATTTCGCCTATATCAGAAGCATTAACACCAATGCTTCTAGTGAATTTAGTATGTATGTCCATATATGAAGTAATGAAGTGTGACGTATCTTGAGTGTTGTGATAAATAGCTACTCTTGCTGCTGGAACTTCGGGTCTTTTATAACTTACCACAAAGTTGAAATTCGGAACATCAAGTGGTTCTTCGTTTTTCATACGAGTTTCTGACAAAAGCAGAACATTTGACTTTTTTACAATAGCATCATTTTTAGCTTTTTCAAAAAAAAAGCTTATACAGAGGCTCTGTCCGTCTGTCCGTCTGAAGCCTACTTTCATCTCTGAAAATACTGCCGCTACAGACTTGGGCCATATCTCAAAATGTAGATCTTGGTCAAAAGACCAAAAACTGAGAAAATGGTCTGGAAATTTCAACCAGAAGTATATTTAAACAACAACAAAGAGCCTTTAAAGAAAATATTGTGACTATTTTTTGTGTTCTAAGGCTTATAACTTCTTAATTATTCATTTTACCACAAAATTTCTAAGTAATAAATTGTAGATTATTTAATTCTAAACAAAAAGTGTCCCTGCAAATTTCCGGTAAGATGTGCCGTTTCGGAGATATAGTGGAAAAACCATTTGCATACGTTTTCCAAGATGGAGGCCAATGGGGGGGGGGGGTTAGAATCCCGAAAACTCCCCCTACACATCCCAAAAATAAAACCTTGTCCTGCATTTTTGTAATGTTAAAGTACCATTTCCATGGACTATAAAGGGCTAGGGAAAGTCTCTCGTCTGTGGGGCTGCGAGTTCGATCCTTCGGCTCGCGGTGCTTTTTTTTCGTCATAATAATTTTTTTTTAATTGCCTTCGGGGATTTTGTTTCATGTGAAACAAGTTTTGGACATGAATACGTCTCTAAATTTGTTTCCAGAACAAAAACCGATGATAACGAAATTATGGCATATGTATAGTTTTTATTTGCTGCTCAAAAACTATTGTTTATATTGAATAAAGAAATATACCATGACGTGGGTGAAGAATCAAAGAATTTTATTGTTTACATTTAATTTCCTTTTTTTAAGCTAAGATGATTATATTGTAGTGTTTGTTATATACTTTGTTAAGTTTTAGATTATGCAGTCTCACACCTTATAACCTACATTAGCCTTTAACAAAAGCCTTTCCAGATTAATTATATATAGCATTGGTCAGTGTGATACTTATGAATCTCCATGGCCAAACTAGGATACAGCATTATGACAATAATTAAATCAATGCAACGTGAAATAATGGAAAATTATCCGACAGCTTCGAGGTGAGCTCAGGAGTACGACAAGGATGCCTACTCTCGCCTTTACTATTTCTTTTAGTAATAAATGACATCCTTGTCGGCGCTCTAGATAGTAGAACAGGCGGCATACAATGGGGTTTGTTAGACCGCCTTAAGGATCTCGACAACGCAGATGATATCTGTTTGCTGGCCCACAGACACCAGGACCTCAAAAACATGATTAACAATTTGGCAACAGAAAGTAGTCCAGCAGGCTTAAGGCTAAATCCAACTAAAACTAAAGAAATGCGGATAAATGCAAACACCATTGAACGGACTGCGCTGAATAACCGTGACGTGGAACTGGTCGATAAATTCTGCTACCTCGGTAGTATTATTACCGAAAATGGCGGTGCAGAAGAAGATGTCAGTTCCAGAATAAATAAAGCTCGAGGCGCATATGCATGCCTGTTCCGCATATGGAGATCAACGGAGATCTCAACTAACACCAAATTGCGGCTGTTCAACTCCAACGTGAAGGCAGTACTTTTGTACGGTTGCGAAACATGGAAAGTCACCCAACTAATCACAGGGCGCCTACAAGTCTTCGTCAACAGATGCTTGCGTCGTATCCTAAAAATCCGCTGGCAGGATAGAATTTCAAACGAAGAACTATGGCGCCGTGCCGGCCAAGAAAGGATAGACGACCAAATCAGACGAAGGAAATGGAATTGGGTTGGCCACCCCTTGCGACGCGAAAATGAAAATCTAGCCAAACAGGCCCTCGACAGGAATCCGCAAGGATCCCGTCGAGTCGGAAGACCTAGGACAACATGGAGGAGAACCCTATTAGCAGAAGCCGCAACAACTGGGAGATCCTGGTCGGAGCTGAGAGCTGTCGCGCAAAACAGAGTCCGCTGGAGGGCAACTGTTTCCGCCCTATGTCCCTTGAGGGATTAAAGGAGCACAATGATGATGATGACGTGAAATAAAAGTTTTAGTTAAGAACGGATTTGGCTTATTTAGCTTATTATAGATTGAGTTATAGCTCACAATTGAATATGTACCAAAGGTTTTAATTAGTCGCCGCTTTGAGATTTTACCATCAACGCAGGCTTAGTTTATTATACTACAATAAATCATCGTAGCTAAAAAAGAGTACTCAAATTCATCAAGAATCGAACCCGGGCCCTTTCGCACCCCGATCTAGCGCCTTCCCATTACTCCAAACACTAACTTGTAGGAATGTGGCAATAAACATATTTATTCATGCTTACGTAAAAAGGTGCATTCCAATGCAAGATGTGTATAAAGTTTCGAAGGACGTAAACAACTGAATTATGACAACAGATTTTCTATTATTTATGAAATGTATTTTGTATATTTTATGGAAATTGATAATCATAGGTAAAACGAAGAGTAATGTAATATTGCCATAGATGGTGTTCACTATTCTTTGTCATAGATGGGGTGCAATTAAAATATATCAATTCTTTCAAATTTTTGGCGGGTAATTATTGGTGTTGGTCTCATTGCGAGGTGGGGGTACTTGTGTGTGTGCACGTGCATACATGCTATGGATAAACAGGTGCCTATGTTTTTCAGTAGATGTTCTACATTTAAAGAAAAGTGAAGTGCGTGCGTGATTTTTTCTTTAAAAATAAAAAAAATGTTACATTGAAGTGTAAATTAATACAAAAGGTACGGTAAGCCGAATTTTTAACAATAAGACATGTATGTTTAAGTAAAATAATACACCTAATTCTGTTGTGCAAAGTACATCACATGTGATGAGCTTTTTTTTTTTTGTTCAATTTGACACATTCGAATTATTGGCCTCGTTTCCCAGATCCGGCGGGTTGGAAGTGAGTGCGGATCAATCTCCACTTAATATATTGTCATCCAGTCTGAAGTGTTAGTCAACAGAAAGAATACCATGAAAAAGCGTAATTAGTGGCTAGTCTCTAGGCACAACATCCCACTAGTTTCTTTTGTTATCATCTGAAGACATCTTCAGGATCAAGGATCCAAACAAATTTGGAAAACAGATATTTAACACATCAGTCAAAATGACTGGTTTTATATTTTCATTTTCGAATTGAATAAGGCGGTCAGATTTATTTTTTTATTCAAAATCAAAAAGTTTTTGGTTATAATCGATTGAGCGCGTGCGCCAGTCATGAGCATGTCGGTGACGCGAACCCATAACATTTTCCCCTATCAAAAAGTGCCCAACGCGACTAAAGAAGTTTTCACTTCAAAAATTTCGGCAATGCAATTGTGCACAAATATCGTTTTGCAAGAAAACGTGTAATTAAAACGTTTTAACTACTTTTGATTTTGCATTTGTCGACACTAAATAATAATAATAACAAAAATTATTGGTAATCGTGTGCTCTATAACTCTTACGAAGTATTCTTTCACGTAGACAATTAGCTTAGTAGTTAACCATTAGCGAAATATAGCGCAGAGAAAGTAATATATGAAGATTGAAGCACTATAACTCCGTACATATTGACTTAACCAAAAAAAATAATTAACAAAAAAGTTAAATTACTTATTTATCTACAAAAAATATTATATACATTTTTGTGGTAAAATGCATAGTTTCTAAGATATAGAATTAAACGCGTTTCCCTTCACTGTAAGTTTAGCATAAGGGTGGGAATGCCGCCATTTTGAATTTAAACTCATAAAAATATATAAAATCACTAGCTGGTACCCGGTACGCCTCGCTGCACCCATAAGCCAATAGTAGCCAATTAAAACCATCCATTGACTTGGTATTTTTCGAGATATGAATTTTACACAGCTGAAGTGCCTTAAAGAACGGGTACATGGGTCTTAAGACGGCCGCCATGGATCTAACGGTATATTGAATATACTACATTGCTTATTGTATTCTACTACTTATAATACCCTTTCATTTGATACCCAATTCGGGGGGTTGTGAGGGAATGTGGTAATCCACCCTCTTGAGACGGCCACCAGGATCTAACGGTATATTGGGTATACAATATTGCTAATTGTATTCTACTTATTATACCTTTCATTTGATAACCATGTCGAGGGGGTTGTGAAGAAAGTGGTAATCCGCCCTCTTGAGACCGCCGCCGCCATGGATCTAATAGTATATTGAGTGTACTTTATTGTTTATTGTATTATACTTATTATACCCTTTCATTTGACACCCATGTCGAGGTGGTTGTGAAGAAAGTGATAATCTGCCCTCTTCAGACTGCTGCCATGGATCCAACGGTATATTGAGTGTACTTTATTGTTTATGGTATTCTACTTATCATACCCTTTCATTTGATACCCATGTCGAAGTGGTTGTGAAGAAAGTGTTAATCCGACTTCTTGAGACGGCCGCCATGGATCTAACATATATTCAGTATACTAAATTGCTTATTGTATTTCAGTTTATTTTCAATATCGTCATGGCCTAACTATTGTTTGACAGCTGCGTAAATTTGAAATTTTCATTAAATGTAATGATTCAATTTAATGAAAATTTTACATTTACGGAGCTGTCAAACAACAGGTAGGCCATGAAGCTATTGAAACTAAAATGAAATGAAAATTCCTAAAATTACCATTTATTTTTGGATTTTTCAGCTGTTTTTTTTTTGGTTAAAGGTATAAAAAATAGTCTGCTACGACCTATTCTCAGACCTGCCAAATATACACAAAAAATGTCATACAAATTGGTCAACCCAGTTCGGTAACAAACACTGGGAAACGAGATTTTTATAGATATAGAAGATTTGGCGAAAAAAATCGTATAGGTATTTTTCGCAAAGAAAATTACTATTGGGACTAGGGTTGCCACCCGTACTATATTATATAGTATTGTACCTACTTTATTTTGGTCATTTGTATTATATACTGTTGAAAAAACATATAGTACGGAAAAATACTATATTTTTAATGATTGCGGTAAAGTGAAACACACTCGAATCTCAAACAAAACACTGACAAAAATATTGGGATTTGAAAATCTATTATCAACACAAGGTAGGGAAGCTACCAAAATAATAGGCTTACCGACATCAGCGATATTAATGCTTATTTACTTTACATCGAAAGAGACCATGCAGACGCAGCTGCAGACTCAATTACAGTGTCTCAGTCTAAATGAAACTGAGAGTAATAGAGCTTCTATAAAATTAATAAAAAATGGGCTTTTAATCTTATATATTAATAGGCAAACAAAAAGTTTGTACACGCTAAGGCTTTTTTGTTCGTGGACCGATTTCGTTTAAATTTTCAGAAAATGTTCTTTTTATGGCATAGTTTTGTAATAAGGAATTTCAACGAAATCGATTCACGAATAAAAAAGTTATAGCGATTTTAATTTTTCGAATTTTAAAAAGCCGTTGGAAAATTTGAATTTTTTGTGAGCGTCAATATAGAGCTGAGTAGCCTACGATTGACACAAATGCCGTTTCAGTGAAGCGAATGAGAAACAGAGAAAAACAAGCGTTTGTGTGGATTTTTGGCGGCATAACTGACATAAAAAAACTCGGTCACTTTGTGCGTGCATTTTTTTATACTCTTTTGTGTATAGTATTATTGAGTTGTATTGTGTAAGGGGCTGCCGTTCGTTTTTTGGCGAATGCCTTTATTAATTGATTCATTGCACCTTTAGAAATTTTGACTGATTCTTTTAAATGTGCTTTGGATGTTATTCCGGTTAATTTTGATTCGTTTTCGTGTGGTTCTTTTAATATGAGTTGTCATTTTTGTCGTGCCAAACATTTTCTAACTGAAGTAACTTTACGTAATACTGTGGCATTTTCTTTGTGTTGTCATAAAGGCAAAGTTAATCTACCTCCACTTTCTCAAAAATACTTTTTCAATAATTTTTTTGAAGGATTAACTTCGAATGAAAGTGGTATTAAAAATCGTTCTAAAAATTTTTTTGCAAATATTCGTTCGTATAATGCTGCCTTTGCAATGACTAGCTCTGAGTGTAATTTGTCAAATGAGACTGCAAATGGCATTTACCATTTTAAAATCCATAATATTTTCCATCACCGAACTGGTGCCTTAATTCCTGGCTATGGCCGACCTCCATGTTATTGCACAGTTGTATTTCTATGATGTAGATACTGCTGCTAATCATAGAATGAATAGAAATGCGAATATTGAATGTAATATTGATATTATGCGTGAAATAGGTTTGGAGTTAGATCGGATTAATCCTTTTGTTCACTCATTCAGGTCCATGCATGAATATTGTCAAAGACCTGAGAATATTGCAGCTGAAGTTTCTATGATCATAAAAGTTAATAATCAAGTTGATATTCGTCGTTTCAATGATGCTGTACAAACTGATGTTGCTGTTATTTTTAAAAACGATGATGGTGAGCCTCCTTTCGAACGAAATATGATTGTTTTTTCAAAAACAACAAATGAAATTCGTTCTTTTTCTGTTCTTGACCCTTCTTTGGAGCCTTTGGCTTATCCATTATTATTTCCACATGGTGATAGGGGTTGGCATGTCAATATAGCACACAGTTTACATTGTACTTCACGTGCTAACTTACCACGTACAAAAGTAACAATTTTACAATATGCTTCTTATCGTCTTGCTATACGTGATGAGTTTAGTCTTAAGACGTCATGGACGCGATTAAAAAAATCCTGGGAAATTTTAGATGCTCTGGAGCGACAATGGAAATGTTTCATAGTAATTAAAAATTCGCCATTGCGAATAATTTTTTTTTAAATAAAAATATTTAAATCAAATCGTGAATTTTATATATTTATTGTTTTTGTGACCGAATTTCGGTAACGGGCATCCCAACTAGTTTATATTAATATGCAGTTGGGCTGCACAGATGCGTATGATTATTTCTTAAGCAATAAGACCTTATTAGTGGGACTCGGTAGTCTAGGGGTAAGGCGCCTGACTACAATCCCCAGAGGTCCCGGGTTCGATTCCCGGCGGTGCCACGGTCCTAGCCTTTCCCAATTTCCCGCCTACATAACTTTCCTTATTTCTTCTTCCCTCTTTGCATTCCTGACTCCTCCTGTCATAGCCTTCACTAGTTCTCTTCCCCGCTCCACCAAGCGCATGTAATCGGTTGGTTGATGAGATTCAACTCGTTTCAGGAGGCACTCCAACGAGTTGTTCTCGATGCCCCGATGTCAGCGTCGTGAAAGGTGGATTTGGGAGTAGGTGAAATAAAAATACCGCAGCTAGGTTGTGACAGTTCTTTCCTTCACTTCTCTCTCTATCTTCCGACTAGAGCTGCTGTTCGACATTTCAAAAAATAAAAATACATGGTCGACAGTACAAAGGGGCCTTCCCTAAGTCTCTAGTGTGTCACATAAAAAAAATAAGGCCAAAAGTAATGATAAATATATGTACTTGGAAAAATAAATAATATTTAAAAACGAGCTCGTACTATTTATTTCTGCAAAATTTCTAAAAGTACTATATTTTTTAAAGTTTTAGAGAAAAAATACTATATTTAAATGTAAAAAAGGTAGCAACCCTAATTGGGACAGTCACAAGCTTGGTGGAAAGAACTGTAGTGACCGCGTAAAGTTTAATTAACAAACTTTACGCAATGTCACACAACAACTTCCGACACGATCAAAACGATCAGTCGGAACACTCAATCGATCACCGAACGCAAAGTTCAGTGATCTTGCCGTTTTCCCCCGTCCATATCGAGCTAGCCAATTTCCGGCATCTCCGTTTGATCACTACTATCAAAAAGGCTCTCTCCCCTACCCGTGACATCGTGCGTGCGTACATGTATTATACCAATAAAATAATTCAATTTAATTCCATAGTTAAAAATGTGATAAAACAATAATAAATTTCTAAGTACAAAAATAAAAACGTGTTTAATTCAAAAGATCCCCGGAATACAGGAGCCATATTGGCGACCCCGACTGCAAAGCACGCAGGTAAAAGCGCATTACAATTAATTTTTTTTTTTTTTGTGAACGGGGATAAAATAATATTTTACCCTCAAATTAAGTATCGCAAGAAATACAGGGTGTTCCGTTACTCATGGTACAAAGGAAAATGGCAAATAGTACATAAAAAATTATCGCAAAAAAAAGTAAAAGTGGGGGGGTACCGTTTTCGAGATATGGCGTTTTCGTTTTCGAGATATGGCGTTTTGAAGTTTTTTTGGTAGAGGTTTACATATTACCCTGTATTTTTGTCACCTTTTTAGATATTTTAATGAATAAGACATCAATCTACGCAGAATACTCCCACCTATCTAAATCTGTAAAAGTCAAGGGGTCAACCCACCAACATCCAGAGTTATGAGTCATCAAAGACAAAATTTTGTTGTTTTTTTTTTCACTAAAATTTCCACTTCAACCACCTTTTTCTCCAAAAAATACGTAATAAACCAATATTTTGTTTTACAAAATTGGAAGGCTTGGACAATTTCCTATGAATAATGTCTAACAACTATTATGCTACGACCTTTACTTTTGAAGTTATTAGCAATTTTAACGCAAAAGTTGGTGCTTATTTGGTACTTTTCGACAAAACTCAGGTGAAAAAGCACAAAAAAAGAACGAAATAGAGCCAGTTTCACTATTAAAATTGTTAATAACTTCAAAAGTGAAGGTCGTAGCATAATAGTTGTTGTATATTCATTTACTTTAACATTTAAGTTTACTCATATACATACATATATACTATATAAAATTTTTTGATAAAAACAAAGAAGCAAGTTTTGCATGAATCTTGCTTATGTAATTATATTCTATTTACAAACAAATTTTGCTTGATCGTTGCTTATATTGTGATACGCATATATATATATATATATATATATATATATATATATATATATATATATATATGGCGCACTTTACAGCTAAGCATGAAAATCTATATATACATACACACACATACATATATATATATATATATATATGGCGCACTTTACAGCTAAGCATGAAAATCTATATATACATACACACACATACATATATATATATATATATATATATAATATATATATATATATATATATATATATATATATATATATATATATATATATATATATGTATATATATACATATATAGAGTTTCCCTTCTAAGACAGAAGGCACACTTCCCAGCAGGGCTGAGAAATATTTACCACTGCCGTGGCTCAGCTGAGACATGCAAACATAAAATATTAAAAACATAATAGATCAAAAACATTAAACAGAGGAGCATGCAAAACTAAAAAGGAAGTGGAGCACGTAGAGAGTCACGCCACATTGAGAAGGGTCCTTTTAAGGACAACTTCACTGGTTAGCAAGCTAAACACACTCCTATTGTTGTTAGTATTTATAAGCATGCGATTAACGGGTTCGAACATGCCATAATTGGTGTTAGAGGAATTAATGTGCAAAAGAGGTTCACCTCTCAGGTTGTAGTTATTCACTCTAAATGACACGCGGTTTCTTAAGAAACCAGAGTCCACCTTGTCATTCATCAGTCGATGAACGAATATAACGTCAGCGACCTCGCGGCGCTTATGAAGGGAGCTTAAGTTGAGCAATTTAAGTCTGTTCTCATAAGGCGGAAGAGCGAGTGGGTCATCCCATGGGAGGTGGCTGAGTGCAAACCGGACGAACTTCCTTTGAACCGATTCGATTCTACTAACATGGGAGGAGTAGTAAGGAGACCATACCTGGGAAGCGTAGTCAAGCAAAGGCCTAACCAAAGATACGTACAGGTGTTTAGTGACGAGGGGGTTGTTGAACTCTTTGGACCATCTTTTTATAAATCCCAGGACTGAATTGCCCTTGGAGGAGATATAATTGATGTGGGTGGAGAAATCCAACTTACTTTCTAACCTAACCCCAAGATCGATTACAGATTCAGTACGGGAGACCTTGTTGTCAAGGAAAGTATAGTCATAAGTTATAATACCACGTTTCCTATAAAAAGTCATGATCTCGCATTTACTAATATTAAGCACAAGGTTGTTGTTGGAACACCAAGAATAGAAGGTGTTTAGATCTGCTTGCAGAAGTTTGCAATCCTCTATACTCCTTATGTGGCGATACAGTTTGATGTCATCAGCGTAAATAAGGATTTTACAGTGCTTTAGCAGGGTAACAATATCGTCAATTGATAAAATAAAAAGAAGAGGGCCAAGATGACTGCCTTGCGGGACTCCAGAGGACGCTTCGATATTCTTCGATTTGACTCCTCGGAATAGAACCTGGTAGGTTCTATCGGCTAAGTACGACTGGAACCAATCCACAAGGGCATGCGGAAAGCCTAATTTCTTTAGTTTAAGAACTATAATAGAGTGGGAGAGCTTGTCGAAAGCCTTACTAAAATCTGTATAGACACAGTCAGTTTGGCAGCCAGTGACAAAGCCTCTAATTGTGTGTGAAGAGAACTCCAGTAAATTAGTAGTAGTGGAACGGGCTGCAAGAAAACCATGTTGGTTTGTTGAGATAAGCCTCTTGCAGATAGGGGCGATAGCAGAATAAATAATAGATTCGAAGAGTTTTGGTATAGACGATAACTTCGCAATCGGCCTATAATTAGATATTTCGTTTTTACAGCCTTTCTTATGAACAGGTATTATAAAAGAGTTCTTCCATAAGGTTGGGAAGCGCCCTTTATTTAGGGATTTTTGAAATAAACATAGAAGAGGAGACAGTAGGGCCCCTGCACAGGATTTTAGAACAGCTGGAGGGACTCCATCAGGGCCGGACGAAAAGTCTTGTGGAAGTTCATTTATATGCTTCGAGATATCATCCCTGGTTATAGACAGGGAAAAGTTTTGAGCCGCTTGGATTGCATTGATATGTCGAAAATTGTCTTCATCTGGTTGGAATACAGGGGACGAGAAAGATTTGAGGAAGAACGATGCAAAATTGTCACAAATTTCTGCTGAATTAGAACTAAGGGAGTTCTCGTATTTCATGGTGTAAGGGTAATTATCAACTTTTTTCTTTGTGTTGATAAATTGAAAGAATGCTCTGGAATCACCAAACACTTTACCTTCCATGTTTCTGAGGTACTCTTTATAGAGGGTTTCGGAGAGAGCATGAAATTGGTCATAGCAATTGAGAAATGCATCGAAACTCGCAGTGTCTTTCTTCTTCAGGTAGTTTTTCCAGAGATTATTCTTCAGGTTTTTGGTACGTCTCAACTCGTTGTTGTACCACGGTGGGGATGATCTGGATGATTTTAACGGCTCGATAGGTACACAGGATGCGAAAGTTTCATACAGGACGGAGTAAAATCTGGCTACATCGACATCCAACTCATTATGTGAGAGCAACCAATTGAAGTCGACCGAAGTGAGCTTGGATGACAGTTCCTCAAGGTTGGCTTTTTTAAAGTTGAAGGTAAAGGTTGACTCCTCTGGGATTGGCTTATTGTTAAAGACAGAACAATAGCTCAGTAGGAGAGGAGGGTGATAATTATCGACAGGTGACAAGACAATTGAGCTAGGCTCAACATTCATGTTGTCTGAGTCGGAAAAGAATACAAGATCTAACCGCCTTCCTAAAATATTATTCACACCACTCATTTGGTTCAGGCCGCATGAGAATAGGGAATTCAGAAAGCTGGACTCCCTAAAATTAAGGTTGTTTTCAGGGAGGTAGTTATCGTCGTCATCACAAGATACCCATTGAACATTGGGTAAATTAAAATCACCTAAAAGTAGGATTTCGTCTTTAGAATCCATCTCTGGATATGATTAATGCAGGAAATTAGGATATCATAAAGGTTATGACCTTCATCGTCAAGAGTGCTGAGCATATTGGGTGGGATGTAACAGCAGATCAAGAACAGGTTATTGTGGGCAAGAGAGACTTTAAGAGCGAGAAGCTCAATGTCCAAAGAGTTGGAAAAACTAGGAAGCGTTATTGAAGAGCAATTGAGACGGTTATTACAAGCAAGTAGTAAACCACCTCCACGAGCCTCCGAGTCATTATATCTATCCCTCCGAAAAACTTGGAAGGAGGAGTCGAATAGTTCGGCATTGAGGATCCCACCATATAACCATGTTTCCGTAAAAGCGATTATATCAAAATCGCTGGCCGAGGTTGATAGAAACACATCGTGGGTTTTCGACCTCACTCCTCTTACGTTTTGGTAATAGAGGGTGAGCGTCTTAAGTTTTTTGAAACCTGGCGAGAGTCAGGAGTGCGATGTACACGTGTTCGGGGAACAAAGTATTTAGAGAAGGCACCGGGAGGCCAGAGTGTCGGGTTTTCAGCGGTACTGGGTGGTGCAGACAGAACAAAGGACGCGACCGGTTTGGAAGAATTGCTAATCTTTCTGCAGGAGATTGTTTCAGGGTTTATTTCTTTTTCCTTTAAATAATCTTTAATTGCCCCTGGCGTAGTGTCAGGGGAAAAGCGCGAAATGAAAATATTTCGCGGCTTGGGTACCGTCACAAGGCTGGTACAGGTTACTGAAGACCTAGTAACCCCAGCGTCAACTTGCTCACTAATATTGCCAGAGAAGTTAGATGACGTATCAGATGAGTTCATTGGAAGTAAAGGAGCGGGAACCGACAAGCTAACAGAGGAGTTCATAGAGACCACCTCTGTAAAGGTCGCTTTACGACTGCGTCTGCCTTTAGGTTTGTTGCAGGGTTTTGGCTGGTTCGGAGCCAGCCGGTTCTCCACGGGTACTGTGGAAAGGCCAACGGTAATATCAACCTCTGGAGGAGCGGTGGCTGGAGGTTCGCATTGCACCTCTTTACAGTGAGCGGCACAGGGATGCTTACTATCGAAAGCACAAAATTTTTCCGATAATAAGTTCAGGGCTGAGTAATTTTGAGTCGCTGTACGAGATAACGACTCGACTTCAGTCCTGACACGCATCGTACAACTTTTAATATCAGTTAGCACTGCAGAAAGAGGGGCCGAGGTTTCAGCTGAAACGGAAGAAGTAAGAGCACCAGGGTTAAGGATCACTGATTGTAAATCGTCGACGGTATCTAAGACCGTGGAGACTCGAGATGAGAGCTCGTGGAATTTGGCCACGAGAGAACTCGAGCTCGTTGAGAAAGAGACCAGTGTGTCGGACAGCTGGTCAAGCCGGGCATTTACCGATTGGACATCGTCGGATATATATATATATATATATATATATATATATATATATATATATATATATATATATATATATATATATACATATATATATATATATATATATATAACTCGACACAGAGGTGTTCGAGGAAGTATTCCTGCATGATGCGAGGTCGGCAGGAGGTGCCAGGGAAGGGTCAGAGCGAATCGAAGATTCAGTAAAACAGGCATGTGATGCATCCATGCCTCGGCGCGCCGGCAATCGGCAACACCCACCAAACTTCTGGTGGAACGCCGAAATCAACGAATGCCGAAGGGCCTGCCTGAAAGCGAGAAGGAGAACTCAAAGAAATCGGAACCGTCCTGATTTCGATGAACTCCTTCAGAGATACAAGGAAGCGAGGAGAAGGCTGAACAAGGCCATCGCTAGAAGTAAATCCGAGCACTTCAAAAGATTGTGCAGAGAAGCAGACTCGGACCCCTGGGGTGGAGCCTATAAAATGGTTATGTCAGCGGTCAAGGGCAAACGCTCTCCGCCGATCACCTGCCCCGCGCTGCTCCAGAGCATTGTGTACGTCTTGTTTCCACAGAACGTACGCGCCGCTGAACTACCCACCCTTCAGGTGGACCCAGAAGAGGTACCTGCGGTGTCCGCAGATGAGATTCTGGAGGCTGCAAAAAAGGTAGCCATCAATAAGGCCCCTGGCATGGATGGCATACCAAATAAAGCGGCGAAGCTAGCAGCTTAAATAGCGCCAGACAGGTTCGCTGAAGTCTTCACAGCGTGCCTGAGAGAGGGGATCTTCCCGGAGCGATGGAAACAGCAGAAACTCGTGCTCCTACCGAAGCCGAACAAGCCTTTAGGGGACCCATCGTCCTACAGACCGATATGCCTCCTTAGTTGCATAGGCAAACTTTTCGAGCGGGTGATCTGTAACAGGATTCTCCCTAGCGTCGAAAGGGCAGGCGGCCTGTCGGACAAGCAATTCGGCTTCAGAAAGGCAAGGACGACTACTAATGCAATCAATATGGTGGTGGGCATAGCAAAAGCCGCCATAGAGAAAAATCACTGCTGCGCACTGATAACCCTCGACGTAAAAAATGCTTTCAACTCAGCGAGGTGGAGCAAAATAGTTGAGGCGTTGTTCAATCTAGGCACACCTAAGTACCTAGTGCGTGTAGTGGCCGACTACCTGCAGGGTAGGTCGCTTCATTGTGATTCGGATGATGGTCCTAAAGTGTTCGGGACAACATGCGGTGTCCCGCAAGGTTCCGTCCTGGGCCCTCTCCTATGGATCGCAATGTACAATGATGTGTTGGGGCTTCGTCTTCCAAAAGAAGCAGTGGCGATCGGGTTCGCAAATGATATCGGGGTAGTTGTCGAAGGAAAACACCCAGATGACATCGAACTGTATGCGAACGAAGCGGTCTGGGAAATAAAAGCGTGATTAGAACGCGCTGGGCTGAACTTGCAGAGCACAAAACTGAAGCAGTGGTGATCAGCAAACGGCGAAAGCCAGTATCCGTGAGGATCAAGGTAGGGGAACAGATCATCCACTCACAGCCCGCTCTAAGGTACCTGGGAGTGATGATCGGGTTAACTTTCAAAGCGCACTTGGAGGGCACGGCAGACAAAGCTTCTGCGATTTGTGCAGCACTCGCAAGAATGCTGCCCAATGTTGGGGGCCCTAGACCGAGTCGCCGCCTCCTCTTGGGGAGGGTGGTCAGCTCAGTCCTGTTATACGCAGCGCCAGTGTGGGCAGCAGCGTTAAACAGGACTGCAAATTGCAGGAAATGGAGGGCCGCATATAGGTTAAGTGCATTCCGCGCTTGCTGCGCGTACAGGACCACGTCCGACGATGCGGCGTGCGTGATAGCGGGGATGATTCCTGTAGATATTCTGGCGAGGGAGGGCATGCGTCTCTATGACCCAGAATATGGTAGGTGACAGCCGAGAAGGGTACGGCGGCAGATTGCGCGCTGTGAGTCCTTAAGGGAATGGCAGGGGAAATGGGACGAGTCTGTTAAGGGTTGTTGGACCCACAGACTTATCCCTAACGTGGAAGTATGGGTTTTGAGGGAGCGTGGGGAAGTAAGTTACGACCTCACGCAGTTCCTGAGCGGACATGGGGGGTATAGGAAATACCTCCACCGATTCGGCCACGATGATTCACCGTTGTTCAGAATTAGCACTTTAATTTCTGAATATATATGAAGGTGCCGGAAGGGTGCGATTCAATAAAAGATGAACCTTTCCAAATAACTAACTAATGTTTTATTTGATTTGATAATTAATCCTTTCGAATATAATTCTAATATAATTTTGATATACTTAATTAAATCAATTTACTTGTTAAGATTTAATATTTTATTTGTTTTTGTTGGAAAAATTACTAACGCCACCTGGATGTCGGGTTGTATGGTTTTCGATGGACCTCTGCAATTAGCTGCCCAAGTGCCAGGAATGTTGCCTGTTGTACTCAGATGCAATAACTTATAGAAGCTGCCTTTGATAGTTGCTGCCTGCGCACTGATTTGCTGCCTGCGCACTGCTTTGCTGCACTGCCTCGCTGCTGGTGTGTTTGTTGTTTCTCAGGGTATCGGGGTCCCTCTCGTGTTCGATAGTTGCTGCAAATCAATTTTTGCGTATTAAGTTTTTGGTGAGAAATCTCACTGTGATTCCCTTTAGAATGCTAACTCAGTACTTTAGCAGATTCTAAGATAGGAAAAAGCTTCAATACCGCTTTTTTTGTTTGAAATTGCTTCGAAAACCTCAAGACGATTTTATATCTTCTAGGCCAATTCGCTAGAAAGACTGAATGCAATCTGATTTAACGCCGTCTGTGCGTCGGTATTTATTTCTACTCGAACAATAGTTGCGGCTATCCTTTGGCAGGGGGCTTCGTTCTCGAAGTACATAATTTCGGGTTATGTACTAGATGTCTGATCAGCTGTTCTTGTTTATCTTACG
The DNA here is from genome assembly GCA_949987705.1 of Thereva unica. Classification (NCBI taxonomy): domain Eukaryota; kingdom Metazoa; phylum Arthropoda; class Insecta; order Diptera; family Therevidae; genus Thereva; species Thereva unica. The sequence goes on along the minus strand of OX465281.1, from coordinate 178,979,120 downwards.
GCTGTCAAATGGAGTTTTCTGGTAAGTATTTTTTATCCTGTCCCTTTTTTTCTTAATTTATATTAATTTTAGTTTATATTTTAGATTGTTCTTAGTGGGGGATAAAATTGAGGAGGAGGCGCCGGCAACTATTTCGTTGGGGTTGACAGGTAAGTGTTTTTGTGGAATCTGTTGTATATTTTTAATTAACCTTTTGTTTATAGATTTTGCGATTTGCCGACGGCTTTTTGATGGGTTTTCTTTGGATAGATTTCTCGTTGGTGTTTCTCGTTAATTTGGATTATTTTCAGGGTAAGTGCTTGTATATTTAGTATTTGTATTTTATTAACTTTTTATATTTTCAGGTACGAATTTGTTGTTGTTGTTCGTTGTGTAGTGATGTCTTTTTACGTGTGTTTTTTTTGGAATTTTGTGTACCTTTTGTATTCATTTATGTAGTTTTGTTTGTTTATTTTTAATAAAATACAAGAAATATAAAAGTTTGTGTTTTTATTTATTGATCCCTTTTCACTTGGTTTTTTTCCTTTTCAGTGTAGCCGGAACATTCTCCCCGCCTTGAAGCGTTAAGCTTCAAAGGAAAGATTTTTTTTGAGATTTTTTTTTTTTTTTAATAAATGGTTTTTTTGGAGCGATAAATAAATGATTTTTTAATTCACAATTCTTGTTAATTTTATTTTCATTGCTCTTTTGTTCCTTTATACATTATGTTTGTTTTGTGTCACGCGCTACTTTGTTTGAAGACGGACAAAAATCTTCTGATTTGATCGTTTTGTAAACCTGAGCGTTCCTTCCTTCATCTTCATTCGGAAAGCCCTTTTGGCTTGCCGTATCTTACCCCATGGGAGTGTAATGTGGCGAATTTTCTTCCATAATTCCTCCGGGATGTCTAGGTCTGGCGGTGGCTGTTGCTTTCGTCGCCGATATTCCTCCAAGGTAATGCGCTTTTTTTGGGGGATTACTCGTTGGCTCTGGCGGAGTTAGTCTTCCTCTGGGTTTGGTTGTGGGAATTGGTCGTGGTTGTGTCCGCTTCCTAATCTCAGGGCCACAAGGTACTGCTTCGAAGGGTCGCCTAACTACTGGCCGCTGTGGAGACGTAAGTTTTATCGACTGCCTTGTTGTTGATGGAGTTGTTCTTGGTGGCGATGAAATTTCTGGGATGTCGTCTATCCATAGATAATCCATTGTTGAGGGGTTTTTTTTCCTTTCTAGAGTTTGTGAAATGGCGGTTCCGAAATAATTTTTTCGACTAAATGTTGATAACGGTCGTTTCTAATGTCTTTTAATTTTCATTGTTGGTACACGTGTTTTATGTACATTTTTATTTATTGGTTGAAGTCTGTGCTATTTAGTCGGCGGAAGTGAATTGAAGCTGCTGTTCTGTGGCCGTCTTTGATGGGGCTTTTTAAGACAGGTTTGTTTTCCGGCGGAAACGTCATTGTGGTATTTTTTCTTTAGGGTTCGTTGCTGATGATGGATGTTTTCTCAACCAGGCGATGACGATTGTGGAGTCGGTACATGCGTATGTCGTTTATCGCTCGAATTTCAAATCATCTGTAACTTGTGCCAGCAATTTGGCCACTAAGTGTGCTCCGCATAATTCCAGTCTTGGCAAGGAGACTGTTTTTATAGGCGCTACCTTGCTCTTAGCGGCTATTAGATGGCAATCTATGGATCCATCTTCGTTCTGTGTTCGAATGTATACGGCTGCAGCGTAGGCCTTTATGGACGTGTCGCAGAAACCATGTAGTTCAATGCTCTGGCCTTTGCTGTGAGTCTGGATCCATCGGGGAATTTGTATCGTGTGTATTCTCGGAAGGGTTGTTCGAAATCCTCTCCATTGTTGTTCAATATTCTTTGGGACTATTTCATCCCAATCGATTTTGCTTAACCAGAGACTTTGAATTAGAATTTTGGCGTTGATTGTCATCGGTGTGAGCCATCCAATTGGGTCAAACAATTTAGCGATCTCGGATAGCATTTTTCCTTTCGTGAATCCATCTGGAGCTGCTTCCATAGTGACTTTGTATGACAAGGTGTCCATCGATGGATTCCATAACAATCCGAGTGCCTTGACGTCTTCCTCGTTTAGTGTGAGAGGTAGAGAGACCTCTCGATCGGATTCCGGGACTTCTCTTAGTATGGCTTGATGATTTACTGCCCACTTCCGCAATTCTAGCCCTCCTGATCGTAGGAGCTGGATTATTTGCTTTTGTTTGTCCTTCGCTTCCCCTATGGTGTCTGCGCCGGTCATCAAGTCGTCGACGTAGAAGTCGTTGAGCACTGCGTCTGAACCGAGTGGATAGGTGTTTGATGAGTCTCTCGCCAGTTGATGCACGGTCCTGATCGCCAGGAATGGGGCACTTTTTGTTCCGAATGTTACAGTCCGTAGCCTGTAGTCTTGGATAGGTTGGGTCGGTGATTCTCGCCAGATGATTCGCTGAAACTCGGAGTCGTCTGGATGTACTCGTATTTGACGGTACATTTTCTCGACGTCGGCCATGTACGCGATGTGGTAACTTCTCCAACGCATGAGAGTGGATATTAATGTTCCTTGTATCACAAGACAGATAGTTGTTCGGACGTTGGGCTGCAAATGGGAGTCGAACCAGATATCGTCCATCATTGCATCTGGTGATATTGTTGGCGAAGTGGTTTTCGCATTGTATTTCTTCCTTCGTCCACTTGGGTTTTGATGGGATCTCCTCTAACTCCCAGAACCTTTTGAGCTCGTTGTCAGGAGACACCTGCGTGAAGAACGTTATTGGGTTAGTAATTGGTTGTACTGGTGATTCGATTTCTCCAGTGATAATCCATCCGAATATTGTGTTCTGGGCTGCGGTACGGCCGTTGTTGCTTTTTCTTAGTCCGTTCAAGAGGATCTTGGGGTATATGTCTGCACCCAAGAGGATGTCGATGTGACCTGGCCTGTGGAATGTTGGATCGGCTAGTTCGAGTCCCTTCACAAGAGTCCAATCCTGGATGGCAAATTCTTTGTGTGGTAGTGGATTGGTGATTTTGTTGATCACTAGTGTTTGGGCCTGGATGCTTTCTGAGTGCTGATCTTGAGATTTTAGTAGCAGCGTGACCCAGCTTGTTAGTTTGCCAGCTGGCAAGCTACCGATTCCTGTTAAGTCTGTGTGAACTGGCTTCTTCTTGAGTTGCAGGCTTTGAACCACAGATTCACGTACGAATGAGGATTGGGAGCCAGGATCGATGAGTACTCTGCAGACTTGCTGTCGTCCGGTTGGAGATATCACCGTTACTAAAGCTGTAGCTAATAATACTTGTTGGCAATCATAGGATGGAGTCTGAAAAAGGCATACTTGTGTTTGATTCGTTGGCAGCTCATTATTCGAGCTTGCTGACGGAACGATGCTGTCGCTGGTTCGTTCTGTTGACGGTGGTCTATGCAGGGTCGTATGATGCGTTTTTCCGCATTGGAAGCATCTACCTTTGCTGGGACACTGTGATGAGCGATGGCCGGTTCCCAGACAATTGATGCATAGATCCTTTGCTTTGACTTCCTTGTATCTCTCATCGATGCTCAATTGTACATATTTGGGGCATTTCCTCATAACATGTGTGCCCTTGCACAGGATGCATGTGCTGTGATTAGCTACGTGAAAGGTTTGCGTTTTTCTTGGATGATCCCTGGATTTACTCTCGTGATGTTCATCCCTTTTGTTTGCAGAGTTGTTGACGGCTTCTAACGTCCTGAATCTTGTTTCGAGGAAAGTACGCAGTTGTGGCCATGTCGGAATGGTTTGCCTTGACTTAGTACTCTGGGATTGCTCCCACTGCTCGTGAGTTTCGGTCGGTAGTTTCTGTACAAGCAAATGGATGAGAATAGGGTCCCAATTCTGTGTTGAGATTTTCAGATTCTCAATAGCTGTGAGACATTCGTGGGTCCTTGTCTTCAGCTCCTTGATGCCTTGTGCTGACTCTCGACTTAACTTCGGTTGGCTGAGTAGAATGTCGAGCTGTGTCTTTAATAATGCTCGCTTATTGTCGTAAGTATCAGCGAGTAGATTCCATGCAGGTGCATAGTTGGCATCGCTTACTAATGTATTGCTGAGTAGTCTCAATGCTTCCCCAGATAAATGAGCCTTTAGATATTGGAGTTTTTGAGCACCTGATAATGATGCTTTGTTGTGTATGAGGCTGGTGAATAAGTCCAAGAACGATGGCCATGATGCATAGTCGCCTGCGAATGTGGGTATTGAGATTCGTGGAAGTTTTACCTCGTTGTTATGGTGAGCAATTTGACTATTATTTAGATCTGTTGATGATTGCTCGGCTCTTGGGTCTGCGGCTGGACGGATCTTGAGGTATTCTTCGTTGATTGCGGAATAGGTGTTTATGTAAGTTTCTTTCACTTCTGCGTACCAATCGTCCTTGAAGTATGGATGCTTGTGTTCTGCTTCACTTAGCGTCTTGCTCATTATTTTCTCCTCGTTATTGCGGAACTTTTTCCAGTTGTCATCGAGACCGTCGAGTTTCTTTTGGAAGTATATTTCCGTTTTTCTACTTAGTCCATCCTTGGAAAAGTTGCGATATGCCCTCTCGATGCGTTCTCGAAGTCGTTTTTGATGATTGAGTAATTCTTCCATGTTTCTGAACTGCGGCTTGAGTTATCTTATTGAATCACTATCCGGCTCGAAGGACCAATGTTCAGAATTAGCACTTTAATTTCTGAATATATATGAAGGTGCCGGAAGGGTGCGATTCAATAAAAGATGAACCTTTCCAAATAACTAACTAATGTTTTATTTGATTTGATAATTAATCCTTTCGAATATAATTCTAATATAATTTTGATATACTTAATTAAATGAATTTACTTGTTAAGATTTAATATTTTATTTGTTTTTGTTGGAAAAATTACTAACGCCACCTGGATGTCGGGTTGTATGGTTTTCGATGGACCTCTGCAATTAGCTGCCCAAGTGCCAGGAATGTTGCCTGTTGTACTCAGATGCAATAACTTATAGAAGCTGCCTTTGATAGTTGCTGCCTGCGCACTGCTTTGCTGCACTGCCTCGCTGCTGGTGTGTTTGTTGTTTCTCAGGGTATCGGGGTCCCTCTCGTGTTCGATAGTTGCTGCAAATCAATTTTTGCGTATTAAGTTTTTGGTGAGAAATCTCACTGTGATTCCCTTTAGAATGCTAACTCAGTACTTTAGCAGATTCTAAGATAGGAAAAAGCTTCAATACCGCTTTTTTTGTTTGAAATTGCTTCGAAAACCTCAAGACGATTTTATATCTTCTAGGCCAATTCGCTAGAAAGACTGAATGCAATCTGATTTAACGCCGTCTGTGCGTCGGTATTTATTTCTACTCGAACAATAGTTGCGGCTATCCTTTGGCAGGGGGCTTCGTTCTCGAAGTACATAATTTCGGGTTATGTACTAGATGTCTGATCAGCTGTTCTTGTTTATCTTACGGCTGTCAAATGGAGTTTTCTGGTAAGTATTTTTTATCCTGTCCCTTTTTTTTCTTAATTTATATTAATTTTAGTTTATATTTTAGATTGTTCTTAGTGGGGGATAAAATTGAGGAGGTGGCGCCGGCAACTATTTCGTTGGGGTTGACAGGTAAGTGTTTTTGTGGAATCTGTTGTATATTTTTAATTAACCTTTGTTTATAGATTTTGCGATTTGCCGACGGCTTTTTGATGGGTTTTCTTTGGATAGATTTCTCGTTGGTGTTTCTCGTTAATTTGGATTATTTTCAAGGTAAGTGCTTGTATATTTAGTATTTGTATTTTATTAACTTTTTATATTTTCAGGTACGAATTTGTTGTTGTTGTTCGTTGTGTAGTGATGTCTTTTTACGTGTGTTTTTTTTGGAATTTTGTGTACCTTTTGTATTCATTTATGTAGTTTTGTTTGTTTATTTTTAATAAAATACAAGAAATATAAAAGTTTGTGTTTTTATTTATTGATCCCTTTTCACTTGGTTTTTTTCCTTTTCAGTGTAGCCGGAACAACCGTTGTGTCCGGTATGCCCAGCGACGGAAGAAGACGCAGAGCACGTCTTCTTTGCCTGCTCGAGATACGCCGAGGAAAGGGCGGAATTAGAAGAAACGGCCCAGGCGCCACTAACGCCGGAAAACATCGTAGAGCATATGATGAGATCCGAGGAAGTGTGGAAGAAAGTGGAAGAAACCCTGAAGGCCATTCACAGAAAGTTAAGGCAAGAAGAAGCCACAAGAAACAGAGAAAGGCGAAGAAATGCCGAGAGCAGTAGAAACCCCTATGGGTAAACACCAGAAGGACACCTAAAGGGTCATGGTGGTGACGCCCGCCCGAAGTAATGCCTCGCGGTGGTTCCGGGCGGGGTAAGCGTCACACAAAGGGGTGGTGAGTTTATTCAGTAGGAGTCTGAAACTCGGTCTGAGTGCGGGAACCTCAGAAGTGTCAATGTAGAGTCTCACCATCAAAACAAAAAAAAATATGTATACTAACTTCTCCAATTCTTTGTGGCCTGCTCATCCCAAAAAATCAGATAAATTTTTTCCAGTAATAGTTATCACCTGGTCTTATACCTTTTGTTAGGGCTTCATTCTAAATTTAATCATTGTATGAAGCATTCGGATTATGTTCTTGTAATCTGTGTAAAATATCATCTGCCATATCTTTCTTGTACTTTTCCCACAATTGTTGAGGGTTTGAAAGTCCACAAGTCACTATTAATATAACGAAAAGCTCTCTTAGCTTGGACGCTGATCTACATTGTATAGCCTCTTCCAGAGTTACATCCCAGTGATTGTCATTCTCTAACAACCCTCTTGCCTCACATGCCTCTCGAAATGTCAAATATTCCTGATTATTGAGCTTTTTGAGATCTTTGAAAGAGGTTGGCCCACGCACATGGTGTAAAAGCATTCTCAAACAAAAACATTCCATGTTCTTAACATGGATCGTGTAAACTCGACCTAAGGCATCTCCAGATTTGACACCAGGCCAATAGTCCAATCAATCTACGGAAATTCTCCAGACAATTGAAGGCAGGAAAAAAAATATGGGCGTGTAGAACACTTAATTTGAAGAATGATAGCGTTTTTTTTACGGAACTGCATTGGCGAACTTAACCTAAAAAATTCGCAAAAGTCAAAAAACCGGTTTTTCGCCAATAAAACAAAAAGTTGAGCTCGGATCCGAAAAAGTTAAAATATAAAGTTATAGGTATTAAAATTATCTTTCAATCGATGTGGTACAAAATATTGGTTAGTGTCTTATACATGGAGAAAAATGCTAAAAACCGCTAAAAATTGCTTCTTTTTCTTTTATTTTTTTATTTTTATTGATGCGACCTAGAAATTTTTTATTTGGTAAAAATGTTGCTTTTGGCAATCTGAAAACTCATTATTTTTTTTGGCTCGAAATTTTGCAAAATATGGGTGAAATGTCGATTTATGTAAAAAAAGCGTTTTCGTAAAATCCTTCGTCTACAGCTCCTCGACCTCGTAGGACATTTTTTCGAAGCTCTTTTTCTTCGTTAAGAGTTGGACTATCATGCACTATAAGTTAAAATTGGAGTTTTTCAATTTTATGTACAAAAAACTCCACCGCAAAAAAGACAAGTTTTTTTGCCGCAAAAAAGACAAGTTTTTGTACTGCAAGTTTTTTATTTCATTATTTTTCCACTCTAAACTACTATTTAATAAAAGTTTATATTCTTTTTACTAATTTTAAAATAAAATAAATTAACCGTACGACCGTCAACAGCGAAGACATTTTTTAAAATTACGGAGCCCTTTTCCTTCGTTAAATACCTGTGAATTTGAGACATATTGTTGTTCAATACTTACTGTACTACATACATACAAGTTGTTATTGACGTCTCAACAGCACGGATCATGTGCAATTTCATCTTTTACGTAGAAAGTTTACTTGATGAGCGGCCACTTCTAACTTTTCGCGCTGTAGTAATTTCTGGTTGTTCGAATCAATTTTTATTATATAAACTAGCTGGGACCCGGGGCGCCTATGCTGCACCCATAAGCCAATAGTAGTAATCAGGTGAAGCATTTTAATATACCGTAAGGGAGTTTGAAAAAGGCAATTTTTTGGTATTTTTGATTCCAAATAACAAAATGTGAAACTACATATTAGGGATCTGACATGTTGATCGCGACAATAAAAACCATCCATTGACATATCACTTTTCGAGATATGAATTTTCATACACAGATGCAGTGTCGCAATGAACTGCTTATTTTCTGTATTTTGGATAGCTAGGACCCGGTGCGCCCTGCTGCAGCTAACGTTTAAATATTTAAAATCATTTTAAAGCTTCTAAATTCAACTTTTATCAACCAATAATGAAAAACAAACTATTCCTATAAAAGTTGGAGTCATTAGATTCAAAATACATTTATTTGAACTATGACCAAAATTGCCTGAACGTTAAAATATTTAAAATTAATGCAAATAGCCGCATCCAGGACTCGAAATTCGAGGGCCATTTTCTATAGCTTTTTAACTTCCCAGTATAGGAAGCTATTGTAATCGGTCCGAAAATCGAAATCGAAAATTTCAATGTATTGTTACGTTTTTACGGCTTAACGGATTCGTAGGATTAATTAAGGAATACACTTTTTAATAATCCACACAATAATTTATTTATCACAAACCAAAACACAATTTAATTACAAACACAATTCTTACAGTTCACTATAATCACTTTAAATTTAATAACTCGCACTATTAATCTCTATCTATCGCTTTATAGTTCACTTTTAAATCACCACTTTTCACTGTTTTCACTTTAGAACACTTTTGTCGCCTTTCAAATCAAAACTGCCTCTCTCAGCGCCTGCAAGCCGCTTTTTATATCCAAGCTCCACCTTTATTTAACTTCTGGAACCTTCTCGAGTCCTTTTTCTCGAGCCTAGTGGTATGTTCTTTTCTTTTCGTCCAGAAGCTTGAAGTTGTCTTCACTTATCGCGCGTTCCAATTCTAATTTAGTACATAAGTCATTAGTTCAGACATCAACCAGAGTTGTTACCGACAATCGTTTGTTATGCTTTTTGACAAACAGATGGCGCATAAATCATCACATTGCCCCCTTCTTAGGACTGTTCGTCCCGAACAGTTGTCCATCCTGGATCCGGCTAATGATATGGGCACAGCCTGTCTATGTGCACAATCTTCTTCTTGGCTTTGGGCCCTTGTTGAATCCTGTAGACAACGTCGTTGATCCGTGTTAGGATTTTATAGGGCCCCTCCCACTGGCGCTGAAGTTTCGGAGACTTGCCCTTTCGTCGTCGAGGATTGAACAGCCAAACGAGGTCACCTTCCTGGTATCCGCTACAGTTTGCTCGGAGTTCGTACCTAGTTTTCATCCTGTCACTGGCTATCTTAAGATTCTTCCTTGCAAGCTGATGGATATCTGCGAGTCGATCACGAAGTTCACCTGTATAACCGCCAGTAGACTCGTTGCTTTCAACTGGTGTCCCAAATTTCAAGTCGCTTGGCAGCCGGATTTGTCTTCCAAAAATCACACTACAAGGGGTTTGTCCTGTGGAATTATGAACCCCTGTCCGATATGCCATTAGAAATATAGGGATGTAACTGTCCCAGTCACGCTGGTGCTCACTAACAACTTTCCTTAGGTGTTCTAGCATTGTCCTGTTAAATCGCTCTACCATTCCATCGGACTGGGGATGAAGAGGCGTCGTCCTGGTCTTCTTCACTCCAAGTATCTTACATACTTCTTGAAAAACTTGAGATTCAAAGTTTCTCCCTTGGTCAGAGTGAAGCTCATGAGGCACACCAAATCTGCAGATCCAATTGTTCACTAATTCCTCTGCACCAGTGATTGCTTCCTGATTAGGAATGGCATATGCTTCGGGCCACTTACTGAAGTAGTCCATGACCACCAAAATGTATCGATTTCCTCGGTCTGACACCGGAAAAGGTCCCGCCACATCGATTGCGATTCTTTCAAATGGGGCTCCCACGTTGTATTGCTGCATTTCTCCTTTTGTTCTTACCCGAGGGCCCTTGCTGCTGGCACAAGTTGTGCATTTACGGCACCAGTCTGCCACATCGCCTCGCATGTGAAGCCAATAGAATCTCTCTCTTATTTTTGCCAAAGTTTTATTGACTCCCAGATGTCCTCCTGATGCGCCGTTATGACACTCCTCGAGAATATCCCTTATTCTAACGCGAGGGACTAATACCTGCATTCGATGAGAGGTACCGTCAGCGGTTTCCCATTTGCGCTGTAATACTCCTCGCTCCATGTACAACGAATCCCATTGGGCCCAATAGCTCTTCAGGGTCTCGCTCCTCTCAGCAATGTCCTTCCATTCAGGCTTTTCCTCGTATTCCTTCCATGTCAGAATTGAAGAAATATCCGGGTCGTCGCGTTGGGCGTCTCGGAGTCCCTGGTCATCCCATCCTGTCGTTGGCTCGACTGTCGTCCTTTGACACTTTTCCTCGATACGTCCACAATGTTTGCAGTCTGGCACGCATGGTCGCCGGGAGAGTGCATCTGCATTTCCATGGTTTCTTCCCTTTCTGTGGTCTATATTGAAGTCGTAGGACTGAAGTCTCTCTATCCATCTTGCCACTTGTCCTTCAGGGTTTTTGAATTGCATCAGCCATTTTAATGCTGCATGATCCGTTCGAAGGATGAAGTTTTGCCCATAGAGATACTTGTGGAAGTGTTTAGTTGAGTCCACGATTGCCAATAGTTCCCGTCTTATGACACAGTAATTCCGCTCCGATTTTGACAGCGCTCTACTGTAATAAGCTATGACCTTTTCCTGTCCGTCGAAGTTTTGTGATAGCACTGCACCAATCCCGACATTACTCGCGTCTGTGTCCAATATGGATCTTTCGCCTGGCTTCGGGTATGTGAGTATTGGTGCTTGGCAAAGTCCTCGTTTTAGTGTGTTGAAACTTTCCTCGCACTTTTCTGTCCAGATAAATGGTTTTCCTTTTTCTGTCAGTTTATGTAATTCCTTAGCCTTGTCGGCAAAATTCCTGACAAAACGCCTATAATAGGTGGCAAGTCCCAAAAAGCTTCGAAGTTCATGTTTATCCTTCGGTGTGGGCCAATTCTTAACCACTGTTATTTTCTCAGGATCTGTTTGAACTCCATTGGATGAAACCACATGTCCGAGATAGTTGACTTGGTCTCTGAACAGTACGCACTTTTTAGGGCTGAGTTTCAGTTGGGCTGTTCTCAACTTTTGGAAAACCTCTCGTAGATTGCCCAGATGTTCCTAGAAACTTTTTCCAACGACGATGATATCGTCCAAATAAACCAGACAAATCTTCCATGTCAGTCCTCGCAAGACGCATTCCATCAGTCGTTCGAATGTAACTGGAGCATTACACAGTCCAAACGGCATGACTGTAAACTGCCACAGGCCGTTTCCTACAGAGAAGGCTGTCTTTTCTCGGTCCTCCGGGTGAATTTCGACTTGCCAGTAGCCGCTCTTAAGATCCAAGGTAGAAAACCATTTAGCTCCAGAGAGAGTGTCCAGTGTGTCATCGATTCGAGGTAATGGGTAGCTGTTCTTTTTAGTGATGTCGTTTAACCGCCGATAAAATCCACGTCCACGCAAAATCTTGTACTGCCATCTTTCTTTCTGACTAGAACCACGGGAGACATCCAAGGGCTTTTCGACTCCTCTATAAGGCCTTGTCTTCTCATATCTTCAATCGTACCGGCTGCCTCTTCCCGCTTGGCTAGTGGTAGTCTTCTCGGCGGTTGTTTAATTGGCTGGGCATCTTTGGTGTCGATCCTGTGTTGAACGATGTCCGTTTTCCCAAAGTCATCATCTCTCATGGCGAAGATATCACTGAAATCCTCTACTAATTTCCTTGCCTGGAGATACTGTTTTTGTTCAAGACAACTAGTTGAGAGCACTGTGTTTACAAATTCCGTGGCCTTTGGCTTTGGTTTCGGAACCGTTTCCATGTTAGCGCATTCCACTAATGTAATCTGTTCTGCCGGTTCTCCTTTCCCCAAAACCGTATCCTTCTTCAATCGTACTTCTCGTTCGTTAGTATTTAGCACTCTCACGAATACCTCCTTCTTGTCGTCGATGCTCACCAGACATTTTCCAATTGCTATATTTTTGCTTTGTTCCGTTTTTTCTGGTTCTATAAGGTAAAATCGGTAGCTCCCGGGATCACCATCGACTATCGCTCGTACCAATTTCTCAGCACACGGAGGAAGCACGGTATCTTCACGAACGGTGACTTTCAACTGCGAATAACAAGTGGATCCTGTGGCCATTGGAATCTCCTTGTTGTCATATCTCAGTATTTCTTCTCCAATGTCCAGTAGAATTTTATGTGCTTTCATAAAGTCCAGACCGAGAATACACTCGTCTGTTATATCAGCTACCAGGAACGAATGTGAAAATCCAATGTCAGCAAGAACCACATCCAACATAATTTCCCCGTGTAATCGTACTGGCTCTCCTGTTGCAGTTTTCAGTCTGTATTGGCGTGCGTCTTTCAGCCATTTATTGCCGACCATGTCAGCCCGGATAACAGATTTTGAAGCACCAGTGTCTACAGTTATTGAGCATTTTTCAGCTCCAATCTTTCCTTCGATGACCAGGCTGTTGCCACTACGCTGCAGTTGTTTTATAGTGGTGATGATGACACCGGGGGCTTCGATTTCCCCGACTAACTCCCGCCCCATTGAGTTAGTCTTTATTCGTTTCCCTGCTGCTGTCTGCGGGGAGACACCTAGTCATTGTTTTCGGCCTCCCTCTGGTCACCTTTCTGCCGATGTCCGCATTTTTCACAGCAAGTTCCGCCACTCCTATTTTCGGGAGACTCTGCTCTCCTTCGCTTTCTGCAATTCCTTTGCAAATGACCCGGTTCGCTACAGTTCCAGCATCGGAGTCGACCGCGTACTTCCGTTGCATTCATTCTGTTGCAACTATCCTCTGTTGTGTGGATCTCTCTGAGGCGGACTGCACTTCTTGATGCTTGCCTCGCTGCCTCGTATGCCAGAGCATATGCCAAAACTTCTGCGGTATTCTTCTTTCCGGCCAATCTGGCTGCCTGTTGTAGACCCCGGTCAGCAAAAGAGTTAAGGAAAGCCTCTCTTGCTACTTCGTTGATGTAGTCTTGGCCAAAGCTAGGATAAGCCAGATGCACTAACCTCTCGATATCTGCGCATAGTGTTTGTAAAGTTTCTCCTGGCTTTTGAAGTCGATTGCGAAGTTGAAGTCGATAAACCTCTTGCATGTGCTGATCACCGTAACGCATTTCCAGCGCTTGAACTATGAACCCGTAGCTGTTGCGATGTTCTGCTGGTATTGACTGCAATATTTCTGCTGCTGTGCCCCTTAGTGACAACGTTAAGGCCGTTGCTTTCTCCTCCTCAGTCCAGCAATTGCCTGCTGCTGCTGCCGCGAAATGGAGCTTATAAGTAGACCATGGCCTTTGCCCGTCGAAAGTTGGAGGCTGCATTTTCCTAACTCCGATGACTTCGTGAGATGCCGTCGCTGGGTGGTGAATCTTTATCCTTTCTAGCTCGGCTCTGACCGATTCTAGCTCAATCTTCAACTTTTCATCATTTTCCCTCATGGAATTTTCGAGCTTTTCCAGATCATTCTCTACATTTGCTTTAATGGAAGATTCGAGATTTTCCAGATCATTCCTCACATTATCCTTTACGTTATCCAGCTTTTTATCAACAGAGAGTGACATTAGTTCGAATTTCTGCTCCATCTGGTTTCTCTGTTCTTCCATAGACTCTTTGAGTTCTGCTAACGAGCGTTCATGAGCTACTGCTAACAATTTCTGTTCATCTTTTAACGCCAACACTTCCGCCGTGATCACTTCCTTCACCTCTGCCGATGACCGTTCTTGCGCCTCTTTCATCTCTGCCGATGCACGTTCTTGCGCTGCTGATGACCGTTCTTGCGCTTCCTTCATCACCATCAATGTTTTAAAAAGTTCTGCCATATTCACTGTCGTTTCTTCTGGCTTCGCTTCTACTTCGGCTTCAAAAATGTAGGTTTCAGGATCTTTTCCCTCGTTCACCATATCTTCTCGAAGCAGCGCGGTTAAGGAACTTTTAGCACCCACCGTTGACAACGAGCGTTTACTTAGTTCTGTTTTCAACTCCACAGTACGCAAATCAACTAATTTTCGACCCATTTTAAAACGTTTTTATTAGCTCGCTTTTTTGTCTGTCTGTTTGTCCGGTACAAATCTTGCAATCGATTTTTTGACTACTTCCGGTTACCCGATCACCCTGAAATTTTGCACACAGCTTCAGCTCCGATGACAATGCAATATGGTATACTCATTAAACCGTTAGATCCATGGCGGAGGACTATAGAGGACGGATTACTGTTTTCTTCACTGAACAAATTTTGCATTCGATTTTTCAAATACTTCCGGATATCCTATCATGGTGAAATTTTGCACACAGCTTTAGCTGTGATGACAATGCAACATGGTACATACCTTTAGTCCATGGAGGCCGTCTCAGGAGGGCGGATTGAAATATTCTTCACAAACCCTTCAACATGGATATCAAATGAAATGTATGGTAAGTAGAACACCATAAGCAATATAGTATACTCAATTTATCGTTTGGTCCATGGCGGTCATCTCCAGAGGGCGGATTACCACTTTCTTCACAACCCCCTCTATATAGGTATCAAATGAAAGGGCATCATAAGACGAATGCAATAACCCTTTCGACATGGGTATCAAATGAAAGGGTTTCGACATGGGTATCAAATGAAAGGGAATCATGTGTCGAATGCAATAAGCTATGTCTTTAGATCCATGGCGACCTCCTCAGGAGGGTGGGTTACAATTCTCTTCAGAGCCCTTTCGACATGGGTATCAAATGAAAGGGTATGATAATTAGAAAACAATAAGCAATATAGTATACTCAATATTTCGTTTGGTCCATGGCGGCCATCTCAAGAGGACGGATTAACATTTTCTTCACAACCCCCTCGACATGGGTATCAAACGAAAGGGCATCATAAGTAACGCAATAAGTTATGTCTTTATATTCATTGCTACCTCCTCAGGAGGGCCGGTTACCATTCTCTTCAGAACCCTTTCGACATGGGTATCAAATGAAAGGGTATGATAAGTAAAACACAATAAGCAATATAATATACTCAGAACATCATTAGGTCCATGGCGAGCAGAACATCATTAGGTCCTCAGGAGGGTGGGTTATCATTCTCTTCAGAACCCTTTCAACATGGGTATCAAATGAAAGGGTATGATAAGTAGAATACCATAACCAATATAGTATACTCAATATTTCGTTTGGTCCATGGCGGCCATCTCAAGAGGACGGATTAATATTTCCTTCACAACCCCCTCGACATGGGTATCAAACGAAAGTGCATCAAAAGTAATGCAATAAGCTGTGTCCTTAGATCCATGGCGACCTCCTCAGGAGGGCCGGTTCCCATTCTCTTCAGAACCCTTTCGACATGGGTATCAAATGAAAGGGTATGATAAGTAAAACACCATAAGCAATACAATATACTCAGAACATCATTAGGTCTATGGCGGCCTCCTCAGGAGGGTGGGTTACCATTCTCTTCAGAACCCTTTCGACGTGGGTGTCAAATGAAAGGGTATGATAAGTAGAATACCATAAGCAATATATTATCCTCAATATTTGGTTTGGTCCATGGCGGCCATCTCAAGAGAACGGATTAAATTACTTCACAACCCCCTCGACATGGGTATCAAACGAAAAGGCATCAAAAGTAATGCAATAAGATCCATGGCGAACTCCTCAGGAAAGCCGGTTACCATTCTCTTCAGAACCCTTTCGACATGGGTATCAAATGGGTATCTTCAGGGCACGGCTTACCATTTTCATCACAACACCTGCGACGTAGGTACTACAGAAAAGGGTGTGATAAGTAGAATACAATAAACTATATGAGGTCATTGTAAATTTAACTTGGTGGCTGACATAAACTGGTGGATTGCCTAACTTTACAACAACCTTCACATGTACCAGTTACATAATTTATTTAAATTAATACGGTAAATTATTCAAAGTAAAATCTCTATAATATAAAAATAAGTCGGGTTTTCCTTCCTGACGCTATAATTCCAGAACGCACGATCCGATTTCCACGGTTTTGCATTCGTTGGAAAGGTCTCGGGCTCCGTGAGGTTTATAGCAAAAAAATTCAACAGAAAAGCAGGCGTTTGGTCCATAGCAGCCATCTCAAGAGGGTGGATTACCATTTTCTTTACAACCCCTCGACATGGATATCAAATGAAAGCATATGGTAAGTAGAACACCAAAAGCAATATAGTATACTCAATATATCGTTTGGTCCATGGCAGTCATCTCAAGAGAGCAGATGACCATTTTCTTCACAACCCCTTCGAAATGGGTATCCAATGAAAGAGTATGATAAGTAGAACAATATAAGCAATATAGTATACTCAATATGCCGCTTGGTCCACAGCGGCCACCTCAAGAATGCGGATTACCATTTTCTTCACAACACCTTCGACATGGATATCAAATGAGAAAGAGTATGATAAGTAGAACACCATAGGCAATAAAGTATACTCAATATATCGTTTGGTCCATGGCGATCATCTCAAGCGCGCGGATTACCATTTTCTTCACAACCCCTTCGAGATGGGTATCAAATGAGAAAGTATGATAAGTAGAACACATAAGCAATATAGTATACTTAATATATCGTTTGGTCCATGGCGGTCATCTCAAGAGGGAGGATGATCATTTTCTTCACTACCCCCTCGACATTGGTATCAAATGAAAGGGCATTATAAGAAGAATGCCATAGGCCATCTCAAGAGGACGGATTACCATTTTCTTCACAACACCCGAGACATGGGTATCAAATGAAAGGCTATGAAAAGTAGAACACCATAAGTAATATAGTATACTCAATTTATAATTTGGTCCATGGCGGCCATCTCAAAAGGGCGGTTTACCATTTTTTTCACAACCCCTTCGAGATGGGTATCAAATGAGGAGTATGATAAGTAGAACAATATAAGCAATATAGTATACTCAATATATCGTTTGGTCTATAGCGGCCATCTCGAGAAGGCGGATTACCATTTTCTTCACAACCCCTTCGAGATGGGTATCAAATGAGAGAGTATGATAAGTAGAACACAGTTTATGCAATATAGTATACTCAATATATCGTTTGGTCCATAGCGGCCATCTCAAGAGGGCGGATTAATATTTTCTTCACAACCCCTTCGACATGGGTATCAAATGAAAGAGTATGATAAGTAGAGCACCATAGGCAATATAGTATACTCAATATATCATTTGGTCCATGGCTGTCATCTCCCAAAATCAATTTTCCCAGATTTGTTCTTTTTTCACTATAGCTATTTTCCTATCGCAGACTGTGTCCCCATAATCTTATTTTATTGAAAGGCGTTGCAACGCACGCGGGTTTTTGCTAGTGATAGATAAAAGTTTCAGATAATCACGACTCAAATTTAATTTATAGATGTTTTTATATGAAGAAAGCAGTTAAATACAATCAAAAGTCAGTTAAGCGCTTTTCAGTAAAAGAGTAGTTGCGAACACTCACGAGTGAAAATAGTAAAAATGATCAAAAAAGAGATGCAGCTATTATTGAAATAAAAATCATATAAAATTAACTTAGCTTTCTCCTTCATTTTAATTTTCAGGAATTTCAAAATTAAAAAGATTGGTATATTATTAGTAGATTTAGGTAACAGTTTTCCACATGTATCCGTCATAATATCATGACCATGTTAAAAAGTGATTGCTAAATGTCGCACACAAGACTAAAAAGCAGATAATAATTATTAGATAAAAAAAACTTTTTAATATAACACGTTTTTATAACGAACTAAAAAGTATAAAATAATGGCACTAGCCCCATACAGATTTAGAACCTCAAACATATTTCTAACACCATACAGACAGTCCTGAAAATTTGTGATTGGGAATTTGTAATAGCTATGAAAATATATGTAAAATTTTAAACGAAAAAACGTGGGGCGCATGCTATAGACAATAGTAAGGAGTGTAGAGTAGCTGGGTTGAGAAATCATTCGCATCAATAATATATACGCCCCACGTTTTTTCGTTTAAAATTTTACATATATTTTCATAGCTATTACAAATTCCCAATCACAAATTTTCAGGACTATCTGTATGGTGTTAGAAATATGTTTGAGGTTCTAAATCTGTATGGGGCTAGTGCCATTATTTTATACTTTTGAGTTCGTTATAAAAACGTGTTATATTAAAAAGTTTTTTTATCGAATAATCTTATATATTAATAGGCAAACAAAAAGTTTGTACACGCTAAGGCTTTTTTGTTCGTGGACCGATTTCGTTTAAATTTTCAGAAAATGTTCTTTTTATGGCATAGTTTTGTAATAAGGAATTTCAACGAAATCGATTCACGAATAAAAAAGTTATAGCGATTTTAATTTTTCGAATTTTAAAAAGCCGTTGGAAAATTTGAATTTTTTGTGAGCGTCAATATAGAGCTGAGTAGCCTACGATTGACACAAATGCCGTTTCAGTGAAGCGAATGAGAAACAGAGAAAAACAAGCGTTTGTGTGGATTTTTGGCGGCATAACTGACATAAAAAAACTCGGTCACTTTGTGCGTGCATTTTTTTATACTCTTTTGTGTATAGTATTATTGAGTTGTATTGTGTAAGGGGCTGCCGTTCGTTTTTTGGCGAATGCCTTTATTAATTGATTCATTGCACCTTTAGAAATTTTGACTGATTCTTTTAAATGTGCTTTGGATGTTATTCCGGTTAATTTTGATTCGTTTTCGTGTGGTTCTTTTAATATGAGTTGTCATTTTTGTCGTGCCAAACATTTTCTAACTGAAGTAACTTTACGTAATACTGTGGCATTTTCTTTGTGTTGTCATAAAGGCAAAGTTAATCTACCTCCACTTTCTCAAAAATACTTTTTCAATAATTTTTTTGAAGGATTAACTTCGAATGAAAGTGGTATTAAAAATCGTTCTAAAAATTTTTTTGCAAATATTCGTTCGTATAATGCTGCCTTTGCAATGACTAGCTCTGAGTGTAATTTGTCAAATGAGACTGCAAATGGCATTTACCATTTTAAAATCCATAATATTTTCCATCACCGAACTGGTGCCTTAATTCCTGGCTATGGCCGACCTCCATGTTATTGCACAGTTGTATTTCTATGATGTAGATACTGCTGCTAATCATAGAATGAATAGAAATGCGAATATTGAATGTAATATTGATATTATGCGTGAAATAGGTTTGGAGTTAGATCGGATTAATCCTTTTGTTCACTCATTCAGGTCCATGCATGAATATTGTCAAAGACCTGAGAATATTGCAGCTGAAGTTTCTATGATCATAAAAGTTAATAATCAAGTTGATATTCGTCGTTTCAATGATGCTGTACAAACTGATGTTGCTGTTATTTTTAAAAACGATGATGGTGAGCCTCCTTTCGAACGAAATATGATTGTTTTTTCAAAAACAACAAATGAAATTCGTTCTTTTTCTGTTCTTGACCCTTCTTTGGAGCCTTTGGCTTATCCATTATTATTTCCACATGGTGATAGGGGTTGGCATGTCAATATAGCACACAGTTTACATTGTACTTCACGTGCTAACTTACCACGTACAAAAGTAACAATTTTACAATATGCTTCTTATCGTCTTGCTATACGTGATGAGTTTAGTCTTAAGACGTCATGGACGCGATTAAAAAAATCCTGGGAAATTTTAGATGCTCTGGAGCGACAATGGAAATGTTTCATAGTAATTAAAAATTCGCCATTGCGAATAATTTTTTTTTAAATAAAAATATTTAAATCAAATCGTGAATTTTATATATTTATTGTTTTTGTGACCGAATTTCGGTAACGGGCATCCCAACTAGTTATTATTATTATGTCTTTAGTTCGCACTCACAAAAATTAAATTCCGGTCACAATTATTTTAAAAACTCACTTATTTCACTTATCTCTTAATTAATCCCACTTCTGACACCAATTGTTACGTTTTTACGGCTTAACGGATTCGTAGGATAAATTAAGGAATACACTTTTTAATAATCCACACAATAATTTATTTATCACAAACCAAAACACAATTTAATTACAAACACAATTCTTACAGTTCACTATAATCACTTTAAATTTGATGGCCTCGATTCCCAGATCCGACGGGAGGGAAGTGAGTTGCGGATTTGACACTTTGCGATTCTCAGATCCGCAACCCCGAATTTCTTTTTGACATTTTCCGCGCTGTAAAAGTGTGATCCGCAACAAATTTTCTGCGGATTTGAACGACAAATGCGCCTGAGATAATCCGACATCATATATTTCATTATCGCGTGAGTCTTCACTCCGAATTTTCGATTTAAACCAATCCGGGACTGCGGATTTGAGAATCGCAAAGTGTCAAATCCTCACTCACTTCCCTCCCGTCGGATCTGGGAATCGAGGCCAATAACTCGCACTATTAATCTCTATCTATCGCTTTATAGTTCACTTTTAAATCACCACTTTTCACTGTTTTCACTTTAGAACACTTTTATCGCCTTTCAAATCAAAACTGCCTCTCTCAGCGCCTGCAAGCCGCTTTTTATATCCAAGCTCCACCTTTATTTAACTTATGGAACCTTCTCGAGTCCTTTTTCTCGAGCCTAGTGGTATGTTCTTTTCTTTTCGTCCAGAAGCTTGAAGTTGTCTTCACTTATCGCGCGTTCCAATTCTAGTTTAGTACATAAGTCATTAGTTCAGACATCAACCAGAGTTGTTACCGACAATCGTTTGTTATGCTTTTTGACAAACAGATGGCACATAAATCATCACAGTATTTTCATCTTTCAAGATCCCAGGAGCATTTTAAGCAAAAAATTGGGAGGAAGTATGTGTGTGTGGGTATGTGCGTACGGATGTGGTCATTTTTTCCTGCACGATATCGCGCGAACCAAAACTGATATCGACTTCGTTGAGGTGTCGTTCGAAGCGTATTAACCGAAATATGATCTGAAAAGATTTTCATAAAATTCGGTCGAGCCGTTTTTTTGTTTAAGCGGCGTAAGTGATTTTTGTACCTGCACGATATCGCCCGAACCACGAAAGATTGGCCTCGATTCCCGAATCCGGGCGAATCGGAAGTGAGTGCGGATTTGACACTTTGCGATTCCCTATTCCGCGGTTGCTGATTTGATTTCCGAAAAAATTCGGAGTGAAGACTCACGCGATTATGCAATACGCGATTGCTGATTTGCTTGATAGAATTTGACATTTGACATCCGCGGGAAAATTTTAGCGGATTACACTTGTAGAGTGATATTTGAACATGTACAAGTACATAAGTTGATGTGTTTTGTTATTTGGTGACATTCTCACAGCCAGACTATTCACCTGCCTTGCTTAACATCAGTGTTCTATTACTTTCATTATAACTTAAAGTGTTTAAGTACCCTTCATTTAGTTTTACGGTTGCCCTTATGGCTAGTATTTTCTATTATTGTACAATTTTTGTAATTTTTCATGGATTTATCGAATAAAACTTTTGAAGTTGAAGTTGTTATTTGGTGGTTTTATTTTAACTGAGAAATTTTTTAAAATAATTGTTTGCTTTTATAGAAAGAAGGAATTTAAAAAAATTTAAAAAGCGAAGGAGGAAAAAATAAAAAAGCCTGCAAAGTGTAAGTGTTGTTCGAATTAGTTTATCCAACATCTTTCCGGTAATTGTTTGTTTCCCCAAAAAAGGATTTCATTAGTTTATTTAGTGCATAATAATTTGACAAACTTGTAGTTTATCGAAAATATTTCCGGTGATTGTTTTTTCCCATATCACATTTCCTATTTGTCAAAAAACCAGCTGATTTATTTTCGGAGTTTTAATTCCGCAGTTTAATATGGCACTACTCCCGGCGTATTGAAGCATCGCTAGCAACCGTGAGCTTCACGTGAAGGGAGTCTCAATCACCGCGGGAGTTCCCGATCCGTCGTTTTCGGGAATCGAGGCCATTGACTTACTTGAGATGCCGTTCGAAGCTTATTAGCGACAATATAATCTGAAAAGATTTTTATAAAATTCGGTCCAGCGGTTTTTTGGTTTAAATGACTTAAGTGATTTTAGTACCTGCACGATACCGCGCGAACTAAAAACTATATCGACTTCATTGAGGTGCCGAAAAACATTAATACATTAATTTTATATACATTTTCGTCATCCTAATCTTGTAAGTGCGCACATTTAGTTTGACATTTTAGCGAAAATATTAATAAACAATTGTGACAAATTCTCGGTATTATACATTATATTCTATATTGCCCATTGTTCATTTATTTTTAAAATATCCAATCATAATATTCAACATCCATCATACTGGGAAGTTGATCGTGTGGACCGAAAGGGTCGAACCCACATCCCAACTAGTTTTAATTTAACTCTAGAAGTCTGCTATAACAAATTTTTTAGAGAACAATAAAAGTAAATTGAAAAATGAAACAATTTTTTATAGTTGGAAAAAGCCATGCCAAAAAACCAACTTTTATTATCATTTATATAATGTATGACCAAATTATCTATTTATTCTCTAAAAACCACCAACGTTAAACCATTTAAATAAACCCAACTCTTCAAAATACAACATGCAACTCTTCAACTACTTTTCATGTAGATCAACCAAAAACAAATTATTCCTATAAAAGTGTGAGATATTAGATTCAATATACATTTATATAAGGTATGACCAAATTACCTATTTATTCTCTAAAAAGAATATAAACTTTTATTAAATAGTAGTTTAGAGTCGAAAAATAATGAAATAAAAAACTTGCAGTACAAAAACTTGTCTTTTCTGCGGCAAAAAAACTTGTCTTTTTTGCGGTGGAGTTTTTTGTACACGGAAGTAATATGTCTTTTATCAATCCGGAATTTGTAAACCCAAATTTAATTGAAACTATAGAACCAGTAGAAATAAAAACAGCATTCAACACTCACTTAATAGATAAACAAATCAAATTGAATGGGTTCGATGAACTCAAAACTAAGGAAAAGCTAAGATTTTTACTATTCAAATTCCATAATTATTTGGACGGGTTAATAGGTTGAGGAATAATGAGACAACTTGGCATAAAATTAGAGTTTGAAAATTCTTTACTAAAAACTAAACACGTAACTATACCGTTGATTTATAAACCGAATTACATGTCCAAACAATATACAGTCCCGCCCGAAGCAAAATAATAGCCCATTTACAAGTCGATATACATTTATATGAAGCCAGTCAAAATTAAAGAACAATTAGTAATACCGGAAGGAATCCTTAACGCAAAACAATGGTAAGCTTACGTAGAGGTAATCAATTATTCAAATTCTTCTCAAGTTTTTGTCCTCGAACAACCAATACAAGTTCAACCATATAGTAACAATCAATTCTTCGAAATACATAATTTCTCTATCAACAATCAGGAAGGTCCTCAAGTCAATTCGGATATATCTGAACTCCTTCGAATAGATCATCTAAACAGCGAAGAAAGGAAATTCTTTCTAAAACTTTGCAAACGTTTTGATGACCTATTTCTTAAAGAAGGCCAAAATTTAAGTTTCACAAACCAGATAAAACACGAAATTAAAAAAAAAAACAAAAGATGATCTTCCTATCTATACCAAATCGTACAGATACCCGGAAATCCATAAGCAAGAGGTTCAACAACAGATTTCAAAAATGATTAGTGATGGAATTATCCGTCCAAGTTTTTCACCTTGGTCCTCACCCATTTGGATAGTTCCGAAAAAATTAGACGCCATTGGGAAACAAAAATGGCGATTGGTTGTTGACTAGGGGAGACCGAGGAGAGTTGTGACAGAGGAGAATTGTGACATAATCGATTTCTCGAAACCTATGACCGTTAGCAAGCTGGCAACGCGCGCGTTTCTTGTTATTTAGATGCTCTATTTGACGCAGAACGCGACAACGGCGCATGGATAGCGATTGTGAGTGTACGACATTTGCATATAAAAAATTGGAAAAAGTAAGTTTTATACCAAAATTCTGTTTGCATATTTATTGTTACGTATTATGTTTGCATTGTTATGATATTTTTTCTCATATGCTTTAGTTTTTCAATTTTCCTAGCGTGGTATTCTTTTTTTTGTATTGGTGTCACAACTTACCTTGGTCTCAGTCACAACTTACCTTGGTGTTAGGAGAGTTGTGACACGGGGAGCAGATTTTGTTTTTGTAGATTTTCTCAGAAACCTTAATACTTTCATTAATTTTGATGATTGTTTCTTAAAATGTATGGATGGAGCTACATTGACTTATACAGCTCAGAGATGTAGAGTGTTTCTTGACTGAGGAATGTGGTGTGAATTAAAAATTGTCACAACCCTCCTCGGTCTCCCCTACAGAAAATTGAACCAAAAAACAATAGATGATAGATTTCCATTACCCAATATAAATGAAATTCTTGACAAATTGGGATAAAGCCTCTATTTTAGTACACTTGATTTGGCATCTGGTTTTCACCAAATCGAAGTGAAACCCGAGGACGTACCTAAAACGGCATTTACAGTGGAAAACGGCCACTACGAATTTATTCGAATGCCGTTTGGCCTTAAAAACGTCCCATCAACGTTTCAAAGGGTTATGGATAATGTCTTACGTGAATTGCTGGGGAAAATTTGTTTGGTATTCATGGATGACATTATTATATTTTCAACCTCACTTCAGGAACACCTCGAAAATCTCGCCGCTGTATTCCAAAAATAGAGAGAAGCTAATCTCAAAATTCAATTAGACAAGTCAGAATTTTTTCAAAAGGAAATAGCCTTTCTGGGTCACATCGTTACCCCACAGGGAGTTAAACCAAACTCAGGCAAGCTCAAAGCAATAAAAAATTTCCCTATGCCAAAAACACCAAAATAAATAAAGTCCTTTCTGGGATTGTTAGGCTATTATAGGAAATTCATTAAGGATTTCGCTAAGCTTACCAAATGTTTAAGAGAGGATAAACAAATAACAATAGATTCGCAGTACATACAATGCTTCGAAACTTGTAAAATTCTTCTATGTAACGAACCCATATTACAGTACCCGGACTTCAATAGAGAGTTCAACTTAACAACTGATGCTAGTAATGTCGCTGTCGGAGCCATACTATCCCAAGGTCCTATAGGTTCGGACAAGCCAGTTTGTTATGCCAGTAGGACACTGATCAAGTCAGAACAGAATTACAGTACTATCGAAAAGGAGCTTTTGGCTATTGTGTGGGCCACCAGTTACTTCAGGCGTTACTTATTTTGAAGGAAGTTTAAGATCATCACTGATCATAAGCCCCTAACTTGGCTATTTTCATTGAAGGAGCCCAATTCGAAACTAATCCGTTGGCGCCTGAAGCTCGATGAATTCGATTACGAGATTATATATAAAAAGGGTAAAGAAAATACCAACGCTGACGCCCTATCTCGTGTAGAAATAAATATTACTAAATCCCTACAAAATAACGTTGATGATACCGAAACCTTTGCAGTACACTCTGCAGAAGACAAGAAGACCTTTGAATGAATTTTCGTTAGTTAGTGTTGGAAAAAACGGAAACCCCGTCTAGACTACCCCAAAAACCCCTTGAAATACTATTTAAAACGAAACACAGACACATAATAAAACAAAACGATTTAGATAACGAAACAAATCTATGTAATTAAAATTCTTAAGGACCACACACAACCACAAAAACTAACAGCCATCATTACGGATGACAATACCTTTAAATTACTTCAAACTGTTTATACGAAATAGGTATTATTTTAGCAATATAAAATTAATCCGCTGTATGACAATGGTGCCAGACATTCTCGAGTCAGACAAGCAAGGACAATTAGTTCGAAGTTATCATGAAAAATCAAATCACAGGGGAATAGTTGAAACATTAGCACATTTAAAAAGAAATTATTATTCCCCTAACATGAAAAAAACTATAACTACTCTTATTCATAAGTGTGAAATATGTTTAGGAAATAAATACGAAAGGAATAATCAACCACTTAAATTCGAATTATCTGAAACACCATCTGAACCCTTACTGTTAGTTCATATTGACATATATTCAGTCCATAAAGAAAGCTTCTTAACCTTAATAGACAAGTTCACTAAATTTGCTAGTGCCTACCTATTGACTAATAGAAATAGTATGAATAATGAATGTAATCCAGAGTCTTAAACACTTTTTCTCGCACCATGGAATCCCGAAAAAATTAATCTATGATAATGGCCTTGAGTTCACCTCAAGCATGTTCAATGAATTTCTAAATTTATACGATATTAAATCTCCTTGGACAACAGCAAAGAATTCAACTGGAAATTCGCCTGTTGAAAGACTGCATTCCACATTAACCGAAATAATAAGAATTATATATAATCAATATAATAAAAAACCTATTAGTGAAGTAATGAATGAAGCCATTCTCACTTATAACAACTCAATTCATTCATCTACAAACTTAACACCATTTGAAGCAATAACAGGTCACTACAATACTTCTACCCCATTCCCAAAAAACCTTGCGGTACAGACAAGCCAAGACTATTTAGAAAATCATAAAAAAGAATATGAGAGTTTAGCGAAATTGGTTTATGAAAGAAGCTTGAAAGTCAAAGAAAATAGTATAAACAGGTTAAGTCGAAATCGTAAAGATCCACCAAATTTTGAAACTAACGAAATAATCTATGAAGCTGACAATCTGCGAAATAAATTAGCACCTAGGTTTATGAAACATAAGATTATAAAAAATAACAAAATCACTGTCCTTACAGATAAAAGAAAGGTTCACAAACAAAAAATTAAAGGAAAACGTAAATTTTCAGGTTCATTGGCGACTCCCAGGAGCAACGGTTAAGTATTCAGGAGTTGAAAAGGCACCATGGACTACTGTCCTTGAAATTAGGTGATGCTAGGCTGATCGGAGGTTATTCCAAATTGTTGCATATAATTAATGTTTCGCAATATCAAATTAACATGGAAGTTGTTGGCAAAAATGTGAACAATCTACTTAATCAAACGAGGAGCAAAGGGGAATACAATATTAAATCAAAAATATTACAGAAAAAATATGATAAATTGTTACAGAATTTAGACCTTATCATACCTAAATATAGAGCAAGGCGTGGTCTGATAAATGGTTTGGACACTGTTGTCAAAGCAATAACTGGAAATCTAGATCAAAATGATTATGATGAAATTAATAAACACTTAAAATTGTTAGATGATAAATAGGGTAATTTAGGAAATCGAATTAATAAGCAAATAATATTAAATGAAAGGATGATAGAAAGATTTAACAATATTTCCAAACATATTAACGAACAACAAGAAACAATAGAAAATTATTTACAAAAATATCAATCAAATGTAGCCAACAATATAAAAAAATTTAATGAGAATCTAATATTCAACCAACATTTTGAACAATTACTATATGACATCGAATTACTCAATGATCATATAAAAGATATTTCAGGATCCATAATTTTAGACAGGCTAAACATTATATCCAAACATATTTTGAACCCTGATGAGATATTTTATATTCACGAGATATTAAGAGAACAAAATACTATTATTCTATCAGACGACAATATTTATCAAATGATAAAATTACAAGCCTTTTATAATGCTTCAAATTTAATTTTCGTTATACAAATTCCCATCCTTTCCAAACAAACCTTTTTCCTTTACCATTTGAAAGAGTTACCATTGAACGATAATTACACCATAGTCCTAAAAGCACCTCCCTTTTATTAAACAAATTTATGTATCAATATATGGATGAACCTTGCCAGTTCATTGAGAACATAAAATGAAAGAAAATGTCATTAAAAGATATATCCACAGACCCATGTATACCCAACATCATATTCAACAATAAATCAAAATGCACATTTGTCAAGAACGAGATCGAAGAAAACGTACAGCTGCTGGAGCCCAACCTTCTGTTATTAACCAGCCAGGAGATCATCCTCACTGAGACGACATGTGATCCATCAATTCAAAACAAAACACTCACGGGAACCATCCTTATTAACTTCAACAATTTCACAATAAAAATTAACGACATAACATACTCAAATCAAACTACAACATATTGGGACTCAATTCAAGTTCTTCCAACACCATACAACGAATTTAATAGCAGTTACATCATTGAAAAGCTCAGCCTAAAAAAATTAAATAACTGGACCATGGAAAACTCAAAAGCCATTGCAATTATAAACCAAGAAGCCCAAGTTTCTGAAACTCGTCTCAACATAACCATAGTAGCCACCAGCTTAGGCGTAATCTTTCTTTACTTCACCTACAAAATATACAAACAGAAGAAGCAACACCAACCTCAACTAGAAGGAAATCCTCAAATCATAATCCACACCCAAGAAGTAGAACCAAGGCCAACCAGGAGATCACTCAGATGGCCAACACTTCATTCTAGGGGGGAAGAGTTACGTCCCCGACTCCACCCTAAATAAATATAATAGGGGTACTCATGATTTGTATTATTTGTGTTATTCGTGTTATTTGTGTTAAATCGAAAATAAAACACAAGTAAATGACATTTGTTTAACATAAATAACATGAATAACACAAATAACACAGATATAACACAGATCATGAGTACCCCTAATATAATAAATAAATAATATAGATATTTACAAAAACAACAATTCATTCCTAGAAATCTAAAATCTTTAAATTAAAACTTTCAGTCGTTTAATATTTCAGTTTTTTACGATATTTTGCTCATCCTTAAATTAAAACTTTCAGTCATTTCAATTTCTCACGATATTGTGCCTATTTTGCTATTCTCACAAAAATTGTAATCTAATGCTCTTGTTTAACGATAAAATTTCATGTCTGGATTATTTCCGTTGTCAACTGAAAGGTAAATTTTATAAAATAAAGAAGTCAGTCTCGTATGGAGATTTAAACTGTAAACTTATAATAAAATAAATGTTGGAACTATAAATTTTTTATTTACTTTAAATAGTGGTTGATCAAAGTTTATTATTCGCGCATGTGCCCCGCTAACTCGTGTACACTAAACAAAATGAGGTATAGCTACTTTTGGTGGTAACAGAACTAACTTCATGTCGTTCACGTTTCGTTACGCCCACTCACAAATTTGTCTCTACTGTAGATGGCCTGGAGCGCGTTCAAAAACCTTACTATGGTTAACCATGGTTAACTATGGTAAACTTTTGTCGTTCAAAAACTCCGTGGTTAACTACAACATAACCACGAGCATAACTTTTTGGCGTTCAAAAACTCCTGTGGTTAACCATGGTGTAGTTAAATTTTAACCATGCTAGGGAGCATGCTTAGCGATAGTTAGGAAGAAGAAGAATAAAAACAATTTTTTGACATTTGTTTTAATGTTAATAATGAACAAATCAAAATTGGATTTGTGAGATTATTGTAAATAAATAATTATTTGAAATAATTGAGGCAAATAGCCGACACTATTTTATGGAAAAAAAATTTAAATTTTCTTTACCACGTAGTTAACTACGTGCGTTCGAAAACCTCCATGGTTAAACATAAACTTTCGTGGTTATGTGAAGTGATGTAGCATAGGGCGCTTTCAGTAATGCAGGATGCGTGCGCAAATGACTTATTCAGCAATTGAAAGTGTGAAGCTTTCAATGACTGAATAAGTCAATTGCGCACGCATCCTGCATTACTGAAAGCGCCCATAACCACAGCTTACCTCGTGTTTTACTATAGTAATGTTTTTGAACGCGCTCCTGGTGCGTAACTCAAAACTTTGACAGAGGGACTGTTCATGAAATTCGAGGACCAACTTTAGGTTAAATTAAACTAATCAAAAAATAGTTTAAATATTTTAATATTAGAATATAATAGCATATCATTTCATATTGATTAAATTGACTTAAATTAACTTGTTTTGAGAATATTAGTACAATAATGAACTCAATAGAAAATATTTTGGTTTGGTGACCGGCAAAGGGACTGTTTTTAGACCTAAAAAATACGTTATTGAAACCATATAGGTTTTTAAATGAGATATTTTCTATATTGTATACTTTAGTTTAGATAGTTATAAATTCAAATTTATAGAAATATAAATATTTATCCCCATAGTTTACATACGTAATATTTGCCAAAGACAGCGATTTTACCACTTTGGTGAGAAACACCCATAAGTCTTTCAACAAGATGTAAAAATAGCTGCAGTTATAATTTGATGTCACAATGTTAATAAATTTTGCATATATTGGTTGGATAAAATAAATTGTCTTGTCTATATTAAGTACAAACCACTCCAATATGATAATCGCAATAATCAATTTACTGTATAACAAATCCGTTGTTGCCTGCGTATTCATTTATAAAGTGGCCTCCACCCAAACTGCAATCTCTGCAGAAGGAAGTTTTTATCTGTTTTGTACTCTTTTTTTAAAAAAGATCTAGTCTTAAAATACTACTGGCGTGCTAGTACTAGAAACGTGCACGCCGAAATGACCTTGGCCTCCTTTCCAAATTTAAAGGACAATGGGCAAAAAAGCACGGGACCTGGTACAACCCTCCAATAGCAATAATTTAAACATCATTGGATAGGTATTTCTTAGTAGAACAATATTGACAATGGCGGCGTTTTTCTATTCGTTGTCCATTCGGAGTTATAGGCCGCTTTGTCCATCGATTTTGCTTGCATATATTATATTTTTTATTTTCAAAAAAATATTGGTTATTGAACGTAGAAGGTATAAAGTAAACACAGAATAATCGTGCCGCGTCATATATTGTCAACAAAATCTGCAATTGCTTATTATTACTAGGTCCATACATAATAGGTACGTAGGTACGTACATAATTCTCTTATGAGTATTTATGTTTTATGTTTCATCCACGATTACGTCATTTAAGAAGGCTGCAGGTACAGTAAATCCCGTGTGTCTTTCGTGTCCTAAATACCATATTATTGATAAAGTATGCGCACAAGTGCCCCTGGTACGTCGTCCGGTTTGTAATGTGTTCAGCGCAGTAAGACCTTGCCAGTTTTAATTGATAAGTACCCAACGCAAAGACAATTATTTGTTCCTCTGACAATATTGGAAAGGATTCTAGCTCATTAGCTGCCAAACGTTGAAAGTTAGCCCTTCGGGAAATGAGTCGCTTCCTTTCAACATAATTATATAAAAGATTCGGCGAATCTACTTTAGCTCTTATTTGAGTTAAAAACTCTTCTGCGAGTGCATTATCTGTAATAGGTACGTAGAAGTGGTTTAAAATGGCAGCAGCGATTTTAAAATCATTGAACATACTTGGCAGCGCTCTATTAAAATATCTATGGCGCAAAAGTTTAAAATCACGCTTACACCTGCCATTCACCACTTCCACTACCTATCGGCACATCGTAACCGCTCGTGCGTCGTTGGCTTGCTCGGTACTGAATTGTGTCTCCTGACGAGCTTTGGTTGGAGGTACATAATATTCATAGCCATGTGCCTCTATGTCATCTAAACTATCCCTGAAGCCTCGGTCTAATATAAATACGTATCGGTAAAAAAAAACATTAAATAAAAGCATAAAAAAACATTTTCACATTTGTAGCCATAACTCCAAACGGACAACGAATAGAAAAACGCCGCCATAGTCAATATTGTTCTACTTAAAAATACCTATCTAACGATGTATATATCATTGCTATTGAGGGGTTGTACCAATCCGCCCATTGTCCTTTGATTAAGACACTTTCTTGATATGATAGATGAGGTTATCAAATATTTTGTCTTGTAGGTCACTTTTTGTAGGCGAGACTAGCAATGTGAGTGGATTAAGTAAATTTTTCGGTACCTTTTAATTTTTACCAAGAAAATTCTTTAATTGTAGGTATTTTTTAATTCTTTTAGAAAAATTTGGTGTGGGGTGCCAGAAATTTCGGATATTTCGAGGCAAACAGAGACGCTAATAAATCGCCCTTGGACTTGCTTTCTGTTATCACCTTATATGAAAGAAATGCGATTCAGTGACAACACAACTCAGTTTGGGCCCGTCGATGGGCTCCAATATCGCATCGTGTGTGGGGCAGTTGGTAAACTGATTTGACAGTTGGGGTTTCAGTTGGGATAAATCAAAAACTTTTAATTTTATGGGGGCGGAGTCTAGAGTTTGGGCAACTAGTTGCACTGTGTGTATTGCAGTTTGGCAAACTATTTGGATGAATTAAGTCTGAATTCGAAGAATATATTTTTTTGCAAGTTTATTTTGCATTATTTTTAATTTAAATTATGAAAGTTCACATAATATTAAATTATTTTCATAATTTATACTTTTAGGGTGAGTTGCACCAACTAACTTTAACCGTAACAAAAGCTAATTCGGTTGTCAAATCTCCGGTTAGACAAAACGGGAGTTGCACCGTTTAACAATTGTTAACATGACGTAACATTTTAACGTTAACTTTAACCAGGCACATTTGCATTTTCAATAAACTCACAAACTGTGAAGCTTATAAATACACAAAAATGTAAATTTAAATCGAAGTAGCCCTTAACGATAACTTTAACAAACGGTTGGGTGGTGCAACTCATTTTTACAAACTGGAACTTTAACAACTTTGTTATTGTTAAAGTTAACTTTAACAATAACTTTAACCAACGATTTGGTGCAACTCACCCTTAGAATTTAATTTATATTTTAAAAAATATAAATATTCATATTAATAATTAAAAAAAATTATAATTAATCTAAAAAATCATGTTTCTCCAATTTTTATTATTATAAAACTTACGAGTAGTCGTGGGTTTTCTACAATTTCATTTAAATTTCAAATTGCCTACAAAATATCGAATTGACACTTGAAATATCCAGTTGAAGCGTTTGTGGCAAAACAACAACTTTTTACACAACTCAGTTTGGACAACTAGTTGGCACGTGGATGGGCCCCAAAAGAAAATACAAACCCCTCTCAACTACATACAGGCCTTGCTGTAGATTTTTTCATATGTGTGACTTAGTCTGAATGTTCGCTGAAGAACTGTCAAATTTATTGCATATGAAAAATGCGCGAATCCGAGCAGTTTTTATCGTTCGTCAAAGCAACTAATAGATATTTTCGGTTAAATAAAATAATTTAAAGGTGACATAATAAAGATAAATAGTGGTAAGTTATTATAGTAAAGTTAAGCAATGAAAGTGTTTTATGTGAAAATTTGAAATTATTGTGCATTGAAAATGATTTTTAAAATAATATTTATTCCTCATAAGAATAGTCTAATTTTAAAATTATTTAGGGAAGTTACATGTGAGTGATATTCTTGGTAAGCTCAGCAGGTAAGCACGCACAGATAGGTTATCAGACGTTCAAGTTGGACTGCGTGCTTACTGCAGTCACCAAATTATTGTACATTGCTATGATACCTATGTTCGAGTATTTTCGCCAAACAAAATACGAATGACAAAATGGCAGTCAATGCAAGTGTGTTCGTGAAATCAACGCAAGAAATAGAATCCAGAAGCGTTGATTTCTCCCCTCTAAGCACATCTTCACCCTTTGCATTAAAATTCGTTCAACGACTGCAGTAAGCTCGACCGGTGTCGCATGCACCATCAAAGTGGTTGAATTGTCGGTTTACTGTAAAAGTCTTTACCTTGAGTCAGAATTACTTATTACAGAATGTAATCAAAAATTTTGAGATTAAGGTGAAGGCGCCAAATTGAATTTCGTCGGGTTCCATGTACGGTGTATAAACCAAATATTGAATTCATTATTTATTTACTAGCTGGGATCCTGTGCGCGTCGCTGCAACTATAAGCCAATAGTCTTCTTCTTTCTTCTTTAAACTCCTTTAATCCCTCATGGGACAGAGGGCGGAAACAGTTGCCCTCCAGCGGACTCTGTTTTGCGCGACAGCTCTCAGCTCCGACCAGGATCTCCCAGTTGTTGCGGCTTCTTCTAGTAGGGTTCTCCTCCACGTTGTTCTAGGTCTTCCTGCTCGACGGGAACCTTGCGGATTCCAGTCAAGGGCCTGTTTGGCTAGATTTTCGTTTTCGCGTCGCAAGGTGTGGCCAACCCAATTCCATTTCCTTCGTCTGATTTGGTCGTCTATCCTTTCTTGGCCGGCACGGCGCCAAAGTTCTTCGTTTGAAATTCTATCTTGCCAGCGGATTTTTAGGAAACGACGAAGGCATCTGTTGATGGAGACTTGTAGGCGCCCTGTTATGAGTTGGGTGACTTTCCATGTTTCGCAACCGTACAAAAGAACTGCCTTAACGTTGGAGTTGAACAGCCGCAATTTGGTGTTAGTTGAGATCTCCGTTGATCTCCATATGTGGGACAGGCATGCATATGCGCCTCGTGCTTTGTTTATTCTGGAACTTACGTCTTCTTCTGCCCCACCATTTTCGGTAATAACACTACCGAGGTAGCAGAATTTATTTACCAGTTCCACGTCACGGTTATTCAGCGCTGTCCGTTCAATGGTGTTTGCATTTATCCGCATTTCTTTAGTTTTAGTTGGATTTAGCCTTAAGCCTGCTGGACTACTTTCTGTTGCCAAATTGTTCAACATGTTTTTGAGGTCCTGGTGTCTGTGGGCCAGCAAACAGAAATCATCGGCGTAGTCGAGGTCCTTCAGGCGGTCTACCAAACCCCATTGTATGCCGCCTGTGCGATTTATCTAGAGCGCCGACAAGGATGTCATTTATTACTATAAGAAATAGTAATGGCGAAAGTAGGCATCCTTGTCGTACTCCTGAGCTCACCTCAAAGCTGTCGGATAATTTTCCATTATGGAGAACTTTGCTTTTATCAATTCTATTATTTTATCAGGCAATCCACGTCGCCGTAGTGCCTGCCATATAAAGCTCCTGTTGACCGAGTCGAACACTTTCTCATAATCTACGAAAGCAAGGTAAAGGGGGGATCGGAATTCAGTAGACTGCTCCACTATTATTCTCAAGGTGTTAATATGATCAATACAGGAGCGGCCCTTCCTGAATCCGGCCTGCTGCCTCCTAAGCGTTCGGTCAACTGCCTCACTTATCCTAGATAGTAATATATGGGACAAAATTTTGCCCACTGTAGATAGTAAACAGATGCCTCTCCAGTTGT
This sequence comes from Thereva unica, assembly GCA_949987705.1. Lineage (NCBI taxonomy): Eukaryota > Metazoa > Arthropoda > Insecta > Diptera > Therevidae > Thereva > Thereva unica. The sequence goes on along the minus strand of OX465281.1, from coordinate 178,943,992 downwards.
CGCATATTGTTAGGTCCCCCTTTTTTGGTATTTTGACTATGATACCTTCCGTCCAATCCTCCGGAAAGGTACAGGTGTTCCATGCTATTTCTAGGATTGGCAGAAGCGCATCTGCTATGAGGCTTGAGTCGGCTTTCAACAATTCTGGCGGGATACCATCTTTCCCAGATGCTTTACCATTGGCCATCGCATGAATTGCGGTTACTATTTCCGTGTTGGATGGGGCCCGGGTGGTGATTCTTAGTAGAGTGCTTTCCCGAGAGCTGTTTAGTGATTTGGTACGGCACCTTACTGTTGCCTGTGTTTGCCGCGTTTTCCGCTTTTTCTGCGAGCTCGCTTATCTGCTGCCTTTTATCACGCCGGACACTTCTCTTAACCTCCCCGTGTAATTGGGAGTATTCCCGTTCTAATTGGTGACGTCTTTCCGGGCCGTTTGTGGAGTTTACGCTATTTTTGAGGGCCCTTCTGCGTTCTATTTTTTGCCAGATTGTGTCCGAGATCCAGTGTTGCTGGTTTCTTTGGACATAACCGATGCTTGTTTCCGCAGCCGTCAATATCGCGCCCTTTGTCGTACTCCACAATTCCTCAATATTTTTGTCGTCAGAAACGGTTTGCTGGTTTAATAATTCTTCAAAGTTTCCAACGAATTCCCGCTTTTCAACGCTCTCCCGCAGAAGGTCTACGTTAAACTGTCTACGGGTTCTAGCATCATGTTGCACGTTTCTGATTGCGGCGATTTTAAGGCGAATAGTTGCTACAACCAAATGGTGGTCGCTTCCAGTATCCGCTCCCCTGAAACTCCTGACATCCTCAAGAATAGTTCTCCATCTGCGGCTGACGGCCACGTGATCTATCTGATTTCTCGTTCTACCATCGGGCGATACCCAGGTCTCTTTGTGTATCTTCTTGTGACAAAAGTAAGTTCCACCTACCATGAGTTGGTGGGAACTACAAAAGTCAACGAAAAGCTCACCCATTGTTATTGGTAACTTGGCTTTTAGGCCTTGGTTTCCAATTGTGTGTTCAAGGCCGGTGTTGTTACGGCCGATCTGAGCGTTTAAGTCACCCATTAAGACAATGATGTCTCCCCTTGGAATAGAGCGAAAAACCTCATTCAGTCGCATATAGAACTCGTCCTTGATGTCATCTTCTGCGTCTTCAGTTGGAGCATAGCATTGGACTACCGTAGTACTTCTTAGTCTGGTACGCAGGCGCACGGTAATAATCCTCTCAAAAACCGGTACAAAAACCGGTGGCTTCTTTGGTGAGTATTACGCCAACGCCACTCCTACGGCTTTCAGTTTCGTTTCTACCAGAATATAAGAAGGACTCACCGTTTGGGCAAATATGTTCCCCCGCATCGGGCCATCTGGTCTCGCTAAGTCCCATGATCTTGATTTTATATCGATTCATCTCGTTGAGGACTTCATCCAGCCGTCCCTCAGCCAGCAGTGTTCTCACATACCATGATCCGATTCGTGTCCTTGTTCGAAAAGCAAAGGTCGTCGTCGTGTTGTCCGTCCGGTTGCGAGGCATTGTTTGCCGATTCGTAGCAATGGTGTTTTTTATGGGAGCGGGTTGCTAACCCTCAGCCCAACCGACTTAAAACTCTGTTTTGTGGCGCAGAGAGCTCGCCATTCGCCCGTCTCCCGCTAGCTCCTTCCGAAGAAGTACCCCAGAGGGCACCGCGGGGAGGTGGGATTAGGACTTGCTAACAGGTCTGCTAGGTGTTCGTCTGCAGTGACTTTTCTCGGGTCTTGGCAGAAGTGACAAATTGGGTGCTACCACTTTCCAAGGTCTTTGTTAGCCGTTCGCCCCCCAATAGTAGCCAATAAAAACCATCCATTGACTTGATATTTTCGGGATATGAATTTTACACAGATGAAGTGCCTCAAAGAACGGGTACATGGGTCTTGAGACGGCCGATGTAAAGGTATATTGTATATACTAAATTGCTTATTATATTCTACTTATCATACCCTTTCGTTTGATACACATGACGAGGGGTTTGTGAAGAAAGTGGTAATCCGCCCTCTTCAGACGGCCGCCATAGATCCGACGGTATATTGAGTATACTTTATTGCTTATTGCATTCTACTTATCATACCCTCTTATTTGATATCCGTCTCCAGGGGGTTGTGAAGAAAGTGGAAATCCGCCCTTTTGAGACGGCCGCCATGGATCTATAGTATACTTAACTATATTCCTTATTTCATTTCAGTTTGGTTTCAGTATCGTCATGGCCTACCTATTGTTTGACAGCGGCGTAAATTTGACATTTTCATTAAATGGAATGATTCAATTTAATGAAAATTTTACATTTACAAGCTATCAACCAATAGGTAGGCTATGAAGCTATTGAAACTAAAATAAAGTGAAAATTCTGTTATGTTTCTTTTGGTTAAAGGTATAAAAAATAGCCTACGAGCTATTTTCAGACCTACCAAATATACACGAAAAATTTCATAAAAATCGGTCGGAGGAGTTCGGTAACAAGCACTTTAAAGCCTCGGCCACGTTACGAGCGGCCAGCGGCGAGCGGTGAGCGGCGAGCGGCAGAGCGGTGGTGGCCAGGATACGAGCGGCGATTCGACTTGTTCAGTAGTAAAAAAGCTATCTCCGGAAGATATGCTAAAAGTATGAAGTTTAAGTGATAATATTTTGTTGAAAAGGCGTATTCTCAATAAATTAATTTATAATAGGAAATATGGAGGGCATCCCATTAACGAGCGAAGAAGAAGGTTTGGTGAATATCACCATCCATCTTTCGGGTTAAGAAAAGATAAAATTCGTGTTTTCGAATACACGAAAATGTCAATTGAAACCTTTAATTACATTCTGGGCAAGATAAGCCATCTTTTACAATATTTTTTTACACTTTTTTTCCATTGCTACAACAAAATAATAACAGAGCGGCGAGCGGCACCAAAAAAATTTAATGTCTCGGATTAGCGGCGAGCGGCACTTCAGTATTGCCGCTCTGCCGCTCACCGCTCCCCGCTCGTATCGTGGCCGGATTCAAGCGTTTTCCATATAAAACTATACAAACATAAAGCTCAGAATCGCCGCTCGCCGCTCGTATCGTGGCCGAGGCTTAACACGCGATTTTTGTCTATATCTATAAAAATATCGTGTCACAGTGTTTGTTCTTTTCCTTTATTGGGCATTTTTTGTCTTCGTTGTCTTTACTACAACTATACAGGGTGTAAACACTGTGAAAATATATCATAGTCGGTCGTTTTGTAAACTTAGTTTATACACATACACCCTGTATAAGCCCCGTGGAGCAAGCGGTGTTTATCTCATTCTGGTACCGGAGGATAAGGACCTAATCACTCCCTGGCCGAATCCACACTCACGGGTAGAACTATAAGGTTTTCACATCAAACCAAATACTACCAAATACTTAGAATTTACCCTATATTTCAACCTCAGTTAGAAGGTCTACGTCACTGACATATAGAAATGGACTGCTCATCAGCAATTATTCCCATACAAACTGATGGCACCAAAAAGGTATAGTCGCTCGCTCATCCATAAGCCCCCAAACTGACAGAAGCACTCAGAAATAAAATCAGGTTAAATCAATTAGAAAAAAATAGACGGGTATAGTGATGTTTATATCTTTTGCTCTTTTCCCCATAAGCCCCCGGATTTTGACATACAGAATGTCAGTTGCTAAAACAGGCGTTAAGAACTTAAATCAGATACACATAAAATTTTCAAATTAAAGAAAAAAAAAGGCATTTTCAAAGGTGAAAAAGTGAAAATAGTGTTTATTAATTTTTTTAAACAAAATATTTGTGTTGTTTTAATGTTTTAAGTACGTATTTAAAAAAATGTAAATTTCAAAAGTGATTCCGGTGTTTACATGGAGTGAAAAAAGGTTTTTAGCCTATGGAACAAATTGGTGCCATGAAAAATTTCTCATAAGCAGTCCATTCTATATGTCAGTGGTCTACGTGTATACTCCACTGACATATAGTAATGGACTGCTGATTGACGATGCTGAATGGCACCATTTTTCTCCAGAAATAGAAAACCTTTTTTATGCAAACAAAAAAATTTTCTTCAAATTTAGGAGAAAATAAGTGATAAGATGTTTGTTATAATTAACGGAAATAAATTTCCATCACTCATTTTTATTTATTAGCAGTTTTTTCATTAAGTAAATGTATTTATTCCAAAACCGTGACCGTTATTTCCCCTGTTTAACGAAGTTTTCAAAATAGCTCAAGAGTGAGACAGAAGAACGAAATCTATACCTGTCTATTTTTTTCTAATTATGTTTATATCGCTGACATGCGCTGACGATTACAGTTCATTGGGATTTAACGTGGGAGCGAGGCAGGAATAGTTTTTGGTGTCATTTTTTTGTATGGGATTTTGCTCATTTAGCAGTCTATTACTATATGTCAGTGGTATACTCTGATGAGTTGAAAAAGCAGGCCCCTGTGAGCCTGTTGCAAAGCTTGCGGATCCGCATGGAGTCTACAACGAAGAACCATGTACTGAACCATCCACCATGAGTGGGTTTAGTGTGGTTACACAGAAAGGCGTTTAAAAGTTTCATAAATTATCTGTGCGCTGGTTGGGCGAGGACATTTTATAATAATCAACGGTATTGTTGGATTACTCGAGGCGTGTAACCATTAAAACAATTATTCGTTAACACGCTAACAACATATTTTATTTTTATAACACGTTATTCCACATTTTTATTTTTATAATTACTTTATACAACAATAACTCCTATATTAAATATCTTTTTATATCCAGTTTATACAATAACTTTTTATATTAGAAACTTTTATATTTTTCTTTCACGTAAGCTTTTTCATAAACTGACATTCGACAACTAATTAATTTAATTAATTTATTGTTTCCTATTTTTTTATTACTTGATGCAAGTAGGCTATGCTTTGTGCAAAGTTTTTTGCAGTCAAGTAATAGGTGAGTACAAAGTCTAGTAATAACAAGTCTTTCATCTTCATACAAAAATTTCCGACCGTTGATTGTGTGCGTGCATATATGAACATCACTGCTGAGCAAAACCCAACGCATACTTCGTGAATTCAGCGAGACAAAGCCAGATTCTGTTTTTACGGTAAAGTATGCAGAACAGAAAAGGAAAGATAATTGAATCAGCTGTCAAAATATAAATCATCAAAACAAACGAGCAAATATGCACAAACACATCAACATTATCCCTATAGAAACTCATAAAATTTTCCGACTTATGGTTGTATTCCAGCGCGTATAAAAATGTTGCATTCTCTCTCTGATAGCCTGACATCGTCATTTGAAAAACTTGTGCATGCAGCTGTTCGCCTTTCACTCATTAACCATATGAAGATGAAAGCCTTGTTAATTTCTAGACTTTGGGTGAGTAGTGGGACGATGTCCCTACAGTATAAAGGAGATTCCGGAAGTGGGGGTGCTATAGAACTGCATGTCCTTTAAGATCTCAAAATTTGAGCCACCGAACACATACGAGACACGAAAACCTAGACTTCTCCTAAAATACGCCCCGAAATCTGGAGTGAACGCCCCAAATTCAGAGGAGCGATAACCATACGCTCCGTAGCAACTGTCTATCAGGCAGAGGTGTATGTCATACTGGCAGGCGCTCACGAGAACTTAAGAAGAACATACAAAAACAAACGGATCTTTGTTGCCTTTTGGCGGTAAGGTCCCTTAGGACCAAATCGGATAATACCGAAAAAGGATTACTCCAGCCTTCCCTCCAACTACCGCCCTATAGCAATTACTTCTACTCTCTCCAAAACCATGGAGACGATAATCAACTTATGGAATATCTAGAATCCAACCTATTCATAAAAGACAGACAGTAGCGCTTCTGGCAAAAATATCCACTGGCGATCTTTTAGTTTGACTTACAGAACACCTCAGCCGAAGTCTGCATGGATCTGGTGAGTCTAGTCTGGTTGCTCTGGATATCTCTAAGGCTTTCGATAGAGTTTGGCACTCAGCCCTGTTAACTACACTCAAAGCTATTGGAGACGACCCACTTCTACAGAAGTGGATCGAGAGTTTCCTTTCCAACCGTTCAATCAAGGTAGTATTGAATGGCGTCAAATCCGCATCCCGCCCGATCTCTGCGCGGGTCCCCAAGGGTAAATTTTATCACCTGCCCTAATTCTTATTTTTATAAATGAACTACTTTAAATCCCCTCCAACCCACTCCTCAGCTTCGCTGAAGACGGTAGTCTGCGTTACTCTTACGATGACGACACCGTTTGCTCCACCATCGACCCCTTTTGTGCCACTTTAGGAATGTAGCAGTACTGACAAAATTTTATCGCTGCTATCATAGAGACTGCTCCATCGACGGTCTCCTGCCTCCACGGCAATCTTATACCCGCAACACCAGATTAGCCCACTCGTCTCATTCCCTCCACCTGCCTGCATCTCCCCCTTTCACGCACTCCACAAGATAGGAAATTGTTTGCAAATAGAACAACTCGTCTGTGGAATAATCTCTCACAGTCAGCATTTCCGAGCTCCTACAACATCCAAGAGCTCCAATGCAGAGTTCATCACCACCTTCTTCAACACCAACCTGAGCCCCTAACCTATTCCCTCCATACTAATCTTACTGCTGGACATGGCATCATGACGTGAAAAACTACATAACGGACTAGTAGTACAAAAGGTGAGTCCTGAGCTTAGCACTGTCACTTAAAAAAATATGAGTGTTCTTAAAACCACACTATACAATACAACTTTGGTGCCCAACAGCTAGTAATATGCAATAAAAATAGTGGAAAGTCTGGTGGATATACACATATACTATGCTATCAGAAAAGTCAGGCCAACGTATAGTGACGAGTCTACTGACGTATTTGATACAAGTACAATTTGAAAATATCAATATTTATGAATTCTTATTTACATTAAAACCTTAAAACAAAGAAAATATTTTATAACTAGCAAAAACCCGCGTGCCTTGCAACGCCTACTCGAATTTTCACAGATATCTCTTATTTACACTTATTAATTTCCACTTTAATTTAAAAAATCACAGATTGGGAAAAAAATAAAATTCAAAATTATCTCAATAAATTCACGCTAAATCACCAAATCAATTAAAACAATTTTTTTTCTATAACCAAGGTTAAACTGCTTCGTCACAAAATCACTTCGTTACGAAACAAAACTCGATCATTCAAAGCCTTCTTCAAGACTAAAGTTTTCAATGAAATACTCTAGCTTCCTTTAAAGTGTACCGTTACAATAATTGGCAGAACCTTGTTTTAAATATCCTATTCATAGACTTCTTTTTAACCCGTCATAAAAAACAGGTACTCGTTTTTTTATTGCCATTCCTGGAAGGCCGAATTTTCTACCCAAAACAATGCCTGAACATTCACCTGTTTACCTAATTTCTCTTGTAGGATAATATGGCATGCGACTTTTGTATTTACATTGTTTGCGGTTTCCTTTTTTAATATTGTAAATTGTCTACTGAAATTGAGGTTTTGGAAGTTCCCTTTGCTATGCATACTTCTTTATTTCTATAAAATGGAATCCCAATTACGGCTCGCTAGTATATGTATATCAACAAAATAATTTTTTTTTTTCGAGTGAAAAAGAAGCCAGAATCAGAAAGAATGCGTACCTATTATTACAATCAATAAAAATCCTTCATAGCGAGGAAAGTCAAAAAGTGGAAGTCATTTTTAAAAGAGTCGAAGTTTCAGAAGGAGTAGTATTTTCAAGGCCGATAATAAATATCGATGGCTGCCTTTCGAAACCTTATTCTACTGTCGGATCAGACTGAAAAACCGAAGGCGATAATCGGGAAAAATATATCCCTGATAGAGTACAAACTTTTTATCATTGCAATTGTAGACCTGAAAGAGCCTATTTAAATATCGATTGTTCCGTGAATGTTTCCTATAAAACGATCAGGATATTTTTTGGAATATCTAGATATTTAGATACAGGTCTGTCAAGTATACAATTCGAATGATCACTTGCTTTCCTTCTCCTATAGGTTAGACTAAAAAGTAACCCGGTAGTCGGACACGATAGTCGGTACCGATAATCGTATCTGATAGTCGTATTCGCCTAAAATATGGCCGCAAAAGTATTAAATCTTTTTGTGAAATTCCCATTGCAATACATACAGCCAACAATTTTAAAAATGGGTTTTGAAATCACAGACAGACACTCCAATTATAATTATATAGATAGATAGATAGATAGATAGAAGATCGATAACCATATGAAACAGAACTATATTTTTAAATCACAGACAGACACGCCATTTACATTTATATAGATAGATAGATTTGAATGACACCGCTCAGGTAATAGTATTCTACTTGTCATATCCTTTTGTTTGGTACCCATATCGAGTGGGTTGTAAAGAAAAGGTGAGTCCGGCATAGTTGATCGCCATTTTGAATTTATAATGACAAAAAATAGGTAATTGTACTCTAATTATCATCCCCTTTCATTTGATACCCATGTCGGGGTCAGATTACATTGTCACCCGAACTAAATATATGTGCAAAATTTGAAGTTGAACGGTTATATGGAAGTGGGTCAAAATCAAGTTTTAAGTTTTGTCTACATACATACATCCATACATCCATACATACATACAGATAGAGAGCTAATATACCGTGTATATAAATAGCCTAAAACATGCTCGCAAAAATACTGAATCTTCCAGTGAAAGTCCCATCCCGATCGGCCCAGCCGTTTCCGAGATTACCGCGGCCAAACAGACAGACATACAGACAGACAAAAATTTTAAAAATAGTGGATTTTGTTTTAATTACATGTAAATAACCAAAAAAACTTAAAAAAACATAATTATTTTGAAATTACAGACAGACACTCCAATTATATTTATATAGATAACTGAAATATTTTTGATTGAAACTGGTCTAAGAATCGCGTAAAAACTGCCTCAAGTAAGGTTCCATATGTCGTGGTACTTTTGTCTGTTTAGACACTTCGCTCCCAGGAATGTTCCTCGAGCACTTTGTGGATGAAGATAGAAGTAGGGTGGTACCTCTTATCATCTTCACTTTCCCCTTCATCCACAAAGTTCGGACGCGTCGTTTCTGATGAAAAATTAATATTGAATTCGTCACTCAAAATCTTGGGGATATCGTTAAAGTTTCGGCCTAATAAATTTGAGCCTTTGGAAGTGGAGATCTTCATGTATGAATTCCATTATTTCAGGAAAAATTTTATGCGGCGATACATAAATAACCACTATAAAATATATTTCTCCATTTTCTGCCGCGCATCTGTTATCTGCGGTAAGATCTATTGGATGCGAAAGCGAAGGAAACCCAATCTCCGCTGGAAGGATGGCGTAGACCAGGACGCTCAGAGCTTAGGGGTGTCAAACTGGATGACATCGGCTTAAAATCGGGACCGGTGGAGAGAACAGTTGCGAAAGGGCAGGACCGGACCCGGTTGTAGAGCCGTTAAAGAAGTAGATCTGCCTACACACACATTTCATGATTTATCATAACAGCGTTTTTGGTATGCCTGCATGAAATGTTAAAACTTAAGCGAAGTTCTCATCATATTCTTCATTTTTCATCCAAGGTTCTGATAAAAATACTACATTCATTTTTACAACTTAGCCATCTAACTCTTGTACGTTCGCATGCATACTTTATTAATTTAGCGAAGTATTGATAATCCTAAAGTATTAATAACCCGAGTAAAAATAATTTTGTTGGCTAATTTTCTTAATAGCACACATGCTTGACTACGCATGCCACACGGGTATGCACGCTCCCGCCACAGGCATGAATGCTACCGTCTCAGACATGAAAATCTAAAAATTCGCCTCCTGAAAGTAAGATGATGACATATACAAGCGTACATGAATTGCATTTAGAGGTTCCATGATATGCGGTGAATTTCCTCTGACACATAATTGCATGGTTGTTTTCCGTCCGCTTTCATAGCACATAGCCCGAAAATCTAAGTAACGAGTGCAAGCAAGGTGCATGTGCTTGTCGTGTAAGAGAGTGCGTCAGGTGTGTGCTACGTCGAATGCGTCAATGCAGAAAAAGTTGAAAGTAGCCCGACCTTTGTGTGGCATGCATTCCATTCACGGAATATTCCGTCAGGTCGCATTTCAATACACACACTTCTATATTATCTGTCAACGAATGCAACGCATGTACGCTTGGATAGACATAGACAGGCATAGACCATTCCAAACGCGAGTATTGTTTTACTAAGCAGTCCGCCAACCACATCCAATGATGCTTTGCCCATGCAATTGAACGAGACCCAGTCTACTTGAGTATGTTATTGGCACCCTTTATAGTCTCCTAGCCAACTGCCTGTTTTCTTCGTCCTATACAATTTTTTAGGGAGCCAATTTTAAAAGGAGCAAATTAAAATGCAAAAAAGTGAACCATTTATCAAATGCTACTTCAAATTTGAAGCACAAAGTTGAAAATAACAATTTTTTATAAAATTTTATCAATCACTTTTGAAAATAAATATGTATGTATTTCAAAAAATGTATTTCATTGGATTGTTTTTGATTATAATTTAAATTATCACGGAACCCCTAAAAAGGGAGTTTTTTTGCATTTGAGGAGTGACTTTTCAAAAGGCCTTATTTCCATTTTTTACTTTAAAGCAAATTTCGATGGAATCCAGTAGCAAGGCTAAATTATCACCTATTAACGTTAATAGGACGAAAGAAAAGTCCTTCGTTCCTTTAAAAAATGGATACCAAATAAGTTTTTTTTTTTAAAACAGGCATATTTCCATGTATGAAATAAACGGTGTATTTAATTGAACAAAACGCCACATTTCCTGCGTGAATTTGTAGCATTTTAAAAGATTTCAAGCAAAAGACTTTTTAAAAAAATATTGGAATAAAGTCATATTTCCTATGGAGGTCCATACAAAAAGTCTTATTTCCAAACGTTTCAAACAAAAGGGCATATTTCCAAACTATTTTTTGTTTTTAATGAAGTCGCACTTACAATATTGTTCATCTACCACTGTAAAAATATAGTTATACTAGGACAAACTATATTGATGCAAAAAAATAATAATTTTGCATATTTTGGACGTACCACAGAAATTTGCGGTTTCTGAAAATTTAATCTAAGGCCCGGTTTCATGGGCACGGATATATCCACGGATAATAAATATCTTGGATATTCTGTCGGATATTTGGTGTGTTTCATCGACCGGGATAAATGATGCCTCCATATTCGAAAGTCTATGTTATTTTCGGACATAGAATTCGAACATAGAGTCAGTTGTTAATTGTTTTTCGATATCAGGTAAGGAAGTTGGCATTTGATTTTATTTTCTGTAAAAGTGGAAAAGTTCATTGCGTCAAATATGAAGTATTGTAAAAAAATTTAAATCCAAACATATCACCGTGAGTGTTTTTAACGTCAACCATAATTTTCAAAAACTCAACTCAACTCAAAACTGATTTATTCAATGGTTCTAATGTCATTTAATTATTTTCAAAAATAATTTGAAACTGTTTGTTTTTAACGTCAAACATAATTTTCGAAATTTCGAACATAGCATACTAAATGAGGCTACGTTCAGCGGATATTTTTACGACCAACGCAACCCAGTCGTATTTATATCCGACTGAGATATATCCAGGTTGGTGAAATGAATATATTCGGTCTTATGATTATCCGGGTCGATGAAACCGGCCCTAAATGGAAATAAGGCCTTTTGAAAAGTCACTCCTCATTTATAAGGGTGATATTCATATTTTAGGACCGCGGGATTTCGATTACCCAAGAAACACATAAGGAACGATTTTCACAACAGTGTTATATTTTGAGATAAATGATTCGTCGATTTGTTGTAAGTTAATAAAAATTGGAATTTGGAAAGTCCAGTACATTTCACCAAAGCGGAGGTGAGTGCCAATTTAAAACAAGAACACCTCACGTATTTAATTCATCACTCCCTTTTGGTTTTCTAAACACCCAGCCACAAGAAAAATCTGAAATAATTTACCTCTATTGGTGAATTTGTATTCGTACAATGAGAGAAATAAATGTCTGGGTGACAACGTAGCTAACATGCCAGAAAATCTATGCAGTAAGGCAGAGTTTATTTCAACTCTTGCACACACAGCCCCGAGTTTTTGCGCCTATTGTGCCCCGTCCGTCCCATTTCACAGCGTTATTCGAAAAATCTAACGATTTTTCTATGAGATGCGAATGAAAAAGATTCATTCTCATGTAAATTTTTTAAGCAAACGTCCCTAAAGAACTTTTACTTCGAAAAATCTAAACTGGTTTGTAACTGCCAACATGAACTGGGCGTTCTAAAAAATTTACCGAAGAGTCGAATGTCTTACTTAGGCTAGTCAGGGTCTGACACTGTACTCATCGGTCCCTAACCCGGTATTGGGACACCAACCCAATCGAACTTTGATGAAACATATTGAAGAAAAATTTTTTCTTTAGGTGGGGTAAATAACATAACATTTTTCGAATCCCCCACAAATTCTGGCGCCTTCGTAACATTTTTATATAAAATTCAAAAAAACGAAATCTAACTGAAATTATTTATGCGAAACTTCAGTGTTTTGAAGAGCTTCCAATTATAGCCAACTTCATGCTGATAAACTGCTATTAATAGGTTTGTTCCAGTACTTTTCCTGCAAAAACTTGTTGGGCAAAAACTGACTTCAATGGTGGGGATAATTTTGTCAAAAATTCAGAAAGTAAAGAAACACTTTTTGGGCAATTTCCTGCAAATCAAGAAAAAGATAACATAAATGTCGATTGTCTATGTGTATGCCGCTTGTCCGGCTAATTCCTGCACGAGGGGAAGTGAAAATTTCCCCGTTTTTTCTTGCATGAGAAAGTAAAGAAACACAAATTGGGAAAATTTTTGTCCCGCGGGATCCCACATTCGAGTTCTGGAACAAAGCTAATATTTAGTACACAATGATAAGGCTGTTCGTTTACTTAAAATGGGATCCCTCGGGATCCCATTTGCGCCCATTTCGTGTTCGCTTACTTTTTCGGGCTCGAAAAAGAGGGGAAATTTTCGCTTCCCCTCTTGCCAATTTGTGCCAGAGGTTTTGAGTCCCGGCGATTGTGGATTGCTGTTTGTAGTGTATTTTAACTGTCAAAAGGAACTGTCAATTATCATGTTAAACCAAAACGATTACGACGTGATGAAAATAAGTTCTTTATTTGGTGCCTAGTAACAAGATTTTAAATAATTTCATGCATAAATTATTAGTTTCAATAGCTTTATGTCATTAATTTGAAGACCCAAGTGATTTCTAGGTTAGATTTGCCAAAAACAGCCCAGAAGGTGTTCGCTTACTTTCATATTTTTATCCCCACTCTTCAATTTTATAGTCAAAAATCTCGGGATCCCGAGAGATCCCATTTTAAGTAAGCGAACAGGCTTGATAGTAGTTGTCAGAACTGTCAGTTTTTGTAAGGTCGATTTTCTGTCAATTTTCGGTGGGCTTAATTTGTAAATAGAGGGTGGAGATGTTCTGATGTTTTTGCTCAAATTAAATAATTAAACTTGTTGTTAAATATTTGCATTTATTTTGAAATAAACTAACATTGCATGACCAAATGCTTATGCAGATGTATTTTTTTGTGGCAGCAAATGCTTGGCAGAACCAGAACTGATAATTTGCGTAGCCATAGTGTGGTGAGTAACCTACGTTTGTTTGGCTTAATTGGTTTTACAGATTTTCCTCTACTTCAGTGTACATAGTTCATAAAATCGTATTCTGTTAGGTTATCAGTATATAAAAATGTAGAGATTGTAAATTTTCCCAGTAACTTTTTACTAAAGAGAAAATTCAGAAATCAATACTTATACGACATTAGTATGCAGAGAACGTACAAAGAATTATATCACCTTCCCTTTAAATCTTGTAATTTTAGTAGAACAATAATAGCCAACAGTTAACACCTTGGGAATTCTAAGTGATAACAAACAAAAAATGGTCTGGTAAGGCCACTTTGCCTACAAAAAAAATACTAGAATAGGTAAACATTGTTAAGCCCAACAATCTCGAGGATAAGCAAGTGTTTATAAATGATTCTATATATTTACATAAATCTCTTCAGGTAGTCACATTTTTACTAAAGGTATTACTAAACATTGCTCAACAGATGAGTTTTTTGTCTTAATGTCAATATTCTTATAATTTTACAGTTTTTATGGTATGGTTTATTAATAATTATGAAATTATTTTCTTGGAAAAGCAACTGGAATTTGTAGTTTTTTACGATATGGTTATAACCTGCTGTTTATAAACTTTTATAAAACTCTCAGAAAGATTGTTTTAGAAATTTATTAACAGTTTTCAGTACTTACCTTATTAACTATACTTCAACTAATGACAAAATCTGTAAAGCAGCAATCTTGTATTCTAATTAACACTCTCTGATATAATTTAATTTTCCCTATAGTAGAAGAGCTTGGGCAAAAAAAGTGGATTATGTTGGAACATCCATCCATCCATTCCATCTTTTATTATTGTTTTTGTAAAATATTTATTCCGAAAAAGATTTATATCTACTTCTGGTATCCGTGGCGGCGTCAACATGTTGGTATTTTTTAAAAGACACATTACAAAACGACTCAACACCTTCGATAATATTATTTGTTTATGGAACATTATTAATCCATTGATAAACAACACTTTCTGTGAACCACCTTCAATGTTAACAGATTTCATTAGAGTCTGTTCAATAGTTTAACCAGAATGTAAACCATTAAAAAATTTATTGGTACGTCTAGCTGTAAAGTACATGTAGTCGGTGATTTTCTTATATTCTACTGGATTTATTGTTGTTTCTAACTTTGGCATCTCCTGCAAATAAATTTGTGAAGATTTGGCTGAGTATTTATTTGGTCTTAAAAAAGAGCAGATATTACATATATTGCTTCTTTATAAACGCATTTAATCCTAAACTATTAAATCGACGATGTTCTACAATTCGATTTCTATCAAATATACACTCGAAATCGAAATTAGATGTTCCACATTTCGATCAAATCCATGTAACGTACATATACTTAATTCGAGTAAAATTGAATTCCGATTCGATGTCATTCACTCGGAACACCCCCGAATATACTTATTATTCTTCGTAACTAATAGTGCTGTACGAAGAATAACCTTATTCGAATCGTTTTATTATCTGGAACATGGCCACTGATCTGATCCTTCAATGCAACGAACGTAAGTTGGCAGTCATCATTATTCTTCATGTAATGAAAGATTTCTTCCAAGTATTTGTGGAAGTACTCGATTATCAGAATTATAATTATGTAGACTTGACAAACGATTTCTATGGATAGCAAATCAACATTAAAAATTCTTTTTAAAATATCTACTCTGATCATCCCTACGGGTTTTTATTAAATATAATATTGACTCCCTAAATTCACTAAAGTATATTTTATAAAGAATTGCGTTTCTAAAGGCCCCCATACACGGTCCAATTGGTTGTACAGCGAAGTGCGGTTGTACAACCAAAACTATCGATTGTGGGCCGGTCGGCCGATCAAAATACATTGCGCTTATAGGTTTGATGAAAATCTGGTTGTACAGCCAATTTGACCGTGTATGGGGGCCTTTATAAATAAATGCATACTACATAAATCCTGTTTTACTTTTTCCTCAATTGGCGTGCAAACTTTAAATACTGACATATTAACAATTAACCTTGCTTTCCATTACATACACTTTACCGTAAAGAACTTTCCGATTAGATTATCTTCACGTGTACGAGTTAGAAGGGCAGATCACCTTTATCTAAATGTCGCGATAGCGTTCGGTAATCGTCGTTTATGAAGTTTAAAAGGACCAATTATTTTCTATTTTTTCTGGCGAGCACGGATAAAAGGTCAAAGTGTTTTATGTTGAGCTCGCTTCCATATGTGTTTATTGGTAAGATCGTGTGAATGCTATGGTCGTTGCTTGGAATTGAAAAATTTTAACAAACTAAAGCCTATTAGTTTGGCATATTTATCATAATGTTTTATGCATATTTCTGGTGCTATTGGCTATTATTATTGATCTAATACCTGAGACACACATGTGGTATCGATATTATAATTTCGATATCATAATATCCACAATATCATAATATCGTCAGACCCGTGACACACATAAATCTAGTATCGAAGTAGTTTGCTTTGACATTTATTTTTCCATTTGATTTTAGAGTAGCAAGCGGCAAATAAATAATATTTCAGTGTTGTTAAAGTTGATTTGTCAAAATAATCAGAACATAAACAAAGCATGCGACTATAGTGAGAAAACACTATAAACACAAAATCTCACAAAACCAGCGACTGCAATTGACAACTTTTTTGTGAGGAAAATTTTCCGGCAGAGGCGCTGTGCACAGTAAAAATAGTGTATATTACCTTAATACCACCTAAATTTAGCAAATCTCATACTACGTATAAATTAGATTGTCAACCTGGTATATTGCTAGTTTTGGGTGACACATATAGTATACACGTAATATTTGGAATATTGTAATATCGACACCACATGTGTGTCAAAGGTATAAGTTAGGTGAAAAATTGTACTCCTTCGAATTTATGTTCCTGTATTTTGATTGTGGGACCGATATTAGTCAATCTCGCAGAGAGGGTCTACTATGTGCTTTGTGTTGAAGCTGGTACAGAGGTTAAACCAAAGGTGAGGTACGTTTTTTAAGAACCATTGGGGGAATATTTTCTGTGCCAGTGCATTTGTCTAGCTCTTTGACATACCTATACAATTCACTCGTCCAAAAAACTCCGTCCACGGTGGAGGGTTCAATGGCAGTATTGAGTAAGGAAGAATTTGGTGCGAACAGATATGCAAGTAGGTCGGCAATGGATTTGCTTTCTGTTAGCACCTTCTTATTGTAAATGAACGAAGTAGTTGTATATGAAGTTAAATTTTTCCTGATGGGAGGTTACCAAGAACCTAATGTTTTCCATTCATTATAACTACGCATAAAATGAAATAAGTAGTATTAATGACAGTATTTTCAATTTCCACAGTACAATGACAGTATTTTCAACATCAGGTCCGAAACCTGGCAGTATACAGTGGCAGTCATAAAATAAGGGACAGTGCCAAAAACTTAGTAAATTGATAATTTCCACCATTAAAACAACTTTTCTTAATTCAACTTTATTTCTTTTTGTGTTATATTTCATTTTAAATTAAATAGTATAGAAACACTCAAAGTAATTGTTCATTGACACTTTTTTTTAAATCTCGAAAACTAATTGTTTCAAAATATAAGGGACACTTAAATGCATTCTTAAGAAAATTGAATAAATTTGTATGGTCTTCTAATTTATCGGCACTTAATTTAATAAAAATAGGTTAGTATTTTGTTGCTTGACCTTTGGCATTGGTTACAGCCTGACATCGCCTTGGCATTGAATCAATTAAATGGCCGCATCGGTCCCCTGGTATAGACTCCCATGCTTCCATTACAGCATCCCACAATTTTTGTTTATTTGATGGTTTTTTAGAAGCCACGGCATTTTTCTGATCTTTCCATAAATTTTCTATAGGATTAAGATCCGGTGATTGCGATGGCCATTCTAAAAGTTCATTATTATTTTCACTGAAAAATTACTTTGCCTTTTTGGACGTCTGCTTGGGGTCATTATCCTGCATAAAGACCCATTTTATAGGCATTTTTTCTTCCGCATACGGTAGCATAACATCGCGTAGGATACGGTCCACGTAAATATGTTGATCCATATTTTCATGGATCCAATATATTGGACCAACCCCATGGCATGAAAAACAACCCCAAACTTTAATGTTTCCTCCTCCGTGCTTAACAGTTTTTTTCGTATACTGTGGACGAAATTCTTGCTTTACGTATTGGCTGCCGTCTGATCCAAACGGGTTAATCTTAGTTTCGTCGCTAAACAAAATATTTTGCCATTTTTTTTATTCCTTCCTTAACAGACCACTCGGGATGCTTTTTCCCAAATGCGAGCCGTTGTTTTATGTTTTTTTACACTAAGGCACGGAACACGTCTGGCAGATCTTCCATGTAGGTTACTCTCAGCTAGCCTTCTCCGAATTGTACTTAAGCTAGTATATGTGTTTAGTTCGGTTTTTACTCGTACCGAAGTCTTAAATGGATCACATTTAACTAAATGAGTAATTCGACGATCAGTCTGAACAGTTGTTTTCCTTTTCCGTCCTCACTTTTTTGTTGATTTTTTGTCTAAAATTGCGTACGCATCCATATATTTTGAGCATCCAACAAGTTGAGCAATCTGCCGGTATGACATTGATTTCGCAATTTTTTCATAAGTTCTTTTTTTTCGTGAGTACAATCTGGACCGTGACCCATTTTACTAAAACATTTAATTCATTCTTTCATTTGTTACTGTAAATCATCAGCTAATTACACTAAAAACTTGCTTACCTTCTTAAATATTGCCGATATTAATTTATAACAAAACTTTGAGACAGGTTAATCCGATATAATTTCAATATCCCTAATTATTTGACACCATTTACTTTATAGTGAAAATAAATTTCGGGAAATCCCATAAAGCTACGCCAATGAAGTTGGATGGAATAGAATCAATGACAAATGAAGTACTAGTCGGATTGTTAATGTATGTATCGAGTCTAAAGGAAATATAGTGATTTTTATTTTATAAAGGTACTGTCCCTTATTTTATGACTGCCACTGTATATATTATGGACTAACGACTATGCTTGCGTGCATCTACGTCGATGAATACCCTTGGATATTTCGTCGTCCGGGTACACTTCTGTAGGTTTGTGATCGTTTGTGAAGGTTAGGTTATTTAATTTGCCTCTCGAATATGAAGCCTTACCTAAAGCGTTAAAGGTGTCATAAATTTTTTTTTTTTTTTATGTGGCAGTGCTAAGCTCAGGAGTCACCCTTTGTACTACTAGTCCGTCATGTCATTTGTCACGTCATGGTGCAATGTCTAGCAGTAAGCTTAGTACGGGAGGGAGGGAGGGGGAATAGGGTAAGGATTATAAAGGTACGGGGGGGTATTGAAGAAGGTGGTGATGAACCCTGCGTTTGAACTCTTCGATGTTGTAGGAGCTCGGAAAAACTGACTGCGAGAGATTATTCCACAGTCGAGTTGTTCTATTTACAAACGAATTCATATCTTGTTGAGTGCGTGAAAGGGGGAGTTGCAGGTGGGGGGAGTGAGACGAGTGGGCTAATCTGGTGTTGCGGGTATAGGACTGCCGTGGAGGCAGGAGAGCGTTTAGCTCGGAGGAACAGTCACTATGATAGTAGCGATAAAATTTGGTCAGTGCTGCTACATTCCTACGGTGGCTCAAGGGGTCGATGGTGGAGCAAGCGGTATCGTCATTAATTAACTTAAGGGCCCCTTTTTGGACCTTATCTAACCATGCTAAGGTGGTTATTGGAGCACCGCCCCAAACGAGGGAGTTGTATTCGAGAAGAGGTCGAACGTAGGATTTATAAATAACAGCACGGGCCGATGGCTGGAGGAGGAACTTGCACCTCTTAAGAAATCCCAAGCACTGGGATCCTTGTTTTGCGATTTGGAATATGTGGTCATTCCATCGCAAGTCTTTGGCTAATGTCACACCTAGGATGTGTAGGGATGGATCGGCCTTTAGTACCACGTCATCCACTTTCAAGGATGGTGAGATGTTGATCTTTTTCTTTGAAATAAGACAGTGCTTGGTTTTGTCGGGGTTGAAATCAACACGATTGTTCTTTCCCCACTCTAGAATGAGTTCAATGTCGTTATTAACAGAGATGGACATAATTTCCCGATCATCAAGACAGGATCTGGCATGAGTCTGTCTTGTATCGTAGCTGTACGAGTAACGTAAAGTACCGTCGTCAGCGAAGCTGAGAAGTGGGTTGGAGGGGATTCAAAGTAGGTCATTTATAAAGATGAGAAATAAAAAAATGATAAAATGATAAAATTGAACCCTGGGGGACCCCCGCAGAAATGGGGTGAGATTCAGATTTGACGCCATCCAATACTACCTTAATTGAACGGCTGGAAAGGAAACTTTCAACCCACTTATACTACAGATGTAATATACATCATAGTCAGGTTCTTGTAATTTGGGTGTTGCACGAAATGCAAATGTTCCATGGAAGAAGTTTTAAATCGTTAAGCTATTAGTCATAGTTTCTTAATCCAGCCTCCGAGACCTTTTACTTGAATAGAATATTTTTATGGGTATTAGCCGCATACCAATTTTTGTTAGAAGAACTAGCCCTGTCTTTTTATTTTTATTTCAGAAGATTTATAAATTTGAGCTCATTATAGCACTTGTAGTAGCCCAGAATAGTTACAGCACGTGAACATTTTTATTGTGTATTCCCTATTCTTCTGTAAGCATGTACAGTATGTAAAAATAAATATTCTCTTGTTAATTAGCGGTTCATAACTATACATATGTATTCCAAGTCAGTTCTATCTTTAGCGAAGTTTTTTTCTTCCAGAGATACTGCGGCCTACATCATTCTTTTACTCTATTGTACTACATCCCTATACCTCATATATCCAGGCTAGACTGCTTGAACAAGTTCAGCAGTCTGCCTAGTGACTTGTGGCTTAGACTTGAATATACGAGCAAGGACTCGGCGAACAACTCTTGACAAGGCGTGAGCTGGACGCAGACAAGGATAACCTGATTGAGAGCCCCACATATTAATCATGCTTTCAAAAGCTCCGTGAATTTTACAATGAAATAATTTGTTTTTAAAGAGTTTTCTTAACGTATCGGAAAATTTACGGGCGAAATTGCCTGTGCCGAATTGATTAAAATATTGCAAATCAACGGCGAATCGTTCATAACAAAACCGCAGGCATAAGAATGTTATAAAGCATTTAAAGACGGTCGAGAAGTGGAAGTTTATTTGCCTCGTTCTAGTTGATCTTCAAACAAAACATTGTAATGTCACACTTATTGCTATATGCTACACTACTAGAAAATTGCTATTTTATGATGTATAGATTTATTCAAATGTCGTGATATTCCGCGCATGTACCCCAGCAAAGCTCTTAAAAATGTTTGAAAGCTTGGACTAAGCTTTATTTAGCTCCTCCCATCAAATCACTTGCTGGGCTGCCATTTAATCAGTCACGACTGCGTATTGCTAGAGGGAGGTGTATTTTTCTGAGGCTTCAATGATTATTTATAAAAATTACAAATTATGAATGAAAAACGTCCCTTTTTATATATTTTTATATTTTAAGATTTTTGTATTTTACACATTTGCTACAGAAATAATTTGTAGCATTTCTACTAAAGAAATACGAAATTTTTGTTTTTATCACTTTGATTACTAGATTGTTGACGTTTCCTGCCAGTCGCATATGCGCTTCTGCCCGGGGAGGTTGTGTTGCTTGCGACTGCGGGGAACTCTCGGTTAATGAATGAAAACGCTCATTTATTCAAAGGAATTTTTTTCAGCATTTTTTTTTTAAATTATTTTAAACTAGCTGGAACCCGGTGCGCCTCGCTGCACAAATAAGCCAATAGTATGGCGTGCGCCAAAACAATTGGGAATCTCAAAATTGATGGGCACTGAGAGTCTCAAATCCCGGGATGCAAGTACATTCGTAAAGAAAAGTGTAACTCCGTTCGTTTAAAAACCCAAATCACTTGCTCATTTATATCCCTAATCACAATTCAGCGGTCTCACTGCCACTCTTGTCGTGATCAGATGCTATGAGGGAGTGTTTTTGCCCGTAAATGAATTTCGAAGAAGAAATTACAATGCACGTCCGCTTGAACTTTATCCATACACGAAATTTTAATGGGTGTGAAATTGTCAGTTCGCCGCCTGTGTTTATATTTCCAATTCTTTTGGTACGCGCTATAGCTTCCGTTTATTTTGCAGTTGAGGTGATAAGAATTTTAATATACAGTAGGAGCCATTTTCGTATTTTTGATTCCGAATAATATCGATGCTATCGATTGAAATTTCGCTATTTGAAACGACCAAAAGTTGGTTTTTTCAATACTGTTCCATAGATGTGATGCTTTCAAGCATGCATCCGTTCAGCTCATTTGCAGGCTTTGATCGAAGTATACCAGGCAAAGTTGAGCAAGTAGTGTCAGAGCGCCTACCATGGATTAGGTTTTCCTCGGAAATCTTGAAAAGCCCTGTCATGCGCTTCGATCTATTTTTTATAGGCCATGGTGCATTCGCTCCAAAATAATAATTTTGCACGGATGTGGCAATACGGGAGTTTTTACTGATGTTACATGTAGGTGTTTCTCTCTGGTTCAAATTCAATAGGAACTTGGGTGCTCAATACACTAAACATCCACCATCAAGTAGCGTTGATGCAATTCCCGATGATGTCACACTTCACACTATGAATGGAGACAGTTAATACGTTCAATAAGCAACATTTGGCAACATTGGGCGAACTTTTCAAACATTTAACGGCATGATAAAGAGTAATTTTTCCGTAAGAAATATGAAAAAAAAAAATATGTCCCATGCAAAATTATTGTATGTTGAAAAATCAAGCACCTTGAAATCTATGCAAATTTCCAGGTACCATAGCTCAAAAAGAAAAAGCGACGAACATCTGATTATTGAATTTGTCGTCTTTTTGGTTTCGAGATCTTTCATTTAAGCCATACATTGCTAAAATCAGGCACATGCAGCCGAAGTTACTTCAATCCAAGTTCAGAGAACCGCGTCCTTCGCGATAAATCTGATTTTTTCAACAAAATTGTACGGCAACTATCCGTAAATAAACTCCGATCGATCTGAAACTTTGGAAATCGTATTTTTTTCGGAAAAAAACCAAAACAAAATGGATCTGACTTCTTTAGCAGAAATTTGAAGAGTACCTTCCATACAAAAGTTTCGGATTTTTCTATATCAGTACACTACAGCTACCCGAAGGTTTCGAGATAGCCAATATGTTATTCTGAAGTATGAGCTATATTATTGTAAAGTTTCATTAAAATCTATTCAGTAGTTTTTGCTTGAAAGAGTAACAAACATCCATACAAACATTCGCGTTTATAATATTAGTAAGATAGCCTATAGCAAAAAACCTGTGTGCGTTGCAAGGCTTTTAAATAAAAAAAAAATTATGTGTGCGTTGTACGCGGTAGGAAAAAATAAACAATAAATCTGGAAAAAAATTCCCTCTTCCCATTCTTATCGGTGATTCAATTAGAACAGCGTTATGTATTCAAGTAGATGCATCTAAACATGTAACTTCTCGGTGAATTGGAATTTTAACTTTCTCTTTTCGGTTAGCCGTTACACTGCTCCCTTCTTACTCAGTATTCGTCCCGAACACCGCTTCCTCCAGGTCCCGTTTTTTCCGATCGAACTTTTTGGAAGCGATAGATGACATCGTTTAACCTCGTGATGACAATGTAGGGGCGCACAAATTTGCAAACTTCGACTCTTTCTACCGTTTTTACTGTTTCTATACTACTTAGAGAGAATTTTAGAAATTTACTACATTTCAGAATGTGGCTTGGTAAAATTCGTGCGTCATATTGGACCCGCAATTTTGAATTTATAAGCGTTGATCATAAATTCGTTGTTTGCCCTAAAAGCCCCCAGATACCGATTTTCATTGCAATCGGAATACAATTGGAAAAATTCGTCGGCCATATTGGCGCGGCCATTTTGAATTTATAAGTTTTGATCATAAATTCGTTATTTGCAACCTTAGAAACCCCTAGATATTCACTTTCATTGGAATCGGAATACAATTGGAAAAATTCGTCCGCCATTTTGAATTTATAAGTTTTGATCATAAATTCGTTATTTGCAACCTTAAAATCCACCAGATTTCGATTTTCATTGGAATCGGAACACAATTGGCAAATTCGTCGGCCATATTGGCACGGCCATTTTGAATTTATAAGTTTTGACCACAAATTCGTTATTAGTGACCTTAAAAACCTCTATATACCAACTTTCATTGAAATCGGTACACAATTTGCGTGGCCATTTTGAGCTTTCGGCGGCCATGTTGAATTTTTTTATAAATTATAGCCTATATGTTATTCTGATATATGAGCTATATTATTGTAAAGTTTCATTAAAATCCATTCAGTAGTTTTTGCGTGAAAGAGTAACAAACATACATACAAACATTCACGTTTATAATATTAAGTAAGATTTAGAAATGAGAAATATTTCGCATAATTAAAGTAAAATTATGCTTATTATGTTGAATAAACTGCCTTTGCTGAGCAGGGGCTTTACATGTATTTAAAAGCTCTGCTCAACACATAGAAAGATAAATTAACTTTATTCATTCTGCATGCGCGCACCAAAGTCTAGAAATTAACAAGTCTTTCATCTTCATATGGTTAATGAGTGAAAGACGAACAGCTATATATGCATAAGTTCTTCAAATGACGATGTCAGGCTATCAGAGAGAGAATGCAATATTTTTATAAGCGCTAGCATACAACTAAACAACAGAAAATTTTATGAGTTTCTAAAGGGATAATGTTGATTGATTGGTGCATATTTGCTCGTTTGTTTTGGTGACTTCAATTTTGACAGCTGATTCAATTTTCTTTCCTTTTCTGTTCTGCATACTTTACCGTAAAGACAGAATCTGGCTTTGTCTCTCTGAATTCACGAAGTATGCGTTGAGTTTTGCTCAGCAGTGATGTTCATATATGCACGCACACAACCAACCGGCTGAAAATTTTGTATGAAGATGAAAGACTTGTTATTACTAGAATTTGGCGCGCACCCCTTCCCAAATTATTTTGTTGAGTTTTTTCTGCGTTTGTTGCCGTTTTAACTAAAAAGAGGGGTAATGGTAGAACAATATTTATAAAATTGGGCAACGAGGTGCGCAGAATTGCTCAAATTTTTTGTATCACGGCGTTTGAAAAATCTATACGCCTTTTTCAGTCATCACATTATTTTGGAGTTAAGTACATTATAGCAGGAACACAATGCTCACCATAAGCCGTGGGCTATGAAAACTCTATCGCTCTCAAATTATGCCATCGCTGTCAATCGTAAAACTAAAATTAAGTTAAATTGAAACTAATATGAGAAAAAAAAGAATGCATTTTTTGTTATTTTTAAAATCAAGTACCCTCAGACACAACAAAATTTGTCAAAATAATAATGGTTTATTTGTTGACAGCGGTGTTTTTTTGTATGTATAATTTGGTAGAACTGTAAGCGTCAACCAAAAAATAGAAATAGGTTCTAATTTTTATGGTCGTAGTTATGGTCACCTCGCCGATAGTTGCATTTTGTTCGTTCCTAGGTAAATCCATGGTATCTATTATTTGACAACGAAAAGCTTTCATGGCCCACGGCTTATGGTGAGCATTGTGTTCCTGCTATTAAGATGTTTTTATTCACAAGCTAATGATATATGCCAAACAAAGTTTTTATGTTATTCAACATCTTAAAACATATTGTCTTCACAGATTACAAAATGATGTAGAAAAGAGAAAATAAAAATGAAAGTCTGGATAATAAATCGCACAAAATGTTAAACAAAACACAAAAATTGTTACTTGGAATATTCATTCTTTTACTTGTTGATGTTATTTGGGTATCCTCTAGCGAATTAACAAAGTATTTATACCAGAATGAAAGCTATGATAAGCCATTCTTTTGTACATATTTCAAAACATCTATGTTCACTCTGTACCTGCTTGTCATCGGACTGATAACTCCATGGAAGGAAGCTTGTGAACGAAACGGCAACTATTCGGTAAAACAGAAATAATATAAATCAAATAATTAAAGTTTTTATAATAATATTTATTTTAAGATCATGGACCAAAACACAGAAGATGACAATTATTTCTCAAATCATAGTTCATTGGTACTTCATAACAGAATTTTTATTTGTTCAATTTTTATTGCTATGCATGTATTTCAACTATTTTAGAGCGATTCAACATTTATCCCAATTCGCACAAGTGACACAAGATCTGGAACTGAAAGTGATGATTCAAGTATTCGTAGTGTACGCTTCAGTAAAATGGCTGAAGTTAGAGAAATGTCGGCTCTTGAAGCAACCGATGCCTTGATGGCACGCCTCTCTTATGCCGCTAGCTTAAGAATACGCCGACAGAAGACACATCATAAAACTGCTCGAACAGCTCTTATGTTTTGTATTTTGGTAAATGAAACTAAAATTATCTTCCTTCCCATTTTACACTAATATTATATATTTTAGTGGTTCGTAGCAAATTATTTGTTTCAATTATCCTTAGAATTAAGTGAAACAGCTATGGTAACTCTATTAAGTTCATCATCAAGTTTCTTTACCTTAGTATTAGCAGCACTCTTCCCATCGGCATCCGGTGATAAATTTACTCTATCGAAATTTTTAGCTGTAACTGCTAACATTGCTGGTGTGGTAAGTAAAATATAAAATTAATATTTAGAACAAAAATTAATTTAATTACAATTTTATTGTATTCTAGGTAACCGTGACAATATCTGATATCACCGAACAAAAATTTTCACGAGGAGTCTTTTTAGCTTTACTCAGCGCATTTTTTTATGCATCGTACCTGGTTTTCGTTAAACGAAAAAGCGACACTGAAGAGAAAATAGACATTCCATTGTTTTTTGGTAAGTGATACTGGCTTTTAACTCTTTGGGGCTAGGCAGGTTAAACTCTTGTTAGGGTTTTATTTTCTTTAAAATCGTGTGCCTCAAAGAGTTGAAGATCTCGTTCAATACTTTTTTACCTTTTCTTTGTCTCCACATTATAATTTTGGCGTCTCAGTTCATCATTCAAGCTGTAATAGTCCTAGAGCGGTAATTTTTTGTTTGATTGTTCGATTGTTATTGTTGATTTGATCGTAACGCTAGAGCGTTTTTAAATTTTTTTAGATGTTTACATATCACCCTGTATTTTGTAATCCTATAAGATATTTTCATTAGTAAAGTAGCAGCTACGCAGAATACTCCCACCTATCTAAAATTGCGAAAGGTTTAGACCCATCAACTTTCAGAGTTAAGTCAAGGTCCAAAATTTTGTCAGGGTGATATATAAACCTCTACCAAAAAAATTTCAAAACACCCTAGCGACTAAACCGTTATGATTACCCCTCCCTAACCCATACGATTTTTTGTTCCTATCCACAGCCAGGCGTTTTGTTAGTTTCAGTAATACCCCTGCATATGCAAAAAAACAGCTCTATGACTTAAGCGATACCTCAGCCATTCAAATCAAATTGAAAGTGAAACTACGAATTTATTTTTGTTTTTGAATTTATGTTTTTTAAAAACTTAAATTAAATATGGTGTGAATTGGCATAAAAAGGAACAGTTGAAAACTGATTAGCTGCGGCATCGCTGACATGGCTCGGTAGGGACAAATTCATCATCTGTTGGCGCGGAACCTTTCTACAGTTTAGCCAGCTCCCAATTAAGATCGGGAATTGGGTGAACCAGCTATTTCATCAAACTGAACAAGGATTCAGGGCGCTCGTCAAACTAAAAAACACATTAAAATCGAAAAAAGTTAATTTCAAGAGGTGGACCTAAAAAGAATAACAGATCTTGACGGGCTCAATTATCATCTAATCAGAATAGGGCTAGTAGTAGATTATAACTCGGTTCTGCTTTGCAGGTCCCGAAACTGCGGAGCACACTGTGCGATTGTGAGGCTACAGCGAGGAGGAGATTGAGTCGGCACCATCTCGACTTTCCTACTCGCAGGGAGATTTGGGATATAAACCCCAAATCAATTTTTTTCGCTATAGTCTTAACCTGGAAGGTTTTAACGACGGGGTAATAGACTAAAAAAAAGGTTTCAGTGCCCCCCTAAGAGTCACTGAGGACTCTGAAGCCCCATCGTAACCTACCATATTTAAACTGAGTACATATATGAAAAAATAATGCGTCGTGCCCAATGACAGAGAAGTTGTGCAAAGGGTGATTCCTAAGCAAGGTTAAGACATCAAACATACAACGTTTGTTAACTGGTTTGTTCTTTCTACACTCGATACGATGGGGTCGTAGTTTTTAATTGTATGTTTTTAGGTCATCTGCGATGTGAAGATACATATGTGAAATACTTTTTTAATTTTTCAGACAAATCTCAAAGCTGAAAGAAAATTAATAGGAAAACAAATTTCCCAGTTTTCGTAATCGGTCCTATTTTAGTTGACTTCGGTGATCTATCATGTCAGTAGAAATCAAACCGACGATCTATCAACAATCGAATGCCCTACCTCTAGACCTGATCAAGATGCCTGGATCAAGGCTTAATTGTCGGTGACTACTATGAAAGACGGTGACTACTATGAAACACCTTTGTACTACCAGTCTGTCATGACATTCAGATCATTGTACAATATGTAGTTACAAGCTTGGTTTGAAAGATAGAAGAGAATATGGTAGATCAGGGGAGGTCTAGAGGGTATTTGATGGCGATGAACCTTATGTTTGAACTCTTGGGTGCTGTACGATTACGGGAAAACTGATTTTTTGAGATTATTCTATCACCAAACTGAATGAGCGGAATATCATTCCCGCCAGATAAGTAGAAATCATTATCACTACGAATTATTCTTTTACCTCTGTATTTATTTGCATAATGACTACAGAAAAATGAGAAAAGTTGTTGGTATCAAAACAATATATACATACTTGATTTGAAATATTATATTAATGTCCTTATTTCTTATGTTTATTTTAATTTCAGGTTTTGTCGGTTTATGGAATATGTTACTAATGTGGCCAATATTATTCGTTCTTAATTTCTTGCAAATCGAAACATTTGAGCTACCAAATCAACATCAATTTGCAGTTTTATTTCTTAACGGGTTTGTTGGAACCGTTCTTTCGGAAGCGCTATGGTTATGGTAAATATAACTAATTCTAAAAAAACATATACATATATAAAATAAATAAAACAACCATTTTGTTTATAGGGGATGCTTTCTCACATCTTCCTTAGTGGGAACTTTAGCAATGTCCTTACAAATACCGCTTTCCATGTTATTTGATTTTCTTTTAAAAAGGAAATCATATTCATCAATGTTTTATTTTGGTTCGATTCCCATATTTTTAGCATTAATTTTTGTTGCTTTTTCAATTAAAAATGATGATAGTGATCCGCTACTACGTTTCCTAAAATTAATTTATAGGCGAATATGCAGGTGTCGACGATCAAGTGTCGTTCGGTAAGTTAATTCTTAGCATAATTAATGTTATAAGTAATAATTATATTATATATTTCTAGAATAAATGATGAAGAACAACAAGAATCTCTAATTGCTAACCATGAAAACTAAGCACGCTCGATATTGATCTGTTACAGCTTTAACATAATTTCAGCAAAGAAAAAAAAATAACTCCGCTATTTGATTATTCATTACTACTACAAAGTGGAAATCAATATTTTTAAAATTTATTTACTAATGTCCAAAAGACAATTTTTAGCGACTGATATTCACCATTCCTACAGTTCCATCACTTTTTAAAATAACCAAATAAAATAGCAATATTATTAAAGAAAAAAAAATACTGGACATGAAATTAGACGTTCAGTTTGCGTGTAACATTCGTTCTTAAATCTTGTGATATCCATTGTAGTTTATTCTTGCTAGTTGACAAAAAAGTAGCCCATATTTTAATTTTACAATAATTGTGCATTTAATTTATTATTTCTTTAACTAACTAACATTTTCATTACTGTACTCTAGTTTCATATGTAACTACAATATGTCAGTTAATCTGAACTTAGTTAGTTCAGACCTATGCCCTATATGGGCTTACAGGAACTAGAGAGAGAACAAGATATGGTAGAGTTTCATTTATCGTCCTTGAATTTAAGAGAAATTTTGAGCCTTTTTTATTGTAAGACTTTTATGGAATATATAGATTTACATGTATATACAAGAGATATTCTAAAAAACAATACTAATAAAAAAAGAATCGTATATTGGAATATTTAAGGACTTTGATTTTATGTTTGATTTTACTTTTGTTATTTTGCACTTTCCACAATATTTATAAGTTTGCAACAATTCAAAATTCAAATACTGAATGTCCCCAAAACGAAGAAAACTCCAACATGGGTTAAAAAAAAGTATACAAAAATAGTGCTTAGTAGTTGTTCTTTAGATAGTCGCGCACAACGAGAAAAATTCCAAAGTCTACGACAAATAGGAGAGCGCTAATAAGAATGGACTGTGGTATTCCTAATACTTATGCTAGCCATAACCACAACCGGTTGCCCGGTATGGTTGCTTTGACATGTTTCTTAAAACAGATATAGCCATCTTCTTCTGCTTTTTTAAACCGTGGTGGGACTTAGGGGGACAGTTGTCATCCAGTGGATTCTTTCGTTCGACAGCTCTCCGCCCCGCCCAGGATCTCCCAGTTATTGTAGCCTTTGCTATTAAAGTTCTCCTCCACGTTGTTTTAGGTCATTCAACTCGACTGGTTCTTTGCGGATTCTAGTCAAGGGGCCTGTTTGGGGTAGATTTTCGTTTTCGCGTCGCAAGGTGTGTTTCCCAACCATACAAAATAACTCCCTTAACGTTAGAGCTGGGGCCAGTTCACGCAATTCGACAGTCGTCGACGCTTGATGAAAACGACATTAATTTCCTCAACGCTCAATTTGGGTTCACGTAAGTCGACGAGTCGAATGTCGTTTTCACAAAATAACTGCTCCCAAAAGTATGCAAAATCCAATGTAACCGTTGTAATAACATTGTTATTTAAAAAATTTCAAAGTTTGTTTATATTTCGTTTGTTTGAAGCTGCAATAAGTGCAAGTTTTTATTTATATTTTTAATGGCAATGTAGAGATATACATATGTAGGTAGAATATTCCCAAAGAATAATTAGATGAGCCCTCGGAGATTATTTGGATCCCTTGTGTCTTCCAGAAAATACGTAAGCTTTTATAAGAATAAATAACAACAATTTTTACTTTTATATTTATTCATAGACACAGGCTCTCACAAAAAGCGTTTGTTTATGTTATAAATAATTTAAACTTGCCTGAGGGAATTCGGAATACCTATATTACTTTAGTTGCAAGACTTACTATGATGCTTGCAAACAGCAACAGGCAGATATCAAAATTTAGTGAGGAATGATTGTCTTAATCCCATCTCAAAAGGATCCATATCAACATATTTTCGGATGCCTTTTCCATTTGGTGGAAAATCTGTGTAGGCAATGGATAGGTGTTAACTGAAATGGGTCAGACTGATTTTAACAGTCTTTCCTCATTTCATTGCAATATAAATTGTAATATATTGCCAATAAGAAAAACTATATTTAAATTTTATTTTCCGTTAAATTATATAACCGTTATTTAAAACAACTCAAATAGGCGACTTACTATTTGATTGAACTGCTAATACTCTTACAATTATTCAAAATTATTTTAATATAACAATATTTGTGTGGCTATGTTTTTTTTAAATTGTTTCTGTGTGCAGTGTATACATTCGGGGGCCAGTGGTCTAGAGGTAAGGCGCCTGACTAGTATCCCAGAGGTCCAGGGTTCGAATCCCGGCCAGCCCCACGGTCCTTCGCCTTTTCCACTTTCCCACCCACATAACTTCCCTTCTTTCTTCTCCCCTCTTTACATTCGTGATTCCTCCTGTCATAGCCTTCGCTAGTCCTTCCCCGCTCCACCAAGCGCATGTAGTCGGTTGGCTCATGAGATTCAACTCGTTTCAGGAGACATAACACTCCAGCGAGTTGTTTCTCAAATGCTCTGATGCCAGAGTCGCGAAATGGTTAGAAGTAGGTGGAATAAAATATCGCGGCTCGGTTGTGACAGCTCCTTCCTACTTATCGCTCTCTTTCTACTCTCTATCTTCCGGCTAGAGCTGCTATTCGACATTCTATACGAAAAAATAGATAGTACAAAGGGCTTTCTGTCTACAAAGAATAGACAGTACAAAGGGGCTTTCCCTAAGCCTCTAGTCTACCACATAAAAAAAAACATACGTGATCTAAAACACGTGACACTGACAATCTAAATTCCCCAAGTGTATTTCATAGTAGTAGTGAGAATCCAAATTATGACGTAACCAAAAACACTGTACTCGAAATTACTAGTACAGAAACTGAATCGATACTTGAATAAAACTTACTACAACGAAAAACGTATATACAAGTAGCGGCTGCTACATAACTCCCCCTTCAGCGCGAGCATCCATGAATGTACTATCATAATTTACTTTAATATCTAATTACTCAAAGAAAACAAACAAAATTTATCATTTTATAACCGAAATGAAAGTTTTTTCTTTGAACTTCTAGTTACTGCTTTTTCAGTGTCTTCCTTTTTTTCGATAAAGGCGGGTTTTAATCTATTAATTGATACCCCCATTATTCTTCCGTTGACGTTAATAGTGAAAACTTTCTTGTTTCTCTTAACAACTTTAAAAGGACCTTCATAAGGATCTTCCAAGGATCCCCTACCTCTATCCGTCCTCAAAAAAACAAATTCGTAATCTTCTAATCCTTTCGGAACATAGAAATTACTTCTTCGAGAATCTGTTGGAACAATATTCCTCATGTGATCTCGTAATTGCGCCACTAGGGCTGTTGGATCTGATACTTGCTGTGGGACCCTCACAAAGCATTCTACCAGAATACGTAGTGTTTGACCATAAACTAATTCAGCCGGACTACAATTAAGATCCTCCTTAACCGTTGTTCTTGAACCTAGTAATATAGTTGGGATTTGCAACAACCAATTCGGATTAGACATCTTAACTCTAAGAGATGCTTTTAACTGTTTGTGTAGTCTCTCCACCATTCCGTTTGATTGTGGATGATACGCTGTTGTTCGAATCCTATGGGTTCCTAATAATTTTGAAAATTCCTCAAATACCTTTCCTTCAAATTGACCTCCTTGGTCCGTAGTAACTGTCAATGGAATCCCAAATCTCGGAAAAAATTGCTCATACAATGTCTTGACCACTATGCTGGCTGTGATACTCTTTAGCGGGTATACTTCCGGCCACCTGGTGAATCGATCCACTACGGTTAACAAATATATGAATCCTTCCACCGGATACAATGGGCCTACCAAATCTACATGGATGTGTTCAAACCTTCCCACAGGTATCTGAAATTTTTGTATCGGAGATTTTGTATGTCTATGAATTTTCGCTTTCTGACACGTTATACACGACTTCGCCCATAAATTAATGTCAGAATTCATCCTCGGTCAAAAATATCTTCTTGTAATTAATTTCCTAGTACCTCGTATTCCTGGATGTGATAAGTTATGGATTTTGTCAAACATGCTTCTTCGTAATATCTTTGGTACGAATGGACGATCTCTACTAGTGGAACACTCTAACCAGATTTTACTTTCTGAGAAAGGTACATACATCTGTTTCCACTAAAATGAATTTCGAACTCTTATTTGAATTTTCAATCAACTGTTTTAACTCGATATCATCCTTTTGTGCATCTGCGATAATGCTTAAATCTATTTGTTTTTCGCTAACCGCGTCACAATTGCTATTCTCCATAGTTACTCGTGATAAAGTATCTGCTACTACATTAGATTCTCCTTTGATGTATCTTATATTGGAGGTGAATTGGGTAACATAGTCTAACTGTCTTGCTTGGCTTGGACTCCTCTCCGCTTTGGTCCAAATTGCAGATGTTAAAGGTTTGTGGACCGTGAATACTGTAATTTCACGACCTTCCAAAAAATGTCTAAAATGTTTAATACTTTAGTACATGGCCAAAAGCTCTCTATCAAATGTAGAATACTTAATTTCGGCATTGCTTAATTTCTTGGAATAAAACGCTAAAGACTCACTTTCATTGTTGTTCATTTGTTCTAACATTGCTCCAATCGCAATGTTTATTTATTTATTTTTTTTTTTCCTTAGGAAACGTTACAATAGTTAAGTTACCTGCGAAGCGTATGCTTATCTGCAGGTGATTAAGTATTTTATAATAGTTTTAGAGAGATTTTTCGGTTACAAAACTTTTTCAAATTATTTGCAAACAAATTATATTACATTTTAAATTCAGTCGACATTGACTTTAGGAATTTAGGAACTTTAACTTATTTTGCAATTACTAGTTTTGATATTAAGTGACATAGTGTAAGTTGAGAAAATAGAGTTTTATATATTTTTTACGTTTTTTGAAGTTAACAATTTTTTTGAGTTCTGCTGGTAGTTCATTCATCAGTTCTGGCAAGGCGTAGCTTGGATGTCTTCTCCCATAGATATTGTAAGTTTCTGGCATCTCCAGCAGTCCTCGAGCTCGTCTTCTAGTGTTCTGGTTATGGCGTATTCTTTGTTGGAAGCGCCGATCATCATAATAATGTAAGAGTAGTGCCGTCTTAGAGATACCGTTAACATCTAAGACCTTTAAATTAGAATGATTAGTATTTATTATTTTGAATAATCGATGCTGAAGATGTAATATCTTATCGATGTGTGTTTTCGACGCATTTCCCCATGCTAATATTCCATATCTTAAACGGGATTCTGCTAGTGACAGGTACACTTGCTTCTGCACCTCAAAGCTAGTGTATCTTTTGAGGTACACCATAGCGAAAACGGCATATTTAAGCTGCCTCCGTATCTTATTACCATGTTCCTGCCATAGGAAGTGTTCATCAATTATGATTCCTAGATACTTCATAGTCTTGACTACTTCAATTGGATCACTTTTCGATGTTGTTGGGCAGCCTTCATTTTTATGATATATGCTGACGGGAACTTCGGGTTGGCGGGGCATACGTATGTGCATCAGTTTAGTTTTAACAGCATTTATCACCAGTCCTTGGTCGTGGCACCATCTGGAAACGCTATCGAATTTGTCCTGCATTATCGAAGCCGCTATGTTAATGGTCTTGTGCTTAACAATAATTGCCAAGTCATATGCGTATGCAAAGACTGTACTTCTTTTTAATAATCGCAGAAGTTCGTTTGTGAACAGAATGAAGAGTATCGGTCCCAGCTTTGAACCTTGTGGTACACCATGCAGACTCTGTTTTCCATCGCTTAGTATGTTTTTTATTTTTACCTTTATCGTCCTTTCTGACAGGTAATTTTCTATCCACTTTGCTAGGATCCCTCTTATTCCAATCCGGTTGAGACTTTCGATGATCTTGTGACTCAAGGTGTCGAAAGCCTTGCTAAAGTCTAAAAACATGACAAGAACGTGGTGGTTTTTGTTTAGGCCTGCGTTTACCAGTTCTCCGAGTTCTCCCAAAAGTAGCCCAGTGCTTTTATTTTTCTGGAATCCATATTGGTTTGGTTGTAGGATTCTGTACTTTTGTATGAAATCTGTTATTCTTCGTACTATAATTTACTCCAGGCACTTCTCTACTACAGGCAATATAGCGATAGGCCTGTAGTTTTCAATGCGATCTTTCACTCCCCCTTTGAATACTGGTCGGATTATTGACGTTTTTAATAGACTGGGAACACAACTTTGTCTTATACTTCGATTGATTATTGTTTTAACTATTGAAGTTAAGTGCAAAGCATTTAGCTTAAGGTCAATAGGCCTGATGTAATCTGCTCCTGGTCCCTCGTCCGTTTTTAAGCAGCACAACATTCTATATACTTCTTCCTCGCTTGCTTCTTCTACATAAATTGATTGTGCGATACTCATTCCTTCATGACTAGAGGTTTTATGACAGCATCTATGTTCTATTTTTGATGCTTGACTAGAAAATTGTTCTGCAAATTTGTCTACCAGGTTCGGTAGGTTAGTGCTTGCCGGAAAATTGTTAATAACAACCTCATCGATGGATCTTTTCTTTCACCCTAGAAGTTCATTTAAAACACTCCATGTTTTCCTCGGATCGTGTTTGGCATTTGTGAAACTTTCTTTGTAGTATTTGGTTTTTACAATCATAATATTTTTATTTACTATATTTCGATACCGTTTGTATGCACGTTCGTAGCCTTGGTTTAGTGGGTTGTTTTTCCACTTCCTATAGAGCTCGTCTTTCCTCTTGCACATTCTAGCTATGTCAGGCTTCATCCATGTTTTATGCTTGCGATTTTTTATGTTTGTTTCTTTTGATGATTGTATGTATATATCATCCATTTTTCTTACAAAATTATTGGCCTCGATTCCCAGATCCGACAGGAGGGAAGTGAGTTGCGGATTTGACACTTTGCGATTCTCAGATCCGCAACCCCGAATTTCTTTTTGACATTTTCCGCGCTGTAAAAGTGTGATCCGCAACAAATTTTCTGCGGATTTGAACGACAAATGCGCCTGAGATAATCCGACATCATATATTTCATTATCGCGTGAGTCTTCACTCCGAATTTTCGATTTAAACCAATCCGGGACTGCGGATTTAAGAATCGCAAAGTGTCAAATCCTCACTCACTTCCCTCCCATCGGATCTGGGAATCGAGGCCATTGTACATTCGCTCAATGTCAGGCTCCTCGCATAAGCTTTGCCAGTTCGTCTGCTCAATTAGTTGGTTGACTTGGTACTGCCTTATTTTAATATGCCTTTCCTCTAAAAATTGTCGTTCCACACAGTTTTTTGTGGCGTACAGTGTCGCGTTGTGGTCAGAAATATCGGTTTCAATAACGGTCGATACAATATCTTGTTTGGTAATGCTAACGAAAATGTGATCAATCATTGTTGAAGTATTTGCCGTTATATTAACTCGAGTGGATTGATTAATAACATTGGTTAAGCCTTTTGATGCCATTATTTCTAAGTACTTGTTAACTTGATGGTCATTTAAGTTTTTTAAGTTAATATTGGTATCGCCTAAGACAATTAGTTCTTTTTCTGTTTTTATATGATTGTCCAGCTCTTCGATAAATTTTGGGATGCTTAACTTAGGTGGCCTATAGATAGCGTGAATATGCATCAACCGTCAATTTCAAAGTAGGATTTTCCGCTGGATGCACTAATAAAGTTGCCGAAATAAAAGCCTTTTTCACCTTGATGAACGCGTCTTCGCATTCTTCCGTCCTGTTAAAATTTCTCCAAACTCTTAGGTTTCTTAAGCTCCCTAACTAAATGTATATGAATGGGGCTTAACAACTCTGCTAATCGTGGAATGAATCTGTGAAAGTAATTTACCATTCCTATGAATTGTTGAACCTGTTTAATGGAAGTTGGTGAAGGAAAATCCTGGATGAATTTAATTCTACTTTCAGAAGGAAGAATCCCATCCTTCGTAATTTTGTGACTTAAAATTTCAATTTCATGTACACCAAAGAGACACTTCCCTGGATTAATATTTATTCCGTATTCTTCTAAACGGCCGAACACCTGCTCTAAGTGTTTCTTGTGTTCCTGCTTATTTTTGCTTGCAACCAGAATATCATCAATGTAGACAAAAACGAATTTCAAACCAGTTAAAACTCTGTCCATAAATCGTTAGAAAGTTTGAGCAGCATTTCTAAGTCCAAAGGGCATTCGAATAAACCGAAAGGTGTAGCTATCGCTGTCTTATAGATATCTTCTTCTGCCTTAGGTATGTCATGATAAGCTCTCACTAAATCAATCTTCGAAAATATGGTACAACCATTCAAATTTAACGTAAATTTTTGAATGTGAGGAATCGGGTACCTGTCTGGAATTGTTATTGAGTAATCTCCGCATGGTCGCCAATCAGTGGAATCCTTTTTTGGAACCATGTGTAGTGCTGATGAGACTGATGATGGAGATGTTCTGCATAAGCTTAATTTTACCATGTGCTCGAATTCTAATTTAGCGATCTTGAATTTATTCGTGTCGACTCTTCTAGGTCTTGAAAATGGTAGTTGACCTTTAGTGGCAATAGTATGCACTACATTATGTCGTACAGGTAAATCATAGCGTGGAGGTTGACTGTATTCACTATCAAAGGAACAATGCCTGGGTGAATGATTCCTTTAACCCTTAACTCGGTATTACCATCTATATTATTCGTTTATTTCTAAGATCAACCAGCAAATTGAATCTTCAGCCTGTTTGTTTGTTGTGAAAAAACGTAAGAATTTGTATAAAAAAAGAGCTAAGGTACGTTTTGGTTTTTGGATGCTAAATTTTGTATATTTTTTAAGTGAATATACAATCAAAAGAGTTTTTTACCTTTTTTCTGCTTCAATTTTTCTAAAGATCGAACTGTCGATACCTACAAACGTATCGACAAAATTGTCACTTGACACTTCCACCAAGTGACAATTAGAATTCGACATTTGTCGATCTAGTCGCCAATGTC
The DNA here is from genome assembly GCA_949987705.1 of Thereva unica. Taxonomy (NCBI): domain Eukaryota; kingdom Metazoa; phylum Arthropoda; class Insecta; order Diptera; family Therevidae; genus Thereva; species Thereva unica. The sequence continues at coordinate 178,905,780 of OX465281.1, read as the reverse complement.
ACTTATATTGACAATGAGAATACCAATTGAGGGTCGAAGTGACATCTGTCACGGCACTCGACAACGAGAATAAGGCTGCTTGAAAGAAAATCTGCGCCAATGATAGGTTTGTCGGCGCTTGCCATAATAAACGGAAAAGTTAAATCTCGTCTTAATCCAAAGTCTATCTTAAGAAGTTTTGTTCCGTAAGTATGGATGATTGATCGATCCGTTAGCCGCAGAAAGAATTAAATTTGGATTTTTCTTACATTTTCCATAATATGTATTCGGTATAACTGATAAATCAGCTCCTGTATCAATTAAAAATTTAAATTTATTTTCTTTATCAAAAATAAAAAGTCTATTAGATTTTTTTGAAATATTATTTTTAAAACACGCTGAAGGGATATTTAGGGCCCTATTGTGGAACGAGTCGATTTGACGACTTTGAGTCGACGTTAAAATTTCATACTGAGAAAGTCGATTTTTATCGATTAAAACATAAATATGAGTCGATTACATTTTTGCCGTTGACTTGACAATTACGTAATCGACTCATGATAATGCTTTTATCGACTAATTTCGACAAAAAACGACTTTCGCAGAAAGAAATTTTAACATCGACTCAAAGTCGTCAAATTGACGATATCCACAATAGGCCCCTTAGTTTTTTGATTATAATTGCAAGGTTTTATATATCTTTTAGCTTTGTCGCCGAATTTAAAATGAACCCAACAAAATGGTTTATTATTATTATTGTATTAAGATCTATCACGGCTTCTACTTCTATTTTCTTTATCAAAAATAAAAAGTCTATTAGATTTTTTTGGAATATTATTTTTAAAACACGCTGAAGGGATATTTAGTTTTTTTGATTATAATTGCAAGGTTTTATATATCTTTTAGCTTTGTCGCCGAATTTAAAATGAACCCAACAAAATGGTTTATTATTATTATTGTATTAAGATCTATCACGGCTTCTACTTCTAGACCTTGACCTATGATGAAATTCATTATTCCTATTAAATGTAAGCTTCTTAATTAAATCTGTTAAATTTTCGATTTTATCTTCTAAATCATTAACCTTCTTAGCGAAATCATGTTATTTACATCAATACAATTTTGGTTTACAAAAGGATTTAAAGAACAATCATTGATGGATGAAATATACTGAAATTTGGAACATTCGAAAATTTTATAGACTAACATTAGAATATCTTGGATGTTTTGTTTGCCAGAGGACATCAATGCGATGTTAATACCAGGTGGTAATTTTCGCATCCAAAGCTTTCTAATCAGATCCTTTCCTAAATTCGAAGATGTTCCCGCAATTATTTCCATTGATCTATAAAATTTCGATGGTTTTCTATCTCCCATCTCAGAATTGCACAATAATTGTTCCAACTTCTGTAAATCGTTGAATTAATGTTGCTTTCAATGCTTCATATTTGTTTTCCGGTGGTGGGTTTTGAATGAAATCCAATATATTCATTATGATGTCTAAAGGAAGAGCTTGGATGACATGTTCATATTTAGTCTCATCCAGTCTAATTCCTTTCGAGTTAAATTGGCTTTCTGTTAAAATAAACCATGCTTCTGGGCATGGAGACCAGAAAGTTCGTAGCTTTACAGCAGATGCACTGATACTCTCACTATTAACACTAGAACTACCGACCGGTCAAAATGACCGGTTGCATAAATTCTTCATAAGATTTCCCCTTTAAATTTTATTTAATATTTTATAAAAATATTATGACTTTTCTTAAATTTATGTATTTAATAATATTATAAATTATTTTGATTTTGCACCTTTATTCGGCTGAGATACATATGTGATATACCTATTTGTTAAATTTTTACATTTTGTCAAAATGACCGGTTTGGTAGAAATAGGTATACAACAACTGTTGGTAGTTCTAGTGTTAACGTGCATTCTCTCACTTTCACCACCTTGGACACTCATATTAATCACAACTAAAATAAAACTAACGTAAAAAGAAGTTCAATAAAATTTCGACTTTAGTTAAAAACTTCGCGATACTTTAAAATAACAACCGTGGACGTTCGCGTAAAGAGTCGATTAACATTCAAACTTAAATAAATTCCCGAAATTTTATTCAAGTTTTCACTTCCTGAAAAAAAAAAATATTTGCAAAAGGAAATAAATTGAATTGTCACCACTACTAAATTATGTAAGTGTAATGTTCTTTTCTTTTGTGTAAGAAATTCTGGGGCGGGTTCGTGTATGGCGAACGACGATAGTCGAACGAAAAAAAATTGAAGTCGAAAAATTTTGGCGACGAAAATTTTAGCGTTCGCGTAAGTCGAAAGAAAATTGTTCGTGACCTAATGCAAAAACTCGATAACTCAAGACCTTTCGAGTGCCTTTCGTCGGCTTCGGACGAAAATTTTCAATTTTTTCGACTTACGCGAACCCGAGACGAAAAAAAATTTTCGTTTTCGACATACACGAACTGGCCCCTGTACAATTTAAATTTTAAAATTAAAGAAAAATATTTAATTAAAATAAATACTTGATCTCCTCAATAAAAATGAACCTCTTCTTTAAATTTTTCATCAAATGGATTTCTTTCTTCATTTTTCTTCCTTTCTTCCTAAAATTTTTAAATTTTCTTCATAACTTCTTTCTTGATAAAATTTTCTTTCATAAAAATTCTTGATTCTTCTTTTTTCTTTTTTTGAAAAATTTCTTTGTTCTTCCAATGTCGGGGTCACCAATATGAAATGGGGTCGGACTAATTTCTGCCGTTTTTCCTTTTATTCCATAGCAATATATAAGGGATATACATATATTGCCAATAAAAACTATTACTTCACATATTTTTATTTTATGTTATTCTTTTATTTAATATATTTATTTATTATTATATTTAATAGTTTAAAATTTTATATTTTTTATTATGTCACGTTAAATAATTACATAACGGTTTTTATTAACTTATTATGGGAGACTTCCTTTTTGAATAAGCTCCTAACTAATACTCTTACAAATATTCAAAATAATTTTTAATATCACAATATTTGTGTGATTCTGTGTACAGTGTATACATACGTGATATGACAATCCAAATTCCCAATTTTTTGTGTATTTCATAGTAGTAGTGAGAATCCAAATTGTGACGTAACCAAAAACACTGTACTTAAAGTTATTAGAACAGAAACTGAATGGATACTTGAATAAAACTTATTACAACGAAAAACGTATATACAAGTAGCGACTGCTACACACATCATATCCTACGATGATCTGCAGACCGCTCCTGTTAGAGTGATCCACGATATCCTTGAGTTCTTTGGATTGTGGTGGGTCCCTGGAGTCGTAGGGGAAGTATGCTGAGCTATGCTGGTAATCATACTATTGCTGCCCCCTGCTAATCTGTATCTTCACCACTGCCTGGTCTCTCGACGATTTATCTGTGATAGTAAAGCAGTTACTGTTTTTATTGTAAACTACACAGGTCCTAGGGTCGCCGTCCGCATCACTGCATGCAATGCTATAGCCGGCTGCCCACAAGCAGCGTTACTTACCCATGGCTCCTGTACAAGAGCCTCAGGAAAGAGAAGGTCCATTCTGACAGAGCCTCCATGTCAGGATAAGGCTGTATACAACTCGGCTCGCCCACAGGAGACCATTCGGGACAGTGCACTACCTACTGCCAACACTCGAGAAAAGATCTACGCGACGTCTGTACAATGATGACAATAATAACACCACAAGTTTCTAATGATCCTGAAATATTCCTAAATTGGGCCGAGCATTGTTGCATTCCTCATGATGTAATATTTGATAAAAAATGGCTGTCGAACGGATCAAGAAGCACGGTGGCAAAAGTTCTTCGTTAATATCATAAAGGAGAGTTCGGGCGCTGTCAAGGAATCAACTCAGGTCTGAGCATGAACATTTATACCAGCTCCACATGAAGGATATTGATAAGTGGTGCTGCAGCAAAGTGACAATGTGGTCCAATCAATCTACACAAATCCATCTAATAATTGCCAACAGGAAACAAAAATATGGTGATATAGGGAAAAAACTCTAAAAAAGATGGCGTTTTTGTTTTTTAAATTTGGAATGACGAGCCTAACTTAAAAAATCCCGGAAAATGAAAAAACGCGTTTTAGCGAATAAAAGAAAAACGCGACCTAGGATCGAAATCAAATTACAAACTTGTAGGTATTCAAATTATCTTTCGATTGATGTATATTGAGTTATAGTTTAGGGCACAAAACATAAAGAATAATGGGAGAACCCGTTAAAATATCGTTTTTTAATTTGCTAATAACTTTTGTTTCAAGCTTATATTAGAGGTCGTCCATTAATTACGTGAGGCGTTTAAGGGGGGAAGGAGGTCCAGCCGAATCTCACCCAATCTCAATGGTCTCGGCAAATATCAGGTAATTTTCTCCCCCCAGAAACAGTGTAAAATGTGCTTAAAAAACTGGGTTAAATTAAGTAAAACATGTTTCTCCACTACAGAACCCCATTCACTTACAGGTCTTTCAGACCATGGCCTGCCATCCATGTGTGTGAAAAGGGGTCTAAGATATGGCTAAATCCTACACAAAAATTTGTATGGGAATGCCAGAAAGGAGCATAGTAGAACCTCAACTGTTTAGCTGCCACCAGCCAGTCAAACTCGCGACTCGCCGAATACTGCCTACGAGCGAAAAAACACTGACCCGCGAAAAGGCCCTAAGAATATAGGACTACAAGAAGGGCCCTCGCCGAGAAGCAACTCGCTGGAGTGTTATGCCTCCTGAAAGGAGTTGAATCCCATCAACCAACCGATGACATGCACTTTGGTGGAGCGGGGAAGGACTAAGGAAGGCTATTACAGGAGGAATCAGGAATGTAAACAGAGAAGAAGAAAGAAGGAAAGTTATGTAGGTGGGAAAGTGGAAAAGGCGAAGGACCATGCGGCTGTGCCGGGATTCGAACCCGGGACCTCTGGAATGGTAGTCAGACGCCTTACTCCCTAGGCTACCGAGCCCCAAATATCTATAATTATCTTGTGGTTACGCCCGTAAATACGTATGTTTTGTGTAAATATTAGATTTATTAAATTTGGAAAAATTTCACTTTAGATTAGGAGGGAGGGGGTCGAGCCAAATTTCACGACATCTCACCAAAGAGATCGAAAAATCGCCTTACGTAATTTATGGATGACCCCTTATTGCTATTTGGTAAAAATATTGCTTTTTACAAGCTGAAAAAATATGTTATTTTTGTTGCGAAATATCAAACAATTTCCTTGAAATCTCACTTTTTGTTTTTTGATTTTTTAGAGCAATGTTCGAGAGCTTGAAATTTTCTTCAAAACTTGTACTATCATATAAAAGTAAAAGAGATTCGATTTAAAATGGTTATAGTGCTCAAAATTCTCTGGAACGTTGCTCCAAAGAGATCCATAACCCAAGAGGAACGGCGAGCAGCTGGTAACTCATTGAAAAAGCTGATAGAGTTGAGAGCACAGATTTCGAAGACAGAGCAGGAACTTGGAAAAAGGGTTGGCCACTCTTGCCTTGGTACCCTCATCATAATGAGAAACATCACTTTCATTGTTACTTTCCATATTGTGGACGCCTCAGTGAGAAGAAAGATTCCTGTTCAGCCTTATTGTGGTTAGATATTTTACTCTTTTGTCATAAAAGGATATTGCAGCATGGAATCTAGCATGATATCGTTACTTTTACACAAAAACAACTATTTTTTACTTTCAAATAAGTAATACATATTTAAAATAAATAAAAATTTTATTTTCAAATAAATTAGCGTCTTTAAATACCAAAAGAGAAAAATATCAAGTGAAAACAATTGTCACTGAATTCGCCGTTTCGTCATCTGTGACAACCTTAATAAGCCTTAACTTACTGAAATAGACAAATGTCACTTTTTTAGAAAACCATAATAGCATTTTTGTCTCTCTTCGCCATTTGTCACCAAAAGTGACAACCTCAAGGCTTGCTGACTTCTTCATTTGATGTTTTGTAATATTAAACATAAATATTATCTGTTGTCAATTGAAACAAGAGCTGATTGCTGAGTCCATTGAAAGTAATTACTAAAAGTCAGTCAAGCGAAGGCGTATTTTCGGGTCTTGGAGGTTGATTTGCTTTGGAGTGGCATTTTGTCATAGATTTTACAGTGAACGACACATTGGTTGCGATATTCCAGGACCGGATCCCGGTTGTAGAGCCTTGTAATAATAATAAAGTTATTGGTCCCTATGCTGAAATTCAAATACAAGTCGTTTGAGTTGAAGAAAGTGACGTTTCAAACGAATCGCGACTTTTAATACAGGAGCCACAACTCAACTTAGCATTTCCACTCTGAGTTTCTATGCTGACGCTCGTAGTTCGAAAATTGACCTTAGTAATAGCGGCAGAACTCCAACGAAAACTTTGAAAATACAACCGATGGGTAAGTGCAATAATTAAAATGTTCAACAATTAATAACAATTGCTGATAAGATAACACAATTTACTTCAAAATTTTTGACGTGTACAATAGATTAGAATAAAAATAACAAATCTCCTGGCTATTAATATATAATTATTTTTCTTGAAACGTGAAATGGGGAGAAAACAAACAATACATAAAGGTAAAAACTTGACAAAAATCTTTAATTCTACGTTTTTAAGCTTACTCAACATTCAAAAGTGCGAACAGCGCAGGAAGAGATATGTGAAATTTTTATATTAAATAGAATAGATTCAAAAAAAAAATAAAAATAAAAAAATTAATAAACAAAATACGAGAAAATATAAGATAATTTTTTTCTTTATCACAAACTCATTCTTATTCATTTTAATTGAAATTTTAAGCTTCAAAAATTATTTAGTAATAATAAATTTTATTTACTGTGATCATTAAAATCCAATCACACTTTTAAAAACTTTTCCTTGTAAAACTCTTTCCTTTTTGTCAATTTTGCTAAAAAAAAATCGTGGTATCTATCCTTGATGTGATTATATCATATTAAAAACTTACTAGAAATAAGAGAAACTTCTTGTTTTAGGAAATATATCGATTCAGAGAAGCTGAATCAACCTAATTTACAGAATAATTCAATATATATTTTTGCTTAAAAGTTGAACGGCATTTTATTTTGTTTATAAGGATTCATTTTATTGAACTTTTGTAGTTTGATGTTGTTGGGTGGCACTTGAGCTTGAGCTCGGGCTAACCACGTTGGGTGCTCGCTTAGTACGTTTTCCACCCCCTCGTGAGTTGCTGACATGATCGCGTTTATCAATGCTTACTTCTAGAACGCCATCTAAAGTAGCTTTCGGATCTGCTTGGGCCTGACTGATTGCAGGCTGAATATTTGGATTTTGATTCTGTTGGCCTCTTGCTTGCATTTTGTTTGGTTTTGGGCAGGTTTGAACAGGTACCGAGTTTGTTAGTGGCTTCAGAACATTCCCAACAGCTTTTGTTCGTCCTTCTCTGAAAACCATTCGTTGGCCTCGCCTGATATATTCTGGATGTTTAATAAATCGAAAACGAACTAAAGCTTTATCGCCTGTTCTGAGACAGTCTTTCGACATCGACATAATCGAAGCTGTTTGTCGGATGCTTCCACAATGTACCATTGCTTGGTATCGCGAAGAAATTGTTGTAGGATGATGGAGAACAAGAATTTCACCTTCAAATTCCCAACAGGCTTGTGGTTTCAATTCTGGGCTAACCATAACCATTCCCTTCCGTATTTGAGATCTCTTAATTTTCTTAAGAGCAAAGCTGGCAGTTTGACCTCCACGTACTTCCTTAACATTCATCCGCTTTCGATGAATACTTTTTATAGCAATAGGAATAAATTTTCCTAATGGATCAGGTCCAAGTAGTAACACATCGTTCAATTTAATCAAACCTTGTAGACATGTCCCTGATACTACAGTTCCTACTCCAGGCACAGAATAGGTATCGTCTATTTGAAATTCAGCCGGCTGATCCTCTTGCCCGATCATTCGAGTTGTTAGTAAATTTAAAAACATTTTCAATAGTTCCAAATTTTCACCAGTTACATTCGATACTTGGAATATGGGACATAGTCTTTCAGATACAAAGTTTGTTGCGCTTAATACAACTTCATCTGGTGTCTTAACCATAACCGGTACCTTCCTGCATCCTTGCGACTTAAGAATCTTAAAAAGAAGTTTCAAATTATCTTGAAGAACATTTGGTGGGCACATGTCGATTTTTGTGACAACTACAAAAACAGGTACAGATAGCGCCAAAGCGAGTCCAAGATGCTCCTTTGTCATACCAACGATTCCAGCATTGGCTCCAATCTGTTAGCAAAACAACCCAAAATTTAAAAAAATATATTTTTTTTATGTTAGATTTTTAAACCATACCATAAGCATCCCAAAATCAGGTGCATGACCTGTCATTCCGAAAACTGTGGTTTTTAGGTATCTTTCATGCCCGGCTAAATCTATAAACGTAATAACTTTGGCTGATTTCTCGCAAATTTTTACCCAATCAAGAGTTCCATGATCTGGCTTATTTACCACATTTCCAATACTGTCAAAACCTTAATTTTTAATTTAAAATTAATTATTTCCGATAAGTAAGCAAAATCTACCTAAAATGTCATTTCCAACTGAGCTAGTCCTGCCACTTTCCATTTCATGTTTGTGTCGAAACAGTCGCTGCCGAGCATGTCCACGACCATTGTCAAGCTCACCATGAGTTAGTACACCTAGAAGTGTAGATTTTCCAGCATCAACATTTCCAACAACTGCAACTCTAGAGAAAAAAGGCAGAAAATTAAGAATACAAGTTACCCAATATTCTGAAATTATACTGAAACTGAAATTCAAAATTGATGGCGACCTGAATAACTGAATCTAACATTGATCCATACATTAATCTGTTGACTGAGCAGCAAACTCAGTCTATTTGTCGCTTTATTTATCTGATTTGAGTTTAGAAAAAACATTGTTGTCAGCTTTATTGCGAATTCTTACTACTAGCCAAGTATCGATTAATTCGCGGACATACGCAACAAGAATCGTTCAAGTCTATGTTAACATTATGTAAACGAAGGAATAGTGAATCTAGAAGGCACGTTTAAGGACTTGCTACTTTTATAAATTTGAACACATAGTTTTTTTTTTTAATTATGCAATTTTCTCGGTATTACTATCTATGAACTATTTTCAAGTTAAAAACTAAAATTTTTACAGGCCAAAGAACGCTCGAGAAACGCCACCCGCAATGTTTTTTTAGATTCCAGTCAAAGCATCGAAACATAACACTGTGATCAAAACATAGTAAAACTTATTATTCTTCCAAAGAACGTCATCCATTTTGGTCCAAATCTGCTACTTTCACATTTGAACTTAAAATGTTTGAAAAACAGAACAGCAACCAAGTCAGTTTATCCATAAGCATAATTGTACTATAATTATGCGAAATATTTCCCTAAATTTAAAATAAATTTAAAAAATGCTGGAAAAATGGCGTTTAAAGATATGAGCATTTTCATTCATAAATTGAGAGCTCTCCGCAGCCGCAAGCAACACAATCTCCTCAAGCAAAAACGCGCATGCGACGGGCGGAAAATGTCAACTGAGAGTGTATGATACACACGAGTCAACGTGTTGATGCAACACACTGTCAGTTTGTTGAGAAGAGGTGATGAGCGGAATGTCACGACATTTGAAAAGATCTAAACGCTCTAACCACAAGTTTTAAATATAACAAATCTATGAGGATGACAAACGTATTTAGATGAATATTAATGATTGGCGACTTCAACGCAGAAGTAGCATTTGATAGGGCAAGTACAGCAACTGGTCGTCATGGATTCAGCGCGTCAACTAATAATAATGGAGAACTGTGTGAAGAATATAACTTGGTCATTAGAGGAACATTATTTCGGAAGGTACCGAAATCAAATAGACCATACCTGCATCAGTAGGTGGAAGCTTTCACTTCCTGACCTAATACAAGAAGAGGAGGGGATATAGATATCGATCACAAACGCTTCAACTGAGTTGGCACTTCAATTGTCAATTCGATATTTTACAGGCAATTAGAACTATAAATGCAATTGTAAAAAATCCTCGATTAAGTTTTATAATAATAAAAAAGGAATACCGATGATTTTTTATATTAATTATAAATGTTTTAATTATTAATATAACTATTTATGTTTTTAAAATATAAATAAAATTTTAAAAATATAAATTATGAAAATAGTTCAATATTATGCGAGCTCTCCTAATTTACATTAAAAATAATGCAAAACAATGAAAGTATAAACTTGCAAAAAAATATATTCTTTGAATTCAGGCTTAATTCATTCAAGTAGTTTGCCAAAACTGCAACACACACAGCGCGATTAGTTGCCCAACCTCTAGGCCCCGCCTCCATAAAATTAAAAGATTTTGAGGTATCCCAACTGAAACCCCAACTGTCAAATCAGTTTGCCAAGTGCCCCTTATGGGGCCCATCCACGGGCCAACTAGTTGCCCAAACTGAGTTGTGTTGTCACTGAATCGTATCGTGTGTGGGGCAGTTGGCAAACTGATTTGACAGTTGGGGTTTCAGTTGGGATAAATCAAAATCTTTTAATTTTATGGGGGCGGGGCCTAGAGTTTGGGCAACTAGTTATGGGGCCCATCCACAGGCCAACTGGTTGCCCAAACTGAGTTGTGTTGGCACTGAATCGAAGTGTGTATGGGACAGTTGGCAAACTGATTTGACAGTTGGGGTTGCAGTTGGGATAAATCAAAATCTTTTAATTTTATGGGGCGGGGCCTAGAGTTTGGGCAACTAGTCGCGCTGTGTATGTTGCAGTTTGGCAAACTACTTGAATGAATTAACCCAGTATTCGAAAAATATATTTTTTTGCAAGTTTATATTTTCATTGTATTGCATAATTTTTAATTTAAATTATGAAAGTTCACATAATATTAAATTATTTTCATAATTTATATGTTTAGGATTTAATTTATATTTTAAAAACATACAAATATTTATATTAATAATTAAAAAATTTATAATTAACATAAAAAATCATTACTACCCATTTTTTATAATCATAAAACTTAATCGCGGGTTTTCTACAATTTTATTTAACGTTCAAATTGCCTATAAAATACTGAATGGACAGTTGAAGTATCAACTCAGTTGAAGCGTTTGTGGCAAAACACCAACTCTTTACACAACTCAGTTTGGGAAACCAGTTGGCCTGTGGATGGGCCCCATTACACTGTGTGTATTGCAGTTTGGCAAACTACTTGGATGAATTAAGCCTGAATTCGAAGAATATATTTTTTTGCAAGTTTATTTTGCATTATTTTTAATTTAAATTATGAAAGTTCACATAATATTAAATTATTTTCATAATTTATACTTTTAGAATTTAATTTATATTTTAATATGAAATTAATAATTAAAAAAAAATTATAATTAATCTAAAAAATCATCTTTCTCCAATTTTTATTATTATAAAACCTAGTCGCGGGTTTTCTACAATTTCATTTAAATTTCAAATTGCCTATAAAATATCGAATTGACAGTTGAAATATCAACTCAGTTGAAGCGTTTGTGGCAAAACAACAACTTTTTACACAACTCAGTTTGGGCAACTAGTTGGCCCGTGGATGGGCCCCATAAAACTGGCCTTATTTGGGGAAATTGCAAGCAATTTTGACTTTAAAATTGTCACTTGGTTTTTTTCGACATAAGCTTAGGAAAAAGAGTACTAAAAAAATACGAAATTAGCGCCAATTTTAGTATTAAAATTGCTTATAACTTCGAAAGTAAAGGCCGTAGCATAAAAATTGTTTGGACATTATTCATAGGAAACACTCCAAGCTTTCTTATTCTGGGAAAAAAAACATTAGTTGACTATGAATATTTTGGAGAAAAAGGTGGTTGAAGGTGACATTTTTATTAAAAAAACAAAATTTTGACTTTGACGACTCATAACTCTGGAAGTTGGTACTGTGGTACCGTCGCTTTTACAATTTTAGATAGGTGGGAGTATTCTGCGTACACTGATACCTTATTCATGAAAATAAGTGATGGTGTTACAAAAATACAGGGTTATTTAGTCATTTCGACCGAATAAAAAGGAATAGCATTATTAACACCTTAGCCACAGTTACGGGATATAACAACTATACAGAAATTCAATACTCATTATAACCGATAATCTGAGATACTTTTCTTTTGCGCCGGCCCTGGGGTAATTTTGTATGGGCTGTGATCCACCTCCTTTGCGCGAGAAAAATCGATCTTCAGGTGAATGTGCTAAATAAAATAGTTAATAAACACATTTATTAGATATTTACATTAATAAATATGTGAATCACTGTGATAAATAGTTCAAATAATATAAATTTGGTGTGCTGGAATTTCTTTGTTTACATTAAGTATCCCAAGGCAAAATTCAAGGGGATCAGCTGATACGATTTCGGAGTGGCGCCGTGTAAAAAGGGGGCAAGCTTTGATTTTACATAACTCATAATTTTAACACGCTCTTGCCCTCCTCTATTCCACCCGGTTTTTACGCTTGTAGTGTACAGACAACTACCAAAGCGTGGGCACTCAACAAAACGAATTTCACTGCGTTTTAATTCGGCGAAGAGATAACATAATACTCCGTATAAAGATGCGACAGCTAGAACAAAAAACCCAAACGCTTTTCGCATCGGCAGACCTCTGAGATTGCCTCCACCTTAGCAACATGCAACATATTCGAGTTTCTAGCTACACAAGGAGGCGAACGTGGTCATGGTCCGCAGCACAAGACATGCGGTGAGTTTGTGGATAAGGAAGCTAGAATTTTAGGGGGGCAGGGAAAGGAACTGACAACAGAATGTTTCTCGCAACATTGTCATCTTTCAAACATTTACGTCTAGCGCTACATTGAAGGATTTCCCTGGTGCTTTGTATTTTAACTATTTTTTAGAACATTCAGTATATTTTTTTAATGACTTCTAATTTCTCTTGATTTTAAATTTGTTTGCGATATTTTTAAAATAGGTACTTTGGTTGAGGTTTTTTTGGTTACGGTTTTTCGAATTTTTTTTATTTTCTGGTATTTCGGTATAACTAGAATGATTTTACAAACGAATTTAGGAAATTATTCTATATTTTATTTTATCTATAGAATTTTCGCTTTTGCCTTTAAATGTTGGATTTTGGCTTTAAGTAGGATTTTTGGCCACAGTTTTTTTGTAAAAAATGCAAAAAAGTCGCACACCCTGGGGAGTTGTTTGCATTATCCAAAGTGGCAAAGCACATAAACATGCTGAGCCAAACCTGAAATTCTTTCGATTTCCAAAATCTGGGTCAAGTCCTTTTCATAAATGCTTGTAAATTAACATCCCGTCCACAATAAAAAATACGTACGTCTGCTCAAAACATTGCGGTAGTAGTTGTTTTGGTAAAAAGAAATTAAAAATAGGCTCAATACCTTCCTTGATATTTGTAAACTCTTCATGGCGGACCACATCCAATGAAGCTTTACCTACGCGAGCCGCTTTACCTACGCGAACGAGAGCCAGTCTACTTGAATGTGGTATTGGCACCCTCTATGGCCACCTAGCCAATTACCTGATTTCTTCGTCCCATACAATCTTTTAGGGAGCCAAATAATTTCAAAGGGAGCAAAAAGGAATGCAAAAAACAATCAACCTTTTTTTCAAATTCCGCTTTCTAGGCGTAATTAAAAATAATTTATTTTAGCTGATTAAACCGAATTTGAAGCATAAAGTTGAAAAAACATTTTTTTCAAACCTTTATATTTTCAGACGATGTAGGGATAGTTCCAGCCCTTTACTATTATCCCTTATCATAAAATTGGTTTGTTATAAATCAACCACTTTTGAATATAAATATTGCAAAAAATGTATTTTATTGGATTGTTTTTGATTATAATTAAAATTATCGCGAAAATCCTTAAAAAAGAGAGTTTTTAAACATATTTAAAGGTGACATGCATATTTTAAGACTGTGGGACCCCGATTTTCGTAATCAGCGACCCAAAAAACATATCAGGAACGATTTTCACAACAGTGTAATGTTTTGACATAAACGATTCGTCGATTTGTGCAAGTTAAAAAAATTGTAATTTAAAAAGGGGAAAGGTGCAGCACATCTCACCAAAGGGGAAGTGGGTGCCAATTTAAAACAAGAGCACCTCACACATTTAATTCACCACTCCCTTTTGGTATTCTAAGCACCCAAGCCACATACGATTTTAACAGCTTCTGTTTTATCAATTGAAGCGTGCAAAAAGTATTTTATATTGAAAATCTCAAGTGCTTATACCGTAGCCTTCCCGGCAGTGCTACATGTTAGGCCACACCAAAAAGTAGATCCACATGCTCAGGCTACGCCGAAAATTCTTGTCGTATATGCCGCTTCCAACATGTCAGTCAACTCCAAAGTGTCCGCGGCATAAGCCCGGCCAGTGATCAAACCACAAGAAAAATCTCAAATAAATTCACCTCTACATAATGGTGAATTTGCATTCCTGTAATGAGATAAAGCAAAGTCTGGGCAACAACGTAGCTGACATGCCAGAAAATTTATGCAGTAAGGCAGACTGTATTTTAACTGTTGCACACACAGCCCCGAGTGTATACCCCCCTTGTACCCCGCCCGCCCCATTTCCCATCGTTATACGAAAGTTCTGACGATTTTTCATGTGTGAGAGCGTTACATGAATGAAATTGATTCACTCTCATGTAAATTTTTTGAAGCAAACGTCCCTAAAGAAGTTTTACTTCAAAAATCGAAAAACCGTAACCAAAAAAAACCTCAACCAAGTACCTATTTTAAAAATATCGCAAACAAATTTAAAATCAAGAGAAATTAGAAGTCATTAAAAAAATATACTGAATGTTCTAAGAAATAGTTATGAAATGTAAATGTTTGAAAGATGGCAATGTTGCGAGGAACATTCTGTTGTTAGTTCCTTTGTTTGACCCCCCCCCCCCCCCTAAAATTCTAGCTTCCTTATCCACAAACTCACGCTTTTCTTTAAGGAATGTGTGAGATTTTTTCCATTTTGATTTAAAAGTTTATATTGTTTAAAATCTTCTTATTTTTTACCTTTTAGTCGATTTTTTTAGTATTTATATTAATTTTGTGTTCACAACTGATCAATATATTAAGGTAAAGAAAAGAGTTTCTTAAAAATTTTTTTCTTTTTTTTCATGTTTATTTACGAAAAAAATGTTGAAAATATAATGTTTTGTGTAGTTATGGAATTACAAGTGATTTTAAAGTGATTAATACATATATTATGAAATTATGATTAAAAATATAGATGTAGAAAAATACTTTTCTTATTCACTTTTTCTTTCACACTTTTCTGCACTTATATGTTTAATAATAATTGCATAATCAATTCAAAATTCAGCATATTTTTCCTTAATAAACACGAAAAAAACACCGCGAAAGTAAAATAAATTGATCACCTTAACAATTAACACACTTAAAACACACTAAATCACTAATATTTTTGAATTTTTGTTATTAAATCACTAAAGAACTAACCACGGATAATCCGTGTATAGTTTAAAGTAATAAATTACAATGTTTTTCCCCTTTTTACTACAAAAATATTACGAAAACAATCCCGAGCCTATTCCGCGCCATATATAAACTAACATCTAACCAAATGTCAGATTTTTTAGACCGACTTCAGCTATGGTTGTATTAGTTCAAGAGAAAACTTCATGGCCTGTAGTTGAGAGGGTCTTGGCGAAGGCCTTTCCTGTAGTTTTGTATTCTAAGAACTGCCCCACACACGCTCCGATTCAGTGCCAACACAACTCATGGGGCCCATCCACAGGCCAACTAGTTGCTCAAACTGAGTTGTGTAAAGAGTTGGTGTTTTGCCACAAACGCTTCAACTGATTTGGTACTTCAACTGTCAAGTTAAAGTTATATTCAAATAAAAGAGATCAAATTGTCAATATAGTTAGTACACTCATATAAAAAATATTATTCGATAAAAATACATAATAGGTGTGTTTGATGGCTACTTACAAAGTTCAGAGAAGAACAGAGCAGCTCATTTGGGAGCAACTGTCAAATTCAGAAAATAGCAAAATCATAAATCAAATTTCCGACTTTTTCTGTTTTCGATTTGTGTTCTCAGCCCAGCCACTGACATAAGACATATGATAATGGACTGCTAGTGAGCAGTTTCAGCAGATACGCGCTATATATCTTTAGCTCAATATTTCAATAAATTTCGCCGAGGATTTCGACAACAAAATATTTTCGGAAGAAAACAGATTCTTCAGCTTTGTCGATGGCTCAAAGTTAGACGTTTTTCACCTTAAAACAAACGATATTCGTATGATTACATTCAGTCATTATTGACATTGTATTGAGCAGCTTATCTATAACAACGTTTGCAATGAAAATGTTCCTTCAACTGAGGAATTTAAGAATGGCAACGACAACAAAGCGGTTGCAAGTTTGCAAATACGCTTATATCTAGGCTCATTCCCAGCATCTACTGCTTCAAGAACCTTCACCCAGAACATGTCTATAGATCGTATATTTTTTATTTCAAGAAAGACTTTGAATTCCGAGACCAAATCTTTTATGTCGGATTTTATATGCGCTGAAACTGTGGGAGTGAAAATGCTGATTTTTTGAAACGAAAGCTAGGTACCTTTTTGGCTTTGCTTACTTTAGTTTGATCAAAACATCGTTATTTAACGGAAAACAAAATATTCGGTTCGCAATTTTTACTAAATTCATTGATATCTTATCCATAGTCTATACATTAGACCGGCGCAGCGGTTTCTAAACCAGTCACTTCAACTGTCAATCCGATATTTTATAGGCAATTTGAAAGTTAAATGAAATTGTAGAAAACCCGCGATTAAGTTTTATAATAATTAAAAATAAAGAACGATATTTTTTAGATTAATTATAAATTTTTTATTTATTATTTATATGTTTTAAAATATAAATTAAATTCTAAAAATATAAATTATGAAAATAATTTAATATTAACTATGTAACTTTCATAATTTAATGTGCGAATACTGGCTAAATGACTAAATCTTTCCACGAAATACTAAATCGTTCCACAAAATTTCCAATTTTCAATTTAGTTCGGTAGGGGTGTGCGAATTCTCATTCTAAATTTGATTTTGACAGATTGAGACTGAGTTTCGTTTCTCAATTTTAATTTAATTTAAATATACAATCGACCAGCTCCGATGGATATTAGATGCTCTCGACAACATAAATGATTCTTATAGCAAATTAATCATAAATCTATCGCAATTTCATACTATGGATCTACCTTTACAGATCTGAAGTTAAACATTCAAAGTAGGGGCTTGCTCAGTTGCCTAAATTTAATATTTATATTATCTCCCCGTCGAACACCATGTATTAATGTAGTTTAATATTATATATATTATTTTTTAATTTAGTAGGTTATATTTTTTATTTACCTAAGATAAGGAGTTCTACATATAAACATAAAATACCATCAAAAAAAAATTTAGTCAGTAGCGGTCAACTTAAGCCACCTCGAGAAAAGACTAAATCGCACTGCAATACCGGCCTCTCCAATAATTTAGTTTAGTCGCAATTTAGCCAGTATTCGCACAGGCCCTTAATTCATCCAAGTAGCTTGCCAAACTGCAATACATACAGTGCAACTAGTTGCCCAAAATCTAGGCCCCGCCCCCATAAAATTAAAATATATTATATCCTAACTGAAACCCCAACTGTCAAATCAGCTTGCCAACTGCCCCATACACGCTGCGATTCAGTGCCAACACAACTCAGTTTGGGCAACTAGTTGGCCCGTGGATGGGCTCCATGAGTAGCAGCATGGTCGCAATACATACAGTGCAACTAGTTGCCCAAAATCTAGGCCCCGCCCCCATAAAATTAAAATATATTATATCCTAACTGAAACCCCAACTGTCAAATCAGCTTGCCATCTGCCCCACACACGATGCGATTCAGTGGCAACACAACTCAGTCTGGGCAACTAGTTGGCCTGTGGATGGGCCCCATTACACAATACTGCTACTCATGGAGCCCATCCACGGGCCAACTAGTTGCCCAAACTGAGTTGTGTTGGCACTGAATCGCAGCGTGTATGGGGCAGTTGGCAAACTGATTTGACAGTTGGGGTTACAGTTGGGCTAAATCAAAATCTTTTAATTTTATGGGGGCGGGGCCTAGAGTTTGGGCAACTAGTCGCGCTGTGTGTGTGTTTGGCAAACTACTGAATGAATTAAGCCTGAATTCGAGAACATGGTGGGGCGCTTTCAGTAATGCAGGATGCGTGCGCAATTGCCTTATTCAGTCATTGAAAGCTTCACACTTTCAATTGCTGAATAAGTCATTTACGCACGCATCCTGCATTACTGAAAGCGCCCATATTTTTTTTGCAAGTTTATATTTTCATTTTTTGGATTATTCTTAATTTAAATCATGAAAGTTCACATAATATTAAATTATTTTCATAATTTATATTTTTAGAGTTTAATTTATATTTTAAAAACATATAAATATTAATATTAATAATTAAAAAATTTATAATTAATACAAAAAATCATCGTTATTCTTTTTTTATTATTATAAAACTTAATAGTGAGTTTTCTACAATTTCATTTAACTTTCAAATTGACTATAAAATATCGA
This sequence comes from Thereva unica, assembly GCA_949987705.1. NCBI lineage: Eukaryota > Metazoa > Arthropoda > Insecta > Diptera > Therevidae > Thereva > Thereva unica. The sequence goes on along the minus strand of OX465281.1, from coordinate 178,887,116 downwards.
ATTGACAGTTGAAGTACCAACTCAGTTGAAGCATTTTTGGCAAAACACCAACTCTGAACACAACTCAGTTTGGGCAACTAGTTGACCTGTGGATGGGCCACATCAGAATGTTATCGCAATAATGGTTTACAATGGCTCTTTTTATGTAGCAGTTCTAATTCGGAAATCTTATCTTATACTACCAAACCGTCATGATTTAGTTTAAGGGATAGAACAGATTTAAGGGATGTTGGAAGGAGCACTAGGAAAATTAGAACCAAAGTTCTTGTAATAGTCCAATCAATCTACGCAATCCATCTAGTAATTGCCAACAGAAAACAAAAAATATGGTCATATAGGGGAAAAAATCTAAAAAAGATAGCGTCTTTTTTCGGAATTTGGAATGGCGAACGTAACCTAAAAAATTCTGGAAACTAAAAAAAACGGTTTTTAGCGAATAAAAGAAAAACGTGACTTCGGATCGAAAAAAATCAAGGGCGCTTTCAGTAATGCAGGATGCATGCGCAAATGACTTATTCAGCAATTAAAGTGTGAAGCTTTCAATGGCCGCGTTTATGCCCGAGTTACTTTTACTCTGTTAAACTAGCACTGTTAACTTAGCACCGTTTCTAGCATGCCATTTGATAATTCACATTTTACAACTAATAACAAGCAAAAATAATAACATTTCTCATTTCACAAATAACAAAAAGCTAAAAAATTAATAATAAAAAGAATGTCTTCTAAATTATTTGCTTATAACAAAAATTTATAAGCAAACATCAATCCATTTTGACAGTATTGAGCTGTGCTACATTTTAGCCAAGTCAAAAAGCAGAAATAAGTTAGCTAACAGCGCTAAAAAAATTGCTGTTTATGCCGTTGTTATCTTGCCTAACTCAGTTAAATTAACTTGGACATAAACGCGGCCAATGACTGAATAAGTCAATTGCGCACGTATCCTGCATTACTGAAAGCGCCCCAAATTATAAAGTTGTAGCTATTCAAATTATCTTTCGATTGATGTACATATATTCAGTTATAGGTTAGGGCACAAAATGTAGAGAAAAATGGGAAAAACTGTCGAAAAGCACTTTTTTTTAATTTGTTATCAACTTTTGTTTAACATCACTTACATACATATTTGTTATTTGCTACAAATATTGCTTCTTGCTAGCTGAAAAAAACGGTGTAATATTTGTTGCGAAATATTGAACAGTTTCCTTGAAATTTCAGTTTTTGCAAAAAAAGGCGTTCTTGTAAAAACGCTCCTCTTGGTCCTTGGTCCATGGATTTTGCTGGATCAACGTTCGAGAGCTTAAACTTTTCTTCAAACCTTGTACTATCATGTACAGGTAAAAAATAGTGTATTTTAAAAGTGTACAATGCTCAAAATGGTCCCCAAAAACGTAATGTGAAGCGGAGTCAATGACCTCTATTGAATGACAACATACATATCTCATAATACGTCAAGAAAATTATTTAAAGTCCAATCTATCAATATCAATTGCTCAATCATGTATCAATATCAATTGCTTTCCTCTACCATATTCTCTAATAAAATTAAAAAACTTGTTCAAAAAATAGTTTTAAAATATCATAACTTGCAATAGTATTTTGCTTCTGTAATTTCAAATGTTTCCATTTGAGCTGGGCAACCATGGCAACAGCAAACAAAAGGGAATACCGAAAATTGCTCAGAGCCAGTTTTTTATGAGCAAGTAATTAATTTCTTATTTGCCGATTTTGTTACGATAAGCTGGAATAATCGACTCTTTTAAAACCTTTATAATAACATTGCATATCGCAATTTCACAAATCCCATTAAAATTCCAAATGTTAAATACTCGTTCACTATTGAGTAATGTTTGCGTCTGTTTCGTAAGATAACTTAACCCAAATGATGCAATTAAATCTAAATTGATTACATCGCTTACATCATTACCTTATTTCCATAAAATCAGATTGATCGACTCGCTTCCTAACCAGGTACTGTCCAGTTAGTCCCATTTCTCCCTTTCGTTGCCGAAGGAGTACAGTATCAGCGTCGATTGTTGCCGCCAGTGACTGTAAGGTCGCCACAGATGCCTCATACTCGTCTAGCGCCAAGCCATTATCACTGCCATCTAAAAATGCTTGCATTGAATTTTAATAATTATGATGTCCAAGGAAGAACCTTCTCCAACTCCAATCTCATAAATCGTCTCTCCCCTGCTGCTGAAAATCCTTTCCTCCAAACGTCTTTTAAGTAAATCGAACTGTTCTTCAGTAGGACTAACCAGGACGGTTTTTCCTCGGATGCTAGTGTAATCAACGGTAGGACTCTGTAATGGATTGTCCATAAAATTTTGATTATCCTCCATTGGTGATAGTTTCACGTTGTGTATTGGCGACGTCATTTTTCGATTTTTTTATAAATGTATTTTTTCAGCTTAAAACCCCACAATTTCAATTTTTATTTCGGTCGAAAATATTTCATTTTCTTATTACTAAGCAAAAGTTCGAGATTTAATAAAATGCAAGAAATTTAGATATTTTGAAATCAAGTCCGAAAAAAAAAATTTAAAAACTTTTGACCGTGAAAATTTTTGTTTTCAAACAATTCAACGTTGACGAAAACTGAATATCAAAGTATTTAAAATTCAGCTGATTTCGTCGGCTATTTTTAACATTGTTTTTAATGCGAATTTAAGAGTAATTTTTTGAAGAATTTTTTTTATGTAATTCGCATAGTTGGCAATTTTCGTGTTCACTTTCTAGTCTAGGAAGTGGAGGGGCTTCACAAGTAACTTTCTTTGCAATAAACACAAATAATACTAAATTTATAAGTTTGCAATTTTATTTTTAAATTTAATGCTAGTTAATATTCTGTCACTGAAATAACTTGATGATCAAAATTTCTAGCGTATTTATAAAACTAATTTCACCAAAACGCGTAAAGATTTCTTGCGGTTTTTGTGTCACTTTGCTTTCTTGCCCATAAATTTTATACGTCAAATTTCATTATTCGTTATATTTAGTACGCGTTCGGAATATTGTGCTAATTGTCATTTTACGCTGGATTTTTTACCGTGGTTACATGGGATTGGAAAAGTATTTCGACTAGAATCATTCTAAAAATTCTTTTTCTGTGGCTCTCAAATGAAATTTTCCTGCCTATTCAGGAGAATATGCAAATTGTGAAAATGAATAATTTTAAAAGCAATTTAATAATAAAGCCCCAACTATTACTACGTTTCCATGACAGCTTGAGTACTCGAAGGCTTGAAAATCTCAAGAACTCGAGCGCGTATATGCTCTGCCTACTTGAAGCGGTATATTAGCTTGAACTGAGCTTGAGCTCTTTAGCTGTCATTTGAAGTTACTATTATATTTCTTCCTTTTATGGTGCTTTTATTTCTTCATAAATATTTTTGTCTTCTCATATTCCCACACATTACCTTTAGACACATTTACAGGCCTAACTCTTTCGCAATTTCGAGCACTCAAGCTTTCAAGCTCGGTTTACATGACAAGCACTCGAGCCGATCACAAAAATCTTTTTGATCGACTCCAGTCGAGCTGCTTGCGTTTACATTTGTACTTGAAGTACGCTTCAAGTAAGCTTCAAGCTGTCATGGAAACGCACTATATATTGCACGTAAGAAACGCACGTCATCTCGGCGCTCTCATGGAAATTAATGTGTTCGGCCATATTGGACGTACGTCAGTCATATTTTATTTCGTTAAGTTTCGTTAAACATAAAAATGGGAAAAGAACCGCGCTCTACGTACGTTTTGTGAGATGGTAGTTACATCGATGAAAGCTAATTTTTTGTTGTTGTTTTGCGGTTTTTAAAGAAAAAATAGTATGGAAAATGTTGTGGTTCAAATACATGATAGCGATTTTGATGAGAAATTTATTATAATTGAAAATAAACACGATTATTAATAATATGCAAATATTAATAGCCTAGTTTTAATAGTCAATGAATAATATTCAAGCATTTTAATAATTTTAAACTTTGAAGTCTCTCCTAATACGCAAACCAATTAGTCGGTTTTGCGTTTGACGAAATTTACGCACGTCGATTGACGTGCGTTTCTTACGTGCATTATAGTTGGGCCTTAAGGCCTATTCTGAACTCCGCTGTGTGTTACGCTGTGCTGTTCAGCTAAGCAGCTTTTCCGCTGAGTGCGCTGGATGCGCCCTGGCAACATACGATTGTACGAAAAACCAGCGGAATCGATTCCGGCGGAGTTCAGAACGGGCCTGATTAACATTTTAACAGTAAAAAGAACTGTAAATTAATGTTATTACTAATGTACTTTAATTTTAATAATAAACTCCCTTTCCAGTTAGGTGTTACATGGCAACCAAAGATCTCAACCAAACAAAGGTGTGTTCGATGACTCAGCTTAAGATTGAGCAGAAAAAGTCAGCAATTTGCGTTCTTTGAGACCTCTTGACAGATCTTTAAACCTGAAACAGAATCAATGCAGTGCAGTATACTGCACTGCCTGTCAAAGTCTGGTTTTGTGCTTTTTTATTACTCGGCACACGATTGCATTTAGCGCAATAAGCAGCAGAATACTGCACTGCGGTGAGGTTAGAAAATTAAACTTCAAATTTTCATAGCTGTGGTAGTGTGGCAGTAATCTGCAAAGAAAACAAAGCAAACAAAATGAATTTTTAAACTGTTAAAACCGCCAATAACAAAATATTTCTTAAATTTCTCCGCACCATGTTTTCGAAATTAACAATATGGCCTCGATTCCCGAAAACGACGGATCGGGAACTCCCGCGGTGATTGAGACTACCTTCACGTGAAGTTCACGGTTGCTAGCGATGCTTCAATACGCCGGGAGTAGAGTAGTGCCATATTAAACTGCGGAATTAAAACTCCGAAAATAAATCAGCTGGTTTTTTGACAAATGGGAAATGTCAAAGTAGACATTTGAAATTTGTGGGAAATAATTTTGATTTTGCGTGAAAGTTTTATTTTTAACTAATTCGTGCCCATTAGTTAATACGTTCGGTCAACATGATGTGTTCGGTCAACATCGGTGTGTTTCCTTAGGCCCATTTTACACGATGAAACACAAAACATAAAGTTTCCAGCAAGCTTAGGCTAGGGGTGAGAGAGGGCTTGAGGGGACGTGAAATTTTGCCACCAAACTTTTGGAAGCAACTTTGCGGAAACAGTTTGACAGCTTCAGGTTTGTTGTTGTTTTTTCTCTGATTTCTTTGTAAAAAAGAGAAATGAGAAGTTTACTCATGTAGACACCGATGAAGTTTTTGAGGAAACTCCAAAAGGGAATTAGCGATTGCAGGCAACTTTGTTTCGTTTCGTGTTTCATCGTGTAAAATGAGCCTTAGTGTATTTTATAATAGTGCAACTGTTCTGAAAGTGATTTTATTGGGATACATTCAGAAACGAATCCCTTACATTATGGCCACTTAATGAGAAAAAATAGGTCTGTTCCCGTACTTTCTGCATTCTGTCACTTACTGCAAGTTGCTTATGGAGAGGTGGGGATGAAATAAAGAAAGTACAGGAACATGTTTCTGCAGATTCTGCAGTTTTTCTGAAATCGAAAAGAAGAACGGTTATTCTTTTGTTTTTAATCTGTTTTAGAGCACTTTACAAACATCTAACGTTTACAACGAACACGGGAATGCCAGTTTTGACATTTCCATATTTCAAAAAATTGCTGCAGCAGGTTACAGCAGCTCGTAGCTTCTGCAAGTTTCTGCTTCTTACTGCAAGGTGGGGAAATGAGTATGGCGGCTGCAGTATAAGTACAGGAACAGAATTCTGTTAAGTAATTCGAAGCAACTTGCAGATTCTGCACTTTCTGCAGGTACGGGAACAGACCTAATGATAAGTTGAAAGCAACTGGAAGTCGCAAGGTCGAAGGTTTTGAACTTTTCGCCTATGCTGCAGGTGGAGGTGCATCTAAAAGGGATTTTTTTTATATTGTTTTGAAGCATTTTAGTACTTTACTGTTTTTTAAGGTAAAAAAAACATCAGGACGTTTGCCAATGGAATCATGTGGAGGAGGCAACAATTAATCTAAAAAGGCTGCTTTTATTTAACTTTCTCCATAGAGTGTGATGGACCTTTGAAAGAGGAACTATTTTTTTTTAATGCAATTATAATTTAATTTATTATAAATTGTAAAATGCAATTATAAATTATATATATGAATTTATTTTTGTTATTTTTATTTATTTATGCTTTTTATTATATAATACATCAAATCACTCTACAAGTTTAATCCGCTACAATTTTCTCGCGGATTTCAAACGTCAAATTCTCTCAAGCAAATCTGCAATCGCGTATTGCATAATCGCGTGAGTCTTCACTCCGAATTTTTTCGGTAATGAAATCAGCAACCGCGGAATAGGGAATCGCAAAGTGTCAAATCCGCACTCACTTCCGATTCGCCCGGATTCGGGAATCGAGGCCAATAAATTTGACGTTTCACTTGATTTGACAAACACTGAACTGTATTGATTTCGTTATAAGACGCAGTGCCGTAATTTTTGACAAACAGTAAAAAACACTGCATACTGCACACTGCGTTGATTCTGTTTCAGGCTTTACTGCTCCCAATTGCCTTGCTCTGTGTTTTTTGAGCCTGCTCTTCGTTGAGAATTCTCATTTTTTCTGCTCCACCAAATTTGCAAGAGCATCCAAAACCTGCGGATTCAAGTGCGATGGAAACATGGTATAAAATGAAATCGCCTTTCGGAGGAGATTTCAATGAAATCTCGATCGAAATCTTGGTAATGACTAAGCAGCCTATTCAGCAAGTGTACATAGTTTGGGGAAATTTCTCAGCTGTAAAAAATTTTGACAGTACGAATTTGTCATTTTTAAATTCTCTATCTTTAACGTTTAAAATGGAGCTGGATAAAACGATTTGGCGAAAACCAAATGTGTTTCCATCGCAGTTTTCGCTTGTCATAACAAAATTGCACATCAAATTTTAAAAACCTAATTATATCAACAAAACTGAGGAATTTGGAAAGAATAGGCTGTAAAATAAGGAAAAAATATAAACATTCATTTAAGCTCCATTTTAAACGTTGAAGATAGAAAATTTAAAATTGACAAATTCGTACTGTCAAAATTTTTTACAGCTGAGAAATTTCCCCAAACTGAGTACACTTGCTGAATAGGCTGAATAGTCATTACCAAGATTTCGATCGAGATTTCATTGAAATCTCCTCCGAAAGGCGATTTCATTTTATATGCTAAAACATGAGATTTCAAACGAGATTTCGTCCGAAATCCTCATTTTTGCCGAAATCGGAAGATTTCGAGTGCGATGGAAACATGGTAATAAATGAATGTTTATATTTTTTCCTTATTTTACAGCCTATTCTTTCCAAATTCCTCAGTTTTGTTGCTATAATTAGGTTTTTAAAATTTGATGTGCAATTTTGTTATGACAAGCGAAAACTGCCTGGTGTGATGGAAACACATTTGGTTTTCGCCAAATCGTTTTATCCAAAACCTGCGGATTTCAAGTGCGATGGAAACATGGTATTATTATTTTTGTTTTGACAATTGTCAAATTGAAAACAGGAAAAATCGGAAATTTGATTTATGAATGATTTGTTCGAAAAATACTTGGAAATATTGAATAATACACATTAATTTTTATAAAAAATTGCATTTCGATGCTATTATTATTATTATTTATTGGACAGAGTACACAAGATTACAATCTTTTAAAGTACAAAGCAAACTGTGAATAATCCTAAATTCTTACAACTAGCTTAATATTGTTACGTTTTTATGGCTTAACGGATTCGTAGGATTAATTAAGGAATACACTTTTTAATTATCCACACAATAACTTATTTATCACAAACCAAAACACAAACACAATTCTTACAGTTCACTATAATCACTTTTAATGCACTATTGAATTCTATCTATCGCGTTATAGTTCACTTTAAATCACTACTTTTCACTGTTCTCACTTTAAAACACTTTTATCGCCTTTTAAATCAAAACTGACTCTTTCAGCGAATGTAAGCCCCTTTTATATCCAAGCTCCACCTTTATCTAACTTCTGGAACCTTCGTCCCTCTTCTCGAGCCTAGTAGTATGTTCTTTTCTTTTCGTCCAGAAGCTTGAAGTTGTCTTCACTTATCGCGCGTTCCAATTTTATTTTAGTACATAAATCATTAGTTCAGATATCAACCAGAGTTGTTACCGACAATCGTTGATTATGCTTTTAACAAACAGATGGCGCATAAATCATCACATTGCTCCCTTCTGGGGATGAGGGGGCGTCGTCTTGGTCTTCTTCACTCCGAGAATCTTACATACTTCTTGAAAAACTTGAGATTCAAAGTTTCTCCTTTGCTCAGAGGGAAGCTCATGAGGAACACCAAATCTGCAGATCCAATTGTTCACTAATTCCTCTGCAACAATGATTGCTTCCTGATTTGGAATGGCATATGCTTCGGGCCACTTACTGAAGTAGTCCATGATCACCAAAATGTAACGATTTCCTCGGTCTGACACCGGAAAAGGTCCCGCCACATCGATTGCGATTCTTTCAAATGGGGCTCCCACGTTGTATTGCTGCATTTCTCCTTTTGTTCTTACTCGAGGGCCCTTGCTGCTGGTACAAGTTGTGAATTTTCGGCACCAGTCTGCAACATCGTCTCACATGTGAAGCCAATAGTATCTATCTCTTATTTTTGCCAAAGTTTTATTGACTCCCAGATGTCCTCCTGATGGGCCATTATGACACTCCTCGAGAATATCTCTTATTCTAACGCGAGGGACTAATATCTGCATTCGATGAGAGGTACCGTCAGCGGTTTCCCATTTGCGCTTTAATACTCCTCGCTCAATGTACAAGGAATCCCATTGGGCCCAATAGCTCTTCAGGGTCTCGCTCCTCTCAGCAATGTCCTTCCATTCAGGCTTTTCCTCGTATTCCTTCCATGTCAGAATTGAAGAAATATCCGGGTCGTCGCGTTGGGCGTCTCGGAGTTCCTGGTCATCCCTCGTATCGATGACACACTGGATACTCTCTCTGGAGCTAAATTGTTTTCTACCTTGGATCTTAAGAGCGGCTACTGGCAAGTCGAAATTCACCCGGAGGACCGAGAAAAGACAGCCTTCTCTGTAGAAACGGCCTGTGGCAGTTTACAGTCATGCCGTTTGGACTGTGTAATGCTCCAGCTACATTCGAACGACTGATGGAATGCGTCTTGCGAGGACTGACATGGAAGACTTGTTTGGTTTATTTGGACGATATCATCGTCGTTGGAAAAAATTTCAAGGAACATCTGGGCAATCTACGAGAGGTTTTCCAAAAGTTGAGAACAGCCCAACTGAAACTCAGCCCTAAAAAGTGCGTACTGTTCAGAGACCAAGTCAACTATCTTGGACATGTGGTTTCATCCAATGGAGTTCAAACAGATCCTGAGAAAATAACAGCGGTTAAGAATTGGCCCACACCGAAGGATAACCATGAACTTCGAAGCTTTCTGGGACTTGCCACCTATTATAGGCGTTTTGTCAGGAATTTTGCCGACAAGGCTAAGGAATTACATAAACTGACAGAAAAAGGAAAACCATTTATCTGGACAGAAAAGTGCGAGAAAAGTTTCAACACACTAAAACGAGGACTTTGCCAAGCACCAATACTCACATACCCGAAGCCAGGCGAAAGATTAATATTGGACACAGACGCGAGTAATGTCGGGATTGGTGCAGTGCTATCACAAAACTTCGACAGACAGGAAAAGGTCATAGCTTATTACAGTAGAGCGCTGTCAAATTCGGAGCGGAATTACTGTGTCACAAGAAGGGAACTATTGGCAATCGTGGACTCAACTAAACACTTCCACAAGTATCTCTATGGGCAAAACTTCATCCTTCGAACGGATCATGCAGCATTAAAATGGCTGATGCAATTCAAAAATCCTGAAGGACAAGTGGCAAGATGGATCGAGAGACTTCAGTCCTACGACTTCAATATAGGCCACAGAAATGGAAGGAACCATGGAAATGCAGATGCACTCTCCCGGCGACCATGCGTACCAGACTGCAAACATTGTGGACGTATCGAGGAAAAGTGTCAAAGGACGACAGTCGAGCCAACGACAGGATGGAATGACCAGGGACTCCGAGACGCCCAACGCGACGACCCGGATATTTCTTCAATTCTGACATGGAAGGAATACGAGGAAAAGCCTGAATGGAAGGACATTGCTGAGAGGAGCGAGACCCTGAAGAGCTATTGGGCCCAATGGGATTCCTTGTACATTGAGCGAGGAGTATTAAAGCGCAAATGGGAAACCGCTGACGGTACCTCTCATCGGATGCAGGTATTAGTCCCTCGCGTTAGAATAAGGGATATTCTCGAGGAGTGTCATAACGGCGCATCAGGAGGACATCTGGGAGTCAATAAAACTTTGGCAAAAATAAGAGATAGATTCTATTGGCTTCACATGCGAGACGATGTTGCAGACTGGTGTCGTAAATGCACAACTGTGCCAGCAGCAAGGGCCCTCGGGTAAGAACAAAAGAAGAAATACAGCAATACAACGTGGGAGCCCCTTTTGAAAGAATTGCAATTGATGTGGCGGGACCTTTTCCGGTGTCAGACCGAGGAAATCGTTACATTTTGGTGATCATGGACTACTTCAGTAAGTGGCCCGAAGCATATGCCATTCCAAATCAGGAAGCAATCACTGTTGCAGAGGAATTAGTGAACAATTGGATCTGCAGATTTGGTGTTCCTCATGAGCTTCATTCTGACCAAGGCAGAAACTTTGAATCCCAAGTTTTTCAAGAAGTATGTAAGATACTTGGAGTGAAGAAGACCAGGACGACGCCCCTTCATCCCCAGTCCGATGGAATGGTAGAGCGATTCAACAGGACAATGCTAGAACACCTAAGGAAAGTTGTTAGTGAGCACCAGCGTGGCTGGGACAGTTACATCCCTATATTTCTAATGGCATATCGGACAGCGGTTCATAATTCCACAGGACAAACCCCTTGTAGTGTGATTTTTGGAAGACAACTCCGGCTGCCAAGCGACTTGAAATTTGGGACACCTGTTGAAAGCAACGAGTCTACTGGCGGTTATACAGGTGAACTTCGTGATCGACTCGCAGATATCCATCAGCTTGCAAGGAAGAATCTTAAGATAGCCAGTGACAGGATGAAAACTAGGTACGACCTCCGAGCAAACTGTAGCGGATACCAGGAAGGTGATCTCGTTTGGCTGTTCAACCCTCGACGACGAAAAGGCAAGTCTCCGAAACTTCAGCGCCAGTGGGAGGGGCCCTATAAAATCATAACACGGATCAACGATGTTGTCTACAGGATTCAACAAGGACCCAAAGCCAAGAAGAAGATTGTGCACATAGACAGGCTGTGGCCATATCATCAGCCGGATCCAGGATGAACCACTGTTCAGGACGAACAGTCCTAAGAAGGGGGCAATGTGATGATTTATGCGCCATCTGTTTGTCAAAAAGCATAACCAACGATTGTCGGTAACAAGTCTGGTTGATGTCTGAACTAATGACTTATGTACTAAACTAAAATTGGAACGCGCGATAAGTGAAGACAACTTCAAGCTTCTGGACGAAAAGAAAAGAACATACCACTAGGCTCGAGAAGGTTCCAGAAGTTAAATAAAGGTGGAGCTTGGATATAAAAGCGGCTTGCAGGCGCTGAGAAAGTCAGTTTTGATTTAAAAGGCGATAAGTGTTTTGAAGTGAGAACAGTGAAAAGTAGTGATTTGAAAGTGAACAATAAAGCGATAGATAGAATTTAATAGTGCGAGATAGTAAATTTGAAAGTGATTATAGTGAACTGTAAGAATTGTGTTTGTGTTATTAAATTGTGTTTTGTTTCGTAATAAATAAATTTTGTGTGGATAATTAAAAAGTGTATTCCTTAATTAATCCTACGAATCCGTTAAGCCGGAAAAACGTAACCAATAGTAAAAAAAGTTAAAAATTTTGATCTAACTTTCATTTGGTGCTGCTGTAATGGGTTTGCCAGCTTGATAGACCAAAAGAACATACCACTAGGAGCTATAAAATGGACGAATGTTCCAGAAGTTAGATAAAGGTGGAGGTTGGAGGTATAAAAGCAGCTTGCAGGCGTTGAGGAAGTCAGTTTTTGATTTGAAACGTGACGAAAGTGTTCTAAAGCGATAACAGTTAAAAGTGGTGATTTGAAAGTGAATTATAAAGCGATAGATAGAATTAAATAGTGCGAGATATTAAATTGAAAGTGCTTATAGTGAACTATAAGAATTGTGTTTGTGATTAAATTGGGTTTTGGTTTGTAATAAATAAATATTTGTGTACAACATTGAAGAGAAGTGGCGAAGCGACGTCTCCCTGTCGGACACTCATTTGAATCGGGAACTCCTCGGATAAGTCGCTTCGAATATGAACGCTGCTAGTTGAACCATCGTATGAAGCCTGGAAAAGTTGGATGATTCTCAATGACACGTTAGGTTTCCAAGAATCTCCACAAGTTGTTCCAATCGATGCAATCGAAAGCGGATTTGAAATCGATGAAAACGACGACAGTTTGTTTGCCGCAACGAATTATTTCTTCCATTAGCTGACGGAGTGCGAATATTTGATCAATGCATCCTCAATGTGGACTAAATCCCGCTTGTTCTTCCCGGCTCGTTTGCTCTCGATATTTCTGAGGCCTCGACTGTATGATTTTCGTAAATACTTTGCCGACGCGACGATCGAAAGAAGGCTAATACCGCGATAGTTCGTGTTTTTCCGACTGTCGTCTTTCTTCCAAAATTGGGACAACAATCGCTTTTTTCCACGCCGAAGGGACCTGAACCGGATGCCATATGTCTGTTGTGAGGAGATGAAGTCGTTGTGATAAAACATCACCTCCGGCTTTGATTATCTCAGTTACTTGATCTATTCCCGGCGCTTTTCCATTTTTCAGCGATTTTATTTCCATCTTCACCACGATAATTGTCGGTTCGGTATCGAGAAACTGATTCGTCGGCTGTTCGGGTGCTGGACCTTGCGGCGGATCGTGGTTGTGCACCTGGTGGAAGAATTATCTCCACCGTTGCAGGCGTTCATGGAAGAAATTTCTTGAAAGGACCCCGCACAAATTATATGGAAACGTGCTTTCGGTCAAATTGGCTAGAATTTTACTATGTTGTAGCTGACATCGTCTTGATCAAAAGTGTTCATGGGCACGAAACTCAAAAATTAGATCTTTTCGGTTTTTCAGGTACTTTTAGGATTTACCTCTCTTTTGCCTCCCACGGCCCCAAAAGAAGTCGTAGGAGGCTCAAAGACCCCTCAATATTTTCGTAACGGTACCTACTATTAATAAAAAATACCAGAAAAATCCCCCATTGCCACTAAGGGGGCCAGGGGGCGGTCCGTATGGGTGCAACAGGTAAAATGCACTTATGCACCTTTTAAAGTTGGAATTGAGAATTTTTTGATGCACCTACAAATTAGTGGTGGGCAAAATGGCTCTTTTCAGTGAACTGGTTCTTTTGGTTCCGCTCACTAAAAAGAACCATTCAAAAGATCCGTTCATTCGGTTCATTGGCCTTAAATATGGTGAAAACGTCAAAACATGGAGTGCCCTAAAACACAACTACGAACAAACACATAATTTCAATAAAATACTAAACATCATTTTTGCTAGTGATAAGAGTCAATGAATTTCCTACTATAATCAAACTTTCAGTTTCAACTAATTAACTTACCTTAAGATATCATACATTTTATTCAAATAAAATTAAAACAATCCTATTTCCCTTAAATTCCCCTTTTCGTTAAATTTTATATAATCTTCCTAAGGTCGAATAATAATTTAAATTTGTATAATATCTAATTAGAACTCTCCCTAAATCTTAAATGTTGGATTTTTATATTATTTTTGCGTAATTTTACGATTAATTACGAAGATGTTCCGGGGTCTCCGAGCTTCCTACGATTTTTTTTGGGGCCGTGGGAGGTAAAATTATAAAGTGCATAAGTGCATTTTACCTGATGCAGCCATACGGACCGCCCCCTGGCCCCCTTAGAGGCAAGGGGGGATTTTTCTGGTGTTTTTTACTAATAGTAGGTACCGTTACGAAAATATTGAGGGGTCTTGGAGCCTCCTACGAATTGTTTTGGGGCCGTGGGAGGCAAAAGAGAGGTACATCCTAAAAGTACCTGATAAACCCAAAAGATCTAATTTTTGGGTTTCGTGCCCATGAACACTTTTGATCAGGACGATGTCAGCTACAACATAGTAAAATTCCAGCCAATTTGACCGAAAGCACGTTTCCATATAATTTGTGCGGGGTCCTTTATTCATTAGAGAAACCGAGCTGGTCGCAACAGAAGCAAGGGTGCCGGATAATGGCCCCTGTGCTGAAAGTCGTGTCGTGATTCGTGAAAAGTCGTTTGAGTTTAAGAAAGTGACGCTTCAGTCGAATTGCGGCTTTCAGCACAGGGGTTTAAAGTATAAATGCTAAGTTGAGTTTAGCCCCCTGAACTGAAAGTCGTTATACGAGTGAAACGCCACTTTCTTCAACTCAAACGACTTGTCGTGTCATGGCGACTCGACTTGCAGCACAGGGGTCAATGTATCGAGGGGGCGTCGGTCAACTAGACATCATCGGCTAACATCTGAAAATGTGAGATATTTCCAGAGAAAGAGCTAAGACTACCTATGACTTTCTCATGACCGTCGACAAAGACGTCAGAGATGTCTTTGGGTCGTCCATTAATTACGTGTGGCGTTTTTAGGGCAGAAGGGATCTAGCCGAATCTCAAGTGGGGAGGTCTCGGCAAATATCACGTAATTTTTCTCCTCAAGAAACAGTATAAAATGGCTAGAAAGCTGGGTGAAATTAGGTAAAACATGTTTTGCCCTCCATCCACTTACAGGCCGCCGATAGGTCGATAAATCATCTCAAGTAATTTATGGACGACCTCTTTCATCAATCTAGTACGTGGCAGGGTTGAATGTCGGAGCATTCATCGCAAGTTGACCCTCTAGGTGTCGAAGGTTTGCCACTAACTCGAGGGTTGAGGCATGTAAGATGAAATCCGCCTCCACATACACCATCCCAAAAAATTCCATCTCGGACGATTTCCGAAGAGCACAGCTTGCAGAACTGGTTACCCGCCATTAGAGAAAGAAAAATAATTTGAAAAAACGGGAAAACGATTAAAACCCGATTTAACCGCAAATGCAAACACAAATTTGACAAAACTGATAATAACACTTATAGCATTTTGAGTGCCAGTTCATGGGTTTAAAGTTCAAGTTATCTCTTGTACTTAAACCAAAAGATTACAATCTTATTTTAATTAAAATTAATAAATCTACAAGCAAAAACTGGGTTTGCTTAGATGATGTCCTACCAAAATTTCTGTGGAAACTATTAGTATTGTAATGAAATATATTATGTCTATTTTAAAATAATTTCGCTCACCGGCGGCAATAGTGGCACAACTCAAAAAATACGAATTTTGAGTTAGTGCGCTCTTCAACATTGCAGATATGTATTCTTTCCAGCAACAACAGCGGCATATCTTGTAATTCAGTATTCACCAACAGATTGAAGAAATTTCGCTGTTGCATTTTTTGTTTTTCTATGTAAACTGGCACTTCTCAGAAACTTCAAACCCATTTATCTCAGAACTTGATTTTTTGAGTTGTGCCACTATTGCCGCCGGTGAGCGATTTTATAAATTCTTCAGCACATCCTTAAGAGCGAGCCCTTTAACATTGTCTATTAATGGAGGAATGAGTCTAAAGCCCGACTCGATATAGCAACCAAAAGCTACAAAGTATTTAGCACCTTTAACGTAATAAGTAATAATCAATGTGTTCTTTACTCTTTTTTATTAAATTTTAAAATTTTCTTTTTTTCAATTCTTCTTTCGCTCCCGCAATTTCTTCCTTTATATTATTTCGGAACGTTCTTATAAATGATCTACAATAAGGACGTTAAGTACTATTTTACAACTATAAATACTGTTTAAAACTACCTAAATTTTTCCGGTGTCAACTGATGCAGACCTTTTTCTTCTGCAATCATTTTTGATCTAAAAAACACAGCAACCACAAGTTGAGCCGCTCGTCTAACCGGATAACTTTCTGACAGTCGTTGAACTAACTGCTCATTATTGGCAAGATATCGAAACAGTAACCTAAACACCATTATTAAAATTGAATATTCTTATATTTTTTAACCAGTTGCTGCTTAAGGCTTAGTTGATTCTTAAGTAATTCTAGTTTCTGAAGTTGTTCTTCCTTGTTAAAATCCACACCAGGCAATTGCTTTATTTGATTACGCGCACTTTCAAATCTCTTTTGTAGCTCAAGAATCTGTAATTAGGTTCAATGTTGTTTCAAAGACTTTATTAATAGCATTTATAACTTTACTTTCTGACTGCACTCCTGGGATTCCCTCTGCTTCGCTTGGTTATCCACAGGATCTTTTTCTACGCTGTAAATAACCAATTTTATTTTGCGTTTGGATTAAAGTTTAATACTAAATTTAGCATTGCATTTTTTTAAATAACATGTTTTTTTAGTTATATAATTCATGTAGCGGAATCTTTGTCTTTACCAGCGAATTATTTCGTAAATTACAGGCAGAATTTCGATGTCAAGTTGCTCAACTGTCAAAGAAGATGGAGGAACACAAATCGCAGGCTTTTTATCAACAGGTTCTGGGGATGATTGGTCCATCATAGTAATAAATAGCTATTTTAACATGTTTTAAAGCCAAAAATTATATTCGAAAGCTCTTTAATTTAGAAAATTCATTTATTCGTCGAAGAAATATTTTGGTGCGATACATAACCTCTTGAAAAGATAATAAAGCGAAGTTGGTTGTAGTTTTAGGATAAAAAAGTTAAAAACTGCTGTACCAGAGTTTTGTGTAATTTGGATTAGATCTTATATTAAAGTTTTAAAATTTTATCCTGAACTAATAATTTATTTAGGCTGTTGTACACAAGATTTACATCTTTTTTCGTACCTACATATGTACATATTTATAATTATAATTCTAAGCTTATCATAATCTAGTTTCTATATCTAATTAGCAAAATTAAGAGAAAAAAAAGAAAAAGAAAAACAACCTTCAATTAATATTACAGAACACAAGAAAGGTCAAAAGGTAAAGGAAGTAAATGTGGAAATAAAGGAGAGCGAAAGTTAGAGAAAAGAAGTACTAGGTAGAAGAAGATAGAAAGAGAGAAGCTTGTCTTCTGAAGGCTCTGGCTGTGCCTATTCTTTGAATAGAGTTCGGAAGATTATTCCAGAGTCTGAGGGAGTGCACAAAGAAAGAACGACTACCAATTAGGGAATGATGTGCGGGAATTAGAAATTTAATTGAGCGCAGGGATTGGAGAGGCGTCAGAAAGGTAGGGAGGGCTCTTGGCGTAGAAAGCTTTATGCAGGAGGACCAAAGCCATGATATCAATAAAGCGAAAGATGCCACAACCCAACAAGGAGTTTTGGAAACCAGACACATGATCAGATCTTCTTAGGTTGTAAATGAACCTTAAGCAATCATTAAATGCAACTTTGAGACGCTGACGACAGGATGAGTCGAACGATATGTATATGAGAGACCCGTAGAGAAAGTGTGGCAGGATGAGGGACTTAACAAGCTTGGACCGGATAGATGAGGATAAAAGACTGGAATAGAGCCAAAGTTTGCGTAATCCTTACTAATATTATAAATGCGAAAGTAACTCTGTCTGTCTGTCTGTCTGTCTGTCTGTTACGCTTTCACGCCTAAACCACTAAACCGATTTAGATGAAATTTGCAACAGACATAGTTTAGACCTTGGAGACGGACATAGGCTACTTTTTATGGAGAACTAAAGGGTTGAAGGGGGTGAAATGGGGTTCAATAAGTTGCAAGGGGATTTTTTTCTATTGTATAAAAAGTAACTGACTGACAGACAACGCACAACTTAAACCGCTAGAGCTAAAGGGCTGAAATTTTGACTGTGCATCCCTATAATGGCGTGGACATCCACTAAGAAGCGATTTTTCGAAATTCATCCCCTAAGGGAGTGAAATGGGGTTTATCCAAACCGCTGGAGCTATAGGGCTGAAATTTGGACAGTGCATCCCTATAATGGCGTGGACATCCACTAAGAAGCGATTTTTCGAAATTCATCCCCTAAGGGGGTGGAATGGGGTTTATCCAAACCGTTGGAGCTTTAGGGCTGAAATTTTGACAGTGCATCCCTATAATGGCGTGGATATCCACTAAGAAGCGATTTTTCGAAATTCATCCCCTAAGGGGGCGAAATGGGGTTTACCCAAACCGCTGGAGCTATAGGGCTGAAATTTTGACAGTGCATCCCTATAATGACGTTTACATCCACTAAAAAGCGATTTTTCGAAATTCATCCCCTAAGGGGGTGAAATGGGGTTTATCCAAACCGTTGGAGCTATAGGGCTGAAATGTTGACAGTGCATCCCTATAATGGCGTGGACATCCACTAAGAAGCGATTTTTCGAAATTCATCCCCTAAGGGGGTGAAATGGGGTTTATCCAAACCGTTGGAGCTATAGGGCTGAAATGTTGACAGTGCATCCCTATAATGGCGTGGACATCCACTAAGAAGCGATTTTTCGAAATTCATCCCCTAAGGGGGTGAAATGGGGTTTATCCAAACCGCTGGAGCTATAGGGCTGAAATTTGGACAGTGCATCCCTATAATGACGTTTACATCCACTAAAAAACGATTTTTTGAAATTCATCCCCTAAGGGGGTGAAATGGGGTTTATCCAAACCGTTGGAGCTATAGGGCTGAAATTTTGACAGTGCATCCCTATAATGGCGTGGACATCCACTAAGAAGCGATTTTTCGAAATTCATCCCCTAAGGGGGTGGAATGGGGTTTATCCAAACCGTTGGAGCTTTAGGGATGAAATTTTGACAGTGCATCCCTATAATGGCGTGGACATCCACTAAGAAGCGATTTTTCGAAATTCATCCCCTAAGGGGGTGGAATGGGGTTTATCCAAACCGTTGGAGCTTTAGGGCTGAAATTTTGACAGTGCATCCCTATAATGGCGTGGATATCCACTAAGAAGCGATTTTTCGAAATTCATCCCCTAAGGGGGCGAAATGGGGTTTACCCAAACCGCTGGAGCTATAGGGCTGAAATTTTGACAGTGCATCCCTATAATGACGTTTACATCCCTTAAAAAGCGATTTTTCGAAATTCATCCCCCAAGGGGGTGAAATGGGGTTTATCCAAACCGTTGGAGCTATAGGGCTGAAATTTTGACAGTGCATCCCTATAATGGCGTGGACATCCACTAAGAAGCGATTTTTCGAAATTCATCCCCTAAGGGGGTGAAATGGGGTTTATCCAAACCGTTGGAGCTATAGGGCTGAAATTTTGACAGTGCATCCCTATAATGGCGTGGACATCCACTAAGAAACGATTTTTCGAAATTCATCCCCTAAGGGGGTGAAATGGGGTTTATCCAAACCGTTGGAGCTATAGGGCTGAAATTTTGACAGTGCATCCCTATAATGGCGTGGACATCCACTAAGAAGCGATTTTTCGAAATTCATCCCCTAAGCGGGTTTACCCAAACCGCTGGAGCTATAGGGCTGAAAGTTTGACAGTGCATCCCTATAATGACGTTTACCTCCACTAAAAAGCGATTTTTCGAAATTCATTCCCTAAGGGAGTGAAATGGGGTTTATCCAAACCGTTGGAGCTATAGGGCTCAAATTTTGACAGTGCATCTCTATAATGGCGTGGACATCCACTATAAAGCAATTTTTCGAAATTCATCCCTTAAGGGGGTGAAATAGGGTTTATCCAAACCGCTGGAGCTATAGAATTGAAATTTTAACAGTGCATCCCTATAATGACGTGGACATCCACTAAAGAGCGATTTTTCGAAATTCATCCCCTAAGGGTGTGAAATGGGGTTTATACAAACCTCTAAAGCTATACGGCTGAAATTTTGACAGTGCATCCCTATAATGACGTTTACATCCACTAAAGACCGATTTTTCGAAATTCATCCCCTAAGGGTGTGAAATGGGGTTTTTACAAACCGCTAAAGCTATAGGGCTGAAATTTGGACAGTGCATCTCTATAATGGAGTGGACATCCACTATAAAGCGATTTTTCGAAATTCATCCCCTAAGGGGGTGAAATGGGGTTTATCCAAACCGCTGGAGCTATAGGGCTGAAATTTTGACAGTGCATCCCCTTAATGACGTGGACATCCACTAAGAAGCGATTTTTCGAAATTTATCCCCTAATGGGGTGAAATGGGATTAACCCACACCGCTGAAGCTGGAGGGCTCTAATTTTGACCGTGCATCACTACAATGACGTGGGCATCCACTTAGGGACGATTGAAATTTATCCCCTAAGGGGGTTAAATGGGGTTAAGAGAAACCGCTGGAGCTAAACGGCTGAAATTTTGACAGTGCATCGTGGACATTTACTAAATTCATCCCCTAACGGGGTAAAATTTGGTTTACCAAACTACTGGAACTACAGGGTTGAAATTTGGACAGTGCATCCCTATAATGACATGGACATCCACAAAGATCACTTTTTTTGATGACATATACATGCCAATCTACTTTAAAACTTGCAGATTTGTTGAGGAGAGGTGATATTCGCAGTAATTTGTTTACCATATTTATTAAAAAAATGCACTATAATAAACCCTTTTTAGGGATAATAACAGCTGACTTTTTTGTTGGTTTTTTTTAAGGAAAACATTGCACATAATAAACAGTTTTTAAAGGCGTTGCAAGGCACGCGGGTCTTATGCTAGTGTTCCATATATCTTCGAGAGCATAAGTGAAACGTGTTTGCAACAGGAAAGTTTGGAGTTGATAACAATTCCAAGATTATTGACACAGTCAACAACGGGAAGCGAAATATTATTGAGTAGAAGAGATGCAACGTTTCCAAGGGACAAAGAGCGTCGAGTAAGGAACAGAACTTGGGATTTATTAGGATTTAATTTAAGGAAATTTAAGGAGCACCATTCATTAATTCGGGATAATGTACTATTGAATTCCGAAATACATTGTTCGATCTGGTTAGGATTACATGAAGTATACAGCTGGAGATCATCAGCATAAAGATGGAAGGAGCAATTATGGATAACAGCAGGAAGATCATTAACATACAGCGAAAAGAGAAGGGGACCAAGTACAGAGCCTTGCGGAACTCCAAGGGACACAGGTAGGAATGAGGATATAGCATTGTTAAGGCGAACACATTGAAGCCTATTAAGTAGAAAAGAAGCGAAGAGTCGAATGACAGAAGAGGAAAAGTGATAGAGTCGGCTAAGTTTGGAGAGCAGAAGGGAGTGAACCACAGAATCAAATGCCTTAGAGAAATCTAAAAGGACCAGTATGGCAAAGTCACCAATGTCGAGTGCAGAACGCAAATCAGTCGTTACCTTTAATACTGCCGTTTCACAACTATGGGATCTACGGAAGCCAGACTGGTATTTAGAGAGGAGGTTGTTAGACTCAAGATATCGTAGTACTTGTATATAGAGAATTTTTTCAAAGGCTTTGGCGAGAAAAGGAAGAATACTGATGGGACGAAAATCAGTTATGTCATCGGGAGGCGATTTTTTAGGTAAAGGAATCACTATGGCTTTTTTCCAAAGCGACGGAACTTGAGAAGTTGTCAAGCAGTAATTGAAGATATGCGTTATAGTTTCTGCGATTAGTGGCGATAGAAGCTTAAGAAAACGGGGAGATAGATTATCCCAGCCAATGCTATAAGTGTGTTTTAAACTGTCCAAATAAAAATTTGCCGTTCACAAACTTCTAATTCACATTTTTAATTTTTTTGGGTGGGATATCACTCTTTTTTGTTTTAATACATTCTAAAATAAATAATCTTTTGTATAAAGAAATATTATGGATTTAATTGTTCATTATATTTTTTTACTTATTTTATAAGTAGGTACATAACAACAAAATGCCGGAATTCAAATTAATATTATTGCCTTTATAAAAAATAAACATAAGATCCTTTCGCGTTTCTCTGCCAAGATTTTTCCTGCACTATGGAATCATTGATCCATAACCAGCTCGATTTTTGTCTCAACATGCTGATGTAATGACCTTGTTTCTGTATGGAATATAACACTAATCATAATTTGAACCTCCTATATGCAATTTTGCAGACGTGACAGCGTTGATATCGCATTGCTCAAATTTAATAAACTTTTTATTATTCAGTTCGAATAATTTTAGTTGTATGATGAGAACAGGTGCTACCAAAATCATTTCCGATTTACGAATCTTTTGAGTGTACGAACGACTAACCATTTTTATATGAACACTTTTTGCTAATCATCGAATGCCATCTGGCATCAAAAGTGCGAGTAAAAATTTATCGAATAACTAGTAACGATATATTGAGGATATACTATATTGTTTATTGTCTTTTACTTATGATACCCTTTCATTTCATACCCATGTCGATAGAGTTGTGAAGAAAATGGTAAACCGCCCTCTTGAGTCGGCCGCCATGGATCTAACCATAATTGAGTATACTATATCGCTTATGGTATTCTACTTATGATACCCTTTCAAGATACCCATGTCGAGGGGGCGGTGAAGAAATGGTAATCTGCCATCTTGAGACCGCCGATATGGATTGTACGACATAGCTTATTGTTTTTTACTTATCATACCCTTTCATTTGATACCTTTGTCGAGGGGGTGATAAAGAAAATGGTAATGCATCCTCTGGAGATGGCCGCCGTGGATCTTACTATATATTGAGTAAACTATATTATTTATTGTATTCTTCTTATCATTCCATTTTATTTGATACCCATGTTGAGGGAGTTGTAAAAAGCATGATAATCCGCCTAACCATATATTGAGTATACTATATCGCTTATGGTATTCTACTCATGATACCCTTTCAATTGATACCCGTGTTGAGGGGGTGATGAAGAAGTGGTAATCCGCCCTCTTGAGATCGCCGATATAGATTTTACAACATAGCTTATTGTATTCTACTTATCATACCCTTTCATTTGATACCCATGTCGAGGGGGTGGTGAAGAAAATGGTAATGCGTCCTCTTGAGATGACCGCGGAGGATCTAACTACTTATTGAGTATACTATATTGCTTATTGTATTTTACTTATCATTCCATTTCATTTGATACCCATGTCGAGGGCGTTGTAAAGAAAATGGTAATCCGCCCTCTTGAGATGACCGCCATGAATCTAACCATATATTTAGTATTCTATATAGCTTATGGTATTCTACTTATGATATCCTTTCAATTGATACCCATGTTGCGGGGGTGGTGAAGAAGTGGTAATCCGCCCTCTTGAGACCACCGATATCTATTTTACGACATAGCTTATTGCATTCTACTTATCATACCCTTTCATTTGATACCCATGTCGAGGGGGTGGTGAAGAAAATGGTAATGCGTCCTCTTGAGATGAGTATACTATATTGCTTATTGTATTCTACTTATCATTCCATTTCATTTGATACCCATGTCGAAGGGGTTGTAAAGAAAATGGTAATCCGCCCTCTTGAGATGACCGCCATGAATCTAACCATATATTTAGTATTCTATATCGCTTATGGTATTCTACTTATTATACCTTTTCAATTGATACCCATGCTGAGGGGGTGGTGAAGAAGTGGTAATCCGCCCTCTTGATACCGCCGATATGGATTTTACGACATAGCTTATTGTATTCTACTTATCATACCCTTTCATTTGATACCCATGTCGAGGGGGTGGTGAAGAAAATGGTAATGCGTCCTTTTGAGAAGGCCGCGGATGGATCTAACTATTTATTGAGTATATTATAGTGCTTATTGTATTCTACTTATCATTCCATGTCGAGGGGGTTGTGATGAAAATGGTAATCCGTCCTCTTGAGATGACCGCCCTGGATCCTAACCATATATTGAGTATACTATATCGCTTATGGTATTCTACTTATAATACCCTTTTAATTGATACCCATGTCGATAGAGTGGTGAAGAAATGCAATCCGCCCTCTTGAGACTCCTACCAGTTTAATATGAACGCTTTTTGTTAATCATCGAAATGATAGGGAATGCTCTCTGACATCAACAGTGCTGGATTCGGCTAACTTATAACGAATATGTCACATTTTTAGAAATAAAGTACAATTACGAACTATGCAAAAGTAGTAATCGGTATTTCAAAATTTAACTGTACATCTGTACTATGAACTACATATGTTTTTTATAGTACCTATCAGGGAGACTATACAAGGAGGTATAACTCCGTGTTGTCAATTTTCGTTTGATTAATGAGGGCGCCACAGTCACATGTACCCCAAAAAACATGGCCGAGTATATTCATCCGGTTGATGGCCAAGTCCGTTAACTGCTAAGATATTTTATGTTTACGCCTAACTTAAAAAATCAGCTTCTAAATTGGATTTATATCGATATCATTTTTCGTATTTAACCAATTTGTGAATTTTCCAATGAATTTTTATTATTTTCCAATGAATTTTTTTTGCATTGATTCATTTTCGGGTAAAATTCAGCTAACTTCATGTGGGGCACGTCAGCTTTAAGCGACATCTGTGGCAAACAATGAACTAGAAGTTTAGTTTCTGCTACCCATCCATTTCCGGTTATTTTTCCGATAAGAGTAAAGCCCTGACCTAATATTCCGTACCGTACCGTAACCGTAAGTACCGTAACCTACGAACATAAGTGTTCATATGGCACCGACCTAAATTGACTTAATAAACTTGCCGAATGTTCGTTAAATTCTCGAATGGTCCGTAATGGTGCCGTAAGAATGGCACAAAACCTTAGCATCCGTTAGCTATTTAAAAAACTTGTTCACATTTTAACAATTTTTTTAAAAATTGGAACAGTAAATGACTTGAAATATTATAATTATTACCCTACACAACAATCTTTCAAATTTCCATTTCCTTTTGACGTGACAACGTCTATTAAAACGATGAACGCCGCCTGCATGCATGAAAAATGATGACTCATTGTCCCGTTATGTCCCGTTATCTCCCGAAGTAATTTTAAAAAATTGATCGTAGTAATCTTAAAAATTTGATTAAAATTGTCAATATTAATTAGATTAAATTATTGTCAAATTGTCAACAATAAGCAAAGCAAGCCAAACACTCTGTCTCCTAACTGGGTGCCGGTGTATAAGAAAATAGTGAACATTACACTGACGAAAACCGTGAAATGCAAACGAAAACAGTTTCCTTGCGTTCCTGCTTGTGCTATTACCATTCACAAGTCGCAAGGTGGGACGTTTACTGTTATTATCTATAATATAAAAATAAGTCGGGTTTTCCTTCCAGACGCTATAATTAGAGAACGCACGATCCGATTTCCACGGTTTTGCATTCGTTGGAAAGGTCTCGGGCTCCGTGAGGTTTATAGCAAAAAAATTTCAAAAGCAGGCGCTTGGTCCATAGCAGCCATCTCAAGAGGGCGGATTACCATTTTCTTTACAACCCCTCGACATGGATATCAAATGAAAGGTTATGGTAAGTAGAACACCAAAAGCAATATAGTATACTCAATATATCGTTTGGTCCATGGCAGTCATCACAAGAGAGCAGATGACCATTTTCTTCACAACCCATTCGAAATGGGTATCCAATGAAAGAGTATGATAAGTAGAACAATATAAGCAATATAGTATACTCAATATGTCGCTTGGTCCATAGCGGCCACCTCAAGAATGCGGATTACCATTTTCTTCACAACACCTTCGACATGGATATCGAATGAAAGAGTATGATAAGTAGAACACCATAGGCAATAAAGTATACTCAATATATCGTTTGGTCCATGGCGATCATCTCAAGCGGGCGGATTACCATTTTCTTCACAACCCCTTCGAGATGGGTATCAAATGAGAGAGTATGATAAGTAGAACACATAAGCAATATAGTATACTCAATATATATCGTTTGGTCCATAGCGGCCATCTCCAGAGGTTGGATTACCGATATTTTCACACCTCTCGATATGGATTTCAAATGAAAGGGTATGATAAGTAGAACACCATATGCAATATAGTATACTCAATATATCGTTTGGTCCATGGCGGTCATCTCAAGAGGGAGGATGATCATTTTCTTCACTCCCCCCTCGACATTGGTATCAAATGAAAGGGCATTATAAGAAGAATGCCATAGACCATGTCTTTAGATTCATGGCGGCCATCTCAAGAGGGCGGATTGCGATTTTCTTCACAACACCCGAGACATGGGTATCAAATGAAAGGCTATGAAAAGTAGAACACCATAAGCAATATAGTATACTCAATTTATAATTTGGTCCATGGCGGCCATCTCAAAAGGGCGGTTTACCATTTTCTTCACAACTCCTTCTAGATGGGTATCAAATGAGAGAGAATGATAAGTAGAACACCATATGCAATATAGTATACTCAATATATCGTTTGGTCCATAGCGGCCATCTCAAGAGTGCGGATTAATATTTTCTTCACAACCCCTTCGACATGGGTATCAAATGAAAGAGTATGATAAGTAGAACACCATACGCAATATAGTATACTCAATATATCATTTGGTCCATGGCGGTCATCTCCTGAAATCAATTTTCCCAGATTTGTTCTTTTTTCACTATAGCTTTTTCCTATCACAGACTGTGTCCTCATAATCTTATTTTATTGAAAGGCGTTGCAACGCACGCGGGTTTTTGCTAGTTTAATATAAATGATTCAACTTTATTCATAAAAGTATGCAATCATTTCATCAATGTTTTCTCATGACGTTGTCACGTTAAACTATCGTCCGTAAACCCTCTTTACAGACAACAATTTTTTTTCTAGAAATAATCATAATAAGTAGGTTAGTGTTGTAAAATACGACACCTTTTGTTGTTTTTATAAAACAATAATGTCCGTTCCAATGGGGCCCTGTACTCATTTATGAGGGCAATAAATCATTCGTAGTCGGTGGCATTTCCATGTTTAGGAAGAAATCTCTTAAATCTTTCTTTATGGTATCCATTTTGCACTTGTCACTTGCCACTTTACGTTTTCATTTAGGGCATCTGTCAAAATGCCGTAACTGAGCTCAGATTCATTCAATTTTGTTACGGTAAGGTACGGAATATTAGATCCAGGCTTTAAGGTCCAACTATAATGCACGTAAGAAACGCACGTCAATCGACGTGCGTAAATTTCGTCAAACGCAAAACCGACTAATTGGTTTGCGTATTAGGAGAGACTTCAAAGTTTAAAATTATTAAAATGCTTGAATATTATTCATTGACTATTAAAACTATATTAATATTTGCATATTTTTAATAATCGTGTTTATTTTCAATTATAATAAATTTCTCATCAAAATCGCTATCATGTATTTGAACCACAACATTTTCCATACTCTTTTTCTTTAAAAACCACAAAACAACAACAAAAAGTTAGCTTTCATCGATGTAACTACAAATCATCTCACAAAACGTACGTAGAGCGCGGTTCTTTTCCCATTTTTACGTTTAACGAAACTTAACGAAATAAAATATGACTGACGTACGTCCAATATGGCCGAACACATTAATTTCCATGAGAGCGCCGAGACGACGTGCGTTTCTTACGTGCAATATAGTTGGGGCTTTATATCTCCTTGTATAGCCTCCATGGTACCTATCGCTATCTGACACCATATACCGAGTTTCCATGGGAGTCGAGTTGAGTTGAGGTTGAGTTGAAATGACACTTCAACTCAACGACTCAACACTATGCGTTTCCATGGCTGACTTTTCTGCCTGTGTACAAACAGCTGAATGTGTACTTGTATTAAGCAAGCAGCTGTTTTTAAATTTGAC
Organism: Thereva unica; assembly: GCA_949987705.1. Taxonomy (NCBI): domain Eukaryota; kingdom Metazoa; phylum Arthropoda; class Insecta; order Diptera; family Therevidae; genus Thereva; species Thereva unica. The sequence continues at coordinate 178,859,248 of OX465281.1, read as the reverse complement.
GTAATATTTGTGTTATTATAAAATAGCGATCATGGACCATAAAATTAATTTATTGTGTTCGTTGTATAACAGAAATGTTATAAACAGGCGCGACATTTTGACTTTTTTAACATTTGACAATCCCGTTTGTAGTTGTGTGCGTGAACTCTGCTCAATCTACCTATTTTCGTTGAGTTGAGCAGAGTTGAATATCTTTAACGAAAACTCTTGACTGCGACTGTTTCCATGGAGTTCAACTCAGGTTCAACTCTGGTTGAACTCTCATGGAAACTCAGTAATAGTTGTGACTAACCACTTTTATATGAACACATTTTGTTAATCATCTAATGCCATCTGGCATCAATAGTGCGCGACTAAACGCTTTTCGACTAACTAGTAGTACCATCTCATTTATTGAGCAATTGAAATAGCTTGATAGAATAATTTTGAGTACCCACTTTTTTAGACTGAAGGAGAAAAAAATGTTCGTTTCGAAATGTAAAAAATGTAAAAAGAAAGAAAACGAAGAATGATAGGAAAAAATGGAATAATAAATTATTTATATTGTGGTTATCGGTTACAAATGAAAAATTATGTACCTACTTATATTGCTTATAAAAAGGTGATAAATCGCATAATTTTATAAAAAAAAACAGCTTGTTCTCCATTACCTAGTTTATAGCTACTCCCAAAATAATTCGAATTATGGATTATCCAAAAATTTTTACCCTATAAACGAGGTAATTCGAATTATGGCTTAAACCGAAATGTTTCGGCTTAAGCCATAGTTATAAGAATGTATTTGTAAGAACCCGATTTGTAACAAATACCCGTTTATACGCTAATTCGAAATTTCGACGTAACTTTGAGTTAAATCGATTTAATTTTTCTGCTATAAACTTGGTACATGTTTAGGCGTAAATAAGGATTTAGCTGTTTGCCCTTACGAACTCGGCAAACTACCACTTGCCTTGATTTTCCAGGGAGGCTATACAAGGAGTTAAAACTCTTATGGCGAAAATAACAGGAAATGGATGGGTAGCAGAAACTAAACTTCTAGTTCATTTTTAGCCACAGATTCGCCTAAAGCTGACGTGCTCCACATGAAGTTAGCTGAATTTGATCCGAAAATGGAAAAAAAATTCTTTGGAAATTATTAAAAATTCATTGGAAAATCCATAAATTGGTTAAATACGATAAATGGAATCGATATAAATCAAATTTAGAAGCTGATTTTTCAAGTTAGGCGTAAACATAATCTTTTTGTTTTTTATCCTTACCACGGCCGGGTCGCTTGCGCGACCCTTGATATCTTAGTAGTCAACGAACTTTGCCATCAACCGCATGGAGGCTATACAAGGAGATATAACTCTTATGGGGAAAATAACCGGAAATAGGGAATCTTACGCAAACGTAAACTCAGATGGCGCCACCGAAGTATAACGTAAACAAACAACATAACAGCAACAGCAATAAAAATATAATATCCATATACTAACCAGTGTTAAATCCTTTTTTAATATAATCTTCAGGTCTAAAGTGACCTGGACAAAGTCTTGAATATTTTGTATGTACCTTTAAACCTTTGCGACGCACAACTATTCCGCCTAGCTCCCGTACTTTTTGTTTTTAGGAAATAAATGAACCCGTAATATTATTGCAACCAAATGTACACAACACTGATGCATATTTACTAGAATATAAAATTTTATCATTGAATAACCAAAAAATCACAATAATCAAGAACTGTCTGACAGGCGACGTGCTCCACATGAAATTAGCTGAATTTTACCCATTTCGACGATTTCCTCAAAATTGTCAGCCGAAATGCAAAAAAAAATCATTGGGAATTAATAAAAAAAAATTTTTTGTCTGTAAAGATTGTTTACGGACGATAGTTTAACGTGACAAACGCTTTCAATTGGCCCGTGTAGTCCTGTTCGGGATGTTTTGCATCATTGTGGTAAGCTCACGACGTCGGTTACCCATTTCACGGGCTGATTTATTTACGTACTCTGCGCAGCTGTACTCATCCAAGATGAACTGAATGTCGATGTTAGAGTTGACTTCGACAGCAACGTACGGATTGAACTTGTTTGTCATAAGCTCGTTGAAGTTTCGTCTGAACAGCAGAGGTGGTCTGCGTAACGTTGAACGCACAATGTCGAGGTATAAAGCATATGTATGTCAAACTATTAGCTTCAAGAAAATCATCCATGCATGTGTCACCGAGAGAAATGCGCGGATCCTTGGCCTTCTGTTGCAGTGTTTGGCGGCGCCCATCAGATTGAGGCATTGGAACCAATACCCGGGTCGTGGACATTGGCCAGTACGAGATCCCGAATCTGCAAGTCGTCTCGCCTCGTTTTGTGCAGGTGAAAGAATGTTTGTGTATCTGGTTGGCGTAGATAAAATCGTTGGGGACATCATCTCGGGAAACGGAACTTAATTTTTCCACGAGTTCGATGGTTCTTGGCATATTTTCCGACACGGTCTCATGAGGGTCGTCGTTCAGCCACAATAAAATATGAGCGTGTGGACTTCCTCGGTGCTGGAACTCAATACGAAGGAAGTAGTCTTTAACGAAGTACAAGTTTTTATAGAAAGAAACTGTAATATTATTGTTGACAATTTTTGACAATTTAAATCAAATTTTTAAGACTACTACAATCAAATTTTTATGAAAATTACTACGGGACTTACGGGACTAACGGGACTAACGAGACATAACGAGACAATGAGTCATCATTTTTCGTGCATGCAGCCGGCGTTCATCGTTTTAATAGACGTTGTCACGTCAAAATTCATTGGAAAATCCATAAAATGGTTAAATACGACAAATCAGAAGCTGATTTTTCAAGTTAGGCGTAAACATAAAATATTTTAATAGTTAACGAACTTGGCCATGAACCGAATGAATATAATCCGCCATGTTTTTTGGGGTACATGTGACGGTGGCGCCCTCATTAATCAAACGAAAAGTGACAACATGGAGTTATATCTCCTTGTATAGTCTCCCTGATCAACCGGATGAATATAATCGGCCATGTTTTTTGGGGTACTTGTGACTGTGGCGCCCTCATTAATCAAACGAAAATTGAAAACATGGAGATTATACAAGGAGATATAACTCTTATGGGAGAAATAACCGGAAATGGATGAGTAGCAGAAACTAAACCTTTAGTTCATTTTTAGCCACAGATGTCGCCTAAAGCTGACGTGCCCCACATAAAGTTAACTGAATTTTACCAGAAAATGGAGCAATGCAAAAAAGTTCATTGGAAATTAATAAAATATCATTCGAACATCCATAAATTGGTTAATTACGAAAAATGACATCGATATAAATCCAATTTAGAAGCTAATTTTTCAAGTTAGGTGTTAGCAGAGTTTAAAAGATGTCACTTGCTTTTTAAGATTTATTTATAGAAAAATACAATATCGTGATACTGGTTAGAACTTAGCTCTACAAGAAGAATGAAATGACAGATGTATGACAGATGTACTAAAAAAGAAGAAGAGAGGAAGAACTTCACGGTTGTCTAAAACTCCAACACTCCTCCTCAACTGTTGAAGTAATTCCTGTAATTCTCGGCTATGACAATCCACCATACTAGCCACAGTTCAGTTTACATAGTTAGATTTAATTCACATGCACTTTCCTAAGTCACTGCCTGTTGAACATGCCTAAAGCTTCTATGCACTTTGAATGCGTATCCGTGGTTGTGACCTTTGTTAGGGTATCTGCTGCCATTTTATCTGTAGGGATGAATTCAACTTTTATCACCTTTCTGGCGATTGCTTCCTTAACGGAATGATACTTGACAGGTAAATGTTTCGTTTTTTTCTGGTTTGCAATTTGTTCTGCAATACCAATGGCTGCCGTATTATCACAGTAAAGCAGAATAGGATCCTTTGTAATTCCTATCTCTGTTGTTAGGTGATATAGGTATTCAGCTTCTGTAGCTGCTGCTGATAGGGCTATATATTCGGCTGCAGTTGTTGAAGTTGCTACAATTGACTGTTTGCGGGATGCCCAAGTGATGCTGCTTCCAGCGTACAAAAACGCGTAACCGGTTTGAGAGTGAAAGGTATCTGAATTATTTGCGTAACTTGCATCCACATATCCGTAAAGGGGCTTGTTGGTGCCGATGCGATACCATAGTTCTGACTCAGCTGTTCCGGATAAATACTTTATCACATTGATTGCTGTGTTCCAATGCTGGCGTTTTGGTGCTTGACTGAATTGTGATAACACATTTGTTGCGTATGCGATGTCTGGACGAGTGAAGGTTGAGAGATGCAGCAAGTGACCTATTATTTCGCGATATTTTTTGTGATCAACAGGTTCATTTTCCCCTAGAACTGCAGGATTTTTCTCTAATTTTGTTCCAGACATTATTGGTTGTCGACTGGATTTGCCAGGATTATATTTTTTAACGAGATTCTTGATGTATCCGCTTTGTTTTATCGATATGCCGTACTTGTCTTTCTTTACTTCTATCCCGATACATAGCTTGGGGTCTCCGAGAGCTTTTACTGCAAAATTTGAAGATAATGTCTGAAATATATTTTGATACAAAGTAAGACTGTTGGTACAGATTAGTAGATCGTCGACGTATACGATGAGTAGTAGGAATGTCTTTGCTGAGTTATGATAGTATAAGCATTTATCATAATTGGACGGTTTCAGCTGTAGGCTCTGTAGAACGGAATGTAATTTTTTGCTCCATTGCCTTCCTGCTTGTTTAAGTCCGTACAATGCTTTCTTTAGTTTCCAAACGTTCTGATTTCCTTCAATAAATCCTTCAGGTTGTTCCATAAACACATTTTCTTCGAGCTCACCATTTAAAAATGCTGTAGAGATATCAAGATGGAAGGTAAGTAATTGGTATTCTGCTGCGATAGCTAGCAGTAATCTGACAGAAGTGATGTTTGCAACTGGTGCGTAGGTATCATTGTAGTCTATGCCGGGTATCTGGCTGTAACCTTTGGCTACGAGTCTAGCTTTCCTTCTGTACACTGATCCATCAGGTCTATATTTGGTCTTGAAGACCCATTTGCAACCAACTATGTTTGCATTTTCAGGCCTTTTCACAAGTTCCCATACTTTGTTTCGTGTAAGGGACTGGTATTCCTCCTGGATGGCCATTTTCCAATCTTCTGCATGACTGGAGTTCATTGCTTCTGCATAGTTTGTAGGATCATCTATTGCAGTTAGATACGTCAATTCTTGGGACGAACTGGAATTTTCATTTTCTGCATTTATCACTGTAGATTCAAAATTGGGTGCGGATAGATTAGACAGTTCAAAGGACACGTTTGGTGATTGTATTGAACAATCTTTTTCATTTGATGAGGCGCTGTCTTCATTTGTGAGAGTTTTCTCCTCCTGATCGTGTGACGTGTTTACTCCGTTTACCTTTGATATATCGCATGTTTGTGCTAGTTGGTTTGTTATGAGCCAAACATTGCTATACTCTTGTGCGTCACTCTGCGGTTTTTTACTTAAATTGTTGTTCCAGTTTTTGTTTGTAAAGCTTACATCGCGAGCCTTAATTATCATTTTGGTGCCTGGTCGCCACAGCTTATAGGCTTTGGATTCATCGCAATAGCCAATGTGTACAGCTTCTTCACTCCTTGCGGCGAATTTTCCTCTTGGCTGTGGTTTCGTTAACACAAAGGTCTTAAGTCCAATAGGGCGGAAGTGTGTTATTATAGGACGTCGACCTGTCCATATTTCCTCAGGAGTCTTGTCCTGGTTTACATTGGTTGGACATCTGTTTCGGATGTATGCAGCTGTGTGCAATAATTCTGCCCATAGTGTGCCAGGGAGATTTGCTTCGAGCATTAAACATCTAGCCATGTCCAGTAAAGTTCTGTTTGCACGTTCAGCAACCCCGTTTTGTTGTGGTGTATGAGCAATGGTCGTTTGGTGTCGAATTCCTTGCTCATTTAGGAATTGGAAGAAAGCATTGTTACAATATTCCGTGCCGTTGTCCGTGCGGAGTATTTGGATTTGCTTTCCCGTTTGTTTTTCCACCAGGGCTTTGAATGTTTGAAATTTTGTCAGTGCTTCATTCTTGTGGCGCATGAAATATACGAAAATTTTGCGGGAATAGTCATCGATAAATGTGATAAGGTATAAACTTCTATTTAGAGATTCTACCTGCATTGGTCCACATACATCAGAGTGAATTAACTCTAGAACTTTGCTCGTACTCTTTTCTTTATTGGTGTTTTTAGGAAAAGCTTGAGCTGTTTGTTTTGCGCGTATGCAGGCTGTGCATTGAAGTTCTTGTTTTGAAAACGATGACGGAAGTCCAATCACCATTTTATCTCTTTGGAGCTTCATCAACGATTGCACATTTAGGTGACCAAATCTTTTGTGCCATTCTTCTAGTGATCCTGACTTGGTTGATTCTTGATTTGGTAGCTTTTGTTGTTTTTGGGCAACAGCTAGTATTTCATTCGAATCAACCCTATTTTGTACGATGTATAGTCCCTTATGTTTTTGTGCTCTTATTAAAATATTGCCTTTTGGGTTTTTTATTTCTGCGCCTTTGTGTTTAAATCCAACTTCACAACCACTACTAGTTACTTTGGCTACAGAAATTAAACTATCTGATAGATTTGGAACGAACAGTGTATTATATAATTCTATGATTCTATTATGCCCATTTATTTTTACGTTAAGTTGCACTGTGCCAATACCTTCAATCGTTTCAGGGAGGTCATTAGCCATGTGGACGTATTTTGGCACTGCGTATAAGGTTAGGTTTTTAAACTGGTTTTGATCATTACACATATGTGACGTTGCGCCGCTATCAATGCACCAATTCGAATTTGAGGATATTTTGTTAGCCGTCTCTTTTATGACAAAACCTTGTTCAACAGTTGGGTTTTCGTCTGTAGTTGATTTACGGCCTTTATGTTTATTATAGTAACAATCTTTTGTTAGGTGGTTCTTACGTTTACACGTTTCACAGCGCGTATTTTGGTTTTTGTTGCGATTTTTATTGTATCGGTTATAGGTTCGAAAATTTAACTTGAGTGCTTGTAAGGGTGTTCCTGTTGACGTAGTTCCTTCGTCGTTTTTATGTCTGTCGCCGATTTCTAATAGTCGGGTGTAGACTGTCTGGATTTCTGGATAGGTGCTTTGGGCATCAAATGCGGCAACAATTTCACGGTACTCATATGTGAGCCCGTCCAGAAGTAAGATTACCAGCAGCGTTTCGTCGATTGTTGCTTGCAGCGAGTTGAGCGTGTTCACTAAAATTTTAAATTGATTAATGTATTCTATAATTTTCTGACCTGGTTCCATCTTTGTGGACATAAGCTTTCTGTACTGTTCGGCTTTCTTGCGTGGACCTGTTTTGTCATATGCTTCCTTGAGAGCGTCCCAGATTCCTTTAGAGGTCTGATGATTTTGTGCTACTTGAAGAACTTCAGGAGACAGTGTTAAGATTATCTCTGCTCTGGCGTCCAGATCCTTTTCTTTCCATGCCGGTTTTTCAGCAATGGTGGTTGGTTCGGGAGTTTCTCCGTTGACGTAAGAAAGTAATCTGTTTTTGTGTAGTAGGGCTTCCATCTGGATTTTCCAGGTTATATAGTTTTCGCCATTGAGTATGGCGATTCTTCCGGTCACTGTAGATGACATGGTGTTTGAAAATGGTGAATTCTGCATTTTATTTAGGTTTTTCCTTATAATGCACAATCAATTTAATTAATTGAATTTCGGGCTTTGTCTGGGCCCATAACCTGTTAGCAGAGTTTAAAAGATGTCACTTGCTTTTTAAGATTTATTTATAGAAAAATACAATATCGTGATACTGGTTAGAACTTAGCTCTACAAGAAGAATGAAATGACAGATGTATGACAGATGTACTAAAAAAGAAGAAGAGAGGAAGAACTTCACGGTTGTCTAAAACTCCAACATTAGGCGTAAAAATAAAATATCTTGGTAGTTAACGAACTTTGCCATCAACCGGATGAATATAATCGGCCATGTTTTTTGGAGTACATGTGACTGTGGCGCCCTCAGTAATCAAACAAAAATTGACAACACGGAGTTATATTTCCTTGTATAGTCTCCCTGATTGAAAACACGGAGTTTGTACTCCTTGTATAGTCTCCCTGATAATTTTCGGTCGGACTGACAAGAAATTCAGAATTTTTTAAAACAAAATGGCGGAGAGTGGAAAAAAAAGTAATGGAGATTAAGTCCTCCACGAAACAGGTGGAAAAAGACAAAAAAACGCCTATTAAATAGTATAGCCCTGACCATATTTCGTTAGGCAACCCATCACCGTTGCTATTGTTAGCCTATTTTTATCATAGAAATAAAGGGCCTAGCCGGTTAAGGGGGTCAAATATGCGTTAAGCCAAAAAAAAAAATTCTGCTAAGGCCATTCGAAGGGACATGTTTTGAAACTTCTATACGAATTTTTTCAGATTTGTTTGAAAAGTATATTTTGCACCAGGGATAATTTAATGATTTTCAACATAATATTTTTTGACATGACAACGTCTATTAAAACGATGAACGCCGGCTGCATGCACGAAAAATGATGACTCATTGTCCCATTATGTCCCGTTACGCTCGAGAAAACATTAATGAAATGATTGCATACTTTTATGAATAAAATTGAATAATTTATATTAAGTTATCATTATTTTGTATGGATACAAAAAGAAGTGAAATGAAATATTCATTTTGATTGATAAATTAGCTTTTATTTGCACTAATGAATTCAAATATGTTTATTACTCTAATGAACAGATGATTTACAAGTAACAATGTGTAGTAAGTAACAAATTCATTTACAACTTTTATACATGTCTGATATTTAACTTTTTCCATGAAAAGTAAGAAATGAATGGGAGTGTTTCAAGTGTAATGTGTTGAGCGTTCGGCTTGCACCGGCATCTATCTCTCTTCCACTCGATTGGCCCATGTGTCCGACGAGAAGAAAGACAGCGGCAGCACACAACTTACACGTGAACTGTTTTGTCGACTGTTTACAAAGTGAAGTGAAAAGTTAATGTGGTTTTCATTGTTTATTACAACAACAATTGCGGCAATAAAGGTAAATTATTCTAGCATTTTTAAAATCTGATTACTAGTTTACTTTCAAGTATTTATTATTGATGCAGCGTCATTACTCGTGCTTAACAAATTTTAATAAAATTATTGTGAAAATAGTTCTGATAATAAGCATAGTTCCGATAATTAATAAAGTGGTTCTCTGTTATATACTTTACCAGGAAACGCCGTTTAATATTGTGATCTGGATATTACTCTTTATAACCCAAAAGTGTGTCATTTTCAGGTTAAGTGCGCATGGACGCCATTTTTAAGTTCTTTTCACTAAAGGCTTAGCTTCGTTTAAATTAATAATTAGTAGTGAACTTTTTTCAAATTAATTGGACAGAAGGTATTTATCCTATTAAATAAAAATAAAAAACTTTTATAAGCTATAGGGTGAAAAGCAATTCCCAAAAGGGCTGCCACCCCAACTATAGAGGGTGGGGATCCGTTGGGTCCCCAGCACCGTTCCAAAGGTGCTCGAAAAACATATCAGGGCGACTTGCCCTTAAGCAAAACCAGTTCAGCAGACAATTCAATTAATGGCTTAATGGAAATGTGTCAATGAGTCAAATATGTCCGCAGTGTCAAATGGCGCGAATGCTGCCGTTGGTTCATCTTCATCTTCGCCTCGGCCGGATAAACCGGCCCCTTACGATATGTCTAACACTTCTGACGTTCAAATGCCTTCAATGGAAAATGCTGGAAAAGGTGATGTTATAAATCCTGACCAACCAATTGACGATTCTGATGAAGGCTGGACCTACGTCAAACAGAAACGCAGAAGCTCTGCCCCAAAGACGTCGTCACTAAAGGAGTCGACCGAGTTGCCTCCCACCAATAGATTTGCTCCGCTCCAGCATACAGCGGGCTTCAATCAACATTCTGACTTTAGCTTTAGCTACAACTCTAACTCCAATTCTAATAATAATAATAATAAAAAAAATAATAGTAATGGTAATGTCAATTATACGAAACAGTCAACTAAAACTACAAAGAAGGGGTTCTGTCCCCCCATTGTTATTCACGATATAAGTGTCAAGTACCTCACCCGTATAATTCAGGCCATTTATCCTGATAGCGTATTCAAGTTGGCCCGCACTCGCCGGGGAGCCTGCAAGTTGTTCTTCCTTAACAGGGAGCCCCAAGTCGGCTTCTTTGAAAAATTAAAGCACAATAAGGTGACTTCTCACACATATACCCATCCAGATGATAGGCACTTATCCTTGGTTCTCAGGGGAATTCATTCCGAATTCCTTCCCGAGGAAATTTTTAATGACCTATCTATTAATTGTCCCACTCTCAAGGTAACTAGCGTAAATCGCTATGCAACGCCGTACTCTCGTAAAAATGAGATCTCACTCAATCTTTATCTTGTTCAGTTCTGCCCTAATACAGACCCCAATAAAGTTTCTCAGATACGAACAATTCTCTATCAGCAAGTCTCATGGGAGAAGATTAACAAGAAAGGTCCGGTTCAGTGCAAGAACTGCCAACGTCATGGCAACGCGGCTGTTAACTGTAATCGTGAGTACAACTGTGTGAAGTGCCAATTCACTCATCCACCAGGGGAAAGCCCCCGTAACCTCGATAAATCAGGAGAACCTTACTGTGTCAACTGTCGTGCCTTTGGCCATCCGGCTAGCTTCCGAGGCTGTCCGGTGTTCATTCGTCGCGAAGAACTACGCAAGAAACTTAGATCTAGGCAGAGAACTCAGGATGCATTTGACTATGAGGATAGTCAATTTCCATCCTTATCGAGGAATCTCCATTCTGAGGTACCTCCAAAACCTCCACATTCGTATGCTAACTGCCTCAAAGGTGGCCAGCCTCATAACCCGAACATACCTCAGGCCTTCCAGGCCGACGACCTCTATGACTTCCTTCATCGCGGATCGCTTTTCGGTATCACTGTCTCTCAATTTGATGATCTGATTAGGAAACACTTACCTCTCTATAGGAGTGCTAGGGACCTGGCGGAAAGGAAGATGACCGTTCTTGGGTTTTATCTCGATCTCAACAGAGATTGTTATTAAGACTCTAAAGTTCGCATCCCTTAACGTTGGTTCCCTGGTGTCTCTTAGTCGGCGATGGTCTTTAAGAGACCTTCTCGTCTCAAGTAATGTTGATGTTCTCTGCCTTCAAGAGACACACCTCCATGCTAAAGCCAAATTATCTCTCAACAACTTTAAAGTCTTTAGGAGTGACTGCCTCCAAGGCTCCGCGATAATCTGTAGGGATCGTTTTCTTTCTCGTCAAATTTTTCCTTCCTTCCCTTTTAACAATGGCAGTGTTGAGCTCTTCCTGACTGACCACCACTCTCGCCTCTGTAAGATCCTGTTAATTTCATTATATCTCCCATCCGATTCCAGTTCGGTGGACTTTAATAACTTCATGCTCCAGCTCAGTTCGCTTGAACCCAATTATGAGGGTCTCCTCATCGCTGGTGACCTAAATGCTAAGCACCCTGACTGGCATAACTCCATTACTAACCGTAACGGCAAACTTCTTAAGGACTGGAAGCTCAATAACCCCTTCCTTGACTTCTTTACAATTGTCAGCCCGGGAGGCCCCACTTTCCCTAGGTCCAATAGCTGCATTGACCTGTTTCTGGTCTCACATAGATTAGCTGGAAAAATAGACATCCTTCGCTGTTACTCCTCCCCCTCATTTTCCGATCACTATGCCATTAAGTTGGAACTCTCTTTCTCCTGCCTCCAACCCACTTTCGTAACAACACCCAAATACCGTGACCTCCGGTGCAATCGTGAACACGTAGTCTGCTCGATTGAGGCCCTTCAGCTTCACCTTCCCCGCACCCTCATGAATTTTGAAAATACATCCTCCTGTTGCGACAGCCTCCCGTCACCTTTTATTAGGCCGGACACTCTCATTTCCCTGATGCACTCCCTTAACGGTAAACGGTCTGCTGGATCTGATAATTTTTTTAACTACATCATTAAGAGGATCGGCCCTTTCATCGCAAACCCCCTCACCTCCATTCTTAATAACTGTATTAACAATAGCTACTTCCCTAAAGCTTGGAAACTATCTAAACTCATCCCCATCCCTAAGGGCGGCCAGCTAAACTCTCCCTCCGACTTTAGACCGATTTCCTCTCTTTCCAACATTGGAAAGCTTTTGGAACGAATAATAGCTTTTGAATTAGACCACCATGTTCATCTCAATAATATCATCCCTTATGAACAGTTCGGCTTCAAAGCCTCTAACTCAACCGAGCATGCTCTCCTAGTCCTACATAACGACATTACTAGGGGCCTCAGAAATAAAAACCCTGCAGTAATCTGTTCACTAGACATCAAAGCAGCGTTTTTTTTTATGTGACAGACTAGAGGCTTAGGTAAAGTCCCTTTGTACTGCCGACAATCTATTTTTTCGTATAGAGTGAATGTCGAACAGCTCTAGCCGGAAGATAGATAGAGAGAAGAGAAGGAAGTAACTGTCACAACCTAGCCGCGATATTTTATTCCACCTACTCACAACCATTTCGCGACTCTGACATCGGGGCGTCGAGAACAACTCGCTGGAGTGTTATGCCTCCTGAAACGAGTTGAATCTCATCAACCAACCGATGGCATGCGCTTGACTCGGTCTGGCACACCGGGCTCTTATTCAAACTCTCTCAACTTGGCTTTTCCCCCACATCCTTAGGATGCTCTTCAGCTTCCTCTCTGATAGATTTCTCTCCGTCCAAATAAACAATACCTTCTCCAGGCCAGTCGAAGTTTTATCCGGAGTTCCTCAGGGGTCCATTTTGGGCTCCAAATTGTTTAACATATATCTACACGATCTCCCCCACTCCGTTCCTAATATAAACTCTAAAGCACTCCTCTACGCGGATGACACCTTGATCTACGCTTCCGACCCCGACATCATGAAAAGTATGGAGTGGATGTGCAAACACATTGACTCGATTAAACGCTTCTATGGCACCTGGGGCCTCTCTCTTAATGAGGGCAAAACGCAATTTACAGCCATTCGTAACGCTTGGGGCAAAGGTAGGAGAGGTGTCGCCAAGGCTTGCGGCTCCCTCCAATTCCGTATAAATAACGTAGTAATAAAGGTCAGCAAGAAGCTTAAATATTTAGGGATAAATTTCAAACATCTCATGAAATTCAATCAACATGCTAAAGGAATCATCTCCAGGGTCAATGGCATCCTTGGTCGCCTATATCCAGTGTTAAAATATTCGAGCAAACTTAACCCCAACTCTAAGTTACTTCTCTATAAGCAGTTAATTAGACCAGTCATCAGCTACGGCTTCCACTGTTGGCATTCCATCTCTACCACCCTTGCCCGCAGCCTGGAGAGGCTCGAACGCAAGATCCTCAGGCAATGTCTTTCCATCAGATTCAAAACCCGCAATAGACTTTATTCCAATAACGAACTTTATGATAGAGCGAATATCTCTCCTCTCCTCCTCTATCTACAGGATTAGTGGAAGAACAGAGCTACTAAACTTGCTGATCACGATAACCCCCTTATTAAGAAATGCTGGCTTGACAACACTCAGTCTAGCACGCTTCCTCACTTTTACCTCAGTCCCATTAGCCCTAACTATAATGATCTTAAGACATCATAAGATTCTTCGTCAAATTCTCTTAAGACGGGTTAATTATCTGTCAAATCTTAAGCTCAGCTATAATAGCCTTAAGACGTTTTGACATTTTTAAAAGGTAAACAAATCGAGTCTGGGAAAGCGTCCAATAAATTAAAAAAATGGAAATTAACAATAGTTTTAATGAAGAACTGATTGAATTAGTTCAAAACTGTTTTTTTATTGTCTCTATTTATTTTTCTTACACAACACGATCTAGGTTTTTTTTCACATCTTCTACCAATTTCACTAATAACGCCAATTATTTAATATCTCCAAATTATTCATTTTGCAAAAAAACGTTTTCTGCAACTAGAAATAGTACTAAAGAAAATTACACTTTTCTTATGATTGCTTAAGATTTGTACGCTCGTTACCGTACATTAAAGACTTGACGAAAGATTGGAAAAGTTAACGAAAGATTGCTTAGGGCCATTATAGTTGGTATTATGACATTTCATAGGAGCGTAAAAAAATCTTAAGGTATCTTAAGACCATTATAGTTAGGGCTATTAATTTCGCACACGCTCCTACCGACTTCTATGTTGGTCGTGATACCCTACATAATAGAGGCTGACTGATCTCATTGTGATCTTGGAGGGCAGGCCCCTCCTTAACTTTAACTTAACCAGCTGTGATAAATGTGCCTTACTCAGTATTGTATTTAACTAGTATAGAATATGGGCTAACCTCTTGCCTGGTTTCCCGTTAAACTCACACAAGTTTTAGTTGGCTGTTTTCTTAGTCAGATAACCTTAATAATTCTTGTTTTGTCATCAACTACTAAGTATGTATTAGCATTAAGTCACTGTTTTCAGGATTACTTATTTTTGTACACACATTTAATTCCTCAATGATCAATTTATTTTATTTTATGTCACTATCAACTTCTTACTTACATTGTATACATATCTATTTTAGAATATACTTTGTCAATCTCCCCTCGTTATAAGTAAATAATGTAAAATTAGTCACTAAGGGAACCTACCCTACGGTGCCTCTTCTCAACACTGCATGGCGCATCCTGACTTTGTTTTGAAGTGGCACTGCCTGGCGTTAGACCATTCCATACCAACACCGTCATTCCTCTGTATACCAGGACTGTATCGTTGCGCGGTACCGTCCTACCCCCCTTCTTCCCCTTTACTGTGATAGCTATAATAATTAGATTTTGCAGCCAGCCTATTCACCTGGCTCCGTTACCTACAAATGTACATTAGCTACTTTCATTTACTCTTGCATTATAACTTAGTTACTAAGTAATTTTCTTCATTATTTACGGTTGCCCTTAGGCTAGTACTGAACTTTGTAAATTACTCTGTACAAAACCTTTATGTAATTAACTGAATAAACTGTTTGAGTTTGAGTTGAGTATTTATTCTTTTTATAATTAAAAAAAGTAGCATCGGTCGGCGAGTGCAGTAATAATAGGTTAAGTTACAATTGACTAAAAAATGATGATGATTCATATAATTGATAATAGTGTTACGTTTTTACGGCTTAACGGATTCGTAGGATTAATTAAGGAATACACTTTTTAATTATCCACACAATAATTTATTTATCACAACCCAAAACACAAACAGAATTCTTACAGTTCACTGTAATCACTTTTAATGTACTATCTCGCACTATTAAATTCTATCCATCGCTTTATAGCTCACTTTTAAATCACTACTTTTCACTGTTCTCGTGCCTGCTGCTGCTGATGCTTCGAATTGAAGCTTATAAATAGACCATGGGCTTTGCCCGTCGAAAGCTGGAGGCTGCAGTTTCCTAACTCCGATGACTTCGTAAGATGCTGCCGCTGGGTGGTGAATCTTTACCCTTTCTAGATCGGCTCTGACGGTTTCTAGTTCAATTTCGAGTTTTCCCAGATCATTCCTTACATTTGCCTTGATGGAAGATTCGAGACTTTCCCGATCATTCCTTACATTTTCTTTCATGTTTTCCAGCTTATTGTCGACAGATAGTGAGAATGATTCGATTTTCTGCTCCAGCTGGTTCTTCTGTTCTTCCATCGACTCTTTGAGTTCTGCGATCGAACGTTCATGAACTACTGTTAACATTTTTTGTTCATCTTTTAACGCCAACACTTCCGCTTTGATCTCTGTTGTCGCTTCCCTCATCTCTGCCGATGCACGTTCTTGCACTTCCTTCATCTCTGCCGATGCACGTTCTTGCGCTACTGAAGACCGTTCTTGCGCTTCCTTCATCTCTGCCGATGCACGTTCTTGCGCAGCTGATGACCGTTCTTGCGCTTCCTTCATCACCATCAATGTTTTAAAAAGTTCTGCCATACTCACTTTCGTTTCTTCTGGCTCCGCTTCTACCTCGTCTTCAAACAAGTAGGTTTCAGGATCCTTACCTTCGTTCACCATAGCTTCTCGAAGCAGGGCGGTTAGGGCATTTTTAGCCCCCACTGTTGACAACGAGCGCTTACTTAATTCTCTTTTCAACTCAACAGTGCGCACATCCACTAACTTTCGACCCATTTTATTAATAAGTCCTTATTTCTCACGCACAAAATTTAAATTCCAGTCACAATTATTATTCTTCTGACACCAATTGTTACGTTTTTACGGCTTAACGGATTCGTAGGATTAATTAAGAAATACACTTTTTAATTATCCACACAATAATTTATTTATCACAACCCAAAACACAAACACAATTCTTACAGTTCGCTATAATCACTTTTAATGTACTATCTCGCACTATTAAATTCTATCTATCGCTTTATAGTTCACTTTTAAATCACTACTTTTCACTGTTCTCACTTTAAAACACTTTTATCGCCTTTCAAATCAAAACTGACTCTCTCAGCGCCTGCAAGCCGCTTTTATATCCAAGCTCCACCTTTATTTAAGTTCTGGAACCTTCTCGAGTCCCTTTTCTCGAGCCTAGTGGTATGTTCTTTTCTTTTCGTCCAGAAGCTTGAAGTTGTCTTCACTTATCGCGCGTTTAAATTTTAGTTTAGTACATAAATCATTAGTTCAGGCATCAAACAGAGTTGTTATCGACAATCGTTGATTATGCTTTTTCACAAACAGATGGCGCATAAATCATCACAATAGATTAAATGTTTGATAATAAAAAAGTCATTTCATCAATGTTTTCTCATGGCGTTGTCACGTTAAACCACAGACAATATAACTATACCCAGATATGCCACGCCGAACAAAATTTTGTCCTAAGGAGATTTTCAAGTGGATTTACTAATTTTCCAGATCGCAAAGCTCGGCATAAGACAGCGCTGAGCTTTTTGAGTGTGGAGAAGCGATTCTCAAAAAGCTTTGAAGCTATCTCCAAGCAGACTGCTTGGCTGCCGTCGCCTGCGCAATTTGAGAATGAAAAAGGGCTTGAGTGCACTGCACACACAAATTAGCATACAAATAAGCATACACAATAAGAAGAATGAATCACCAAAACGAGCATTTAAAAAATTTGCAGTTTTTGTGGTAGAACATCAGATTAGTGATTTATATTTTTTTTTATTAGAGACAGGCAAAAGAACAGATTTAAAGGTGTTGAAACGAAAATAACCCAGTAGGAATTCTAGGAAGGCCTTACCGATGGAGCACTGAAGTAAGTACTCATCTGGTAAGGGGTACTCCTTATTTTCTTGGTGCTAGATGAGCCCTTACAAACCCCATTACAAGAGAGGGCAGATGGTAAGGTGTAGTCTAGAATTATACCCAAACAAGTGAGAATCTGCCCGATGACTCAAGGGAGCTTTCCTGGAGTTTTCGTAAATTGTATGGAAAAAAAGAAAACGGGCAATTGTATGCGACATAAAATGCGACATTAGCATACTCAATAGCCCGGCTCTCATTCGATACGGAGGACAAGCAGCTTTGGAGAAGTGGAGAATTTAGTTGGGGGACTGCTTAGGTAAAGCCACTCTCGGGCTTGGAAAAAAAGGCGTTTGTAAAAGATGAAAAAAATAAAAGCATTTCGACACCGGATCACATATCCACAGGCGCCCATGAATATCTCTTTTTGCAATGTTCCATTTGCTGCCTTACTATACCCCTTACAAATGAGCAGTTCTATAAGTACTCTAAGGTAAGTACTAAAGTAAGGCCTTACCCCCCATGACATCGTGTGTAAAAGTAAGCACTTCTGTAAAAGGAAGTGGTAAGGCCTACCCCTTACCAGTAAGTGCTGATTTCAGTACTTCTGTAAGCTTACCGGTCCTACTGGGAAATAGAGAACAATAATTTAATATCGTGATGGATGGGATAATTCGGACAGTTAAAAAGACGAAAAGTGAATTGAAATCTTCTAAAGCCGGCAACAAATGCTGCTTACGGGCGGTCTAGAAGGGCATTTCCTGAAACAAGGATTTTCAAATTTAAAAAATTTGCAGTTTTTGTCGAAATCCGTAACCTGCTCAGTTCCTAATAAACATGCCGTGACCATGAGCGTATATTTTAAATTCCTCAATTTATGATTTTTCAGGTCGGGCTGCGCTAATAATTATGAAATGTGGGGATAAGTTATGTTCTGGATTTATCAAATTTTCAGAATAAAAGAAATTTTCTTGTTTCGAATAATATTTATTTTTTCATTTGCATTTTTCTACATCTTACAAACTATTGTTTCTTCATATGTGAGCCAAAGTATTTAATTTACTATTATTCGTCCTTTTCTTTTTATTAACTATCCACGCGCAATGCTTACGAATTAGAACTTTTGTCAGGAAACTTAATATTGCTTTTCTATGTAGAAAGCAAGGATGATCTTCTTGAAACCAGAATTTATATTCACTATCATTTGTACAAGATATGCTTTGTTCAACTATGCAATGTTTTATTTTCCGTATTTGTATGTCATTAGTGAAAAATTTTTCAAATACTTTAATATGTATCTTGCATATTTTGAAAAATAAATCAGAAGGTGGACATAAGCTTCCAAAGTCACTATGTTCCGGGATGATCAACCCTTCAACAAAAGGATAAAGTACAATTAAAATCAGAGGAAAAAAATACCACTTCAGCGACAGCATCCCCTCGCTTGTCACGCAACATAAAATCGTCATATGAATCCATCGATGTAACACCAACACGACTCCTTAGTAATATTATTTCCACGATTGCGAACTCGTCACAAAATAATTAATGACACCACAAAATCACCAAAAACACAAGAACATCAAAATCAACAAAACCACAAGAACTTGAAAACAAAACGATACTGTCAAAATCTGCCAGGATGACAACATTGAAAATTGAAAGGCACCGTCAGGCGAAAATCGACGAAATTCACCACGAAGGGGAATATTCGCAATGATAGATGTGGGTCAACGACCGAATTCCAAGAACCACCTACAATGGGAAGGCGCTAGGTCGATGACCTCAGCAGGAGCGGGAAAGTCTTTCACCCCAACCGCTAAGGAGAGCTAATATAAGGGAGAAGAAGAAACGGGACATCCTCTTTTTTGATCGAGTCACAGTGGAACTCCACGGAAGCCCACGAAACCAAAATCTGCAACGACGAGGAATTCGGAAAAGGCGATGAAAAATCATAAATAGGTATATTATTAGTAATAAAGAACAAATATTTTTTGGATATTACATTATAATAAACATTGAACTCAATCTGTATTTTAAATAAAAATTAAAGAGTCGAATTTAGTGAAAAATTATGAACCATTGTGATCGTAAATTTTGAAATTATGAAAAGTGAAATTGTTAACAGAATAAATGGTAAATTTATGTGGAGATTGTGAGTTTCTATTCTCGAGTGAGTTATTGACTTAAAAAATACACCTGGCCCGGAGTCGTTAATGAATTTGATATATACGGAACATTGCTAAAATCTATTCAAGTATCAATCCAAGCCTCGTTGATCCGTGAACCTGGCTGGCGGGTAGGAAAGATTACAGGCTGCTGATCAGGTGAACCGAGTTCGAATCCCGTCGGTTAAGTGTCTCTCTTCTCTTTTTTTGGTTTTTCTGCGATCACTATTTTTTTTTTTTGGAAAAATTACTTTCTTTCCAGATCCTTTAGCGTGCAGAGGTTCAGCCAAGCTGCTATCGAAACACACTACCTGACGTTTTATAATTTTTTTTAGTACCTATAAACATTTCAGAAGGAAATGATATAATTTCATCTTGTTCAATTATGAGAGTTCTCTGCAATGTTCACAAGTGATTCGGTGGGCAATGTGGCCACAAAAATATCTTGTTGACGTTATTCTGTTAGGAATATTCTCCGAATTAAAATCATCAGTCCTTTGATCAAAATAATTTTCGTTTTCTGCATATACTATCAAGGCCAAGTAATTCAACTTGCTCCATAAGTTCTTTAACAATTAGTTCCAAATTATTAATGAATTATGAACTTCCAATTGGTAATTAGTCCTCTCACTCAACATAAAGACACAGATGGCACAGCCAAGTGCATCTTCTCTTATAAATCCCAAGTCCACTAAACCGTCTATAATGTCTACTGATGAATTGTATTGATAAATTGTGTCTAATCGAAACTTCATCGAAGATTAAAAAGCATTTTTTCAACACTGTTCATGTTTTTGACTGCATTTTGAAGAGCGTTCATGATGCACATATTGTTTCCTGGTTGCAGATTTTTGATTAAATTCCAGCGATTTAATGAGGACAAACTTGGCAAATTCAATTTGAGTACATTCCTTAAAAATAAATACGCTGAAGTAGATCGATAATATAAATTTTGTGCAAATATTTTTTCGTCGTCATTCCACGAAGTTATCGGCCTTCGTCTTAAAATCATTTTACTCTTTAACCTTATTCCTTAATCTAATCATAATTTTGTTTAAATTTGAATTTTGCTTTTTTAAAAAATTATTTTTTTAACTTCCCAGTATAGGAAGTTCTTGTAATCGGTCCGAAAATCGAAATCGAAAATTTCCACGTAATTTCATCTTTCAAGGTTCCAGGAGCATTTTAAGCAAAAAATTGGGAGGAAGTAATGGTGTGTGTTTGTGTGTGTGTGTGTGCGTACGGATGTGGTTTTTTCCTGCACGATATCGCGCGAACCAAAAAAGATATCGACTTCGTTGAGGTGTTGTTCGAAGCGTATTAACCGAAATATGATCTGAAAAGATTTTCATAAAATTCGGTCTAGCCGTTTTTTTGTTTAAACGGCGTAAGTGATTTTTGTTTCTGCACGATATCGCCCGAACCACGAAAGATATTGACTTACTTGAGATGCCGTTTGAAGCGTATTAGCGACAATATAATCTGAAAAGATTTTTATAATATTCGGTCGCGCGGTTTTTTGGTTTAAGTGACATAAGTGATTTTTGTGCCTGCACGATATCGCGCGAACTATAAAAGATATCTATTTAGTTAACATGGCGTTCGAAGAGTATTAACCAAAATATGATCTGAAAAGTTTTTTATAAAATTCGGTCGAACCGTTTTTTTGTTTAAACGACGTTTATGATTTTTGTACCTGCACGATACCGCGCGAACTAAAAACTATATCGACTTCATTGAGGTGCCGAAAAAAGAATATTAACGAAGAAATCGAAGAAGCTCAGAAAAAATTTCATAATATTCGGTCGGGCCTTTTTTGTTTAAATAAAAAAACTTCGGCTAATTGTCAGAAAGAACTTAAATTGACAAGTTTTGCTTTCGTTACCCTTTACAAACAGCGCGAATTTTTCAAACCTTGGATCAGCACTTTTTGACGGGGAATTGTTTTCTTCGCGTGATACAGTTTCAGGAAATTGCGGTTCATCCCAAGATTTCCGGTAGTTACCGCCAAATTTGTTCTTTTTGGTCAAGTCTGACAAGTACGGTTACAGTTTTGCTAATATCTCCGGAAAGCTTTGGAATTTCCAAATGAAGCCATTCGCTTCTCAGTTTGTCAACGGCGCTTCAGCACGCTCAATACGAATTTTAACACTCGTTTTAGTGCAGCGAACGAAATGCGGAGTTGTTTGCTAACGTTCAGGAAAAACAAATTCTCTAGAAAAATCTTGTGGATTTACTACTATTATAGTTATTTGAACTAGCATCTCTCGGTATTGCTTTGTCATCAGTTCTGATACTAGCCAATTTTCCACCAGTGCTAAACGTATAACTATTTTGTAAGAAGTCAGTTTATTCCATCTTCGTTCATCATACTAGGAAGTTAATTGTGTGGACCGAAGGGGGCAAACCCACATCCCAACTAGTTTTCTATAATGGTTAATAGCTTCCGACAGTTTGGAACACTTTTTGGAATAAAATTGCACATTCTATAAATTTTTTGTATATGAAGGAGGAGATTCGGATCTCTTCCGTTTATGACCAGGAGATCGAAGCAAAGTTAACGGTATTTCGCGTTCTTCACTATCGAGCAAGGACCTAGAATCATCTGACTCCAAAGATCCTCCTAAATTCAAATTCGGTATAGCACCTCTTTTTAAAAACTTGCTACCTTTTAAGTCTGAAGAAAAATGTTTGTCACATAAAAACAATGATGACGACCTTGCAATAATTTCCTCAGACAAATTACACTTATCTACCCACAGTTTGAAAAGAGGGCTGTCAAATCCCGGAAATTTGAAAATCCTTGTTTCAGGAAATTCCCTTCTAGATCGCCCGCAATGTGGTAAGCAGCATTTGTTGCCGGCTTTAGAAGATTTCAATTCACTTTTCGTCTTTTTAACTGTCCGAATTATCCCATCCATCACGATATTAAATTATTGTTCTCTATTTATTTTCGTTTCAACACCTTTAAATCTGTTCTTTGTCTGTCTCTAATAAAAAAAATATAAATCACTAATCTGATGTTCTACTACAAAAACTGCAAATTTTTTAAATGCTCGTTTTGGTGATTCATTCTTCTTATTGTGTATGCCTATTTGTATGCTAATTTGTGTGTGCAGTGCACTCAAGCCCTTTTTAACCGACTTCAAAAAAGAGGAGGTTATCAATTCGAATGTATGTTTTTTTTTGTTCTATGTATGTTACGCGATTACTCCGCCAATTATGAATCGATTTTGATGATTCTTTTTTTGTTTGGTACGTTATACCTCAGAGGTGGTCCCATATAAATTTTGTAAAAAAATGGCGGTCGGTTCCAAGATGGCGGCCGAATTGTGCAATTTTGTTTCCCGACCCCCTTCATGGATATCAAATGAAAGGGTATGACGAGTAGAATACAATTTTGTAAAAAAATCAAAATTGTGGTTCCAATATGGCGGCTGAAGCATGAGAAGTATGTTCTATTTGCGGCGTTTTTTCTTCTTTGCACGTCTATCGTTTCATCTTCGCTGACTGTGGACCCCAAGTAGTTAAATTGGTTTACCCGTTCGAAATTATATTCCCCCCCGGGTGGTGTTGTGGTCTCTTCTTCTTCTTTCCATCCTCGACTGAATTACAATCTTGCTCCTTTCTACATTTATTAACCGACTTCAATAAAAAAATTTAAAAAAAAAAAAAACCGACTTCAAAACTACATATACCTATGCATGCATATGTACAAACTTAAACTAAAAAGTAAAAAATAATATTTTAATTACCTCAAAGCAAGAGCCTTAAAGGACAGTTAAAAAAATTATTGATATTTATATATGTATGTATCTATTTAATATTTTTAAAAAGTTCATTTTGGAGTCGGTGCCAGCCAAAGAACAATTACGTTTATACATACCCTGAAAGCTTGGGTGCAAAAGAAAACTTACGTTAATACATACCTTTGGCTGGCACCGACTCCAAAATGAACTTTTTAAAAATATTAAATAGATACATACATATATAAATATCAATAATTTTTTTAACTGTCCTTTAAGGCTCTTGCTTTGAGGTAATTAAAATATTATTTTTTACTTTTTAGTTTAAGTTTGTACATATGCATGCATAGGTATATGTAGTTTTGAAGTCGGTTTTTTTTTTTTTAAATTTTTTTTCATTCTCAAATTGCGCAGGCGACGGCAGCCAAGCAGTCTGCTTGGAGATAACTTCAAAGCTTTTTGAGAATCGCTTCTCCATACGCAAAAAGCTCAGCGCAGTCTTATGCCGAGCTTTGCGATCTGGAAAATTAGTAAATCCACTTGAAAATCTCCTTAGGACACAATTTTGTTCGGCGTGGTATATCTGGGTATAGTTATATTGTCTGTGGTTAAACTATCGTCCGTAAACCCTTTTTACAGACAACAAATTTATCATAATATTATCAAACAAAAAATCTGAAAAAATTCACACGTATTGTTCATCTCAAAACAAGTATCCAGATATTTTTTTTTTATTTTTTTGGCGCGAAATTCAAATGTAAAAAAATATTTGAAAAATTATTTTTGCATTATTTCTCAGTAGATTCATGGTACTGTTTTGAAATTTTCAGGGATGATTACCTACGAGCAGCTGATAAACACATATATTTTTCAGATTTTTTCGAGTGTTCGACGTTATCAGTATAAAACAAAATAAAAATTATATTTTTAAAAATTTGAATTTCCTGCTCAAAACTGAATAAAAACGTTATGAAAAATCGTATTTGGAAAAAATAATGCAATTACAACATGTAATAACAATTATTTTTATCGAAATTACACAACAAACATGTTTTTTGAGTTTCATCTCCTATTACAAACCAATAACATTTTAGCCGATTAAAACGTCATCCGGAGCGCGTTCAAAAACCTTACGATAGTAAACCACGAGGTAAGCTGTTGTAACTGTCGGGGGTTGTTTGAGCTTATGCTCGAAGAAGGACTGAAGAGTCTCACTGCCACAAGGGGCCGCAAACAAAATTACAAAAAAAAAGGAAAGGGAAGGGGTCACTAATGACCGAAAGTGTGGCTGGACGAGGTCCAAAGAAAGGGAGATCGCCTAGGAAAACTTGTTTTGCCTCCACTACACCTGGTTGGGCACGTCTAGCTGTGCTCTAACTAGCTCGCCGGATGGGGGGGGTTCGTGGGGCACGGAGACAAGGAAGGGGCGACAGTTTAAACAAACTAAACTTTACGTGCCACTAAGAACCAAATAAAAATCAAGAGGGGGCGATATGGGACCTGTCCGGGGCCATCGAGGGCTAAAGGGGATTCGGGGTCGCAGCCATGCGAACGGACGCGTACGGGGTAGAATGCTGAAAAAAACTTAAAACCTGCAAGTACTTACGTTAGGGGGTGCGGGGCGCACAGCCTTCCCACCGGCAACCATGCTTCCGGCCTGTCCACTACTTATCTACATATCAATCGAAAGAAAGAAAAGACAGGGAAAAGAAAAAAATAACAAGTGATTGCAGGAGAAAAGGGATTCATCTTTATTCCATGTTCATCTATTGCTGGTTAATCCCGATAATGTGACGAGTTTTATATATAAATTTATGCTACATAAATAATGAAGAAAAAGCAAAAAAAAAGTAAGTATTCACTCAAGAAATATACGATCATTATTATTTCTTTTTTTCTTTATTTTTGTTACTTTGCAATCATTATTATTATTGTATTTGCATGCTATTGTGAATGACTACTGGCCATAATGATTCATTTGTCTTTACAAAATATAATTTTTTTATTTTAGTTGTTTGTTTTTTTTTTTTTTTAAAATCTCTGACCTGCTTACAAAGAAACTTAACAATATATAATCAATGTACATTCGTGTTCAAAAAGAAATTGTAAATTACAGTGCATTCCTAGTTTGTAAGTTTTTTTTTCTTCCTTTCTTCTTTTTATATGCAACAAATAATTCATACTACGGAAAAATTCGGTTTGAGTCAAAAACAAATATGGATACAAAAAAATTTAAATAAGACTGACCTAGCAGCTTAAGAAATGCACATCTTACATCTATATTTAAGTGATCTATAAAAATAACTGCTTTCCCACATTGTTACAAATTCAATTGGAGATTTCTATATTACTAATTATCATCATGAAAAGGAGATATAGTTACCCTATTTCTTTTTCCAATCAGCCAATTATTATTATTATTAGATATTTCATTGGAGTTTTCGCTTCTGTCTCTTTATTTGTTTCTTCTTCTTTATTTGGTGGATACTTATTATCTTATTAAGGTTTTCCTTTTTTTCTTCTTCATTATTGTTGTTTAAATCAGCCTTATGCTCGTTTTGTACTACAGAAACTGGGGATTCACAGAACCAGATATAAAACACTTGAGGTCAACCGAGAACGAACACCACCGCTACGCCTTCGGCCTGCCAAGACAACGATACGATAAAATCCGCTTCTGGCAAATCAGCTGCACTTATTTTTTTTGGCATTTACTAAATGGTGGCGGCTTCGCTGAAAATTTCCGTGGAAAACACCAACTGAACTTGAATTATTAAAAAAACCCGCAGTGCACGACACAACTCCACAATCGCGTTTTTTTTCTTTTCGAGACCCGACTCTGATGCCTGCTGCCTACTTAATGAATGAAAGACCGACGCCAGCAGCTCAAGCTTTTTCCTCCCACCACAGTTTCTTCACCAAAAATCGCGTTTACATGGAGCAATTCCTTATTGCCACCGTCTTTTATTCGGTCAAATTGCGATTGCCCAAAAGAGGAATTATGAATAATTATAATGGAATGAGGGAATGGATTATTCGTTTTCCTGTTCCACCCATACCAAATAATTTTTGTGAAACGATTTTTTTGTGGTGGGATCCAGGTGTCGCGACCTGATTGGCTAAGTTATTAGACGCCGTCCGGAGCGTCCATGGGGAAAAATGTTGCGTGGGCAACAAATTGGTGGATAATTATTAGAAAAAGGAGATGAACCAAAAATAGGGAAATGAATGGGCCAAAAGGCACGAATAGAGGGATTCTTTAAAAAAAGAATTCTTTAATAAAACATTGCTTAGCAACGGCAATTTATGATGATTAATTTTTTTTTCGTGAGAGATTTATTTGACTTGCGCCTTCGGACATTGCCGACCGTTACAACGCGGATACTCTAGACCGAACGAAGAGAAGGGAGAGAGGAGCCGAAAGACGAGGAGGCCTTTAGACGTGTGGCTCGACCCATGACCCTGAGATGAAGAGTCTCATGCTTCCGACTGAGTTGCCGGGCAAAAAGATTTTCGTCTGTTGGAAGGCTGGTGACCAAAAAAAACGTGTGGCTCGACCCACGACCCTGAGATGCTCTCTATGAAGTAGGAAAATATGACGAGAGTTCATGACAACTAGTGCAAAAAAGTTTGGTCGGAGTGCTTTGATCCATTCAAATAATTTGGAGAGTGT
This sequence comes from Thereva unica, assembly GCA_949987705.1. Taxonomy (NCBI): domain Eukaryota; kingdom Metazoa; phylum Arthropoda; class Insecta; order Diptera; family Therevidae; genus Thereva; species Thereva unica. The sequence goes on along the minus strand of OX465281.1, from coordinate 178,832,400 downwards.
TAGTGAGGGAAGGGAGAAAAGTGACATAGATTTTGGCTATTGTATAAAAATGACGTGGTCCATAGGGTACCCTCTCCGCGCGTTTGATTTCCATGGGAGGTATGATCTAGGGATTCGTCATCGAGGGACTAGGTAACACCTGTCCATACGATCAATCAACCCTAAATCATCCCACGCGAGTAGACTACAGGCTCACTGATTCAGCGTCATCATCGCGGCCCTGAACCTAATGACCAATAGCCTCCTCCCGTCCATGAAAATCTACTCTGGCCTAGGGGAGAATGAAACTGGAAAAGGACGGGCTATGCAGTAGGACGTCACCACTTTCGGAGGTCACAGGCCGCATCTTACCCATGACCTCACCTGTCCGGACTACTCGACCCGAAGGAAGCAGTAGTAAAGGCCAGCATCCACGCGAACAGGCTGGTGCGAATTGGATGACCGAGAGGACCGTGTCTCGGGGAGTTGGTCTGGCAACTCCGGCTGGACTACAACAAAAACCTTGACCCCAGACGATCGAAGGAAAACAAAAGAGGAATGCCACCGCCAGGGAAGCTACCTAAGCGGCTTAAGGGCACCCCTGTCAGTTGACCGGTGAAGCCGGCGAGATGCCTTATTAGGGCGACTCGGGTGAGGCTTCCGAACATCTCACTGTCTGAGATCCTGAAGTACCGAATTAAGGAAAATGACAAAGCTCATGGGCTAAATAAAGAGGTTGGAGTGAATTGATACCAATAATTAAGTTGAAGTGGGTCCCGCGAGGGAAAACGAGAAGCTACAACTAAGAAAACGGACGAACCAATGACTGAATAAAAGTTGAGGAAACACATGAAGGAAAAAGCTAGTGGTAAGAGTAGTGGCGAAAATTCAATACTCGGTAATTCTGACTGAGAAGAAAAACATGAAAGAATAAGCACGGAATAAATCTTTATGAGTATATGATTTAAGGAAGAAGTGACGAACAAATTGCCAGTACGCGAGGAGAGATGCATGAAATTAACTAAAATTGCGAAGAGTGAGATTCAACACCATAGGGTGTGAAGAAAGCTTATAAAGACAGAATCCAAAAAGAATTGAGTGACATTTAACCTATTTAAATTTAAGAGGGAGTCCCGTGAAGGAAAATGAAGGAGCATAAGTTACAATGAAGAAAAAGGAGACAGAAGAAACTGTACAAAGGAGTTGATGACAACTATGACGGCGAAAACTAAGTTGCGAGGGTAGTGACTACTATTCAGTGAAAAAAAATATAAATTTGGAATAAGGTAGACATCGCACAAATTTGTATCTGTAGATGGAGATGAGTGAACCGAAAGAAAACGAAAGAGTGAAAGAGGAGTAACATAAAAAATTTCCAGATAACCGGTTGGAAAAATAAAGATTCACTTCCATTTAGAACAAAAAGATCTTATCCAATATAATGGTAACTTAAATGACTTAGGCAAACACTCGATCAAAACATAAGGGAAATGTAAAATAATCTTCATGATAAACGAATGAGCATCCTAATACGCGCACGGAGATTGGATACAAAAACAAAACGCGAGAATTAGAAATGCTTCCGCAAAAACAAAAAAATTCAGTTTTTTTTTTTTTTTTTTTTTTTTGTGTTTATTTTAAAGACATAAATGAAAGTAGAATATAGTTCATAAAGGTAGAGAGTGAGGCAACACTGCAAAAAAAAATACGATGAATCACGAGACATGAATGGTCCGCCTCAGGGAAGAGAATTTTCGTTTAGGCCGGTATATAAAGGAGTTAAGAGAAAAAGGGGGGTAGTCTCTGTTAGGGATTGGCAGCCGGACTGCCGCTCCACTGCGGGTCAGCAACACTGCCAAGACCAGGCAGGGAAGACGACAGAAGGACTACGACTAAACGGGATTTGATGGAACTTCGGGACAAACACAAACGCCACCAGGCAACCAACGATCTGGCCAAGTGAACATCAGCCACTTGCAACCAGACCCCACCGAGAACACACTACACTTGACCTTGTCACCAAGCCTGTCGCAAGGTCAGGCGATATCACGCCTGCAACCCAGACGAGAGCAGACTCAATGACAAGGCGTCCATCAAACCATACTAAAATTGAAAAGAACAAAGAGGAGGTTCCATGGTCAGGACTGACTCGCGCAGTGCCAAGCGCTACGCTTGTTAGCCAGACAGCGAAACAGACTGACGGGAACAATCAAAAGCAGAGACTGCTGCTAGTAAAAGATTTATAAATTGAAATGATCAAGAAGAACGAATGTAAAAAGTGAAGACATGGAAATAATTAAAGGCTAAGGCACTGCAGCAGGCACCTTCGCCTGCGAAAATTTCTCTAACCAGGATATCAAAACAATGAAAGGACCTTGCCTCAAAAAGGGGGGGAGCTGGTCTGGCAGCCCCATTACAAACAAATATATAAACCTGTGAAGCCCTGGCCCCAGACGACCAAGGAAGAACAAAGAGGTGTGCCACCGCGAGAAGAGACTAAGCGGCTTAAGGCACCCTATCAGTTAACCGGTGAAGCCGGCGAGATGCCTTCTTAGGGCTACTCACTTTGGTCTAGCAACCACTGCAGACATGAAACCTTGACTTAAGATGACCAAGGAAAAACAAGGAGGTGTACCACCGCCAGAGAAGCTATTTAGCAGCCTAAGCGGATTAACGGCACCCTATCAGTTAACCGGGGAAGCCGGCGAGATGCCTTCTTAGGGCTACTCACTTTAAATAGACACACAGGAGCATGGCTCCCAGCGGAGAGGTCGAATACCTCCCAACACTTTCAGTACTTACCAGCTTTGAGTCACCCGAGAAGAGTGGCAAGCACAATTCCCCTCGACCGACTCTACACTTTTCAGCATCCATCCCCGCTCGCAGCAACTCGCATGACTGGGACGAAGATAAGAAGAAGGAGTTTAGAAGCTTCCATTGAATTTAATGATCCCTGATTGGCAGCCACGACGGATCAGTAACGACGACGACACGACTGAAATTCCGGAAGGCTGTTCAATCAGAGAACCATACGGGACCGCATCAATGGAAGGACGGCCGACTTACCGCGCTGGCAGGCAGTATACTGCCTGTTACCAGGATCAATGCAAGCCGAGCGCCTCCCCATTAACTTGACCATACTAAAGAGGGAAAGGTAAACACAGAAAAATGAGCGATATTGCTTCGTCCATGGAAGAGACAACCAGCTGGTGATACCTCCGCGCAAGCCATGTGAACATCAGCCACATGCAGCCAGACAAGCAAAAGGCCCCTCACTGATTGCCTCACAGGAGTTGTCGCACTAGCAAGCGAAGGCGCTTGGTACTAGGATCAGAACAACTCACATGAACGAGCAAGGTAAAAAAATTGGAAGCTGCCGCAAAAAGAAGTTATTGAACCATACGTTCAGGGAAAAAGAAATAAGAGTTATAGGCCGTTGAGGCTAAGCAGAAAAGAAACAGCTGCAGGGGAGATGATACCGCGGCAGGTACCAAAACCCATACCCACATGACCGGAGGGACTTGGACTAAGAAGGGGAACTAACATTGAAGAAGGAAGTCCACTACCGGTCTCTCTCGATGGCCGATGCCACAGAAAAAAGACTAAAATATCGGTCTTACAAATGGAAAGACTACAGAATAATAAAGAAACATAACTCGGAAAGAGGCACCTTCCAAAAGGAAGAAGAAAATCAAAATTGCCGAATGAAAAAAGGTAAAGTCAACAAGTGACTGACAGACATAACCGAGTTAATACAGAAGACTAAAGGCTAGCCTTACGTTGGGCGCCATTTTTGTAAAAAATGGGCGCCGGTAATAAAATTGACAAACTGAGTTGCCATCCGTTGGGCGCCATTTGTAACTGTCGGGGGTTGTTTGAGCTTATGCTCGAAGAAGGACTGAAGAGTCTCACTGCCACAAGGGGCCGCAAACAAAATTACAAAAAAAAAAGGAAAGGGAAGGGGTCACTAATGACCGAAAGTGTGGCTGGACGAGGTCCAAAGAAAGGGAGATCGCCTAGGAAAACTTGTTTTGCCTCCACTACACCTGGTTGGGCACGTCTAGCTGTGCTCTAACTAGCTCGCCGGATGGGGGGGGTTCGTGGGGCACGGAGACAAGGAAGGGGCGACAGTTTAAACAAACTAAACTTTACGTGCCACTAAGAACCAAATAAAAATCAAGAGGGGGCGATATGGGACCTGTCCGGGGCCATCGAGGGCTAAAGGGGATTCGGGGTCGCAGCCATGCGAACGGACGCGTACGGGGTAGAATGCTGAAAAAAACTTAAAACCTGCAAGTACTTACGTTAGGGGGTGCGGGGCGCACAGCCTTCCCACCGGCAACCATGCTTCCGGCCTGTCCACTACTTATCTACATATCAATCGAAAGAAAGAAAAGACAGGGAAAAGAAAAAAATAACAAGTGATTGCAGGAGAAAAGGGATTCATCTTTATTCCATGTTCATCTATTGCTGGTTAATCCCGATAATGTGACGAGTTTTATATATAAATTTATGCTACATAAATAATGAAGAAAAAGCAAAAAAAAAGTAAGTATTCACTCAAGAAATATACGATCATTATTATTTCTTTTTTTCTTTATTTTTGTTACTTTGCAATCATTATTATTATTGTATTTGCATGCTATTGTGAATGACTACTGGCCATAATGATTCATTTGTCTTTACAAAATATAATTTTTTTATTTTAGTTGTTTGTTTTTTTTTTTTTTTTTTTTTTAAAATCTCTGACCTGCTTACAAAGAAACTTAACAATATATAATCAATGTACATTCGTGTTCAAAAAGAAATTGTAAATTACAGTGCATTCCTAGTTTGTAAGTTTTTTTTTCTTCCTTTCTTCTTTTTATATGCAACAAATAATTCATACTACGGAAAAATTCGGTTTGAGTCAAAAACAAATATGGATACAAAAAAATTTAAATAAGACTGACCTAGCAGCTTAAGAAATGCACATCTTACATCTATATTTAAGTGATCTATAAAAATAACTGCTTTCCCACATTGTTACAAATTCAATTGGAGATTTCTATATTACTAATTATCATCATGAAAAGGAGATATAGTTACCCTATTTCTTTTTCCAATCAGCCAATTATTATTATTATTAGATATTTCATTGGAGTTTTCGCTTCTGTCTCTTTATTTGTTTCTTCTTCTTTATTTGGTGGATACTTATTATCTTATTAAGGTTTTCCTTTTTTTCTTCTTCATTATTGTTGTTTAAATCAGCCTTATGCTCGTTTTGTACTACAGAAACTGGGGATTCACAGAACCAGATATAAAACACTTGAGGTCAACCGAGAACGAACACCACCGCTACGCCTTCGGCCTGCCAAGACAACGATACGATAAAATCCGCTTCTGGCAAATCAGCTGCACTTATTTTTTTTGGCATTTACTAAATGGTGGCGGCTTCGCTGAAAATTTCCGTGGAAAACACCAACTGAACTTGAATTATTAAAAAAACCCGCAGTGCACGACACAACTCCACAATCGCGTTTTTTTTCTTTTCGAGACCCGACTCTGATGCCTGCTGCCTACTTAATGAATGAAAGACCGACGCCAGCAGCTCAAGCTTTTTCCTCCCACCACAGTTTCTTCACCAAAAATCGCGTTTACATGGAGCAATTCCTTATTGCCACCGTCTTTTATTCGGTCAAATTGCGATTGCCCAAAAGAGGAATTATGAATAATTATAATGGAATGAGGGAATGGATTATTCGTTTTCCTGTTCCACCCATACCAAATAATTTTTGTGAAACGATTTTTTTGTGGTGGGATCCAGGTGTCGCGACCTGATTGGCTAAGTTATTAGACGCCGTCCGGAGCGTCCATGGGGAAAAATGTTGCGTGGGCAACAAATTGGTGGATAATTATTAGAAAAAGGAGATGAACCAAAAATAGGGAAATGAATGGGCCAAAAGGCACGAATAGAGGGATTCTTTAAAAAAAGAATTCTTTAATAAAACATTGCTTAGCAACGGCAATTTATGATGATTAATTTTTTTTTCGTGAGAGATTTATTTGACTTGCGCCTTCGGACATTGCCGACCGTTACACTGTGGTTATGCTACATCACTTCACTTAACCGCGAAAGTTTATGTTTAACCATGGAGGTCATTATTAACATTAAAACAAATGTCAAAAAATTATTTTTATTCTTCTTCTTCTTAACTACCGCTAACCATGCTCCCGAGCATGGTTAAAATTTAAATTAAATGGTGGTGGTGGTTAACCACGGGAATTTTTGAACGCCAAAAAGTTATGCTCGTGGTTATGATGTAGTTAACCATGGTATATGTAGTTAAATTTTAACCATGCTCGGGAGCATGGTTAGCGATAGTTAAGAAGAAGAAGAATAAAAACAACTCTGACTTTTGTTTTAATGTTAACAATGAACAGATCGAAGTGGAATTTCTGAAATTATTACAAATAAATAATTAATGGGCTTATGTATACAGAATAATTCAAGCAAATTGCGAAGGCATTTTTATGGGGAAAATTTTTTAACCAAGGTTAAACCAGGTTAAATTTTTTTTCACCAGGGTGCGTTCAAAAACCTCCATGGTTAAACATAAACTTGCGTGGTTAAGTGAAGTGATGTAGCATAACCACAGCTTACCTCGTGGTTTACCATAGTAAAGTTTTTGAACGCGCTGCTGATCGTTTTGAAAACAATTTCAACGAAACCTTCTGTAAACAAAGTTTTATGTTTAGTTTTCTTTCGCTGTCGTTAACATCAGTCTCATTGTTGAATTCATTAGTAACTGTCAGGATTGCTTTTGTTGCTACTGTACAGCGGCAACCGTCGTCCAACTTAATTATTAATCGTGAATTAACCTACTGCACTGAACTGCATGCCGGATGAGGATGCTAAGTTTTGGCTCTTCTTCTCGGCCTTTTTTTGATCTGGAGCTTCTTCCCAATCCAGCGTTCGAAGAGACAGCATCGGCTACATTTTCGCTACATAAATTTATAATCGTAGAAATAAGTTGTTAATTTTTATCTCACCAGTGAAATAACAATAATTTAGAACATTTGTATAAAACTATTTTGCATGTTATATTGAATTAAAATTAAAAAAGTGAAGTTGTTAATAAACACAAATAATTGTTGTTCGAATCAAACCAAAAAGGTTCTTTTTTTTAAATGTGAAAAGGCTCACATTAAACATTGGCGCCCGAGCAGGGACTTACAGTCAGCAATTAATCTCGGAATCCAAACCCATCTAGTAAAGAACCTACATCATATAACCTCGTGGATCATCATCTCACCTCGTGGATCGTGGATCATCAGCTAACCTCGTGGATTGTGGATAATCTTGCAACCCAAATTGGCATATTTGTTCAATATTTATCATTAATATTTCCAATCTCTTTTAGAAAGTTTATTAAAATTAACTAAAGCGCTTGGCAGATATTGGCGTCTAATGCATTTCATACATCTAGTGCCGAGCCTCATTGATATTAAAAATCGTAAGCGGTAAATAAATCTACGGCGACTGTAAGTAAAAACCAAAAAACATTTCAATGAATATATAGTACAATAGACTTTAAAATAAAAGAACAATAGACTATTCTTTTTTGCAATAAAATATCCAAAACTATATAAAAACCTATATACAAAACTAATATTCATGGTGATATAATTTCGGCAATATTAAATATTAAAATATATAACACGAAGAAGGTGATTAATTCTAATATAGTGAGTAGTGTAAATTACACGCGTAAAAATGACGGACGAAAAATCGGAAGAAATGGCAAAATCTGTGTCAATCGAGTCGTTGAAATCATTACGGGCATCAACAAAGGGTTGTATTACACGTATAAAAAATATTATCGAACAAAAGGGGGACAATTTATCGACTCCCGAAATTGAGTGCAGATTAGGAATTCTAGAGGCATATTTTAAACAGTATCTTTCGTATCAAACGTCATTAGAAAAATTGTTGTCGGAGAAAGAATGTTTAGAAGAACTGAAAAATCGCGCGGAACTAGAAGAACTTTTCGTTTTCGTAAAAACTAAACTTTTGTCGTTGCCTTGTTGGAGGCGATCTAGTGCCGCGGATATCCCTCCAAAATTGTCGTTTGTGAATCCAAATCCAACTAATAAACTTCCGAAACTTCGTTTGCCTCAGTTTTCAGGAAAGTACTCAGAATTTCCCAACTTTTATGGATGTTTTAAACAATTAGTGCACGATAATGATTCCTTAACCACTTTAGAAAAGTTCAATCATTTACTAACATGTTTAAGTGGTCCAGCGTTGAATACGATCAAAGCATACGAATTAACAGAAGATAATTATAATAAAGCAATCGAATATTTGGTTGAAAGATACCATAACAAATATTTAATTTTTCAAGAACATGTGATAGATCTTTTTAATTTGCCTAAAATTTCAAAAAATTCTGCATCACAGTTAAGACAATTAATTGACGATGCATCTGCACATCTCAGTGCCTTAACATCCCTAGGAAATTATGAAGATATTACGAATGCATTTATTACTTATTTAGTACATTCAAAGTTGGACACAGAATCACAAAGCTATTGGGAGGAAAAAGCAGATTTTTTGAAGCTTCCTTCGTGGAAAGATTGTGCTACAAGGTTGAATCTACGGTGTCAATATTTGGAGTCAAGAGGCGCGAAATCATCTAATTTTGAAATTGTGCGTGTTAATCCTAAGGGAAAACATACTCCTACTTATTCGACGAATGTTACCTCCTCAACAAAATCTCTGTATACATGTATTTTCTGTAATAGTCAGGAGCATTTAATTTACCATTGCTTTAAATTCAAGGAGCTATCTCCGCTCGAAAGGTTCGCAGAAATAAAAAAACGTTCAGCTTGCATAAATTGTCTTCGTATAGGTCATGCCGTAAAACAATGTAAAGCCATTCGTTGTCGTGTATGCGATAAATCACACCACACTTTACTCCATAAATTTTCATCGAACACCAATTCGTCTGAAAGAGAAATCGTTGCGCCTCAAGCTATCAGTATCATGACACCTACGCAAATTAGTCCTTCAGCTGAAATCTCTTGTGTTTCTCAACAATCTAACAAACAATTAAGTCATGTCTTTCTAGCAACTGCAGTCGTACGCGTTAAAGATCAGCAAGGTAATATTCACTATGCTCGTGCACTACTCGATTCGGCTTCACAGTTAGACTTAATCACAGAAAATTTAGCGCAGATTTTAAAATTAAAACGAATTAGAATTGATACTAATTTATCCGGAGTAGGCAATGCTGATTATAAGCTGAAACATTCGGCAGAATTAGTCATTCAATCTTGTGTTAATGATTTTCAAACTGCGACTCAAGCATACATTATCTCCAGCATTACAGGCTTACAACCGGAAAAAAATATTTGTATCGACGATTGGAAAATACCTGCAAATATAAAATTAGCAGATCCTCAATTCTTCAAACCTCAGAAAATAGACTTGCTTTTAGGAGCCTCACACTTTTTCCAGCTATTGTGTGTAGGACAAATCCAGTTAGGGAATCAACTGCCGGTATTGCAAAAGACGCTTTTAGGATGGGTTGTTTCTGGAAATTTCGATCATACTGAACATACTTCTCATAACGTTCTAAATTGTAATGGACCTTTTCTTCAAGAAACCGACACCGGTGAAAATGTACCGAAGTTAACGGAATTAGTAGAAAGATTTTGGGAAGAAGAAAATGTATCGACTTGCAATAAAAATTTTAGTGAAGAGTATAATATGTGTGAAAAAATCTTTGTCGATAACGTAAAAAAAGCTGAAGATGGGAAATATATGGTGATATTACCTTTTAAAGCCTGTCCTCAAAAAACACTCGGAGATTCGTTTAACACTGCGAGAAAACGTTTCTTATCATTAGAACGTCGCTTAAACAAGGATCCTAATCTAAAACGTCAGTATTCAGAATTCTTAAAAGAATACCTTGAGGCAGGTCATATGGAATTGTTACATGAATCAAAGGTGCCGCAGTCTCATTACTTTATGCCACATCAATGCGTTTTACGACCTGAAAGCACCACGACTAAGCTACGTGTAGTTTTTGACGCGTCTTGCCGTACATCATCTTTCAAGTCCTTGAATGATATTCTTATGATTGGACCTACTACACAGCCCGACTTATTTTCAATCGTTTTTCGTTTTCGGTTTAAAAAATACGCTTTAATGGCTGATATCTCAGCAATGTATCGACAAATTTGGGTGTATCCGGACGACACCTACTATCAACTTATCTTATGGCGTGAAAAAAGTGAGGAGAAATTACAATGTTATCGACTTAAAACCGTCACGTACGGAACCGCACCAGCACCGTTTCTAGCTACAAGATGCCTGCTAGAATTAGCTAAAGAACATAAGTCATCGTATCCAGAAGTTGCAAAAATCATAAAGTCTGATTTTTATGTGGATGATCTAATAACTGGTGCTAATACCGTAGCCGAACTTCGCTCAATCAAATCAACTATTGAAAATATTTTTTCGTCCGCGCGACTTAAACTAAGGAAATGGTATTCAAGTGATTCTACTTTACTCGCTACCATTCCTGAAGAAGAGCAGGAAAAACTTAAAAGAATCAAAGATCTCGATGTCGTCAAGGCATTAGGTATTGAATGGGATCCAAAACATGATCATCTGCGTATATCGTACCAGGCTGACCACAGCGTAAAAAGGTGTACTAAAAGAGCTATTCTTTCACAAATTGCAAAAATTTTCGATCCCCTAGGGCTCATTAATCCCGTTACGGTGAAAGCAAAAATTTTTATGCAAGAATTATGGTTAAAGGGGCTGGACTGGGACGAGTCACTTCCGTTAAGTATGGAATCAAGTTGGAAAGCTTTCCTTATCAGCCTCGAACAACTCAACAAAATTAAAATACCGCGTTACATATTATCTAATAACAATTTACAAAGAATCGAAATTCATGGATTTGCGGACGCATCAATTCGAGCATATGGCTGTTGTTTCTACATACGAACTATTGATATATTTGACAACGTGGACGTGAAACTACTCACCGCGAAATCTAAAGTGGCACCGATTAAAACCGTACGGTCCTTGCCCTGCCTAGAACTTTGCGCCGCTCTTTTGCTTGCACGGCTGTGGGAAAAAATAGAATCTACGTTAGCTATTTCATACGATGAAATTTATTTATGGTCCGATTCAACAATCGTTCTTAGTTGGCTCTCCAGTCATCCTTCCTCTTGGAAAACCTTTGTAGCAAATCGCACTTCGGAGATTCAACGATTAACGGCAAGGGCGGCTTGGCGACACGTGGATTCGAAGAATAACCCTGCAGATATCATCTCAAGGGGAGCGGAAGCTAATGAGTTGTTATCCAGTTCGAGCATTTGGTTCTCTGGACCACGGTTTCTACGAGAACCTCCACAATCTTGGCCCAGTAAAACACCTTGTCAACCTTATGATGCAATACCAGAACGAAAAAAGCAAAAAACTATTTTAGTTTGCAGTGTAACGGATGATTTCGTCAACATCATTTACAACTATAGTGATTTCATGAAAAATTGTCGACGATTTGCATTAGTTTTGCGATTCATAAATAATCTGAAACAACACAAACAACAACTTCCTCTTACAAGGGGCAGTCTTATAGCATCAGAAATCGACAATGCTTTTATGCATATAGTTTATTGTATCCAACAAGCAGACTTTAAAGAAGAAATTCAATCGTTACAACAAAGGGAACACGTGAATCATAACAGTGCGATCAAAAACTTAAATGCTTTCCTAGATAAAAATTCGTCTTTATCTTTGCTAAGAGTCGGTGGCAGATTGAGAAATGCAAATATTTCTTTTGACAACAAATATCCGATCCTTCTTCCTAAGAGAAACCAATTTACTAAATCCTACGTTAAATATCTTCATTTAAAAAATCTTCATGCAGGTCCTTCCGCTTTAGTGGGAATTCTGCGTGAGCGTTTCTGGGTTATAAACGCACGCGAATATACTCGACAAATAGTTCGCAGCTGCATTCAATGTTTTAGATGCCGTCCACAACTCATTCAGCAGATCATGGGCGATTTACCAGAAGGACGAGTAAACTTTTCCCTTCCTTTCACCCATTGTGGAGTCGACTTCTGTGGGCCCTTTTCAACAACACTTAGGATGCGAGGGAAGCAGTTATATAAGTCATACGTAGCCTTATTCGTTTGCTTTGCTACAAAAGCAGTGCACATTGAGGTTGTGTCAGATCTTTCGTCAGCCGCATTTATTGCAGCCCTGAAGCGCTTTATAGCTCGTCGAAACAGGTGCAAGCACATCTATTGTGACAATGCTACTAATTTTATTGGGGCCAAGCGACAACTGCAAGAGTTCAAAGACAGTTTTTTACATCCCGATTATCAGGCTGACGTAGCCAAATGGTGTGCTGACAACAGTATCAACTTCCATCCAATTCCACCTAGATCTCCCCATTTTGGCGGACTTTGGGAAGCTGCCATAAAGGCAGCGAAGAATCATCTCTATCGTACAACGCAAGGATACTTACTTACTTTCGAAGAGCTTACAACGGTCATGGCACAAATTGAGGCAGCTCTTAACTCCCGTCCTATTACAGCTTTGCCTTCGGATCCCAGTGATGACTTTGCGCTTACTCCTGCGCATTTTCTAACACAAGCTCCTATATCCTCGTTCCCTGAGCCAGATATAACCCTGAAAAATCCCACCTACTTATCTCGTTGGCAACGAATAACATTAATATTTCAACTTTTTTGGAACAGATGGTCGAAAGAATATGTGCGGCAGTTACAAAATCGGTATCGTTGGCAGAAAGTGCATCCTGATATAAAACCAGACACAGTGGTGCTAATTCATCAAGATGACCTTCCCCCATTCAAATGGAAATTAGGACGTGTTACAAGAACAATCAAAGGCAGCGATGGACACATCCGTGTCGTAGAAATAAAAACTTCATCTGGATTACTTCAACGTGCGGTTCATAAAATCGCACCCTTACCAATCGAAGAAGAAGATTGAAATTATCTATTAGATAATTTCAAAGGCGGCGGCATGTACAGCGGCAACCGTCGTCCAACTTAATTATTAATCGTGAATTAACCTACTGCACTGAACTGCATGCCGGATGAGGATGCTAAGTTTTGGCTCTTCTTCTCGGCCTTTTTTTGATCTGGAGCTTCTTCCCAATCCAGCGTTCGAAGAGACAGCATCGGCTACATTTTCGCTACATAAATTTATAATCGTAGAAATAAGTTGTTAATTTTTATCTCACCAGTGAAATAACAATAATTTAGAACATTTGTATAAAACTATTTTGCATGTTATATTGAATTAAAATTAAAAAAGTGAAGTTGTTAATAAACACAAATAATTGTTGTTCGAATCAAACCAAAAAGGTTCTTTTTTTTAAATGTGAAAAGGCTCACATTAAACAGCTACATTAATGTTCGACATGGCATCCGAAGGTGTCATTGAAATTCAAAAAAACCAAAATATACAAAATGTGCAAAATGCAACGTTTTTATGTGGAAAGTGAGTGGGCAAAAAAAAGTGATTTCAACGATAGATGAAGCGGAAAAACTTCAGTCTATTTTGCAGAAATCTATTCATATAGGCGATGAACTCTGTAATAAGTGTCGAAAAGTGATGTACAGTACAAATAACGAAATGACACCAAAAAGTACGTAATGTTTATATTTTTGCTACACCTAGCATGTTTTGGTTAGCTAAACCCAGCATGTTTTGATTAGTAGCTGAAAGAAACGCAAGAGCGTGCATCAGCGGAGATGAAGTCAGACATGAGGAGGCGACAACAGAGATCAAGGCTGAAGTGATGGCATTAAAAGATGAACAGAAATTATTAGAAGTAAGCTCAGAGCCGACCTGGACAGGGTAAAGATTCATCAACCAGTGACGGCATCTCATGAAGTCATCGGAGTTAGGAAACTACAGCCTCCAACTTTCGACGGGCAAAGCCCATGGCCTACTTACAAGCTCCAATTCGAAACAGCAGCAGCAGGCAATTTCTGGACTGAGGAGGAAAAAGCAACGGCCTTAACGTTGTCGCTAAGGGGCACAGCAGCAGAAATATTGCAGTCAATTCCAGCAGAACATCGCAACAGCTACGGGTTCCTAGTTCAAGCGCTGGAAATGCGTTACGGTGATCAGCACCTGCAAGAGGTTTATCGACTTCAACTTCGAAATAGACTTCAAAAGCCAGGAGAAACTTCACAACAATTATACGCCGATATCGAGAGTGCATCTGGCTTATCCTAGTTTCGGCCAAGACTACATCAACGAAGTAGCAAGAGAGGCGTTCCTTAACTCTTTTGCCGACCGAAATCTACAACAAGCAGCCAGATTGGCCGGGAAGAAGAATACCGCTGAAGTTTTGGCATATGTTCTGGCATACGAGGCAGCGAAGCAAGCATCAAGGAGTGCAGTCCGCCTCAGAGAGATCCACACAACAGAGGATATTCGCAACAAAATGAATGCAACGGAAGTACGCGGTCGACTCCGATGCTGGAACTGTAGTGAACCGGGTCATTTGCAAAGGAATTGCAGAAAGCGTAGGATAGCAGAGTCTCCCGAAAATAGGAGTGGCGGAACTTGACCAGAGGGAGAAAGGTGACCAAAGGGAGGCCGAAAACAATGACTCCGTGTCTCCCCGCAGACAGCATCAGGGAAACGAATAAAGACTAACTCCATGGGGCGGAAGTTATTCGGGGAAATCGAAGCCCCCGGGCGGTGTCATCATCACCACTATCAAACAACTGCAGCGTAGTGGCAACAGTTCAGCTTGAAGTGTCAAGTGTCAAGTGTCGTTGGTGCCGGTCGTCCGCGTTTTTTTATTAGTTTTTAATAGATTGTGTGTTTTTCGTTATTTTATTTTTGTGAAATCAGTGATTTAGTGATTTTATTTTGCTATAGGTCCTGTTTTTCGTGGTTATTTATTTTGCATTTGTGATTTTTTTCTTTCTTTTCATTGTGATGGTGTTGTCATTTGTTTTTTGTTGTTGTTGTTGTTTAATATCGGTAATCACCATTTTGCAATTTTAATTTTTTATCTTTTTATTATATTTTTTCTTATTTTTATTTGCAAGGCGGCAGTGCATAAAATATTATCTGTTTAATTTTTATCGGCATAACCTCACTTTTTTTACATATATATTTTTCCTAATTTTAATTCGCCTGAGGTTATGCAACGATTCGAATTCCACGAACTTCCCTCAAACTTCATTTAGGTGTATTTATAAATTTTTTCAAAGAGAAAAAAATAAATTTTTTTTTCTTCTTTCTAATTTGTTTTTTGCAGTTAAATCGTGGTTGAATTGTTCCTTTTTTCATGGCGTCTCAACAGGCATGCAAGTTATGCTTATCGGAGATTGTCCGAGATTCGATTCCTTGCGATGGTGTTTGTGGTGGCGTCTTTCACCTCACTTGCCTTAACGCAGGAGTCAGTTCCAACACTTCGGCTCCTAGAGTGACAACTTGTAGGGAGTGTACAGACATCAAGCCCTGCCATGTCCTCAGACTGGTGAAGGACATTTCTAATGCTGTTTTCGACGGTCAAGAACTAGTCATGAGCCGTCTCGGTTCCTTCTCCGGCAACATCTCGCATCTCCAGATGTTGTCGGATGACATTCAATCCATCAACGTCCGACTCGACTCATTGTCCGACACCCTAAATCTTACTGCGACTAATTCCGGCTCATTATTGAGTAAATTCCAGGAAATTTCTTCCAGGATTGCAACGGCCTTAGACTCGATTGACGACATGCAGTCGTTAATCTTAAATCCTGTCGCCGCTTCTTCTTGCTCTTCCAACTCCTCGGTTTCTCTTCATCCTGTATTGGATGACATTAAAAGGAGTACGAAGCGCGTTCGAGCTGATATTGAATCGCTGTCTTCAGCAGTGGTTCAAAATCATAACGCCTTGAGCTCTCTAGCTTTTGAAAAATCGAAAGAATAGGTTCTGGAAAACTTATTTAAAGAGAAAGGACTCTCCGAGTCTCAATTCATTTATCATTTGCTATAACCAATTTCGTTCTCTCTCTTTTACTCTGTATCGTGAATATCTCAGCAGTATGAGTAATAAAGTATTTACTGATTCCAGAAACTTCTTCAAATTTATCAACTCGAAGAAAAAAGTTGATAATTACCCTAATACTATGCAGCACAAGAACTGGTCTAGCTGTGACTCGCCCGCGATTTGCAACATGTTTGCGTCATTCTTTCATCAATCTTTCTCATCTGCAGACTTTCAGCCTGACGACAATAATTTTCGCCACATTATCCCCAACCGAGAGGCTCATTTTTTACCTCTCTCAATTACCATTGCCGATATCGTGAAACATATTGACGATCTTCCATTGGACTTTACTCCTGGCCCCGACGGTATTCCTCCTGCTGTTCTTAAGGCCTGTGTGGAGGTTCTCCAGTCTCCACTGAAAATCCTTTTTCTAAAATCCCTGGATAAAGGGTACTTCCCCACTTTGTGGAAGAATTCGTTCATAATTCCTATTCACAAAAGTGGCTGCAAGAGTGAAATATCGAATTATAGGCCTGTTGCTAAGTTGTCTGCTATACCGAAACTTTTTGAATCAATTATCTATTCCACACTCGCTCCTATCTTCAAGAGGCTGATCTCAACGAATCAACATGGTTTTCTTGCAGCTCGTTCCACCACCACCAATCTTCTTGAGTTCACTGCTCATGCTGTCGAAGGCTTCGTTTCCGGTAGTCAAACTGATTGTGTTTACACTGATTTTAGTAAGGCATTCGACAAGCTCTCCCATTCCATTATTATTCTGAAATTAAGAATGTTAGGCTTTCCGCAAGCCCTTCTAGTATGGTTCCAGTCTTACTTAATTGACCGGACCTACCAAGTTCTTTTTCGTAGATCCAAATCAATAACCATTGAAGCGTCGTCCGGTGTCCCTCAAGGAAGTCATCTTGGCCCTCTCCTCTTTATCTTATCAATTGATGACATTGTTCCCTTGCTAAAACACTGTAGAATATTGATTTACGCTGATGACATCAAATTGTATCGGCACATAAAGAGTATGGAGGATTGCAAACTTCTGCAGATTGACCTTGATACCTTTTACTCTTGGTGTGCTAACAACAACCTGGTTCTTAATATTGGTAAATGCGAAGTCATGACTTTTAGTAGGAGACGTGATCCTATAATTTTTAACTACACCTTTTCTGATGAGGGTATCCCTCGTGTTAATTTGGTTAAAGATCTCGGGATTAGATTTGATAGTAAGCTGGATTTCTCCACTCACATCAACTATATCTCTTCCAGAGGTAGTTTAGTCTTGGGTTTTATAAAAAGGTGGTCCAAGGAATTTAATAACCCGTTGGTTACTAAACACTTATATATTTCTCTTCCCAACTAACAAACTCTCCAGAGAAAAACTCTTGGAAATTGTGAAATTATCTCATAAGACTCTCTTAACACTCTTCGATACCCTCAAGAAGATAGCTCTTGTAATAAGAATTAAATTAACACTCATAGTAGTATTATTATGAGATAATAAGTCTACTAGAGTTACTAAGCCTTTCATTCTCATAATGAGATAATGTTTATACTCTTATATTGAGTGCAAGAAAACCTCTATTCTTATTGTGTCTTTTTTATTAAAGCTTTACTCTCAAAGGCTTTAACTGTCAAAAAAATGTCCTTATGAGTGTTATGACACTTATAAGAAAGTTCTTACAAGACTTCAAGTATATCCTTCTTATATAAATGCTCTTATGAGACGAAAAATGTTAAAACATTTATAAGAAGACTTTTATTAGTGCAAAAAGACTACCATCTCATAATCAGAATTTTGTTCTTATAAAAAAACTTAAACCATCGAGCGGCCATACTTTCGCTTAATATAGAATTTTATACTGAAACGAAATTCCACAAATCAAGCTAATTTACCTAATTGAATATGCGCAAAGTATACAAAGTTATTTCTTTCAGATGATAAATCAATTTAAAATAAATTATTGAGCGATACTAAAGCTTTTATTTTTTTCTTAAGAAATAAAATTTCAAAAAATATGTTAAAGTTTGATTATTTTTAAGGCGCTTTGATTTTTATCGAGGTAGAATGGTTGTTATTATCGGTAAAGTTTCAATCGCAATAAAATTGCGGCTAATTTTTTCGTTAAAAATCGAATTCTAAAGTTTATTATCATACATAATAAATATTAAATTCTTAAGTGTTATATTTTTCGAATAGATTTTTATGACAGTTATTTAGAGCAAATAACTCTCATAAAAATTATTTTATTCTAAACAACATCGCCTTTCCATATATTGCTCCCTTTCTAACAGTTCTGTTAAGGAGAGTATAGCTCTTACAGCGCCCTTATAGTTACCCTTGCAAAGAGAGCTAAGGTATTTTTATAAGACAAAAATAACTCTCATAATTGTGCCATTTAATTCTCACAACGCACTCATAAAGCACTTGTAGTGTTCTATAAGAGTAAGTTATGAGAGTGATACTCTCTTAAAAAAGTCGAATATCCTCTCATAAGACACTAGTAGAGTCTTATGAGACGAATTTTGTTACTTGGGTTGTCAGACCATTACTTGAATATGCCTCCCAGGTTTGGTCTCCTCACTATTCTTCGCATGTTAGAACTATTGAATCGGTTCAACGAAGGTTCGTTCGATTCGCACTGAATCATCTTCCTTGGGAAAACCCAATAGTTCTTCCATCATATGAATCCCGGCTTAAGTTACTCAACTTAAGCTCTCTTCAAAAGCGTCGAGAGGTGGCCGATGTTGTATTTGTTCATCAGCTACTTAATGGAAAGGTCGACTCAGGTTTTTTAGGTCGCCGTGCGTCGTTTAGAGAGAGTCGTTATAATCTGAGAGGTCCACCTCTTTTACAAATCAACTCCTCTAATACTAATTACGGTAGATTTGAACCTGTAAACCGCATGTTCATTAATGTTAACAATAATATTAATGTCTTTAGCGTGAGCATTAGTAAAGATGTCCTTAAAAGGAGTCTTTTTAATCTCACGTGACCATCTTTGTTTCCTATTGCTTGCGTGGGTTATATGTTAATTTGGATTTGTGTTTTTATTTAATAATTTTTATGTTACTAATACTTTATGTTTGCATGTCTCAGCTGAGCCACGGCAGTGGTAAATATTTCTCAGCCCTGCTGGGAAGTGCGCCTTCTGCGTTAGAAGGGAAACTCTATATATGTATATATATACATATATATATTTATATATGTATGTGTGTGTATGTATATATAGATTTTCATGCTTAGCTGAAAAGTGCGCCTTCTGTGCTAGAAGGGTTAACTCTTGCTGAATAACAGCCTGGTGATCGATGGAAAGATTGGAGCTGAAAAATGCACAATAACTGTAGACACTGGTGCTTCAAAATCTGTTATCCGGGCTGACATGGTCGGTAATAAATGGCTGAAAGACGCACGCCAATACAGACTGAAAACTGCAACAGGAGAAACAGTACGATTCATCATCATCATTGTGCTCCTTTAATCCCTCATGGGACATAGGGCGGAAACAGTTGCCCTCCAGCGGACTCTGTTTTGCGCGACAGCTCTCAGCTCCGACCAGGATCTCCCAGTTGTTGCGGCTTCTGCTAGTAGGGTTCTCCTCCATGTTGTCCTAGGTCTTCCGACTCGACGGGATCCTTGCGGATTCCAGTCGAGGGCCTGTTTGGCTAGATTTTCGTTTTCGCGTCGCAAGGTGTGGCCAACCCAATTCCATTTCCTTCGTCTGATGTGGTCGTCTATCCTTTCTTGGCCGGCACGGCGCCATAGTTCTTCGTTTGAAATTCTATCCTGCCAGCGGATTTTTAGGATACGACGTAGGCATCTGTTGACGAAGACTTGTAGGCGCCCTGTGATGAATTGGGTGACTTTCCATGTTTCGCAACCGTACAAAAGTACTGCCTTCACGTTGGAGTTGAACAGCCGCAATTTGGTGTTAGTTGAGATCTCCGTTGATCTCCATATGCGGAACAGGCATGCATATGCGCCTCGTGCTTTATTTATTCTGGAACTGACATCTTCTTCTGCACCGCCATTTTCGGTAATAATACTACCGAGGTAGCAGAATTTATTTACCAGTTCCACGTCACGGTTATTCAGCGCAGTCCGTTCAATGGTGTTTGCATTTATCCGCATTTCTTTAGTTTTAGTTGGATTTAGCCTTAAGCCTGCTGGACTACTTTCTGTTGCCAAATTGTTAATCATGTTTTTGAGGTCCTGGTGTCTGTGGGCCAGCAAACAGATATCATCTGCGTAGTCGAGATCCTTAAGGCGGTCTAACAAACCCCATTGTATGCTGCCTGTTCTACTATCTCGAGCGCCGACAAGGATGTCATTTATTACTATAAGAAATAGTAAAGGCGAGAGTAGGCATCCTTGTCGTACTCCTGAGCTCACCTCGAAGCTGTCGGATAATTTTCCAATATGGAGAACTCTGCATTTGGAATTGTTATATAGGGCTTTTATCAATTCTATTATTTTATCAGGCAGTCCCCGTCGCCGTAGTGCCTGCCATATAAAGCTCCTATTGACCGAGTCGAACGCTTTCTCATAATCTACGAAAGCAAGGTAAAGGGGGGATCGGAATTCAGTAGACTGCTCCACTATTATTCGTAAGGTGTTGATACCATCAATACATGAGCGGCCCTTCCTGAATCCGGCCTGCTGCCTCCTAAGCGTTCGGTCTACTGCCTCACTTATCCTAGTTAGTAATATATGGGACAAAATTTTGCCCACTGTAGATAGTAAACAGATGCCTCTCCAGTTGTCGCATATTGTTAGGTCCCCCTTTTTTGGTATTTTGACTATGATACCTTCCCTCCAATCCTCCGGAAAGGTACAGGTGTTCCATGCTATTTCCAGGATTGGCTGAAGCGCATCTGTGAGGCTTGAATCGGCTTTCAACAATTCTGGCGGGATGCCATCTTTCCCAGCTGCTTTACCATTGGCCATCGCATGAATTGCGGTTACTATTTCCGTCTTGGATGGGGCTCGGGTGGTGATTCTTATAGGCTGTGCATTGTTGCTGGTTTCCTGAGGTTCCTGTGTAAATGAACCATTCAGGGCGGCGAAGAAGTAATCTCTCCCTCTTTGGAGCTGCTCCTCGTCGCTGCACAGCAGCTTTCCATCCGCACTCTTAACGGCATGCTTTTTAGTAGAGTGCTTTCCCGTGAGCTGTTTAGTAATTTGGTACAGCACCTTACTGTTGCCTGTGTTTGCCGCGTTTTCCGCTTTTTCTGCGAGCTCATTTATCTGCTGCTTTTTATCACGCCGGACACTTCTCTTTACCTCCCGGTGTAATTGGGAGTATTCCCGTTCCAGTTGGTAACGTCTTTCGGGGTCGCTTGTAGAGTTTACGTTATTTTTTAGGGCTCTCCTGCGTTCTATTTTTTGCCAGGTTGTGTTCGAGATCCAGTGTTGCTGGTTTCTTGGGACATAACCGATGCTCGATTCCGCAGCCGTCAATATTGCGCCCTTTGTCCTACTCCACAGCTCTTCAATATTTGTGTCGTCAGAAACGTTGTGCTGGTTGTAGGTTTCCAGCAAATTCCCGCTTTTTACCGCTCTCCCGCAGAAGGTCTACGTTGAACCGTCTACGGTTTATAGCATCGCGTTGTACGTTTCTGATTGCGACGATTTTAAGGCGAATAGTTGCTACTACCAAATGGTGGTCACTTCCAGTGTCCGCTCCCCTGAAACTCCTGACATCCTCAAGGATAGTTCTCCATCTGCGGCTGACGGCCACATGATCTATCTGATTTCTCGTTCTACCATCGGGCGATACCCAGGTCTCTTTGTGTATCTTCTTGTGACAAAAGTAAGTTCCACCTACCATGAGTTGGTGGGAGCTACAGAAGTCAACGAAAAGCTCACTATTGTTATTGGTAACTTGGCTTAGACCTTGATTTCCAATTGTTTGTTCAAGGCCGGTGTTGTCACGGCCGATCTGTACGTTTAAGTCACCCATTAATACAATGATGTCTCCCCTTGGAATAGAGCGAAAAACCTCATTCAGCCGCAAGTAGAACTCGTCTTTGATGTCATCTTCAGCGTCTTCAGTTGGAGCATAGCATTGGACTATCGTAGTACTTCTTAGTCTGGTACGCAGGCGCAAGGTAATAATCCTCTCAGAAACTGGTGACCAGCTAATAAAGCTGGACCTGGCTTCTTTGGTGAGTATTACACCAACGCCACTCCTACGGCTTTCAGTTTCGATCTGCCATTTGGGCAGATATGTTCCCCCGCATCGGGCCATCTGGTCTCGCTAAGTCCCATGATCTTGATTTTATATCGATTCATCTCGTTGAGGACTTCATCTAGCCGTCCCTCAGCCAGCAGTGTTCTCACATTCCATGATCCGATTCGTGTCCTTGTTCGAAAAGCAAAGGTCGTCGTCGTGTTGTCCATCCGGTTCCGAGGCATTGTTTGCTGATTCGTAGCAATGGTGTTTTTTATGGGAGCGGGTTGCTAACCCTCAGCACAACCGACTTAAAGCTCTGTTTTGTGGCGCAGAGAACTCGGTTTGGACTTTATGAAAACACATAGAATTCTACTGGACATCGGAGAGGAAATACTGAGATATGACAACAAGGATATTCCAATGGCTACAGGATCCACTTGTTATTCGCAGCTGGAAGTCGTCGTTCGTGAAGATACCCTGCTTCCTCCGTGTGCTGAGAAATTGGTGCGAGCCATAGTCGATGGTGATCCCGTGAGCTACCGATTTTACCTTATCGAACCAGAGCAAAGGGAACCAATCAAAAATATATCAAAAATATAGCTATTGGAAAATGTCTGGTGAGCATCGACGACAAAAAGGAGGTATTTGTGAGAGTGCTAAATACTAACGAACGAGAAATACCATTGAAGAAGGATAGGGTTTTGGGAAAAGGAGAACCGGCAGAACAGATTACATTAGTGGAGTGCGCTAACATGGAAACGGTTCCGAAACCAAAGCCAAAGGCCACGGAATTTGTAAACACAGTGCTCTCAACTAGTTGTCTTGAACAAAAACAGTATCTCCAGGCAAGAAAATTAGTAGAGGATTTCAGTGATATCTTCGCCATGAGAGATGACGACTTTGGGAAAACGAACATCGTTCAACACAGGATCGATACCAAAGATGCCCAGCAAATTAAACAACCGCCGAGAAGACTACCACTAGCCAAGCGGGAAGAGGCAGCCACTATGATTGAAGATATGAGAAGACAAGGCCTTAGAGGAGTCGAAAAGCCCTTGGATGTCTCCTGTGGTTCTAGTCAGAAAGAAAGATGGCAGTACAAGATTTTGCGTGGATTATCGGCGGTTAAATGACATCACTAAAAAGACAGCTACACATTACCTCGAATCGATGACACACTGGATACTCTCTCTGGAGCTCAATGGTTTTCTACCTTGGATCTTAAGAGCGGCTACTGGCAAGTCGAAATTCACCCCGAGGACCGACAAAAGACAGCCTTCTCCGTAGGAAACGGCCTGTGGCAGTTTACAGTTATACCGTTTGGGCTTGGAATAGATATTCCACATCTCTTTTATGCAGACGACCTGAAAATATATAGCGCCGTTAAATCCCAAATTGACGTAGTCTTTTTCCAGTCGAAACTTGATGCATTACATGACTGGTGCACAGCTAATAAATTGCATCTAAACACCAGCAAATGTCATGCAATAACCTTCTCACGCAAAAAAGACACGCAGCTACACTCTTATCATCTCAACGGCAAAATTTTGAACCATGTTGATCATATTGTGGATTTAGGTGTTGTGCTTGACAACAAACTAAATTTAATCTGCAATATGATAATATCACGGCCAGAGCCAATAAACTTCTTAGCTTTATAAAGAGAAGGGCTAAAGAATTCGACAATGTATGGGTCACAAAGACACTTTTCTGTTCTGTAGTCCGCCCAATCCTGGAATACGCTTGCACTATTTGGGACCCTATATTCCAAGTTCACAGCAACAGGATTGAATCAATTCAAAGGAAATTCCTTCTATTTGCGCTGAGGCATCTACATGATCCGCATGATTATCATAACCTTCCACCCTACACGGAGAGGTTAAAGGTTCTAGAACTCATGCCTCTGTCATGCAGGAGAAAGCTGCTCACGTCATGCCTCACCCTTGACGTTCTAAATGGCAATATTAAAGTGCAGTGTCTGTCGGATATGATCAAATTTAATGACGATGTTCGACAAACAAGACATACAAAACTGCTTAAGGAATATCCGCATCGTACGGAGTATGTTAGGAACGAGCCTGTCAACAGATGCTGTATGGTTTTTAATTCCTATGGATCATGTTTCTCTCCCTCCATAAACAAACATTCTTACAAAAAAAAACTTAGATCCTTACTAACAGCACAAATCAATTAGTATAACTTATCATTATTTCTGCCAGTGCTTACTTTAAGTACCATATGTTATGTTAAGTACCATATGTAAATTAGTTTAAGCGAGCCTTTTTTTGGCAAATAAATAAATAAATAATGCTCCAGCTACTTTCGAACGACTGATGGAATGCGTCTTACGAGGACTGACATGGAAGACTTGTCTGGTTTATTTGGACGATATCATCGTCGTTGGAAAAAGTTTCGAGGAACATCTGGGCAATCTACGAGAGGTTTTCCAAAAGTTGAGAACAGCCCAACTGAAACTCAGTCCTAAAAAGTGCGTACTGTTCAGAGACCAAGTTAACTATCTCGGACATGTGGTTTCATCCAATGGAGTTCAAACAGATCCTGAGAAAATAACAGCGGTTAAGAATTGGCCCACACCGAAGGATAAACATGAACTTCGAAGCTTTTTAGGACTTGCCACCTATTATAGACATTTTGTCACAAATTTTGCCGACATAGCTAAGGAATTACATAAACTGACAGAAATAGGAAAACCATTTATCTGGACAGAAAAGTGTGAGGAAAGTTTCAACACACTAAAACGAGCACTTTGCCAAGCACCAATACTCAAGTACCCGAAGCCAGGCGAAAGATTCATATTGGACACAGACGCGAGTAATGTCGGGATTGGTGCAGTGCTATCACAAAACTTCGAAGGACAGGAAAAGGTCATAGCTTACTACAGTAGAGCGCAGTCAAAATCGGAGCGGAATTACTGTGTCACAAGAAGGGAACGTGGACTCAACTAAACACTTCCACAAGTATCTCTATGGGCAAAACTTCATCCTTCGAACGGATCATGCAGCATTAAAATGGCTGATGCAATTCAAAAATCCTGAAGGACAAGTGGCAAGATGGATCGAGAGACTTCAGTCCTACTTCAATATAGGCCACAGAAATGGAAGGAACCATGGAAATGCAGATGCACTCTCCCGGCGACCATGCGTACCAGACTGCAAACATTGTGGACGTATCGAGGAAAAGTGTCAAAGGACGACAGTCGAGCCAACGACAGGATGGAATGACCAGGGACTCCGAGACGCCCAACGCGACGACCCGGATATTCCTTCAATTCTGACATGGAAGGAATACGAGGAAAAGCCTGAATGGAAGGACATTGCAGAGAGGAGCGAGACCCTGAAGAGCTATTGGGCCCAATGGGATTCCTTGTACATTGAGCGAGGAGTATTAAAGCGCAAATGGGAAACCGCTGACGGTAGCTCTCATCGAATGCAGGTATTAGCCCCCCGCGTTAGAATAAGAGATATTCTCGAGGAGTGTCATAATGGCGCATCAGGAGAACATCTGGGAGACAATAAAACTTTGGCAAAAATAAGAGATAGATTCTATTGGCTTCACATGCGAGACGATGTTGCAGACTGGTGCCGTAAATGCACAACTTGTGCCAGCAGCAAGGGCCCTCGAGTAAGAACAAAAGGAGAAATGCAGCAATACAACGTGGGAGCCCCTTTTGAAAGAATCGCAATTGATGTGGCGGGACCTTTTCCGGTGTCAAAACGAGGAAATCGTTACATTTTGGTGGTCATGGACTACTTCAGTAAGTGGTCCGAAGCATATGCCTTTCCAAATCAGGAAGCAATCACTGTTGCAGAGGAATTGATGAACAATTGGATCTGCAGATTTGGTGTTCCTCATGATCTTCACTCTGACCAAGGGAGAAACTTTGAATCTCAAGTTTTTCAAGAAGTATGTAAGATTCTCGGGGTGAAGAAGACCAGGACGACGCCCCTTCATCCCCAGTCCGATGGAATGGTAGAACGATTCAACAGGACAATGTTAGAGCACCTAAGGAAAGTTGTTAGTGAGCACCAGCGTGACTGGAACAGTTACATCCCTATATTTCTAATGGCATTTCGGACAGCGGTTCATAATTCCACAGGACAAACCCCTTGTAGTGTGATTTGTGGAAGACAAATCCGGCTGCCAAGCGACTTGAAATTTGGGACACCTGTTGAAAGCAACGAGTCTACTGGCGGTTATACAGGTGAGCTTCGTGATCGAGTCGCAGATATCCATCAGCTTGCAAGGAAGAATCTTAAGATAGCCAGTGACAGAATGAAAACTAGGTATGACTTCCGAGCAAACTGTAGCGGATACCGGGAAGGTGACCTCGTTTGGCTATTCAACCCTCGACGACGAAAAGGCAGGTCTCCGAAACTTCAGCGCCAGTGGGAGGGGCCCTATAAAATCCTAACACGGATCAACGATGTTGTCTACAGGATTCAACAAGGACCCAAAGCCAAGAAGAAGATTGTGCACATAGACGGGCTGTGCCCATATCATCAGCCGGATCCAGGATGGACAAATGTTCGGGACGAACAGTCCTAAGAAGGGGGCAATGTGATGATTTATGCGCCATCTGTTTGTTAAAAGCATAATCAACAATTGTCGATAACAACTCTGATTAATCTCTGTACTAAACTAAAATTGGGTTTATGTGCTAAACTAAAATTGGAACGAGCGATAAGTGAAGACAACTTCAAGCTTCTGGACGAAAAGAAACGAACATACCACTAGGCACTAGAAAAGAGACGAAGGTTCCAGAAGTTAGATAAAGGTGGAGTTGGGATATAAAAGCGACTTGCAGGCTGCAGTAAGTCAGTTTTGATTTGAAAGGCGATAAAAGTGTTCTAAAGTGAGAGCAGCGAAAAGTGGTGATTTAAAAGTGAACTATACAGCGATAGATAGAATAATGCGAGTTATTAAACTGAAAGTGATTATAGTGAACTGTAAGAATTGTGCTTGTTATTAAATTGTGTTTTGGTTTGTAATACATAAATTTTGTGTGGATAATTAAAAAGTGTATTCCTTAATTAATCCTACGAATCCGTTAAGCCGTAAAAACGTAACAATATGTTTTTAGGTTTCATTTGGGAAAACGTATTGAAACTCCCGGAAATGTTAACTTCGATGAGAAACTCGCAATCACGCAACGTTACTCAAGCTCTTGTGAAATTTTTATTTAGGTTGCGATCAGGAAATTTTAACAGTATGATTTCTGCGATTTTGGGTTTGCAGAACGAACAAAAAGTTTCGGAATACTGCGTTTCCGTCATCCGATCATTGGAAAAAGACGTCCTTCCGAACAACTTCGGATTTCGAGCCAAAACAAGAGAAGATATTTTTCAAAATGAAACTTCTTTTTTCGCAAAGAAAATGTTGAACGCCGATGAAAAACTCGCAATTATTCTTGATGGAACGTATGTTACTCATCAGAAAAGTACAAATAATGAGTATCAGCGAAAGTCGTACTCAGGACAAAAAAGAAACCCCTCTGCAAACCGTTCACTATTTGCCCTACAAAAGGTTACATCCTCGAAACGTTGGGACCGTTTGAAGCCACATTAAATGATGCTGAGATTCTTCGACTGATTATGCAGGATCCTCAAGGTTTACCAAGCATCTTGCAAGAAGGTGACATTTTCATTGTGGATCGTGGTTTCAGGGACGTGAAGACAGAATTGGAAAAACAGAAGTTCAAAGTTCTTATGCCTGCAATGAAAGGTGAGAAACGATACAAACATGTAGTTGTATAGTTATCTCATTAGTGAATAATATTATATTATTTAGTTATAAACATTTTAACATTTTAGTAAAAATGTGTTTTTTTATAGATAAATGTTTCAACTCGACAGAACAGATTGGACTCGATTTACTGAATTGACAAGACTTGGCTGAAACCAATTGACAACTTTAAAATGAAAATTCGTACATGCAGAATTTTTTACTCCAGCGTGTAATATAATACTTTTTTTCTATAATAGAATATTTATTTTCACAGGCAAACGTAATCAATTAACAACAAAAGAGTCTAACTCATCACGAAAAGTTACAAAACTTCGTTGGGTTGTTGAAGCTGTTCACGGGATTTTGGGTCGAAAATTCAAACCGCTTCATCAGCAATTGGACAACAAGCTGTTGCCGAAACTCAATTCGTATTGTCGAATTGCGAATTTTCTGAATAACAAGTTCGGTAAAATATTAGAGTCCGATGTTGAAAATCAAGAAGAAATTCTTCATCAACTAGAATCTGATACTGCCGTGGAAAACACGTTATCCGTCGAGGTCGAAGAAAAAGGATGGAACCGAAAAAAAGTTGTTTTCAACAAATTTTGTCTTCTGATCTGTTGGATTTTCCAGAAATGACTGAAAAGGAGTTTAAATTATTTTCATCAATACACACAATCAATATCTTATTTGGCGGAATTGCTTGACGATGATAACAACATAAAAGTACTCTATGTAAAAGGTTCTGATTCCATCGTAAGATTAAATGTACAATCGCGTCACATCAACGCTAAAACTTATCGATGCTACGTTGACTATGAACCTAATTCTTTAGGAGCTACCGGTATCAAACGCTACTGTTGTGATTGCCGAATGGCAGACGAACAATTGGATGTTGCGCACACGTAGCTGCAATTATCTACTATTTTATCTATTAATTGTTATTACATGTTGTAATTGCATTATTTTTTCCAAATACAATTTTTCATAACGTTTTTATTCAGTTTTTAGCGGGAAATTCAAAATTTTAAAAATATGATTTTTTTATACTGATAACGTCCAACACTCGAAACAATCTGAAAAAATATAAGTTTATCAGCTGCTCGTAGGTAATCATCCCTGAAAATTTCAGAACAGTACCATGAATCTACTGAGAAATAATGCTAAAATAATTTTTCAAATATTTTTTTACATTTGAATTTCGCGCCAAAAAAATCAAAAAAAAAATATCTGGATACTTGTTTTGAGATGAACAATAAGTGTGAATTTTTTCAGATTTTTTGTTTGATAATATTATGTTGAAAATCATTAAATTATCTCTAGTGCAAAATATACTTTTCAAAAAAATCTGAAAAAATTCGTATAGAAGTTTCAAAACAAGTCCTTTCGAATGGCCGAAGCAAAAAAAATTTTTGGCTTAAGGCACATTTGACCCCCTTATAGCCTTATGACACTGGCTTTATCGTAGGCTGAAAATGCTGCCTTGGCTAGGCTGAAAATGACGAAATCTGTTATACTGTGGGACAGAGATAGCATGTGAGAGTAAGAACGATTATCTGATTATTATAACAGATAGTTGTTAAGGGGAGAAGAAATCCGTTGGAAATATTCAAATTTATTATGATTAAAGTTTAAATTAATTTAAATTTATTGTATTTAATATTAAAAATGGTCAACATCAGGCAAATTAAAATTCTTTGTTCTCTTCCTTTCAATTTGCTACTTCCTCATTAAAAAATCTTGTTTGACCTGAGTCCTCCAGAGTAAAACAATAGCTTCAAATATTTTCAAAAATACTTCAACAACTATTTATAAAAAAAATAAAAAAAAAATATTTTTTTTTAGACTCCCCCAATTCACAACGCGCACCCGCCCGTTGTAACAACAAAAATATGTCTCCCACGATTTGAAATTACTTTGGGGCAATTAAAAATCATACTAAACACATCAAAAATTGTTTGGAGCGATTTTACTCCGGAGCCCTAATTCTAAAAATTTACCCTTCAATAAAATATTATTTATTCTCACTTCAATTATATTTGCTGCCACTTCAATTATAATTACATATTTCAATTTATTACTTCAATTTATTTTGATTCTCACTCACTGTTATAAAAAGTCTAGAGATGTAGCAAACTGTTATAAAAAGCATAGGAAAAAGAACATGAATTTCATTCTTTTCCTATGCTTTTTATAACAGTTTTCTAGACTTTTTATAACACTTAAAATTCAGCCGATCAAAGTTTAAGTATATTCCTCTCACTCTTACATATGGGAAAATCTCCTTTGAATTTTTTCTTTCAGTTTTCAGCCTAGCAAAGGCAGTATTTTCAGCCTTCGATGAAGCCAGTGTCATAAGGCTATAACCGGCTAAAATAAATCTAGTTGAAATATATTTAAAATAAATATTGAAAATAAGAACATTTTCAAAAATTCGGGACAATCCGGGACAAAAAACCTGAATCCGGGACAAATACTGCTAATCCGGAACTCAAGGTGGAAATCCGGGACTGTCCCGGCCAATCCGGGACGTATGGTCACCTTAATATTAGTCCCTAAAATAAATTTCAGGGAGATTATTCCACAGTCGAGTTGTTCTATTCATAAACGAACTTCTAAACCGTATTGTGCGTGAACGAGGGGGCTGTAGGGTATGGGGGTGAGCCGAGCGGGCTAGTCTTGTGTTGCGGGAAAAGTATTGCCGTGCAGGCAGGAGGTTCTGAATTTCAGTGGAACAGTCGCCACAACTTTGTAATTAAAAGTTATCACTTTGAACATTTACTTTATTTGTACCGGTTTCAAGTATGTTTTCAAAATTTTGATAGCGTTTTTTCGAAACGAGATTTTTGCAGTTAGGTCATTTGCCCTTTGCACGGCAGACCTGTTCTTCAGGAGTTTTGCATTGTATCAACCATTTTAATGGTGCATGATCCGTTCGAAGAATGAAGTTTTGACCTTAGAGATACTTGTGGAAATGCTTAGTCGAGTCCACGATTGCCAATAGTTATATTCTCGGGACACAGTAATTCCTCTCCGATTTTGAAGCGCTCTTCTGTAGTAAATAAGCTATAACATTTTTCTGTCCTTCGATGTTTTTCGACAGCACTGCATCAATACCGACATTACTTGCGTCTGTGTCCAATACGAACTTTTTGCCTGGCTTCGGATATGTGAGTATTGGTGCTTGACAAAGTCTTCGCGTTAGTGTCTTGAGCCTTGTAACAGCATAATGGCGCGACCCCTCAGCCAGAAGCGCAATCCCAAACATAAAACAAATCGGAACTCGTATCCTCCCCAACCGCCGATCCTACTGTTAGGGGGATATGCTGCCGACCACACGGAGTTCACTAGCTCGCCGGTTGGGGTCGTGGGGTGTGTGGTCGGGCCTATACTGATTATGGTTCACCACTTACCTGTGACTATGCAATTTCATCTTCCGTTTCCATCCTTCTCCTGGCCTCGCTTGAGCCGTGTCATGGTAGTCCGTTCCCTTGCCAGTTCATAGTATGGATAACCATCAGCTGACAAGGAAATAAACCACCTAAGAACCCCAAGAAGAAATAAAATCATCCGCCCCAACCATTCCCAAAAAAAAAGATCTAGCACATTGAATTAATCATTGTAAATATTTAATATTCCCTGTTTATTACAGGTACAAACAACAGCACAAGAACACAGAGAGTAAAGAACAATATCAATCTTCAATAACCATGAGCTAGGATCATTGTCCGATACAACAATTTCACATTCTCAAATAACTCTGTTCGACGAAAGATTTTGAAAAACGCGTCGCATTGGTACCAGTACGTCGTGTTTGTACATCAACTGTTACACGTTTGTATATCTTTATTATAATTATCAATTAATTAGAGAAATTCAAATCTAAAGCAAAAAAATTTCAACAAAAAGTTTAAATGAGTGGAAGATGTTAATAGAAATAATGGTATACTTAAATGCAAATATAAAAGTAGTTTGATTTTAATAATATAGTAAAAAACAAATTTAACCTTTTTGTAAATAAAGTGTAATAAATTCTATTTATTTTTTGTTCTCCACCTGTGTATTGCTTTATTTATGCCACCTTAAATATGGGGAAATGCATCCACAATTTTCATCTTTATTAGGAATAAAGCCTATGGACGGTTACTCAAAAGCATAATGTGTGAATTGGAATAAAATTAAATCAGCAAGTAGTAACACACCAGTTACAGATATCCCAATCAAAAATAATCCTCTTAGGACGTTCTTAGCCACCAGTTGTCATCAATATTGAAGGTTGACGAGGTTTCTTCTTGTTACTTGAAAATGAATTATGCCTTCCAGGAGGCTATGCCAAGGAGGGAAAATTCCGACAGAACGGAGGCAGAACGCGTATCATCACCTTAATAACAAATAACGACAGCTTCTTATAAATTGTTCTAGTACATACCACAGTTTTCGAGCCCAAAAAGACTTATACAATAAATATAGGTCTAAGTTGGATGACTACCCTCCACAAAATGACGGAGTTGGTACTCCCATAGGTTCTGGTCAGGTCCTCGGGTCGCCTTTATCCACGTTCTCTACACCGCCTGTTACCTTCCTTTTCCCGCAGGAACCGTCGAGCTATCGTCCCACCAACTGGCACCCCCGCTCCCTTCTTCTTACGTAGGTGTTTTCTAACTTCTTCGATGGGTCTGATACCCTCATATACTTCTCTTCGGTACCACCAAAACTAAGTTTTCTAAATCTGCACTTCCTTCTGTTAATATCACTTCCTTGATACGGTACTCAATATTTCTTCACTTTAAATATATCAGTAAAAGATTCCTTCGACGTTTTTTTTACATTTTTATCGCCATTGCAATTAAAACGACAATTTTTTCTTCACTCGCCTATCGACCCCTTAAAAACTGACTCTCTAAACCTCTAGCAACTGACTCACTCCAAAAAAATTTCCCATTTTTGTTTTCTTTTCTACGCCTCCTTTTTTGTTCCGAACAACTTCTAGATTTCATTCACGACAGTGATTTTTAGTCAAGTAGTTATTGAGGGATTCCGTGCAAAAACTGACCGTTACAGCCTTTCCTCACACTTGCTATGTCGGCAAATTTTTTGACAAAACGCTTATAGTAGGTGGCAAGTCCGAAAAAGCTTCTTGTTTATCCTTACTTATTAGCTGTTACTATTTTCTCAGGATCTGTTTGAACTCCATTGGATGAAACCACTTGTCCAAGATAGTTGATTTGGTCTCTGAATAGCACGCACATTTTAGGGCTGAGTTTCAGTTGGGCAGTCCTCAACTTTTGGAAAACCACTCTTAGATTGTCCAGATATTCCTCGAAACTACTTCCAACGACGATTATATCGTCCAACTAAACCAGGCAAGTCTTCCTTGTCAGTCCTCGTAAGACGCATTCCATCAGTCGTTCGAATGTTGCTGGAGTATTACACGGTCCAAACGACATAACTGTAAGACAAGGCTGTTTTTTCTCGATCCTCGGGATAAATTTCGACTTGGCAATAGCCGCTCTTAAGGTCCAAGGTAGAAACCTATTGAGCTCCAGACAAAGTATTCAGTGTGTTATCGATACGAGGTAATGGTTAGCTATCCATTTAATGTTATCATTTAACCGACGATAATCCACTTGTGCTACCATCTTTCTTTCTGACTACAATCACGGGAGACATCAACTGACTTAAAAATATCGTTTCCACCGCATTTAACTTTCGACCATTCTCTAGGTGGAATATACATACTTTTCTTCCGGAAAATTTGAGAAGCTTTGTCTTTAATTACCATTCGTTCTAATTCTAGTCTAACAGATGGCGCAATATTCGTTTAGTTTATAAACTGATACAATAGTTAATTCAAATTCTAAGCAAATCAATACAAATAACACTTCATTCAACTTCTAACAGATGGCGCATAAATCATCACACTGCCCCCTTCTTAGGACTGTTCGTCCTGAACAGTTAGTTGTCCATCCTGGATCCGGCTGATGATATGGTCGCAGCCTATTTATGTACACGATCCTGTTCTTTGCTCTGGGTCCTTGTTGAATCCTGTAGACAACATCGTTGATCCGTGTTAGGATTTTATAGGGCCCCTTCCAGTGATATTTCACTTTTTGTCGCCGAGCCGAACATGGTCCCTTTCCTTGTATCCACTACTGGTCGCTCGGAGGTCGTACCTTGGTTTCATTTTATCAATGGCTGTCGTAATATTCTTCCTTGCGATCATCTCAACTGAGGCTTCCACGTTGTATCATCGCGTTTCTTCTTTCGCTCTTATTCGAGGACTCTTACTGCCGGCACAAACTGGGCATTTACGACATCAGTTCGTAAAATCCTCCTCCTCCTCCTATAAAGCCAATAGAATTCTGTTGACTGATGAGCTATTATGATACTCTTCGAGAATATCTGTTACTTCGATGAGAGGTACCATCAGCGGTTTCCCATTTGCGCTTCAATACTCCTCCTTTAATGTGCAATGAACCTCATTGGGCCCAATAGCTCTTCAGAGTTTCTTGTCTCTCTGAGATATCTATATAGGCTTCTATTCGCATACTTTACATGACAAAATCGGAGAAATATCCGGGTCGCGTTGAGCATATCGGAGTTCCTGGTCCTCACATCCTATACTTGGCTCAACAGTCGTTCTCTGACACTTTTCCTCATTACGCCAACGATATTTAAAACCTAGTTCGCATGCTCACCGGGACAGTGTAGTATCCATTGGAATTTCCCTGTTACGGTATTTTATCATTATTTCCGCCCTATATCCCATTTCCGCCCCATGTCCCATGAGGGATTAAAGGAGTGTAAAAAAGAGAAGAAGGTATTTCATCATTCCTTCTACTATGTCCAATAGGATTCTGTGTGATGTCATAAAGTCCAAACTATGCTATGACAGCTGCCAGGAACGAATGTGAAAATTCAATGTCGCCGAATACCACATCCATTATTGTCTCCCCATGTAATGGCACTGGCTCTCCTGTAACAGTTTTCACTATATACCGGTATGCAATTTTCAGCCACTTTCTGCCGGCCAAGTCAGCCCAGATGGCAGATCATGAAGCACCTGTATCCCGGGTAATTGTGCATTCTTCCTCACCAGATGACAAGGCTGTTGTTGCTACGCTGCAGTTGGGTGATGTTGACGATGACATCAGAGACTTTAATTTTCCCCACCTGTCGTTATCCATATTTCCCACAGCATGTTGAGCCACTCTCCTCCCAGAAGACTCCGTCTCCTTCGATTTCGACAACTCCTTTGTAGACGGCTTCCAGCGTCGTAGACGACCATGTACTTCCGAGATGTTGATACGATGGCAAATGTTCTCAGTCGTATTGGTTCCTCTAAGGTGGACTGTACTCCTTGTAACTTGCTTCGCTGCCTCGTATGCCAGAGCATATGCCAAAACCTCTGCGGTATGCTTCTTTCCAGCCAATGTAGCTGCCATTTGCAGATCCCGGTCGGTAAAAGAGTTAAGTAAAGCCTCTCTTGGTACTTCGCTGATTTAGTTTTGACCGAAACTAGGATAAGCCAGATGTACTAGCCTCACAATAACAGCGAATAGTTGTAAAGTTTCGAACTTGAAGTCGATAAACCTCTTGCATGTGGTGATCGCTGTAAAGCTGGAAGTATCTACATAATTGCATTGCGTTGCATGAATGTGTTCACAGATCAAGTTTACACTGAATATTTCAACGATGGCAGACCTATTAATGCGGCACTACCTTCAATGCATCGCAATGTAATGCAACAGTGGTTGAACTTTTAACTTTTATGCATACAACGCAATCAGTAATTTGTCAAATTGGTCTTGTTTTTTCTTCAAAAATATTTTTAGCTTGGATTGGCTCAATAATATTGTGATCATTTATGCGCCATCTGTTTGTTAAAAGCATAATCAACGATTGTCGGTAACAACTCTGGTTGATGTCTGAACTAATGATTTATGTACTAAACTAAAATTGGAACGAGCGATAAGTGAAGACAACTTCAAGCTTCTGAACGAAAAGAAACGAACATACCACTAGGCACTAGAAAAGGGACGAAGGTTCCAGAAGTTAGATAAAGCTGGAGTTGGGATATAAAAGCGACTTGCAGGCGCTGCGTAAGTCAGTTTTGATTTGAAAGGCGATAAAAGTGTTCTAAAGTGAGAACAGGGAAAAGTGGTGATTGAAAAGTGAACTATAAAGCGATAGATAGAATTTAATAGTGCGACTTATTAAATTGAAAGTGATTATAGTGAACTGTAAGAATTGTGTGTGTAATTAAATTGGGTTTTGGTGTGTAATCAATAAATTTTGTGTGGATAATTAAAAAGTGTATTCCTTAATTAATCCTACGAATCCGTTAAGCAGTAAAAACGTAACAAAATATAAAAAATGGATTTTGATGAGGGACGCAACACTAGTCCAACATGAATTCAAATTTCAAAACTCATTTAAGTACCGACACGCAACGCATTAATGTGTCTGTTACGGCGTCACTTTCTTAATACCGATCAAAGACCAGGTATTAGGAGGTGATCGTCGTAATAATTAAAAATAGATGACGTATAGGATAGGTGCCGGCTGCTCTAAATAAAAGAGACTTGGTTCGTTTTATACAAATATATTCTCTCCTAAATCTTATAAAAGCTAATTAACTCTATCTTAATTTTATATTTCAATAGTGATTTAAAAGTTAAAAATCTTTACTCCAAATATTCTTAAACCTATTTTCCGTTAATTTCTTTGTTCCAAATATATTTTCCTTTTAGGGTTCTGTCTCCTGCGTATTTCGTTTGTTGCCTATCCTTGTTGCCCGTGCTGGTCTATTTGTGAGGAAGCGATGTATTCCACATGAAATCTTGTTGTTACGCAGGGTAATATCCAACGTAATCAACACGTAAGTTTTTCCGCTAACAAAGGTCAATTTCGTAGTAGAAATTATCCCATATAATTTCTATTGACCTTGCCTGAGTTTCAATGTCGTAAAAGAAATTACCGTGTGTAAAAATCTAATTGAAACTCCTTCTACGGCGGCGTGTGACGTCTATTTACTCAAAACAAATTCAATTCCGTGGTAGAAATTATCCCATATAATTTCAATTGAATTTGTTTGAATCTCAATATCGAAAAAGAAATTATCTCGTATAATTTCAATTGAGATTCTAAAAATTTATCTAAATAAATAAATTCAATTTCGTAAAAGAAATTATCCAATATAATTTCTATTGAACTTATTCGAATTTCAGTTTCTTAAAAGAATTTATTTCCTATAATTTCCACTGAAATTCTCTATCTTGTAGAATCAGTAAATCTAAACCGTCACCTGAAAAACGACAACAATTATGCAATTAAACTAACACAAAAGTCAGCGGCGAAAAGCCTACCAACGGAAACGCCCCTACGAACGATATTCGGAGAAAATCCAAAATATTGCCAGCTAACCTTCTCGGCGAAAAGTCCAAAGAAGATTGAGCTTTATGTTTCAAAATGATAAGTTTTATCCAGCATCTTCTTCCTGGTGCTGGACAATGGCGCTGGGGTGGGAGAATCTTTCTAGCAGTTTTTGGCAAATTAATTATGCCGTTTTCCACATTCCATTTTTGTGGATCTTGTTTATACTGCGTTTACACGCTGTCAATTTTGTCTTTCCGTGGCGAAATTGACATTTCGTTGTTTTTATTTATTTGGATCCCGGAGGTAAGTATGTTTTGTATTTTTATTATTCATTTTGAATTTTTAGGTATTTCTGTTAATTTAAGGAGCCTGCTTGTGAAACTGGCTAAAAACAGGTAACTTTCTTTCATTTATTTTTTAATTCATTTTTTAACAAGTATTTTGTCAGGCCAAAACATTCTGCCCCCTTGTTGATGGATCGCATCAACACCATTTATTTTATGGAATGAGACATAACATATTTTTAGTTCAATTTTTAATGTTCATTTTTATTATATTAATTCATGTGTAGATTTATTTAATTCATTAGATTTATTTTCTAAAATTCATGTTTTTATAGATCTTAACACTTTACTACTACCTTTGATATTCAGCTTTGGTCTGAGTACTTGTACCAGAACATCTTAGTGCCTTTTAATTTTAGTTTAACCATTCGATTCGGCCCTAATTTAACCGTATATCGCTGTCTCTTAAAATTGCGGATTTTGTCGTAGGGTATTTGTTAAAAATATTGTCAACTTAGGTGTTATCAGAAAACACACTGAAACAGGAAGCCTTGACTTGTGAAAAAAAATGAATGAGGCTTGGAAAATGAATTGTCAGAAGGGAGAAAAAACTCTTAAAGGACAGTTCATTCTGCCTCTAAAGAAATCCCTTTTAATAATATAGACAATAAATAAAGCATTAAATAAATTAATTAATTATAAATATTTATCGGAGCAAAGTTGTTTGATTTGCAACAAAAGCTTTAAGAGTTTTTTCTGTTTTGGCAAATTAATCTTTGATTTCAGGTTGATTTAGATTTGAAGAATCGAATTTCGTGATTTCTTCAAGAGATACGAGCTTCCAATATGCCTGAATATAGTTGTGCTGATTGCGACCGTGAAGATACCGAACTGATGGTGCAGTGTGATGTATGTGATAAATGGTTTCACTTCGAATGTGTTGGGGTCTCTGAAGACGTGGAGAACAGCGACTGGATGTGCAGACAATGCAAAATAAATGCAGTCAGTTCTAAGAACACGC
The DNA here is from genome assembly GCA_949987705.1 of Thereva unica. Classification (NCBI taxonomy): domain Eukaryota; kingdom Metazoa; phylum Arthropoda; class Insecta; order Diptera; family Therevidae; genus Thereva; species Thereva unica. The sequence goes on along the minus strand of OX465281.1, from coordinate 178,793,774 downwards.
GGGACTCTCAAGAAGGAAGTAAAACCGCTCTCAACGGAGAAAAAGCCGCTGATGGGAATTCACGTGCGAGAAATGCAGGTTCGAAAGAAACATTCCCTGCCACACAGCTTCAAGAGAAAAATATCTCATTGGAAGAAACCAGTTCAGTTGAGTTGGAGCTTCGCCGTTTAGAAGAGGAACATCAGCTACAACATCAGTTCCTTAAAAAAAAATACGAATTGTTAGCTCGGAGTACCTACAAGGACTCAACAAAAGTTGTACCTTGCCAACAGGGTCCATATGGAGGACAATATTTTAGAACAATTGCTGAGAACCATAGCCGTAATATGATGCACAAAGATCTCCCTATATTTAGCGGACGCCCGGAAGATTGGCCATTATTTATTAGTAGCTTTGAGACGAGTAGCGCTGCTTATGGATTCTCCAATCTGGATAATTTATTTAGACTACAAGCCTGCTTAAAGGGTAGAGCTCTTGAGGCAGTACGTAGCCTACTTTTATTGCCAGCAACAGTACCGGACGTCATAGAGACATTGCGAATGTTATATGGACGGCCGGAACTCATTATTAGTAAATTAATTCAGCAAGTTCGAAAAGAGCCGACACCAAAAATTGAGAAAACGGATAGAATTATAAATTATGCTATGCGCATCCGAAATTTATGTGCGACAATACAAGCATCCGGCCTTCAAGAACACATGCACAATCCACTATTGAAGCAAGAATTAATAGATAAGCTTCCTCCTCAGTTAAAGCTAAATTGGGCAATCTTTAGCGTGAACTTAAAAAATGTTAACATAATAACATTTGGTGACTGGCTATATGATGTGGCGAAAGCGATGAGCATGGTAGCATCGCCTTATGCGGTGGAAGCAGATCTGAAGCCTACAGCAAGCACACAGAAGAATTTCCTACACGTACACAAGGAGGAGAAGCCTAATAATAAATTTGGAAAGGAATCTTGTCCGGTTTGCAATGAATATCATAAACTGGAAGAATGTAAAGAATTTTCATCTATGCCTATTGCAGAAAAATGGTCGGTCGTAAGGAAATTTAGGGTATGTAAATGCTGCTTAAAATTTCACAATTTTTCCAGATGTAAAAAAGTACAGGAATGTGGGATTCACGCTTGCAAAGCAAAACATCACTCACTTCTATACAACAATGCAACAACTTTATCGCCTATATCGACATCAAATGCGTGTCCTAGTTTGCAACATCATACCAGCAAATCAGTACTACTTCGCATATTGCCTGTAACACTTCATAGCCAGAACATCTCTATCGATACATACGCGTTACTAGATGAAGGATCCTCCGTCACGCTGATAGAAGAAGATACTGCTGATAAGCTAAAATTAAGTGGGAATGCGGCAAAGTTGTGTTTGAAATGGACTGGTGATACAATGCGTGAAGTACCGGATTCGAGGCAGGTCATGTTGACAATCTCGGCAACGAAGGAGAGTAGAAGTCGCTTTAGTATCAACAATGCTCGTACCATCGACGGACTTGATTTACCTAAGCAGACATTACTGATGCCCGAATTAATTAAAAGGTATAGTTACCTAAAAAATATTCCAGCCAAGTCTTACGAAACAGCTGTACCTACTATTCTAATAGGCATGGATAATTGGAAATTAGGAATACCATTAAGAGTAGTAGAACGAAATTGGTCAGAACCTGTGGCAACGAAAACACGTTTGGGTTGGACATTAGGTGGAAGTCACACCAAGGAGAGTGAACTTCAAACAACACTTCATCATTACGAAGCGTGTGAGTGCGACAAGTTACTACATGAACTAGTACAAAAATTTTCTGGAACATCATGACAACGTAGCACCAAGGTCACCACTGATGAGCAAAGAAGAGGAACGTTCCATACATCTCTTAGAAAATACAGTTAAACGAATAGGTGATAGATTTGCAAGCGGCTTACTGTGGAAATATCCGAATGTGCGTTTGCCTAATAATTATGCAATGGCAATGAAAAGATTGAATTGCCTTGAAAAGCAAACGAAGCGAGATCGCGGTCTGCTGGAAAATGTTAATAAACAAATATCGAACTTAGTCGAGAAAGGGTATGCTAGAAGACTAACAAAAGAAGAGTTGAACATTCCTTATTCACGAGTTTGGTATCTTCCAATATTCATCGTAAGAAATCCGAACAAGCCAGAGAAGGTACGTCTCGTTTGGGATGCTGCCGCCACCACCGAAGGAATATCTTTAAATACAATGCTATTGAAGGGACCAGACCAACTTGTGCCTTTAATTACAGTCCTACAACAATTTCGGGAAAAGAAAATTGCAATTACGGCTGACTTAAAAGAAATGTTTCACCAGGTGAAAGTGAAGAAGAACGATCAACATGTGCAAAGGTTTTTGTGGAGAGGTGGTCATTCGGAACGTGAACCAGACGTATATGTAATGGAAGCCTTAACCTTTGGTGCTTCGTGCTCTCCAAGTATTGCTCAATATGTAAAGAATGTGAATGCAAAAGAATTTTCACATCAATACCCAGAAGCAGCTAAAGCTATTGTCGATTGCTTCTATGTCGACGATTTGTTATTGAGTGTTGATTCGCCGGAAGAAGCAATAAGTCTAACGAAGCAAAAAAAATACATTAATGGCAAAGGCGGCTTTCAAATGCATAGTTGGCTATCTAATTCATCCGAGGTTTTACAAGAAATAAATGAAGAAAATCAAGGACCTAAAGATTTACAATCAAGTAAGTTCGAACAGATCGAAAAAATTCTCGGGTTATGGTGGCGTCCTAGAGATGACAGTTTTACTTTCGTAATGAAATATGCTCGAGTTGACCCAAGTATTCTGAAAGGAGAAAGAACGCCAACAAAGCGTCAACTGCTCCAAATTCTAATGTCTATATTTGATCCTTTAGGATTTTTATCTCATTATTTAATTGGGCTAAAAATATTACTTCAAGAGATTTGGAAAATGGACATCAATCAGGGGCGGATTTACACAATTTCCGCCTAAGGGCTGGAAGAGATCTGCCGCCCCACCACCGCTCTTACATCATCCATCAACCAGGTTTTTATAATCACTGTTAAATGCAGGGTGAATTGACGCAGCGTGCATCAACCTTTTTCCTGTTACAACTTGAAACTCCCCCCTCGAATGCATAATGTCTACTTTCTAGATCGAATCATCCCTTCTTTTAACATTGCGATGTCCTAGGGTCGAAGGCATAACGGCCACCTTTTGCATTACCATGCATCATGCATGAAGGCATGAGAGCTACCTTTTGCATTACCATACCTTCCAATATGAAGGCATGAGAGTTAAAGCTGCAGAATGTCCAGTCATTTCGTTATTCCCCCTTTAAATATGCTGTCCGTCTATTATTACTAAAAACATCCTTTATTAATCACAAGTCCGAAATATGATATTAATTTTCCATCTGTAATATAAATAGTAAACTACGTTCTTACGCCGTAATCAATCTAAATAGACTGAAAAACAATGAATGCATTTAAGAAAATCGTAACAAACCCGATTTTATGAAGGAGAGGGTGAGACAGGACGAATGTTCGGCTGCGGCTTCAGCATTTTTCCTCGATAATTAACAAAGGGAAATGCGTGCATGTTCCTTATGCATGACACTTTGCAATACCATTCCTTCCAATAGCCATCGATTCACATTGCTTCCAATGTCTACAAAGATATACTGCATTCCGATTTCATGACTTCGTAAATTCCCTACTGGGAAGTGACCCGAGATACAAATATTCCTGAAATGTGATTTCTTTTTCATATAAATTTTACGACGCAACAATCATAGCCACTTTCAAATGTGACGCATTTGATACATTTTTTTTCGGTATTTTTCTATCCCGATGTGCTCATTTATGAGGGCAATAAAACAATAAAATTCATTTGTAACCATTATCTTTTTGTCGGAGGGAGATGCAACCTTTGTGAAAACAAAATTTAAGTGCTGTGCTCGTCTAACCGACTGCAATCGGCTGACTGACTCAGGCGCTATCGTGTTTGTGCCCTAATTTTGGACCGGATCCAATGGACTGGCAACATTGTAGTGTCGCCATAATGGAGCGCTCGTGTATTGGGACCTTTAGACCCATCTGACACATCGCTCTCCAGACGAATATATTACGCACTACGGTTGGTTTAGGAAGGATATCGTAAAGTACTGGGATTAAATGTGTACAGTAAATAGTCTCTGATTACAACCTTCTTTATGACATGTGGTTTCAAATTATCATTCGTTCTCATATATACGTTGTCCGGTTAAAATATAAAAAAATGTGTTGAAAATTTGCCGCCCCTAAAAATTTGCCGCCCTGGGCTGAAGCCCCTATAGCCCCCCCCTAAATCCGCCACTGACATCAATTGGGATGAGAGTATTCCCGAAAGTTTAAGAAAAGAATGGCTTCGATGGTTACGATTACTACCGCAAGTGGAGAATGTTGTAATACCTAGATGTTACTCGCTGTTATCAAACGAAGCAACTGTACAATTGCAACTGCAACTGTACAAATGTGTTTGTAGATGCAAGTCAAGAAGCTATGGCTGCAGTGGCTTATTTTAGAATCACAACTGGTGACAATAAATCTGTTGCATTGGTGCGTGCTAGAACTAAAATTGCGCCAAAACAAGTAACATCTATTCCACGATTGGAATTACAAGCTGCTGTTATTGGAGTACGTCTAGCAAAATCTATTTTACAAGGTCATAGAATGAAAATAAAAGAAACAATTTTCTGGTCAGATTCAAGAACAGTTTTAAGTTGGCTAAAATCGGATGCACGAAAATATAAACCATTCGTAATGCATCGGGTAGCAGAGATTATAGAAACATACAAACTCAACGAATGGAGATGGGTACCCACAAGCATGAATGTAGCCGATTTAGCTACAAAGACCACAAAATCGTCACCATTTCAGCCGCAATCACCATGGTTTGTCGGTCCTGACTTTCTGCAAGATTTAGAAGAAAATTGGCCTACCATGCCTGAAGACAACAAAGATGTCATCAAAGAAGAGCTACGTCCAAAATACGTATTCTTACATTGTAGTGAGACAGCAGAAGACATCATACCGTTGAGCCGTTTTTCGAAATGGAATCGTTTGTTAAGAACCGTCGCATGGACACTTAGATATGTACATAATTGCAGGCTGAAAGCAAAGGGTACAATACTTCGTAATGGCCCACTTTCATCAACAGAATTACAACAGGCACGCGAATGGATATTTCGAATTGTGCAAGCCAAAGCATTTATTGATGAAATAATCCTTCTTAAAAAAGGACGAAATTTGCCAAAGTCAAGTCCATTCTTTGGGTGCTCACCATATATTGAAGACGACGGCCTGCTGAGAATGAAAGGAAGAATCGATAAAGCAACCATTCACAATCAAAACGTGAAACGGCCTATATTTTTGCCGAAAAATCACCATGTCACTTCACTTCTGATAAATTATTATCACAAAAAGTTCCAACATTGCTGTAATGAAACGGTTGTGAATGAAATGAGACAAACTTTCTGGATTCCTGGACTGCGAGCCAAGGTCAAGTCAGCAAGAAGAAAATGTGGTTATTGCCAGGAACAAGGTGCAAAACCTCTTTATCCTGAGATGGCATCATTACCACCAGAACGTCTCGGAGTATTTACTCATCCTTTCAGAGCTGTGCACATTGAAATAGCTCACGCTTTAACGACAGATTCCTGTATAATTGCCATACGAAATTTCATGGCCAGAAGAGGCACACCAAAAACTTTTCTATCGGATAATGGCACCAATTTCAAAGGCGCAGAGCGAGAACTAAAAGAAGAATTCAAGAAAATGTGCAAAACAGGCTTAAGAAATAACGTCAATTCCCCGGAAACCGAATGGAAATTTAATCCACCGTGTGCACCACACATGGGAGGATCCTGGGAGCGATTGGTAAGATCCATAAAAAAATATGAGTGTGCTTAAGACCACACTTTAGAAGTAAAACTTTTGTGCCCAACGGCTAGTAATATGCAATAGATATAGTGGAAAGTCTGTCGGATCTATAGTACGCTTGAGAAAATTCAGGCCAACGACAGATTCAGGAAGAATAGTGACGAATCTACTGACGGACTTGATACAAAGTCTATTTGAAAATATCAATATTTATGAATTCCTATTTACATTAAAACCTAAAAGTAACCGAGTAAAAATAATTTTTATTGGCTAATTTTCTTAAAAGCTACACGCGTACGTATAGCATATAAGTGCGCATCCTACACGGGTATGCATGCTTCCGCCACAGGCATGGATACTACCGCATGGATACTACAACATTCGCCTCATAGAGGTAAGCTGGTGACATATGAAAGCGTACATGCATTGCATTCAGAGGTTCATAAAATTGCATGGTTTTTTCCGTCCCGGCTTTCGCACATAGCCCGAAAATTTAAGTAACGAGTGCATGCAAGGTGCATGTTGCATACTTGTGTGTGCTATTTCGAATGCGGCATTACAGAAAAAGTTAAAAGTAGTCCGACCTTTGCGTGGCATGCATTCCATTCATGGAACATTCCGTCAGGCCGCATTTGAATACACACACTTCTATATTATTTATCAACGAATTGAACGCATATACGCTTGGATATGTCACCAGCTGTATGCATGCTCCGCTCCCGCTACATTCATGATCATTAATAATTGCATCCGCATCAGCATAGACTATTCCAAATCCAGGTATTGTTTTACCAAGCAATCCGCAAACCACATACAATGAAGCTTTACCTACGCGAACGAGAGCCAGTCTACTTGAGTATGGTATTGGCACCCTTTATGGCCACCTAGCCAATTACCTGATTACTTCGTCCCATACAATCTTTTAGGGAGCCAATTATTTTTAAAGGGAGCAAAAAGATATGCAATCAACCTTTTTACAAATTCTTCTTTCTATGCGTAGTTGAAAATAATTTATTTTGGCTGATTAAACCGAATTCGAAGCATAAAGTTAAAAAAAAATTTTTTACAAACCTTTGTATTTTCAGTCGATGTAGGGATAGTTTCAGCCCTTTACTATTATCCCTATCATAAAATTTGCTTTGTTATAAATCAACCACTTTTGAATATAAATGTTGCAAAAAATGTATTTTATTAGATTGTTTTTGATTATAATTAAAATTATCTCGAAAACACTTAAAAAGGAGAATTTTTAAGCATATTTAAAGGTGACATTCATATTTTGAGACTGTGGGATCCTGATTTTCGTAATCAGCGACCCAAAAAACATATCAGGAACGGTTTTCACAACAGTGTAATGTTTTGACATAAACGATTTGTCGATTTGTGCAAGTTAAAAAAATTGTAATTTAAAAAGGGGAAAGGTCCAGCACATCTCACCAAAGGGGAAGTGGGTGCCAATTTTAAACAACAGCACCTCACACATTTAATTCACCACTCCCTTTTGGTATTCTAAGCACCCAAACCACCGCCGAAAATTCTTCTCGTATATGCCGCTTCCAACATGTCAGTCAACTCCAAAGTGTCCGCGGCATAAGCCCGGCCAGTGACCAAACCACAAGAAAAATCTGAAATAATTCACCCCTACAGAATGGTGAATTTGTATTCCTATAATGAGATAAAGCAAAGTCCGGGCGACAACGTAGCTAACATGCCAGAAAATCTATGCAGTAAGGCAGAGTGTATTTTAACTGTTGCACACACAGCCCCAAGTGTAATCGTCTCTTGTACCCCGTCCGCCCCTTTTCCCATCGTTATACGAAAGTTCTGACGATTTTTCATGTGTGAGAGCGTTACATGAATGAAATTGATTCACTCTCATGTAAATTTTTTAAGCAAACGTCCCTAAAGAAGTTTTACTTCAAAAAGGTTCTTTATCACCTTTGTAAAAATCAACGTCTAACTGACGAAAGCTTAAGATGCTTTCTAATGGAAGCCAATAACATTGTTAATGCTTAATGCTCGTCCATTGACTTATATGTCATCAGACGCATCATGTATGGAGGCATTGACACCGAACCATTTCCTCCTTGGATCTTCGTGTGGGAGTAAGTCCCCTGGTGTGTTTAATGTACAGGATCTATACTTAAGGAAAAACTGGCGCGTGGCTCAAGAGATGGCCGATCAATTTTGGGGAAGATGGGTCAAAGAATACCTACCAACGTTGAATCGTCGTCCCAAATGGACCCAAAGAGAGGAAAATTTAAAGGAAGGTGACTTAGTTCTTATAGTGGATGAAACAACCGCTAGAAATACGTGGCCTAAGGGGATCATTGTCCAAACAACCATGGCAGCTGATGGACAAGTAAGAAGAGCGACAGTCAAAACCAGCGCGGGAGTTTATGAAAGACCAGCTGTGAAGTTAGCGCTAATACGACGTTATCAAGAAGAGGGTGAGACTACGGAATCCAACACTCGTCTCACCGAGGGGGGGTGTTAAAAATATTGTCAACTTAGGTGTTATCAGAAAACACACTGAAACAGGAAGCCTTGAATTGTGAAAAAAAAACGAATGAGGCTTGGAAAATGAATTGTCAGAAGGGAGAAAAAACTCTTAAAGGACAGTTCATTCTGCCTCTAAAGAAATCCCTTTTAATAATATAGACAATAAATAAAGCATTAAATAAATAAATTAATTATAAATATTTATCGGAGCAAAGTTGTTTGATTTGCAACAGTATTGATTGAAGTTGTGCATATGTAATCGTAAATGGTGTCCCATCCTGCGTCGTCATATGACACTTCTTGTTATCTAAACAAGAGGGTGCAGCGCTGGCGTTTGACACGGATTGCTCTTGTCCGGCTTCTCGCACAGCTGGTGCAAAATACGGGGGATCGTTTTCCGGTGTACAAACTGGAAGGTTTTTCCCAGGTGTGGTAGTAATCTCATTGGTAGATGCCTCCATGTCTGGTTCATTAACTTCTACTGAGTTGTCGTGCAAACCATCTTCCGGTGGAAAACCTGGAAGGTTTTTCCCAGGTGTGGTAGGAATGTCATTGACGAATGCCTCCAGAGGATCGTCTTCTATATCCGCTATTGGTTCGTCCACCTCAAGTGAACTGGCGGATAGATCATCTTCTGGTGGAAAACCGGGAAGATTTTTCCCAGGTGTGGGAGGTAAGTCCTCGTTGGACGCCGATGTATGTGGCGGAGTCCGTAAGTCCCACTCTCCATGGAAAGGGCTATCCCCTATCGAGCTGCTCGTCATCGAGTGGGTAGAGCTCCAAATAATCGTCGAGCTCTTTGAACATAACTTCTTCATTAACCGACAAATTGCTTGTTTTTTGTTTTCTTGTTTTTATTAGCGCTGAAATAATAAACTTAGTGTTACTACGAGTTCATATGTCCTAACTTAAACATGGATTTGAACGGACGACATGTACACTTCACTTAACATGCTGACATTGGACAAAGTTTGTTAATAGGTCTTTTGAAGGTGCTCGTGCTAGTTTTGACGGTGGCTACCCTCACTTGTCCATCTGCTCCAGGATGGGTTTCTAGTATCAGACCTAAGGGCCATTGACTAGGTTGCCTGTTGTTATCCATAATGATAACAACTTGCCCAACTTTCAAGTTGGTTTGTTTTGTTTTCCATTTTGTCCGTTGCTGTATTTATAGTAGGTATTCGTTCGACCATTGCTTCCAAAAACGTTGAAGAGTTTGTTGTATTTGTCTCCACCTGTCCGTGTATCCAACACTTTTTCCGGTTTTCTCTGGTTCCGGTATGGCCTTCATATGTCTGCCAATTAAGAAATGTCCAGGGGTAAGTATTTCCAGATTTGATGGATCTGCTGACAAAAGACACAATGGTCGGGAATTCAAACAGGATTCTATTTGGATGAGCAGCGTATTCAACTCCTCAAATGTTAGTATTTTATCACCCACAGCCCTTTTCAGGTGATGTTTTACTCTTTTCACCCCTGCTTCCCAAAGCCCTCCAAAATGTGGGGCTGCAGGGGGATTAAAATGTCAATGTATTTCATTATTGGCTAGCTCTGCTGCAGCTTCATTTGCTACGCTTTTTATAGCCTTCCTTAATTGGCTTTGCAATTGTCTGTTGGCTCCAACGAAATTCGTGCCATTATCCGAATATATGTTGCGGCACTGACCTCTGCGTCCCATGAATCTCCTCAGAGCCGCAAGAAATGCTTCAGTGGATAAGTCTGATGCTACCTCAATATGCATTGCTTTAGTCGTCATGCATATGAAGTATCGTTTGTATATCTTTGACCCCTTGTGTTTCGACATCTTTAAATCATACGGCCCTGCGTAGTCTATGCCAACGTTCTCGAAGGGATGAGCTCGGGTCACCCTTGCACTGGGGAACTGTCCCATTATTTGTTGTGGCTTCGATGCCCGATACCTTGTGCATTTCACACATTTGTAAATGCGTTCCTTCACGGCTGCCATTCCATTTATGATCCAAAATTGGTTACGAATATTCGTTAACACTAACGAAGCTCCACCATGCATCGTTACCTTATGATGATAATCGATGATTGTGTTGGTTATATGGTGCCTTCTTTGTAGAATTATCGGGTGTCTTTGGTCATATTGTAAGTCGGAATTGTGCAACCTGCCCCCGACTCTCAATGTGCCATCATTGGCCAAAAACGGGTTCAAACCTTTCAGTGGGCTTTGCTTGTTAATGGCTCTCTCGGATTTCAAATCTTTATATTCGCTCGGGAACATGGTTCTTTGTACCATTCGAACCAACTTCGTCCTCGCTTCGTTTATTTCTGCTGCTGAAATCTGCGAATCTCGTCGATGGTCTTTATTTTGCATGTTGTATATAAATCGACAACAATATGAAATGACTCTCAACGTCTTAGTGTATGAAGAAAATTTCATCCACCACTCAATTTCTTCTGGTTCCATCATCATCATTGCCGTGGTCGAGGTTTTTACTTCCATCTCGGTCTTGAAATCTGTAGAGGTCTCCTTTGGCCACTTATGTTCCGGTTCCTGTAACCAGCTGGGCCCGTGCCACCATAATTTGGCCTCATTTAATTTCTCTGGCATCATTCCTCTTGATGCTATGTCGGCTGGATTCTCTTTCGTTCGAATATACCGCCAAGCCGTATTTAACGCATTCTCGTGGATCTCCACTGTGCGATTCGCCACAAAGGTTTTCCACCTTCTTGGCAACCCTTGTAACCATGCAAGGACTACCTTTGAGTCTGTCCAACATTGACTCTGTATTTCCTTCAGATTCATATCTTCCTTAATTTGTTTGATTAAACGACTCAGAAGTACGGCTCCGCATAATTCTAACCGAGTTAGTGTAATCGGTTTGATGGGAGCTACTCGTGTCTTCGCCATGAGCAAAGTTGTGGTGACGTCTCCTCTCTGGTTCGTAGTTCTCATGTACACCACTGCTGCATATGCTCTAGTTGAGGCGTCACAGAACCCAAGGAGTTGACACTCCTGCACGGTATTATCATGGCTGATCCATCGTGGCATCTTGATGGTTTGAATATACCGTAACTGCCCCTTGAATTCGGCCCATTCTTGCAGCGTTTCCTCTTCTACCTTGTCGTCCCAATCGCAGCGGGACGTCCATAATTTCTGCATTATTAATTTGCCTAACACCACACATGGTGCTATCCAGCCGAGCGGGTCGAACAGTTTAGCGACCTCAGATAAAATTTCCCTTTTCGTAGCCGCTATCTGCTTAAACTCTGATGGTTTTATCGCGTACGTAAAATAATCCTCTCCTGGATGCCAAAAAATACCTAGAGCTTTTACGCAATTATCTTCCTTTACCTGAAGGGGTAATTGCAGCTCACGATCCTCTGCGGGAATTGTCTTTAACAAGTCTTCATGGTTCGCAGTCCATTTTCTTAAAGCCTGGACCTAATATTCCGTACCGCACCGTAAGAAAATTGAACGAATCTGAGCTCAGTTACGGCATTTTGACAGATGCCCTAAATGAAAACGTAAAGTGGCAAGTGACAAGTGCAAAATGGATAGCATAAACAAAGATTTAAGAGATTTATTTGCATTATTTAAGCTGTGGAAGCATTACAAACAGATTAGAAGTGATCAGAGGAAAAGAAGGAATAAAAATCGCGCAATAAATAAAATGAGAAACATCCACGGATATTACCGTGTAACATTTCTAAAAATCAAAAAATTGGATTCAGGACAAGAAACAAACAAACATGGTAATAAAATTTCTTCCTAAACATGGAAATGCCACCGACTACGAATGATTTATTGCCCTCATAAATGAGTACAGGGCCGCATTGGAACGGACATTATTGTTTTATAAAAACAACAAAGGGTGTCGTATTTTACAACACTACCTTATTATGATTATTTCTAGAAAAAAAGGAAATGGAAATTTGAAAGATTGTTGTGTAGGGTAATAATTATAATATTTCAAGTCATTTACTGCTCCAATTTTTAAAAAAATTGTTAAAATGTGAACAAGTTTTTTAAATAGCTAACGGATGCTAAGGTTTCGTGCCATTCTTACGGCACCGTTACGGACCATTCGAGAATTTAACGAACATTCGGCAAGTTTATTAAGTCAATTTAGGTCGATGCCATATGAACACTTATGTTCGTAGGTTACGGTACTTACGGTTACGGTACGGTACGGAATATTAGGTCAGGGCTTAAGTTGGAGGCAATGGAGGGCAAGCATTTCAACTTCCATTCTTCATGCGCACTGGGATTATCATTATTATGGGCATATGGAAGTTCGTAGCCGATGCTGGTTCACGATGTCGTTGGGTGAGGGGGTTTTTATGCCGAGGCTATGGAGGGAAATAAATTTCATGTTCGATTCATCAGCTGGGATTTTCGTGGGCATAGGAAGATTCGTAGTGTTTTAGCCACAAACAGATTGGTTGCGCCAAACTGGCTGTGATTTTATTTTTGTATCACTGAATTACATTTGTCAGAGCCATTTTACTAGTATACTTAATTTCGAGTTCGCTCGTAGGCTGATGTTTTTGGGTGTTTCAAGTTGACTATTTATTCATTTATATTTCGTTTGGCGTGTATTTACTTGGTAACTCTGCTGCTTTCATAATGCCTTCACTAGCTATTTTTCTTACCAATTCATTCGGGGCATGATTGCGAAGTCTATTTTGCATTAGCTGGAACATGTATATCAAGTTGTGTTAAGAAGGGGAATTGTGTTGGGGAAGTCGTGTATAAATATATTGATAAGTTTGGGGCCTAAAATGGAGCCTCGGGGAACTCCAGATTCAATTTTGAACGGTTGAGAAGTTAGTTCTGTGAAGCAGTCTGAATTTACAAGTTGTGATAGCGGTATCCGCTCCACAGTATAGTAGGCAGTATTTGCTCCAAATCAAAAATGTAATTTTTGAAACAAGTATTATGGCCATACAAAAACGACTGAGAAGAAGTTCTTGGCAGAGGCGAAGATTCCTGTCCACCTATTAACTTTCTCCAAGATCATGTAAATCTAGCGCTGAATAATGATCGATTGGTTTCAAATACACGGCACGGTACCATAAATGATGTTGTATTTGCCCGAAACTCTTTGTATGATATTTCAGTTACCCTGAGGCGCTCAATTTAATTGAGTAACCACAAGTAGAAGAAGCTAGAGAAGTAAACATAATTTAGAAGTGACGTTGATTTCAGTAGTGGCAAAGGATGCAAAATTAGTCTACCCAAGGTCGATGAACTCACAGGCGCAGGATGGGTCTCGAGAGAGCATGGAGAGGTGAGTTATGAAGGCATACCTCATATATATTGTCCGAGCCATATGAGTCCACGCAATGCCCGGCATTCCTAAATGTGAAAGAGAACACAGACCATGCCCTTTTGTAGCGTCGAAGATTAGCCAAGGAAACTGCTGCGCTGTAACTGACAGTTAAAGGCACGGCTAAGAGCAAAGAAGACTGTAATGGTACCATTGTGTGATCTATGGAATAAAGTGGAGGAGAAGTTAAATATCCTCTATTGGTAGCTAAGGCGGAAAGAAACCAAAAGGAAGAGAGTAAGGCTTAGAAATAGCAGCAGTATTATCAGGTAGATAAGAGCTGAACCAGCTGACGACGCATATGAACATTCTTTGCGTGTTGACAGGAAATCAGCCAGTCTTAAGAAAATTTGATGTGGCATCTTAAAACAATCAACTAGTAGGTGATTTCAGTTAGGATTTGAGTCCGGTATAATCTGCAGGTTAGAGCGTGTCGGCATCATGATGCTTCCAACGCATAAAAATAATAAGAATCCAATTAGTTATTTGTATGCCAAAGAAGTATAACTTCTAATGCGCGTACATAAGTACACACACCCACTGTTTTTTTCAATATCGGCTGTCATCGCACACCGATATTTTCTCCATTTAAGTAACGTCGAAAATAACTTTGGCTGAAGTGTTGGACCCGTTAACATTTGTTCATTTAGATTTTGCCCATTTGAGCTCTTTGCGGACGCGTCGAACACTACCCGTACCTTTGTCGTGGTACTTTCTTTAACCACGGCATGGTGCGGCATATAATATCTACTTTCCTCATGTGGATTAATTGCCTTCATATGACCCAAGTCCATATATTCTTGTAGGCATTGATGATATGGTTTCCTTAAGTCAGGCTTCTGTGCCAACTTATGTGTTCCATTTGTTTCAGCCTTGACAATGCTTGATTCCTAGAAGTCCCTAGGTTAGGAGGTCTATCGTTCTTGAATGGTATCCTTACTACGTATCGACCAACAGATAGGCGCTTAGTGGTATCGTCATAGAACCTCTCGCAATATTCTTCCTCGCTCGTCAATACCTTTGCTGGGGGCATTTCTTCTTGCTCCCAAAAGCTTTTGAGTTGTTCATGAAGATCTAATTCATAGAGAAACTAACATTTTTTCCCTGCTCTAGAGCTGTTGGTACCCTTCCGATAAGAATCCATCCCAAGCTTGTCTTTAACATCACGAACATTCCTTTGGGCCCTTTTGCGCAATCCTCTCTTAAGTATATCTGCATATACATTCACTCCAAGCAATAAGTCAATGCGCCCTGGAGTTGCGAAGTCTGGGTCGGCGAGTTCCAACCCTTTGAGACATGACCAACCTCTACTGTTGATCCGTTTTGGTGGGAACTTGTTGGCTATATTCTTTATTACATACGTTTGTATCTTCCTTTCGTATTTCGCTCGTGACCTAGATACAGGCGTGAGGTGTGCCAGCTTCTTTGATGTCGTTACTGGTACCGACTGCAGCCCTTTGACTTGTAATGCGGTTGGAGTGACTTCTGGTTGCAATGATTGATATGCCGACTCTGTTATAAACGAGCTTTGTGACTCTGGGTCAATGAGAGCTCGCAACACTAGGCTATTTCCGTTTTGGTCCTTCACTATGACCAGGGCTGTAGCTAGCATTGATTGAGTCTTATGGATGTTACAATTACAATTTGTTACAGCCGGCTCTCTTTGATCCACAGGTGTTGTTTGTTGCTCACTAACTTCTGGCTCGCTTTCATTATCTGTATGTATTAACAGATGATGCTTTCTTCTGCATATCGGACATCTGTTATTGCTTGTACAGCTACTGTAGTAATGCTGTTTAAAGCAATTGAAGCATAATCCCTTTGATTTTACCCGACGTCCTCTCTCTGTGTTGGATAATGCTTTGAAGGAGCTGCACTGTGCTAGAAAATGCTCTTTCTTACACATGGGACATTGTAATCTTCTGGATCTTTGATCGTTCGTCTTCGTACCGTCCTTCCTTGAATTGACGCTTTCCTGATGGGTGTGATAGCTGTTGCTCTGATTCCGCACCCTTTCTGGTTTGCGACTTTCCTTATTGAACCTATGACTATTGTCATCTTTGATTGCTTCTAGACTTCTATGTCTTTCTTCTAAAAACTTGGTTAGGTCCTTAAGCGCCGGTAGCTCGTCGCAATCAGTTGTTCCCACATGTGACGGGTTTTTTCTGGTAGCCTCTGTGCCGTCACATAAACAAATATGGGATCCCAATCTAAAATGCTGACCTTGAGTACTTGTAGTGCATGCCTTATGCGATGCAGCTCGTCTACCAAGGCTCGTAACTCCTTATATGACTCTGTTCTTATAGGAGTGCTATTAAATAGCAATTTCAATTGGGCATATATTAATAATCTCCTTTTGTTGTACCGTATGCACAACAATTGCCAAGCTGCGGCGTAATTCTCTGAAGTCATGTCAAAAGAATCCAAATCTCTGCGGGCCTCTCCCGTGAGACTATTCTTAAGGTAATGCAGCTTTTCGACCGGCATCAAGCGGTCTTCATTATGTATCAATGATACAAATCTATGGAACGTTCTCCAAGATGAGTACTGGCCGTCAAACTTCGGAATCTCCAGCGTTGGAAGTTTAACTATAGCCCTTGGTGAACCTGATTGTTCACTAATAAATGTACTATGCTGGGTTGGTGTAGTTGGTTGTGGGTTGCAGGCACTCAATGCGTCTTGAAGGTCTCCCAGAAATTCGGAATATGCCTCTTCGAATTCCAGAAACTTTTCACCTGCCAAGTATTCTGTTACAGCAGATTCAAGTTTTGCATCCTTTATGTTGCTTAAATCAGCTGCCCCTATTTCTAGATGGTTGTGTTGAACCTTTCTGCTATCAATTTGATACTTTCTATCTTGCCCTCGAGATAACCCGCTGTACGCCTGGGTTTCGGTGTCTTTTTATAATTGGAAATTGTCTGTGCCAATTGTGCCTGAAAGACATCCTGTTGTTTCAATGTGCTGTGTTGTTTCAATTGCCTCGGGCTATCGTTATTTTAAGTTAAAAGAATATTTGGAGTACGTATTTTATCTAACAACTAATAAGATCTCAGAAAAACTATATTTGTATGACTGCAACCTATCCGGCTCGAAAGGCGATAAAAGTGTTCTAAAGTGAGAACAGTGAAAAGTGGTGATTGAAAAGTGAACTATAAAGCGATAGATAGAATTTAATAGTGCGACTTATTAAATTGAAAGTGATTATAGTGAACTGTAAGAATTGTGTGTGTAATTAAATTGGGTTTTGGTGTGTAATAAATAAATTTTGTGTGGATAATTAAAAAGTGTATTCCTTAATTAATCCTACGAATCCGTTAAGCAGTAAAAACGTAACAATATATTAAAAATGGATGTTGATGAGGGACGCAACACTAATTCAACATGAATTCAAATTTCAAAACTCATTTAAGTACCGACACGCAACGCAAGGACGTAGCCAGGGGAGGGGTTTTGGGGGTTCAAACCCCCCCCCCCCCCCCGAATGAAAAAGACATCGCAGATAGCATGAAAAATTAAATAATAATAAATAGTTTTTCTTCAATTGTATACTAAATTTGAGATAGGCAGAACACCATTCAAATCGCATTTTTTCTTCTTAGAAATACGTTTGGCGACAGCTATGTATAGCGCGAACCAAACGAGATGAGGTTTCTCAAAAGGCTATTTTCCATGCGCAGTAGCATTCTTGGTACATTTCGAAGCGGAAATTTGAAAATTCATAAGCGAATGTCTTATTCATATGTGCGCAATGTTTAAGGGTGTGTAATTTGCATTTCCGAATCATTATTATGATTCTTACAAAAACCCAGATGAGATGGACTACAGCAACGGTGTTCCGCACTCTTCATGCACTTTGGACGCAAAACGTTCAAAATTTCTAGTTGTGTTAAACATAAAGGAGATAACCCATGTAGTAAATGCTCTGATCGGTCACTGCCCCTTTGGCCGGCACGCCGAAAGATTAAGACTTCCCCACAACGACTTATGCTGATGTTGTGGTAATGAAGAAGAGGAAGAAACTCTCTCCCATCTTCTCTGTACATGTCTCGCCCTCGCAAGGAAAGAGGGACCTTCCTTGGCTCACCCTTCCTTGATGCATTGAGCGAGCTGCAAAATACTGGGGTCCCTGAACTCTGTCGCTTTATCAAAAACTCCAAATGGCTTGAAATGGCCTGCACTTTGTTCCAACACTAGAATGGCTAATGGCATCACAATGGGCCCAATAGCGTGCCATTTCAACCTAACCTACAAAAACCCCTCCCGAAGCAAAATCCTGGCTACGTCCTTGACGCAACGCATTAATGTGTCTGTTACGGCGTCACTTTCTTAATACCGATCAAAGACCAGGTATTAGGAGGTGATCGTCGTAATAATTAAAAATAGATGACGTATAGGATAGGTGCAGGCTGCTCTAAATAAAAGAGACTTGGTTCGTTTTATACAAATATATTCTCTCCTAAATCTTATAAAAGCTAATTAACTCTATCTTAATTTTATATTTCAATAGTGATTTAAAAGTTAAAAATCTTTACTCCAAATATTCTTAAACCCATTTTCCGTTAATTTCTTTATTCCAAATATATTTTCCTTTTAGGGTTCTGTCTCCTGCGTATTTCGTTTGTTGCCTATCCTTGTTGCCCGTGCTGGTCTATATGTGAGGAAGCGATGTATTCCACATGAAATCTTGTTTGTTACGCGGGGTAATATCCAACGTAATCAACACGTAAGTTTTTCCGCTAACAAAGGTCAATTTCGTAGTAGAAATTATCCCATATAATTTCTATTGACCTTGCCTGAGTTTCAATGTCGTAAAAGAAATTACCGTGTGTAAAAATCTAATTGAAACTCCTTCTACGGCGGCGTGTGACGTCTATTTACTCAAAACAAATTCAATTTCGTGGTAGAAATTATCCCATATAATTTCAATTGAATTTGTTGAATCTCAATATCGAAAAAGAAATTATCTCGTATAATTTCAATTGAGATTCTAAAAATTTATCTAAATAAATAAATTCAATTTCGTAAAAGAAATTATCCAATATAATTTCTATTGAACTTATTCGAATTTCAGTTTCGTAAAAGAATTTATTTCCTATAATTTCCACTGAAATTCTCTATCTTGTAGAATCAGTAAATCTAAACCGTCACCTGAAAAACGACAACAATTATGCAATTAAACTAACACAAAAGTCAGCGGCGAAAAGCCTACCAACGGAAACGCCCCTACGAACGATATTCGGAGAAAATCCAAAATATTGCCAGCTAACCTTCTCGGCGAAAAGTCCAAAGAAGATTGAGCTTTATGTTTCAAAATGATAAGTTTTATCCAGCATCTTCTTCCTGGTGCTGGACAATGGCGCTGGGGTGGGAGAATCTTTCTAGCAGTTTTTGGCAAATTAATTATGCCGTTTTCCACATTCCATTTTTGTGGATCTTGTTTATACTGCGTTTACACGCTGTCAATTTTGTCTTTCCGTGGCGAAATTGACATTTCGTTGTTTTTATTTATTTGGATCCCGGAGGTAAGTATGTTTTGTATTTTTATTATTAATTTTGAATTTTTAGGTATTTCTGTTAATTTAAGGAGCCTGCTTGTGAAACTGGCTAAAAACAGGTAACTTTCTTTCATTTATTTTTTAATTCATTTTTAAGGGTTTCTTTATTCATGCATAGAATAACCATGAAAGAGCCCGAGGTCATTATTTAAGTCTGCCATATGCATAATATAATGGAATTCGCCAAAGTCATCTCTTTTTGAAAAATTTTTTGCACCCATTCGATTCTACGATGGCTTGCGACGTTGTCGCCGCGTTTTTCGAATCAGCGATGAACTCTCATAAGACACTAGTCGAGTCTTATGAGACGAAATTTGTTACTTGGGGGCAGAAATAATACAGTCAATACCTTCGAAACAGTTAAGCCCGTTAGGAGGAGTTAGGAGTTAGAAGTTTCACCATAATCACGCGCATAGCCAGTTTGCAACTAAAATGAAACCTTTGTCTAACTGATTTGAAATCGGTGTTCTGTGCTCACATTACTTTTAGTCACACACGTTAAAAATTAGCCGGACTGCAAAACTTTGACAATTACAAATGCAATCACGCAGCTGAAGTCGGTTGTAAACTAGTTTCAATTCAGTCTCGTTTATGTCGACCGGTGTCGATTCCCACTTGCCTGCACAAGCAAGGTCACTAAATAGTTGCGTATGCCACTGGGATTTCAAATCAGTCGCCTCGTGTACGGAGGGTACAGTTGCATTGAAACAGTTGCGGGTTCTTAGTTATTATTATTATTTATTCAATTTAATAACATGTAGAAAGATTATAATCTTATAAATTAGTACATTAATTAATAAAATTGGACATAAATTAAGGTAACTTAAAGCAAGAACTTAAAAATAAAACTAACTAAATAGGGCAAACAAGAAATAAAAATCATCAAAAGGAAAAAAAAGAGAAAAAAGAAAATGAAAACAGAAATAAAATAAAAAAAAAAGATAAAAATATAAAAAAAAATGATACAAAAAAGAAAAAATAGCAAGTTGTATATTCATGCTCAATCTACCCTAGTAGTAATAAATTCAAAAAGACGCTTCTTGAAAATACCCATTGAGTCGATACGTTGTATGTCAACAGGTAGAGAATTCCACAGCTGAGCTACGAAGACAAAGAAAGAACGCTGACCGATTAACGAGCGAAAGCGCGGGATTGTTAAATTATTATTTCTGAGGGATTGCGAAAGCTGCATAAACTGGTTTAGGTAAGGAGGTTTGCGCTCCTGAAGGATATCGTGAAAAAGTCGCAGGAGCCTATACTCCCGATAATCACTTAAAGAGCAGCCCAAAACAAAGTTCAAGTGAGGTGAAATGTGGTCGAAACGACGTAACTTATGGACAAAACGTACACAATCATTAAACGCCATTTGAAGCTTATGCGCACAAGCAGAATCGAGAGAGAGAAAGATGGAAAGGCCATGCATTAGAACAGGTAGTAGCAAGGCTTTTAGCAGATTCATGCGCACAGACCTTTTCAGTAAGCCACAATGGTAGCGAAGCTTCGACAGGAGGCCGTAGGTTTTACCAACAATGAACTTGATGCGATCACAGCATGTCATGTTGCTATTCAGTACGATCCCGAGATTTTTAGCTTTATCAACACAAGCAATAGGAACCGAGTTTAACACGATAGCCGACAAGTCAGGACGATCAATAGCAGAGTGAGAGAAAAAAATACATTGGGACTTCGAAGGATTTAGCTGCAGCAAGTTTAATGTCGACCATTTGAATACATGACGCAAGTCAGCGACGAGGTTTTCCACACACATATGAATTTGATCTCTTGGTGCATCGAGATAAAGCTGCACATCATCAGTTCAACAGCTGAAGCTGGTGACATATGCAAGCGTACATGCATTGCATGCGTTGAGAGATAATATAGTGTGTGTATTGAAAATGCGACCTGACGGAATATTCCGATTTTACCCAGCCAGCCAGGTGTAATACTTTTCAAAATGTAATACGAAATGTAACACATTATTTAGACCTTACATGAAATACCAAATACATGCATTAATAATGTATAATATGAAATATATTCTCTTGTAATGCCAAAATAATGCATTACTTTTATATTACGTGTAAGACAGAGTCTTCCGAAACTGACAAAAGGGATCCTCTCCCATATAAATTTAATGCGAAAATAATACGTTTTGTAATATCTTACAAAGGTATTACATTTTATATGAAAGACATTATAAATGCATTTTAAATACATTTCTGGCTGACTGGGTATTCGTTTGCTGTCAAATTGAATGAAAAAATGGATATGAGAATTTTTTTTTTTTGTTTGTTTGGTGAAATAATTATGTTAAAAGAAAGTTGCCTGAAAACAATGAGATTAAAACGTTGGCATGGAAGTGATACCTAATAAATTATGAATTTTAGTGTGATTTTAGTGTTTTTTAGTGTCTTATAGTGGGCCTTAGTACAAAAAAAGAAATTATTATATTCATGTAAACCTGATGTGATTTGATTAAAGAAATTAAAAAACATTGAGTGATTAAGGGTGTTAATTGTAAAGGTGGCCATTTTTTTTACATTTGCCGTGGTTATGTCGTATTTCATTACGAAAAAAATATTGAGTTTGTTCGGTGGTAATTATTAAAAATATAAGTGCAGAAAAATGTGAAGGAAACTGCTAAAGTTATTGTTTTGATTGTCATTCAAATTGGGGCCTATTCAGTGCATTTATAATGGTTTTATCTTGGATATAAAGCCAAGCAGATTTTTCTGGATTTAAAGCCATTGAAGATTTTGCGAGAATGATTAAATATTTATACATAAATGCATTAAATATGCCCCAATAAATTTTTAATAATTACACAATCAAAATACTAATCACTTTATAATCACTGGTAATTCGATTATTACTGTAGGCCCATTTCAAGTCAATAAAAAGCTAAAATCGCACTAAAATTGGAATTATGTAGAAGGTTATGGTATGGGTAAGTAAGCCCATCTCAACTACAGGCTTGGTTGTTGCCGAGCCTACTAACACTAACGCAGCTGTTGGTAGGTCCAAAATCTGACAACTTGGAATAAATATCTATTATGGGAAGGAGTAGTTTCTCCAATGTTTTCGCTATATTTTTGAAGCAAAAAGGGATAAAATAATATATTTTATCACTTTTTATTGAAATAGGATTGTCAGTGTTTAGTTGTAATGATTTAATAAGTGAAATAAATGAATGAAATCAGTGATTAAGTGGGTTAGTTGCCTTTCCATAAAATATTGTATTTTATCACTTTTTACTGCACATGGATTATCAGTGATTAGTGCTTTAATGGCTTAATGAAAAATATAAAAAAAATGGGTGAGGTGACCATTTATTTTAGATTCGCGGTGGTTTTTTCTTGTTTATTACGGCAGAAAATTGTAAATTTTTGTGTGGTAATCGAATTGAAAGTGATTTCAAATTATTATGGAATAATTTTTAAAAATATTGGTGCAGAAAAAGGTGTACGAAAAACCACCACCACACAACATGAATAACAATACCTTTTGCACTTTTAGACCAGTGCAGATAATTTTTGAGAAAAAAAAATTCTTAGCAGTATATGGAAGGTGGGAAAATTTAGGATAAATGCTACTTAAACAAGGAAAAATCGAAAGCACCGCAGCAGATGACCAGAACGGGGGCGGGGGAGCCAAAATGTGAGTTTTAGGGGGTTAAACGTGTTTTTTTTTGCGATTTCTAAGAAAAGTAGACCTCCTATCGAAAAACGTTAAATGTAAACGTTGTAGATAATTAAAAGATCTAGTGCTTTTGTTCAAACCATTTTTCGACATAACCTCAAAAAATGGAGAAAAACGTCAAAAACCGAGTTTTTCGTTTATCATTTTTATCTTTCACAAAGATGATCCAATTTTAATGAAATTTGAGGAAAATGTAGATTTTCATGTTTCGAAAAGGCCCAATTTTTTTTAAAGCGATTGGTTGTGTAGTTTTGTTTTTATGACCTTAATTTAAAAAAAAGGCTCCATGTTCAATCAAAAAAGTTGGCGAACGAATTTTTGATTTTGAAAATTTTGAAGACGGGTTTTTTTTCGTTGAATCCTCTACTTTAAGATGGTGTAAAAAAATGATAGTGTCACAATAGAAAAACATCGAAAAAAATTCGAAAAACCAAAAACATCCTTTTTCAAATATCGATTTTCCGTACACTTCGCTAATTCTTTATCTCTCTTTGACATAAAGCTTTAAGAGTGGCGCAAAACTGTAAATTTAATGTAATTTATTATAAGGGAACTTCAGGTAACAGTTTCAGATGTGAAAAAATTTGTTTGAACAATTATTTCATCCAAGAAAGCAAGGAAAAAATTACAGTGCACCACAGTACTCCCCCTGCAGTGTTAACGGCATCTTGCTGGTATGAAGACGCGGCGTCCAATTCTTGTAGAGGTTGTTTCTGAATGTGCCTGCCTGTCGTCTGTTGAAGGGGCTGTGGTGGTTGTTGTTATTCCGTTGATCCTTGTGGTTTCTGCCATTTCTTCAGGTCGGTCTTGGTTCAACAGAATCGCTGGCTTCAATCTGTCGATTGAGATTGTTCGTTCCTGTCCGTTAATGGCGAGTGTGAAGTGTTTGGGTGTCCTGGATACCACGACGTTTGGGCCATTGTAGGGTTGTTGTAGTGGCTTCTTCACTGCATCATTGCGCATAAAAACGTGAGTACATTCTTTCAGATCCTTGCTGATGAAAGTTCTTGACAGTCCATGTCGCACTGGTTGATGGGGCTGGAGAGACTGCATGTGGCTTTGCCATCTTGAAAGTGTGGTATGGTTATCGTCCAGTTAGTTGTTGGTAAAAAATCGCCTGGAAGCTTTAGTGTGGTTCTATAGACTAGCTGTGCTGGGGTTACTTTAATATCCTCCAACAAGGATGATCTTAGGTCAAGTAGGACAAAAGGTAGTTTCTCTGTCCATTTTTCCGACTCGTGGCACTTGATTGAGGTTTTTCAGTGTCCGGTGGAAACGCTCTATCATTCCATTTGCCTGGGGATGATATGGTGTTGATCGTCTCTTTTTAATGCCGAGTAGTTTGGCTGTCTCATCTCATGGCCCCTGTCTGTAATTATTTCCATGGGTACGCCAAAACGTGAAATCCATCCTGTGAGGAAAGCAGCTGCCACTGTCTCTGCTGTTATGTCTTCGACGGGAATAACTTCTGGCCACCTAGTGAAACGGTCAATGCAAGTAAGAGCGTAGGTGTATCCGTCCGAATAGGGCAGTGGTCCTATTAGATCGAGATGAACATGTTGAAAACGTTCTGATGGTGGTGAAAACTCTGCTACTGGTGATTTAGTATTTAGTATCTTACTTCTGTGGCAACTAACACATTCTTTGGACCATTTGCTGCAGTCCTTTTTTATATTGGGCCAGATGACTCAGGAGATGACTTCTCAGGTTTTTGCTGAAAAGCAAAAGCTAATGGCTTGTGGTCAGTGTATATGACAAGCTGTTGTTCTTCTAGGAGATGTCGAAAATGCTTCACTGCCAAGTAAGCACTGAGGAGTTCTCGATCGTATGCGCTGTACTTTGTTTGCGCTGGTAATAGCTTGTGGGAAAAATCCTAAAGGTTGCCATCCTTCTGGTGCTAGCTGTTGTGTGACTGCGCCTACCGCAGTATCGGATGCATCTACCATTAATGCGAATGATGCGTTCTGGATTGGATGAGCTAGAAGCGTTGCGTTTGCCAATGCTTGTTTGCATTGTTCAAAATCGTGGTGTAGCTCCTGTGTCCATTGTATGTTGGTTTTGTCATTCTTTTTGTTGCCTGAATGACATGCGTGAAGGGGAGCCTAAATCTCTGCGGCTTTGGGTATGAACCTGCGGTAGAAGTTGACCATCCCTAGAAATCTGCGTAGCTCTTGCACTGTTGTCGGCTTTTTGTATGTTGTGATAGCTTCTGCCTTTGCTGGAAGTGGTCTAGCTCCCTCTTTGTTGATGAGGTATCCCAAAAAACGTACTTCTGTTGCTTCGAAAGTACACTTATTTGGCTTGATGGTTAGTCCGTATTCCTGTAAGCGTTGGAACAGTTGTCTCAGGTGTTGTCGATTGTTCCTGGAAGCGATGAGGAAGTCGTCTATATAGGGGAAACAAAAGTCAAACCCTCTAGTTACTTCGTGAACCAATCGCTGGAATGTTTGTGCTGCATTGCATAAACCAAACGCCATTCTCGGAAACTCAAACAGTCCGAATGGTGTAGTGATTGCTGTTTTCGGAATGTCTTCAGGCGCCATTGTGATTTGATGGTAGGCACGGTTGAGGTCTATCGTGCTGAAAATTGTCTTCCCCTCTAATTGATACGCAAAATCCTGAATGTGTGGAATGGGGTAGCGATCAGGTGTCGTAACCGCATTCAGTCTTCTATAGTCCCCGCATGGTCACCATTTACCACTGGGTTTTTTACCATGCTGTCGGATGGGCGGCAGATTCCTGTATCCAGCATGTATTGAAACTCCTGTTTAGCAATTTTCAGTTGTTCCGGGGAGAGTCGTCTTGGCCGGCTATATACTGGTGGTCCTGTTGTTTGGATATGATGTCTCACACTGTGCGAAGTTTGTGTAGGCAGGGTATTCCTGGTGATGTTCTTGAATTCCTTCAGTACGCTGTATAGTGGAGCTGATGGGTTGATAGTACTAATTGCAGTTGATGTAGAAGATGATGGTACTCTTAATCCTGATGACTGCAGCAACATTGTGTTGTCGATTAGCCGATTATTTTTTACATCGATCAAAAGATCGTAATGGGCCAGGAAATCTGCACCTACTATGGGCTCTTTGACAAGAGCGATGATAAAAGGCCATTGGAAATTCCTGCGCAGACCCAGGTTGAGTTGTAGCAGTCGTTGTCCGAAAGTTGGTATCTCTGTACCGTTGGCTGGGTACAGAATTTGTGCTGAGTGTTGTTGGTTCTTCTCTTTTGGAGTTGGTGGGATCACTGAAACTTCGGATCCAATGTCGATGAGAAATCTTCTATTTGCAGTAGACCTTTCGTCGAGGTAGAGGCGACTAATTGTGGTTTTGGACCAGATAGTCGCTGTTACTGGTCCATGACTTAGTTTTTTCCAAAGCTGCAGGGTTGTTGGCATCTGCGGGCTGCATTCTCGAATCGTCTGTGGTACCAACACTTTTGTTGCGAGTTGCTGTGGTTAATGCCGTGTGCTTGGTTGGTGGCGGGTTGTATGGTGTTGGATGTTCTTAATCGGCTGGGGCTACGGGAGAAACCTCGCTGCCTTGTTGGACTTCGTTTGTGGAAATTTAGTTTTTCTACTTCCTTCTGGAGAGTTGCTACCTACTGCTGAAGGTTTATGGAAGATGGTGTTGATACTGCTCCAACATCTGAAAAAACCTTCGAAATTTTATCTGCCATCTCCGCCAGTTTACTAATGTCCCGGGTTGAGCTGCTAGTGAGAACTGCCTGAGTTTGTGAAGGCAATTGTTGCATCCACAGGGTCTTCAGGCCTTCGTTGGAGATGTTACCGCCAGCTAGTTCCTTCATTCGGTTGAGGAGTTGAGGTGGTTTCCATCCATCTGCCATGATGCCGATGAGAAGTTCTTTTAGACGCCTGGAAAACTTGTAATAGTCGCTCCTTCAGCGCCAAATACTGGTCTTTCTTAGGTGGTTTGGTGATGACGTCCCTCACTTCCGTCAAGATGTCTGCATCCAGATTTCCTACTAGTATGTAGTACTGCGTAACATCCGATTTTATCCCACTGGAATTGCGCCTCCAGTTGGTGAAACCAGAGATCCGGACTCTTCTTCCAGAATGGTGGTACTCGTACGGATACGGCTGCTATGGTTCTTCCTTCGTTCTGGGTTGCTGCTTTGCTCGGCTGCTATGGTTCCATCCTCCTTCTGGGTGGCTGCTTTGCTCGGCCGCTCGTCTTCCAGCATCATTTCTGGTGGTGCTGTTCTTCCTTTGGGAGGTGTAGTGCTGTCCGGGTCCACAATTTGATCGGGGTCACCAACTTGCTCAGGGTCACCATTTTGATCGGGGTCACCAATTGGCAAGTATTGTTGCCAATTTAGCAGGTACTATTGGTGTCTTGCTCACCAATGGGAAAAGGTTCCTTTGTTATTAAAACACTGGAAGTCCAATTGAATTTTTCTCTATTTTACAAAGTATTTACAAAGGCCTTATATACAACTGTTACACAAGTTACATGTGAATTATATTCACCCAAGAAAAAATGATTTTAAGAAAAGAGCGTTTTGTTTTCCTGATGACGTATTATGATACGCCACAAACTAAATGAAATTTTGGAGGCACGACCAACAACAAGTTTTGAAGATGAACTGACATTTAACCAAACCGAAATGACAACTAAAAATCGATGTTCGGTATGTGATATAACACTCGACCGAAAATGCAAACTAAGATCGAGTTAAGTTCGGTTTGCTTTTGGTTTGTCATGTAAGTCAGGTAAATAATGACGTAGGTATATTTTACTTGTAGGATATCAAGCGAACTAAAAATGATATCGACTTCGTTGAGGTGCCGGTTGAAACGTATTAATAAAAATATGATCTGAATCCTACTATGGAGTTCGAATTCCGTTTTTATATATATTTCATCACGGAAAAATTCTGTGTAGAATATCGTGGAGGAAAGGTCAAAAGCTGAGAAAAAGTTAACATCTGAATTCTAAAAAAACAATTTGGCGGCAACAACTGTTTTTACCTAACAAACATCTTTTTATTTGTATTTTATACAGGGAAAGGAGTTCCGTAGGAACTCCATACTAGTCTTTAGAAGGGAAAAGTTTAATAAAAGTGAATCTTCGAAAGTACAATCAGTAGATTCAAATGAGTTTTATAAATTTGTGTTCAACAGTAGTAACAGTCAAAATTGTAAAAATTCCATTGTTTTCCACCAATCTATCGACTCGACTCAAACGAGGTCCATAGAATTTCCTTATTATATTATTAGATTGCCTTAAAGGAAATACTAAAAACCCTAAAAATACCCAACCTTCTTTTATTTTAAGAATTTTCGTGCAAATTACTGGCAAAGTTTCACACATTTCTCTAATATTAATCAATTTCCAAAATCAACTTCATTAACGGTTTTGTCCAAAAAGCATCAAAGCTAAAAGTGCCAAACAATTTTGAACAGGTTTGACTCGAAAGGGGAAGGAAGTCGAGACACAGGTTTATACGCAGTCGCACCAAATACAACTCGTTGCCGGGTTTATTGGTCATTCATAGTGGAACTTGTAGAGGTTGTGGCGGAGGGAATGTGTGCCCGCCGCTTGTTGGCTTTACAACTCGATTCTGCATAGTGAATTTGGAGTGGTGGTGGTGTTACGGAAAGATCCACGGTAGACTGTTGTGCTTCGCCTTCGGTGCTTGTGGCGGTGTGCATTACCTTCAGTTTCTTTGAGATCGTGACGCCGATTGGTCGCGGAGGAAGTTGTTTCGTCTTGAAGCCACAAAAGCAAAACAAGAGTTAAAGGAGGAAATTCTGTTGGCGATTCGAAAATTCCTAAATTCTGTTTTAACGAAATTTTTATAGTAGACGTGGAGACAATTTTCCGCAGGATTGAGTTAAAACTAAATTGAATCTAGCCAGTTTTGAGCAAATTAAAATCAATTTGCGGGGGAGTGATTTAATTAAGGTGATTTGTCCGCGCTTAATACAATCGGAAGCAGGTGATTCGAAAGCTTTTAAATCAGCCACAGTGAGTGAGTGCCCAAAGTGAATCCGTAATTGCGAGAGTTACCTCTAGTGGTGATTTTGTGTGTCAATAGCCGTTGCGAAACGGGAATTCAATTGAAACATATCTATACAAAAATAAATAGGAAGAATTTATCCCTGCATTTTTATAGTCCGCCGTCAGGCAGGTTTTTCTCGATTCAGGTGTGTTTAGTGAAGTCAAGTGTGTACACATAGGTGTGTTTGTATGTGCCAAGAGGTATCAATACGAATGAAGTCTACCTTTTCCATACCTACATAGGTAGAGGGGGATTCCAATTTGAAATTGATGCAAGGTAAACAGAAAAACGCAGAGGCAACTTTAAGGAGATTACGCCGAAGGTTGAGAGGAGAGAAAATTCGTTGTCAGGTAAAAGACTTGATAAAAGAGCAAACCAGCAACGTTATATTGCAATAAAAAGTGTTGTTGGACGGAAGTGAAGAGACGGAGTGTTGTGGTTGGTGGATTGGGGACTTGCATATCGAAGTCAACGTACCTTGCCAGTTGCGACTTACGACGACGACAGCGGCTTCAGTTACTTCTACTGTTGTTTTCGTTGTTGTTGTTATTCTTCTTCTTGGATAACCTAGCAAGTCTAACTCTTCACCTCAGATTGTAATTATCGGAAATTGAAAAAGTGAGTACCTATGCACATTTTATGTTTAGAACTGAAACATCAAAGGCAAACACAACTCCGACCGATCGGACTAAATTTGATTGAAGTTGCCTCCCTTAAGTTCCTTGTACTGTAAAAAAAATCCACACAACGCACCCCCAGTATTGTAGTAGTCATTCTAAGGACGCAGAGCAAGGCTTGCCTTTTTCCTACTCCCGCCGTACTTGCATCCTTGTTGTTCTCTGCCCTTGGTTCGATTGAACAGCAACTGACAACAAACAGGGAATGGAAGTAGAACAGAGGCGTCCCTTTGAGGGTTGCCTGTGTTTATCCTGAAATGCGTATGTACGGTTGTATGTTCGCCGCTCCAGGATTAAAAACTGACGACGGGAGTGAAAACTTGTGCAAGATTTTACGAGGGGTGGCTAGAAAGGACGTTTTTGGGAAGGAGCATTTTCGGGGCGAAACAACAATATCCAACCGGCTCCGTGACATACGTAAAAGGAGACAAGAACCCCATGCACTTTTCTGTGAAGATAGTGAGAGAAAATCGATATCCTTTAGGGTATAGGATGGCTTGGAGGATGTTTTGGTGGAAGGTACAATTGGGCGAAACTTTTTTGGGTGGCGGGGTGGATAGCAGGGTTTGGAGGGTTTTACGTTATGATTCATACATTTTCACGTTACCCGAACTTTGTTTTATTCTATGTGCTGCACCTGCTTTTTTAAAGGGGGTGGCGGTGCTCGAATTGGCCCGAATTTGCATTGATACAAGAGGTTACATAGTGCAGTGCTGTCACTTAGTTTTACTTTTCATTAATTAAAAATGTGACAATGTGTAAATTCTTTAATGCGTCGAAGAAGTAGGGTTTTGCTTATCGATTGTAGCGCCGCTATAGAAAAATTAATGGTCTTGGATGTGAAGTATCACGTCCGTATTTTAAAGTGACAACGTCTATTAATTTGAACGTGACAACGTCTGTTATTACGTTTTGTATTATTTTCTCAATTAATAAATTATATATTTCGAAGCAAATTTTTTTTTGTGTGCGGGACATTTTCACACGCGCGTCCTATCTTAAACCGATTTAATAGACGTTGTCACGTCAAAATTAAGAACTAAACTTCCGAAGACAACATGGAACATGGAATAAAAGATCATCCTCCGATAAATAAAATTTATACAGTTCTCTTTTCTTCTACCTGATGAGTGATGCCTCTCTACTGTTTAAGTTAAACTGTCAAAGTTATTAGTCATATTTAAAATTAATTTGAAAACATTTTGTTTTGTATACATAAATCTTATTAACTTCCCAGTATAGGAAGTTATTGTAATCGGTCCGAAAATAGAAATCGAAAATTTCAACGTATTTTCATCTTTCAAGGTCCCAGGAGCATTTTAAGACAAATATTGGGAGGAAGTATGTGTGTGTGTGTGTGTGTGCGCGTACGGATGTGGTCATTTTTCCTGCACGATATCGCGCGAACCAAAACTGATATCGACTTCGTTGAGGTGTTGTTCGAAGCGTATTAACCGAAATATGATCTGAAAAGATTTTAATGAAATTCGGTCCAGCCGTTTTTTGTTTAAGCGACGTAAGTGATTTTAGTACCTGCACGATATAGCACGAACCAACCATGATACCGACTTCTTTGAGGTGCCGATCGTAGCGTATTACCGAAAGTACAGTTTGAAAAGATTTTCATAAAATTCGATCGAGCGGTATCTATGTTTAAAGGGCGTAAGTGATTTTTTTACATGCTCTATAGAACACAAACCAAAAATGATACTGACTTCATTGAGGTGTCGTTCGAAGCGTATTAACCGAAATATGATCTGAAAAGATTTTCACGAAATTCGGTCTAGCCGTTTTGTTGTTTAAGCGACGTAAGTGATTTTTAACTTCCCAGTATAGGAAGCTATTGTAATCGGTCCGAAAATCGAAATCGAAATTTTTCACGTATTTTCATCTTTCAAGGTCCCAGGAGCATTTCAAGCCAAAAATTGGGAGGAAGTATGTGTGTGTGTGTGTGTGTGTGTGTGTGTGTGTGTGTGTGTGTGTGCGTACGTATGTGGTCTTTTTTTTTGCACGGTATTGCGCGAACCAAAAAAGATATCGACTTCGTTGAGGTGTCGTTCGAAGCGTATTAACCGAAATATGATCTGAAAAGATTTTCATAAAATTCGGTCGAGCGGTTTTTTTGTTTAAGCGGCATAAGTGATTTTTGTACCTGCACGATATCGCCGGAACCACGAAAGATATATTGACTTACTTGATGTGCCGTTCGAAGCGTATTAGCGACAATATAATTTCAAAAGATTTTTATAATATGCGGTTGAGCGGTTTTTTGTTTTAAATGACATATGTAAGTGATTTTTGTACCTGCACGGTATCGCGCGAACTATAAAAGATATTGACTTAGTTGACGTGCCGTTCGAAGAGTATTAACCAAAATATGATCTGAAAAGGTTTTCATAAAATTCGGTCGTACCGTTTTTTTGTTTAAACGACGTTTATGATTTTTGTACCTGCACGATACCACGCAAACTAAAAACTATATCGACTTCATTGAGGTGCCGAAAAAACAATATTAACGAAGAAAAGCTCTGAAAAAAATTTAATAGTATTCGGTCAGGCCTTTTTTGTTTAAATAGAAAAACTTCGGCTAATTGTCGGAAAGACCTTAAATTGACAAGTTTTGCTAATATCTCATAAACTCGATGGAAAGAGACCCGTTCTAAACGAGGTGATCTTTTTTGGGTTCTGCACTGCGATCGCCTTTCAACGAAACATCACTTGTCAAAATCCGACAACCTTTCAAAATCGTTGCAAAAAACCCTTTACAAACAGCGCGAATTTTTCAAACCTTAGATTTGCAGTTTTTGACGGGGAATTGTGTTCTACGCGTGATACAGTTTCAGAAAATTGCGGTTCATCCCGGAATTTCCAGTAGTTACCGCAAAATTGGTTCTTTTTGGTCAAGTCTGACAAGTACTTAACAGTTACAGTTTTACTAATATCTCCGGAAAGCTTTGGAATTTCCAAATGAAGTCATTCGCTTCTCAGTTTGTTAATGGCGCCCAATTTGAACACCGGCTTTAGTGCAGCGAACGAAATACGGAGGAAATGTTTGTTTGCTAACGTTCAGGAAAAACAAATTCTCTAGAAAAATCTTGTTGATTTACCACTATTATAGTTATTTCAACTAGCTTCTCTCAGGATTGCTTTGTCATCAGTTCTGATACTAGCCAATTTTCCACTAGTGCTAAACGTATAACTAATTTGTAAGAAGTCAGTTTATTCCATCTTCGTTCATCATACTGGGAAGTTAATCGTGTGGACCGAAGGGGTCAAACCCACATCCCACCCAGTTTCACTGTGTGCGATTTATTTCTTCTTTTTAAAGTTGTTTATGTGATTTTTGTGTAGCTTTTTTCAAAGGCTAGCATACAATTGCCTTTTATGAGGAAAATTTTAAACGTAAATCTTACCTGGATCTGATTTATTCGTATTTATTGTTAAGGGGGATGAAAACTTTTGAAGCAAAACTGTAGACATATAAATTGGGCACGTCTGTAGATATTGTAGGATGATGTGGAGCATGTAGGCAGTTCTTTTTGGGAGTTGTTATGTATTACTTTGATATGGAAACCAGTGCCTTTACATCGATTGGGTGGATTTAATGTTGGGGAATAGCACTGCCATGAATGATTTTTAAGTAAGAAATTCTTCTTTGGGTAGGAGCATTTTCCTGTTATTAGTTTTCGATTGCAAGACTTATATTGCCGAGTTTAACAGATTTAGATTTTGAGCCAAAATTATTGCTCTTCTATGAAAAATTAAATGAGATCAAAGTAGTAGTTGCAGTTTTTCAATAGCGTTTTAGTCCAATCAATCTAAAATAGCTCCATGTAATTTTTGCGTTAATTGCCAACAGGAAACAAAAATTATGGTCATATAGGAAAAAAATTCTAAAAAAGATAGCGTTTTCTTTTTCAGAATTTGGAAGGGCGAACCTAACCTAAAAAATCCCGGAAAGTATAAAAACGCTTTTTAGCGAATAAAAGAAAAACGTGACCTCGGATCGAAAAAAATCAAGTTATAAAGTTGTAGCTATTCAAATTATCTTTCGATTGATGTATATTGAGTTATAGAAGATATAGAGAAAACTGGGAAAAACTGTCGGAAATCACGTTTTTTGAAATTTTTTAATAGCTTTTGTTTAACGCCACTTACATATTTGTAATAACAATTGGAGCAGCGCAGCGAATATTCCGTCACGCCCCGATGTCTTGAAGGGAGAGAATGTGTCTATTGCACGTCTCACCCCTTCCTCTGTCACCACCCCGTTAGCCTCCTCTCGGTTCATCCTTGTAGCCTGGTACAAATATTGCTTCTTTCTAGCAGTGGCGGTTCCTCTTTGGAAGCAAAGGAAGCACTGCTTCCCTTGACCAAATAGGCAACTCAATAAAAATTAATTGTAATATATCAAGATTATTAGAAGAAAAATCTTAATATATTTCCTCCTCTGGAAACACTAAAGATGCAATGTACAGATTTCTTTTATATAAAATGTACAATTGAAATTTATCATCCTACTGAAAACAAAGAGTAAAGCCGCAGCTATGATACGAGCGGCGAGCGACAGAATGGCAAATACTAAAGTGCCTCTCACCGGTCTTATAGTGGCCGAGGCGAAGCTGTAATATCGTCAGCTTCTTTGCCACAGAAAATCAACGTGAAAATTCCAACACATTCAATTAAATTGAACTCACACTCACGCAAAGGTTTGCCTTGATACAGTGCTCTCAGAAGCTGAGCTAAACGCAGCTTCTTCGGAGCCAAACAGTGGGATACGAGAAGCCGAAGAGAGAGAAATTGTCTGTATCCACCATATACTCTTCGTTTTCTTGGTTTATTTTTCTGGTAATCTGTTCTGGCTTCGAGCAATATTAAATTTGCTCTTAAAATTTTGCTTCGAAATTTTGTTTTTGACTCTTCTTAAAATATGAATTTTCGTTTGTATATTGAGTCAAGAAAAAAGAGATCGAAGATAGGTGAAGTTTCTCTTTATCTTTTGTGGGGTGGTAAGCGGTGTATATTGAATATAAGCTTTAATGATGATGCCTTTAGAGAATATTTTTATGAATTGTATTTTCGAGAACGGGCTGCCCGAAGTGTTCTTTTTGCTAGAAGAATGTAATGTCGTTCGGCGGTGGTGTAGGGGGTGTACGCGAGGTATTCAGGGTTTTATTATTAGTATATTTTTTAGATTTTGAGCAAAATAATGCATTTATATGAAAAATTAAACAAGATTAAAGGTGTAGTTGCAGTTTTTCAACGGTTTTTTGACGCTTTATATCAACAGAATCTGTGAAAAAAAGTCGCAAAACGTCCTCTAGCAGCGAAACTATTTGAAAAAAATTGACAAAATTCACGATTTTTGATTCCTTTTTTTTCACTTTTTTCAAGCCAAAAAAATTTTCTTGTTCATGAAAATCCACAAAAGAATCTATATTTAAAAATAAGAAAGAACCGCTGATAGCCAATATTATGACGAAATGCCTTTATTTTTTTCGTTTCTTTCGTACCGCTAGACATACCGAGGTATACCCATCTTTAGTTATAAAAAACGACCAAAATGGTAAAATTTTCCCAAATGGCCGATAACTTACGTAGCGGCGTTGCTAGAGGTAGAAAATGTCCATTTCGTATACCGTTCGATGTAAGTAGCATGTTCCATAAAAAAATTTTGAGACTGGGAGCAATTCCTTATGTTTTGTTTATCTAATTGCACTATAAGTTATTTTTCATTTTTTTAGGTAAAGCTTCCGATACTTTTACTTTTATCATTCGCCTTGCGCTTTGCTTCCCTTATCCTAAACCTTACGAACCGCCACTGCTTTCTAGCTGAAAAAATGGTGTAATTTTTGTTGCGAAATATTGCACGGTTTTCTTGAAATTTCACTTTTTGTAAAAGAAGGCGTTCTTGTAAAAGCGTTCCTTTTGCTCCATGGATTTCGCTGGATCAACGTTCGAGAGCTTAAAATTTTCTTCTTTTTACAAAAAGTGAAATTTCATGGAAACTATGCAATATTTCGCAACAAAAATAACACCATTATTTAAGCCATTAAGAAGCAATACTTGTACCAAATAACAAATATGTAAGTCGCGTTAAACAAAAGTTATTAACAAATTTAAAAAACGTGATTTTCGACAGTTTTTCCCATTTTTCCCTATGTTTTGTGCTCTAACCTATAACTCAATATACATCAATCGAAAGATAATTTGAATAGCTACAACTTTATTACTTGATTTTTTTCGATCCGAGTTCACGTTTTCCTTTTATTCGCTAAAAAGCGTTTTTTACACTTTCCAGGATTTTTTAGGTTAGGTTCGCCATTCCAAATTCCGAAAAAGGAAACGCTATCTTTTTTAGATTTTTTTTCCTATATAATCATAATTTTTGTTTCCTGATGGCAATTATTAGATGGATTTGCGTAGATTAATTGGACTATTTCTTTGGACGTCTTGATTATCTGTTTAATAAAAAAAAGGCATAAAATGTCCTCTATCGGCGAAACTATACGGAATTCGAAAAAAACAGTGAAGATAAAATTTGTAGGAAATGCCCTGCAACTTTGCTTTTTTGATATTTATACCAAAGTGCATAGCTTGTTTCTCCTCAAACTAGAGAAAAGGACGATATGTACATATATGTCTCATAGCTGTAGGAAAAATTTCTTAAAACAGCGATTTTTTGACTAATTTGAGCGAACTAGTTCATTGAGAAAACTATAAGCGATTCTGATGTACAATACATGGTCTTCAAAATTTTCAGTAAGCCGTGGTGGACGTACAGATATTAGACTTTATGTAAATAGTAATAAACATAACATGTCAAACTCTGCTGCTGCATCTAGCTCATCATTAAAGAATTTCTTTAAACTGGAGAAAATGGGTGATGAGGTAAATGTACCATATTCCGGCATAGTACCGAATTACGGTCTATTATTTTGTAAGCTATAAAATAAGGAAATCGTTGAATATTTTGGAATATAAAATAATCAGAAATAATGCATGATATACCAGGAGTAAAATAATTCACCTTAGTGAATCGTCTTTTTCATTTGGAGTAAATAAACTTCTCGGTCGACTCGTATACGTCATGCGAAGCAATTTCGTTATGTAAAGTAAGAAAAAGATGGGACCGTCCTCCTAAGATCGTAACAAGCATTAGGAAATATATTTTTGAAATATTTTAAATTTTCCTATTAAATACGATTATATTTAATAATTCATAGGAATTATGTTCATGATTACGTTCATTATTAGGAATATACGTTATTCCGTGAGAGCTGAGGTTTTTAAACCAGATTTTAGCTCCAGGTATATTGAAAATTCTTAGTTTTTTTGTGAGAAATTCAAGCTAAGGAATAACCACTCTGTGCCAGGTCACCAATACTACCCAGTCATGTCGTTCAATTCTTTGGGCCATGTCTAAGCCTAGCCGGCTAGTTTTGTGTTACGGAATTAGTGTCAAGAAGCTTTTAATTTCAGTAGAACAGTGGCGGTGATAATAGCGATACTTAACGTTGGAAAGGGCCGCTACATTCTTTGTCACTGTAGAAGTCCATGGAGGTGCAAGAGGGTCATCACCGATGGGATTGATGGCGTTTTGCACCTTATCCAACCATGATAAAGCAGGTTTTGTGGTACCTGGCCTGATAAACAACTTGTATTCAAGGCGAGGCCGAATTAGGATTGTAGCCAGGGCAACTGGCTGGAGGAGGTACTTGCATCTCTTAAGAAACTCTATGCATTGAAATGCTTGTTTGGGAATTTAAAAAATGTGATCCTTCTATCGTAGATCTTCATTTAAAGTTATGCCTAAGATGTTAAGCAATGTATCTGCCATTAGATTCACACCGACGGAATTAGAGACAAACAAGTGGTTTCAAATTTTTTCAATATAAAATATAATGTTATATAATTTAATACGCCTGGAATGCATAAAACCGTTATAAAATTACAATCAAGCATTTTCATGTTCATTTTCATTCGTTCCAACAATTACAACCTAATATACAATTTTCGAAAACTCTTAATAGGCCGGAATATGGTACATTTACTTTAAGGAAGAAAAATTAGCTACATTATAAGATACTTTTACATACAATACTATTTCTCACAGCCATAGCTGTAGATCAGTGCATCGTACGTCCAAGGTGCTTCAAGTAGTATTTGAGATTAAATTTAGGTTAGCGCTAACCAAGATCGAAGCAATAGTGCTAAATGTTTTCGGGCCTTACGCTATGCAAAGTGTCTGGCATCAATGGAGGACGTTACTTCTAGTAGAATTCCGGAGGAAATATAAAAAAATTGGATTTTATACTATGACGTAAGTGGGTAATAGTTTTCTACGCATTTCCTAGTTTGTCTTGTAGCCAAACGTTGTTACCCGTTGTAGTGTAGGTACTTAAGGTGAAAAATGTTCAGGCTTTATATTATGACGTAGGTCTGGGGCTCACGAGCTCTTGGACTATTAAACTTTAAATCTTATACTGATAGACTAGAAAAGTGAAAATATTTTGCAAATTAATGGAAGCCGATTTTTCATTGATACTACTGTATCCACCCGTGTTAAAATACAAAATGGGCTTACGTCGGGCGAATCACGGACACTTGGCATTTTAAGGGGGATATGATGGCCGTAGAATTGTTAACCATTTTTAACGGGAGCACATACGTCTTCACGACGGCCAAACTTGACCAAAATATTTAAATGGCCATGAACAAAGCTGTACAAGCGGGCAAGCGGATACCTTTGCGCCACGGAAGCTGTGAAGTGTGGTGGAACGTGGAAGCAACTGAAAGAGGTGAAGTTATAAGGATTAGAAGTAGGGCGGCTGATAGAATTGAGCTTGGAGTACAGCAAAGATGTGGTGTTCTGATTAAACCCTATGCAATATTAATCTGACTGGCAAAAAGTAAACTCTGGCTCTGGTCTCCTGATCTTCGCCATCCTTCTATCGTTCTGTCGCATGCCATCGATCTTGCCCCAGCACATTCCTTTTCGTTCAAACGAGCTGGATTCCCTGCCCACCACATCTTACCGAGCTTTATTTTCTTCACAACATTTATTAGTGCGTGTCCATGCTAGCTTGAAGCGTACTTCAAGTACAAACGTAAAAGTAAGCAGCTCGACTGAAGTCGATCAAAAATATTTAAACGAAGATTAATTTAAAAAAACATAAGGTGGGAGTGTGTTCACAAAGGAAGATTTTGAAGAAATGTATAACGAAAAAAATATAGTTATGCAGATAAAACTAGGTAGATTACGATAACTCGGTCATATTGTACGAACATCTGAAGAGCCCACATTTTCAATGGTAAATCAGCAGGAAAAAGAATAGCAGGACTACCAAGTAATAGGTGATTGTTGTGGCGTGCGAAAATTTTTACGAAGTCTTCGTATAATTACCTAGCAAAACATAAAGATGACTGCATGAAGAGACTAAAATAGGGTCGAATTATACAAGGACTGTAACTTCATAGCCTTTTTGCAATAATTTATCGACCGACAGTGTTGCTCCCTTTAACTTCTGGTATAGTAGAACCATTAGTAAACTGTGTGGCTGCATTTGTGATTCTTTAATTGTTCGGTCTACCATATTTTGACTAGAGCTTATTGTCATTACCTGTACAAATGGAGTCTACTTCTAAGTTCTAGTTTTCATATAAGAAAATGAAGGAGTCCATATATTTGATTTGAAAGAATTTTATCCATTTGCTACTCACTTTTGCTGTTCTAAAGTAGATTTCGTTTCGAAAATATAAAAATATCTTACTTTCTTTTACATAGCAAAAAAAAGGAAATTGCATCCAATTCGAAAGGTATCACCTTATCCCGTTACGTCATTAATTATGCTTAAGTACAAGTGGTAAAACGACAAAACCCATTCAAACCCATACGGAACCGCATCAAGCATTCCAGCCTTCCTTCAGATCATTTTCCACTTACACAAGTACGCCTCGTTTTTGCATAGCTTTCGGAAAAGGTGCTTAACACTGGGTACCGCACTGTCGGCTTCCGTCTCTGATTGTTTCTAATAAAAGACAAGGAAAAGCTCATAATTAGGATGCACCGAGGTGAATGCATTCAGATTTATTGTACCTCCTTAATCCTTATTCGAGTAGAATTTTCATTGCACATTTCCCCCCCAAAAAAATTCCTTTTCGGTTTTGGTTAAATTAACGTCAGATTACACGAGTGTTTTCATTTCCACCGTGGTTTTTTCTTCTTATATTGTTGATGCCTTTAGTTGTGTGGTATAAGAATAGAGGGGATTGTTGTAGGGTAAAAATGCAGGCACTTCCCTGTAGTCCTGGATCGCAATTGTTTTAACTTCTGCAAAGAAATTTGCATTCAGTACGAGTGTGCGGCTGAGAGTTTTCCCTTTGTTTTTCCGTGTGTCGTCCTTTCACATATTTCATGTGAGATTTTTGAGGGCTTTTATCCGCTTCTTCCTGTTTCGTGTCACACATTCCCTTGGTTTGAAAATATTGTTTTTTTTTCTATATATATTTTGTTTTTTTTTTTGCGGAAAAACATATACTTGGGATGATTATCGTCGGTATTTTACCCTAGGGGTTGGTGTCTGATGTGAAAAAGCACGCGAAAGAAATGGAATTTATCACTTGAAAACGGAATCTTTGTTGAGGTCGCTGACTATTGTTCCTGTTCCTGTCTCAAGAGCTGTGAATGTTTCTATTCAAATTTTCACCCATGTTAAGTGCTTTACTTTTTTTATCTGTACTCTAGTGAAGGGCTTCCGTTGGGATTAAGTGCATTTAAATTGATTTTTGAAATGTTTTAATGAAGAAATATTAATGGATTTTAATTTTTTTTAGTTCAGTACTACATATTGGAAATTATTCATAGGCTATAAATCGTATATAACTTTTCTTCTATAATATTATATGTGTAGAAATGTTAAATTTTGTTATTTCCAATGGTTGGCTAAATCTTTCTTGCAACTACCGCCATTAATATAAATAGCTGTATTAAAAAATATCCAATGTATGAAAAACCCTGGTGGAATAGTTTTCTTTCGTTATCTCCCATTGGTTCATTATTTTGGCTTCTTAAATATTGTAGCACAAGTCAGTTGCACCATTGTGTAAACAAAATAAGTGAGGAGGGGAGGTCAAGGTTGCAAATATCTCGTGATATATTGCTTTTACACTAATTTAGGTTTCTATAAAGAATATTCGATGTAATAATCTGTACAAAGAAAAACATACATATATTCATATCAACAAAAGTTCAGCTCTGCACCATTAGTGAGCTTGAACGCAATGTGTGTTTTTTACAAGGAATAAGGAACTGCCACAACCAAGCCGTGTTATTTTTTTTATTCCACCTACTCCCAACCATTACTATCGCTACTCTGACATCGGGGCATCGAGAAACAATTCGCTGGAGTGTCATTCCTCCTGAAACGAGTTGAATCTCATCAACCAACCGATGATATGCGCTTTAGCTGACCATTGACCGAAAACTTGAACTGATAGTCGAAAGAAACCGAGTGAAGTCTTTTTTAATCATTCCAATTCTAGTAGGCCTCAAAGAGCTCTAATAGTCCAGTCAAATTAGAGGTTTGACTGGAAGATAATTCGGAAGTTGCTGAAAATTGGAACAGCCCTTAAAAACATTATTATACATAAGCTGTAGAGACGCCACGCGGTTTGATCCTACAGTGAGCGCAAAAAGTATTCGTACAACCACTAATTATGGATGAAAGTGAAGATATCTTCCCTGTATATAAAGATTCAATTTTAATTTTTGTAAATGTTGTCTATTAACTCATTAACTAAAGAAATACATAAAAATATCACACAATTTCAAAATCCTTAATATAGTTTATTTAACAAAAACCAAAATACTAGAAAAATTTAACGCAAAAAGTATTCGTACAACTATCTTTTCGGGGAATTATTCGACACACTTGGTCATTGAATTCTGAAAATTGGCCGTTAATTTTTTTTCCAATTACCTGGGGTGGCAGCACAGAAGTGCGAGTAGAGTCAAAATAATCAGTTCTATTAGTTTGTGTGAATTTTATTAGTTAGTTTTTAAAAAATGGGTAGAAAAGGAAAGGAAGTGTGTGAAGAAGTGAAAAAAATGATAATTTATCTTCACAATGACTGTAAGAGTTTAAGTGAGATTTCGAACATTGTTGGCAGAGCTCGGTCTACAATACAGGGAATCATTGACCGGTATTCAGAGAGAAAAACTCTGAAAAACAAGCCAAGGTCGGGACGTCCTCCAAAGGTTCTTGATGGAGATCGTCGATATATCATAAGGGCTGTCAAACAAGATCCTAAATTAAGCGCACCAAAATTAGCCGAAGAAATGGGGAACAACTTAGGCAAAGCAGTTTCTGCAAGTACCATAAGAAATGTGTTGCATGACGCTGGCTTTTATGCCCGTAGACCCAGAAAAAAGTTTTTTGTAAGTGAGCCAAACAAGAAAAAACCTTTGCAATTCGCTAGGAAGTACCATGACAAGGATTTTTCGTTTTGGCGAAGAGTGATCTTTGCAGATGAAAGCAAATATAACATCTTTGGCTCAGATGGACATTCCCTAGTGTGGAGACACAGCCCTAAACACAAAGCTTTGGCTTCTTCACAATACACCAAAGCGCTTAGATACTCCTCCACAATCCCCAGATCTAAATCCCATAGAGCATTTGTGGGATATTCTTGAGAGAAGGATCCGTAAAAGGACAATAACAAGTAAAGAAACATTGAAAGAGGTTCTCAAGGAAGAATGGGATAATATTACAGCTGAAACAACCAAAAAGCTCGTAAATTCAATGCCTGGCCGACTGACTGCCGTTATTAGAAGTAAGGGAAACCCGACTAAATATTAAATCGAGTAAGTTACTATAATATACTGGTGTATTTATATAATACTATGACTATTTGTAGGAGATTACGACAGCTGTACGAATACTTTTTGCGTTAAATTTTTCTAGTATTTTGTTTTTTACTAAATAAACTATAATAAGGATTTTGAAATTGTGTGATATTTTTATGTATTTCTTTAGTTAATGAGTTAATAGACAACATTTACAAAAATTAAAATTGAATCTTTATATACAGGGAAGATATCTTCACTTTCATCCATAATTAATGGTTGTACGAATACTTTTTGCGCTCACTGTATATATTTTTTGAACGGAGTCACTCAGGTTGCTGTGCTTTATACCAAATAAAAGAATACACATTTACCTAAAATATGAGCCTAATTAGGCTACTTTATGATAATTACTTTAGGAGTTATTCAAATTTCAGTAAATTTAAAAAAAAAGAAAATTTTTTCCCTAATCACCCTGTATCTTAGTGGATAGTTGAGATAGCCGCCCTCTGTAGAACAATTTTTTTCTCCAAAGACATCCAGGAATCACCCCTGAAAATATTAGCCGCGTACTCCAACAAAGGATTTATTGATATTTTGACCCTTTGACCTTGAATAAAAAAGTTTGCAGTCGTCCAATCGCGTGGCAGTCTCTACAGCTTATGTATAATAATGTTTTTAAGGGCTGTTCCAATTTTCAGCAACTTCCGAATTATCTTCCAATTATGGCGTTTTTTCGTCTATTTTGACTGGACTATAAAAACTATTGAAAAGTCGTCTTCTTCAAATTTCAGAAAACCCCGACAACTAAAAAAATGTCAGAAATTCTCGGAAACCCTGAAAAAATTGAATATGTAATTTCAAAACCATACAGAATATACAAAATTCTGAGAAACTGGGATGAAGGGGGCTCACGCACGCGTTTAAATGGAGTTGTATGAGTTTTGCCCGCCGCATCCAAATTGGGCACTCTGGTCGTATAAAGTGCAGTTGAGAGCAACCACTGACATATAGTAATGGACTGCTAAATGAACAAAATCCCATACAAAAAAATGGCACCAAAAACTATTCCTGCCTCGCTCCCACGTTAAATCCCAATGAACTGTAATCGTCAGCGCATGTCAGCGATATAAACATAATTAAAAATAAACAGACAGGTATAATTTTCGTTCTTCTGTCTCACTCTTGAGCTATTTTGAAAACTTTGTTAAACAGGGGAAATAACCTTCACGGTTATGGAATAAATACATTTATTTAATGAAAACTGCTAAAAAATAAAAATGAGTGATGGAAATTTATTTCC
This sequence comes from Thereva unica, assembly GCA_949987705.1. Taxonomy (NCBI): domain Eukaryota; kingdom Metazoa; phylum Arthropoda; class Insecta; order Diptera; family Therevidae; genus Thereva; species Thereva unica. Next base: position 178,749,946 of record OX465281.1, on the reverse strand, counting down.
GTTAATTATAACAAACATCTTATCACTTATTTTCTCCTAAATTCGAAGAAAATTTTTTTGTTTGCATAAAAAAGGTTTTCTATTTCTGGAGAAAAATTGTGCCATTCAGCATCGTCAATCAGCAGTCCATTACTATATGTCAGTGAGAGCAACCTACAATTTTTTCAAATATCTCTTCATTTCCTAAAATCTATTAGATTTTTATAAGTCCACGTCGATAGTCGATATTGCAAATATAAGATCATCTGTGAAGGAACTCAGCAGCAGCTCTATTGTGATGAAAAATTATTGGCTATAATAAAAGCTCGAGCGCTATTGAAGCCTTTTAGAAGCTGCTCTCTGATTGCATCTTGTCGAAAACGCGCGTAAAAACAGTGAAGATTTGAAAAAAACTTTTACGTTGTCTGGAGTTTTCTCAATTCAAATCATCTCAACTTGATGACATCATACTCAGGGAGCGACTTGAGCTAGTATATTATGAAGAGTAAAGAGAGAGGGGATGTAAGATGCTTCTTCTTTTTCAATTGTCCTTTATGTTTTGCAGGTTTGCGATTCTTCCCGATCTCTTCTGACCGCGTGTATTTCTACTTAATTTTCTAAGAATAGAAGACTATTGCCATTTTTTTTGATTGGACCCTATTGCCGCTGACAAAATGCCTCTTATTTCAATTGATGTGGCCCATTATTTGAAAAACGGCAGATTTTTTGAAAGGGGAGCGCAGGAATATTAAAGTGTTTTATTTAGCTAGTATTGGATAGCTCATTACCTGTAAGGATTTAGATGCAGCCAAGGAAAATTAATTTTATGCCGGAGACAGATGGAAATGTAAAAGATTGCACAAAAGAGCGGAATGTCAAAAATCCAAAGATCTGCTCAAATCTTTGATCACGGATGATGTCAGCAAGGAACATGCAGAATTCGATGGCAATGCAGCGCAACCTCTTTCTCCGGGAAATATCACGGGAGATGAGGATGAGGAAGACACAGATGATCAAGAACTAAAGAAGAGAGCCACAATCTGGGAAAAATGGGCGAGTATTTACCTACGTAATTTTTTTTAACTTCCCAGTATAGGAAGTTATTGTAATCGGTCCGAAAATCGAAATCGAAAATTTCAACGTATTTTCATCTTTCAAGGTCCCAGGAGCATTTTAAGCAAAAAATTGGGAGGAAGTATGTGTGTGTGTATGTGCGTACGGATGTGGTCATTTTTTCCTGCACGATATCGCGCGAACCAAAACTGATATCGGCTTCGTTGAGGTGTTGTTCGAAGCGTATTAACCGAAATATGATCTGAAAAGATTTTCATGAAAATCGGTCCAGCCGTTTTTTTGTTTGAGCGACGTAAGTGATTTTTGTACCTGCACGATATCGCCCGAACCACGAAAGATATTGACTTACTTGAGGTGCCGTTCGAAGCGTATTAGCGACAATATAATCTGAAAATATTTTTATAATATTCGGTCCAGCGGTTTTTTGGTTTAAATGACTTAAGTGATTTTTGTACCTGCACGATATCGCGCGAACTATAAAAGATATCGGCTTAGTTGACGTGCCGTTCGAAGAGTATTAACCAAAATATGATCTGAAAAGATTTTCATAAAATTCGGTCGAGCCGTTTTTTTGTTTAAGCGGCGTAAGTGATTTTTGTACCTGCACGATATCGCCCGAACCACGAAAGATATTGACTTACTTGAGGTGCCGTTCGAAGCGTATTAGCGACAATATAATCTGAAAATATTTTTATAATATTCGGTCCAGCGGTTTTTTGGTTTAAATGACTTAAGTGATTTTTGTACCTGCACGATATCGCGCGAACTATAAAAGATATCGGCTTAGTTGACGTGCCGTTCGAAGAGTATTAACCAAAATATGATCTGAAAAGATTTTCATAAAATTCGGTCGAGCCGTTTTTTTGTTTAAGCGGCGTAAGTGATTTTTGTACCTGCACGATATCGCGCGAACTATAAAAGATATCGGCTTAGTTGACGTGCCGTTCGAAGAGTATTAACCAAAATATGATCTGAAAAGATTTTCATAAAATTCGGTCGAGCCGTTTTTTTGTTTAAGCGGCGTAAGTGATTTTTGTACCTGCACGATATGGCCCGAACCACAAAAGATGTAGACTTACTTGAGGTGCCGTTCGAAGCGTATTAGCGACAATATAAACTGAAAATATTTTTATAATATTCGGTCCAGCGGGTTTTTGGTTTAACTGACTTAAGTGATTTTTGTACCTGCACGATACCGCGCGAACTAAAAACTATATCGACTTCATTGAGGTGCCGAAAAACATTCATACATCAATTTTATATACATTTTCATCATCCTAATCTTGTAAGTGCGCACATTAAGTTTGACATTTTAGCGAAAATATTGATAAACAATTGTGACAAATTCTCAGTATTATGCATATATTCTATATTGCCTATTGTTCATTTATTATTAAAATATCCAATCATAATATTCAACATCCATCATACTGGGAAGTTGATCGTGTGGACCGAAAGGGTCGAACCCACATCCCAACTAGTTTTTATTTATTTACAGTCTACAGAGTAAGTCTCCAACAGACAGATGCCAGTAAAATAATTTACTATAACTATGAATATAACAAAATTAACAAAGACAAAAAAAAAAAAACAAAACTATTTGGGATGTGGGTTCGACCCTTTCGGTCCACACGATCAACTTCCCAGTATGATGGATGTTGAATATTATGATTGGATATTTTAATAATAAATGAACAATAGGCAATATAGAATATATGCATAATACTGAGAATTTGTCACAATTGTTTATCAATATTTTCGCTAAAATGTCAAACTTAATGTGCGCACTTACAAGATTAAAATGACGAAAATGTATATAAAATTGATGTATGAATGTTTTTCGGCACCTCAATGAAGTCGATATAGTTTTTAGTTCGCGCGGTATCGTGCAGGTACAAAAATTACTTAAGTCAGTTAAACCAAAAACCCGCTGGACCGAATATTATAAAAATATTTTCAGATTATATTGTCGCTAATACGCTTCGAACGGCACCTCAAGTAAGTCAACATCTTTTGTGGTTCGGGCCATATCGTGCAGGTACAAAAATCACTTCCGCCGCTTAAACAAAAAAACGGCTCGACCGAATTTTATGAAAATCTTTTCAGATCATATTTTGGTTAATACTCTTCGAACGGCACGTCAACTAAGCCGATATCTTTTATAGTTCGCGCGATATCGTGCAGGTACAAAAATCACTTCAGTCATTTAAACCAAAAAACCGCTGGACCGAATATTATAAAAATCTTTTCAGATAATATTGTTGCTAATACGCTTCGAACGGCACCTCAAGTAAGTCAATATCTTTCGTGGTTCGGGCGATATCGTGCAGGTACAAAAATCACTTACGTCGCTCAAACAAAAAAACGGCTGGACCGATTTTCATGAAAATCTTTTCAGATCATATTTCGGTTAATACCCTTCGAACAACACCTCAACGAAGCCGATATCAGTTTTGGTTCGCGCGATATCGTGCAGGAAAAAATGACCACATCCGTACGCACATACACACACACACACATACTTCCTCCCAATTTTTTGCTTAAAATGCTCCTGGGACCTTGAAAGATGAAAATACGTTGAAATTTTCGATTTCGATTTTCGGACTGATTACAATAACTTCCTATACTGGGAAGTTAAAAAAACCTTAGAAAACTAATTGTTGTATTAAACACTAGGCAAAAGATGATACAATAATCAATAACCAACATTATTACAAAGAATGGACTTGAATGCATTTCTATCTAGGGTTAAATCAATTGCATCGTAAATTTTATTAAAGAGGTCAGAGCAAAACGTTACTGGTTCATGTTGGCCATAAACATTCCTATGCTGAGAGACACACAATGGAGGTCTAGATCTTAAAGATACGCCAGGTGCATAAATATTAAAAAGAGAAAGCAATGAAGCAGATTTAATTCGGAAACATAAAACATCTCTGACAAACATTACACTAGCGATATTTCTTCTAGTTTCTAAAGTCGGAAGTCCAAGAAGCAAACATCTAGAATTATATGAAGAAATACTGTTTTGCCAACTAATTTTACGTAGAGCAAAACGAGTAAAAGACTTTTGAATAGATTCGATACGAGAGCTGTGGAAAGAGCTAAGGGGATTCCAGGCAACAGATGCGTACTCTAAGTGAGAACGAACAAGAGACATGTAAAGGACTTTTAACGTAAAAGAATCTCCGAAGTCAATAGAATTACGTTTTAGAAAACCAAGCATTTTAAATGCTTTTGAGCATACTATATCAACATGGCAAGATGAACTAAATCTATGGTCAAGATTAAGACCAAGATCACAAATAGTATCAGGAGAATCAATAATCACACCATTAATATTATAAGAATGAGAAAACGGAACAATAATTCGATAAAAAGACTTTTTTTTACATTTAAGGGGATTTAGCTCCAACCTATTAGCTTTGCACCAAGAAAAAAAGTTATCAAGTTCTTTTTGAAGAATACTACAGTCGGATAAAGAAGAAATTGAAGTAAAAATCTTCATATCATCCGCAAATAATAGCGCATTGACTCGAGAAAATATACTACAAGCATCATTAATAAAAATAATGAATAATAACGGACCAAGATGACTACCTTGTGGAACACCTGATTTAACTGCAAATATTCTCGACATACATGATCAATTAGAACACACTGCTTACGGCTAATAAGATAGGAACTTATCCATTTAAGAAGAGAAGAATGAAAACCAATTGCGCGTAATTTCCTTATTAATAGTGCAATATCGACACGGTCAAAAGCTTTGACAAAATCCGTATAGATAACATCAACCTGCTTACCCTGTTCCATAGCATTAATTGTGTAGTTCCTACCAGGTTAGTGGTAGTGGACTTCCCTTTCATAAAACCATGTAGTTCATCACATATACAATTGTTCACAACAAATTCAAGTCTGTGTTTTACCAGGCTTTCAAAACATTTAGGATCAGGTAATAGCTTCGCAATACCTCTATAATTATTAATTTTATTACGACAACCCGATTTATAAAGCGGTTTTTTTTTGTTTTTTCCTGGGTATTAGGTCCAAAGGTACCTACTGCGGCCATTTAGTTGGCCTATTGTACTACAACCCCTACACCTCATGTTTGTAGGCCAGACCGCCTGAAGAAGTTCAGCAGTCTGCGTAGTGGTTTGTCGCTTAGACTTGAGTGTTCGAGCAGGGACTTCTCGAACAAAGAGACCCTGCTCCTCGCTATTGCAGGGCACTCACAGAGAACATGGATGGCAGACTCATCCTCTTCTAGGCAAAGCCTACATGTAGGGTCCTCCGCCCTTCCTATCTTCCATAGGTGGTAATTTAGGGCACAGTGTCCGGTAATTAAGCCAACAAGTGTCCTAACATCACTCCTACTGCGCCGTAATAATTCCTTGGCCGTCTTAGGGGACGCACTGGAAGGAACCGCTTAGAGTTGGCCAGTCCAGGCGCGGACCTCCAGCGTTCAATATGTTTCATCAAGGTCCGATCGGCCAGGGCTCTTTGCAGCAGGCTGGACGGTGCCCCAATAGCCGGCTCTGGATCAATGAATTCTAAATCAGAGCCCTGTTTAGCCAGGGCATCCGCACTTTCATTGCCTTCGAAGCCCCGGTGACCCGGGACCCAGACAAGTGTAATTTGATTGAGAACGCTCAACTCATGAAGAGCACGTTGGCAGTCCCAAACTAATTTCGACTTGGTCCTACGGGACCTTATAGCTCTAATTGCCGCTTGGCTATCAGAGAAGATAAAAATCCGTTTATTTTGGTAGGCCCTTCTTAAGTTCTCATGAGTGCATGCCAGAATAGCGTACACCTCTGCTTGAAAGACAGTTGCCAGAGTGCCTAGACTTATAGCCTTGCTGAATCTGGGACTTTCACTCCAGATTCCGGCGCCTACACCTTTCTCCGTTTTAGAGCCATCCGTGTACCATACTAGCCGGCCCGGCAAAACTTTAGGAAAAGTCCAGGTAAGCCTTTCCTGTATATGTACAGAAGGTTGCTTAAATTTTGAGATTTTATAGGGCATGCCGTCCGATAGCATCTCCGCTTTCGGAATCTCTTCTATGATGTTGATTATTATAGAATGTCCTCGCCCAAGACCAGCGCCCAAGTAACCATTCGCTTTCAGCCGCAGCGCCGCGTTTATGGCGGACGTCTATACCTCAAGGTGGAGGGGTACCAAATTGAGGAGAGTCTCCAGCGCTGCCGTTGGGGAAGTGCGGATGGCCCCAGTGATGGAGAGGCAAGCCATTCTTTGAATTTTGCTTAAAATGGTTATGGAACCCTTAAGCTTCGTTCTGTGCCACCAAACTAAAGCTCCATAAGTTACCATGGGTCTTATGATGGTGGTGTATATCCAATACATGGTTTTCGGTTGCAAACCCCAGGTGGAACCACAAGCTCTGCGGCAAGCCCACAGGGATCTGCGCGTTCTACACATCAGAGTGTCCATGTGCTGTTTCCAGTTGAGCTTGGCATCTAGCGTCACTCCTAAATATTTGGCTTGTTGTGAAAAGCCTATAGTTCTGCCCGCGAATGTAGGTTCCCAAATTCCCGGTAGTGATCGCTTCCTGGTGAAAGGAACTAGGATCGTTTTGTCGGGATTGACTTTTAGACCTACGCTCTCGCACCAGCTAGAGACCAGATCAAGTGCCTGCTGCAGGCGCCTTGATATGGCGTCTTCAGATTCACCTGTAATTACTATGACCACATCGTCAGCGTAACCTTGGGCGAAAATGTTTCGACCGTTAAGCAGCTCGAGGAGTTCATCTACAACAAGGCACCAGAGAAGTGGAGATAAAACTCCTCCCTGCGGGCATCCTCTTGCTATAGTGCCCTCCAGAGACCCCTCAACATGAGAAACAATTAGTTTGCGAGTTCTCAGCATAGAGTCAATCCAGTTGCAAAAAGTGCTACTTAGACTGTGTCTACTTAGAGCCCTAGCTATAGTATCAAAGGAAGTGTTGTCAAAGGCTCCCTCGATATCGAGGAAGGTCGTCAGCGCAACTCCTTTGTTTAGAGCTGCATGTTCAAGCCTGAGCACCAGATTGTGCAGTGCTGTCTCAGTAGACTTGCCCGCCTGGTACGCATGCTGATAGGAGCTTAGTGGTTGGCTTTGAAGATAAGTTTCCCTTATTGCCCGGTCGACAATTTTCTCCATTGTCTTCAAGGCAAAAGACGAGAGACTTATCGGCCTGAAAGATTTAGTCAGGGTGTAATCCGAACGCCCTGGCTTAGGTATAAATGTTATGTTAACGTTCCTCCAGACGGATGGGATGTAGCCATGTGCGAAGGAAGCCCTAAAAAATTTGCATAATAAGGGAGTGACAAGGTCGCAGCCTTCCTGTAGCAGAATGGGATAGATTCCGTCTGCTCCAGGGGACTTGTATGGTTTGAACGATCTAATCGCCTCCCTAATAGCTTCATGGTTGAAAATAATATATATAAAGCGGTTTAATATACGAAAATTTCCAAGAGTCAAGGAATAAACCAAACTTCAAGGACAGATTAAACACTTTGGTAAGAACATAAGAGAGGCTAGAGTAACATTTCTTTAATAATAAGTTACACATTAAGTCAGATCCATGAAAAATGTCACCACTTAAATCCTTTAGGCATAATTCAACTTCACCCTGCTCTAATTGAATAAGACCAAGATCGACAATTGAATCTAAATCAATACACTCAGAGCTAGGACCACTATTATGATTGGACATATAGACAGATTCAAAATAATCAGCAAAAAGATCACAGCTTTCTTGCAAACTATTAGAATGTAGACTCTTGTACTCCATGCAAGCCGGCATGGTAGACGAAACACGTTTAGAATTTATGTAAGTCCAGAAAGCCCTGCAATCATTTTTTATATTATTTTCAATAGTTGTAATATATTGATTATATAAAAATCTATTGAAAAATTGGTATTCTTTATGAAGTCTTTTGAATTTGGCTAAATTGTAATCATTGCAATGAAGCCTTGAAATTTTGTGAGCCTTATTTTTAGCATTTTTAAGCCTCAACAAACCTTTATTGAACCAAGGCGGATGATTAGAAGACACATGAACAACGATTGGAATGAAACGCTTAACACCAACATGAACCAATTTAAGGAACCTCGTATAGTAATTATCTAGATTAGAAGAAAAGCATTCAAGTTCCCTGTCCCAGTTCACAGATTGCAAATAATTATTCAGTCCATTATAATCACCAAAATTGAAAATAAAATTGCGTTCGATATTGGCACTCACGACAATGCCCATTATAACCCTGATTTTGCAGACCGTTTAGTAAGAGAAATCCGCCATTTGCCGATGTGGTCGCATGTATACACCCGTTTTTCAAGGGAAAATAGAAACTCGGGTTCTTCCGTCGAGTCGGAATTTAATAAAATAAAAAATCATATCCTCGAAAAGGAAGGGAAAGCGGGGCGGGTAGATTCTACTGTGCAAAAATTATTGCAATACTACGATGGAAAATTAAAATGCATAAATGCAAGTCATCTCGTCCCCGCAAATGCAGCTGAGCCCTAGCAACTTGCGAGAGAAGAGATTTCGCAAGGTGCCGAACAGAGTCTCTTCAAGGAAACAGATAATAATATTGCCAAAGATTTTCCAATTATTGTTATCGAGGGGCTATCAGGAAGCGCCGAGCAAAATTCCTTACAAGAAATAGACACTAAACAGCTAATCGACGGTCGACTAAAAAAACGAGCGACTTATTGTTGCGCAATTTGCCAGCAAGATATTTTTGGACTCGCGAACGGAGATGTTTGTAATGAATGCTGCTGATGATCATGTAGAGGAGGAGCTAGCCTTGAATGAGTTAGAAAATCATAACGGGCTAGCACAAAAAGAGATGCAAGAGGGAAAAAATAAAAAACGTAAAAGAAAATTATACCTCGGAGAAAATAATCGAAAAATTAGCGAACGATTAAGTTCCCATGGCAATCGAGCGCATCTGCCAATCCTAAAAAATGGCAACATCAATGTTGTTAAAATTCGTCGGACTTAAGTATGACATGTCCTTTTGACAGTATGTTCCAATCTTTTTTGGCTGCAGCATGCGATAGTCCATATGCGCGTCAAAAGATGGCAAATGAGCCGGAAAACGAATTTTTCCGGCTTATAAATTACGTCGTTGAGCACGATTATCGGCTTTGCCACCCCGTATACAAACTTAGGGCCGAATATATGATAGGGCTGAAAAAAATTGAAATCAAGGAAGGCGACCTTATAAATATTCGATGTGATATGGCGGTTGAAAATTTGGCGACAAAGATAATGGAAAAGTCACCGATCGTCTCCAGAGAGGTCATCTGCAATGAATGCTACAGATCTGGGGTCCCGCTAACGCAGCAATTCCCTATCTTTTTAATTCATATTCAAGATATCCGGAACAAAAAAACGTTTAGCAACTTCGTCAACAAAAAAATATACGCGAAAATTTGCCGCAAATGCGGATCACGTCAGCGAGTGGCGAATGTGAAAATAGGTATGGTAAAAGATTTTCCATGTTTATCCAAAATTTTCAAAATAAATTAAAATATATTTTCAGGGGAAATTGTCTGCTTGGAGCCTTACACTAAGGATGTCACCTGCGGGTGTACAATTGAACTTAAAAATATTCCCACCCAATTTCGAGGACCTGATGCCTCGTATACACTATCAAGTATGGTGGTGTATTATGGCCCCGAAATATGTAAAGTAAAATATATAACTGATTTGACAAGTTATATCAGTAGGACTCTGGCTAACCAGGTACTGCTGAGGTCTGCGAACATAGACCTGAAAAAACCAGGCGTGTATTCAATACCTACCTATTATAAAGGACGAGCAGGGAAGGCGGATTATGTAGGGGCCTCCTATTAGAGAATCTATTCGCCTAGTTGCCTCAAGAACAGAGCCTTGCCGAACCATTTAAAATTATCTAACGAAAGCGTAACTTAGAAATCTGAGACTTGAACAATCATTGACACACACTGGGATGAAAGGGTAGTGTGCCGGATCATGCTAAACTTGACTACTTGCCAGAACCTAAACATAGCTTCTCTCGATGTGACAAAGCATTTCACGTGATAACAAGGTTTTTATACACTTTACTATATATTAGCTTCACCTGTTTGCAGTATGTTGCATGTTCTATGCAAACAAATCTTTGACCCCCTTCCATATAACCGATCAACTTCAAATTTTGCACTATGTATAGTCCGCGTGCCAATGCAATCTGACCATTTAGTTAAAAAATCAAGATGGTGGTTCCAAGATGGCTGCCGAATTTGCAATTTTGCACCCGTACATTGACATTGGCATCAAATGAAAGGGTATGACTAGTAAAATACAGTAAGCGGTGATTTCATTTTAAATCTAACATGGCGATCACCACAAAAGGTGGAAGACATATGTATATATAATAGTCTAAAAAGTAGGAAATAAAAATATATACCTAGTTTAAAAAACTAAAAAGCTTTTATTTTAAAACGAGTAAAATATAATTTTGAATGTAAAGTTTGTATTGCCATTGGAAACAACCTACCGTTCTAACGAAGAGTTTCAGTATTAATAAAATAAGAATTTGGCTTTCTTCGCTTTGGCGAATCTGGTCTTGTTGCTCTAGATATTTCCAAAGCTTTTGACAGAGTAAAGCACCACGCTCTGTTGACTAAAATCCAAGTTATTGGTATTGACTCAGCGATAAGTAACTGGATTAAATGCTTTCTTGGCTGTACAGTCAAGGTAGTATTGGATGGCGTCGAATTTAACCCCCACTTAATCAGTGCCAGCGTTCCAAAGGGTGGATTCTCTCACCTGCTTTCTTTTTTATATTCATAAATGATCTGCTCTCAACCCCCTCCAACCCACTTCTTTGTTTTGCTTATGACGATACTCTGAATTACTCCTAGACGTTCGAAAACATAAGAAAAGCACGTTCCAGACCTTGCCTCTTAGATTGTGAACTAATGTCCAACGCTATTAACACTGTCAAATTTAACTCCTCCAAAACGAAGTAGGTACTGTCTGATAACCTATAAAAGCTATGCCTCTTTCCTTCTGTTCAGTTAACAAATTGCATCTAACAGCTGACCCTCTTTTAACATCTTTGTTAAAGTTTTATCTAAGGATTTCCGATGGAATGATCTTATATTGCAAATTTCCAAATACGTATATCAATACCTAGGATTTCTGCTGCTGTTTTTTTCTGGTTAGACCTGCCTCGAGTACAACTAATTCTGGGCTGGCGACTTTAAAACCACTTTAGAATGGCTGAACTATGTCCAAAACCGGGCCATCCAAATCATCGGAGATTATAGCTTTTGCATCTCCATTGGCTGTTTGAGCCACCGCAGGAATGTAGCATCAAATATATATATTTGTTGTTGTATATATTTGTACAATAACTGTTTGAATTCCTGATGTCCTATTTCAACATGTTTATTTAATTATTATTTAATGTGAAAGTATTTCTGCAAAATCCATGATGTAAAAAGAAGCAAGCAAATAAACAAACAAATCTTCAAGTTCCAAAAATAAATTGAACTCTTTTTCTACTTGCAAATTTAAGAGTCCTGGAATCCTCTTAAAGATCTGTCAATATATAACAACTTAGTAAATAGCTTTTCAATATCGTAACTGATGTGGCGGGGGAGGGCTGGCACAGTGAAAGTGGCAACATTTCCATTTTCATGAAATTCTTAACCAAATCCCAATGCATGAACATCACAATATCCCCAGTAGCTTTCCACTCTGTCCTGGCAACATCGTACGTAGCACACACTTCAGAAAATTGTTTGTCCATTATTCGAACCCCCCAAGGTACGTGATTCTAACTTTGTTAACGCACACTTGAAAAGTATCTCGCACACTAATAACCAGCGAGAGTCAGCATCCTGAATGCTCCTTGGATTGGATGAATAATTCAAATTCAGTTTAGAGGGGTTGCGAAATGCAGCTAAGGGGATCCTGTAAGGTTTCCTTTTTGGATCCTTAGACGGCTACTATACGTGGGCTGGCTTTGTTTATATTACATCACGTTCCAGCTGGATGGCCGACTTTGCCGGCTTTCCTACCCACTTGCTTGCTTCTGGGGTAAGGCTCTGTCTTCCGTAATTTAGTGCTTCAAGTGTTTGCCGAAAGCGATTATATCATTTCCTCAAGTGTTGGATGTAAGTAAAGCATAGGTGCTTTTTTGTTTAAGCCATCCGCATTCCGTGCTCTTTCTCGGAACGAAGGCGCCTGCATGAATGCCGTTTGTTAGCTGAAATGAACGGAAAGGCTTAATTTGAAAAGGACCTAGGAGCGATTTGTTTTATTAAACTAGTGATGGTGGGGATCGGTGCGAATGCTGTAATTACAGTGGATGGCTGCAATTGCAATTTGCCAGCAGATTCATCTTGGTTTATTTCCATGTTCGTCACATCAGCGAATATAATTTTAATTCATTCTGCACCCAAAGTCATTAATTTGAACGGTTCGTGCTGGCTTTGTGGTGTGTAGTGCCACTGGGTTTATGGTTAAGGCTTTTGAAGGAAAAAAATTATTTAGACAGTTTTATTCCATGTTGAATGCAGAAAAAGGGACATTATATTTGTTTATTTAAAAGTGAAATTCCTACTACTTTTGAAAGTGTAGTGTTTTCGCTGGCTACGAGGATGAATTGTCTTATAATGCTGGCAGTGTATTTTTTTTAATTTATTTTAAATTTCTGAATGAAGTTAGTTTTATTTAAAAAAATATTTTAGGACCCATCTGTCACTCAATGCGTGTTTTTGTTAATCAAACCTACTCCCATACTCCTATTAGAATTTACTAAATAGCTCTCGCGAAAGCACTCTACTAAAAATCACACCCTAATAAATTCGGATGGACGAGGACCAACTGCAAAGGTGGAGAGATTACTTCTACGCGGCTTGAAGGGTTTATTTTCACAAGATCTTTCAATATGACCCACCGCTCGTTCCCATCCAATATATGTAGAAATAGGCCAATGGTAAAGCTGCTGGTAAAGATGGCATACCACCAGTTGAAAGGAGACCCCAGCCTGATAGTAGATGCGCCACATTCAATCCTGGAAATAGAGCATTAAGCATCGGTACTTCTCCGGAGGATTACTTGGAAGGTATTAAAGTCAAAATACCAAAAGCGGGGGACCTAACATTATGCAACAACTGAGGAGGCATCTGTCTATTATCTACTGTGAGTAAAGTCTTGTCCCATATTTTATTATCTCGGAAAAGAGAAGCACTAGACTAGAAGGCTAAGAATACAGCAGGCTGGATTCAGAAAGGTCACTCCTGCATACATACATCACACTAACACTTTGACAATCATAATGAAGTAGTCTATTGAATTACTAACCCATCTTTTCCTCACTTTCATAAACTATTATAAACTATTCGACTCGGTTAATAGGAGGAATCGAAAGTGAATTGTCTCCCAAAATAATAGAACTGATAAAAGCTCTATACAACAATTCAAAATAAAGAGTTTTCCAGAAAGGAAAATTATTCGACTACTTAAGGTGAGCTCAGGAGTGCGACAAGATTGGCTGTTTTCACCATTACTCTTTCTTATAGTAATTCCCTTGTCGGCACTCTAGACCGTAGAATATGTGGCAAACATTGGGGATTGCTAGACCGCCTTACGGATTTCGATTAAGCAGTTTTCTGGCCCACACATCAGGACCTCAAAAATATGTTAAACAATTTAACAACGGTAATTAGTTCGTCAGACTTATTGTTAAATCCGACTAAAATTAAAGAAATTTGGATAAATGCAAACACCATTGGAATTGGTAGATAAATTCTGTCACATCGATAGCATTATTAAAGACTAGTTGGGATGTGGGTTCGACCCTTTTGGTCCACACGATCAACTTCCCAGTATGATGGATGTTGAATATTATGATTGGATATTTTAATAATAAATGAACAATAGGCAATATAGAATATATGTATAATACCTAGAATTTGTCACAATTGTTTATCAATATTTTCGCTAAAATGTCAAACTAAATGTGCGCACTTACAAGATTAGGATGACGAAAATGTATATAAAATTTATGTATTAATGTTTTTCGGCACCTCAATGAAGTCGATATAGTTTTTAGTTCGCGCGGTATCGTGCAGGTACAAAAATTACTTAAGTCATTTAAACCAAAAAACCGCTGGACCGAATATTATAAAAATCTTTTCAGATTATATTGTCGCTAATACGCTTCGAACGGCACCTGAAGTAAGTCAATATCTTTCGTGGTTCGGGCGATATCGTGCAGGTACAAAAATCACTTACGTCGCTTAAACAAAAAAACGGCTGGACCGAATTTCATGAAAATCTTTTCAGATCATATTTCGGTTAATACGCTTCGAACGACACCTCAACGAAGTCGATATCAGTTTTGGTTCGCGCGATATCGTGCAGGCAAAAATGACCACATCCATACGCACATACACACACATACTTCCTCCCAATTTTTTGCTTAAAATGCTTCTGGGACCTTGAAAGATGAAAATACGTTGAAATTTTCGATTTCGATTTTCGGACCGATTACAATAACTTCCTATACTGGGAAGTTAATAATTGCGGGCAGACGAAGACGCCAGTTCCAAAATAAACTAGTTGGGATGTGGGTTTGACCCTTTCGGTCCACACGATTAACTTCCCAGTATGATGAACGAAGATGGAATAAACTGACTTCTTACAAAATAGTTATACGTTTAGCACTAGTGGACAATTGGCTAGTATCAGAACTGATGACAAAGCAATCCCGAGAGAAGCTAGTTCAAATAACTATAATAGTAGTAAATCCACAAGCTTTTTCTAGAAAATTTGTTTTTCTTGAACGTTAGCAAACAAACATTTCCTCGGTATTTCGTTCGCTGAACTTAAGGGGGTGTTCAAATTTGTATTGAGCGAGCTGAAGCGCCACCGACAAACTGAGAAGCGAATGACTTCATTTGGAAATTTCAAAGCTTTCCGGAGATATTAGCAAAACTGTAGTGTTCAGTACTTGCCAGACTTAACCAAAAAGAACAAATTTTACGGTAACTACTGGAAATCCCAGGATGAACCGCAATTTCCTGAAACTGTGTCACGCGTAGAAAACAATTCCCCGTCAAAAAGTGCTAATCCAAGGTTTGAAAATTCGCGCTGTTTGTAAAGGTAACGAAATTTTTGCACGATTTTGAAAGGTTGTCGGATTTTGACAAGTGATGTTTTGTTCGAAAGCTTTCTCTGTGCAGAACCCAAAAAAGATCACTTCGTTTAGAACGGGTCCCATTCCATCGAGTTTATTAGATATGTATTAGCAAAACTTGTCTTTCTGACAATTAGCCGAAGTTTTTCTATTTAAACAAAAAAGGCCCAACCGAATATTATGAAATTTTTTTCAGAGCATTTCTTCGTTAATATTATTTTTTCGACTTCATTGACGATATAGTTTTTAGTTCGTGCGGTATCGTGCAGGTACAAAAATCATAAACGTCGTTTAAACAAAAACAAAAACGGTTCGACCGAATTTTATGAAAATCTTTTCAGATCATATTTTGGTTAATACTCTTCGAACGGCACGTCAACTAAGACGATATCTTTTATAGTTCGCACACTATCGTGCAGGTACATAAATCACTTATGTCATTTAAACCAAAAAACCCCTCTACCAAATATTATAAAAATCTTTTCAGATTATATTGTCGCTAATACGCTTCGAACGGCGCCTCAAGTAAGTCAATATCTTTCGTGGTTCGGGCGATATCGTGCAGTTACAAAAATCACTTACGCCGCTTAAACAAAAAAACAGCTGGACCGAATTTTATGAAAATCTTTTCAGATCATATTTCGGTTAATACGCTTCGAACGACACCTCAACGAAGTCGATATCTTTTTTGGTTCGTTTGAAAAAATGACCACATCCGTACGCACATACACACACACACACATACTTCCTCCCAATTTTTTGCTTAAAATGCTCCTCGGACCTTGAAACATGAAAATACGTTGAAATTTTCGATTTCGATTTTCGGACCGATTACAATAACTTCCTATACTGGGAAGTTAATAAAGCAAGAGGCGTGTATTCATGCCTGCCTTTTTTGCATATGGAGATCAACAGAGGTCTAAATTACCGCCAATTCATCTCCAAAGTTAAGACAGTTATTTTGTATGATTGCGAAAACATGGTATAACAAAACGTAGAAATAGAAATAAAGAAATATGGCGCAGTGCCGGCCAAGTGAAGATACACGATGAACTCAGGCGAAGGAAATAGAATTGAGCTGGTCACACCTTGTGACGCGGAAGCGAGAATGTAAATGACTGGAGTCAAGGAACTCATTCAGTTGGAAGAACAACGTCGAGGAGAAGCCTATCAGTAGAAACCGTAACATCTCGGAGATCCTGCACGGAGCTGAGAGCTGTCGCACAAAACAGAGTTCGCTGGAGGGCAAGTTTTTTCGCCCTGTGAATCCCAGGGAATTAAAGAAGAAGACTGCTATCAACGAAGTATTGAAATCCAAGACTATTTTGAATGGACGGCAAGAAAGGAAACTCTCTTTCGACTTCCTTATCGGCTTTTTGTAATTTTTGGCTAAGTAAAGATTGTTCGTGATATAAATCGAATTGAGTTTGTAAAGCTTTTCTGACTAACCAAACTAAAACAGTTGTAAAACGAATTTCTATTTTTATAGTTTTGGGCCATTCCATAATGCGGTTATTTCAAAAATTAAGATACATAAAACATATCTTAATCGAAAATATATTCTCCATAATAACTTTGAATGCCACACTTCCAAAATTCACTTGGCCGTGAAGAAAAATACTCCTCAAGTACCCTTCTACTATGAGCTTCTGTAAAGCCGGTGTTGTTATTTATGCCCGGAAACCAAAAAATGGTCGATACTTTTCCAGCACTGACTTAAATTGCTCAACCTGCTCACAATTGACCTCTTTGGTTATCGTCTGGATAGGGTTTAAAATCTCCCAGTAAATTAAATCCTTCATATCGAATCAAACCCATGGCATCACCTTATTACGTTGTTGATAACCTGCTTTAGCCTGAGGTTCAGGATGAGCCTGAAGTTCCGAACGTTCGATCGAACGATTTTAGAAAAAAAAATTAAATTTTGAAACTGACTATCGGGCCTTAAAAAACAAGTAAATAATTGTTTTTTGATACCAGACAGACAGTGGGGGTCTCGAAAAATATCATACCTAAATTATTAACCCCGAATTATAAACCTACCCCTAACTCACCCCCTAAAAATGATTATTTTTGAAAAAAATATTTAGAGGCTTTAGACCCCGCTGAAATTTTTACCACGCGTTAAGAGGGATGTTAGTAGATTCCTGAAGAAATCTCAAGTCCATAACATCGTCGGTCGCCACCCTTATGCCACCCTGAAGCCACCCTGAAGCCACCCCTAGAGGTGATTGTTTTAAAAACTATAGTTAGAGGCTTTAGACCCCGCTGAAATTTTTACCACGCGTTAAGAGGGATGTTAGTAGATTCCAGAAAAAATCCCAAGTCTATATCATCGTCGGAAGCCACCCTTATGCCACCCTGAAGCCACCCCTAGGGGTGATTATTTTAAAAACTATGGTTAGAGGCTTTAGACCCCGCTGAAATTTTAACCACGCGTTAAGAGGGATGTTAGTAGATTCCTGAAGAAATCTCAAGTCCATAACATCGTCGGTCGCCACCCTTATGCCACCCTGAAGCCACCCCTAGAGGTGATTGTTTTAAAAACTATAGTTAGAGGCTTTAGACCCCGCTGAAATTTTTACCACGCGTTAAGAGGGATGTTAGTAGATTCCAGAAAAAATCCCAAGTCTATATCATCGTCGGTCGCCACCCTTATGCCACCCTGAAGCCAACCTGAAGCCACCCCTAGAGGTGATTATTTTAAAAACTATAGTTAGAGGCTTTAGACCCCGCTGAAATTTTTACCACGCTTTAAGAGGGATGTTAATAGATTCCAGAAAAAATCCCAAGTCTATATCATCGTCGGAAGCCACCCTTATGCCACCCTGAAGCCACCCCTAGGGGTGATTATTTTAAAAACTATAGTTAGAGGCTTTAGACTCCGCTGAAATTTTTACCACGCGTTAAGAGGGATGTTAGTAGATTCCTGAAGAAATCTCAAGTCCATAACATCGTCGGTCGCCACCCTTATGCCACCCTGAAGCCACCCCTAGAGGTGATTATTTTAAAAACTATAGTTAGAGGCTTTAGACCCCGCTGAAATTTTTACCACGCGTTAAGAGGGATGTTAATAGATTCCAGAAAAAATCCCAAGTCTATATCATCGTCGGAAGCCACCCTTATGCCACCCTGAAGCCACCCCTAGGGGTGATTATTTTAAAAACTATAGTTAGAGGCTTTAGACCCCGCTGAAATTTTTACCACGCGTTAAGAGGGATGTTAGTAGATTCCTGAAGAAATCTCAAGTCCATAACATCGTCGGTCGCCACCCTTATGCCACCCTGAAGCCACCCCTAGAGGTGATTATTTTAAAAACTATAGTTAGAGGCTTTAGACCCCGCTGAAATTTTTACCACGCGTTAAGAGGGATGTTAGTAGATTCCTGAAGAAATCTCAAGTCCGTAACATCGTCGGTCGCCACCCTTATGCCACCCTGAAGCCACCCCTAGAGGTGATTATTTTAAAAACTATAGTTAGAGGCTTTAGACCCCGCTGAAATTTTTACCACGCGTTAAGAGGGATGTTAGTAGATTCCTGAAGAAATCTCAAGTCCATAACATCGTCGGTCGCCACCCTTATGCCACCCTGAAGCCACCCCTAGAGGTGATTATTTTAAAAACTATAGTTAGAGGCTTTAGACCCCGCTGAAATTTTTACCACGCGTTAAGAGGGATGTTAGTAGATTCCTGAAGAAATCTCAAGTCCATAACATCGTCGGTCGCCACCCTTATTCCACCCTGAAGCCACCCCTAGAGGTGATTATTTTAAAAACTATAGTTGGAGGCTTTAGACCCCGCTGAAATTTCTACCACGCGTTAAGAGGGACGTTAGTAGATTCCTGAAGAAATCTCAAGTCCATAACATCGTCGGTCGCCACCCTTATTCCACCCTGTTGCCACCCCTAGAGGTGATTATTTTAAAAACTATAGTTAGAGGCTTTAGACCCCGCTGAAATTTCTACCACGCGTTAAGAGGGATGTTAGTAGATTCCTGAAGAAATCTCAAGTCCATAACATCGTCGGTCGCCACCCTTATTCCACCCTGAAGCCACCCCTAGAGGTGATTATTTTAAAAACTATAGTTAGAGGCTTTAGACCCCGCTGAAATTTCTACCACGCGTTAAGAGGGATGTTAGTAGATTCCTGAAGAAATCTCAAGTCCATAACATCGTCGGTCGCCACCCTTATTCCACCCTGAAGCCACCCCTAGAGGTGATTATTTTAAAAACTATAGTTAGAGGCTTTAGACCCCGCTGAAATTTCTACCACGCGTTAAGAGGGATGTTAGTAGATTCCTGAAGAAATCTCAAGTCCATAACATCGTCGGTCGCCACCCTTATTCCACCCTGAAGCCACCCCTAGAGGTGATTATTTTAAAAACTATAGTTAGAGGCTTTAGACCCCGCTGAAATTTCTACCACGCGTTAAGAGGGATGTTAGTAGATTCCTGAAGAAATCTCAAGTCCATAACATCGTCGGTCGCCACCCTTATTCCACCCTGAAGCCAACCTGAAGCCACCCCTAGAGGTGATTGTTTTAAAAACTATAGTTAGAGGCTTTAGACCCCGCTGAAATTTTTACCACGCGTTAAGAGGGATGTTAGTAGATTCCTGAAGAAATCTCAAGTCCATAACATCGTCGGTCGCCACCCTTATTCCACCCTGAAGCCACCCCTAGAGGTGATTATTTTAAAAACTATAGTTAGAGGCTTTAGACCCCGCTGAAATTTCTACCACGCGTTAAGAGGGATGTTAGTAGATTCCTGAAGAAATCTCAAGTCCATAACATCGTCGGTCGCCACCCTTATGCCACCCTGAAGCCAACCTGAAGCCACCCCTAGGGGTGATTATTTTAAAAACTATAGTTAGAGGCTTTAGACTCCGCTGAAATTTTTACCACGCGTTGAGAGGGATGTTAGTAGATTCCTGAAGAAATCTCAAGTCCATAACATCGTCGGTCGCCACCCTTATTCCACCCTGAAGCCACCCCTAGAGGTGATTATTTTAAAAACTATAGTTAGAGGCTTTAGACCCCGCTGAAATTTTTACCACGCGTTAAGAGGGATGTTAATAGATTCCAGAAAAAATCCCAAGTCTATATCATCGTCGGAAGCCACCCTTATGCCACCCTGAAGCCACCCCTAGAGGTGATTATTTTAAAAACTATAGTTAGAGGCTTTAGACCCCGCTGAAATTTTTACCACGCGTTAAGAGGGATGTTAGTAGATTCCTGAAGAAATCTCAAGTCCATAACATCGTCGGTCGCCACCCTTATGCCACCCTGAAGCCACCCCTAGAGGTGATTATTTTAAAAACTATAGTTAGAGGCTTTAGACCCCGCTGAAATTTTTACCACGCGTTGAGAGGGATGTTAGTAGATTCCTGAAGAAATCTCAAGTCCATAACATCGTCGGTCGCCACCCTTATTCCACCCTGAAGCCACCCCTAGAGGTGATTATTTTAAAAACTATAGTTAGAGGCTTTAGACCCCGCTGAAATTTCTACCACGCGTTAAGAGGGATGTTAGTAGATTCCTGAAGAAATCTCAAGTCCATAACATCGTCGGTCGCCACCCTTATGCCACCCTGAAGCCACCCCTAGAGGTGATTATTTTAAAAACTATAGTTAGAGGCTTTAGACCCCGCTGAAATTTTTACCACTCGTTAAGAGGGATGTTAGTAGATTCCTGAAGAAATCTCAAGTCCATAACATCGTCGGTCGCCACCCTTATGCCACCCTGAAGCCACCCTGAAGCCACCCCTAGAGGTGATTGTTTTAAAAACTATAGTTAGAGGCTTTAGACCCCGCTGAAATTTTTACCACGCGTTAAGAGGGATGTTAGTAGATTCCTGAAGAAATCTCAAGTCCATAACATCGTCGGTCGCCACCCTTATTCCACCCTGAAGCCACCCCTAGAGGTGATTATTTTAAAAACTATAGTTAGAGGCTTTAGACCCCGCTGAAATTTCTACCACGCGTTAAGAGGGATGTTAGTAGATTCCTGAAGAAATCTCAAGTCCATAACATCGTCGGTCGCCACCCTTATTCCACCCTGAAGCCAACCTGAAGCCACCCCTAGAGGTGATTGTTTTAAAAACTATAGTTAGAGGCTTTAGACCCCGCTGAAATTTTTACCACGCGTTAAGAGGGATGTTAGTAGATTCCTGAAGAAATCTCAAGTCCATAACATCGTCGGTCGCCACCCTTATTCCACCCTGAAGCCACCCCTAGAGGTGATTATTTTAAAAACTATAGTTAGAGGCTTTAGACCCCGCTGAAATTTCTACCACGCGTTAAGAGGGATGTTAGTAGATTCCTGAAGAAATCTCAAGTCCATAACATCGTCGGTCGCCACCCTTATGCCACCCTGAAGCCAACCTGAAGCCACCCCTAGGGGTGATTATTTTAAAAACTATAGTTAGAGGCTTTAGACTCCGCTGAAATTTTTACCACGCGTTGAGAGGGATGTTAGTAGATTCCTGAAGAAATCTCAAGTCCATAACATCGTCGGTCGCCACCCTTATTCCACCCTGAAGCCACCCCTAGAGGTGATTATTTTAAAAACTATAGTTAGAGGCTTTAGACCCCGCTGAAATTTTTACCACGCGTTAAGAGGGATGTTAGTAGATTCCAGAAAAAATCCCAAGTCTATATCATCGTCGGAAGCCACCCTTATGCCACCCTGAAGCCACCCCTAGGGGTGATTATTTTAAAAACTATAGTTAGAGGCTTTAGACTCCGCTGAAATTTTTACCACGCGTTAAGAGGGATGTTAGTAGATTCCAGAAAAAATCCCAAGTCTATATCATCGTCGGTCGCCACCCTTATGCCACCCTGAAGCCAACCTGAAGCCACCCCTAGAGGTGATTGTTTTAAAAACTATAGTTAGAGGCTTTAGACCCCGCTGAAATTTTTACCACGCGTTAAGAGGGATGTTAGTAGATTCCAGAAAAAATCCCAAGTCTATATCATCGTCGGTCGCCACCCTTATGCCACCCTGAAGCCAACCTGAAGCCACCCCTAGAGGTGATTGTTTTAAAAACTATAGTTAGAGGCTTTAGACCCCGCTGAAATTTTTACCACGCGTTAAGAGGGATGTTAGTAGATTCCTGAAGAAATCTCAAGTCCATAACATCGTCGGTCGCCACCCTTATTCCACCCTGAAGCCACCCCTAGAGGTGATTATTTTAAAAACTATAGTTAGAGGCTTTAGACCCCGCTGAAATTTTTACCACGCGTTAAGAGGGATGTTAATAGATTCCAGAAAAAATCCCAAGTCTATATCATCGTCGGAAGCCACCCTTATGCCACCCTGAAGCCACCCCTAGGGGTGATTATTTTAAAAACTATAGTTAGAGGCTTTAGACTCCGCTGAAATTTTTACCACGCGTTAAGAGGGATGTTAGTAGATTCCTGAAGAAATCTCAAGTCCATAACATCGTCGGTCGCCACCCTTATGCCACCCTGAAGCCACCCCTAGAGGTGATTATTTTAAAAACTATAGTTAGAGGCTTTAGACCCCGCTGAAATTTTTACCACGCGTTAAGAGGGATGTTAATAGATTCCAGAAAAAATCCCAAGTCTATATCATCGTCGGAAGCCACCCTTATGCCACCCTGAAGCCACCCCTAGGGGTGATTATTTTAAAAACTATAGTTAGTAGTTCAGTCAATCTGGCAAATGGATCTTGGAAAATCAAACAATTGGATGAAACTTGGTGGAGTAGGTAGGAAGTGATGTTAGAAAGTGACCTTGCTGAAGGCCGCCTGATACTCGTGTGCGTTTTTGAAAAAACTCAAAAAAACTTCAAAAAATATTTTGAAATGGATTTATCTCGAAAACTAAGGATCTTACAAACAAATGTTTCAAATAAAAAATGTAGAGGACATCGTTATCTACATTTTTTGTCATTGGTGCAACATTGTACAACAAAAAGTGTGCGCAGTAGGTGGCGCTAAAGTGCTCAAAAAAGGGTTTTTCGCCCTTTTCACCCTTAAATTTTATTTTTTCAGCTACAATCCAAATGGGAAAATTGTTCCTTTCAAAATTACGAACAACTTTTATTTAAACATTTTTTTCATACGACTTACCGTTTCAGAGCAGCAGCTTGATGAAGTATGGAAATCCCAATATTACGCTTGCACAAAGTATAAAGACAAGCAAAGTGCATATAAAAGATGTCATTTTTGTTTAACTTTGAATGTAACAATTAATAATGTTTATAACAAATAATTTTTTTAATAATTATCAAAATTAGAAATGTATAATCCGTATTTTTTATACGAACTATGCTGAAACTGCCAGAGAAAGTCCCAATGGGACCACTCACATATACCGTTATGCATTTCATTGTATACCTGTGCGCTGTTCACGCAGTATTTCACTACACTATAACTTTGAAACGTAAATGATAGAAAACGTATTATAAATGTCTAATTTTAATACTTCAAACTAATATTTATTTGTTATAAACAAAAATTTACATCTTTTATATGCACTTTGCTTGTCTTTATACTTTGTGCAAGCATAATATTGGGATTTCCATACTTCATCAAGCTGCTGCTCTGAAACGGTAAGTCGTATGAAAAAAATGTTTAAATAAAAGTTGTTCGTAATTTTGAAAGGAACAATTTTCCCATTTGGATTGTAGCTGAAAAAATAAAATTTAAGGGTGAAAAGGGTGAAAAACCCTTTTTTGAGCACTTTAGCGCCACCTACTGCGCACACTTTTTGTTGTACAATGTTGCACCAATGACAAAAAATGTAGATAACGATGTCCTCTACATTTTTTATTTGAAACATTTGTTTGTAAGATCCTTAGTTTTCGAGATAAATCCATTTCAAAATATTTTTTGAAGTTTTTTTGAGTTTTTTCAAAAACGCACACGAGTATCAGGCGGCCTTCAGCAAGGTCACTTTCTAACATCACTTCCTACCTACTCCACCAAGTTTCATCCAATTGTTTGATTTTCCAAGCAGACGCCTTTTTTTTCGCCAGATTGACTGAACTATTAGAGGCTTTAGACCCCGCTGAAATTTTTACCACGCGTTAAGAGGGATGTTAGTAGATTCCTGAAGAAATCTCAAGTCCATAACATCGTCGGTCGCCACCCTTATGCCACCCTGAAGCCACCCCTAGAGGTGATTATTTTAAAAACTATAGTTAGAGGCTTTAGACCCCGCTGAAATTTTTACCACGCGTTAAGAGGGATGTTAGTAAATTCCTGAAGAAATCTCAAGTCCGTAACATCGTCGGTCGCCACCCTTATGCCACCCTGAAGCCACCCCTAGAGGTGATTATTTTAAAAACTATAGTTAGAGGCTTTAGACCCCGCTGAAATTTTTACCACGCGTTAAGAGGGATGTTAGTAGATTCCTGAAGAAATCTCAAGTCCATAACATCGTCGGTCGCCACCCTTATGCCACCCTGAAGCCACCCCTAGAGGTGATTATTTTAAAAACTATAGTTAGAGGCTTTAGACCCCGCTGAAATTTTTACCACGCGTTAAGAGGGATGTTAGTAGATTCCTGAAGAAATCTCAAGTCCATAACATCGTCGGTCGCCACCCTTATTCCACCCTGAAGCCACCCCTAGAGGTGATTATTTTAAAAACTATAGTTGGAGGCTTTAGACCCCGCTGAAATTTCTACCACGCGTTAAGAGGGACGTTAGTAGATTCCTGAAGAAATCTCAAGTCCATAACATCGTCGGTCGCCACCCTTATTCCACCCTGTTGCCACCCCTAGAGGTGATTATTTTAAAAACTATAGTTAGAGGCTTTAGACCCCGCTGAAATTTCTACCACGCGTTAAGAGGGATGTTAGTAGATTCCTGAAGAAATCTCAAGTCCATAACATCGTCGGTCGCCACCCTTATTCCACCCTGAAGCCACCCCTAGAGGTGATTATTTTAAAAACTATAGTTAGAGGCTTTAGACCCCGCTGAAATTTCTACCACGCGTTAAGAGGGATGTTAGTAGATTCCTGAAGAAATCTCAAGTCCATAACATCGTCGGTCGCCACCCTTATTCCACCCTGAAGCCACCCCTAGAGGTGATTATTTTAAAAACTATAGTTAGAGGCTTTAGACCCCGCTGAAATTTCTACCACGCGTTAAGAGGGATGTTAGTAGATTCCTGAAGAAATCTCAAGTCCATAACATCGTCGGTCGCCACCCTTATTCCACCCTGAAGCCACCCCTAGAGGTGATTATTTTAAAAACTATAGTTAGAGGCTTTAGACCCCGCTGAAATTTCTACCACGCGTTAAGAGGGATGTTAGTAGATTCCTGAAGAAATCTCAAGTCCATAACATCGTCGGTCGCCACCCTTATTCCACCCTGAAGCCAACCTGAAGCCACCCCTAGAGGTGATTGTTTTAGAAACTATAGTTAGAGGCTTTAGACCCCGCTGAAATTTTTACCACGCGTTAAGAGGGATGTTAGTAGATTCCTGAAGAAATCTCAAGTCCATAACATCGTCGGTCGCCACCCTTATTCCACCCTGAAGCCACCCCTAGAGGTGATTATTTTAAAAACTATAGTTAGAGGCTTTAGACCCCGCTGAAATTTCTACCACGCGTTAAGAGGGATGTTAGTAGATTCCTGAAGAAATCTCAAGTCCATAACATCGTCGGTCGCCACCCTTATGCCACCCTGAAGCCAACCTGAAGCCACCCCTAGGGGTGATTATTTTAAAAACTATAGTTAGAGGCTTTAGACTCCGCTGAAATTTTTACCACGCGTTGAGAGGGATGTTAGTAGATTCCTGAAGAAATCTCAAGTCCATAACATCGTCGGTCGCCACCCTTATTCCACCCTGAAGCCACCCCTAGAGGTGATTATTTTAAAAACTATAGTTAGAGGCTTTAGACCCCGCTGAAATTTCTACCACGCGTTAAGAGGGATGTTAGTAGATTCCTGAAGAAATCTCAAGTCCATAACATCGTCGGTCGCCACCCTTATGCCACCCTGAAGCCACCCCTAGAGGTGATTATTTTAAAAACTATAGTTAGAGGCTTTAGACCCCGCTGAAATTTTTACCACGCGTTAAGAGGGATGTTAGTAGATTCCTGAAGAAATCTCAAGTCCATAACATCGTCGGTCGCCACCCTTATTCCACCCTGAAGCCACCCCTAGAGGTGATTATTTTAAAAACTATAGTTAGAGGCTTTAGACCCCGCTGAAATTTTTACCACGCGTTAAGAGGGATGTTAATAGATTCCAGAAAAAATCCCAAGTCTATATCATCGTCGGAAGCCACCCTTATGCCACCCTGAAGCCACCCCTAGAGGTGATTATTTTAAAAACTATAGTTAGAGGCTTTAGACCCCGCTGAAATTTTTACCACGCGTTAAGAGGGATGTTAGTAGATTCCTGAAGAAATCTCAAGTCCATAACATCGTCGGTCGCCACCCTTATGCCACCCTGAAGCCACCCCTAGAGGTGATTATTTTAAAAACTATAGTTAGAGGCTTTAGACCCCGCTGAAATTTTTACCACCCGTTGAGAGGGATGTTAGTAGATTCCTGAAGAAATCTCAAGTCCATAACATCGTCGGTCGCCACCCTTATTCCACCCTGAAGCCACCCCTAGAGGTGATTATTTTAAAAACTATAGTTAGAGGCTTTAGACCCCGCTGAAATTTCTACCACGCGTTAAGAGGGATGTTAGTAGATTCCTGAAGAAATCTCAAGTCCATAACATCGTCGGTCGCCACCCTTATGCCACCCTGAAGCCACCCCTAGAGGTGATTATTTTAAAAACTATAGTTAGAGGCTTTAGACCCCGCTGAAATTTTTACCACTCGTTAAGAGGGATGTTAGTAGATTCCTGAAGAAATCTCAAGTCCATAACATCGTCGGTCGCCACCCTTATGCCACCCTGAAGCCACCCTGAAGCCACCCCTAGAGGTGATTGTTTTAAAAACTATAGTTAGAGGCTTTAGACCCCGCTGAAATTTTTACCACGCGTTAAGAGGGATGTTAGTAGATTCCTGAAGAAATCTCAAGTCCATAACATCGTCGGTCGCCACCCTTATTCCACCCTGAAGCCACCCCTAGAGGTGATTATTTTAAAAACTATAGTTAGAGGCTTTAGACCCCGCTGAAATTTCTACCACGCGTTAAGAGGGATGTTAGTAGATTCCTGAAGAAATCTCAAGTCCATAACATCGTCGGTCGCCACCCTTATTCCACCCTGAAGCCAACCTGAAGCCACCCCTAGAGGTGATTGTTTTAAAAACTATAGTTAGAGGCTTTAGACCCCGCTGAAATTTTTACCACGCGTTAAGAGGGATGTTAGTAGATTCCTGAAGAAATCTCAAGTCCATAACATCGTCGGTCGCCACCCTTATTCCACCCTGAAGCCACCCCTAGAGGTGATTATTTTAAAAACTATAGTTAGAGGCTTTAGACCCCGCTGAAATTTCTACCACGCGTTAAGAGGGATGTTAGTAGATTCCTGAAGAAATCTCAAGTCCATAACATCGTCGGTCGCCACCCTTATGCCACCCTGAAGCCAACCTGAAGCCACCCCTAGGGGTGATTATTTTAAAAACTATAGTTAGAGGCTTTAGACTCCGCTGAAATTTTTACCACGCGTTGAGAGGGATGTTAGTAGATTCCTGAAGAAATCTCAAGTCCATAACATCGTCGGTCGCCACCCTTATTCCACCCTGAAGCCACCCCTAGAGGTGATTATTTTAAAAACTATAGTTAGAGGCTTTAGACCCCGCTGAAATTTTTACCACGCGTTAAGAGGGATGTTAATAGATTCCAGAAAAAATCCCAAGTCTATATCATCGTCGGAAGCCACCCTTATGCCACCCTGAAGCCACCCCTAGAGGTGATTATTTTAAAAACTATAGTTAGAGGCTTTAGACCCCGCTGAAATTTTTACCACGCGTTAAGAGGGATGTTAGTAGATTCCTGAAGAAATCTCAAGTCCATAACATCGTCGGTCGCCACCCTTATGCCACCCTGAAGCCACCCCTAGAGGTGATTATTTTAAAAACTATAGTTAGAGGCTTTAGACCCCGCTGAAATTTTTACCACGCGTTGAGAGGGATGTTAGTAGATTCCTGAAGAAATCTCAAGTCCATAACATCGTCGGTCGCCACCCTTATTCCACCCTGAAGCCACCCCTAGAGGTGATTATTTTAAAAACTATAGTTAGAGGCTTTAGACCCCGCTGAAATTTCTACCACGCGTTAAGAGGGATGTTAGTAGATTCCTGAAGAAATCTCAAGTCCATAACATCGTCGGTCGCCACCCTTATGCCACCCTGAAGCCACCCCTAGAGGTGATTATTTTAAAAACTATAGTTAGAGGCTTTAGACCCCGCTGAAATTTTTACCACTCGTTAAGAGGGATGTTAGTAGATTCCTGAAGAAATCTCAAGTCCATAACATCGTCGGTCGCCACCCTTATTCCACCCTGAAGCCACCCCTAGAGGTGATTATTTTAAAAACTATAGTTAGAGGCTTTAGACCCCGCTGAAATTTCTACCACGCGTTAAGAGGGATGTTAGTAGATTCCTGAAGAAATCTCAAGTCCATAACATCGTCGGTCGCCACCCTTATTCCACCCTGAAGCCACCCCTAGAGGTGATTATTTTAAAAACTATAGTTAGAGGCTTTAGACCCCGCTGCATTTTCGCACACCTCTTAAGGGTGGTATTAGGAACTAAAACAAATGGTGCTTTGGAAATATAGTTAAAGGCGGTAGAAGACCCCGCTGCACAATATGGTTCTTCGTTAAGAAGAGTGGTGTTAAAAAATACACCAAAAATCTCAAGCCCATAACAAGGCACCCCTTAACTCAACCCCAAGAAAATATTATTTTTGAAACTATAGTTAAACGTTTATGCCCCGCTGGGTTTTTGTGTACTTGGTAAGGGTGGTGTTAAGAAATAACATAAAAAATTCCAAATCCGGAAGTGGCCACTGATCCACCACCTGCTAACTAGATATAAAAAATTAATTTAACTAAAGCAGTAATTGAATCAACTAATACTCGAATGAAGTAATGTGACGTGAAATATTTGGCGGAAAGATTTAAATAAAAGTGATGCAATGTTATGTAAAATAATATATCGAGGGTTTCCTGCCAGAAGGGCGTATCCACAAAATCGCGATTTTGGGCGTATAAACATTATTAAATTTTTTACGGTTTGTTTTGACAAAACTCACCAAGTGAATAAAAGTATCCAAAACATACGCCTAAAAACATTTATTTTCGATGATAAGCAATATGAAAAAAAAAATGCACCGATTTTTGAAATGTTTTTATTGAATCCTCTAAATCCATGTTTTGGTTGATACGCCCTTCTGGCAGGAAACCCTCGATATGTATCTAAAAATAATAAACACCCTAGCATCCTAGTATCGACGAAAGCCACTCTTTTGAGAATTATGTCTTTAAGAATATTGTTGAATTAATTTTGTTTTGTTAGTAATGAGCTAATTTTTGAACTATAATTACTTAGTAGATGATAAATTATTTTTCTAAGATAATTTATTATCAATTTGGTATGGTTTATAAAGATGCCAGAAATATTTGGCTGCTTTTCGGCCACTCTTTTAATGTTCGATATTTGGCCGAATAAATGAACAAACGACTTGCCAGGCGACGGTGACGGCGGCGGCCTGCGGCAGAAGTCCCCATAGTAATTTCTCCGCGCCGTCTGATGTGTATGCCAGTGCAAATGTTGTTCCATGTATTTTAAATGTCACCGCCACCCCTAAAATTTCTTTGTAGGTTAACCCACATTATGCGGCCGAATACCAAATCATAAAAAACGCACATATCACTAAAAATTATATGAAAGGAATCCAAATTTCATCGGAAAAGCAACAACAAAAACAACAATATTATAAAAGGGGCTCCGGACCGGAGGACAAATTTCTTGAGAAAAGCAATAAAAAACAAAAAATCGAAATCGAGTGGCTGCAAATCGTTTATGGAGTTGCGCGCAATTGTGTTAACACCGGAAATATTATTGTAGTCTTAAGATCACATCTACAGTGATAATTTTTCTATGCTCGAAATTTTTGCGAATTCGGGGCTTCGGCCCAGAGCGTGGCCGAATATTCGGTGTCTCTAGTTCAGATTGAATTAAATAGAATCGCTAATGCCATGTAGCCAAAAGTTTTTTTCTGGAGAACCGATCATAACAGATATCAAGTGGGTTACATTTTACCAATTGGGGCTGAATTTCAAAAACCCTAAAAAATAAAATTTTTGGTCATAATTCCTCTAATATCATTTTCACTTTCAACTTGCAAAAGTTTTCACGGGGGAAAAAAACCATGAAACAATTTTTTTTGTATGTATTTACAATACAAAAATGTGCAACAGACAGCGCCTGGCCGGGGGATTTGTGCCGTGCCGGGGGATTTCTCGCCCTGTCCAGACTTCGCGCCCTCAAACTTTTTTATCCAAAAAATGCGCCTAAATAGGTCATCAATTCAGAATTCCATTCATAAAGGAAAAGAGTCGTAAGAAAATTGCGTCGCAGTTTATGTTTTCAATTTTTCTGAACGAGTTAATGCTCTTTCTATTCTTTAACGATGGGTGCGCACGATGCAGATAGATATAGTGCGTTCTTTCTCTGTCAAAAGCGATTCTTAACGAGCACTTTATGCTTAGTTTGACAGACTCGGAGTACGGTTTCCGCGGTTGAGGGGGGTTCGTTATTCATAAAGGGGTCGCTTCCGGATGATTTCTATAGATTTAGATCTGCTGAATCCGAAAATGCAAGATATTTTTGCAAAATCTCGGTCCTTCAGCTATTATAGAAACAATTAACAAAAGGGTGTTCGAGGGGGTGGGTTTATATTCAATGTATTATGTATTCAACTATTATTTTTTCTAGAATTTTTCAACTTAATTATAAGAGTCCATAAATTTGACTTCAACTAATATGCATACTTACATACTGGCGATATGAATTTTCCGTTCCCTAAATTTTATGAAATGTGATAACCAGTTTTTATTTTTCCTAGTAGTCTGTAAAAGTGCCTGCGAAGGTAAGGCATATTTGCGGCTACCTTTTCACTTTCATGCGGCTTTTGGGTCCCACTATCAGACCAAAAACTTGAATTAAAGTGAGTTAAAACTTTTTTCATCATTCTAATTGTACACCTCAGAAAGCTCAATCTCAATATCTATATTCACCTAAATACATATATCCTCACCGTACTATAGGCAATTCGTTTCTTTTTGGCACGATTTGGCACTTAGCTGACGCTGGATATTTTATTTAAATAGAGCTTTTTGGGGATTTCAATTGTATTGATAAAGAAAGTTTTCACTCTAATATGTTTATATACATTTTCTACTCCGATTTTCGAAATGCAGATAGTTTTCGCAAATACTATCATTCCTGCAGGTTTCATCCTTTCAGAAAAGTTCACCACTTTTTGACGGTCACAGCTCGGGCTTTTAAGAACTTTTATTGATTGCTTTTCTGTATGTTTATAATCTCGAAAACGGGTAATCCGATTTCTATAGGACTTTAAGAGGTAGTACAGTCCCTTGCCATATTATTAGACTCATGCTGCAAATCTACTTTTACTTGATATTTCTTGTTGTTAATATGAACTTTTTGTAGATATGTTGGTAGAACTTGGGATTTTGAATATCGCGGGCACTTTTATCGTTTTGGCAACACTGATCATGTTGGTAATCGATGACTCACAGCGATTTTCGCGAAAATGACATGTAACCTAAAAAACAGAGTTTCAGTTTGATAGTGCAATTCAACAATTTAACGTGTTTCAATAGCGTTTTCTCTTGTAAAACTCTTTTCCATTTCATAAGGTGAGTTTATTGTTGACAAAACAACATGTCAAAGTATATATTTACACGTTTTGAGGCCATATTATGTTAAAAAAACAATTTCAGAATGGGAAAAGTGTCTGATTTGTCGCCAATAACAGTTGGTCGAATTTCCGGTATGCTGGAAGCACGAAACATGTCGCAATACCAAATAGCGCGGATTGTTGGAGTTTCTCAAAGTTCTGTCAAACGAATAAAACAAAAAATAGACCTCGGTGAAGATCTGAGAGCCAAACGTAAGCCAGAACGAGAGCCAGAAAAACTTCATTTTTAAGCATGAGTCTAATAATATGGCAAGGGACTGTATTTCTGGACATATTTTGAGCCTATTTCTCACTCTATTAAAAAAAATATTTTTTCAGACTATATATAATTTAACAATAATAATTTTAACAAATTTCATAGAAACAAAAAAATTGTAAACACAAACAATCATTAGAAAACAGGGTGGCGATTATTCTGGAAGTCAGGGAAAAAATGTGAAAGTCAGAGAATTTCGTTTATTGTAAAATTAATTCAAAAATCATTAATGTTCTCAGGATTAAATTTAAAGTTTTACGCGAAAATAATACAATATGGCAATATATCGACGGTGAAGTAGGTACTAATACCTCGTAACCCACATTTATAATAAATTGTGGGTTTCGAGGTATTAGTACTTCATCGTCGATATGTAAATATTATATGCTGCCATCTATGGAACAGTAGGTCATTTGTTCTACGAATTTAAGGTCAATTCAAAACGTCATCACTGCAGAATTCACCTTCAAACTTAAATTTGAAGTCTGTAACTTAATTTTGCAGGGATGCGGCAATGAAGAGTTTTTGAATTTACCAATACATATATTTTTATCTTTGTCATACCCACATGAAAAGAGAGCTACATATAATGAGTACCAACCAACGAGTTATTACTGCTCGCTGGTTTTACCAAGGCAGTTTTATGTGTAAAAGAGCGACATCGAGCTAAGAAATTGAGCGGAGGCAGTTCCGCAATCAGCAATGTATTCTGATCGGAATCATTGATATGAGCGGAATCAAATTAATCGGATATGTATTAGAATATTCAATACGATTTCAATAGGGAATACAGCTTCGCATTTAATCAATGCTTTGTCGGAGGGTACTTCATCGTTGACTTAAAAGAAAATCTTAGAAATATCTATGGACGGGCCAAACATCATCGCATTCTTCAGAAGTCTCTACATCTTTAAAAATGTACCGGCAAGGCGCCAAATTTATTCTGAATGTACTAGCTCGGATATCTTCCCTAAAAAATTCTTCTCCGTGCGTTGGCTTAACAATAGTGATGTCGCTAGCCGTGCATTGAATATGATGCGTCATATATTGAAGTACGTTGAAGAAATGAAGAAGAATCTTCAAATGTCGCCCAAGAATGAAAGTTTCCAGACTATTTTAAACGCAGTTAAGGATCCACTTTTACCAGTTAAACTTACATTTTTTAAATCATTAGCTGAGGAAATTGAGCCATTCATGACTGAAATTCAGTCTGATGCACCGTTTGCCCCTTTCCTGTACTCTACCATTAGTGGTGCAATAAAAGACATGATGGAGAGATTGGTTAAACCTAAAAGGATTCAACTCGAAAAATTTGAATTTCGAGTAATTTAGCTTCAAAGATTTTATCAGAGATACATTTGGGCGTATTTGAGACGTTCTTATATTATATTAAAACAACAAGAGTAAAGGACAGGTTATTCGGCGACGAATCCAATTTTGCCAAAAAAAAGTATAATCGCAAAAATTGTCAGTTGAACCCTTCAATTTGAATTTCTAAATATCTCGCTTTCAAATATCGTTCTTTGAATACCCATTATAAATTGTTCGAACATATACATTTAATATTATAGTATATTATGTTTCATCACAATTGTTTTGTTAGGTCAGGGAATTTTTTAGATACGTCAGGGAAAAGTCAGGGAATTTAGAATCATCAATGGAATCGCCACTCTGGAAAATAACGAGAAACAGCCATAGTCCTTTTCAGAACCAAATCAGTGCTGGTAAAATCATAAGAACACAACACACATTTCTAATGTTATGTATTCCTCTCAACAAAAAATTAAGAAGAAAATGAGAATTGTGTGATGTATTTATTAGATTTTTTAGGTTCTTCTTTCTTCTTTCTCTTCTTTAAGAGCTCCTTTAATCCCGAGCGGACTCTGTTTTGCGCGACAGCTCTCAGCTCCGACCAGGATCTCCCAGCTGCTGCGGCTTCTTCTAGTAGGGTTCTCCTCCACCTTGCTCTAGGTCTTTCTACTCGACGGGATCCTTGCGTATTCCAGTCAAGGGCCTGTTTGGCTAGATTTTTGTTTTCGCGTTGCAAAGTGTGGCCAATTCCATTTCCTTCGCCTGATTTGGTTGTCTATCCGTCTATTAAAATTCTATCTCGCCAGCGGATTTTTAGGATACGAAGCAGGAATCTGTTGATGAAGACTTGTAGGCGCCCTGTGATGCCACCCAGACTTTCGTTGTTTTGCAACCGTACAAAAGAACTGCCTTAACGTGTTGGAGGTGAACAGCCGCAATTTGGTGTTAGTGGAGATCGCCAAATACAAATCTTTGGGTGGCAAAGATTTTTATTAATTATTTAAGCACGTAATTTGTAACATATTTCTTTTAGAACATTTTAAATTTTTGTAGGGCGTTTGTAGGGCACTGAGAATCAAATTTATAGCAAGTTCACAGGCCTCTGACTATCCTTTCCAAAATAATCATTTCGCCTGGGAATGTTATGAACTTGAAATTTTTTGTGGTAGTTTCTAATACCACCCTTACTTAGTGTACAAAATTTCAGCGGGGTCTAAAGCCTCTAACTATAGTTTTTAAAATAATCACCTCTAGGGGTGGCTTCAGGGTGGAATAAGGGTGGCGACCGACGATGTTATGGACTTGAGATTTCTTCAGGAATCTACTAACATCCCTCTTAACGCGTGGTAAAAATTTCAGCGGGGTCTAAAGCCTCTAACTATAGTTTTTAAAATAATCACCTCTACGGGTGGCTTCAGGGTGGAATAAGGGTGGCGACCGACGATGTTATGGACTTGAGATTTCTTCAGGAATCTACTAACATCCCTCTTAACGCGTGGTAAAAATTTCAGCGGGGTCTAAAGCCTCTAACTATAGTTTTTAAAACAATCACCTCTAGGGGTGGCTTCAGGGTGGCATAAGGGTGGCGACCGACGATGTTATGGACTTGAGATTTTTTCAGGAATCTACTAACATCCCTCTTAACGCGTGGTAAAAATTTCAGCGGGGTCTAAAGCCTCTAACTATAGTTTTTAAAACAATCACCTCTAGGGGTGGCTTCAGGGTGGCATAAGGGTGGCGACCGACGATGTTATGGACTTGAGATTTCTTCAGGAATCTACTAACATCCCTCTTAACGCGTGGTAAAAATTTCAGCGGGGTCTAAAGCCTCTAACTATAGTTTTTAAAATAATCGCCTCTAGGGGTGGCTTCAGGGTGGCATAAGGGTGGCGACCGACGATGTTATGGACTTGAGATTTCTTCAGGAATCTACTAACATCCATCTTAACGCGTGGTAAAAATTTCAGCGGGGTCTAAAGCCTCTAACTATAGTTTTTAAAACAATCACCTCTAGGGGTGGCTTCAGGGTGGCATAAGGGTGGCGACCGACGATGTTATGGACTTGAGATTTCTTCAGGAATCTACTAACATCCCTCTTAACGCGTGGTAAAAATTTCAGCGGGGTCTAAAGCCTCTAACTATAGTTTTTAAAACAATCACCTCTAGGGGTGGCTTCAGGGTGGCATAAGGGTGGCGACCGACGATGTTATGGACTTGAGATTTTTTCAGGAATCTACTAACATCCCTCTTAACGCGTGGTAAAAATTTCAGCGGGGTCTAAAGCCTCTAACTATAGTTTTTAAAACAATCACCTCTAGGGGTGGCTTCAGGGTGGCATAAGGGTGGCGACCGACGATGTTATGGACTTGAGATTTCTTCAGGAATCTACTAACATCCCTCTTAACGCGTGGTAAAAATTTCAGCGGGGTCTAAAGCCTCTAACCATAGTTTTTAAAATAATCACCCCTAGGGGTGGCTTCAGGGTGGCATAAGGGTGGCTTCCGACGATGATATAGACTTGGGATTTTTTCTGGAATCTATTAACATCCCTCTTAACGCGTGGTAAAAATTTCAGCGGGGTCTAAAGCCTCTAACTATAGTTTTTAAAATAATCACCTCTAGGGGTGGCTTCAGGGTGGCATAAGGGTGGCGACCGACGATGTTATGGACTTGAGATTTCTTCAGGAATCTACTAACATCCCTCTTAACGCGTGGTAAAAATTTCAGCGGGGTCTAAAGCCTCTAAATATTTTTTTCAAAAATAATCATTTTTAGGGGGTGAGTTAGGGGTAGGTTTATAATTCGGGGTTAATAATTTAGGTATGATATTTTTCGAGACCCCCACTGTCTGTCTGGTATCAAAAAACAATAATTTACTTGTTTTTTAAGGCCCGATAGTCAGTTTCAAAATTTAATTTTTTTTTCTAAAATCGTTCGATCGAACGTTCGGAACTTCAGGCTCATGGTTCAGGGGCGTTTTCTTGTATAGCCACTGTCTTCTGCGCTGCTTCTCATCGCCTGTACTATTCGGTTCAAAAAGCCTTATTGCTAATACGTGACGGTAGGCTAGAGTACACATTCATTCTGCGCGCGATTAGACTCCGAAAGTTGGTAATAAACTCATTGATCCATCTTGATGATTTTTCAGATAGCATGAAAGTGTTGATGAAAGGTTGAATTACCAAATTACTAGTTCGTCAATGATTACGATGGGGGTTTGTTCCACCAAGGTCCGCAGGACCGCAGAACCAAGCTCTTCTTGTAAGCCTCTAATACCTCTACAGTAAAAGCCAAAAGTGCTAAGTGCAAACACGATGGTCTTGAGTTTATTACATTTTTGTATTCACTATTTTCTTCTTAATCGTTGTTATAACTTTTGTCTTAAACTGAGCTGTTTTTCGATATCTCAACATTGAATAACTATAACACTTTTTTACTTAATTTCGACTAATGTACACGATTCTGAAACGTCATTCAGTACCATTTTAGTTATGAATCAATACGCACCGAAAGGAATGCCGTCGCAAAAATTATCGATGTCGACCCTGATGTTTGGGGCAAAATTTTGATGAGGGACGAAGCTCACTTTACACTCTCTGGGAGAGTCAATAAACTAAATAGTACAGTCAAATTAAGCCGAAAAAAGCGAAATAGCGGAAATGGTCGGGTACAGGCTGAAAATTGGCACAGAGCTTCCTTTTAGGGTTTTTAATAAGGGGTTATAAAGTCTACCGATTTTCTACCCCGGGAACCTTTCTTTTTAGGGGGTTTTAGGGTCAAAATATCTGTTTTTTGCAAATGCATCTGAAACCGTAGGTCCTATCATAAAAAAATGTTCACAAAGTTTGTAGCTCATACGATTTTCTACAAAAAATGTTATTATACATTTTCCCGTACGTATTGCCATTCATGAGATATCACCGTTTTAAAGATTTAAAATATTCATATGAACTCATTCACGACTTGTATAGGTTTTCCGACGTTCAAGTTGGACTACTTTTCTAATTTTTTCAGGGGTCATTCCTGGATGTATTTGGAGGAAAAATGTGTTCCAGATAGGGGGCTAACCACTAAGATACAGGGTGTTCGCGAAAAAGCAATGTCTTTTTTTGTCATTTATTTAGACTTGAATAACTCCTAGACCAATTATCGTAAACCAATATACTTAGACTCATCTTTTAGGTCAAAGTGTATTCTTTTATTTGATATAAAGATCAGGAACTTGAGTTGCTCCATTTAGAAGATATATAGATTCAAAGAATGAGCAAAATCACAATTTTCTTCGTTTTTTAGCATTTTGCTCATGCTTTTAATCTACATATCTTCTAAACGGAGCAACTCAAGTTCCTGATCTTTATATCAAATAAAAGAATACACTTTGACCTAAAAGATGAGTCTAAGTATATTGGTTTACGATAATTGGTCTAGGAGTTATTCAAGTCTAAATAAATGACAAAAAAAGACATTGCTTTTTCGCGAACACCCTGTATCTTAGTGGTTAGCCCCCTATCTGGAACACATTTTTCCTCCAAATACATCCAGGAATGACCCCTGAAAAAATTAGAAAAGTAGTCCAACTTGAACGTCGGAAAACCTATACAAGTCGTGAATGAGTTCATATGAATATTTTAAATCTTTAAAACGGTGATATCTCATGAATGGCAATACGTACGGGAAAATGTATAATAACATTTTTTGTAGAAAATCGTATGAGCTACAAACTTTGTGAACATTTTTTTATGATAGGACTTACGGTTTCAGATGCATTTGCAAAAAACAGATATTTTGACCCTAAAACCCCCTAGAAAGAAAGGTTCCCGGGGTAGAAAATCGGTAGACTTTATAACCCCTTATTAAGAACCCTAAAAGGAAGCTCCGTGCCAATTTTCAGCCTGTACCCAATCATTTCCGCTATTTTTACTATTTTTCCTGTACTAAAACTGTTCTCGTTCTCCCGACTTAACGTTACCAGATTTTTTCTGTGGCGTTATTTAATAAGTAAAGTTTATGCCAGCAAGCCGATGACCATTGAAGAACTCAAAGATAACATACGAGCTGAAATAGCTGCTATACTGCCCGAAATGCTGGGAAATGTTAATCAGGATGCCTGCAAAAGAGCTGATTTTGGCGTATCGAATGGAGGTAGTCATTTAATCGGCATTGCATTCTAAAACTAATTTGAAACTAGTTGGAATGTGGGTTTGACCCCTTCGGTCCACACGATTAACTTCCCAGTATGATGAACGAAGATGGAATAAACTGACTTCTTACAAAATAGTTTTACGTTTAGCACTGGTGGAAAATTGGCTAGTACCAGAACTGATTACAATGCAATCTCGAGAAAAGCTAGTTCAAATAACTAAACTATAATAGTAGTAAATCCACAAGATTTTTCTAGAGAATTTGTTTTTCCTGAACGTTAGCAAACAAACATTTCCTCCGTATTTCGTTCGCTGCACTAAAGCGGGTTTTCAAATTCGTATTGATCGTGCTGAAGCGGAGATATTAGCAAAACTAACTGTTAAGTACTTGTCAGACTTGACCAAAAAGAGCAAATTTTGCGGTAACTACTAGAAATCCCGGGATGAACCGCAATTTCCTGAAACTGTATCACGCGTGGAAAACAATTCCCCGCCAAAAAGTGCTAATCCAAGGTTTGAAAAATTCGCGCTGTTTGTAAAGGGTAACGAAATTTTTGCACGATTTTGAAAGGTTGTCGGATTTTGACAAGTGATGTTTTGTTCGAAGGCTATCGCAGTGCAGAACCCAAAAAACATCACTTCGTTTAGAACGGGTCTTACTCCATCGAGTTTATTAGATGCAAAACATGTCAATTTAAGGTCTTTCTGACAATTAGCCGAAGTTTTTCTATTTAAACAAAAAAGGCCCTACCGAATATTATGAAATTTTTTTCAGAGCATTTCTTCGTTAATATTCTTTTTTCGGCACTTCAAAGAAGTCGATATAGTTTTTAGTTCGCGCGGTGTCGTGCAGGTACAAATATCATAAACGTCGTGTAAACAAAAAAAAAAACGGTTCGACCGAATTTTATGAAAATCTTTTCAGATCATATTTCGGTTAATACGCTTCGAACGACACCTCAACGATGTCGATATCTGTTTTGGTTCGCGCGATATCGTACAGGAAAAAATGACCACATACGTACGCACACACACCGACTCATACTTCTTCCAAATTTTTTGCTTAAAATGCTTCTTGAAAGATGAAAATATGTACGTCGAAAATTTCGATTTCGATTTTCGGACCGATTACAATAACTTCCTATACTGGGAAGGTAATAATTGGCAGAGAATTTCCTAAAAAAATTTTTCTCATTTGTCAAAATCGGATCAAAAATGGCAGAATTATTCATGTTGAAATACCGAAGATCTAGATGGCGCACCCCATATTTACAAAAATCTATGAAGGCGATTTTCTTGAAACACATAATTTGCACTTTTGCATTTCTGTGCATGAACTTCGTCCATGTTTTCCCCAAAAAAACCCAAAAAGGTCCTCAATTGTGCAAAATTTGGTCCAACCCAAAACTTGCCGCTCCTAAAATAATCAAAAAAAAAATATTTCGGCTTGAGACGAACATCGTCAACATTAAAATTATGTATGTTACTAGCTGGAACCCGGTGCGCCTCGCTGCACAAATAAGCCAATAGTATGGCGTGCGCCAAAACAATTGGGAATCTCAAAATCGATGGGCACTGAGAGTCTCAAATCCCGGGATGCAAGTACATTCGTAAAGAAAAGTGTAACTCCGTTCGTTTAAAAACCCAAATCACTTGCTCATTTATATCCCTAATCACAATTCAGCGGTCTCACTGCCACTCTTGTCGTGGTCAGATGCTATGAGGGAGTGTTTTTGCCCGTAAATGCATTTCGAAGAAGAAATTACAATGCACGTCCGCTTGAACTTTATCCATACACGAAATTTTAATGGGTGTGAAATTGTCAGTTCGCCGCCTGTGTTTATATTTCCAATTCGTTTGGTACGCGCTATAGCTTCCGTTTATTTTGCAGTTGAGGTGATAAGAATTTTAATATACAGTAGGAGCCATTTTCGTATTTTTGATTCCGAATAATATCGATGCTATCGATTGAAATTTCGCTATTTGAAACGACCAAAAGTTGGTTTTTTCAATACTGTTCCATAGATGTGATGCTTTCAAGCATGCATCCGTTCAGCTCATTTGCAGGCTTTGATCGAAGTATACCAGGCAAAGTTGAGCAAGTAGTGTCAGAGCGCCTACCATGGATTAGGTTTTCCTCGGAAATCTTGAAAAGCCCTGTCATGCGCTTCGACCTATTTTTTATAGGCCATGGTGCATTCGCTCCAAAATAATAATTTTGCACGGATGTGGCAATACGGGAGTTTTTACTGATGTTACATGTAGGTGTTTCTCTCTGGTTCAAATTCAATAGGAACTTGGGTGCTCAATACACTAAACATCCACCATCAAGTAGTGTTGATGCAATTGCCGATGATGTCACACTTCACACTATGAATGGAGACAGTTAATACGTTCAATAAGCAACGTTTGGCAACATTGTGCGAACTTTTCAAACATTTAACGGCATGATAAAGAGTAATTTTTCCGTAAGAAATATGAAAAAAATATGTCCCATACAAAATTATTGTATGTTGAAAAATCAAGCACCTTGAAATCTATGCAAATTTCCAGGTACCATAGCTCAAAAAGAAAAAGCGACGAACATCTGATTATTGAATTTGTCGTCTTTTTGGTTTCGAGACCTTTCATTTAAGCCATAAATTGCTAAAATCAGGCACATGCAGCCGAAGTTACTTCAATCCAAGTTCAGAGAACCGCGTCCTTCGCGATAAATCTGATTTTTTCAACAAAATTGTACGGCAACTATCCGTAAATAAACTCCGATCGATCTGAAACTTTGGAAATCGTATTTTTTTCGGAAAAAAACCAAAACAAAATGGATCTGACTTCTTTAGCAGAAATTTGAAGAGTACCTCCCATACAAAAGTTTCGGATTTTTCTATATCAGTACACTACAGCTACCCGAAGGTTTCGAGATAGCCTATATGTTATTCTGAAGTATGAGCTATATTATTGTAAAGTTTCATTAAAATCTATTCAGTAGTTTTTGCTTGAAAGAGTAACAAACATCCATACAAACATTCGCGTTCATAATATTAGTAAGATAGCCTATAGCAAAAAACCTGTGTGCTTTGCAAGGCTTTTAAATAAAAAAAAAATTATGTGTGCGTTGTACGCGGTAGGAAAAAAACAATAAATCTGGAAAAAAATTCCCTCTTCCCAATCTTATCGGTGATTCAATTAGAACAGCGTTATGTATTCAAGTAGATCCATCTAAACATGTAACTTCTCGGTGAATTGGAATTTTAACTTTCTCTTTTCGGTTAGCCGTTACACTGCTCCCTTCTTACTCAGTATTCGTCCCGAACACAGCTTCCTCCAGGTCCCGTTTTTTCCGATCGAACTTTTTGGAAGCGATAGATGACATCGTTTAACCTCGTGATGACAATGTAGGGGCGCACAAATTTGCAAACTTCGACTCTTTCTACCGTTTTTACTGTTTCTATACTGGTTAGAGGGAATTTTAGAAATTTACTACATTTCAGAATGTGGCTTGGGAAAATTCGTGCGTCATATTGGACCCGCAATTTTGAATTTATAAGCTTTGATCATAAATTCGTTGTTTGCCCTAAAAGCCCCCAGATACCGATTTTCATTGCAATCGGAATACAATTGGAAAAATTCGTCGGCCATATTGGCGCGGCCATTTTAAATTTATAAGTTTTGATCATAAATTCGTTATTTGCAACCTTAGAAACCCCTAGATATTCACTTTCATTGGAATCGGAATACAATTGGAAAAATTCGTCCGCCATTTTGAATTTATAAGTTTTGATCATAAATTCGTTATTTGCAACCTTAAAATCCGCCAGATTTCAATTTTCATTGGAATCGGAACACAATTGGCAAATTCGTCGGCCATATTGGCACGGCCATTTTGAATTTATAAGTTTTGACCACAAATTCGTTATTAGCGACCTTAAAAACCTCTATATACCAACTTTCATTGAAATCGGAACACAATTTGCGTGGCCATTTTGAGTTTTCGGCGGCCATGTTGAATTTTTTTATAAATTATAGCCTATAAGTTATTCTGATATATGAGCTATATTATTGTAAAGTTTCATTAAAATCCATTCAGTAGTTTTTGCGTGAAAGAGTAACAAACATACATACAAACATTCACGTTTATAATATTAGTAAGATGTATTTTATGTTATCGTACGACACTACTGATTTGATCCTGAAAATGACGGTTTCTGTTTCTCGTTTTCGTGTTTAGTCGTTTCGTGTTTTACGTGTTTTAAATACTTAGTGGTGGATTTCTTCTCTCTTATTTCTTTTGGGGTAGTAAAGTTTCCAATTTGGAATGAGGCGAGGTGAGATTGTAAATACGTATTTCTTTTGCGGCAGTAAAATATTCAATTTGTAACTAAGCAGACATATAGCCAGACAAATATTTTAAAAATGCTTCAATTTGTTTCAATAGCATGTTAATAACCATATGAGCTTAAAATGACAAATATTGTGAAATCACAGTCCAATTATATTAATATAATATATTGAGAAAAACGTTCGAAATATTGATACGAACGCACAGCTAACTGCAGTTGTTTATAATGTTATAATTAAAATGCCTGGGATATTGTAAAATGAGAATATAATATTTTATCCATGTTGCATCAACGAATAATACGAACTTTGGTGTCACAAATCAGTTCTGTTTACTTCCTTCCACACAAAAGTTCAATTTTAAACTTACACTACCGTGGCATTGGAAAAAGCTTACTCCTTGGAAACATTGGAATTGTATCCGTAATCAATAGCCGAACCAATAACCTAGACTATTAATTAACAAACATTCTTTGTTTTCCACCTTCTTACATATGTACACAATCCAGCATTACTAATAGCATTACATTTCACCAATAGCTAGCTTAAATTAGTTATCTAAACGAGCCAAGTTTCCTTTGAAACTTGTTCAGAATGGATAAGTTAACATTTTGTACATTTTACCACCGAAAAAAAAAATTATCTAGCTAAAGTTACCGGAAAATTGATCTGTTTACTCTACTTTCTCCACTTTGAGGGGCTGGAAGTGACTAGGATATTACTTACATAGAGAAAAATTTAATTGCCTAAAATTATTCTAGAATATTTTCTTAAACTTCCTAAAATTAAGGCAATTTCCACTTTTCTTTCCTGACTTCATAATGATAATTAACAAAATAGCAACACCTGAGGAGAACCCTTTCATCTTCCAATGTCCGCATTATAAAAATTTAGACATGGTTTTTTTTGTTGGTAAAAATGAAGAGATAAAAAGGATCCTTTTGAAGAGTTAGATATTAATTTAATTATTTTTATAGCGATGGGTTTACCCCAAAAAAATAATCATGAGGGTTGGCTGGTTAACAAAAATATATAATAATTCTTTTGGTATTTACCTTTGTTTTTTACAGGAAAAAATTGTGGAAAAGTGAATTTATCGTGACTAGCACAAGGGGAAAAGGTTAATCACCCTCTGGGCAGAAGCCTTCCCTGTGTCTAGGCAAATCAAATGAGCATTTGCAAGGCATTATATGCGAATGAGTCACCCTCAATGAAATAAGTAACATGGTAACATACACACAAAGCTAGATTTATGGAGATATGTATATACGTAGAGATGGACGGTTGCAGTCATCCCTTGAGGGGTGGAAAAATGTTCTCCCCCTCACGATATGGGTTGGTCCGGGTTTGCCGGTTTTGTGTTGAGTTGCCCTCCCTTGAAGCGTAAATTTTATTTAGTTTGATACTTTTGGCAACATTGCCAGATGGTCTTACTTTTGTGGAAGAATTATTCTAGATAAATTTTCATGTTAGTCA
Organism: Thereva unica; assembly: GCA_949987705.1. Lineage (NCBI taxonomy): Eukaryota > Metazoa > Arthropoda > Insecta > Diptera > Therevidae > Thereva > Thereva unica. Next base: position 178,705,301 of record OX465281.1, on the reverse strand, counting down.
GTCATTATTTATCTGGGATTTTCTTAATTACATTGTATTCAGGGAAGTTTTTATCACCCACTAATCACATTTCAAAGTTAAATTACTACTCCTTGGTAAAATTATTATTATGATTTTTTTTCGTTCTTCCTTATTTCCGTAAGGCCCTTGTGTTTTGATGCTGAAAATTTAATCCTCTTATCGACTTTAAACATTTATCGTTTTCTTTCATTTTCTCGAGTTAGAGCTTAAAAATTGACTTTTATCATTTAGACATCATGGGAAATTAATAAATTAGAAAAGTTTTTCTATTGAAATTTTTCGTACATCTGAATTTTCAAATAAGAAGTTGTAATGCTCAAGGATAAGGTTCAGAGACTTTTCCAGAGTTTTTGTTTTCATCTTAGGAATTTAATTATGGAGTTTAAATATTTTTTTTAAATGTTTTACAGAGCTGTACTTTATTCGTTGTTTTTGCTCCTCCCAAAATAAATCTTAATGCTTGAGTAATAATTTTTTTTTTAATTTTTGGTTGATTATGGGGCAACCGTAATTTACAAATGGAAAAGACGAGCAGGCCTGAGTTCACAAGTTATCTGATAAACATTTCTCTTTCTTCATCCAGATCAGAGCAGGACATGCACAGATCATACAATATTTGTGGAAGTGGTGGCAGCCCTGCTACCCCCGTGGAAAAATGATTACGACCCAAAAGGCAAAGGGTTTTATTAGCCTTTCTAGGCCCTGGGACTAATTCCCAGTCTATCCTATTCTCTTTATAGTTCCTTAACCCAGTCCTCTATCAGGGACTTGAAGGTTGCCCATGAGATGCCATAAAAGGGTTTTGGGGCTTGCACCAATGTATCAGACCCTCCTCCCTCGCGAGCCCATCATAGCCTCCTTGAGTTTGATATCCCAGTGTCCGGGGACTTAGCAGAGCCAGACCCTTTTTTTCCTGGTCAGGCGCTGGATTACGTTAAAGGTCCCTGGACCTATTTCGCAAGACAGCTTCTACGTTGAGAGTATATCTTGATGACAGGTAGACTGAAGCTCATGTATTTCAGCCAGGAAAAATAGAGGCCTTGCAGCCCTGCGGCAACAGCCCCTGCTCAATGCGATATCGTGGACCCCCAGGAAGCTGCTCTAATTCATTTCATTGCATTCATTGCATTTCATCAGGGATACTGCGAAGGATATCCATACTGACAGGAACTGACCCTATAATGGATTCTGGTTGAAAAATTAAATCAAGTGGTTTTACAGGCTTAATTCGACTGAAGGAGCTCTGCAGAGATTAAAACATAGGGTAGCGTGCTATTTCTGTACTATATGATAGATGCTTCAAAAGTTCCTAACGCAACTCTCCCAATTTATGACGAGCCATCAAAGAACTGTGTGGTCGGTCGTTGTTGTAATGGAAGACTACACGAAATTGCCTGATGTAATTTCTTTAGTTGTCCACAGTAAAGTAGAGAAATCAAATGGTCCCCGTGAGGAAAACTTATTGCTACCCAATCCCGAGTGGAAAAAGTAGGTCGAAAATTTTGAAAATTTCTGCTTGGATATATTCAGCACTCACACTTGTCGTTTTACCAAGCTGTCCCTCAACTACGTATTAGCCACGCCTCCTTGCTGATTGACTTCCGTAATCGGACGAAAACCTCTCCATTCAGTGTGCTAAATGAGAAAGTGATAAGGCATATCTCAGTTTAGTATCACTGACTTCATTTTGTGAGGAGCCTACGAGGAAATACTTCTATCGTCATGCTACATGGGGCCCACACGCTACATGATGCATGCCCCCTCTAACTTTCCTGTTAATATTCCTTCATACTCTTGTTTTGTTTCTTCATTTTTGGTAAACCATGTCTTATAATAACTAAAAAATAATCAATTTGATTATGGCATCTGAATACTTCTCAAGAGTTTATCCACTCACATTTTCAGCCTATAATAAAAAAGGTGACTCCAACAATCCGTTTTACCACCGCCCAATAGAAATCCTTACTAATATTATAAATGCGAAAGTAATTTTGTCTGTCTGTCTGTTTGTCTGTCTGGTACGCTTTCACGCCTAAACCACTGGACCGATTTTGATGAAATTTGCTACAGAGATAGTTTAGATCTTGGAGACGGACATAGGCTACTTTTTATGGAGAAAAAAGGGTTGAAGGGGGTGAAATGGGGTTCAATAAGTTGTAAGGGGATTTTTTGAAGTAAAACTTCTTTAGGGACGTTTGCCTAAAAAATTTACATGGGAGTGAATCAATTTCTTTCGTTTAACGCGTAATGATCTCACACATGCAAAATCGATTTTTCGTATAACGATGGGGCGGACGGGGAACAAGAGGCGAAGAAACTCGAACCTGTGTGTGCAACAGTTCACGTAAATTTTGCCTTACTGCATAGATTTTCTGTCTTATGTTAGCTACGTTGTCGCCCAGACTTTGCTTTGTCTGCTTCAGCTCATTATGCGAATACAAACTCACCATTATGTAGAGGTGAATTATTTCAGATTTTTCTTGTGGTTGGATCACTGGCCGGGCTTATGCCACGGACACTTTGGAGTTGACTGACGTGTTGGAAGCGGCATATACCACAAGAGTTTTTGGCGTAACCTGACTACATAAATGGATCTGCTTTTTGGCGTGGCCAAACAAGTGGCACTGCCGGGAAGTTACGGTATAAACACTTTAGACTTTCTTAAAATGCCAAACGATGTAAAAAAATGAAAAAATGAAAGAAGAAATGAACAACACATCTTTCTTACGTTTATTTTGTAATTGTCTCCAATATAAAATACTTTTTGCACGCTTCAATTGATAAAACCGCAGCTGTTAAAACCGTATGTCAGTGGTTTGGGTGTTTAAAATGCCAAAAGGGAGTGATGAATTAAATGTGTGAGGTGCTCTTGTTTTAAATTGACCCACTTCCCTTTTGGTGAGATGTGCTGGACCTTTTAAATTACAATTTTTTTTAACTTGCAACAGATCGACGAATCGTTTATGTCAAAACATTACACTGTTGTGAAAATCGTTCCTGCTATGTTTTTTGGGTCGCTTATTACGTAAATCGCGGTCCCACAGTCTTAAAATATGCATGTCACCTTTAAAAATGCAAAAAAACTCCCTTTTTTAAGGGTTTTCGCGATAATTTTAATTATAATCAAAAACATTCCAATAAAATACATTGTTTGCAATATTTATTTGCAAAAGTGGTATAATAAAGCAAGTCAAAATTTTTGGAAAAGGGATAATACTAAAGGGCTGCTGAAACTATCCCTACACCGACTGAAAATATAAAATTTTCAAAAAAATGTTTTTTCAACTTTATGCTTCCAATTCGGTTTTATCAGCTAAAAGTAAATTATTTTCAACCCTTAAGGGAGTAAAACTACTCTTAGATAAAAGTAGAATTGAAAAAAGGTTGCTTGGTTTTTGCATTTCTTTTTGCTCCCTTTAAAATTAATAGGCTCCCTAAACGATTGTATGGGACGAAGAAATCAGGTAATTGGCTAGGTGGCCTTAATGGGTGCCAATAGCATACTCAAGTAGACTGGCTCTCGTTCGATTGCGTAGGTAAAGCATCATTGGATGTGGTTGGCGGACTGCTTGGTAAACCAATACTTGGGTTTGGAATAGTCTATGCCGATGCGGATGCAATTATTAATGATCATGAATGTAATGGAAGCGGAGCATGCATATAGCTGGTTACATATCCAAGCGTATGCGTTCAATTCGTTGATAAATTATATAGAAGTGTATGTATTCAAATGGGACCTGACAGAAGATTCCGTGAATGGAATGCATGCCACGCAAAGGTCGGGCTACTTTCAACTTTTTCTGTATTGCCGCATTCGAAATAGCACACATAAGTATGCACAAACAAACACATGCACCTTGCATGCACTCATTACTTCAATTTTCGGGCTATGTGTGAAAGCTGGGACGGAAAAAAACCATGCAATTAATTTTATGTCAGAGGAAATTCGCCGGATATCATGGAACCAATGCTTGTACGCTTGCATATGTCACCAGCTTACTTCCATGAGGCGAATGTTTAGATTTTCGTGCCTGTAGCGGTAGCATCCATGCCTGTGGCGGAAGCGTGCATACCCGTGTGGGATGCGCACTTGTTTGCTATAGGTACGTACTAGGTGCACCGCGTGTATGCACAATTTATGTACAATTACTACAGAATTTTATCGTATGTCGATAAAATTCTGTAGTAATTGTACATAAAAATACTGGAAGTGTTATTCACAAGCGGTTTTGTAAAATTGTATATGTATTATTAAGAATATTCCTAATATAATTTAGGCGTTTTTACCAACTAGGTAGTAAATATACATCCACTCATTTTTTGATGTAAAAATACAATCAAAATTGGAGCTTTCACTACAGAGTTTTATAAAATCCAAAACTTTTGTGTTGCAACTTTTTGCCAGAGAGGAGAGGGACAGGGGAAAACGTAAAGCTAAAGATTCCCGCCTTATGCCAATGTTCTTTGCCCTTCCTGAAACAATAAAATGAATTATGAAAACTTTTAAAATAAATAACTTTTATATAAATAAAATGCATTAAAAAGTATAAAATAATTTTTTCTATCTCAGTGAAACACACGAAAAGTTTAATTTCTTAAGAAATGCTAGAACTAGGACTAAATCTTAAACTTGAATGTACTAACAATATTTTAAAATTATAGTATCTCGTTCCACTTTAAATGTTCGAACTTTTATCAATGGATTGTGTAAATTTACAGATTTTCAAGTAAGGAGTTGCAGTTTGACAATTGTTATTATGGATTATGGACCTCAAAGCTGTCGGACAATTTTCCATGTTGAGGAGCTTTGCATTTGGAATTGTTATATAGGGCTTTTATCAATTCTTTTATTTTATCGGGAAAGTCATGTCGAGCAATCCGAGTCGAACGCTATCTCATAGTTGACGAAAGCAAGGTAAATGGGTGAGGGATCGTAATTCAGTAGACTGCTCCATTATGATTCGCACGGTGTTAATATGATCTAAGCAGGAGCGGCCCTTTCTGAATCCAGCTGTCTCCTAAGCGTTCGGTCTTCTTCCTCTCTTATCCTTGACAATAATATGTGGGACAAGATTTTACCACAACAGATAATAGACAGGAGCCTCTCTAATTGTCACATATTTTTGGCTCCCCTTTTTTGGGATTTTGACTATGATACCTTCCGTCCAATCCTCCGGAAAGGTACAGGGATTTAATGCTTTTTTCAGGATTGGCTGTAGTGTATCTTCTATGAGGCTGGAGTCGGCTTTCAACAATCCTGGCGAGATGTTATCTTTTCCAGCTGCTTTACCATTGGCCATTGCATGAACTGCCTTTACTACATATTTCTATCTTGGTTGGTGCACGGGCACCTTTCTTGAGGTTCCTGTGTAAATGAGCCATTCAAGGCGTCGAAGAAGTAATCTCTCCTTCTTTGGATTTACTCCTCGTCACTGTACACCAGCCTTCCATCCGTATTCTTAAAGGCATGATTTTTGGTAGAGTGCTTTCCCGAGCTGTTTAGTGATTTGGTGCGGACCCTACTGTTGCCTACGTTTGCTGTATTTTTCGCTTTCGGGAGCTCGTATATCTGCTACCGTTTATCACACCGTTTCTCTTTATCTCGCCGTGTAATTGGGAGCAGTTCCGTTCAAGTTGATTATGGTTGTCTGCGTCGCTGGTAGAGTTCACGTTATATTTGAGGGCCTTTCTGCGTTCTGTTTTTTGCCAGGTTGTGTCTGAGATCTAGTGTTGCTAGTTTCCTTGGACATACACGATGCTTGTTTCCGCTGCTGTTATAATAGCGCTCTTTGTAGTACTCCACAGCTCTTCAATATTATTTTCGTCAGAATTTCTTTGATGGCTTAAGGTTTGTTGTAGTTTCTCAGCAAATCCTCGTCTTCTAATGCTGCAGTCCAGCAGGTATACGTTAAACCGTCTACGGTTTATGGCATCGCGTTAAACGTTTCTGATTGCGTGATTTTGAGGCGAATACTTGGTACCATCAAATGGTGGTCACTTCCAGTGTCTGCTCCTGACATCCTCCAGAATAGTTTTCCATCTGCGGCTGACGGCCACGTGATCTATCTGATTTCTCCATTTCTCCGTTCTACCATCAGGCGATACCCAGGTGTCTTTGTGTATCTTCTTATGACTTCTGAAAGTAAGTTCCACCTACCATGAGTTGGTGAGGACTACAAAAGTCAACGAAAAGCTTACTATTGTTATTGGTAACTTGGCTTAGGCCTTGATTTCCAATTGTGTGCTCAAGGCCGGTGTTGCGGGGGCCGATCTGCGCGTTTAAGTCACCAATCAAAACAATGATGTCTCCCGTTGGAGTAGAGCGAAAAATCTCATTCAGTCGCATATAGAACTCGTCTTTGATGTCATCTTCTACGTCTTCAGTTGGAGCATAGCATTGGACTACTGTAGTATTTATTAGTCTCATGATCTTGATTTTATATCGGTTCATCTCGTTGAGGACATCAACCAGCCGTCCATCAGGAAGCATTGTTCTCAAGCATGATCCGATTCGTGTCGTTGTTCGAAAAGCGTAGCAATGGTGTTTTTTATGGAAGCTGGTTGCTAACCCTCAGCCTAACCGATTTAAAACTCTGTTTTGTGGCGCAGAGAGCTCGCCATTCGCCCTTCACCCGTTAGTTCCTTCCGAAGAAGGGGCACGGGCGGCAGGGAGGTAGGATTAGCACTTGCTAACAGATCTGCCGGATGTTTGCCTGTAGTTAATCTTCTCAAGAAGAGACAGAAGTGACAAATCGGGTCTCACCACCTTCCGAGGTCTTTGTTAGCCGTTCGCCCCTCAGATTTTTAGCTGTGAGCATAATTTTTTGTTCAGGGATTGTACAAACATTTTTATAATCAGAGTTTCTTTTATTTTAAATTTTATCCAAATTTAACAGTGTAATATGTGAAAGCATGTTCCAGTTCCATGATACTATAAAATAATTTTGTAGTGCTTATGGTAAAAATTGTTAACACTAGATATACCGACAATTTGACTTACCTATATTTACCGACACCAGTCAAAATGACTGGTCTTAGAAAAAATATTTTGATTTGATAGAAGTGCCGATTATAATCAAAACCTTTTTGATTTTGAATAAAAAAATAAATCTGACCGCCTACTATTATTCAATTAAGTATAGCTACAAATATCATTGCATCGTTTTAAAACAAAAAATGGGGTTAACTAGGAATTTGAAAATGAAACTACAAAACCAGTCATTTTGACTGGTGCGGTAAATCTAGTGTTAAAACAGTTCTCCATGCAACGAGGATACCACACCTACATCGAGAGATAATTCCTTCCGTATTACTCAGTCATAAAAACCATTGAATTCGGCCACAAAAGATTCTTTATTCTCTTTTTACCCAATGGACTTTTGAACACAAGAATGGCCACCGCCAGTTTTAAATCATTTAGAGGTCCCTATTCGTACTCTGACGAATTCTATGATCATAAGAATTTTTATTCTATTTTATTTAAAAACTCCTTTATGTATATCTTTAAACCAAATTTATCTGAAGTACGTTGAATCTTGTACGGACTTAACGATGTGCCACTATGTCTTCCCTTTACTTGGCAATAATTTTAACAGCTTGTTGTTATTGATAGAAAAAATGTCCCTCTGGGACAGCTTAAATTCTTCGAATTCTATGCCTACTTTCTTTTTGTTTTGTCTGTTATCGCATCCTCAATGTTATCAGTACTCAGATGTACCAAAAAATGTCCTAATTACCTCCCCAAAAAGTACAATTATAAAACAGTCAACATTTTTTTACCTTAAATGTTGACAAACATTTACGAAAGTACCCCGTAAATAATTGAAGGTAATCAAGATTTCTCTTTATGTATGCAAATAATTTCAAAAAGGGACAAGCAATGTTAAACCTTCGTGAAATATTAAGGACATTCCTTTATCATATTTGCCCAACCAACGAACCAACAACAAAAACAAACAAAAAAATTCGATATTAAAATTTACATATCAATCCGAATAACCATAAAATGGCCAATAAAAAAATATCGTACAAGGCAAAATTCTCGAGAAAGTGTACCACTCAAAATGTCCTTTTTATCCTGCAAAAATTAGATCGAACCAATGAAATCAAATCGAATACAGAAAAATCGGCTCAGCATAGGGTTGAAAGATAGAGGAACAGCATCCGGGGGCTCGTGCAAAGTATAGAAATGGAACAAAGCTGTTTTCATGAGGATCCAAGCTCTTTACCCTTCTTATAAAAGGAGCCAAAGCCCCAGGACTAAAGGACACGTTTTGTGCCAGTAAAGAAACACTACAACGCTATGCTCTCCTCTCACAAAATTATATTGAAGCCCCTTACGTAAATATTGATCGTATGGTACGTACGAAGGTATCTATGTGACCCCTGGTTCCTTCCTGGGTGCAATGCATCATGGCTGGTATGTACAGGTCTATGCCAATCTAAGGATACTTGTAACAGGACTTCAAAATTTCATCTTTGGGCAAATATGCAATAACTGACGCCCCAATCTATCTTACAGGATGTAGTACTGGCTGGCCTGTTCCGAGCACATGCTTGGACTGGACACGTGACCTATCATCCACGCGTATTTGTCCAGCAGCATCTGTTATCCTTACGCCCCCTTTTTTGTAAAAGCTGCTTCTCATGAACTCATGAACTCTTTTTGCACCCTCAAAGGCGAGACATTCGAGGACATTGTTTAACTTGAGAATTAATTATCCTGTCACCATAATAGGCCCTTTGTTCGCTCAATACTCCTTCGGTACATGATATATACTGTATGCGAAGCGGCCATAATGTAGCCTTATTGTTATTTGAGTTTGAGAATGCCTTTGCATAAGGGTGGATTCAATTAGTAACGAACAGGAAGCCCTTAATTGAAATTTGAATCTTCTGATCGAAACCGCTCGTTAGGGATCCTTGGTTCTTTCATATTTATTTTTTCCAGGTCCTTTCTTATAAATGCTGACAGTTAATTTGCTCGATGAACTCTTTTGGCAGTGCCGTAATATCGCCTTGTGGGAAACTGCTTTTCGCAGGAAATTGTTTTTTTTTTTTTTGCTAAACTTTGGTGTATTTGATTCTGAGTCGATATCTCAGATACTTGAGAACAAGTCGGAGTTTAAACATTTATGGTTTGTCGATTGTGCAATTTTAAGTAAGGGTCTTGAAAGTTCCTGGAAAATTTCTTTAATAATTTTCTTTTGTGTTATTAGCGAGAATTGTCAATTGATTTTTCAAGTTTTCAGAATTTATTTTGTGCTTTAAATTGTCTGGGGGAATTTAGGAGTTTGTCTTTTGTAATTGCTTCCAACTGAAATTATCCCTAAAGGTGTGGAAGGTTTAACAAAGCAAAATGTGTTTGACGTTTACTCGTTTTGATGACTTCTAATATTTTATTTAATGACTTTTCCTCTGTTTTAATAATTATGCCATAAGTCTTTGATTTCTACAGTGGTATGTAAATATTTGTGTTTTTTGTTCGTTGTCAACACGCTGGAAGCTGGCCTAACAAATGCTTCGGCGAATTGGCGAATTTCTCAACGAGCCTTTGTTGGGCTGTAGATGCCTCTAGAAAACTGCGAAATAAACGGAAGTAAGGTATGCCCAGCTTTCATTTGGCCTTCATCTTAAGGAGTTGGGTTGGTGTTTGAAATCTTGAAAATCAGAATGGTAACGTGGGTGACGTGGTAGATTCGTTCAAAATCGCATTTTCCATGTGCAATGAGGACGGCATATTAGAATCCTGTGATCGTCGTTAAATTCCAACAATCATCCCGTGACAACTACCATGTTGCTTATTCGTTATGCAATATATAGTAAACACAATATACATATAATTTTGCAGTATTTTTATTTTTATTTATTCTCAAATGTAACAATAACAGTGTGATTATTTATTCAGTATTTTTTATATGCAATATACGGCGGAGCCGGCGTCGCTTACTCACACATGCGTATAGGCCACGCCCACCACACACCGTTTCGGGGCATTCTCCGTTCTCGCGCTCCGGTATAACCGATTTATAAGACGTTGTCACGTCAAAAGGTATTTCAACAGATCTATTGAAACACGTTTTTCTTTCAACTAAACTAAAAACCCGAACTAAGGAGGACCAGTGGCGGCGGATCGTGTTGAGCCCGAGTGTGTAGTTAGACAAACACACCCCCTCCTCCGAAACTGTTATTTGGTAACAACCTTTCGTAAAAAGGAAAGAAGGTATGCCACTTCATTGTGAATTGAAAGATGGACCCACAGTGTACAGAACAACATGTGGTGTCTCAGCACCTCTCCGGTGGATCACAATGTATCATGATATGTTGAGACTACGCCTCGATGAGATAGATCAAGCTGTAACTGCGCTAATCAACAACCTGGGAAAACAAGTATCCGTAGGAATCAAGCATGGGAACAGATAAATTAACTCACAGCTCGCCTTAAGGTACCTGGGAGTGATGATCGACCACAGGCTTAATTTTAAAACACAATTGGAGGGCATGGCGGATAAAGCTTCTGTTATTTGTGCAGCATTTTTACGCAGTGCCAGTATAGGCAGTAGAAAGAAAGAGGGCTAACAGCAGAAAATGGAGGGCCGCATACAGACTAAAGCTGGAAACAGATACGTGCGTGCGTACAATGTCTGCGGGGTATGCCGCGAATTTTTGCTGAGAGGTAGTTGCGTGCTTGGGTTCTGTATAGTCTTTCACAAGTATCCAAAAAAAACTAAGCGACGAATGCATGTATCTGCAGCATATGTTCTGTGAGACTGTGGTGAAAGCAGCAATGAGATAACTTGGAAGTAAAGCAACTTTTGCGTTGCTGGCATTCTGTTTACTGTAACTGTAACTATGTGTCATATTTGAATGTATGCACTTCTATTATAACAGTCCCCGCACCCATCAACGTACGCATGTATCTGTCTTCAGCTTAAACGTCCTTCACGCTTCCGGGGCACACAGGACCATATATAACGATGCGTCGTGCGTGATAGCGGAAATTATACCCACAGTTATACTGGCGAGAGAAGTCATGCGTCTCTATAATCCAAAATATGTTAGAGGGGAGACAAAAACAGTGCGGCGGCGGATAATGTATCGCTTCAACCCATTAATATTTAATAGTAAAATTTTTACAGTGGTTGGACTGACGTGACTACAGAGGGAAATTTTGCAGGCACCACAGCGCATGAACGACGGAGGGCAGTAGCAATCACGCAGGATACCAGAAGCAACATCAAAAATAAAGCCAAAATAGATTACGAAGTGAATTAAATTAACATCGAAGCAAACTAAAATCAAATTGAATTTCATCAACAAAGGGAGACTAGTATTACAAGTTCAATAAATAATAATTTGATTTTGGAAAATTTATCTTTTATTGAATCACATCCTTCCGGCACCTTTCATTTAGCTAGAATTAAATTACTAGTTCTGAACACATGACCTTAAGCTTTCAAAAACTAAACAAAAGTTTTTGAAAAAATAAAACTACAAATCGCCTGCAATTGCTGTTTTATAAGGTATATGAAAGGACGCATTAATTCCAATAGGTGCTGGAGAAGACATTTTCACTTTATGTTTCTAAACTATCGAATGTTGCACGAATTTGGAAATACATAGTGTAAAAGGCTGTTACCTTGTCAAGGGGTTTTGCACGATAATAGTGCTCCAATACTTCGGTTAAACTCAACACGAGTTAGTAACAAAGTTAATATCGGATAACTACTTCCATCCATCCAATGGCGCTACAGGCTACAGCCAAACAAGTTTGACGGTTCCGTGCAGCAATTCTCTAGGTCCGAATGTTTAGCATTGTCTCTGCGTCAGTCGTCACAGAGTCCATCCATCTCCTCCTGGGTCTATCTACTCGTTTATTTCCAGAAATTTCTGCTACCATAAGCCTTTTTGGAATACGGTTATCGTCCCTCCTGATTACGTGGCCGGCTAGTCTTAGTCTGTTGATTTTTATAAACGTTGAGACTTCTGGGTCGTCAAAAATTTCATACAATTGGTTGTATCTCCTTCGCCATATTCCATCCTCTCTCGTTAGGCCTACCATGCATCTGAGAACTTTCCTCTCAAACTTGTTGACTCGTTCCTCTATGTCCTGGGTCATACATAGTTCAAGTCTCGCTGCCATAACACAGTACTGGTCGTATTACTGTTCTGTAGAGCGAAAGTTTCATTTTTCTGTGCACAAATCTTGAGTGCAGGATTTGTTTTTGGGCATAAAAAGCTCTATTAGCCAGTAGTATTCGTATTGTTATTTCTTCCTTTCCATCGTTTCTTTTTGTAATTGTAGACTCAAGGTAGAATGTTTTATCGACTATTTCTAGATTGTGATGGTTACATTTCTTCCCATTCAAAACCTTCCAGTTCTGGATTGTTGCATCACCTTTGTTTTCTCTACGTTGATGTTCAGCCCTATGTCCTTGGCCGCTTCTCTTAATTCGACATAGACATCTTTTGCTGCCAATAAGGACTTTCGCACGATGTTCACGTCATCCGCATATCCAAGTAGTTGTACAGACTGCTCTGCTATGGACGCACTTCTCTGTACTTACGTTTTTCTTATCATCCATTCTAGAGCCAAGTTGAAAAGCCTGGGGCTAGTCCATCTCCTTGTCTAAGACCTTGTCACACTTCGAACTTCGGAAACTAACTAGTTAAACAGTAATGTAGAGCATCGTCATGGGTGGAGATTAATATGGTGTATGCTTACCTTCAAATTTTATGAAATATTATATTGGTCGTCACGCTAGTCTAGTATTCAGTTTTGAATTTGACTAAAAAAGAACTTATGGTAACCTTTACCTATAGCTAGCAAATCTCGTAGAAATGAATCGATAGAAAAACAAATATTTCACAAAAATGAATTGAAAGTAAAAATATTTTGTGTATTTGTTAATTTTTTTTTTAATTTTTACAATTTCTTTACATTAATTAATTTTAATCCAGATTTTTTTTTCTAATTGCAGGTAAGTCACCAGAGAAACTATAGTTGTTTGGTTTACCACTTTTTTATCATCTCACATCATTGGCAAGGTAAGCATATTTTTCTTAGAATTTGGTGGAAATTTTAATCAGAAAAATACGGAAACATACCTGCATTATTTGAAACATTTTCTCGTGTTCAGATTTCTACCGACAATTTATTCAATTTTTTTTTCATCCAAACTTTGCGTTCTTTAGAATATGACAACTATATGTTAATATCAAGAATTTTTGCATACTTTGTAATATACTATTGCCCCACCTTTGGAAATTATGTTTTTTTTTTATAAATTAAGGATTATCCGGCCTTTCTGGTTCAAACTGACGCGTACGAATACCAGAGGTTGAGCTTGGGTCCCCATAGATGCATGGTTATTCGTCTTTACCTTCTTTCACCTGACAGATAACATCCTACCTGCCTGTCTTCAATCACCTATAGGCATAAGCGAGGAGTTCATTTTATAATTGGTTGTAGAAATCAGCGTTCTGCATCTATGGTGTTGGTTATATTGATCTTCCCTACCAGAGCTTGCTGTTCGACAATGCAGTCAATGGGCGCATCCAGCGCACTTAGCGGAAAAGCCGCTTAGCTGAACAGCACAGCGTAAAAAGTAACTCAGCGATATGTGTCGGCTGGATGGGTAGCTTAGTTAAAATTTATTTTGACAGCTAAATTTTTTTTTCTATTTTAAATAACATCAATTCATTATCGCTGAGGCAGAAATTTGCCAGCCGCTGAGCTAAGCTGCTTAGTTTAGCTAGCCATCCAACGAGCTCAGCACTTAGCCGCTACTCTGCCGCTGAGTGCGCTGGATGCGTCCAATGATAGAATCGTCCACGGTACAAAGCGGAGCGCCAGGAGCTTAAGCAATTAGTGCAAATTAGGTTGTATCTCTATATATTGCCTCTTATTATATGATTTATAGACGTAGTAAAAGGGCCTCATTGCTAAACAAAATTTTGTGGATCTTCTTCTCTTCTTCTAATGGAGTAAACCCTTCTAACAAAGAAGGCGCACTTCTCAGCTGGGCCAAAAAAAATTAACCAACTCAGCACAATCAAGCTGAGATGAGGCTTTGTTTAGAGGAGTTGATTTGTAAAAGAGGTGGTCCTCTCATATTATAACGACTTTCTAAACGATGCACGGCGACCTAGAAAACCTGAGTTAACCTTTCCATTAAGGAGCCTTTGAACAAATACAACATCAGCCACCGCACGACCCTTGTGGAGAGAGCTTAAGTTGAGTTACTTAAGTGGAAATTTATATGATGGAAGAACTAATGGGTTTTCTCAAGGAAGATAATTCAGTGCGAATCGAACGAACCGTCGTTGAACCGATTCAATAGTTCTAACATGCGAAGAGTAGTGAGGAGACCAAACCTGGGACACATATTCGAGTAATGGTCTGACAAGAGAAATGTATAGGTGTTTAGTATTCAAAGGGTTGTTAAATTCTTTGGACCATATTTTTATAAAACCCAGAACTAAACTATCTCTAGAAGAAATATAGTTGATGTGAGTGGAAAATCTAGCTACTATCAAATCTAATCCCTAAATCTTAATTAACACGAGGGATACCCTCATCAGAAAAGGTGTAGTAAAAAAATATAAGATCACGTCTCGTACTAAAAGTCACGATTTCACATTTTCATTTACATTTCTGAATTATTTGTAGACTCTGTGCGGTGTTAAGTCTTTCCATGATGAAATTAACAAAACTGAACAAAAATGCCATGACAGTTTGACAAAACTTGCACGAGGTCTGTCATAAAATCCCTATTGAAAAAAGTACTCCTGGATATTTTTCAAATTCTTCAACACCAAATCCTGGTAAAACATAAGAATTTTGAGATTTAGCAATTCTTTTCAAAGGTTTTTGAAAATCACTGATTTCATATCGCGACTTTTCTCCACTTTAAATAACATAAACCATTGCTGTGAACAACTGCGTGACAGTTGGGAATCAAAATCAACTCAGTAAACCGGCATAATACTGCCAGCTTACCCGGCCATTACACGGGTCCGTTCTATTGACACTGACGCTGCCACTGACTCGTGTAAACACTTACTGACGGGCTTTTTTTTACTGACATCAGAACTGTCAAGGCAGTTTTGAAGGCAGTGCTGACTAGTCAATGAAATGTGAAAGCATTTTAGATAGCTGTGTAGGTATGCGAAAAAGTATGTCTTTAGATTAAATAATTAAAAAATCTTAACATTTGTTTATTTTAGGAAAAAATGGCAGAAAATGAATGAAGTCACCTGCAAAAACTAAGCCTAATAGAAAAGTACGAGGAAATCCTGGTTTATGGGATTTAATCTCTACTACTCGTATTTACGCATTCAAGGAAGCATGTGTACTGGTCGACGACATTTTAGAAATAAACCGGTTTGCCAGTTGGCAGAACGTAATCAACTCAGAGTCAGTGGATTTGACAACCACAGTCAGTACTGACTGACTGATTCGTGTAAAGGTCGAGTTACAGAAAAAATGAGAAATGAGGAGACAAAAACCACAATTCCTTCAATTATTGTCGAACCGGTTTTTAGGATAGAGGAAAGGAAAAAGTGTGGTAACACTTGTCGTTGTGGTAGTGCAAGCCACCAGGTCGTGACCAAAAATTATCTATTACAATAAGATGTGACACTCTCGACGTTTTCGCTTATCTATTTTAACTTCCCAGTATAGGAAGTTATTGTAATCGGTCCGAAAATCGAAATCGAAAATTTCAACGTATTTTCATCTTTCAAGGTACCAGGAGCATTTTAAGCAAAAAATTGGGAGGAAGTATGTGTGTGTGTGTATGTGCGTACGGATGTGGTCATTTTTTCCTGCACGATTTCGTGCGAACCAAAACTGATATCGGCTTCGTTGAGGTGTTGTTCGAAGCGTATTAACCGAAATATGATCTGAAAAGATTTTCATGAAAATCGGTCCAGCCGTTTTTTTGTTTGAGTGACGTAAGTGATTTTTGTACCTGCACGATATCGCCCGAACCACGAAAGATATTGACTTACTTGAGGTGCCGTTCGAAGCGTATTAGCGACAATATTATCTGAAAAGATTTTTATAATATTCGGTCCAGCGGTTTTTTGGTTTAAATGACTTAAGTGATTTTTGTACCTGCACGATATCGCGCGAACCACGAAAGATATTGACTTACTTGAGGTGCCGTTCGAAGCGTATTAGCGACAATATTATCTGAAAAGATTTTTATAATATTCGGTCCAGCGGTTTTTTGGTTTAAATGACTTAAGTGATTTTTGTACCTGCACGATATCGCGCGAACTATAAAAGATATCGGCTTAGTTGACGTGCCGTTCCAAGAGTATTAACCAAAATATGATCTGAAAAGATTTTCATAAAATTCGGTCGAGCCGTTTTTTTGTTTAAGCGGCGTAAGTGATTTTTGTACCTGCACGATATGGCCCGAACCACAAAAGATGTTGACTTACTTGAGGTGTCGTTCGAAGCGTATTAGCGACAATATATTCTGAAAATATTTTTATAATATTCGGTCCAGCGGGTTTTTGGTTTAACTGACTTAAGTGATTTTTGTACCTGCACGATACCGCGCGAACTAAAAAATATATCGACTTCATTGAGGTGCCGAAAAACATTCATACAACAATTTTATATACATTTTCGTCATCCTAATCTTGTAAGTGCGCACATTAAGTTTGACATTTTAGCGAAAATATTGATAAACTAGTTGGGATGTGGGTTCGACCCTTTCGGTCCACACGATCAACTTCCCAGTATGATGGATGTTGAATATTATGATTGGATATTTTAATAATAAATGAACAATAGGCAATATTGAATATATGCATAATACCGAGAATTTGTCACAATTGTTTATCAATATTTTAGTTAAAATGTCAAACTAAATTTGCGCACTTACAAGATTAGGATGACGAAAATGTATATAAAATTGATGTATTAATGTTTTTCGGCACCTCAATGAAGTCGATATAGTTTTTAGTTCGCGCGGTATCGTGCAGGTACAAAAATCACTTAAGTCAATTAAACCAAAAACCCGCTGGACCGAATATTATAAAAATATTTTCAGATTATATTGTCGCTAATACGCTTCGAACGGCACCTCAAGTAAGTCAATATCTTTTGTGGTTCGGGCCATATCGTGCAGGTACAAAAATCACTTACGCCGCTTAAACAAAAAACGGCTCGACCGAATTTTATGAAAATCTTTTCAGATCATATTTTGGTTAATACTCTTGGAACGGCACGTCAACTAAGTCGATATCTTTTATAGTTCGCGCGATATCGTGCAGGTACAAAAATCACTTAAGTCATTTAAACCAAAAAAATTTGTTGTCTGTAAAGAGGGTTTACGGACGATAGTTTAACGTGACAACGTCATGAGAAAACATTGATGAAATGATTGCATACTTTTATGAATAAAATTGAATCATTTATATTAAACTAGCAAAAACCCGCGTGCGTTGCAACGCCTTTCAATAAAATAAGATTATGAGGACACAGTCTGCGATAGGAAAAAGCTATAGTGAAAAAAGAACAAATCTGGGAAAATTGATTTCGGAAGATGACCGCCATGGACCAAATGATATATTGAGTATACTATATTGCCTGTGGTGTTCTACTTGTCATACTCTTTCATTTGATACCCATGTCGAAGGGGTTGTGAAGAAAATGTTAATCCGCAGTCTTGAGATGGCCGCTATGGACCAAACGATATATTGAGTATACTATATTGCATATGGTGTTCTACTTATCTTACTCTCTCATTTGATACCCATCTCGAAGGGATTGTGAAGAAAATGGTAATCCGCACTCTTGAGATGGCCGCTATGGACCAAACGATATATTGAGTATACTATATTGCATATGGTGTTCTGCTTATCATACTCTCTCATTTGATACCCATCTCGAAGGGGTTGTGAAGAAAATGGTAATCCGCCCTCTTGAGATGGCCGCTATGGACCAAACGATATATTGAGTATACTATATTGCTTATATTGTTCTACTTATCATACTCTTTCATTTGATACCCATCTAGAAGGGGTTGTGAAGAAAATGGTAAACCGCCCTTTTGAGATGGCCGCCATGGACCAAATTATAAATTGAGTATACTATATTGCTTATGGTGTTCTACTTTTCATAGCCTTTCATTTGATACCCATTTCTCGGGTGTTGTGAAGAAAATGGTAATCCGCCCTCTTGAGATGGCCGCCATGAATCTAAAGACATAGTCTATGGCATTCTTCTTATAATGCCCTTTCATTTGATACCAATGTCGAGAGGATAGTGAAGAAAATGATCATCCTCCCTCTTGAGATGACCGCCATGTACCAAACGATATATTGAGTATACTATATTGCTTATGGTGTTCTACTTATCATACCCTTTCATTTGAAATCCATATCGAGGGGTGTGAAGATAATGGTAATCCAACCTCTGGAGATGGCCGCTATGGACCAAACGATATATATTGAGTATACTATATTGCTTATGTGTTCTACTTATCATACTCTCTCATTTGATACCCATCTCGAAGGGGTTGTGAAGAAAATGGTAATCCGCCCGCTTGAGATGATCGCCATGGACCAAACGATATATTGAATATACTTTATTGCCTATGGTGTTCTACTTATCATACTCTTTCGTTTGATATCCATGTCGAAGGTGTTGTGAAGAAAATGGTAATCCGCATTCTTGAGGTGGCCGCTATGCTTTTTCGTTTGCATTTCAAATTTTCGTCAGTGTAATGTTCACTATTTTCTTATACACCGGCACCCAGTTAGGAGACAGAGTGTTTGGCTTGCTTTGCTTATTGTTGACAATTTGACAAATTTAATCTAATTAATATTGACAATTTTAATTAAATTTTTAAGATTACTACGATCAAATTTTTAAAATTACTTCGGGAGATAACGGGACATAACGGGACAATGAGTCATCATTTTTCGTGCATGCAGCCGGCGTTCATCGTTTTAATAGACGTTGTCACGTCAAAACCGCTGGACCGAATATTATAAAAATCTTTTCAGATAATATTTTCGCTAATACGCTTCGAACGGCACCTCAAGTAAGTCAATATCTTTTGTAGTTCGGGCGATATCGTGCAGGTACAAAAATCACTTACGTCGCTCAAACAAAAAAACGGCTGGACCGAATTTCATGAAATTCTTTTCAGATCATATTTCGGTTAATACGATTCGAACAACACCTCAACGAAGTCGATATAGTTTTGGTTCGCGCGATATCGTGCAGGAAAAAATGACCACATCCGTACGCACATACACACACACACACATACTTCCTCCCAATTTTTTGCTTAAAATGCTCCTGGGACCTTGAAAGATGAAAATACGTTGAAATTTTCGATTTCGATTTTCGGACCGATTACAATAACTTCCTATAC
This sequence comes from Thereva unica, assembly GCA_949987705.1. NCBI lineage: Eukaryota > Metazoa > Arthropoda > Insecta > Diptera > Therevidae > Thereva > Thereva unica. Next base: position 178,685,877 of record OX465281.1, on the reverse strand, counting down.
TGGGAAGTTAACAATTGTGACAAATTCTCAGTATTATGCATATATTCTATATTGCCTATTGTTCATTTATTATTAAAATATCCAATCATAATATTCAACATCCATCATACTGGGAAGTTGATCGTGTGGACCGAAAGGGTCGAACCCACATCCCAACTAGTTTGACCTTGGTGCCGTTATTTAAACGACCTTGCCGGAATTGTAAGAAATAGATAGCGATAGAAAAGCCATTTGTAAGAAAAGGATGCAATATGATGAGGAACGAAGTGGAAATGAACACAATTTTTACAGGGTGTGCATATAATTTAATGAAATCTTTTGGTTTAAAATTAAATTTAATCACATAGGCAAGTCAAACATGATGGCCAATTAAAAACTCAACCTTTCGCCTTTCGTTTTAACCGATTTGTTTTTTTTTGAAAACATATTTTCATCGAAGTGCTTTTCACAAACCCGGTGATCTTCCGACAATTTTACATTTAGCATATCCGTTTTATTTAAATTCCCTAGCACTATTCACCGGTAATTTAAAAAATTTCACTTTTAAACTGTCATATTTTTGGCACCACATACTAAACACTTAATATGGTGCTTACCCATTTTTAAAAATATTTCGAGAGTAAAAAAATGAATAAAATAATTTCTAAAAACTAATTAAATGCAATCAATATTTCTTACCCCGAAATTTCGCAGTCCTTACAACGCAAAGGAACCAGTTGGTTCTGGGTCGCTTATAAAAATTCATAAAAAGCACTTTGAAAAAAATACCCGCACCACAAAGCAACGTCTAACACTCTCTTTTAGTTTACTATTTTTAAAAATACTTCAAATAGAAATACTTCAAATAATTCGGTTACAATTTTGTATTAAAGTGAAATAATTTACGGCGTAATCTTATTATATATTAAAATTTTTTTGGATCAGGCTGTAACCATGCTGGTTATCTGTACTAACACGAGTGCGATCGCTCCAGGTCGCCTTTAAAACTATGGGGTGAAAAAATTCTCAAGTTTTAATACGTGTAAGGGTTTCACATGTGTTTCCTCAAGACCCTCTCAACTACAGGCCATGCAGTTTTATCTGGCACTAATACAACCATAGCTGAGAATAGTCCCAAAATTTGACAGTTGCTGAGAATTTAATGGCGCAGAGTACGTTCGCGAGTGTTTTCGTTATAGTTTTGTTGTAAAAAGTGGTAAATTATTGAAATTTATCGCTTTAAACTATACAAGGATTATCAGTGATTATTTCTTTAGTGATTTAATAAAAAAAATATAAAAAAATAGTGATTTAGTGTATTTTTGGTGTCTTAATTGTTAAGGTGATCAATTCATTTTACATTCGCGGTGTTTTTTTCGTGTATATTAAGGGAAAATATGCTGAATATTTAATTAAAAGTGATTTTAAAGTCATTAATTAATTTATTTTGCAATTATTACTAAACATATAAGTACAGAAAAATGCGAATGGAAAAGTGAATAAGAGAAGTGTTTTTCGGCACCTATATTTTTAATAATAATATCATAATATATGTATTAATCACTTTAAAATCACTTTTAATTCCATAACTACACAAAACATTAATTATTCAACATTTTTTTCGCAAATAAACATGAAAAAACACCGTGAATGTGAAAAAAAGTGGGTCGCCTTAACAATTTGAACACTTAAACACACTTAATCACCAAATTTGTTTTTTTTTTTTTTTATGAAATCACTAAAAAACTATTCACTGATAAATCCAAGTGCAGTTAAAAGTGTTAAAATACAATATTTTATCACTTTTTACTGCAAAAATAAACACAAAAATTCTGCGCGTACGGCTTCCGCGCCATGTTACTCCGGCGTGCGGTGACTTTTGGGACTATTACCACCACTACGAAAAATTCATCTACGAGGCCTGTAGTTGAGAGGGTCTTGGTTTCCTTTATTTCAATTCCACATTTCCCTATGATTTATGTACATTGCGCGAACTGCTTGAGAATGAACAACTAACACCATGACGATTGCTCCAGGTCGCCTTTAAAAATGCATTATGAAAAGATCTGACTTTATTTATTGCACACATTTTATGGGTGGGGCGTAACTTATGTGATGTTGTTTCGTACCCTTACTTTTTTATGGGAATTTTCATAAGGGAATTAATTAGGAAAAAAGCACTGTAGCTTTTATTTTTCAACTAATAGGAGATTTTTGTTGATGTGGTTATAAGGAATTGTAAATGGGTTAGTAAATCAAGAGTGTCACATCTTATTGAAAATAGATAATCTTTGGTCGTGACCAACTTGAACCCGGAATTATTTGTAGAATTTAATGAAATGGAAATGCGGGAAATGGAGTGCTCCAATAGCCATGTTTGAGCGATCCGCAAAAGGCTTGCACTTGCAGTTACATATAGGTACTTTATAACATTGCATGTCATTGCGTTTTTTAAAAGCGTTTTAGGAGTATTATAAAAAAAGCTTTTTAAAAAAGAAATATCCATGGACGGACGCCTGTGAATATGGGATCCGGTAATGAAAAGCTTTTATTTTGTTCATCTTTTGCAATTGCCTTTGTTTTCCAAGCGCAATCGTTTCACTAAAGCAGTCCCTTAACTAAATTGTAACGACGTCTAAAGCTGCTTGTCCTCTGTATCGAACGAGAGCTGGTCCATTGAGTATGCTAATGTGAATTTCACCCGGTCAGGAAGCTTTCTTCGTTCTATAAGATTTATAAAAACTTAAATAATAATGTTTCCTCGGGAGGATATTTAACAGCGCTCAAAATAAGCTCCCCTGGGCAGCGCTCCGATTTTTTCCCACTGGGTTGTGACAAAAAAAATGAACTAAAAAGTAAAAAACAAGTTTTATGTACTAATCTAAGACAGAAACAAGATATAGAAGACAATGTTCTCTTAGCATAGTCAATGAGTGTATATTAAATATATAAGATACGGTCTAACTTTGCCAGTTTTGTTAAGTATCACATAATTATCGTATATGTATAATCTGTATTTTTGCAGTCGGGTTACTTATGTTACGAAAATAAGTAATTAAAACTGTAACTGTAAAACTCCAATAATGCTCCTATTTGGCAGCGTTCAAAATTAATTCCCCTGAGCAGTGCTCCCATTTCTCCCGCTGCGATAAAACCAGTTAGACAAATTTAAACAACAACTTCCAGCCCTACACGTCAGAAAGGATTATGAAAACTGGATACGAAAATAGAAATGAATCAGAATTTTCGTCGCTGTGCTTAAAAACAACTTATACCCGAAAATAATGTAAACAAAAAAACTGTCCCTATATAAATCCTTACCCGACAAGTCCTGCCTTTGCATATTTTAATTTATCTGTTTTCATTTCCATTTCATTTAAAAAGCGTTTATTTGACTTAACAGCTATCCTAATATAAATTTAACTAAACGCTTAAAGTTAATTAATCTAACCTATTCTAATCTATCTAACTTACTGGCCCTCAGCAGGCACTCTAAATTAATCTATGTCTTAATTTAACTTATGCTTTTCGGCTAAAACTTATGTATTTTTAAATTCTTTTATTTAACTTACACTGTTTGTCGTCAAATCTTGGAAGTTAAATTTGACCCATTTCCCGGTTTCGGATAGAGCTGAAATTTTGCATACACGTTTAGTTTGGATGACAATGCAATCTGGCCATTTTGTAAAAATATCAAGATGGCGGTTCCAAAATGGCGCCCGATTTTTGAAATTGTGCCACTGTTTGTCGTCAAATCTTGGAAGTTAAATTTGACCCACTTCCCGGTTTCGGATAGAACTGAAATTTTGCATACACGATTAGTTTGGATGACAATGCAATCTGGCCATTTTGTAAAAATATCAAGATGGCGGTTCCAAAATGGCGCCCGATTTTTGAAATTGTGCTCCGCGGCCCTCTGACATGGGTATCAAATGAAAGGATATGACAGGTAGAACACAATAAGCTATGTGGCGTCATTCCAAATTCAAAATGGCGGCCAACACTTACACTGTTTGTCGTCAAATCTTGGAAGTTAAATTTGGCCCACTTCCCGGTTTCGGATAGAGCTGCAATTTTGCATACACGTTTAGTTTGGATGACAATGCAATCTGGCCATTTTGTAAAAATATCAAGATGGCGGTTCCAAAATGGCGCCCGATTTTTGAAATTGTGCTCCGCGGCCCTCTGACATGGGTATCAAATGAAAGGATATGACAGGTAGAACACAATAAGCTATGTGGCGTCATTCCAAATTCAAAATGGCGGCCAACACTTACACTGTTTGTCGTCAAATCTTGGAAGTTAAATTTGACCCACTTCCCGGTTTCGGATAGAGCTGAAATTTTGCATACACGTTTAGTTTGGATGACAATGCAATCTAGCCATTTTGTAAAAATATCAATATGGCGGTTCCAAAATGGCGCCCGATTTTTGAAATTGTGCTCCGCGGCCCTCTGACATGGGTATCAAATGAAAGGATATGACAGGTAGAACACAATAAGCTATGTGGCGTCATTCCAAATTCAAAATGGCGGCCAACACTAAATTGCGGAAAGCTTATAATAGACTAAAAAGTAGAAAATATAACCGATCAACTTCCAATTTTGCACACACTCGTAGTTCGGGTGGTTAATGTGTATGAATGATGAGATGAATAGTTGAATTAAGGGTGAGTTGATAATAAAGAAGCAATACACGTTACAAAAAATCACAAAGAAACACAGAGATGCTGCTGTCAACTAAATTCAACTACTCAAATACTGAACGGACATGACCGTATGCATAATTTCAACTAAACCCAGGTAGCAGAGCTGAGTCGAGTTCAGTCAACCTTAACCCAACTCGACTCCCGTTTACATGTAGTTAGACTTGGGTTCAACTTGAGTTCAACTCATCATGTATAAGTACTAAATGCAATCTGACCTTTTTGTAAAAAAATTTGTTGTCTGTAAAGAGGGTTTACGGACGATAGTTTAACGTGACAACGTCATGAGAAAACATTGATGAAATGATTGCATACTTTTATGAATAAAATTGAATCATTTATATTAAACTAGCAAAAACCCGCGTGCGTTGCAACGCCTTTCAATAAAATAAGATTATGAGGACACAGTCTGCGATAGGAAAAAGCTATAGTGAAAAAAGAACAAATCTGGGAAAATTGATTTCGGAAGATGACCGCCATGGACCAAATGATATATTGAGTATACTATATTGCCTGTGGTGTTCTACTTGTCATACTCTTTCATTTGATACCCATGTCGAAGGGGTTGTGAAGAAAATGTTAATCCGCAGTCTTGAGATGGCCGCTATGGACCAAACGATATATTGAGTATACTATATTGCATATGGTGTTCTACTTATCTTACTCTCTCATTTGATACCCATCTCGAAGGGATTGTGAAGAAAATGGTAATCCGCACTCTTGAGATGGCCGCTATGGACCAAACGATATATTGAGTATACTATATTGCATATGGTGTTCTGCTTATCATACTCTCTCATTTGATACCCATCTCGAAGGGGTTGTGAAGAAAATGGTAATCCGCCCTCTTGAGATGGCCGCTATGGACCAAACGATATATTGAGTATACTATATTGCTTATATTGTTCTACTTATCATACTCTTTCATTTGATACCCATCTAGAAGGGGTTGTGAAGAAAATGGTAAACCGCCCTTTTGAGATGGCCGCCATGGACCAAATTATAAATTGAGTATACTATATTGCTTATGGTGTTCTACTTTTCATAGCCTTTCATTTGATACCCATTTCTCGGGTGTTGTGAAGAAAATGGTAATCCGCCCTCTTGAGATGGCCGCCATGAATCTAAAGACATAGTCTATGGCATTCTTCTTATAATGCCCTTTCATTTGATACCAATGTCGAGAGGATAGTGAAGAAAATGATCATCCTCCCTCTTGAGATGACCGCCATGTACCAAACGATATATTGAGTATACTATATTGCTTATGGTGTTCTACTTATCATACCCTTTCATTTGAAATCCATATCGAGGGGTGTGAAGATAATGGTAATCCAACCTCTGGAGATGGCCGCTATGGACCAAACGATATATATTGAGTATACTATATTGCTTATGTGTTCTACTTATCATACTCTCTCATTTGATACCCATCTCGAAGGGGTTGTGAAGAAAATGGTAATCCGCCCGCTTGAGATGATCGCCATGGACCAAACGATATATTGAATATACTTTATTGCCTATGGTGTTCTACTTATCATACTCTTTCGTTTGATATCCATGTCGAAGGTGTTGTGAAGAAAATGGTAATCCGCATTCTTGAGGTGGCCGCTATGCTTTTTCGTTTGCATTTCAAATTTTCGTCAGTGTAATGTTCACTATTTTCTTATACACCGGCACCCAGTTAGGAGACAGAGTGTTTGGCTTGCTTTGCTTATTGTTGACAATTTGACAAATTTAATCTAATTAATATTGACAATTTTAATTAAATTTTTAAGATTACTACGATCAAATTTTTAAAATTACTTCGGGAGATAACGGGACATAACGGGACATAACGGGACAATGAGTCATCATTTTTCGTGCATGCAGCCGGCGTTCATCGTTTTAATAGACGTTGTCACGTCAAAAATCAAGAAGACGGTTCCGAGATGGCGGCCGTTTTTGCAATTATGTTCCACCGAGCCCACGACATGGGTATCAAATGAATACAGTAAACTGTGTGACGTAATTTTAAATCTAATAGAATTGCCACCATAAAATGGCGGAATACATATAATAAACTAAAAAGTAGAAAATAAAATAAATGGTTAAAAAAAAATTTTTAAAAAAATTCTTTTCATTAACTAAAAAATGTACTGAAAAGTAAAAAATAGAAAATATTTTAAAGAAAGCGTGAAATTTCAATTTTAATGAAAAAGTTAATTAAAAGAATGGCGCATTTTTCATCAAAAATTGAAAATGTGAGATTTACAATAACCCTCAATTTTTTGCTTTGTTAATTTCAAATTATAACAAAATTTTTTGATGAAAAATGCGCCATTCTTTTAATTAACTTTTTCATTAAAATTGAAATTTCACGCTTTCCTTAAAATATTTTCTATTTTTTACTTTTCAGTACATTTTTTAGTTAATGAAAAGAATTTTTTTTAAAAATTTTTTTTTAACCATTTATTTTTTTATTTATTTTTATGTTATATATTATTTCTAGTCCTAAGAAAAATTTAAAAACTTAGATGCTATATTAATTATTTTGTATAAAACTTAAGCTTACTTAGTCTACTCTACTAACTAACTTAACCCTAAGAAACCTATCTGGGCGGGGGGCAGCAGAGTCGAATTCTCTCGGGTGACCCCCGTCCAGGCGACGGGCTTCCACGGGCTTGAGCTACAAGAAATAACAATAGCTCGTGGAAGTTCGCACCACTAACCTAGACTTACTTAAATCGACCTTCATTACAAAGTAAAAACTAGAACTAAACCCTGTCTAAGTACTAAGCTAATCTTTTAAAACTAACTTACATTAAAAAAATATATTCTATAGCTTTATTAGAGAGAGAAAATACCCATCTAAGGGGGGTTTACATTCCCCACTTTGAAGCAACGCGTGAATCTGCATCTTGTTTATCTCGCAACCTCTTTGTTAATTCTCAATTAGGAGATAAATTTTACATCTAAAAAAATCCTTTTAAATTTTCAGCAGTTACCATTTCTCTCAATTGAAATTCACCCCGCAAAAAGGCTAAAGACTCCCATAAAACCGATGACAAAGCACGGGTGAACCCCGGGGGGTGTTTGTTTTTGCAAAATTCGCAGCCACTGTACCGAATTTTAAATCCGCTCCTGATTTACTCCCTTGAAATATTATAAAAATCTGGCGGAGGGGCGAACAACGTCGGCAAACATTTTAAGAGATTAGTTCTGGACTTTTCCGCACATTTTCATCTTTTGGGAATTACATACTTTGCCGCGTCTGATGACGACAGTCTTCAATGACTTCCTAGTTCCGGGACAAATCCCAGTAGTTCATCACCGTCAGTTGCCGGTGTTCGTGTGGAAATTATGGTGTTTTTTAAATTTACCTGTGAAAATGCTTTCGACCTGCATAATCCTGTGTGTGGCCGTGTAGAAAAATTGAAAATTCAGATGAGTGTGAAAGACCAGAGAGCAGAGAATATCAGAGTAATTCCCCAAACAGATTATCCCAGGTTTTATCTGGAATATCTCTCGAGGACCAGGTACTTTGCATTAAATATGCGACGAGGATTACAAATCAAAAGTTGTAAATTTTTCATTTCGGGTAATTTTGGGAGTTCAAGAATTAATTTGAGTATTCAATTTCATGCGAAGAGTTTCTCCGTTTCTGGCTGAGTCCTGCTTTTTAAATATTTCCAATTTCACTCATTCTACATCTATCCCTAGATCCTAGATGTGCAAATGTAAATGGAACTTCGTGGTGAATGCCATATTTAATGTACTTGAAAATTCCAGTCATCAAATGTATTCAATCAAAAACTTGCAGAATAAATTCAAGTAGGAGATAAGCATCAGCAAAGCATCCGGGGGGACGATTCTAGAACGTTTTGTTACAGAGAAAGCTTTGATGCTAAGTTTGGCCTATTTATGTGTGGCAACAAGAATATTGGCAAACAAAATTGTTGCCATTTTCAAAAAATCCATTTAGAATATGTTTCAAAACTTTACAGGGTGGGTGTTGATGTGTAAACCACATTGGGATGAAATTGTTTGAAAGGGTACAAGATCCACTCAGGCAGATTTCAATTTGTAGTTTTGTTGTGAAAAAATTCCATTAGCACTTGAGGTTTGACTAGTAAAAGACGTCCCATACTAGTTCACTGAGCCACCATAGGAATGTAGCAGATTCGACAAAAATTTAATTACTACAGTAGAACCTCTGTAAGTCGAACTTCAAGGGAGGCGCCAAAAAATTCGAGTTATAGAGTTTTCGACTTATGAAGGGTTTCGACTTAAGGCGGATTTTGTAAAGAAATATTCGACTTGTAGAGGTTTAGATTCATTCTAACTAATTTGCAGTTAGAGAGGTGAAATAAATAAAAATTCTAGGGGTAATAAACTTTACGTATTTATTTTCAAGTGACGTAACTATATGTACCATAAAAAAATTAACAACATTTCAAAACATAGGTACTTAAAATTAGATATTTGTGTATACATAATACACTACATATATTAAAAAAAGTCAGTTATTTTTTTTTGCTTTAAATAGTTCGAATGTTCTCTGTCTATAGCATTATCTAAGGTATAAAGAGCAGAAAATTCTTGAAAAACAACGAGGTTTTTTAGCTTTCCCGATAACTAATGGTGACAGTTTCTCTGTGCCCGACATGTTGGCTGCGAGCAGAATAGTCAAACGTTCTTTGCTATGCTTCCCGCCATGGCATTTATCATTTTTAAAAGTTAGAGTCTTATCAGGAAGACATTTAAAAAATAGTCCAGTTTCGTCAGCATTGAAGATATTGTCAGGTTCATATCCATGCAACTAGCCTAGCAATTCACTTTTCCATTTGTCACAGATTTCATTGTTGACACTTGCACTTTCCCCACAAACTTTCTTGAAAACAAGTTCATGTCTTCTTTTGAACTTTTCTAGCCATCCATTACTGGCTCTAAAATTAGTCAGTCGCAATGATTTAGAGTACGTTTCGGCTTTTTCTTGTAACAGTGGTCCACTAACACTGATATTTTGGTTCCGACACTGCTTAAACCATTTAAGTATGCACTCCTCCAAGGCGGGAAATTCTGCAATTCTTTGTCTTTTGCAAAACAAATTTTGACCGTTTTCAATTTTTTTCCGGATGTCTGCTTCGTTTTTTATTATTGTTGACAGAGCACTCATTGGTAGGCCAAATTGTTCAGCAACATCCTTCTTCTTTTGGCAGCTCTTCAAGGCTTCGAGCACTTCTAACTTTTCAGCGAAGCTCAAAGTTTTCAGCTTACGTTTCACAGCACTCATTTTAAACAGTATGTTGTTGCGGTACAACTAGAAACAAACTAATTCTGATCACTTGCTTCACTAAACTTCAAATGAAATCTAGGCCTACTAAAGTTCAAACGAAATCTAGCTCTTGGCCAATAACGTACATTGTCTTCGGTAGCCTATTTTGTTTATCTTCGAGCTATAGAGGTAATTAGTTTCAAATTTTCGAGTTGTAAAGGTTGTAAAATCAAACCTTGCAATGTTTGAGATACAGAGGTCCAATTTATTTTTTCGAGTTATAGAGGGGAAACATGTACTGAAATGGCTTGAAGGGACTCACAGATTAGTTCGACTTATAGAGTATTTAGATTTCGAGTAATGGAGGTGTTGGGGCTTGAAAGGAAGGGAACAAAACATATTTTCGAGATGTTGAGGTTTTCGACTTATCGAGGTTCGACTTACAGAGGTTCTACTGTATTACTAAAGCCAATGTTCCATTGAAATTACCGCCCTCCTGTTTGCACGGTAATATGTTTCCCGCAACACAAGACTAGCATTTCGGCGTACTCTCATACCCTGTAGTCGCCATTTTCGCGCACACTGCAGCTAGAAATTCGTTTATAAATAGAACAATTCGATTGTGGAATAATCTTTCACAGTCAGTATTTCGGAACTCGTACAACTCCCAGAGTAAAAATAAATTAGTTGGTATGTTGGTATGAAGAATAGCCAGTAACTAACACGCATAACGAAGAAATGCGTCAGGTACTATTATTACATGCCCTCGTTATGGGTACAAAAATTGAAAAATACGCCACACGAACATTCTCCCGATATAGGCACAGAAATCTAAAAATGCCTCCGCTATAGAGGTATGTACGCTTCTGGTACAGATATAAATGCATTCGTAATCGACCGTACCGTTTGACTAAGCGGTCCCCAACTAAGTACTTACCACGTGCAATGCTGCTTTACCTTCGTAATCGAACGAGAAACAACCTACCGTCACTGATTTCGCTCGTAATTTGATTACGATCAGAATATGATAGGAATCAATTTATGAGCGGAATCAAATTGAATACATACTGATTCCACTAGCATTGCTGATTCCTATCGAAATTGATTGCGCTCAATTTTTGGGGTGGTGATTTCTTTGCTCGATGCCGCTCTTGTACAACCATTTGGTCTACTGAGTATGCTAATGGAACTTTCATGACGAGCAAGATAATTGCCGTTTTCTTCGTCCTATACAATTTATTAAAGCTCTAAATTTGTACCGTTTCCTTTGAAATATTCCGTACGCCTTTTATTGTGAGTTCCTGTAGCTCGCTGTATTTGAAAAAGTAGAATTTTTACTCAGGCGTACCGTGCTTCATTTGGTTACCATACCAGCAGGAAGGTATACAGACCCAGACTTGCTAGCTTTTATGGCCGCTTGGCTATCTGATAAGGGAATTACCCTGTTTCCCTGCCTTAGCCATGTCTGTGACAACGTTACGATCCTTGTCGGGTTAGAAATTTTCCCATTCCTCTCTGGAAGTGACCATGTAGCCGGTAAGGCATTCTACTATTTCCTGTGGTAGAGAGTATGGTATATCGCTGTGCCCGTAGGTCCTCTTGACCCAGCAACCTGTTACGGGATGTATAAATCAGGAAACAGTGGATCGAGAATTACGTTGAGCGTTTCCGTCGGGGCTGTAAAAGTGGCGCTCTTTATTCCGAGGCAAGCCATTCGTTGGACTTCCCGAGTGAAAATGTGACATGCGCATTTGTTCGCTATGCCTGCTAGTTGTGGGCTCCGTTCAAGCTAGTGAATGTCTGCTGCATGCTAGGTGCGATCGAGTTTTAGTTTTATTCGGTTGACTCAGTGTGGAATTGCTATATTCTTTGACACACTGGCCATTTACCGCTCTATTTCTTGCCGAAAGTCTGCCTACAGTCATAAAAAGCTGTATTGATCTTCCTTGCCCTTTCTTTCATGTTCAACCTCCAGCTCAGATTTGGTTCCAAAGTTAAACCTAAGTTCTTAGCTGACAGCTACAGGCCATGAGCGTAACCAGAGAGTTATTCTAGGGGGGCCAAGTGCTTTTTGTTCGAAATGAAAAGTACGACTAAACAAGAATGTTCTGTAAATTGGTAATAAAACAAAAAAAAAAAATTGGCAGTTATAGGGACTGCCGATAGAAGTGAAAACTTAGAACTTAGATGTTGAAATTCGATTCTTTTGAAGTATAATACAAAACTCTATATTTCTTGAAAGGACTAAATCTTTTTTATTGCAGTATTTTCATTAGGACATTAACCAACTTATTAAAATATGTAGCACAAGTAACTGCGTCTTCATTAATAAGTGTACTTTTTTCTATAAAATTTAATGCTGCTGCATCTTCAACCGATATCTCAGAATTATTTTTTAAATTATGTAATAATTGTAACAATTTTGACCATCCTATTTCATTAGCACTTATTGTAAAAAAGATACAATCGGGTTATGTTAACTAAAGTAAGAAATGAAAATGTTTGATTCAAATTTATCTTAGTATCGCGTAAAAACCGCATCGATCGTCGTTTTATATTTGGTAGTACTAAGTTTCCGATCATTGGACATATTTAAATTAAGTGTTGCATTTAAAAATTCAATTAATGGTAGATTTTTATCATCTGCAAAGTTAATATTGAAGTCTCCACTTAAAATCATCGGTACATTATCATATTTTTCGCCGAATGTTTTTTCGAGAATTTCAGAACCTATCTTCAATCGTAATTCCATAAGAAGTATAAAGTGGTGTACCTTTCAAGTATCGCAACCACGTTTTTATTTTTCTTTTGTTGACTATACCATAAAGGTAGCTGGATTTGTGTATTTTCATTTTCGATACTTAATTGAATAATAGTAGGCGGTCAGATTTAATTTTTTATTCAAAATCAAAAAGTTTTTGATTATAATCGATTGAGCGCGTGCGCCAGTCATGAGCATGTCGGTGACGCGAACCCATAACATTTTCCCCTATCAAAAAGTGCCCAACGCGGCTAAAGAAGTTTTCACTTCAAAAATTGTATTATTCATACAAGTTTATCGTATCGCCTTCAAAGTAGGCCCTTCTCAAAATAATTCACTTACGGCAATGAATTGCCCAATCATCAAAACATTTTATAAACGCATTTTTTGGAATCGAATTCAGTACTAGCCGCGAATTTTCTTTTATCTCATCATATCGACTGAAAACGGGTGCCTCGAAGTGATAATTTAAGTTGGGAAAAATAAAAATCTCTTCCGGATCCATATCAGGGAATACGGCGTTCTGTTCTGTTGTCTTATTAGATGGTGTGTTATCGTGGTGCAAAATCCATGACCACCAATTGGAATCTTTTGAGGAATTTGCTCCCTCAAAAGAAGTGGTACGCTCAGATAATATTTTTATTTACTGTTTCACCTTCTGGCACGAATTCCGAGTGCAAAACACCGAAAGAAACTATCAACATCATCATCAATTTTGATCGATTTCAACGTGTTTTTTGCTCTTTCGGCTCAATCTCATCACCAGTTAGAGGTCCCGCCAAAAGAGTTGATGCCGGAGCGCGCAGCTGGAGAAATTAAAGTTGCACACAAATAAAAATTGCGCACATATTGATAAGAAATGCGCTTATGTATTTTCAAATTTCCCCTTCGAAATTTGTTGCGACTAGGCTAAGGGACGGGAACGGCATGCGGGGATTCTACTGCGCATGGGAAACGCGACTTTCTCGGCATCAACTCTTTTGGCGGGACCTCACAATAAATGTGGAGTCGGAGTTGTTTTTGCAAAAAAATCAGTGGCACTAATAGAGCGGTTAATGAGTGAAAGGCTAACAGCTATATGCCCAAACTCTTCAAATGACGATATGCCAAGCTATCAGAGAGGGAATACAACATTTTTATACACGCTCACACACAACTATTTGGATAAGATTTCAAGATTTTATATGGAGTTAAACTTGATGGCTTGGTGCATATTTGCTCGATTTATGAAAAAGCTGATTGAATTTTCCTCCCTGAGATAATCTGGCTTTGTCTCGTCGAGTATGCGTTGAGTTGTGCTCAGCAGTGCCCAGTAGGAAAATTTGTCAGCCCTTACATGGTAATTGATTGTTTCTTGTCTGAAAAGCCTAAAATTGTAAGGTGTTACCTAAAGTAATGTTGAGTAATCGAAAATGCAATAACACGGATGCACTCATTGTAGATATTTCAGTTTGATTTAAATTTTACAACATCGGTATTATTACCCTTTCATTTACTGATCATTACTTAAGGTAATGCCTCAACTATTTTCTTACTGGAAGTTCAATAATATGTAAGTTTTCTATTTTTGGACACTTTATCTTCTTATTATCCCTTTAGTCTTCTTGTATTCCATAATTGGTGGGCAGTAAGTACTTACATCATCACAACAACGTAGTAATTGCTGTTTTCAGCAGTTTCATTTCCTGTCTGAAGTAAGTCCTTACCTGTAATGGAGACAGTAAGCACTTACCAGCCTAGGACATGCCCATGTAAAAGTAATCGGTTCTGTAATAAGGAAAGTAATCGATTGACCTTACCTGTAACATGTTACATAGAATCGGATCGATAACCACTACATTTGCTGATGGGATGTTCATATATGCACGCATACAACTAATGGGATGAAAGTTTTGTATGAAGATGAAAGACTTGTTATTTCTAGACTTTGCCAGTGACATGTAATAAAAGGACTGCTCATCTGAAATATTTACATACAAATTCATGGAACTAAAAAGGATAGTCCTCTCATCCATAAGCCCATTTTGTCACTGAACTCAAATTTTCTTAAATTTCGTGTTATGAGCTCAGGGCACAAATAATGTCTTAATATTTACCAAAAATAAATGGGTATAGTTTCTTTCTCTCTCCGGAATTCGCTGAAACGTGGTTAGAAAACTACAGGAAATCCATTTTGTCACCAAATAATAAACTGGCACTTTTCGCTTAACTAGCTGATTATTAATTAGAGTTGAGCCGGAGTTACAAGAGGCAGTTCATTTGTCTCGTACACGATAGTAAATTGTACTGAGGCCTCAACTTTTTTAAATGTCCCGGTTCAAAAATAATGTACTACTAGGATATGGGCGTGCATCGTGCGATTGTAAATTATGAAGTTACTTCTTTTGCGACAGTAAAATGTCCAATTTGAACTGCGCCGAGGTGAGATTGTGAGCACGAACTGCAGAGACATTTTCTTATTGCTTTTGCCGCAGTAAAATATCCAATTTCAACCGAGCCGTGGTGAGATTGTAAATACGAACTGGAGAAAAATCTCTTACATTTTTGAGCAAGTGAAATTTTATACTAAAGAGACAATTCTTACATTTTTTAAAGGAATGAAGACTCGAGAGATATTTCTTACATTTTTTGAGGGAGGTAAATTTTTATTTTTATATTTAACTCTTTACCTATAACAAATAAAATATTTTCGTGTTATTTTCAATTTTAGGTAGTTTCATTTTAAATCTGTAAATATGTTTTTCCTTATACTGCAAATTTCAAAGAGTATTTTTGTAATTAACATTCATAGGAACGATAATTAATATTCCCATTCATTCATTCATCTTTTATCGTATCCCTTCTTCCGCAAATGCAATAGCAAAATTTGAGCCATTCACGTGACGTGCTAGCAATACAATGGCACCTCGCCTCATTTGAAGTGAGACATTGTACTGGTTCAAAAGGAAAAAGAGGCCTCTCTTACAAACTCATTTTATAATCGTGTCCTACCTAACACTATTATCAATATTGAAAATGTATTCTGGATCATTGTGCTCCTAAGCCAAGTGTTTATGCACCTCATACCAGGGGGGGGGGGGGGGGGCATGACCATTAGTTACGCCAATGCATACAGGCTCATTTCTCGACCGTTCATTGAAGGTCGACTGCAGATGGGTATTTAATTCCGCTGGTGAAAAGCGTCAGTACTGTATTTAATGGATAGCCTGCAGCGGTTGCACCATGCGCTAACCTCATCGATCCCGCTGACGAAACTGTGAAAATTGTATGAAAATTATGCTTGAAACCTGCACTCTATTCTCTTTTGACTTGCTGCCTACCTATACGTTCACAAATTTGGTAATCGGATAGATCAAAATCCGACAATTGGCAAAATTGTGACTGCAAAATTAGAATACCAAATTGTCTCAAGTAGAAACTCACCACACAATTGTGATTTGTGGATGCTACTAGAATGTAGGTGTTAATTATATAATTGAAGAGCGACTAGCCTCTTTCATGACTGGTATGTATATACCTAAGTGTAAAGCTGTAAATATATGTTAGAAAGAGCCATCAGTATAGAATAAGATCTTTCGGCGAGCTTTTTGCGATGGCTTAATGTAGTTTTTCCTAGTCGTTCATTTTCAAATCTAGTCATATAAATTTTTGTGTACTTTGTAGCTGAATAACTCGGAAAACAGAATCATCATTGTCTTATTGATTGATAACATAGGTAGTTAAAAGATCGCTTTTTTAAATCATCTAGTAATTATTCACTTCTACAACATCTTTGACGACCCAATCTAAAGTCGTTTCAAAATCCATACAAAAATCGAATGTCTCTTTTACCTTAGCTCCAATATTAAAAGCAACATCGGCATATCTTCTTGCAACACACGATGATCTCGCATACCCTAATGATACTGCTCAATAAAACATCGATGAATATCAAGCGTCTTAAAATCTTCTTTTTCATGAGTTTATTTACTTCTTGCGCCACCTGAAGAATTTCGCAATCTGAACAAAATATAGAATCAACTCTGAAGACCATCACAACTTTATTTACGATCGTTTCGCGATCCTTCTCTCTTCATCGCATTTTAAGAGTGAAAGCGTTGGTCTTTAGTTTAGATTCCGATCACGATAAGAAAAAACCGAAGCCACTGGCCTAACTGTTGAGCGGCTGCGTCTGTATTCTTGGCATGTTTCAGTTATTAATTCTCGGAATGACTAGTTGCGCAGGCCCTAATCATCATCAAACCGTCAGATACCTTGGGATACCAGCTCGATTGCATGGTCAGGTCTCGGTTCAAGTAATCCAGGTATGCTCGTACCTTGAAACCGGCTCCTGATCGCCCGATAAATCGAGAATCAACTAATCCGTGTTTAGCGTGTCCCGCGTGGTTTTCCT
This sequence comes from Thereva unica, assembly GCA_949987705.1. Classification (NCBI taxonomy): domain Eukaryota; kingdom Metazoa; phylum Arthropoda; class Insecta; order Diptera; family Therevidae; genus Thereva; species Thereva unica. The sequence continues at coordinate 178,668,782 of OX465281.1, read as the reverse complement.
TTTATTTCCACTGCACACAGGTAGCCCGCAACGTAGCCAAATCGGGGCGCGGGGATTGAGGTATCTCTATCCTAGAACAAAATTCTGCATCTAACGTAAAACTGCAGCTTGAGCAGTCGAGTGCTTGAAATTGTACTTGGGCTGCGGTTTTGTCCAGAGGTGAAACCATTAATTCCCTGTCACTGACTTCTCGCTATCCAAGCACTGTACCGTTAAGAAAATAAATTTAAGGCGGCACCTTAAGCAAAATGGCCACGCGGAGAACCGGTTCTGCAAGTGTAGTGCAATTTTGGTTGTTTTTTTTTGCACCCAGTTCAATGCTGATCATAATTGCTGAGAATGATATCACGAAAGAGTTTGGTTTCATGTTTTAATTATGCGCAACGGCCAAGACCTGACTAGATAGGTTAGTTATGGATTTTGATATATATGCTACAATTGATTTGACGTCGAGTTAGTTGTAAAACTTGAAAAATGCCCGGCAATGGTCTGTGTTTCAGAATTAATTGCGCTTTCTATCTAATAAGTTTGCTTGACTACGGATAGCTGTGCTAATAAAGGAGGTAATTTAGTATGACAAATTCAACGTACACCTGTCAAGCGTTTGTATGACAGCTTTACATGGTGCATATGTTTGAACTAATTTTATAACTGCTATTTAAAGTCTGGTTTACTAAATCTGCAATATGTACGATCGACGGAAGGCTACTTATATTAATAGGGAAAAGTATCGTGCAAATAAGTGTGGTACACGTCTACATTGGTGCGCCGGCATAAATTTAATAATTAGTCTCTATTTTACCAAGAGCGAGGTGGTAATTTAAATAGATGACATCCAAATTGAAATATGATATTGCTACATGCTTTGAGGACTTTCAAACGGTGGCAGTCTTTCGATTGGTGAAGTTGCTTTTGAATTTTGCACGTTATATCTATATAAGAGCACAATCGAAAAAAAAAATATGATCAACTTGTAGCTTTTACAGCTTGAGTCCGAACTCTGATCTGAAACTGATATTGCCAGCAACCACCACCTAATATTACCAAGGTTACCAATCCCGACTTACCGCAAGCTCCTTCCACCTTTATTCACATACACACCAGCAGCGATTCGTAAGGCTCAGGATAAGGGAAGCAATGCGCAAGGTGATTGATAAAAGAAAAATTATCGAAACCTTTAACTGAAAAAACTGAAAAATAACATTTAGTGGAGTCAGATAAACAAAACATTAGGAGTTGTTTGCAGTCTAAAAAATTCCGTTTGGAAAATGTTAGATACATCGAATGCTATACGAAATGACCATTTTCTGGCTCTAGCAACCAACGCTCTTTAAGTTATTGACTATTTTGTGAAAATTTTATCATTTTGGTCGTTCTTTCTAAATATAGATGCGTATATCTCGGCATGTGTAGGTTCGAAAAAGGCAAAAAAAGTAGAGGCTGTTTATTATGATATTGGCTATCAGCAATTAAATTATGAAATTTTTATCCGTACTCATAACCTCAAAAAAAAAAAAAAAAAAAAAAAACTAGTTGGGATGTGGGTTTCACCCCTTCGGTTCACACGATTAACTTCCCAAGTATGATGAACGTAGACGGAGTAAACTGACTCCTTACAAAATAGTAATATGTTTAGCACTAGTGGAAAATTGACTAGTATCAGAACTGGTGACAAAGTAATCCTGAGAGGAGCTAGTTGAAATATCTATAATAGGGGTTAATCTTAAAGATTTTTCTAGAAAATTTGTTTTTCCTGAACGTTAGCAAACAAACGTTTCCTTAGTGCTTTGTTCGTTACGCTAAAGCAGGTGTTCGAATTCGTATTGAGCGTGTTGAGCGCCGCTGATAAACTGGGAAGAGAATGACTTTATTTGGAAACTCCAAAGCTTTCCAGAGATAGCACTTGCCAGACTTGACCATAAAGAACAAATTTTACGGTAACTAATGGAAATCCCTTGGTGAACCGCAACTGAAACTGTATCATGCGTAGAAAACAATTCCCCGTCAAAAAAGTGCTGATCAAAGGTTTAAAAAATTCGTGGTGTTTGTAAAAAGTAACGAAACTTTTGCACAATTTTTAAAGATTGTCGGATTTTGAAAAGTGATGTTTTGTTAGAAGGCTATCGCTGTGCAGAACCTAAAAAAACTCACTTCGTTTAGAACGGGTCTCATTCTATCGAGTTTATTATATACTAGCAAAACTTATCTATTTAAGCTTTTTCTGACACTGAGCCGAAGTTTTTCCATTTAAACAAAAAACGGCCCGATCGAATGCTATGAAATTTTTTTAACGGCATTTTTTCTTTAATATTCTTCTCTCGGCACCTCAAAGAAGTCGATATAGTTTTTGTTTCGCGCGGTATCGGGCAGATATAAAATTCACGAACGTCGTTTAAAAAAAACGGTTCGACCGAATTTTATGAAAATCTTTTCAGATCATATTTTGGTTAATATTCTTCGAACGGTACCTCAACTAAGTCGATGTCTTTAATGGTTCGCGCGATATCGTGCAGGTGCAAAAACCACTTATGTCGTTTAAACCAAAAAACGGCTATTCGATGGCATGTCGAAATGCAGGACCATATACTCTGCATCTTTCATCGATATTTTCGTGAGTTCCACTGGGTGTTCAGGTATTCCAAGCTGTTCACACTATCGTAAGCATGTTTGTAGGCCCAGGGCCGGACTATCGTCTACGCCATCAACGCCATGGCGTAGAGCGGCACATTACTAGGGGCGGCAAAAAACGCTAGCCTTAAGGAAGCGGCAACTTGCGATTGGCGTGGGGGCGGCACTTGGTCTAGTCCGGCCCTGTGTAGGCCATGAATAATATATGGATGTTTATGTTAAATTCACAGGCTTTTTATAGGGATGTGTATCTTTCAGGACGAAAACCGCATTGATACTCTCCTAATACACGTAAAGTTGTAGTCTATTATAGAGTACACGTGAAAATACTTTAAATGTTGTGTTCATTAGTGTTATTTTTCTATAGTTGCTACAAGATAGAGGGTCTTCTTTTGTGTGTAAGGGATGCCCTGTGCTCTCGGTTCATTCATCAGGCATTTCTATCCGTCTCTAAATTTCCACTGTCCACTTCATTTAGTTTTTGAATAGTTTCCTCCTCTCCGCCTAGCTTAATGAGTTCTGCGGTATATTTTTAGACACTGATGCCTTATTATGTTTTAATGCTCGCAATGCTTGGCGTACTTCTTCTAGCTACTGTGCTGTCGTTCTCATCCTCCTCATTCAAGTTCTGTACATTTCGGATACCAATGTGCCTCTACTCTGGGTTCATTAGCAGTAGTTCCTCGAAATGCTCTGCCCTTACTTCCTTACTCCTTATTACTTCTCTCCACTTTTATTATTGCACATTGTCACTCTAGGCTGAAATTCTTTCCGTTGTTGATTTATCTCTTTGTAGAAGTTTTTTACATCATTTAGCCGTATACCAAAGCTGCATTGGCGTCATATGCAGCTTTTTGTCATTTTTCGTATGGAGATAAATGTAGCAAATCACCATGTGACGATTTCTTCCAAATAAAAAAAGTGCGAAATGTCGGTAATAAGCATGTAAAGCTTTGGTATACGGCCGGCCTTATAAGCTTGCTGATTCTTCTATTTTTCTCATTTGTTCTTCATTTCATCAAACCACTCTACTCTTCGTCCTTGTGGCACGAAACCTAGAAAATTTTCTTCTGTTCCTTTTACTGCTCTTTTTATGTCGTTCCATTCGTCTTTCAAGCTTTCATGTGTGTTTGACCAATTTCATTTATTCTTGCGTGGATCTCAATACCTGGAATTACTTAAAACATGCTAGTAATTACTTCAGCCAGAGACCTAGGCTACAATATACAACTTCTGTATTCAATCCCGCCTTGAACACAGCTCATTCATCAGTTGGACAAGGTTGAAAAATATGCCGTAGACTCATTCAGCCACCGTACAAGTTTAGCAGATTTGAAAAAAGTGTATCGCTATTGTCAAAGCGACTGTTTTACTGAAATTGCACCGCAATATAAGACTAGCACACTGGGCTTGTTACCATACCCTTCAGTCCTCTTATCGCGCACAATACATTCTAAAAATTCGTTTATTAATAGAATTACCCGACTGTAGAGTTGTGAACTTGTACAACATCCTAGAGTTAAAAAATCGATATCTACTGGGACACCTTCCAGATCTAACCTATCTATTCCAAGCTTATTATGAAAATGAGCGTCAAAAAAAATGCGCATCTTGCACTACCAGTGGCGTAGCGTGGATTTCTGCCACCCGGGGCGAACCATAAATTTGCTGCCCCTAATTTCGAATTGATACTTTTAATCAATGAATCGAAAACCCAACTTGAATTTCAAGTCATTTTATATCCAAGAATTCAAGGCATCATGTAAACGCAATGAATCATATGTAACTAATGAATGTTCGGTATAGTGCGCGCCAAAATAAATGGGAATTTTACCCGCAGGCGAGGAAATGACAACTCCACATTCATTAACATTCCGTGTATGGAAAAAAATCCAAGCGCACATGCATTTTAATTTCCCTTTTCAAACTCGTTTACCGGGGACAACACTCCACCATAGCACCTGACCAGGACGGACAAGAGTCGCGTAGTGAGACGGATTGAATTGTGATTGAAAATACATATAAATGAGCGGGTGATTTGGGGTTTTAAACGATCGGAATGACGAGATGCACTTTTCTTTTCGAATCTACTTTCGTGGTGAGGATTTTGAGACTTTCACTGCGCATCAAAAAATCGATTTTGAGATTTCCAATTGTTTTGGCGCAAGCTATATCCTTGCTTCAAGGTGGGCCTAAATTATAAACTATAAAAAACCCAGAGAGCTGGAATCAGTAATTTCTCTCTGTAATTTATTTCAGTCTATCTTTAGATAGAAAGGCTCGTAGACGTACAAGCTTAAGCTTAAACTCTTCCCTGTCCCAATATCTGGAGGTTTCATTTCCCATCATCGTAGCTATTACAGGAGATTTTTACGACAAATGCGGCAGCTGTTGGAGCCCTTCTCAAACTTCAGCATTTACAGCCCGCGTCATAAAAGAAGGAAATCTGAAAATCGCTGTTTCCATGCGCATTGAGAGTCTCATACAAGAGAGCAACGTCACTCTGTTTGTATAAAAACGAACGAACGAACTTACCCAATTTGGCAATCCGCTGTCAGCTGCCAATGGACACCTATCGTGTTTCACATGCGTGCTCATTTTCCTTCTTTTATGTCACGGACTCCAATCATAAGGAATATATGTTTGGTAGGTATTACCCACACAAGTGTTTTGAACCATTTACCCAAACATGGATACAAAAAGAAGGGCCATGCATGAGTTATTCTTGTCTTCCATCACAGGCGTACGCTTTATTGATAACCCGTCAAATAGGAGAGTTTGGTTGGATAGTTTTGATGAATCAACTTTATCATTTTTTGATGGCAGTTAAGGAAAATGAAGAAGACACAAACACTCATTGAAAATGAAGGCACGAAATTTTTCTTTCACTTTTTTTTGAAATTGCGCCCTGTCCAATTGCGCCCAGTGCAAATATACCAGTTGCACCTATGAAAGCGCGCCCCTGCTTTTGTCCTATGAGGATTTGCTTCGCGATCTTGCTTTTGTGCTGAGTTTACTTACGCTTGAAGCTCACAAAACTCTCCCGCTAATTAATTAGGATTAATGCTCTCCGATGATTTTCATTGTAAGCTGCACTTCCTTAACTATTTCCAGCACTAATAATGCTACAAACTGGAATCTCCATAACGAAGGTCTCTATGTCGATCTCCAATCCTTTATATTTCGAAGGATAATAGGTGGTCACTGCACTGCATATATTGGTTTCTACGGTAGAGTCTTGCATAACAAAGCAGTCCACTTAACAGCCTTACTGGACGTAGAAGCTGCTTTCAAAAACTTCAGAACAGAGGCGATCCAGGTGTTTCTCGCCGAAGTAGTGATCTATAATAGTACGACTTATTTGAATTACAAATCATGACCTATGGCACCGTGCCAGCCAAGAAAGGAAAGACGACAAAATCAGGCGAACTAAATGAAATTGCATTGGCCACACCTTGCAGAAGGCAATGGTAAAACCCACAGAAGGTGCATTTCGTGTAATATATGACAATGGGATCACTTTTTCAATTTTTTTTTAAATCTTAATTTCTGAAATTGCACCCGGTGCAAGTGCACCATTTTCACTTATGAAAGCGCCGTCCTTGCTCTCATTTTATATGGAATGGTACCTAACTTCACATCACTTCACTTCCCTTCCCATTTAGGTTTGGCCTATAGACACCATCAGCCAGGACATCGTGCTGGATGTGGCAATGGTTAGGGCCTGATGTTAGCAGCAGCATCTCTAGCTCTGTCCAGTTTGGCCGCCGCCCCCAACATCTACGCCGCCCGGGGCAATGGCCCCCTCGGCACCCCCACGCTACGCCACTGTGCACTACGTGTGTTTTCCGTCCGCATACTCGTCCAACCAACCTCATAATCTTAATAACGGGCATAAATTCGTCACTCCTTAAAAATAAGCTTACACTGGACTATGACCTTAACAGATTGATAGTACAAAGAGGTATTCCCATATTCTTCAGATCATCATGTTACTCCAATTTTTATTTTTTAAACGTGATTACTAATTGCAGAGCTACAAGCTTTTCAACCCGATGGTTCAAGAAACTTGTTTGTATTATTTTCAGGTAGCCAATTTAAAAATAATAGTAGTAGAATTCCTCCGATAGACTGGATGTACGATTGAAGATTTTCATATTTTTGTTTGATTAATTTTTTGAAGAAGATGGTAGTGGTGATGAGTTTTTCCCGTAAAATTTATTTTTAAACTAAAGAAACCAACAAATCTGTGAAAACTCATTTATTCGTTAATGAAAGTTATGAACATAGTGAAAGGATGAACGTCATCAACCATGAAAATACTCAGCCGATCTACCATCGTCGAGCATAAAGTAGGATTTCAAACACCCAGTAGCGCCGTTTCGTGTTGATGTAATCTGTAATGTATGTGGCGCATTGTTAATACTGCTCAAGTACCATGTAGCACCATAATTTACATAAATTAACATCTTTCAGCCATTTAGGCTACAGATAACACTATTAGCCACTCAAATCACCCGTAAGCATAGTAAATGTGGGAAGTGCACGAGGGAAGATATGAACTCAAGCGTGGACCCGATTCGTCCGAAAAAAATGTCTCCCATGCGTGTTGTTACCCTATCCAGAAACACTTTAAAAAATTTTGATTTAAGACTTGTGAGTTTTGTAAGAAGCATTTAAAAAAACACTAAAATGGGGCACAAGAAATCATAATCGTTCCCACTGGAACGTGACGTGATGGTGGTCCAGAGAGTAAAATTCTGTTGAAAACAGGTTTTGCTCTGGATGAACTTTTTTGGAAGCGTGAACAGTCGCGGTCACACGCAGACAGCGACCAATTGACAGGGACTTCTATGATTCATGGATACGCACGTTTTCAATGAAGCTCGGCCTCAAATTGGTCAAACTGTTGAAGATACACCAGCAGCAGCAGATGCCACAACGGCTGTTTTGGGGAGAGGTCAAGGAACTTATGGAGTCTGTAGAATGGAGCTAATGTCAAGCGAAATTGGGCAAAAGTAACTCTTCGTTAAGTATGTCTTGAAGAATCTGTTCGACAAAATAAAGCAATTGTCTAGTCTCCAGCAACACCGGTACTTGGATTGGTCCTCTAGCATGAAAGTTGATAATAACACTTCTGCGGCAATCATCTCCGAACCTTTTACTAAGAACTGATGCATCCAGCTATAGTTGTTGATATAATCGATCACAGAAGGTACTTAAGAGTGGCTAAGTCCACAATCTTAGTTCCTAAGTAGGAAACACGACGACGATGGCGCTGAAAGCCAAAGTGGAGGAAATCATTGATGAAGCGATGAACCGTAAAATGCAAACTAATTACTAGTTTGACGCTACCGTTAACCCTCTTTGCTCGTTAGATATAAGGAAATGGCACGGCAGCACTTTGTTACCGCCACGTACTTAACAAATGTGCTTCAAAAAATCCACCAAATGAGATTCTTGTAATCTTGAGATATTTCCCCGGGATTAAGTCGTACTTTTGATGGCCTTTGACGGCCAGTTGAGATATTCCCTAGATTACTCTACATAATTGCTCGTAAATGAGGCGTTCTCAATTTGTTTTGCTTACCGCCGACCGCACTTTTAGCAGTGGCAATTCCATGGAGTTTTTACTACTTTCTACTAGGTTACAAGAGGGGGCGAACTACACACAAAAGAGATAAAGAATCAATTTTTGATTGCCTCGCAATGAAATGAAACGGAGCCCCACTGGGATTGATTGCGCGCGGAGCCTCTTTCTTCGATCGCAGCTCGAAAATTTTATTTTAATTACGGCTTTTCAGGAAATTTCTTCGACAGAAAAAAAATGGCACGACACGGTTGGAATTCTCGTAGTGAGCCAAATGTAATTTGACTTACAACAACGTCAAAGATGGCTGATGACGACGTTAGATGAGAAATTTGGATATGAGGATTTGAGCATAATAAAATTGAATTTTTGAGTTTGTTTCCCTTCATTCCTTCTTTAATATGTTTTCGGCTACTACAAACACTCGCGAAGCTTCCGTTCGTCGTTAGCGGGAGCGGGTTGTAATACTTGAACTTTTTGCTGGAAGCTTGTTTTCGTAAATGTATGTATGTTGTTATCGCGTCGGAAGATTTTGATGATTAAAATTGCTTCATCATTTTCATTTTTAAAGTTATTGGTCCCATAGTGTGGAGAGAGAATGACTGAAATTATGCTTGAGATTTGCAAATTGAAGTCAAGTTTTATTACAGGTAAATGAGGAACTTCCGGAGAAGATAATATGATGGAATTTGTATATTATTTTGAGTGCAAGAGAGAAATATCATCTGCACTTATGAAATAACGAAAATCTATATAAATAAAAATGTAAATGTTCGTTTGTTCACAATCTTAAATCTCCGAAAGTTTTTCACAGATTACTTTTAAAGTTTGACACAACCTTGCATTCATCTATTGAGCTTTGAAGCAACACACAGTGTAGAGAGGCACTTCGATTTACTTCATGTAACTTTATTTCGCCTCGTGCAACTTCGCTTCTTTGGCGGTTTTTGCGCCCGAATCAAAGGACTCGAGATTTGCCGAAGTTCGAACACGAAGCATCTACTTCACTACTCGGCTCACGTCCTTCTTTTTAATTTTCTTTTTGTGATAAGTATGTATGTACACTGATAAAAAAATTGTCTTGATTCCAGCAATTCCATAGTCTTCGTTTCGTTGTCTTGAGTAGAAACATTTTTCAGTCTTAACATGAGAATTCTGTGTCAGAGTAAAACACTAGAAATTCTTGAGCCAAGCAATTGTATTTCTTCGCTCAATACTTATATTTTTCGACCAAGATATATGTCTTTTTCGAAATAAGATTTTTTAATTTTTTACTCAAGAAAATCAATATTTTTTATTAAAAACAAAATTTGTATTAAATAAAGACACGATGAAGCTTTAATTCGAGAATATTTATTGAGGCAATTTACTATTTTATTACCTTGAGTTGCTTAAATTAAAAAAATGAGTATCTCAAACCAAGAATTTTTTTTCTTACTTCTAGTCAACTTTTGTCTTTATCTAAGACAATAAAACCAAGACTATAAGTATTGCTTATCCGAAGACAATTTTGTTTTCGTTATATCCAAAACATAATTTGCTTGGTTCAAAAAAAAATTGTCTTAAGCCAAGAATGTTTTTTTATCAGTGTATATAGGTACTTAGATATAATACGTGAAAGTGCACATTGCAACTGCAGCTGCTTCGTGAACGTTATCTAAATCATAGTTATCCAACGTTATCCATGTGGCTCTTCGCGACTTCGAGTAATTCGCCGAAGTAAATTCGCGAGTAGTGTAGTGCAGGTACTTCGGAATTCGAGCAACTTCGAGAAGTACTTCGCTGAAGTAATTTCGCGAGTAGTGTAGTGCAGGCTTTCGAATTTCCAATATCCCCGATTGAATAGGTATAGATCTTTTCAAACGTCGTGACATTCCTCGCATATACCCCAGCAAAGCTCTTAAAAATGTGTAAAAGCTCGGAGAAATCTCAATTTAACTCTTCCTATCAAATCACTTACTGCCATTTAATCAGTCACGATTGCGTATTGCTAAATGAAATGATTATTTTAAAAATTTCCAAATTATGAATGAAAAACGCCCCTTTTAATACATTTTTTTTTATTTTAAGGTTTTTATATTTCACACATTTGCTACAGAAATAATTTGTAGCAATCTATAATATAAAAAATATATAGTTTAAAAAAACCAAAAAATACGCTTTTAATTTAAAATGAACTAAAAGTAAAAAATAATTTTTAACCCGATTAAAAATGAAATTCGCCCGCAGCTAGCACGCAGCTGGCATGCACTAGCCCGCACGGCGCCCGCAGCTAGCATGCACGCCTGAAGACTAGCCCGCAGCTAGCATGCAGCTGGCACGCACGAATATTATAAATCACGAGTAAAAATGAAATTCGCCCGCAGCTAGCACGCAGCTGGCATGCACTAGCCCGCACGGCGCCCGCAGCTAGCATGCACGCCTGAGTGAAAATAACACTAGCCCGCAGCTAGCATGCAGCTGGTACGCACGAAACTCAAATTTAAAATGAAAGAAAAAAATTTTTTTTCGTAGAATAAAAATTCTACGCCTCTTAAAAAAGATGGAGAAGAGTATTATATATGTATGTAAAGTCGTCATCAGGCACATTTTGAGATTTTCGTGCGTGTGGCGGGAGAGTGGATACCTGTGGCGGGAGAGTGCATCCCTCTAGCGAACAAATTTTTAGATTTTCGTGCCAGTGGCGGGAGCGTGTATCCCTGTGGCGGGAGCGTGCGTACCTGTGGCGGGAGAGTACGTACTTTTGTGGCGTGCCTGTTTGTTCGCTATGCGTGCTAGCTGCGGGCGCGTGCGTGCTAGTAAGGAAATTAACCATGAAATTATTTTTAATCGGGAATGTAAAATTTTTATTGCTCCAGCCAGTATATGGGAACAACCTACGTTTCGAAATGTAAAAAGCGTGGGGCACCTTACCTATTTCCTTATTTTATTAACATTGGAACTTTTCGTTAGCGCCCCACGCTTTTTTACATTTCCAAACGTAGGTTGTTCCCATATACTGGCTGGAGCAATAAATATTTTACATTAAAAATTATTTTTTACTTTTAGTTCATTTTAAATTAAAAGCGTATTTTTTGGTTTTTTTAAACTATATATTTTATTTTCTACTTTTTAGTCTATTATATGGCTTCTACCATTTTCTTGTCACCACCATGTGTTGGCCACTATTTTGAATTTAGAATTACGCTACGCAGCTAATTGTATTGTAGTTGGCATACCCATCCATTTGATACCCATGTCGGGGGGTCGGCGAACACAATTGCAAAATTCAGCCGCCATCCTGGACCCGTCATCTTGATTTTTTTACAAAATAGTCAGATTGCATTGTCATCCAAACTAAACGTGTGTGCAAAATTTCAGCTCAATCGGAAACCGGGAAGTGGGCCAAAGGACACCGCACAAATTATATGAGAAAAGGGTCCCGGCGGATTTGGCTGAAATTGAAGTATGTTAGTCTGTGGGGGTAGACGAACAAAAAATTCTAAGGGGGAGGGGGGGTAAATCGTAACGGTTAGCCGCTAGGGCGTTTTGAAATTTTTTGATAGATGTTTTTATATCACCCTGTATTTTTGTAACCCTGTGAAATATTATCGTGAATAAGGTGCAATTTACGCAGAATACTCCCACCTATCTAAAACTGTAAAAATCGAGGTTCTAACCCACCAACTTTTAGAGTTATGGGTCGTCAAAATCAAAGTTTTGTTTTTTTTCACTAAAATTTCAAGTTCAACCACCTTTTTCTCCAAAAAATACGTAGTTAATTAATTTTTTTTTACAAAATTGGAAAGCTTGGACAATTTCCTATGAATAAGGTCAGGGCAACTTTTATGCTACGGCCTTTACTTTTGAAGTTATAAGCAATTTTAATGTGAAAATTGGCTTTATTTCGTACTTTTCTCGTACTTTTCCACCGCAGCTTTGTCGAAAAGTACCAAATAAGTACGAAATAAAGCCAATTTTCACATTAAAATTGCTTATAACTTCAAAAGTAAAGGCCGTAGCATAAAAGTTGCCCTGACCTTATTCATAGGAAATTGTCCAAGCTTTCCAATTTTGTAAAAAAAAAAATTAATTAACTACGTATTTTTTGGAGAAAAAGGTGGTTGAACTTGAAATTTTAGTGAAAAAAAACAAAACTTTGATTTTGACGACCCATAACTCTAAAAGTTGGTGGGTTAGAACCTCGATTTTTACAGTTTTAGATAGGTGGGAGTATTCTGCGTAAATTGCCACCTTATTCACGATAATATTTCACAGGGTTACAAAAATACAGGGTGATATAAAAACATCTATCAAAAAATTTCAAAACGCCCTAGCGGCTAACCGTTACGATTTACCCCCCCTCCCCCTTAGAATTTTTTGTTCGTCTATCCCCACTGACTAACATACTTCAATTTCAGCCAAATCCGCCGGGACCCTTTTCTCATATAATTTGTGCGGTGTCCTTTAATTTACAAGATTTTATTACATAGTTACAAGTGAAGCTAATAAAAGCATATTAATAATAATAAGTCGGGGTTTCCTTCCTGACGCTATAATTCTAGAACGCACAATCCGATTTCCACGGTTTTGCATTCGTTGGAAAGGTCTCGGGCTCCGTGAGGTTTATAGCAAAATTTCAATAGAAAAGCAGGCGTTTGGTCCATAGTAGCCATCTCAAGAGGGCGGATTACCATTTTCATTATAACCCCTCGACATGGATATCAAATGAAAGGGTATGGTAAGTAGAACACCAAAGGCAATATAGTATACTCAATATATCGTTTGGTCCATGGCAGTCATCTCAAGAGAGCAGATGACCATTTTCTTCACAACCCCTTCGAAATGGGTATCCAATGAAAGGGTATGATAAGTAGAACAATATAAGCAATATAGTATACTCAATATGTCGCTTGGTCCATAGCGGCCACCCAAGAATGCGGATTACCATTTTCTTCACAACACCTTCGACATGGATATCAAATGAAAGAGTATGACAAGGAGAACACCATAGGCAATATAGTATACTCAATATATCGTTTGGTCCATGGCGGTCATCTGAAGAGGGCGGATGATCATTTTCTTGTCTACCCCCTCGACATTGGTTTCAAATGAAAGGGCATTATAAGAACAATGCCATAGACTATGTCTTTAGATTCATGGCGGCCATCTCAAGAGGGCGGGTTACCATTTTCTTCGCAACACCCGAGACATGGGTATCACATTGTAACGGTCGGAATTATCATTTATTTGGGTTGGGAAATTTATTTTGGGAATCACCTTGTAAGGGGAAATTTTGGAAAAAAATCACTTTGCGGAAACAGGAAAATTAAAAAAAAAAGAATAGGCGAGGAAAAAAATAATAATGGAAGATAGTTTTTTTGGAGGAAAAAAAAAGGGAGTTCGGCTGGAGGCTTGTAATTTATGAGGAAATAAAAATAGTAAAAAATCAGTTTTTTTTTGAACCTATACTACTGGCTGGAAGACAAACACATTCACTAGTCAGTCCATTTAAAAAAATAACAATTTCGCTTCGAATTAGCAACAATCAGGACTAGTTCGGTGCTGTGAAGTCTAGGCGAAAATACAAGCAAGATTAGGCACCAGAAAAAGTTACCAATAGGAAAGGAGAGGTACCGAAGGGGATACCAGCAATACCAAAAAAATTGTTTTTTTTTTGGCCCTTTAGTTGATGGAGCAGGATATGCAGGTTTTGGTGTTTTACGTTGATGAAATTTTTAGCAGGGAAAGGTGCGGATTGGTGTTAATCTGTACAAACTGTTTATTTATTTAAGGGGCAAGACCCTGTGTTTTTAATACTCTTCGTTTATCTGTCACCAAAAGTTCAGAAAAAACGGGAAAACCGTGTAGAGAAATGGCGGAAGGCATTGGAGAGTAGGTGGATGAAGAGACAGGTTAAAAAATCAGAAGACCGAGGGGGAATGGAGAACAGACCGAAGTTTATCCAAAATTACTTGAACATGGTTTAAATAGTGCAAAGTTGCCGGAAAATTAGATGATAGTTATCAAACTGCAGACATTAGTATAAATGAAGAATTTCAGGTAATTAAGCAATACCCATAGTGCATCCACACCAGCTGGATCAGAGAAAAAATACACACGAAAAAAAAAAAAACAATACACAAAATAAAATAACCCAAAAAATTTTCTTTTTTGCTTTAATTTAAAAAAAAAAAAAAAAAAAACAAAGAAACATTTATTCCTAATATAATAATTTTAATAGTAGTTAGTATTACCTTTATAATATTCTTGATACTTATTTGTGAATTTGTGTTGCTCCTTGTCGTATATATGTTGTTCTTGGTTGGTTCCGGGAAAGTTGTTTTCTTCAAAGTGATTTCTGTTGATTGTAATCTCGTTTGTACAAAGCGAGGAGTATTGGCCAATACTGCGCGCTTTATTGTTATCATTCATACTCATGTTCCCTCAAATCACGTAACTCGTATGTTTTTTTTGAATTGTATTCGTTCACATATTTGCTATTTGGTACAAATATTGTTTCTTAATGACTGAAAAAACGGTGTAATTTTTGTAGTGAAATAATGAATAGTTTCCTTGAAATGTCACTTTTTGTGAAAAAAAAAAAAAAAAAACGTTCTTGTAAAAACGTTCCTCTTGGTCCATGGATTTCCCTGGATCAACGTTCGAGAGCTTAAAATTTTCTTCAAAGATTGTACTATCATTTACAAGTAAAAAAAATCGATTTTAAAAGCGTACAATGCTCAAAAGGCCCTCCAAAATGTATTAATAATGAAAAAGCATGGGTTTGGTTGAAAAAAGCTGACTTTCTGAGTCTGTTTTTTCATTAATAATATGTTTTTGATATGTTATTAAGTCGATATCTTTTATTATTGTTCGCGCGATATCGTGCAAGTACGAAAACCACTTATGTTGTTTAAACCAAAAAACGGCTTGACCAAATTTTATAAAAATCTGTTCAGATCATATTTCCGCTAATACGCTTCGAACGACACCTCAACGAAATCGTTATCTTTTTTGGTTCGTGCGATATCGTGCAGGAACACACATACAAATACTACTTCTTCTCAAACTTTAGCTTAAAATGCTATTGGGACCTTGAAATTTAAAAACACTTTGAAAATTTCTATTTCGATTTTCGGATCGATTACAATCTTTTCCCTATACAGGTAAGTTAAAAAGTACTGTCCTCTTACAATAAGTGCGAATGGTCCCCGTATGTATGGGGGACAACAAAAGCTTATGTAAACTTTTTTAAAACTTTTCAATAATTCATAAATATTACAATCTCGCCAACTTAATCCTATCTAATTAAAACACTCTCAAATCATCGCGTTATCAGGCCAATAACCATAAATTTTAAGTTAATTAATGCCATAACCAAAATTATGTAAATTTCTGTGTAAGAATGAAATTTAACCTTAACTAAGTTAATTAATAAAAACATCTCCTTGTGAGTCTTTCTTATGTGCCATAATTGAATCGGCCCAATTACTCATAGTTAAGACCAAATAATATTTCTCCATCCTATTAACGACTGCCGCTTCCTCAGCCCTCAGCCCCACCAGCAACAACAACAGAAAAATTCATAATTTCACTGGCGTCAGTCTAGGGTAGGCGGTAATAAAGAGATGATAAACAGGGAAACTGGACTGAAAAACGTTTCAATATAACCTGCAAATGGCTGGCAAATACACAAACGAGACAGAATTCGCACGGAAACAAAGGAAACATCAAGGATGCCAAGGATTTCCACTTGTAAGAGCAAAACTACATTGCTTCTTCATTTTTTTCTCTCTCATCCGTTTTTGTGTTTTTTTTTGGAAATTTGCCAACATCTGTACTAGCCGGGGATGGGTTCAACCCCTGAACTTGGGCTTCTGGTCGACTATTGCAGCTCTCATAAATGACTGTCATTTTGCAAAATATTATCTTTATCGTATATCATGAAGGGATGGATAACAGCACTACAAGATAAAGAGTGATGAGCATTGTTTAGCAATCAATTCAGTCAGGGGAGAATAATCTATCATTTGTCATACCAACTCGCAGCCAACTGGCACCCCTGGATAGGGGGGTTGGAAGAGAGTGTATACCAGCCCGGCTAGACGGCGAATTGAAGTGGATTTTTAAAGCGAATAAGGCGGAAGCGAATGGATTTGTCGCCCTTCACAAAGCCATTTTTTGTTTTTCATTTGAAGCGTGAAAATATTATGGGATCATGGAAGCTGTTGTTATTAAAAAGTGCTTGTCTCGACTGGAATATGCGGTCCTTCAAGCCGAGTAAGGATTAAAGAGGGGAAAAAAGTAATTTTCCCGTTTTCTAATTCTAACCTTGAAGGGTCGACTGGAAAAAAATATTCAAAAATTCAAAAAAAATCTTTACTTTCAACGAGGTTCGAAGCACTCAAAACAGAAATTCCCTGCATTAAGCTCGTCTGTTCCATCGTCTCCGTCAAAGCAGAGTCAGCCAGTAGCCAACTAACGAAGATGCTTTCTGCATGCAAATTAGCTTGTTGAACCCCAAAGCGGCTCATCCCGTGCTGGAGTAGCACTAGTAATGCAAACTTCAAAGATTCACCAACCCGAGACGAAGGGGTGAATATATGTATACCCTAGTCGTTCCACTGAATATATAAAATTCCTGTTGGTGCCTCGTGTATCTTTGGCATCTAAATCTCCGCCGTTGTCGGTGCGATTTTCATTACTATGCTAGACGTAGCACCGCATAGGACAGTATACTACTGCTATGATCCAAGCTGAAGCCCTGCTAAACACTGACGACGCGCTTATGGTCGTTTTGTCACTGCTGGAGAGAAGTTATCCCCAAAAGCGCATTTTGTAGCGAATTTAATTTAAGATAAGACAAATTGGATGAAACTTTTGTAATTATTAGTAACTTCTTAATTCGATAAGATTTTATCTAAATTGTTCTTAATTATGGCTCATGGTGGGAAGAAGGGTGCGGATGGGATGTCTTTTTCAAATGAGTAACGACTTCTAATGGGATGAAGAGTACTAAAAACTAGCCAGGCTCAACCATTAAATTGGACATAGTTGTTTTTAGTAAAGATCTAATTTTGATTAGGTTGTGAATCCCAGTCTCAGCATGACTCAATTATTGCTTTATTTATGGGTAGGTAATATTTAGAATTTGGTAATTGCTTATTGCTAAGAAAACTTTGATTGATGACAAAAAAAAATTAATAGAAATTTAATTATAAACCTATAAGTTTAATAGAGTTTATTGTTGAGTAATAATAAGAAAACGATTAGCAATATTAGAAGCGTCTAAACTCCCTAGGATTAATTCAAACATTTAACTTCCTACCGTTTACAAACAAAAAGCGTCCAGTGGGAAAATTTAAGGCAAAAAATATCAAAACTACAAGAACTCAGACGGATAATTTGTCCGCCAATACATAATCCACTTTTATCTCCAAAAAATTATGCGATCTATTTCTTGGCCGCCCTATCCTTCTCTTACTTGTATAGGGTCGGGTTGCTTGTTCCGGGCTCTCATTCTTTCTTCAGAGATTTGAACAACATGTTTGGGATATCATAATCATAATATCATATCATAATCGTCTGTTGCTGAATATTGAATAATGGTGAGGTTCTGTGTCCAAAAGTACCGCGGCTACTTGTTTGGTCTCTTGTACTACTACTGGGATCCTCCGCTCTTTTTATCCTCCATAAGTGCTAATTTATGACGCAGTGTCTGGCAATCAAGCCAACAAGTGTCTTCTTCTTCTTATTCTTACGCTCTTTCAACCCTCTCATGGCACATAGTGAGGAACCAGTTGTCCTTCAGCGGACAGAGCTCTCAGCTCTGACCAGGACCTTCCAGTTGTTGCGGCCTCTGCTAGTAGGGTTCTTATCCACGTTGCTCTAAGCTTTCCGACCCGACGGGATCCAGCGTTGGAGTTTGAATATCCGAAATTTGGTGATAGTTGAGATCTCCGTTGATCTCCATATGCGGAACAGGCATTCTCATTATTTATTCTGGAACTAAAGTCTTCTTCTGCCCACATGTCATGGTTATTCAGCGAGGTCCGTTCAAGGGTGTTTGCATTTATCCGCATTTCTTTAGTTATCGTCGGATTTAGCCTTAAACCTGCTGGACTACTTTCTGTTGCCAAATGGTTTAACATGTTTTTGGAGGTCCTGGTGTCTAGGGGGTAGCAAACAGATATAATCCGCATAGTCAAGATCCTTAAGGTGGAGTCGAGAGTCCTTAAGATATAGCAAAACCCATTGTATGCCGCCTGTTCCACTATCTAGTGCGCTGACAAGGATGCCGTTTATTACTATAACAGTGAAGACGAAAGTAAGCATCTTTGTCGTACTCTTGAACTCACCTCAAAGCTGTCGGATAATTTTCCATTATTGAGAATTCTGCATTTGGAATTGTTGTATAGTCCACGTTGCCGTAGTGCCTGCCATATAAAGTTCGTAGTGCGCCAAATAAACAGATGCCTCTCCAGTTATCGCATATTGCTAGGACCCCCTTTTTGGGTATTTTGACTATGATACCTTCAGTTCAATCCTACGAAAAAGTGCAGTTGTTCCATGCTATTTGCAGAATTGGCTGTAGTGCATCTGCTTTGCTTGAATCGGCTTTCAACAATTCTGGCGGGATGCCATCTTTTTCAACTGTTTTACTATTGGCCATTGCATGAATTGCGTTTACTATTTCCGTCTTGGATGGCGACCAGGTGGCGATACTTATTGGCTGTGCATTATTGCTGTTTTCCTGAGGTTCCTGTGCAAGCGAAACATTCAGGGCGACGAAGAAGTAATCTTTCCATTTTTGGAGTTGCTCCGCGTTGCTGCACAGCAGCCTTCCATCCGCACTTTTTACGGCATGCTTTTTAGTAGAGTGTTTAGTAATTTTGTACATCATTTTACTGTTGCCTGTGTTTGGCTCGTTTACCGCTTTTTCTGCGGGCTCGTTTATCTGCTGCCTTTTATCACGCCGGACACCTCTCTTTACCTCCCTGTGCAATAGGGAGTATTCCCGTTTAAGTTGGTGACGTCTTTCCGGGTCACTTGTAGAGTTCACGTTATTTTTTAGGGCTCTCCTGTGCTCTTTTTTTTGCCAAGCTGTGTCCCAGATCCAGTGTTGCTGGTTTCTTTGGACATAACCGATGTCTCTTTCCACAGCTGTTATTATAGCGCCCTTTGTCGTATTCCACTGCTCTACAATATTTGTGCCGTCAGAAACGGTTCTTCTCGCTTTTTAACGCTCTCCCTCAGAAGGTGTACGTTAAACCGTCTACGGTTTCTAGCATCGCGTTGAACGTTTCTGATTGCGGCAATTTTAAGGCGAATAGTTGCTAGTACCAAATGGTGGTCGCTTCCACTGTCTGCTCCCCTGAAGCTCCTGACATCCTCCAGAATAGTTCTCCATTTGTCGAGTCACACCCGTCCAAGATTAATTTTTTTTATGTGAAAGAGTCTAAGCTTAGGTTTAACCCTTTATACTAGCAGTCCGTCATGTCGTTCGCGTCATGGTGAAATGTCTAATAGTAAGCTTAAGTAGGTAATGCGTCGGTTGAGCCTGGGAACCAGGTCAAGGTCACCGCCCATCGAATCTGGGTCAAGGCCATCAATCAATCACCTGTTGGTGGCCATGGATCTAGGTCACGGGGTCTACGACCGTGGGACTGGTTTGCTTGGGCGGGACCTGGGTCAGGGTCGGTCGGTGGCTTGGGACTCGGTGGGGCCGGGCTCGGCTAGGGACTCGGTGGGGCCGGGCTCGGCTAGGGACTCGGTGGGGCCGGGCTCGGCGCTGTGGCGGAAGCTATCGCCAGAGCCGCGACGGAACCTGTTATTGATCGATTTTGTAAGTGCCCTGGCCTCTGCAGAGCACCGGTCTTACACTCTGTACGTACAATAAGTATATACCCTCCCTGTCAATTTTTGTATATTTTTTTGTTACTCTCTCTTACCCTGTATTAAATTAATAAATAAAGTCATTCAATCACCCATCGCTTGGGAATCGAACTAAAGCCACGCAAATCGCGAACAGAAAAACCAACGCCTTAGCCAACTTGACCAAGACGACAGTTGGATGGAGTTGGATTATTTCTGTACATATGCAGTTGTGAAATTCTATTTTTAGATCTTCCGGCCCAGTGAGCCGATGAAAATAACGTGGACACGATCGTGATCACAACTGCAAGAGCCCGCGAATATGAAAAAGAAAGACCAAGCGAAACAAAAACAAAAACTGCAGCAGCAGCTTGAGACACTGTGGATACTTTCGATGCCGATGATTCTCGGCGAGTATTGCATGGTGTTGTTGTTGTTACTATCTGAAATTATGAAACCGAGTGAATGAATGAACTTGATACATTCATAAATATCGGGACGGGTAAAAAATACACTTTTTGCTAGCTGAGATTCAGCGCGGGGTAAGATTAAATGCAAAACAAAGTGTGAAAGAGAGAAGAATTGCACATGATACGTTTTTCATTTAAATGCGGGAAAATTAAATGGATTTTGTAATATCAGATTTTTATTAATCATTAAATTAATTATTCATTATTGTGCCTTCGAGCTCCTATATAAACAGAGAAACAAAAGCAATATGCAACGTGCGTGCTTGGCATAGCTTAGAAAACATTGTTGAAAAATGGCTAAATTTAGCATCATTAGAGATATAATAACCCACAACAAACGTTTCAATGTGAGGGGTCGCAAAATTGAATTTAAAATCAATGACACGCCAAGGAATGTAGAACCTTTAACATGGTTTAAGAGCAGCATTGAAGACATTATTCAACATGTGATGACGGCGATCCAACCAAATGACTATGTTGGTATTACTTTTTGCGGTGCCAGCTTTAGGGAAAGAGGCCCTGGATGGATAAATTATAAGTTGGCATCTGATGTAAAAACTAGTGACATCTGGGAAATGGTTGCGAAAATCTTCCAGAGCAATTCAGAAGGAGCAAGCACTGACACATTTTGTTTGGAAGTAACATCAGTCCATTTGCCTCAAGGCAGCGAGTAGCATATATAAAGCTTTAAAATAAATAAATTTAAATAGTTTGATATTTTCCTTTGAGTAGTTAAAGTTATGGGTTCCGATAGAGTTGTTTTAGATGTACAATTTGTCAGTGGAATTAACGGACAGCTATTTGCTAAGGAGCTGTCCGTCTTGCATCACGGGTCGCTTATACCAAGTTTATACTATTTTATGCCACCATACCCGTATAATGAACTACCGTCAAAAGCTCGTTGGCAAAATGATTTCAACTTTAGAAAAATAAATGGATTAAGATGGAACGGCGGCATTATTAATTACAACGAATTACCCAAGATACTGTGGAATTATTCAAATGCAACAATTTACGTGAAAGGACTAGAAAAGGAGAAATTTATTCAGAAATACCTTCCGGAAGCGAAAATAAACCAATTGGAAATACCAAAATTAGCCAACTTGGAAAATTTTGGAGCTTTCTGCACTATACATGGAAAATCACCTAGTCTAAGATGTGCCGTACAAAATTGTTTTAATATTTATTTGTACATGCTAGTGAATAAATGTTTTAAATAAAAGAATTTTTTAGTTGTATTTTATTTATTTATTTGCAGTCAAAATTTATCGTATCAAAAACAAGATTTGCAATACAATACAAAGGTATTTCATAAAAAAGTCGAGAATAATTTAAGTGTACATAAGATGTTCGACTTGGAATAAAAAAATCTTCACATGCTAATGTTAATACACTTTTTTCTTTACATTTTTCAATGTACTTCTTATAATATTCTTTCACGCTCTCTGAAGCATTGTTATTGTGGTACATAACGATGTTTAAAAATTTCAGCATTTCAAATAATTTACAAAGTTCCGCTTGCCTTAGAGTGATGCTGCCACTGCCAATGGGGATTTTGTACTTCTTCGTCTGATTTGCTGAAGATGAATTTTCCATTTTCGTTTTTAAAGCGCCAAGATAGTTGTAAATAGATGTCCATTCGGGATAGGATGCTGATATTGGGATGAGTCCATGACGCTGAAATACTATTTTCGCTTCGAACGATGTTGGGTCAAAGCCGAGTACAATCTTCCGGTTATGGCAGTCGTCCAAATGGTACGTGTAATTTAATAAGAGATTTTCACCGACAACTTCTGCTTCGCATTTGGACAGCTTCTTTTTTCCTTTAGCACCAGTGGTCCTCTGTCTTTTACGTAATGGCTCCATGTTACTCAAATTAAACTTTAACATTAAATATTAACAGCTTTTGTTCAGTGTATTTATAGTGCTGATCTCGGCTTTACATGATTGGTTACAAAAGTCTCCACCACTTTGTGTAAAATTCTTCAAGTATAAATTAACTATTTTATTATCATTTAAACTGAAATCGCTCGAAGAGAACTGTGTTAAAAAATTCTTTAGGCTCTTTCCTCTACACCGAGAATATAGAAATACACAACAATAATGTCCACATGTCGATGAAAATTGTCCCTGCAAACGTTTTTTATTATTTAAAAAAGTCTTTGAATTATTTAAAAGAAATCTTTGAAAAAACTTATTGGTGGGATATCTTCCAAATGAGTCAAAGTACTCTGCAGGACCTTGTTTCGGGAAATAAAATGCAACCCAGTGAGTTCCGTCTTTATGTGATGGATCCGTATTAGCTATGACGCATGCGGGTTTTTTTATTTTTTGTGGTAGATGGTTGCAGGGGAAGACTCCTCTAAAAAACTTGTTTGTTACGCGATTATTTGTCAATGCAGTTGCAAGTTCGATCGTGTTCATTCTTGTTCACAGGTAAATGCTGCTTCTAAGTCAATGACCTTGGTGAGAGATGTAACATAGTTATTTATAAACTCCTTAGTTGATGTACCACGAACAAAGATTGTCTTAAATTTCGCTAGAGTTTTTATAAGGTCTTCATCCATGCGTTTTAGTTCAAGATTACCAAATTTACTTGATTGTTGTTCACTGCATTCCAAACTAGATGTTGGATATTTAAAAATTATTTCCTTTGTAAACGTTTTATTTTGTACAGTGAATCCAGCTAAAGAGACTTTTTTAAAGAAGGTAAATTCACCTCCACAAAAGTATTCCGCATTAATTAAACAACTCATTGTTACTATAGTAAAGCAATTTGTCAACTAACAGTTTGTTGCAAGTAGCCGCCTTATATAGATTTAAAAGTTGGTGTAAACATTTCGATCCTTGTCAATTTCAATGCTTCCATCGTACTCAGCATATACAATGCATGTCACACTATTTTTTAACGCATCTCTAAATTTTCCTTCAACACGTACCGTCCCTTGATTTAATAAATTGCCGCAAGTCGCGTTATATGAATTGTCTGTTGTTAAATCGAAAGCGAGAAGAAAACATCCCTTGTCAAATAATGTCTTGGATATTTGATGACCTTTATCGAAGTAATGAATACCTGTTCCTCTGAATAACGTATTGTATCCGCGTGTACTAATCGGATTTTCCTTTGAGTAGTCAAATTCGAGAGGTTGGTTTGGTATCTGTACACCATTCACGGATAAATTGAATCGGGTAATGTTGTTATGTTTAAAGTTGAAAGGGTTCTTTGTTCTTCTGCCAGTGTAAGCATCATTGTCCACCATTCCAAAAATTATTAGGTTCGGTAACTGTCCAATGACAATATTATCCAGTGAAAGTGTGAATGTGTTTGCTGGAATAGTGTAGCTTTTAACTTCAACTCGCTTGTATGGGTATATGGCATTTGAACGCTGTAGAACTGTCTCATGTGCTAATAAAATATTCGGGTTGACGGTTACGTGGTTCATGTACATTGTTGCATCTAAGATTTTTAATTGTGGTGAGTCGGTTCCGTCCTTGGATAAAATATAAAATTCTGGTTTTTCAAGCGATAAAACTACACGTAAATCGACACCGTTTAATAGCAACTTATCCTGATTAAGCAAATCAGTATGGATTTTCCCTATCAATTCAACTACATTACTTTTATTAAAAAGTTTCTGACGATCTAAATAGCCTTGATGTAATTCAGCGACGGGTTTATCGATATCTGCAATTTCCGTGTCATCTTTGTCAAGATACCAGCCGACCGACTCCAAATGGGTAGATGCAGCATCTTTGCCATAATTTAATAAATTTTCAATATAAGCGCGATAATTGTAATTGTGGTCGGTTTGAGCAATTGGTTTTCCATTCAAATATACAGTGCACTGTCGAAATATTGAGTGTAAAATGTTGTTTATTAAACCTGGTGCATCACCATCATCTGAATAAAGTTCTTCTTTTCCATCTTTTATTTTGATTAATTGTAATTTTAAACGAAGATATATGCTAGATAAATCACGGTATGTATCTCCATGACCCAAAGTTACAAACTCTAGAACGGAGGAGTTGTCGAGTGAGGCTATTGGCTTATATGCTACTTCTTCTGTTTTCAAAATATTGCTTTGAACTGGTGGTGTGGAAAAAAGATCCAGTTCCGATTTCATGCATTCTTTGTACGACATTATTTATCAAATATGTCCAGTATACGTTTACGTATCTTTCGTTTTGTTTTTAAAACTTTTGCTGTTATTCCTTTTCTTTGATTTTTAGTTTTGCAATTTCTCGTGTGTTTAGGTGTTTTTCCACGTCTCTTGCGTTTAACAGCTGGTTTTAAATGTAAAGTTGTAAACGGGTTGGGTCTTTTTATACCTGCACCGCTCATACCGTCAAACAGTTTATTTATACCTTTCTGAGCTAAATCTTGAACAGCAACTCGACCTTGTTCCTTTAAAATATCTTTAACTGACTTGTTGCTGATGTTTTTATCTTGTATTATAGCTTGTCCTGTTTTTACAGCCTGTTGTGCTAATGTTTTTAATCCTGATGTAGCTAGAGGTTTTAAGTGTCGAAATAATGCACTGAAGAAGCTACCGATTCCTCTTCCACGTTGATAAATAAGTGGACCACGATATAGTTCTCCAATATCTGACAGACCGCCGCCGCTTTGTATTAAATAATAACGTGTATAATAGGAATCCATCTCGTAATTCTATTTATACTATGCAAGAACAGCCTGTTGTGCAAATATTTATAATTTTTATTGTCTCTTAAAATGAAGCATTACATATGTAGGAATATAATTTGTTTTAAAGTCTACTAACTCCCCTTGATGATCAGTTATTTTTATAGAAATACTTTCAATAAAAGTTTTTTCAATAGGACAGTATTCTACATGCTCAAATCTTAATACAGTACCACACTCTTGAATCGGTATTATTCGTAGATATCTTACTAGCTTGTCGCCTATAGCTCTAGGTTGTATAATATCAGTGTATATATGTATTATATTTTTCTCAGGGCAATCTTTTACAGTTTCCGGTGTACTTCTTGGTAATCGCAACATCAATTCTTTAATTGTTGTATCAAGAGAATTAATTTTTTCCATTATTGACATGTGCTCTTGGCGTAAGCCCGCAGTGTCAAATGACTCTTTTATTTCTGTCAACAAGGCATCAGGATTACGTTTGTTTTCAGGTGTTTGGAGAAATACATCTGTGATGAAGTTTGACAGATTATCTATGTTTGTATTAATAGGTACTGGTGTAGATAAAAATTCGCCCGAGCTTTGTTTTTCATATGGGACCTGCAAAATTTCACTGTTTTTAGTTATTTTCCGTTGCTCGGGTGCCTTTGCTTTGAGTGAATCTTTCTTTAGTCTATTCAATATTTCAAAAATTGTATTTTTAATTTCAATAATTCGCTTATGTTTTTCTTCCTCGCTAAGTTGTTTATCGTCAAAGTGTAAATTGGCTAAAAGCAATGTCATGAGATCTTTAACATTCAAGTGTGAGGGTAGTGGTTTTTTTATTTTTATCGTAACACCCAACTCCTCTAAACGGAGTTCGAATACATCATGCTTCTTTTCACTACCTTTTTTCTCTTTATTTTCAGCTGTTTTTATGCTAGCCGTTGGATGTGTATAATTGTCTATTGTATTCTTCAAAACAGGATGTTTTCTATTCTTCCTAGGAACTTGACCAAATACATCATCAACAAAATCTTCAATTGATTCATAGTTCTTATATTTCAACACAACGTTTTCTGAAGTCTTTTTTCCTTGATATATGTGCAATATGTATTCATTTGGCTCTTGCTTATACTTTATTTCAGGGATAACTTCATTAAAGTGGTCATCTTCTAAGCGCTTCCACATTTTCGATTTAACATCATTCAAGTACATGGTATACCATGAAGGTGTAACTGCATTATAAAATGTTAATAAAAATGCTGAAAGGTTTATTTGTCCAGGTCTGTAACTAACTTGTTCAAGATTTTCTGGTGTCCATTCAAGTTTTACATTTTCATTTATTTTGATGCTAAGTATTTTAAAATCCTTTTGATGTTGCTTTCTAGTTTCCTTTAGCTGGTCATATTCACGCCTCACTCGTTTACGCACATTTCCCCCGTTGTTGGAGATTGCACGTTTTGTTATTTCAAAATTTGGTAATGCAATTTCAGTTATTCCAACACGCCAGTTTCCATGAAACTTGCATGGTTTCGCAAGCGCATTTGTAAAAGCCGATAGCGTATTTTCTGGGTAAAATTGCATAGAGTTATTACTCAAAAGGCATACATAAAAATCATTTTCTTTTATTTCCACCGGCATTGTTTACAGTCTTTCCCAAGGAATGTCAGAAGTACTTGCAGGTCTATCCTTTTTAGTCTTCAAACGCTCACTCTGTCTAGTACCGAGCTTGCGTAAAGGAAATGAAAGCATATATTGACCAGATTCTAGCGGAGAGGGTATTAATATAGACTGTTTCTGGGCTGCTTTTTGTTTTTCACTTTGTTCTAATTCGTCTATATGTTCGCTAGCTTCATCGGGACTCATAGCCGCAGGTACAGTATACTGAGTTACACCATCCTCAGCTGTGATTATTTTATAATCCTTTTCACGTGCATTAGGTGGAGCTGTTGTTCTTAGTAATTTTGGTGGTGGTCTTAGAGTTTTTGCTATTCCGCTAGCTGATAATCGTCTTTTAGCGGCTGGTGATAAAGATCTTCTTGGTGGGGTTATGTTATGTGCTTCTTCAAAGACTTCTTCTTCAGCTATGAAATCCTTTGCTGGTGGTGGTGAAGTCTGTGTTAACACATCATCTTTAAAAATAATTTTCGTTTGTGTGGTACTATCTCTTAAACTTTTTTGTTTGACATTATGTTCACGTGGCAAGTATAAATTTGTTTCTTTATCCAACGGTCGTTTGGATTTCCTATTGTGATTTAAAAAGGAAATTAGTTGGTTTCGATAGCTATACCATTTTTCCGAATCATTCATGTCTTTATTCTGCAGTATTTTATTCATTGCTCTATCAAAAATGGACTGATTTGCGGTCATTTCAATTTCATCTTTAAGCCTGTTGTAAACTTCTGGCGACAGAAGTAGCATCTTGTTAAGTCCATTATTTCTATGCATATTTTTCAATTAATGAGCCAATAACTCCTGATAGTACACTTCCTAATAAAACTGGTAAAAAACCTACTCGTTGCACTAGTATTTTACGCTGTTTAGCAACAGATCTCTTTGCGCAAATCAATTTACGCATGTCCTTTTTATACCTACACAGTGAGTTGTAGATATTTCCATGCGGCATATGATTACCTTTTAAGGTGTTGAGCGTAATTTCACAAAGAGTTTTTATAACCTCAGGGTCAGCATTTTATATGATGGACTTTCTTAGATTTGGTTTAGCCTTTTTAAGCACATATAGCATATGCTTGTTCTCCCTTAATCGTTTCATTCGTGACGCCATTCTTACCATTTAAAGAATTTTGCGGACAAAAACAGGTTACAAAGTGTTTATTAAATATATCAGTTCGAAATCTTAAGATGTCGTTAATGTCTTGAGTTAAATCAATTAGCAAATACCCGTAAGGCATTTGAGTTATCTCTTTATATATTCTCACAAGTTCTAAACTATTTTCTGGGTAAATTTGTCGGGCCAGATGTGTAAATTGACTTTTATCCCGGGGGTTTTTAAATACAACAAGATATTTACAATTGAGCGATATGTCACGACTGAATTTTCCTTGATGGAATACGTTTTGTGTCACAAGAATTACTGAGAAATTACGATGATGAGACCCCTTAGTAAAGAGTTCACAAACTTGTTTACTATATGCATTTAACATCATGTCATCTATAACAATCAATGTTGGCTCGTTTTCATGATTTACAAACTCCTCTGGTATAACATTTAAATATTCGATGTTTTGCAGTTTGATATCCGTAGGTAGTGCACCGTGTTCTGCATTACACCATATAATTTTTCTAATTTGCGGTTCTATAAATACCTGATTAGTATTAAGAAGATTTTTTATAAAGGTTGTTTTGCCGCATCCCGAAGGCCCCGCAACCATCATTGTAAATGGGTGATTAAACTTGATCATTTTTGCTTTGTATATAAACTGGTAATTCAACTGCAGGTATTTATACATTCTGCACAATGAGCAGAAGACAGATAATCAACGAACTGCATAAACCAGTGCGAAAAAATTTTAAACGTCGACATGTCACTACCAAAGGTATAGATGATTTGTGGCAGGCAGACCTGGTCGAGATGGGTTCTTACTCATCAGAAAATCAGGGGTTTCGTTTTCTTCTCACTGTAATTGATACCTTTTCAAAGTATGCATGGACACTGCCTTTAAAATCTAAAAAGGCATCAGAAGTTGTAAAAGCATTGCAGTCGATTTTTAATACAGGACGGATTCCAAGAAATTTACAAACCGATGATGGAAAAGAGTTTTTTAATAAACCGTTTCGTCAACTGATGAAAGATTACGAAATAAACCATTATTCCAGCTACAGTACTCTGAAAGCCTCAATTGTAGAAAGATTTAACAGAACATTAAAAAATATAATGTGGAAAGAATTCAGCATGAATGGCAATTATCACTGGATTAGCATGTTGACCAAGCTGACAGATGACTACAATACAACAAAACATCGTACGATTAAGATGAGACCAGTAGATGTTCGACCGCGTAACGAAAAACGTTTATTATCTGTGTATAATTACCCCAAAATAAAATCAAAGTCTAAATACAAAGCAGGTGATTTTGTTCGTATAAGTAGACATAAACATGTATTCGAAAAAGGTTATACACCTAATTGGTCCACAGAGATCTTTAAAATAAAAGAAGTTAAATCTGTTTACCCAATAACATATATTCTGGAAGATTACCAGGGAAATATAATTCAAGGCAGATTTTATGAACCAGAAATAGCTCTTGTGAAAAACCCTGATGTCTATTTAGTAGAAAAGGTTATAAAAAGACGCGGTAATCAGGTTCTAGTGAAGTGGCTTGGTTTTCCATCAAAACACAATACTTGGATTAATATAAAAGACGTGATATAAAACCTGTTACACTCATTCAAAATGTTAAACTTGAAACAAGAATACGATCGTTTGAAAACATTCGATAATCTTGCAATAGACTTAGATACAGCAGACCAGCTAGCGAAAAGTGGATTTTTTTACACAAACATCAAAGACCGTGTTCAATGTTACTTTTGTTCTCTGCAGATAAATGCTATGAGTTGCGCATCGGATGTAGATTTTGATCATAGACATCGTTCACCACACTGTATCTATGCTAATAGAATAGACGAATGCGGACGATTCAAAGATCAGCTAGCACCACTTACAGAACAACCTAAATCAAAGATCATACTTTGTACAATCAACACTTTGAAATTTTTAGCCGGTATTTTATTCGTTCTAGCAATTCATTATTATTTCCATGAGCAGATATGAGAAAGAAAATAAGTTTCAATGAAGACCCACAAGTTAAATATATGGTAGTATGGAGTTTCGCATACAGACAAAGTAGGAAAGGATCATGGGAGCAGTATGCAGTAGATACATTTAGGTTTAAAAACAGAATTTCACAACTGAGTGTAATAAATCCAGTTTTAGAAAATAAAATAAAAATGTTCAAATAACATATTGTTTTTTAATAGCATCTATCTCTAGTCATTTTCAGGTTTTCAGTTTTACTTTCAATGCAACCTGTAGAATTTCTTAACCTACACCCCCATAGCCATGATGTACCCATCCTCAAGTTCGAGCTATCCGGTTCTCATCATTCGCCCCCGCCGTTGCCCCGCCTCCGCCGTCGCCTAAGAATTTCTCATTGGCATCGAAAGTATCACTTTTACTTTCATCCACAGTGTCTTCCTGGGAGTAAGGGGCACATGCACAGGCATTCATCTAGTTATGTGATAAATCCACGGGTCGTTCATGTGTTTCCTTTGCCGAGGTACACTTTTCCACAGTGTCTGTCTGTTCAGGTAATAACAACAACAACAACAACCATGCAATAGTCGCACTGCAGCACATCCGTTGTTTTGTTTTTCCTTTTATGCCGATAGATTTTGCCGCTCAAATTTCTACCGCTGCAGTTTTTGTTTTTGTTTCCGAAGCCACTGACCCAGTCCCGGACCTGCTCTGCAGAGACTAGGGCGCACGTACGAGTCTGAGTAAATACCTTCCGTCGCAGACCGGGCAAAAGCTACCGCCGCCGCCGCCTGTAGCTTCCGCCCAACCTGCCAAGCCACCGACCCCTGCCAAGTCCCAAACCACTTTCCCTCACCGAGCAGTCCGCCAAGTCACAAGCCACACTTTCCCTGACCGAGTCCACCGCCAAGCCCCAAAGTCACTCGTACATGACCATGTGACGTCACAAACCAATTGGCACAGCGAAGAAAATCCAAGATGGCGAAAAAGGTGAATCTAGGGGTTATATGTAAAACCTCATGTTAAATTGCGCTAGAACCGGCATAGCATATCTACTATCAGCCCCCACCGGGTCCCCAGCCGAGTCCCCAGCCCAGCCCAGCCCGTCCCCACCGAGTCCCTAGCCGAGCCCGGCCCCACCGAGTCCCTAGCCGAGCCCGGCCCCACCGAGTCCCAAGCCACCGACCGACCCTGACCCAGGTCCCGCCCAAGCAAACCAGTCCCACGGTCGTAGACCCCGTGACCTAGATCCATGGCCACCAACAGGTGATTGATTGATGGCCTTGACCCAGATTCGATGGGCGGTGACCTTGACCTGGTTCCCAGGCTCAACCGACGCATTACCTACTAGCTTACCTCGAAAATAGGAAAAGGATATATTTTCTGTTAAGCGTCTTCGATTAACTAAAAGCTCTTATCCTCTCGATGAATCGGTGAAAAAAATATGAGGTCTATGAAAGGTCTCACAAAAGCTCAGGCGGCTAAACTCTGCTAGCCACCAGTCCAAATGGTGTATTATTACCGCACAAAATATGACCAGATTTTGTCAAAGTCGCCTCCACCCACGTTAAATAACAAAAACTACACATGTCGTTTCTTCATTCGCGTTTCGAAAAATCGAACATTCTTTTGTTAGCTGTAAACATATCTACGATTTGCACTATCAGCCCGAAGTTACTCTTGTATAACATCATCGTGGTTGATACGAGTATTTTAAGCTGGAGAGACCAGACAATCTGTCAAAAAACTCCGCTGCCAATATGTAACTGCAGCTCGAACGAACTAAAAGTTTCGAAAATAGAGGGAAGCAGCGTGAACACTTTCTTCGTCCCTTAGCGTACTTTGCATATGATAAGCCAGCCCAACTAGATCTTTAGGCACAAGATCCTTCTCAGTCTCGTAGACACAAGATCCTGCTCAGTCGTAGACACAAGATCCTTCTCAGAACACATGTTTATGTCCTTCATCATAAATCTGGGCGGAGGTAAGTCAGAGCCTGTTAGGAACTTCAAAAAACGACCTGGAAACTGTTTGCAAGATACAGAGATCGGCCGGCTTCGTAAGATTCTCTAAAAGTAACTTTGCCAGCGAGACGGTTCGTGGATAGTCTTCTGAGGAAGCTCAGGAGCTTCCACGGTCCCTGCGCAGGCGTAAACTTATTTCATTACCATTAAGGGAGAGATGCGCTACACAGCTCCCCATATAATATGGAAGGTGTTAAAACATTATGTCAGCCTAACCTACACCATTCCAGGAGGAGGATCAGAGTGATCTTTATTCCGAAGATAGGAATACGCAAGTATGCAAATTGTACACACGGATAAAATCTCTAAAAATATCGCCTACCTAATTTTGGCAGTGTTCATTGAAATCTTCAAAGGCGAGCTGGCCTCTGTAACTTAGGAGGAAGGCGCCCGAATATTGTCAAAGAGTTATGCGGGCAGATTCCAATAAGCGGCATGATCCATCATGTTTCCTTATTTCTTATCTTCTTTCCAGAAATTCTCTATGCCTTCTCCTGCCATTACCATTGCCTGTTGTGGTGGTATTGGATTGGTGCCAGTGGAATAAAACCGCGTTTTCTCTCACTCTTCTTGTTACTATTTCTTTTACAGAGCTTGATTTCTAGTTTTTCAGATAAAAAACCAGCTTTTCATTTAGCAGGGCAAAGACAAGACTGAAAGACTTTTTACAAGAATTTTTGCAAGACTTCTAGCAAGACTTTTTCGAAGGCTTTTTGCTTATCACTGAAAGACTTTAGGCATTAAAGCTGGTGACATATCCAAGCGTACATGCGTTGCATTCGTTGACAGATAATGTAGAAGTGTGTGAATTCAAATACGACCTGACGGAATATTCCGTGAACGGAATGCATGCCATGCAAAGGTAGGTCTACTTTCAACTTTTTCTGCTTTGCGGCATTCGACATAGCACACACAAGCATGTACTCGTTACTTAGATTTTCGATCTATGTGTGAAAGCCGGGACGGAAAACAACCATGCAATTATGTGTCAGAGGAGATTCTCCGCATATCACGGAAACTCTGAATGCAATGCATGTACGCTTGTTTATGTCACCAGCTTTAGTGATAAGCAAAAAGTCTTGCTATCTTGATCTTGTTTTGTTTTGTCCTGTCTTGTCTTGTTCTTGCTTTGGTCTTGCTAAATGTACAATAAAAGGAAGAACTGCAAGAAAAGCCTTGCTCATCACTACTCCTGGCACTTGTTCATAAGTGCGATAAAAAAATAGTTCCCATCAGATGCAATCCTGTCTCGGTAAACTGTTATTCGACGGGGTTGTCACCTTTAACTCACCATACCTATACATCTAATGTCCCTTACACTATCTAGAAGTTTTAAATAAATTAATTCAACTACCGAATAGTCATTACTGAAACGTTAATAATAAATAAATTAATTAAAAGAAATTGCAATAAAAACTTTGACAGAGGAAATGGGTGGAATCGAATTAATGGACTCCTGTCATAACGAAGTCATATAATTTGTATAATTAATGAGACCATCCATTTAAACGCTGGTTTTATAGAATGATCTAAACACTGCAAGCAGAAAGTTGCAACCACGAAAACGTATGTTTACCTGATGTGCATTTTAATGCTCCAAATCAAGTGTTTATTTTGGTCGGAATAACTGCTTCCACAGTCTGTGCACACCTTAGAGATTAAGTTTATTTATAGTCATCTCAGACAACTTGAACATCTTAAGAGGTATCCTAAAGCTGTTATAACCCATGTAATGGGGGGTGGGTAATGGCATTACATAACACCAAAGGTGCTGATGCTGGCATCGGCCATGATATAATACCTTAATTCCGCTTATAGACAGCATCAGATATATGTGCTTGTTGTTATCTCGTCTTTATGAAAGCGTTTCAGAATTCATGTCGTGCTTAAATAATAAATAAAATATAAAAGAAATATGAAACAGGTGAATTCCCTAAAAGAGAGGAGAAGAGTACGAACGAAACTCGGCCTTGACATTGTCATGGCTGGAAAGTTGCGTTAGTCTTGTTGAACTTTTGAAATTTCTAGATAAGACAGCGAGTCATCACCTTTCATTTGCCTTTCGGTTGTGGACGGTATCCTAACCCACCAGACCATAATATAAAGTATTCAAGAGCTGCGGTGGCTCCTCGCTCAAAACTAATTATCATAAAACTTTTCTCACGCAGGTTGAATGGCGTTTAATGATCGTCAGAGCCGCGGCGGCAACAACCGTCGGATTAATGAACCCCAGGAAAATAGACGAACTCAACCTTTCCTCTCCTTCCGCCCTTTTGCCCAGGTGAAACTGCATGGGGTTCGTGAATACATCATGATTACAGGTTTCTGGAAATTGGACTGCATTAAAGTGGACACATATTCTGCAAGGAGTTAAAGCTCCCTTTTTTCTGCTGCTTTTTTATCACGGAGCAAAGTTCATTTTACTGAAGATAAGGGACCAAGGGTTTGCATGTTCTTAATTCGATAGCGTTTGCGTTAGAACAGTTTCGAATTTGCATATCTTAAATGCGACATTGATTTATTGCTAGAAAGGAGTTCTTTTTCTGGGTTTAAACTGATTTCGTTTTTGCCTCGGAGTCACCGAGATGAGATGTAACTCTAATCCAATTATAATCGTATTATATGAAAAGAAGAACACGGTTGATGTTGCTCAACTAGGTTTGGTCTAGTGATCGTAATATAGAAGAACAATGGCTTTGCGCATCGTTAACCCTTTGACACGGACGGAATTTTTTGTTGGCTACAAGTAAAAAATAATTGTGTAGATTTTTGACATACATATGCACATATAAACACAGGCGTAGCTACTAACATGGAAGCTAGGGACCTTATTCTCCCAAAGCTTGTCTAAAGGTGCGAATACACTTGAAAACAAATTTGCGCAAGCTATTTTCAGAAAAAATTGTCCAAAATTGACTGTGTACATTTGCAAATTTGATTTCTAAAAAAAACTTGCGCAAATTTGTTTTCAAGTTTATTCGCACCTTAAAAACAAAAACTTTTTTAATGAAGTCAGAAAAATAAATCTTATTTTGCTTATAAATTATATAACGATTTCCAATTTTAAAGGACCCTGCAGTGTTTTTAGAAATCGAGCCAGTTGAAGCCTCTTCTTTATGTTGTTTCAATATTTTGCTAGTCCTCTCCAGTTTGTTATAGGAAGTTGTGGTATATCTTCTAGTGATTCTCAACCTTTTTTTTGTTTTTTTACACGAAGCACCCCCAAAAATCATCAAGATTCAAAGTTATCCCCAAAAATCATTCATTCAAATGTTCGAACAAAAGTTTCATATTTCTCATCGGAAAACCATAAGTAGTGTCCAAGTTCGCTCCTCCGTAACTCCTTACATCCAATATACTCCACGCCCAATATTAACTAGAAAATGGTCCATTTGGTTATGCTGTCTGCCATGTAAATATGTACGTACATATGTCATTTTCTGTCTTTATGTCTGTTCTGCCATTAACTATACCCGTAGTATATTGAGGCAATCGCCTGCTATTTGATTGCCAAAATCAAGTAGTCTTTGTCAATAGGACAGTAGTCTTTAAAATAGGACAAACGGAAAATGCGGGATGATGTTGGCATCTAATCACTCTTTGTGATAAAATATTGAATCGATCTTGTCGTTTAAGTTCCATTGCATGAAAACAGAATTAATTTTATTTATTCACGAACAAGCTTTTCATAAAATACTATAAGAACTTAAATATGTTTTTTCATGACATCATGTGTCTGTTTACGTTCTACCAACAATCAAATCATGCATAAACATGTGACCTTAATACCTTTAAAATGAATAACAATCATCTCAAATTTACATAGAAAAGAAAAATTGCAAATATGTATACCTAAGGATTATGTTTCTTCCCTATACTCTAATGAGCTAATAATCAAAAAGGACTTAGTGCTTGACATAGGAACTGAAATCCTCCAAAGTGCACTCTACTCAACCTTTCTATCGGCAAGACAAGTGTTGCTCCCAACCAAGTCTCAATCAATAGAGACCCGAGTTGCTGACGAAACAAATTCACGACATAAAGGAAGAATCCTTTAACCAATGCCACAAGGAACAGACGCTGATGCCAGAGCAAGTCACTGACAAGCAATCTGCGATATGACAGGTTTTCCTTCCGCTTGTTTCTGCTCCTGATGTAACTGAAACTGATGTCAGCATGAATTTTCGCGATAACTGTGTACCCAATATGGGATGCTGGCGGCAGCTGATGGCGACGGAAAGTGGACCCAGCACTACCACTACTCCCTTAAGCATTTTATGGCTGGGTAGAAAAATAAAAGCTGCACGAATAAATTCAAAACCCATTGTCCTGCTCCTTTATCTTTTTTGGTTGCGTTGCAGCTATAGAGAAAAACCGGAACAGGGAAAATAGTTCTTAACTCTTTGCCATCCCACGCCCCGCTTCCTTCCACACCATTTCAAGTGTCACTGGGGACACTTGAGCAAAAATAAAAATGCTCGACTCCTTTTCTTTGTAAGAGGACCATGTTCTGAGGTGTCAGGTGGTTTGCTAAAAGCTCTTTCAATTAATTTCCTGCCCTCAGGGTGTGGGCGACTCTTTGGGGCTTACAGAGTGACGAGCCATGGCGGTGTTTTTTGCTCGTTTTTCGTTCTTGTATTAAATTGAGCTGAAATTTTTCTTAATTCTTTAGATCCTTTAATTAAATTTGCTAAAAGACCCAAAATAAATTACGAAAAAAGCCCCCCGACACATAAACAGTTTTTGAAAATTGCGAGAGCGAATTAAATTTGGACATAAGACCAGACAGGAGAATTTATACATGACTTGTTGAGGCATGGCTTAAAGTGGATCTGGGTGGATGAATTGTGCATATAATGTTGTGGTTATAACAAATAATGTGATATGGATAAAATTGTGAAGTACAACCGCAGAGGAGATCCAAAGTTACCTTTTTGACTTTTTGGAAGACGTTGAAAATTTTTTGTGAACAGATGCGCTTTGTTTTTAGGCATTGTGTTACTTCTTTAGTGGCTTTATTTAGCTTGACTTCGTATATTGGTTGGTGTGTTTCTTTCGTTCAAATCTTGCCCCAGCTTTTTCAAGTACTTCTACTTAACCGATTCTTATGAAACTTTGCACACACATTAAGTTTCCGTGACAATGCAATCTGACAATTTTGTAAAAAAACAAGAAGGCGCTTCAAAAATCGGCATCAGGCTCCCAAAAGACGCTTCTGTGGCCAAAATTTGAAAATTCAAAATGGTGGCGCCAATATGGCGGATGAATTTTGCAAATGTGTTCTGAAACCATTGAAATGGTCTGTACTAATCAGTTCACCAGAGTTAGATACGTGCCGAGGACTGTGTGGCATTAGGGTTGATACAAATGTTAGGTCGTTAGCGTTTCAGCCTCAAGTCTGGGCATACCGTGTTGTATAAGAGCCTTGTCTCTCTACATGGACCTCTGGGGGTCAACTGTTATTTTTCCAATACTCGAACTTGAAAAAAATAATTAAAAAAATTAAAACTAAAATACAGCGAAAAGGGAATCTAGAAAAAGCGAGGAAAGAGTATAGAGCAAAATACACTAAAATGAGTGAAGACGACAGGCATGCTGAACTGCAAAATATACGGGAATATACGGGAACAGCTAGCCTAATCAACTCCTGACCAACGCGAAGCGAGGTTATCATACAATTTCCATACAATTTCTAGCAAATATTAATTATGGAACGTCTGAGAGAAGGATGTTGCGAATAATTTTTCCATGGGCCTCCATTGTTCATAACATGCAACTTAGTACTGTTGACCATGCTGTAGTGTATTTGGATTCCAAACTGTTTGAGGAAGGTCAAGCGTATGAATGGGCTATATATTGAGAAGCTTGATTGTCAGAAATTAAGAGGTAAGAAACCGTGCAATAAAGCAATGAAAGAGTTGGAAAGGATGACGAGGTTGCATAATGTTCGAGCTTCGAGCCAAAGATCAAACTAAAAACTAGAAAATGAAAACATAGGTAAACATTTTTTTAAGTTGAATGGTTTTATTTGAAATCATAAGTTGTACCAAACCTAGAAAGTAATTAGAACACAAACATAGAACTTCTTGAGATTCTGACGTCTGGTAAGAAATCGTGCCATAGTAGCAGTGCTGTTTTCTCATATCGTATCAAGGACGTAGGCAGCATATTGCGCTGGGTGGGGGGGGGGGTTAATCCCAGAAACCCCTCCTTCCTCCCCCTATACTTTTTTATACATAGTCATCCAGATATTTTTCCTTTCTTCCGCTTCAAAATCTACTACGAATGCTACTGCGTATGGAAAATCGACTTTTGACAAACCTAATCTCTTTTGGTTTGGGTTATGCATCCTTGTCGCCAAACGTTTCATTTAAGAAAAATTATTACCACTTATGTATGGGTCATTCCAGCCATAATCGGCCGGAAAATGCACGACCGCCCAGAAAATTAGTAAAAACATTTTTTTCATGTTTCTCGCGA
Source organism: Thereva unica (assembly GCA_949987705.1). Taxonomy (NCBI): domain Eukaryota; kingdom Metazoa; phylum Arthropoda; class Insecta; order Diptera; family Therevidae; genus Thereva; species Thereva unica. Next base: position 178,630,315 of record OX465281.1, on the reverse strand, counting down.
TAAAAAAACATGAAAAACGTGTTTACTTTTTTTTGCAACATCTATTGTTTATTAATTGAATAATTAAGTTTTTCGAGAAAATAGGCACTATTTATAAACAATTGAACAAAACAGTGGGTATTTATCATAGAAAAAATGTGTAAAATAGCGGTTTTGTAGCCTGATATTTACCCTTTCAGAAAATTGTCATACTATAATGTTTGACCTTGAACTTTGCTCAATGACAGCAAAAACAACAAAAAAATCGGAAAATTTTCAAACATTAATTTCTCAAATACACCATCTTCGATTTGGCTGAAATTTTAACACAAAGTTCTTGAGTTTGCGAACTATCATCGTACAAATTTTCAGCGTGGGTTATTGAAACTATTTTAACATTACTGACTTTTTAAATCAAAATTTTGTTTTTTTGGATGACTCTTTTTATTCATTTTGCACAACATTAAAAACTCAAACTCAAACATGTTTGACACATGATTTCTATAGGAAAAAACCTGTTCTTTCACATAAACTTGCAATTAAACTCACATTTTTTGTCTATTAGCGAGAAAAATGATGTTAGTGTTAGTAATGGAGATCAAAAATGTTTACATCCAAAAAAACAAAATTTTGATTTAAAAAGTCAGTATGTTAAAATAGTTTCAATAACCCACGCTGAAAATTTGTACGATGATAGTTCGCAAACTCAAGAACTTTGTGTTAAAATTTCAGCCAAATCGAAGATGGTGTATTTGAGAAATTAATGTTTGAAAATTTTCCGATTTTTTTGTTGTTTTTGCTGTCATTGAGCAAAGTTCAAGGTCAAACATTATAGTATGACAATTTTCTGAAAGGGTAAATATCAGGCTACAAAACCGCTATTTTACACATTTTTTCTATGATAAATACCCACTGTTTTGTTCAATTGTTTATAAATAGTGCCTATTTTCTCGAAAAACTTAATTATTCAATTAATAAACAATAGATGTTGCAAAAAAAAAGTAAACACGTTTTTCATGTTTTTTTATCGCGAGAAACATGAAAAAAATGTTTTTACTAATTTTCTGGGCGGTCGTGCATTTTCCGGCCGATTATGGCTGGAATGACCCGTATTACAAAAATTATTTGCCTAAAATATATACGAAGTTTATATGGATAAATTACAACAATTATGTTATTATTTTATTTTTTAAGTTATTTGATTCGGGGGGGTTTGAACCCCAAAACCCAGAACCCAGAACATTCTTTAAAATTCTCATTACTAAGAAAAAAATTGATAATTACCCTAATACCATGCAATACGAGAACCCCTGCAATACGAATTCGAAAAGATTTGCAAAATGTTGGCATCGTTCGTCTTCAAATCTTTCTCGCCCCCTGTCTCTCAGCCAGACGTACACAATTTTCGGCATTAATGCTTCTAAAGTGGCTCATAACTTCTCGCTCTCTATTATCAGAGAGGCTATCTTGAAACATATTAACGAACTCCCACAGGATCTTTCGTCCGGCCCTGACGGTATTATGCCTGCTGCTCTTAAATCCTGTGTAGGGGCCTTTCTGTGTCTAAAAACTAAACTAATTCGAAAAATCCCTTAATACAAATTGCTTCCCAACTTTATGGAAGAATTATTTTATAATCCCTGTTCCTAAAAAGCGATCCACGTATTATCGACCGATTACGAAATTACCAAAACTCCTTGAATTAATTATTTATTCTGAGACCGCTTCTATCTGTAAGAGACTTACCTCAACAAATCAACATGGCTTTTTTACATCATTACCAATCTACTTGAGTTCTTTCTTTACACTGTTCGGAGCTTTGCACTGGTTACCTAACCGATTGTTTTAATACTGACTTTAGTAAGGCTTTTGGCAAGTTCTTTTACTCGATTATAGCTCTCAAACGAAAAAAATAGGCTTCCCGCATGCCCTTGAACCTACCAAGCTCTATTCCGTGGAGTCAAATCCAGAAACATTTACTACGTTTCCATGCCAGCTTGAGTACTCGAAGGCTTGAAAATCTCAAGAACTCGAGCGCGTATATGCTCTGCCTACTTGAAGCGGCATATTAGCTTGAAATGAGCTTGAGTTCTTTAGCTGTCATTTGAAGTTACTATTATATTTCTTCCTTTTATCGTGCTTTTATTTCTTCATTAATATTTTTGCCTCCTCATATTCCCACAAATTACCTTTAGACACATTTACAAGTCTAAATTTCGCACTTTCGAGTACTCAAGCTTTCAAGCTCGGTTTACATGACAAGCACTCGAGCCGATCACAAAAATCTTTTTTATCGACTCCAGTCGAGCTGCTTGCGTTTACATTTGTACTTGAAGTACGCTTCAAGTAAGCTTCAAGCTGTCATGGAAACGCACTAATTGAGCTGTCCTCTGGCGTCCCACAAGGTAGTCATCTAGGTCCTCTGCTTTTTATCTCATCAATCGATGACATCATCACCTTACTAAAGCACGAACAAGAAGAACCGCAAAAAACATCTGCAGGAAGAAGAAAAGGCAATTCCTCAACAATTACATCCTGAGAACAGAGGAAAACTTTGTCCAAAACAAAACGCGGGAAGCAAACAGGAAAGTAAACTTCTTCAAGAAAGGCTTAAACCTCCTCCGGTATATGTGAACAAAAGAAAGCACTATAGTCACAGGCAGCGAAGATGTAAAGAAAACATGGAAGGAGCTGCTGAACGCAAATGAGAGCATCAAACATGTGCCAGAACCCCGTCTACAATAACGATGACACCAAATGTATCCACCCTGGCAGAAGTACAAAGTGTCATACGATCCTTAAAAAACAACAACTCTCCAGGAATAGATAACAACCCAGCAGAGTTGATCAAAGAAGGAGGCGAATCGCTTTCAGCAGCTATACATGAATTACTATACTGCATATGGAGGAACGAAAAAATGCCTGAAGATTGGGAGCAAAGCATTATCTGCCCAATACACAAGAAAGGAGATAAATTCAACTATGGAAACTATAGAGGCATATGCCTTTTAAGCACAATATATTAAATAATGACAAATATAATTAAGGCTAGATTGGAACCTTATGCAGGAGCCGCAATAAGTGAATATCAAGCTGGACTCAGAAGACATAGGTCAACAATGGATCAACTTTTTACAATAAGGCAAATCCTCCGAAAATGCTGGGAATACAACATCGACGGGTATCAACTTTACATCGACTTTAAACAAGCATACGACAGCATCGACAGCGAGCAAATGTATGCAACAATGCTAGACCTAAACATCCCCCTAAAGATAATAAAATTAACAAAAATGATAATGGAAAACTCAAGGTGTGCAGTCAGAATCCAAGGAAAATTGACGCAGTCCTTCCCAGTCAAGCAAGGCTTAAAGCAGGGCAATGGGCTGGCACCCATGCTATTTAATCTCTGCCTAGAAGGAGTAATTCGCAAGGTTAACATTGATGCGAACGCAGCCCTGCTTAACAAATCGAAACAGTTGCCAGGATATGCCGACGATATAAACTGCTTTGCAAGATCACTGTCATATCTTAGAGAAACATTCACAGAATTAAAAGATGGAGCAAAACATATAGGGCTGGGAAAAAATGCAGAGAAGAGCTAGATTCTAATTCAGTCAAGGGTGGAAAGAAGAATGGGGGAATATAACTTTGGACGGGTTAACCAATTTAACTACCTGGGGTCCACAGTCAGCGAAGACAACGATGAAACGATAGACGTTCAACGAAGAATAAACGCCGAGAACAGAACATACTGCTCACTACTGCCAGTAATGAAATCCAGAGACATCCACAGAAAAACCAAAACAAGAATCTACAAAACCATCATACGTACAGTAGCTACGTATGGATGTGAAGCATGGAGTATCTCCCAGAAATCCGCAGACAAGATGGATATATTTGAGAGGAAGGTTCTCCGAAGGATATACGGCCCAATCAATGAAGACAATGCATGGAGAATACGCTACAATCACGACTTGTACAACTTACACAAATAATGTAAACTTTCGAACCATGCCAAGCTACTACGTTTATGTTGGGCCGGTTATGTCCAAAGAATGGATGACTCAAGGATACCAAAAAAGTCTTAATCTACTACCAGATAGCTAAAGACCAGTTGGCAAACCACGGTTAAGGTGGGAAGATAATGTTAAGGCCGATGCAGCAAAACTGCTCAACACAAGAAACTGGAGACAAGCTGCAGAGCAGAAAGACGTCTGGAGGAAGAAGCTGATGGAGGCCAAGGCTCGAATTGGGCTGTAGAGCCATCGAAAAAGAAGTAAAGCACTGTAGTATCCTTATGTACGCTGATGACATCAAACTGTACCGTTTCATAAAGAGTATCGAGGACTGCAAACTTTGGCAAATTGACCTTTACATCTTCTATTCTTGGTGTTTTAATAACAATCTGATCCTTAATATAAGCAAGTGCGAGCCAGCGCCCTCATCACTAAGCTCTTGTACATATGTTTAGTCAGGCCTCGAATACGCCCTTCAGGTGTGGTCTCCTCACTACTTCTCCCAAATTGGAATAGTCGCATCGCACAGTGGTTCAGCCCATAGGTCATAATTCCGAAAAATGTGTACTCGAAAAAATCAATCAAGTTGGTAAATATCAATAGTCCGATGGATAAGCTACCCTCAGGTATAAATATTTCAGCCCTTTTAGTTTATTATCATTTATTTCTCGAGCTCTGAAGTGAACGCATCTGCATTGTTCTAATTCACTATTTTCAGTGACTCACTTTTTTGGTATTTGCCGAAAACAATTCTCGGAATACAGGTGTTTGTGTTGTGTTTTTGTGACATGGAAATCAAAGAACTAGGTATGTACTTTGTATCTGATTATATTTTATATAAATATTGCAAGTATTGTTTATAATATTTGGGTGCTACGCGCGGTACATAGATTTTAAAAAATCTTGACTCTCTTACTGATTTGACATAGGCATACAAACAATCGCAAGGTTAAGCAACTATTCGCACTACATACAAAGTAACGTAATAATTGTATATTTTCTAAATATTATAACTTCATCTGCCCTTAGCTGCCCCCAGCTGAGTTACAGAGCCCGACTGTGATTCAGGATTTTTTTTGTTTTTAGCCTTTTGAGGAGCTCCCTGGCCTCCTTAGAGGCAAGGGGGTATTTTTTACTAATAGTAGGTACCGTTACGAAAATTTTGCGGGGTCTTGGAGCCTCCTACGACCTGTTTTGGGGCCGTGGGAGGCAAAATAGAGGTAAATTTTAGTGCATTTTTAGTGCATTTAATGATGCATGTACTAATCGATGTAATTAGAGCCCCAGGTGAGGTGCAATGACTTTTTTTTGATTGATTATGAATTATTACAATGTGATTAACTAGTTTTATAATTTAGACATGGGTGGCGTGCATAGGGTGCATATGGGAGGGGGGCAAACTTTGAGGACCCTTTTTGACCCCCTTAGAGGGAAATGCGGATTTTTATATTATTTTTGCGTAATTGTACGATTAATTACGAAGATTTTCCGGGGTCTCCGAGCGACTGTGCTACTATTGATTCAGGAATATCCCTGGCACAATCTACCGGCTTCAGTCCACAAAGTCCTCATACATGGATCTGAAGTTATTAAACACGCGATATTGCCAATCGGGGAACTCTCCGAAGAAGCAGCTGAATCTAATAATAAAATCCTCAAGGAATGCCGCCGAGATCATACTCGAAAAATGTCACGGGAACTCACAAACATGGATTTAATAAATAGGCTTTTGATCAATTCGGACCCCTGCATCACAAATCTTCGGAAGCTTCCCCGAAAGAAAAAGTCTCTTTTTTCAAGTCAAGTGTTAGATTTATGTATAGTTTAGTTATATTTCACTTAATTTTGTTTCGTCTTTAGTTTTAAGCTGTTCAGAGTACGTACATAATTTGAATCTTAATTAACACGTGTGTTACTATGTTTTTGTGGACATTGAAATCCAATAGGTTTTTTATTTATTTAATACATTGTTTATATTTTGCACATACTATATTATGTTAATTTTATTCGAAAATTTTAATTAAAGAATCGCAAATAAATGTTTTGATATGAGACAGCACATTTGAGTTTTTTTTATACAACTGTTAAGTTCAAAACTGAAATATATATACAACAATATAATGAAAAATAAAAAAATAAATAAATTGTATCATAATTTATAATTTTAGGTAATTTTTGGTCATAAATTGGTGGTTAAATAAGGATTAAGTAATTATGACCGCCCTTGCTTGGGAGCTGAACCACTGTGCATCGGTTCAAAGGAGGTTTGTCAGATTCGCACTCAGCCGCCTCCCTATTCTTCCGTCTTACGAGAACAGGCTTAAATTAATCAACTTAAGCTCTCTCCATAAGCGTGGCGAGGTTGCTGACGTTATTTTCGTTCATTGGGTTCTGAGATGGTCTCAGGTTTCTTGCAAAGCCGTGCATCTTTAATAGCGAATAATTATTACTTCAGGGTTGAATCTCTGTTGTACACTAACTGCTCTAACACTAGTTACCGCAAGCTTTAACCTGTTAATTGCATATTTATTAATGCCAATAAAAATATTAGCAAGTGAAGTTGCTTTTAAAAAACCTCTTTTTGATGCGGCGTAACGCCTTCTTTGATTTTGCAAGGTTCTCTTTTATTTGTTTTTGTTTCTTGTATAAGCTTTTATGTGTGTATGTTCCATCTGAGCCACAGAGCAGCGGTAAATGTTTCTTAGATCAGCTGAAAAGTGCGCCTTCTGTACTAGAAGGGTTACTCTATTAATATTTTTATGTTTCTTAATTATCTTGGAGGGACTACACGCTCGCTTCGATCTTTTATTCTAAACCGTATTCGAAGTGGATGTGGCGGAATTAATAATATAAAAATTACAATGGAAAATACTTGCAACAATTAACCTTCTATATGTAAACCACCAAATTCCAAGAGATGAAAAATCCATATAGCAATATATATTCATTAACGCTACTCTTAGACACTTGTGCGATTTCTCACTGTCGGTACGAATTAGTCTCGAAAATGTTTTTATTAGTAGATCTGTCGTCTGTTCCCGAGAAGAGATATGTGTAAGCTTAAGATAATTTCCCTATTGTCCTTTTCTTTTCTCTAGGGATATCTTATAAAGTGACAGTGGTTCATGGTTCACGCTTGTAATGTTGTGTTTTATATCAACAATGGTTAATAAGAAAAACTAGTTGGGATGTGGGTTTGACCCCTTCGGTCCACACGATTAACTTCCCAGTATGATGAACGAAGATGGAATAATACTGACTTCTTACAAAATAGTTATTCGTTTAGCACTAGTGGGAAATTGGCTAGTACCAGAACTGATGACAAAGCAATCCCGAGAGAAGCTAGTTCAAATAACTATAATAGTAGTAAATCCACAAGATTTTTCTAGAGAATTTGTTTTTCCTGAACGTTAGTAAACTAACATTTCCTCCGTTTTTCATTCGCTGCACTAAAGCGGGTGTTCAAATTCGTATTGAGCATGCTGAAGCGCCGTTGACAAACTGAGAAGCGAATGACTTCATTTGGAAATTCCAAAGCTTTCCGGAGATATTAGCAAAACTGTAACTGTTAAGTACTTGTCAGACTTGACCAAAAAGAACAAATTTTGCGGTAACTACTAGAAATCCCGGGATGAACCACAATTTTCTGAAACTGTATCACGCGTAGAAAACAATTCCCCGCCAAAAAGTGCTAATCCAAGGTTTGAAAAATTCGCTCTGTTTGCAAAGGGTAACGAAATTTTTGCACGATTTTGAAAGGTTGTCGGATTTTGACAAGTGATGTTTTGTTCGAAGGCTATCGCTGTGCAGAACCCAAAAAAGATCACTTCGTTTAGAACGGGTCTCATTCCATCGAGTTTATTAGATATTAGCAAAACTTTTCAATTTAAGGTCTTTCTGACAACTAGCCGAAGTTTTTCTATTTAATCAAAAAAGGCCTGACCGAATATTATGAAATTTTTTCCAGAGCATTTCTTCGTTAATATTCTTTTTTCGGCACCTCAATGAAGTCGATATAGTTTTTAGTTTGGCGGTATCGTGCAGGTACAAAAATCATAAACGTCGTTTAAACAAAAAAACGGTTTGGCCGAATTTTATGAAAATCTTTTCAGATCATATTTTGGTTAATACTCTTCGAACGGCACGTCAACTAAGTCGATATCTTTTATAGTTCCCGCGATATCGTGCAGGTACAAAAATCACTTATGTCTTTTAAACCAAAAACCGCTCGACCGAATATTATAAAAATCTTCAGACTATATTGTCGCTAATACGCTTCGAAAAGCATAGAAAGCAATAGAATACAATAGTCTATGCTCTTTCTTTTAATATAAATAGCACATGGTTAAAATTTCATCCATCTTCAGCAATCAGTATCAGCAATTCTATAGTTAGTGCAATCTGGAGACTGAAAATGAGCATGCGAGCAATGCAGAAGCCTTATAAAACCTGGGTTCTATGTGTACTAGAACAGTGCAGAGAACGAAGTCCGCATTTTAAATCCCATTTCATACATTGCGATGTGAAGCGAATAGTTTGATTTGCGAGCCCCAAAAACATCTTGCGACTACTTTAATGAATTGATAAACACGAAACCAATTAGGGCCGGCCAGAGGACTGCTCTTCAACCTGGGGTTAGAAAAAGTTATACGAGATTGAACTGCACAGAAGAGCCACAATTCTTCACAAATCTAGTGAAATGCTGAGCTGTGCATGCGATGTCGACATGCTTCGAACACTACAAACTGTACATGTGGTGCACGCGCCTGAGTGGGAAAGACGAAAACTGAGGAGCTACAAGGAAAGAAAATATAGTGCATGTAGGCCCAATACGATGGAGCTAAACATATAGGGCTGCAAATAAATGCAGAGAAGAGCAAGATTCTAATTCAGTCAAGGGTGAAAAGAAGAAGAAGAAACCACAACACCACCTGGGGGAATATAACTTTGGACGGGTTAACCAATTTAACTACCTGGGGTCCATAGTCAGTGAAGACAACGATGAAACGATAGACGTACAAAGAAGAATAAACGCCGCAAACAGAACATACTTCTCACTACTGCCAGTAATGAAATCCAGAGACATCCACAGAAAAACAAAAATAAGAGTCTACAAAACCATCATACGTACAGTAGCTACGTATGGATGTGAAGCATGGAGTATCTCCCAAAAATCCGCCGACAAGTTGGATATATTTGAGAGGAAGGTTCTCCGAAGGATATACGGCCCAATTAATGAAGACATGGCCGGGTTCATGTTTGCAGAACTGACTTAAATCTAAGCAGCAGCAAAGCGTTCATGAACATCGCAGTTAAATTTTCAAAGTCTACTAAGTCAGTATTCAATTTATAACTGCAAAAACTTACACTGCGCAGTCAGAACTGCAAACATGAACCCGGCCAATGCATGGAGAATACGCTACAATCACGAATTGTACGACTTATACAAAGAATGTAAACTTTCGACCCATGCCAAGCTACTGCGTTTACGTTGGGCCGGTCATGTCCAAAGAATGGATGACTCAAGGATACCAAAAAAATCCCTGTATCTACTACCAGATGGCAAAAGACCAGTTGGCAAACCACGGTCAAGATGGGAAGATAATGTTAAGACCGATGCAGCGAAACTGCTCAACACGAGAAACTGGAGACAAGCTGCGGAGCAGAGAGACGTCTGGAGGAAGAAGCTGAAGGAGGCCAAGGCTCGAATTGGGCCGTAGAGCCATCGAAGAAGAAGAAGGCCCAATACGCGAGGAGGTGGTCACAAATAGAGAAGTATGAAATAATGCAATTATTCACCTGACTCGATACAAACTAAGAAGGCGCACCTCTTGTAGAAACCATTAAAGGGTGCTACCAGTCCTTAGTGAGCCAAAAGAGGCTGAACAAATCATAAGAGAGTCAATAGACATATAGGCTCATACCGAACACAAAAAAGTAGATCACTAAATAGTGATTTACTTTTGCTGATTCAAATTTTTTACTAGTGTCCTCTCAATTTATTAACTTCTAATAATTTAGGCACGCGCCTTGTATTTTCCTTCTCTTTCGAACTAAGGTTGCTACTAGTGATCGCCAATGATATTTTAGACATATGGAACGTGAGTGTGTCGGCATAAAAGCAAAAATTAATGAGATGTTAGTATGATGTTAATAAGACGATAAGTCTAGCAAGGGCCGCAATGGATGGGACTTACAGCTGGCCAATGATAACCCTTCACGTGAAAAATGCTGATATACCGAAGAATCTAGTACCCATTCTGATAAAATTCGTTATAGGTAGGACACTGCCCTGCCAGTCAGACGAGGGAGTAGGGGAGTACAGAACAACTTGCGGAATCCCCTGAGGGCCTAAGTCTCCGTCCCAGGCCCCTCCTGTGGAACATCACGAACTTTGAAGGTCTGGCGCTACGCCTCCTTCGAAAAGCGATCGCTATCGGGTTCGCCCACTGACATATAGAATGGACTGCTCATGAGGAATTTTTCATGGCACCAATTTGTTCCATAGGCTAAAAACCTTTTTTCACTCCATGTAAACACCGGAATCGCTTTTGAAATTTACATTTTTTTAAATACGTACTTAAAACATTAAAACAACACAAATATTTTGTTTAAAAAAATTAATAAACACTATTTTCACTTTTTCACCTTTTAAAATGCCTTTTTTTCATTAATTTGCAAATTTTATGTGTATCTGATTTAAGTTCTTAAGGCCTGTTTTAGCAACTGACATTCTGCATGTCAAAATCCGGGGGTCTATGGGGAAAAGAGCAAAAGATATAAACATCACTATACCCGTCTATTTTTTTCTAATTGATTTAACCTGATTTTATTTCTGTCAGTCTGATTTTACTTCTGAGTGCTTCTGTCAGTTTGGGGGCTTATGGATGAGCGAGTCGGCTATACCTTTTTGGTGCCATCGGTTTGTATGGGAATAATTGCTGATGAGCAGTCCATTATTATATGTCAGTGGGTTCGCCGATGACATCGTGGTCGCGGTAGTAGGAAAGCGACTCGACTACTGACATATAGGAATGGACTGCTGATTGACAATGCTGAATGGCACCATTTTTCTCCAGATATAGAAAACCTTTTTTACGTAAACAAAAAAATTCTTCGAATTTAAGAGTAAATAAGTGATAAAATGTCTGTAATAATTAATAGAAATATATTTCCATCACTCATTTTTATTTACCAGCAGTTTTTCCATTAAATAAATGTATTTATCTCAAAACTGTGACGGTTATTTCCGATGTTTAACGAAGTTTTCAAAATAGCTCAAGAGTGAGACAGAAGAACGAAAACTATATCTGTCTATTTTTCTCTAATTATGTCGCACCCCCTCTTCAAAAGTGACACAACTCAAAAATCACCAGTTTTTGTTTTGTTTTGGATTTGCTTAGAATGTTTTTTTTTAATAATAATTTTCCTGTATATAAAAGGAGAAAAATATTGACTATACATGGCATTAAAATAATGACTATAAGTATAGAAGTTTTCAAACTCCGTGACACAAATAATTTGAAGGGTTCTGCGCACCTCGTTGCCCAATTTCATAAAATTTGTTCTATCATTTCCCCTCTTTTAACTTAAAAAGGCAACAAACGCAGAAAAAACTCAACAAAATAATTTGGGAAGGGATGTGCGCATGCCGGATGAATAAAGTTAAGTAATCTTTATATGTATTGAGCAGAGCTTTGAAATTCATGTAAAACTCCTGCTCAACAAAGGCAGTTTATCCATCGTAATAAGCATAATTTTACTATAATTATGCTAAATATTTCCCATCCCTAAATTTAAAATAAATTAAAAGAATTGCTGGAAAAAATTCTTTTAAAGATATGAGCATTTTCATTCATAAATTGAGAGTTCTCCGCAGCCGCAAGCAACACAACCTCCCCGGGCAGAAGCGCGCTTGCGACTGGCGGAAAATGTCAAAAATCTAGTAATCAAAGTGATAAAAACACAAATATCGTATTTTTTAGTAGAAATTACTACAAATTATTTCTGTGGCATTTGTGTAAAATATAAAAACCTTAAAATAAAAAAAATATATAAAAACGGGTGTTTTTCAGTCATAATTTGTAATTTTTTTTAAATAATCATCGAAGTCCCAGAAAAATATACCTCCCTTTAGCAATACGCAGTCGCGACTGATTACATGGCCAGCGAGCAATAATAATAAGAGTGATGAGCTAGAACAAATTTTCAAAAATGTTTCAATGCCCTTGAGATCAGCTGATAAAAATTTCAGTAGGAGTGAAAAAGTCAAAATATCAAAGATGTAATATCTATGATAAAAGGAGGCAGAATTGCTTTCACACTACACGCAACGTGTGTGAAAGAAAGATAAAAAATGAAGGGGAAGTGCCAATTTTCCAATTTAGACAATATTTAGCTCAACACTGGAAGAATTGCAAAATTCCCGCGTTTTTAATGTACAATACAAAGCCAAGTTTTAGAGTCGCGATGTGTACCAACAAGAATTTGCCCACGCATACATATACACATATTAGAGTCGGCTACATGTGCTCTGTTCCAACTCGACTTCCATTTGAATGTAAACATTCCAATAGGGGAAGCAAGCAGCATGTTCTGTTTCATTCATACTCTTGTGTTTTTTGTATGAAATGTATATCTATCGCGCATTTGTTAATATTTTTTTGGACTTTTTGAATAATGGTAGTTCCAATCTCTTCTTTCATATGTTTAACTCTTTTACTTGTCCTTGAGCTCCACCTAATCACTCTTGTTATTATTGCTCGCTGACATGGCAGCAAGTGATTTGATAGGAGGAGTTAAGTGAAGCTTTTGTCTGAACTTTTTAACATTTTTAAGAGCTTAGCTGGGGAAGATGCGCGGGATGTCACGAGGTTTGAAAACGTCTATATTTAATTAATCACAAAATTATTTAAAATCATACATACTAAACTATTTTTAATCTCATTTTCTCACAGTTTACATTTTTTGACTTATATCACTTTTGAAGAGGGGGTGCGATGTTTACATCGCTGACATGCGCTGACGATTACAGTTCATTGGGACTTAACGTGGGAGTGAGGCAGCAAAAGTTTTTGGTGCCACTTTTTTTGTATGGGATTTTGTTCATTTAGCAGTCCATTACTATACATATGTATATATGTCAGTGGACTCGACGCAATCGAGATATTCGCGAACGAAGCGATATGGGAGATAACGACGGGGCTCGAGAACGCTGGTATAATGCCAGCTAAGAACAAAACGGAAGTAGTGCTAATCAGTTAACGCATAAACGTGGAGACCCTAGCGGTGGAAGTCGGTGGTGAAGCCATCCTTACACAGCCCTTACTTAGGTATTTGGGAGTGGTGATTGACCGAAGGCTCGTCTTCGGGGTAATTACACAATTGTACTTAATTACACAACTTGTCTGTCAGCGAAAATTCGCTGTACATACGCACGTATCTCTTTCCAACTTAAGTCTGTATGCAGCCCCCCATTTTCTGTTGTTAAGCTGAAAACAGATACGTACAGGCGTGCGGTGCTGACAGGGATGGCCAATGCGCAATATACGAAACGTTTTCGCTAACAGTTAATTTCGTGCCTGTGTTTTGTTGTTTTTTTTCACAGATATTCAAAAAATCTAAACGACGATATGTTTGTTGTGTGCTTTTGTCTTAGCACTTAAGGCTCCCTGTAGGACCTGTAGGCTTAGAGAAGTATGTACTGAAATAAGCACTTACTAGGAATGGGTAGGTCTTACCATACCCCTTATAGAAGTGCTTATTTTTACACACGATGTCATAGGAGGCCTTACTTTTTTACTTTCCCTAGAGTAGTGACATAATTACTTACCTTAGAGTACTTACATATATAAGTCCTGGGGATGAGATGCCGGGCGTCGAAGAGAACTGGACCCGCCTTAAAAATACTGTCATTAGTACTGCTGATTCCATCTTAGGCAGAAGTCGTAAAGATCGGAACGACTGGTTCGATAATGAGTGCAAGCTGGCAACTGAACGTAAGAATGCTGCGTACCGACCCATGCAGCAGTCTCAGAGAACACGGGCACGCGAAGAGAACTATAAAGAGCTCAGAAAAGAAGAAAAGAGAATTCACAGACGGAAAAAGGAAGCCTGGGAAAAAAATCTTGTCTGTGAGCTAGAACAGTACAGAGAACGACGGCCGCACCAGGCGCGGGAGTTCTACCAAAGAGTCCGCAGTATGACGCAATTCACACCACGTTGCACATACTGCAAGGACAAAGAAGGGAATCTGATCACCGATCCTAAAGGCATCTTGGAGCGATGGGAAGAGCACTTTCATGAATTGCTAAATGGCGAGCTAACTGAGGATACGGGAGCTCCACCAATATCTGATGACAATGCTATGCTGCCGCCACCAAGCATAGAAGAAGTTAGCAGAGCCATCAGCCGGCTCAAAAACAACAAGGCCTCGGGTGCAGACGGCATCGCAGCGGAGCTGGTTAAATATGGAGGGCCTACATTACACCAAGCGATTCATGAATTAATTGTGCAAGTATGGGAGCAGGAAGTGATGCCAGAAGACTGGAGAAAAGGCATCCTCTGTCCGGTACACAAAAAAGGAGATATCACAGCGTGCACTAATTATCGCGGTATAGCGTTGTTGAGTACCGTGTATAAGATATTCTCCGCTATCCTACAAAACAGGATGGCCCCATACGCCAGAAACATCATAGGCCATTACCAGTGTGGCTTCAGCCCAGGCAAATCAACGACTGATCAGATTTTCACCTTGAGGCAGGCTATGGCAAAATGTCTAGAGTTTTAAAACTCAATTCAACACCTCTTCATAGACTTTAAAGCCGCCTATGATAGCATAGCCAGGGTAGAACTCTACAAAGCCATGAGAGAATTCGGCATCCCCAACAAACTGACAAGACTATGTAGGTTGACCATGATCAATGTGTCAAGCCAAGTAAAGGTATCTGGAACACTGTCCCGACCAATCAACATCTATAATGGACTCCGACAAGGGGACGGTCTGGCCTGCCTCCTTTTCAACCTGGCGTTGGAGAAAGTGATCCAAGATTCGGGCGTGACATCAAGGGGTACAATCCTCCACAAGTCCACCCAATTACTGGCTTACGCAGACGACATTGACATCATTGGAAGAACAACAACAGCTGTACAAGAAGCTTTCACTCAGATTGAGCAAGCGGCAGGAAATCTGGGACTGCACATTAACGAAAGCAAAACAAAGTACATGGTGGCCTCGTCTGGAAGAACACCTAACATTGGTCTCACAATCAAGGTAGCGGAACACAAGTTTGATGTGGTAAAATCATTTACCTACCTTGGGTCAATAGTAGCAGCCGACAATAGCATGGAACCAGAAATACGCGCACGACTGCTAAAAGCCAACAAAGCCTACTATAGTCTGTCAAGGCTCTTCAAATCCAAATGTCAAACCATAACGTCTAAACTTTTACTATATAAGACAATGTTCTTACCCGTTCTTGGGCGTGTTTGAGAGGAAAATTCTTCGGAGGATTGTTGGCTCCGTATGTGAGGAAGGACGATTCCGGAGACTCTACAATGACGAGATCTACGAGCGCTATCGCGACATAGATGTTGTGAAGAAAATAAAGCTCGGTAGGCGGTAGGCTGGGCAGGGCATCTAGCTCGTATGAGTGAAGATGAGCCTGCTCGGAAAGTTCTCTGCGGTAAGACCTATGGGGTGCGACAGCGAGGGAGGCCCAACCTTCGCTGGAAGGATGGCGTGGACCAGGACGCTCAGACTTTAGGGATGCCAAACTGGATGACATCGGCTCAGAATCGGGACCGGTGGAGAGAACAGTTGCGCGAGGCCAGGACCTGATCCCGGTTGTAGAGCCGTTAAAGAAGAAGAAGAAGAGTACTTATAGAACTGCTCATCTGTAATTGGTATGGTAAGGCCTATCCCTTAAGGTGCGTTTAAACTATACGAATTTTCACTGGCATTCGCAGCCAGTGCACTGGCACACTGTTTACATTAGCAGAGAATACTGGCAAATATTTCTCTGACAGAGTGATTGCCAGTGCTTCACTGACACTTTTTTCCAGAGCAGTGGTAATAGAAATTGATGCTGTTTACACTGGGAGTGCCAGTTCACTGGTAAAGTTATTGGGATCGGAATTTCATAAAAAAGTTGTGAATATTTAGCAGCGAATTTTTTGATAAAACGGCTACAGAAAAAGTTAAAATTGCTTCAGCAATTGTTGCATACTTGCTAAGTGATGAAGAAGTAAAGAAACCAAAAAAGAGGTGTATATGGGTCCGCGAATGGGTTTCAAAAAGGCAAACTGAAGGCTGTTATAACAAACTGTTTGAAGAATTGCGAAGTGGTGATGAATTATGTTATAAAAATTTCATTCGGATGTCACCCAGTGATTTTGACAATATTGTGCAACTAATAACGCCTTTAATTCGAAGGAAAGACACCCACCTAAGGGATTCCATAAGTGTTGGAGAACGTTTGGCATTAACCCTAAGATTTTTAGCTACAGGTAATACTAGCTATCCCAAGTATATAGAGTAGCACATATTCGTATCAGAGCTAACTCTAACTATAATATTTATTTTGACGGTTCGCTCCCAGGAACCATCCTTACGAATATTGTGGTTGAAAGGTAAGTTGAAGGGATATTTAAAGTAAAACGTAATTTCGTTTTCAGGTGACAGCTACCATTCTCTAATGTATTGATTTAGAATACCAGTTTGCACAATATCGATGATAGTACCAGAGGTTTGTGAAGCCATTTACGGAGTCCTTAAGGATGAACATTTAAAGGTAGGAAAGATAAAATTAGCAACTCAACATTAAATACTTTTATTTGATGACATAAACAAAAATGTAAATTCTTTATAAAAAACGAAAACAAAACAATTTCTAAATTTTTAAATCGAGTATAACTCGTTATTTTCACAGGCTATCCGAGCCTACATTAAAAAAGTCTCCCAGATCATCATAAATACCAGGATCTCCCATTGGTTGTGACGGTTCTTAGTCTAACAGTTGCAGACTGATTCGCTTCTTTTGCTTTTAATAGTTCCACTAAAATAGTGTTTTTAAATTTTTCACCATATCATCTCTTAGTGTTCTCATTTCAGTGGCTATATAATCCGTTGAAACCTGAAGCTCGTCTTAAAATAACCTCCTTTTGCAAACCCGGTTGATTTTTTTGGGGCATTTTCTAACATTTGCAATATTCGGTAAACTTTTACACCTTTCCGAAGATTTAGTCAAGATAGATGATAGCGACGGTGTGAAATCACTTTGGTTATCACTTACGGACGAATCAATAGGCTGTAATAAAAACATTGTAAAAATAAATAGGAACGATCTTTGAAATTCAAATTTTTAAAGATTTTTTTTTTAAATAATTTATTTTTTCTAGATTCCTAACTCTGAAAAGGAATGGGTAAAAATCGCCAAAGAATTTGAGACGGGCAATTTCCAAACTGCATAGGTGCACTTGACGGCAAACATGTAGTTATAAAAGCGCCAGCGAAGAGTGGAAGTTTATACTTCAATTATAAAGGATCTCATAGCATTGTATTGATGGGACTAGCTGACGCCAACTATAAATTTATTTATATTGATATTGGAGCGAGTGGACGAAGTTCAGATCGCGGTGTTTTCAACCAGTGCTCCCTAGCAAACGCGCTTGAAACCAATAAATTAAATATACCAAGTCCTCGGCACTTGTGCGAAGGAAACATTACTCTATATGTAATTGTAGCCGACGATGCATTTTCCCTAAAACCTTACATTATGCATTCGGCATAGCAAGTGCCAAATTTCGAGTTTTGAGAAAACCAATGGAGTTAAATCCGGAAAGAGCCAAAAAAATAGTTCTATCTGTTTGTGCATTGCACAATTTCTTAATATCAAGCGAAACTTCTAAATTATTGTATATCCAAAAGGAAGACTTCGATAAAGAAGACGAGCAACACATACTCAAACACGGCACCTGGCGAAAGGAAAATCCTCCAGAAAAGACTTTTTCCCAGCTTGACTAGCAAAGGCATCGGAATGCCACCACGTCTGCTAAAAGCGTACGGGAAAATTTTCAACACTACTTTATAACAGAGGGAGAAGTACCATGGCAATACAAGTTTATTTAAATTTATAACTGTAATATACAATTATTATAAAGTATTTTTGTTTTACTTACCAAATCTATATTCGAATAATGCTTGCTTGTTGTCCCTACAGCACGATCTAGGAACCTCAGGGCCTTGAAAAATTCCCATTTACTTTCAACGGGTGACTCCTCTGCACTCGCGCCACTTTTTTTTCATTTTTAATTTCCGCTGCGGACGCTTTTTTTAATACTTTCCATTTTTTCTTCTTATTGCTTGATTTTCGTGGTAACACTTTAAAGAAAATAAACAACTCCGTCCGTATTAACTCGTACAACTTTACAAACAAGTTTGTAAAGTTACCAGTGCTCACGAGTGCGTGTTTTTATGTGTTTAGACTGCACGAGAAATATCGTGTCAGTGTTTATGCCAGTGCTGTGCCAGTGCACCAACTAGTGCACTGACATGATGTTTACATTGCACTGGCTGCAGCACTGGCATTTGCCAGTGCAATAACTGGCAAAAAACTCGAATAGTTTAAACGCACCTTTACTGGTAAGTGCTCTTTTCAGTATTTCTGTAAGCTTACGAGTCCTACTGGGGTATTACAAAATGACCCATCGTGCAAATTCTCACTTGTTTGGGTCTAATTCTGGCTTCCACCATCCACCATCTGCCTTCTCTTGTAATGGGTTATATAAGGGCTCATCTAACGCCAAGAAAATAAGGGGTACCCTTTACCAGATGACTACTTATATCAGTGCTCCATCGGTAAGGCTTTCCTAGAGTTCGATTACGGCACTGTGAAACAGTTGAAAGCAACAACTTTTGCGTTACATGCGTTCTCTTCACGAAACTATGTCTGGGACCGCTTTTGAAGGCATGCTCTTCTACAATATCTATTGCCGCACGTACGCATGTTTCTTCCTCTAGCTTTAGACCTCTTCTTAAACGCTGCTTCTCACACTGGCACTGCGTAAAGCTAGACTGAGCTAACCACCCTCACCATCAGAAAGCGATGGGTTAGTTTGACCAGCAATAGCGAAATCTTTATTCATCATGTACATATTTGAAAAGTAAGCCTCTGTTCGATCATCACTACCAGGTACCTTAAGCAGGCTGTGAGTGAATGTTCTGTTCCCATACCACACTTCAATAAGATCAGATTTAGTCGAGCATAATTCGATCCCATCAAGGAGTATCCTCAACACATCAGGAGAGGTTCCAGGACACCGTCCATCTTCCGATTCACAATGAAGTGACCTACCTTCCTACCTCTTTAGGAAAGGTTGTTACCAAATAACAGTTTCGGAGGAGGGAGTGTGTTTGTCGGACTACCCACCCGAGCCCAACAAGATCCGCCGGCACTGCCTGTCATAAGTGTCATACTCATTAGGCCAGCGCAGGAGTGTGACTTCTGTGTCACATATAAAAAGCTACTAACAAAGCAGAACTAAATCATCTTAATGACAGGGTAATTCTGGCAGCCACCTTCCAGTCTAGAGTATGCTGGTTATTTTTAAAGTTAAATTTTAACACAGAACCAATTTGTAAAGCTGCGCAGACTTCGTTAGTAACAGCAAACCTGTTACTTACCTTCAGGAACTTTGATATAAAGCCCAATTACAATGAGCGGATCTACGCGGATTGAAATGTCAAAAGAACGCATCAGAACGGATAGGAAACTGCACTGATTACAATGAACGGATGAGTTCGCATTTAAACGTCAAATTTAATCTTGCAATTTTTATATCCACTCTTTGCCTTGTTGTACAGTATTTCATAATCTTTCACTTCTGCGATTAACTGCTCGTCCGAAAACATTTTTAAAAACATAACAAATAAAAAAAAAAATAAAACCTTTAACATTCACAGCTTTTGTTTACCAAAATTTTGACAGCTCAATCCGGCGATTTCTAAACAAACTAAAACGAATCCGGCATTGGAATCGGTTAAATAGAAAACGCATGCTTGGAAAACCACTTTGACAGTTCAATCCGATTCTGTTCCGCTCTAATCCGGTCATTGTAATTGGGCCTATAGTGTGTAAGTCTTGTGCGGTATTTAGTGATACGATATACATAATATGGAATTTTAAATGAACAGCATAAAACTAAAATGCGAAAATGGACGGTTAAATTTTACGTGTACGAGGTAGCGTTGTCATCCCTTGATGATTTATTGAGCTTGCCTAATGTAACAACATCTTTCGAATTTCGCTATAAATCATCAAAGTGATTAAAGTGAAAATGAGTAGTGCTATCGCAGTTGTATTTTACCTGACGCAATTTCCCATCCATGCAGCAACAAACTTGATTTCTCTCGGCAAAAAGAAGAGGTGCAAAACCCTGACATCCATAACCTACGAAGGAAAAACACCGAACGTTTTCACACATTTTCTTGTCGACATTGCAATAAAATTATAATAGAAATAAAACAAAAGCAACAGAAAAAGAAAATCCGGAAAATGAGATGATTTGCAAAATATGTCTGCGGGTTTTCTGCATGGTCGTTTTTGTGCTTTTTGTTGGGTTACACTTGAAGGAAATTTCTGCAAGTTTGAAGATTGTTGACTTGACACAATGTGGTGTCACAGGGTTGCTTACTCCGTAAGATTCCACCTATAAAGTTCCCTCCCTGGAGTGCCTGAAATCCACACCTCTGGTGCCCCATTCCGAGGCACTGGAGCACCGACGGCCAACTTTTTTATATAATAAGATTTTGACTTGTTGGTGGCACATTATTTGCTACTTGATATCATTTCTAATGGAAGCTTTTTGTTCTTTTCAGCTCTTCGCAATGGAGGCTTCGGATTGTGAAATATGAAAAGGTAAGCGAAATGTATGCTAGTTCCCATCGTGATGTCATGTCAGGGATTTTTTTCTCTTTTGGCTTTGTTCGTTTTGTAAACATTGTAATTATGCTCTACTTTAGTTTGTTGATAAAACTGTCAATGGGATCATATTGATACTTCGTGTAGTGCTGAAAATCAGGACAGGTTTTCACAATTATCTATAGTACTTCCACATAGGTGAATAAATTGTAGTGAATGTAGCTCCAATATTTAATGTTATTATTGTGGGAATCCTGGAAAATATTATTAATTTGAATATGTATTGATGGTAAATTCACTTTAAGAAATTTAGTTCGTGGAATCTCCACAGGGGCGCTGGAGTAATTATTAATTTTCTACGAAAAATAAATTATTTGCAAGCTTAAATATATTCATTTAGTAAAGTTTATTATAAAATTGTTTTGATCGAAATCGAAGAACTTGAACGAATTCTAGAGAAAATAACAGAATTTTTAAATTTTAGTTTAATAAGATGAGGTAAACCTGGAGATCTTTTACTTATTCTTAGTGGGTGGCAATGGATGGATAGTAATGTAGAATATAAATTGGTAATAGAAAGAGGAAAAATCAGCTATTGATCATTTTATCATGCAGTTGCTCATGTTTTGTCGCAATGTCTAGTATGATTCGACTGAAGAATAGAGGAACTTAAATGAGTTAAGTGAGACTGGTTCCCAAGTAGATATCGGTGCACGTTTTATTTGAATTATTATGTAGGCATTCAAAAATACCAATCTGGAAAATTATCTTGCCTTTTCATGATGCTCACATATTTTGTGGCAAATTTCTTCTGTGTTTAACTGAACCCAAATATGCTCCTTTGATGAGTCTTGCTAATCCTTCCAATTTATAGCGCCTGCGGATATGTGAAAAGCTGCGATGTTGAAAAGCTTTTTATTGTTGTTCTGCGCCTTTTTGCTCTTCGAAGCGCAATGTCATTCTTCCAAGCCGCCTCCTACTTGGGTTTGTATTCGACAAGCATTTTTTGGCCATGTAGGCATTCGACATCGAAAACGGAATTCGTTTGGTTAGTATTAATATACATTTGCAGATTTGTGCAAAGCGTAGGACAGGGACATCCGGCCACTTGATTTGTATGACAATGCAATCATCTTGTTGTACGCACAAAGGGCTCGTCCAAATCGAATTGGACCTTTGGAAAAAAGTCTAGAAACTCCATTATCACCTTACCAAAAGCTTGGAAAGATAACGTGTGTCCTTCGATCGCCGTGACAAACGTGGCCTGTCATATTTTCAGGGCTGTTGGCTGCGTAGATGGTAGCTCAGTGTTTCCCAAAACCACTCGCTTTCACATCTTGCACTCTAAAGAGAAGTTGATCAAACGAGACGAACGTTGTACGCTGCCCCAACGAGTTTGTCTTTTTAACGGCAGAAAACCATGGTGTGTATATCGTGTTTTATTCCCCGAGAGGCGTATTGTGTGGAATGTGTTTCGACTATCCAGAGTATGTTAAAATCGGCGTTGTCATAGACAATCTGGTAAATGGCACACAATATTCGAAACACTTCAAATTGAGTTGCTTCATTGTACGACGTACAAAACCTCATGGAAGACAGGACATCTATGAATTTGTAAGAACCGTATTTTTTGTAAAGAAATGCATCCAAGCCGATTTGAAGAGGTGAGAGGAATGTCGTAGGCCTAACTAGATTCGCGCACAGACCATTTTTCGTAATTTTCGTTTTCTCCCTCCCCCTTTATGAGAAAATTGAATGTTAGAGACGTGTCTTGTAGAAAATTTAATGTACTTTCAGGTAGGGTTTTCGTTGATAACATGTATTTTTTTGAGTTGTAGGGATGGGAGTGGGCGTTTTCTAAGTTTTCGCAGAAGGGCCAAAAAATATGAAAATTTATTTAAACGACGTTCGTGATTTTTATACCTGCACGATCCCCCGCGAACCAAAAACTTTATCGTCATCTCTGAGGTGCTGAAAGAAGAATATTAACGAAAAAATGTTCTGAAAAAAATTTATAACATTCGGTAGGGTCTTTGTGGGAAATAAAAATGGAAAATCTGCGTCTAAGTGTCAGAAAGACCTTAAATTGATAAGTTTTGCTAATATCTAATAAACTTGATGAGACCCGCTCTAAACGAAGTGTTCCACAACACAAAACATCACTTGTCACAATCCGAAAACTTTTAAAAATCGTTCAAAAATTATGTTACCCTTTACAAACATCACGAATTTTTCAAACCTTGGCTCAGCACTTTTTTGACGGGGAATTGTTTTCTACGCTCTACGGTCTCAGGAAATTGCGGTTCATTCCGGGATTTCCAGTAGATACCGAAATTTTTTTTCTTTTGGGTCAAGTCTGACAAGTACTTTACATTGATTAGTTTTGCTAATATCTCCGGAAAGCTTTGGAATTTCCAAATGACATCATTCGCTTCCCAGTTTATGAGCGGCGCTTCAACACGCTCAATACGAATTCGAAAACCCGCTTTAGTGTAGCGAACCAAGTACGAAGGAAAAACAAATTATCTCCTAACTTTCAGGAAAAACAAATTATCCAGAAAAATCTTGAGGATTTACCACTATTTTCAGGATTACTTTGTCAACTGTTCTGACACTAGTCAATTTCCAACTAGTGCTAAACGTATTACTATTTCGTAAGAAGTCAGTTTATTCCCGTCTACGTTCATCATACTAGAAAGCTGATCGTGTGGACCAAAGGGTCAAACCCACACCACACACACCCACACTAGTTCGTTTTAAATCTTACAAATATGCAGCAGGAAATGTAGAGGTTACCGGACCGATTCTGTAAGATTTTACTGGTAAGGTCAATCGATTACTTTCCTTATTACAGAACCGATTACTTTTACATGGACATGTCCTAGGCTGGTAAGTGCTTACTGTCTCCACTAAAGGTAAGGACTTACTTCAGACAAGAAATGTAACCGCTGAAAGCAGCAATTACTACGTTGTGATGATGTAAGTACTTACTGCCCTCCAATTATGATCAAAGGCGCCTTTAGCAGTACAAGGAGAGTAAAGGGATAATAAGAAGATAAAGTGTCCAAAAATAGAAAAGTTACATATTATTGAACTTCGAGTAAGAAAATACATAGTTGAGGCATTATCTTAAGTAATGAGCAGTAAATGAAAGGGTAATGATACAGATGTTGTAAAATTTAAATCAAATTGAAATAACTACAATGAGAGCATCCATGTTATTACATTTTCGATTACTCAACATTACTTTGGGTAAGACCTTACAATTTTAGGCTTTCCAGGCAAAAAACAAGCAGTTACCATGTAAGGGCTGACAAATTTTCCCACTGGGTATTTTCAAAGCTATTACAAATTCACAATCACATTTCAGTATACTCTCTGTAGGTGTTAAACAATATATGAGGTTCTAAATTTGCATGGGGCTAAAAGAAGTTATTTTATACTTTTATATTAAAATTTTTTTATTTTATCTAAATAATCATTTTCTGCTTTTTGTAATCGAGTAGAAATTTTGCAATCGAGTAGTTCAATTGATGATATACACAGATACATGCGGAAAATTGTTACTTAAATTTACTAATAATATAACAATCTGTTTAATTTTGATATTCCTGAAAAATGAAGAAGTAAATTTATTTTATATGATTTTTGATGGCCGCCATGGATTTAATGACATAGCCTATTGTATTCTACTAATGATACCTTCTCATTTGATACCCATGTCCAAAGGGCTGTGAAGATTATGGTAATCCGCCTTCTTGAAACAGCCGCCATATATCTAACGGTATATAGAGCATACTATATTCCTTATTGTATTCTACTTGTCATACCCTTTCATTTGATAACCATGTCGAGGGGTTATGAAGTAAAGGTTAATCTGGCCTCTTGAGATCGCCGCCGTAGATCTAACGGTATGATGAATGTTGAATATGTATATTGAATTGGCATCGGCATATTCAAAAAATCGATTGCAAAATTTACACCGGACAAACAGGCAGACAAGAAAGCGAGTTAATAAAAACGTTTTAAAATAATAAACGCCAGTATATGGGAACAACCTATCTTTCGAAATCAAGCTACGAATGAAATTTGGTAAAAAGCTTTTAATAAAATTTACTTAATTGAAAAGAGCGTAGAACGTTAACGATAACTTCAGTATTAATAAATAACGAGAATAGAGGTGAAAAACGCCCCACCGTTTTTAACAGTTAATTATAACTACACTGATAAAAAAAAATCTTAGGTTAAGAGACTTTTTCTTGAACCAAGCTAATAATGTTTTGGATATAACGAAAACAAAATTGTCTTCGGATAAGCAATACTTATAGTCATGGTTTTATTGTCTTGAATGAAGACAAAAGTTGACTAGAAGTAAGAAAAAAAATTCTTGGTTTGAGACACTCATTTTTTTAGGTTTTTTTTAGTAGAATAGTGAATTGCCTCAATAAATATTCTCGATTTGAAACTTTATCGTGTCTTTATTTAATACAAATTTTGTTTTGAATAAAAAATATAAGTAAATATTTGAGTAAAAAAGTAAAAAATCTTGTTTCGAAAAAAAAAAACATATTTTGGTCGAAAAGTAAGTATTGACCGAAGAAATACAATTGCTTGGCTCAAGAATTTCTAGTGTCTTACTCTGAGACAGCATTCTCATAACTGAAAAATGTTTCAACTCAAGACAACGAAACGAAGACTATGGAATTGCTGGAATCAAGACAATTTTTCTATAGTGTAAGTACAGCAGCAAGAGCACATGTAAGGAAACAAAAGCGAAAGTACTTATCATCTAGCCTAAGACCTCTTCGAAGATAATTTTTTTTTCGAATATTTTCAATAATAATTTTATTGGAGTACTACACTGAATTGAAAGAACTATTCTGATAAAAACTTGTGTATGTTTATTTTTTAATTGTTTGACAATGGTGCTTTTCGATTTCGATACCAAATCCGCACTCGCGTCTCTTCTTTTCTCCGGTCCGTTTTGGAATGGCGAAAATATCAGTCCATATCTATATTTCAGCGTTGGCGGTATTTTGCCATAATTCTCCGAATTAGACGTAGTGGTCGAATTGCGACTGCCACACATCGTCTGCGTCTTTAGTTTGTACATCCGCTAATGAGGCTCCACCTGACTACGCCAATGCCACTCCTACGGTTTTCAGTTTCGTTTCTGCCAGAATTTAAGAAGGAGTCACTGTTTTGGCTCTCTTTGGCTCTCCTCATTGAGGACTTCATCAAACCATCTGTGGGAAAACAGCGTTCTTACAGTCTTACTATGTTCCAATTCATGTCCAGTTCGAAAAGCAAAGGTCAGCATTGTGTTATCCATCCGTTTTCGAGAATTGTTTGCCAATATGTAGCAAACGTATGTTTTTGTGATAGTGGGTTGCTAACCCTTAGTCCCACTGACTTAAAACTCTATTTTACGGCACAGAGGACTCGCCATTCGAACGTCTCCCGTAGCTCCTTTCGAAGAAGGGGTGATTAGGTGTTCATCAGCAGTGACTCGTCCCGGGTTTTGAAGGAAGTGACAAATTGGATGCAGACCTTCCGAGGTCTCGGTCAGCTGTTTGCCTCCTAAATTTTAGTCAGTACAAATCTGATACTAACGTCTGAGTGCGGACCTTAAATGCTGTCTCCTGTTTTGGGCAATGTCCTACAGGCGGTCGAAGTATCTAAATCAACCAAAAAAGTTTGTTGTGGTATAAAAATTCTTAAAGAGAAAAATCACACTAGTAGCTAATTAAGGTAAAAGTTGAATGATATGACAGATTTAAGAGTGCGCCTGATAGGTAGAGCAAGTTAAGATTTGCTTGTACACGAACACGTTTTGTATTCATAGAATATTGTTTAACTTCAATGAACACATGTTCTGATATGTTGTTACATCAAAGCCTTTTATAATACATTTCAATACCACAATCAATAACGGAAGCCACATCAAACATCAGCCAAACATTATTCAAGAAGAGTATACACTAGAGCTAGGATGACATAATTCAATTCACTGAATCCGCATTCATTCGAACAAAAACCAGAACAAACAATAACTACATGAAAACCCTCAATCCGTAGCCGTTTGTCTCCCATCCCCATTATTTCTGCCAATGTGGTGTCCTTATGAATAAAAATAGTTCTTTTACAAAGTGTCGAATAAATTCTCATGAAAAAATTTCTGGAATGTCCATTGAATATAGATATCTTCCGGAGTGATTGTTATTCGCCGCATAATCATCCCCTCCATCTTTTTGCTGTGCACCAATCTGAATATTATGCGTATTTGTATCATTTTGTCGGGCACCCCCTCCGCCATTATCCAACAGAGCATCGGCCTAAAGCATGGCCGGATATTGTTGATCTTAGAAGAATGTCTTGAGACCTTGCACCAAGGAGTGAACAAGGGTTGTCAATCGCGCATTAAACAAAATTGAATTTTGCCCATCCGATTAGTCTGGATGGAAAAAATGTATGAAAGGAACTGTCGTCTGGGGACAGATGGACAAAACGGGTGAAAGGATAAAAGAGGGTAGAAAATCAAGGATCATGACTTCTTCTTCTCTAGCATGGACTATGGCATTCCTTTAACCATAATCATCCCCTAAACCCATCTGCTTGAAGCTTTCGTCGCCATGTTTCTTGTAAATTTGCAGTTAACTCCGAGGGTGGCCGCCATAAAGAGGCTCCTTGGGGCAGAACAGAAAGAAAAATGCCACCATTGTGCAGTTAAGTCACAAGTCGGTGTCAGACGTGTCGGGTGTGTAAGGATAACAGGCACGGCAAGGAAACTTGTTAATTGGATTATTGAGAGCTGTTGAAGTTGCCGCCTGCACGCCTGACATCTAGAGGTTGTGATTTCTCAATAAATGAAACTTCTCGAGAAATTGAGAAAAAAATATTGGCTTTCTTGAGAATTCTCGAGAATTTTCGAGAAATATTGATAATTAAAAGAAATTAGATAAATTTTGAAAAAATAAAGAAACATGTAATGAAAAATTATTAATTTTTATTGAAATTTGTATTCTGTACATTACATTTTTTAAGTTTTAATACATAAATAGATATTTTAATTTTTATTCAAAAAAATGGTGCTTCAAAAAGCAGAGACTATCTATTGATCGATCTGAGAGGCTTGTTCTTTTTTTGGAAACGAAATTTCCTGCAGTTGAAAAATTTCTTTCGTTTTGCGTAGAAGTTGGTTTTATCGTTTGTAATGCTGCTTGCAACAACGCTAAGTTTGGCGTAAGTTGGCCATTGATAGAAAAAATCGTAATTTCTCTCGATAACGTTATGAAGTCTCCATCAGATATCTGAGAAGATTTGTTGCTTTCACGAATAAAATTTTCCAGCTGCTTTTTAAGAATTTCTTCATTAGTATTGTTCATATCCTGCTGGTTCATATTATTCGATTCTAATTCGCAATATTCAACATCCATTGTTTGTGCTTTCTCTGAAGGTATCTCAACAATAATATTTCTATTATCAGGCGATTCATCAGGTGATATAGGAAAAAGCCTTACCATCAAGTTTTTAGTCGATTTGTTGATTTCATTTTTACTGGACATGCTAAAAAATTCATCTTCCACATTTTGTAAAGAGGATGGGTCCTGTAAAAATTTAAGAAGAGACACTAATGATTTGTCCCTTCTTTTTCCTATACGAACTTTTAGTTCTTCAAGCAGCTTCAAAGCTAAAACAGAACGATTTTTTTCTAGTACTTGAAAAAGAAATTTTTTCCTTCCGCAGTCAATAAGGTAATATCATTACGACTTAACGCTTCTATTGCTATTCGGGCAGGTTTCAAAACATCCAAAATATTTCTGGCGTTAGAAATATCAATGGTCAATAGATAATCCATATTAAGATCTTCTAAAGCCTTTTTTATAGGATCAACTATACGAAGAAATCGTTCTGGTCTTACAATCCAACAATAACGATAACGCCTTTTGTTCTGCGGCTTTAACGTAATTTTGCAAGACGCTATTTCTTACCGGTGAAGTTTAACAACTTTCTGTTCTGAATAGTGTTATTAATATTTATGTCGGGATCGGGATTGATCATCAAACCACTTGAAGTAATTAAATGCTGTTCCTGAAAATTGCTTTTAAATAAATAACATTCATTTGGATCACAAGTAGAATTTTCGTCATCGCTGGTTTCTATATTTTCTGAATCAAGGATGACTGAACCACTGAACAACCTATGCACAAATTTCAAATTGTTCACAGCACAAAAGCCTACTTCGATCAGAATAAAATTTAAAAATAATTTTTTTCCGTTTAACGATGTTTTTACGAAATATTGACCATGTTTACGCGAAGCGTCTAAAACTATTTATAACAACCTTAACACTGATTTTCATACGCGTAAACGCCCCTTAATACCGCTTACGTTAGTGGTGTTAAGCTTAAATAAATGTGCTAAGGTAACAACTTTATTAAGGAAAACTGAGTTAAGTAGGAGGCGTAAAAAGTTGTTTGACAGTTTTAGTAAAAACATTAAGGAAACTGTGATTTTAAATTAAACGAAAGGAAAGTTTACGTAATAAACGCTGCAGAACTTGCCTTTGATGGTTTATGAGGATTAATACATCTCGATTTATGTTCATTTAATCATAAAATTTAGTTAAACTTCTTCCAATCTATTTATTTATTTATTTGACTGTCCGCTTGACAGTTTATATTAGATCTAAGTAGGTACTTTAAAAACTGATATCTGCTGGTGGAAAAATTTTAACGCGCGTAAACGTTCTTAAAACTACTATGGATAGCAGTAACACGAACCAAAATATTTGCGCGTAAACGCTTTTAAAATTACTACTGATAACGATGTTATAAGCTTAAATATCTTCGCGTAAACATGGTCATTGATTGTTTTCTATATTAAAATGATAATCAATCTAGTAAACAATCGATATTAAAAAAAAGAGCAGTTCCTCTTTCTCCGTAGTTTAAAATTAATTTGATTTAAATAATATTTTTTTATCGAGAAATGAAATAAATTCTCGAGAATCGAGAAATTGTAAATTGTTGAGAATTCTCGAGAAATCGAGAATTGAGAATTCTCGATCACAACCTCTACTGACATCAACGTAAGACGATTATGCTCAACAGATTCCGGGCCCGTTTTCAATAATTAGCTTCGATAGCACCAATTAATAAGCTGCTATCGGTGAAACACAGGACAATCGCAGGAAATCCACCACCAATAGAAAAGTACTTTCATTTCCACTTGAGCGGCACCGGCATTAACAAAGCATCCCTCGGAAAAGTGGAACAACATTAATTTTAAGGATTCTCCTAAAATAAACAATCCGAAGTCCGTGCGAACTTACGAGCGGTATTCGGCTTTTTAATGGTATAAAATGAAATTTTGTAATCTCTACAACATTTTAAGGACTTTCAACCAAAACAAAACATCCCTGTCTAGAAAGTGCTTCGACCTGAACGTTAATCCTTGTGGCTTTATGTTTTTAAACATTTTCGGGCACGATTTATATCGATTTTAAAATGGAGTCCTCCAACTCCGTCCGGCTGGGATTCCTCGTATTGTGTGTATTTTTTTTTGCTGGGGGTAATGGTTTTTAAAGGACATCCATAAGTCCCCTTTTGAGTATTTACAACATTTTGGGATATTTCAGCACTTTTAATGAGGCTTAAAATAAATTACGATTACGATGACATTTACGTACTGAAATTTGTTTTAATTACTTTAACGATTTTAGTGCTGTGTTTTTAGTTAGTAGAAGTTTTTGATATAATGAATAGTTTTAGGGATTTTTAGGGACAACAAAGGGCGCTTTTAATGGTAATGGACATATGAAAACAATGTAATTGAAGCAAGTTATTTTTGGTAATAAAATTCATTTAATATGATCTTGTTATTTAAAGTTTTAGAGCCTTTTGAATTGGCAATTTCGGGGCAAAACAGAAACAAATTTTATTGTTTGGCTTTTGTCTGAATAGAAAATGTTTATGATTATGAGGAGATTATTGTTCTGCATTTCAAAACATATTTCATGTACATCATCGTCATTGATATTGTAGTTGATTAAGTTCACTAAGAATATCTAGATAGAGAAAATCGATGTGATTAATTACCTATACCAAAAAGATGAAAGAAGTTTTATCATAATAGCTGCGTCCCTTTTCTACTTTTAAGTACTTTGGAGTCATAGAATCACAGCCGTCAATCTGTAGATGTGGCTTTACTATCCCCAACACAATATTCCTATTTCAGAAGTAGGTTAACTGTGACAGCTTTGCACGAGGTTATGCGAAACTATTTAAATGAAGTTGCAGATAAAGTCCTATGAAGCTAGCCCCACCGCCTTATGTAGACCCTATGCGGATAGTCCTATATTGCCACAAAGGGTATTTAACCTTTTACCGCATTCGCACATCATTAGGAATGTCGCTTGTGGGTCCCGTGGAGAAATGTCATTAGTACGCCATACGCTGAGAGTCCTGAAGACTTAATCGCGGGTACTCCTGCCGGACAATGCTGCCATTTTAGATACGTTCGTATCTTTTTGGATACTATTTAGTCGAAAAAAATCATACGAAAACGATGATACGTTTTCCCGAAGAACGATATGTTCGCGCTTATCGTTATTATATTTTAATTTTTCAAAATCTATATCTATTTCTTAACGTTTCGTGTCTAATCACGACAATTAATTTCTAATATCTGCTGGAACGTCCCCGTCGTCTGCCGGAAAATCGGACGTTCGGTAAAGGTGTACTTTTGTTTTGATGGTAATATTTGTTCGATTTCATATGCCTCACTTGAGTGAGGCGAATGCTGCTGTTGCCTGGCCGATGTTGCTGTGATCGTCGGCCGTAGATGCCACTTTCTTTTCCTCAACCAATGATCTCAAACATTTAAACATGAGAACATGTTCGATTTGGGTTCCATCGAGATGAACACTGGCTCTTGATCCGATGTGAGCACTTTGCTCTTTTCCGCATTGATTTTTCACCCGTATGATCGGGCGATGCGGGAAATGCCGTATAAGATGACCGTTGCTTCGGGCATCCGTGTCAGCGAAGACGGCGCTATCGTCGGCGAGCATTAAGTTGGTTACGAAGTTGTCATCGTATCGAACTCTTTTCTGCCATCGTACTCGAATGCTTCACATATAACCGCGTTGATCATAACGTTGAAGGGAAGTGGCGAAGCGACGAAGCGAAGCATTCTTTTGTCCATTAGCTGACGGAGAGCGAATATTTGATCAATGCATCCTCGATGTGGTCTAAACCCCGCTTGTTCTTTCCGGCTCGTTTGCTCTCTATGTTTCTGGAGCTTCGAATGTATGATTTTCGTAAATACTTTGCCGACGACGAGACCACAGACAATATATTGCAAAGTACTCCTGTGCTAATATAAAATGAAATAATAGACAGCAAACAAAGAGCCACTAATTACGTTTTTTCATGGTATTCTTTCTGTTGAATAACACTTCAGACTGGATGACCATAAAAAATCAAGAAAATGATATTTTTTCACTTTTAATTACGTAAACTTTTACGTTCTCCTGAGTATCATTATTTAATAATATAATTTAGTGATAGATTCAAAACATATTCCACCGAGCTAAAAAAAAATTATATTTCACCATTGCGCGGCCGAGGATTGAACTTGGTTCCCCGGGATAGAATTTCAGCACCTTAGCTCTAGGATACCGATATATGTGTGTACTTTATTAGAAATCTCTTTATTGTCGTTAAATATACTTCCGGTTGGAGTTCCCAGACCATTTTCTCAATTTTAGGTCTCTTGATCAAGAGCTACAATTTGAGATATGGCCCAAGTCAGTAGGTAGCTACAGTACTTTCAGAGATGAAAGAAGGTCACAGACGGACAGACAGACAGACGGACAGAGCCTCTGTATAAGCTTTTTTTTGAAAAAACTAAAAATGATCTTTTTAATTTATATTTTAATAAATATAAAATTACAGTGCTCATTTAGTATCATATGGATACGTACAGGAAGGTTGTGGATACGAATGGATACTTTTTCTGTGTTGTAATGGATACGTCCAAAGGTTCAGTGAGTGGCAACACTGCTGCCGGATTGCGCGTCTTACTACAAAAAGCTTTTCCCACACACCACACGTTCTTTCCTGCACGATAGCGCGCAAGATTTTGAGCTTTCCAAGGGGATGAAAAGTGTATATAGTCCATGGAAATGGTACTTTAATATGGCAAAAATGCAGGACAAGGTTTTATTTTTGGGTTATGTAGGGGGGGGGGGTCGTTGTAAGTTTAAATTTGAGTTTGCAGGACCCCATTTGGCCGCCATCTTGGGAAAGGTGTGCAATTGGTTTTTCCACTATATCTCTGTAACCATGCATTTTACAGAAAATTTGTAAGATTTTTTGTTAAGAATTGAATATACCTACAATTATGTAAGCACTATTAATCTAAGGCTTATAAATCACAAAAATTAGTCACAATATTTTCTTTTAAAGGCTATAACTTTTTCCTTCTATTTTAACCAAAAAAAAAAATTAATAAGTTTTTTAAGGGGTTTCATAAGGAATAATTTTCAATCATACCTTTTTTTAATTTCATTCACTACGAAAGGTTTTACAGCGCCCCGAAAGTATCAAAGTGACAGATTTTCTGAATAATTTTTTACGATTTTACCTCGTCCTCTCCCTAGAAATCCTCATGTAGTAAGTAATAATAATGAATGAATGACTTTTCGTTATAAGAAATCCCGATGTTTGAGAAATGTAATAAAATTGTTGAGAAATTTATTGCGGTTTTTTATTTCTGTTATGGTATGTTTTACAAGGTACGAAATGGTATGGTTTAAAATGAAATTCTTTGATTAATAATATTTTTATTTATATGAAAGACTAGAATCTCAGGAAAGACCCTTTACGTTGTGTCGACAATCTTTTTTCTTCATATAGAGTGCATTCGCAATATTAACTCTTTGTTGGGCTTATTACTATAATTTTCAAATATTCATTGTAGTTTGTTTGCAGTTTTAAAGTTTATAAAGGGTACACTGTGCTATTGCATTATGAATAACTGTTTCGTATGGGACAAATCTCTAACCGAATTTAAATCGGTAACTGTGAAAGCAAAAATAGCGAAATCTTTAATTGCACGAGCACTTGCGAAGGGATATAAGGATCGTGCGCAGTTCCTTCGTACCGTTTTGGAGGTTAGTTTACACTCTAGTTGTTATAAAAATTATTCTGCTAATCGTACGGATAACACCGTTCGTTGTCATACTACCAGCAACAACTCAATGTCTTGTACTCTAGAAGCTCCTTTGATTGATTTTAATTACCTTACCAACTGTTTCATTTACTCTTTGAACTTTCACCCTTGCGACCATTTCACTCTCTATAATTCCTCAGCTCGGCCTTTCAAAAATACCAAGAATGAAGAAGATAGAAAAGCAGCACCGTGGATTAAGCTTATTGGGAATACCACTTAAAACAACGCGTCGACAAACTCTACCTTGCAGGTGGTGTGGAAATGAGTTGTGCAACTTGCAAACGCTTGTCATAAAATCAATACGTCCGGATTTTGCTAGATAGTTAAGTTAACACAATTGAATGAATCACTTTTATGTGCAGTCCCAACACAAATTTTTTATAAAAATTGAAGTAACTAATGCATGTTATTAACTTCTCAGTATAGGAAGTTATTGTAATCGGTCCAAAAATCGAAATCGAAATTTTCGACGTATTTTCATCTTTCAAGGTCCCAGGAGCATTTTAAGCAAAAAATTGGCAGGAAGTATGTGTGTGTATGTGCGTGCGTACGTATGTGGTTATTTTTTGCTGCACGATATCGCGCGAACAAAAAAAGATATCGACTTCGTTGAGGTGTCGTTCGAAGCGTATTAACCGAAATATGATCTGAAAAGATTTTCATAAAATTCGGTCGAGCCGTTTTTTTGTTTAAGCGGCGTAAGTGATTTTGGTACCTGCACGATATCGCCCGAACCACGAAAGATATTGACTTACTTGAGGTGCCGTTCGAAGCATATTAGCGACAATATAACGATAGACGTACAAAGAAGAATAAACGCCGCAAACAGAACATACTTCTCACTACTGCCAGTAATGAAATCCAGAGACATCCACAGAAAAACTAAAATAAGAATCTACAAAACCATCATACGTACAGTAGCTACGTATGGATGTGAAGCATGGAGTATCTCCCAGAAATCCGCAGACAAGCTGGATATATTTGAGAGGAAGGTTCTCCGAAGGATATACGGCCCAATCAATGAAGACAATGCATGGAGAATACGCTACAATTACGAATTGTACGACTTATACAAAGAATGTAAACTTTCGACCCATGCCAAGCTACTACGTTTACGTTGGGCCGGCCATGTCCAAAGAATGGATGACTCAAGGATACCAAAAAAAGCCCTGTATCTACTACCAAATGGCAAAAGACCAGTTGGCAAACCACGGTTAAGGTGGGAAGATAATGTTAAGACCGATGCAGCAAAACTGCTCAACACAAGAAACTGGAGACAAGCTGCGGAGCAGAGAGACGTCTCGAGGAAGCAGCTGATTAGGGCTAAGGCTCGAATTGGGCTGTAGAGCCATCGAAGAAGAAGAAGAATCTGAAAAGATTTTTATAATATTCGGTTGAGCGGTTTTTTGGTTGAAATGTCATAAGTGATTTACGATATCGCGTGAACTATAAAAGATATCGACTTAATTGACGTGCCGTTCGAAAAGTATTAACCAAAATATGATCTGAAAAGATTTTCATAAAATTCGGTCGTACCGTTTTTTTTTGTTTAAACGACGTTTATGATTTTTGTACCTGCACGATACCGCCAAACTAAAAACTATATCGACTTCATTGAGGTGCCGAAAAAAGAATATTAACGAAGAAATGCTCTGGAAAAAATTTCATAATATTCGGTCAGGCCTTTTTTGATTAAATAGAAAAACTTCGGCTAGTTGTCAGAAAGACCTTAAATTGACAAGTTTTGCTAATAACTAATAAACTCGATGGAATGAGACCCGTTCTAAACGAAGTGATCTTTTTTGGGTTCTGCACAGCGATAGCCTTCGAACAAAACATCACTTGTCAAAATCCGACAACCTTTCAAAATCGTGCAAAAATTTCGTTACCCTTTGCAAACAGCGCGAATTTTTCAAACCTTGGATTAGCACTTTTTGGCGGGGAATTGTTTTCTACGCGTGATACAGTTTCAGAAAATTGCGGCTCATCCCGGAATTTCTAGTAGCAAAATTTGTTCCTTTTGGTTAAGTCTGATAAGTACTTAACACTACAGTTTTGCTAATATCTCCGGAAAGCTTTGAAATTTCCAAATGAAGTCATTCGCTTCTCAGTTTGTCAACGGCGCTTCAGCCCGCTCAATACAAATTTGAACACCCGCTTAAGTTCAGCGAACGAAATACCGAGGAAATGTTTGTTTGCTAACGTTCAAGAAAAACAAATTCTCTAGAAAAATCTTGTGGATTTACTACTGTTATAGTTATTTGAACTAGCTTCTCTCGGGACTGCTTTGTCATCAGTTCTGATACTAGCCAATTTTCCACTCGTGCTAAACGTATAACTAATTTGTAAAATGTCAGTTTATTCCATCTTCGTTCATCATACTGGGAAGTTAATCGTGTGGACCGAAGGGGTCAAACCCACATCCCAACTAGTTTCATTTTAAACCATATCGTACCTTGTAAAACATACCATAACAGCAAAAAAAACGCAATAAATTGCTAAACAATTTTATTACATTACTCAAACATCGGCATTTCTTACAACGTAAAGTCATTTTATTATTTAA
This sequence comes from Thereva unica, assembly GCA_949987705.1. Taxonomy (NCBI): domain Eukaryota; kingdom Metazoa; phylum Arthropoda; class Insecta; order Diptera; family Therevidae; genus Thereva; species Thereva unica. Next base: position 178,593,593 of record OX465281.1, on the reverse strand, counting down.
TATTACAAGATTTTTGCTATTGTATGAATTTGGTGTGATGTTTTCTTACAATTTTTGTTATTATTGTTCATTTATTTGTGATACAATCATTCCCATAATACTTTTCCATATTTCCAAAATCACATTTTTCCACATTAGGTAAATTTTTTAACAAATCATGCAGACCGAACGTCGTAATTTCTCCCGATCGAGTAAAAATGTACATAGGTCACAGGGATGCATTTAATTCTTAAGGCCCGATGCGTACAAATTGCTGATCCATGGCAATTTACCTAAATTGGGAAAAATGACAATTATACATACTTAGAATAGAATAGATGTATAAGATAATTTTGTATAAATAGAGCATTTTAATAATTAAAATTCAGTCGTTGATAAACAGACGTTTGAGTGGGAAACCAAGACTTCTCTAAACCCAGGAGTTAAGCTTTTTGAGCTGTGCCATTCTGTTATTCGGAGTTAACGCTTTTATAGCTGCTCCATAATTAATTGATTAATGCCTTAGGGCTGCTCCAGAAAATTAAAAAGGTATTACATATTATTAAAATATCCTTTCATAATTTTCAACATTCATCATACTGCGAAGTTGATGAAAGTTGTGGAGCGAAAGGTCAAAACCACAACCCAACTAGATTTAAAGTTTTTTGTTTCATGAATTTATTGAAACGACAAGCCCAAAGACCAAAGTAACTCTATTTTCGCATAAGATTGTATCTGGCTGATCGATCACTTAACCCAAATAAGAATTTGTGTTTCTAACACTAATTAACATAAAGCAGGATGCATAGCCTTTATTTCATGAACAGTGAAATTAGTACAAACGTGACCGCAAAGTACCAATTTAATTTCAAGATGTTAACGCCATTTCATAACTTGAATAATCATCCGCTAAGGTAACATTGATCTAGATTCCTTAGAAGAAATAGCAGACCACGGCTGACACACCGGTAATCTTCTTGTGATCTTTCCAGCACCTCAAGAACGTATAAATTCCCATTTCAAGGTACTTTCTACCAAACATCTCAGACTATCGATGAACCAGTTTGGTGTCTTGACCCAAAACTAATCAAACGTAACAATTAGGCCTGGGACTTTTGATAAGGTACTGGTGATTAGTTCTTCATGAATGAACACAATGGAAACTGTAGATGTCAATCGAATTACTCTAATTTCGCGGTGCACAAGTGTATTTGAGAAGATACAATTATTCAAGTTCAGTGTTATTGTTGTTAATATTTTTTTAAATTAAATTTGAACTAATATTGTGGCGACCGGGTAAAGTTTAATTACAATATTTTACGCAATGTCACACAACAACTTCCGGCACGATCAAAACGATCTGCCAGAACGCATATATATATATATATATATATATATATATATATATATATATATATATATGTATATATATATATATATATATATATATATATATATATATATATATATATATATATATATATTCAGATTCGCATAAAGCATTGTGCTTTTCTCTTCACCTTTGACCGTGCAGAGTTACGTGTACGATCAGTGATCGTCACTCAAAAAATATACTACACGGTGCTCTATATCAGCCATGCGTGTTTTGAGAAAAGAATGTTTCTATCATTTTTCATAATATTTATAATATTTAACAATAATATCAGTTGAAGCAACAATATATATATATATATATATATATATATATATATATATATATATATATATATATATATATATATATATATATACTAGCTGGAACCCGGTGCGCATCGCTGCACCCATCAATTTGGAAAATACTGGTATTTCGGCTCTTCCCCCAGCATCGCTCCATTACTGTTAATATAAGGTCCCATTAAATATTGTGTTATTTCGTCGATGGTATTTGCATTAGCAGCACTACAAGCAGCCATGTCACTCCGTTTCGTGACCTATTTGAATAGGTATGTATTTGATTGAGTTGACGGAATTGCAAAATTCAACATTTATGTGAGCCTTGAGCGTCTTGGAAAATAATGGCGAATAGGGTACGACCTAACGACTGTCAACTTAAAAATCCTGACCATTAACCTTCTAAGTTATCTAATTGTCATTTACCTCAGTCGTACGATGACGATAGAACGGGTAGCCATCGCTCCGGATAACATTTTCAGAAATCAGTGCTCTTGGATACCGCTTTGAGTTTACAATTCGATACCACTTTCTCTGCTGCAATCCTTTTTTAAAGCGATTTACCTTTTTTTATTTCATTCAATAAAACAAACCCATTTCACATACAAATCATATCAATTTATTGCGAAGAAAAAAATTTTCTATCGACAATTCTTTTTCAAGCGCCATTGCAAAAATACCAACATAGTCATGAAAACTATATACATAAACCTTGCTATTGAGGTCTTCTAACACAAACAACACCCAATCAGTCATTTCATACAGCCAATTTTGCAAACATCGATTACATACAAAATAAAGATTCATTTTTATATAGATGTATATAATATATATATATATATATATATATATATATAGGATATATATATATATATATATATATATATATATATATATATATATATATATATAAATATATAACTCGAAATATTTTCGAATTATTCGAAACAAATCGAATAACTCGAAATATTTTTGAATTATTCGATAAAATTAATTTTTTTAATGTTATCATAAAAGCATTGTAAGTGAATTTGATCGCTTGTTATTAAGTAATATGTAATTGATAATAATAATATGTAAATTTACATATCAGGAAGCTAATTATATATTGATAATATAACTTTTTGACTACAACACACACACTTCTGTCAAAAATGGTAATATTAAAAAAAAAACAATATGATTAATAGTTAAAATTCTCAAATTAATAATTCATTCTGACGTTTTTTATTATGACAATCATCTACATATAATTTAAACCACTATAGACAACTGGTATTAAATAAAAACGATTGTTTCATTATTTATTTTTTATTGTTTTGAATAATCCAAATATTCGATTTTTCGAATAATTCGATTAAATCGAATATTCGATTTTTCGAATTATTCGATTCGAAAATCGAATCGAATAGCACTATTCGATTCGATTCGATTCGAACAGTATTCGCACACCCCTAATAAAAATATATTTATTCACAGTTTAGATTAAATCAACTGTTTTAGAAGAGACAAAATTAGCTAATATTTGTGCTTTTATCATTCGCTTTTACGTGAAGGCTTGGTTTAAATGTCCCATAGCGCCAGAGGCAGCATACCAGGACTATTGCTTCTTACAAAATATGTACGAATATCGAAATGTTAATGCAAAAATTTCGCAAATTGCTATTAAGAAAATGAGAAACCGTTTGTGGTATTTAGCAGACGAAAAACGTTGGATTATCATTTTTCGATGAAAATATTCCATTCGAAATCAAACAGAAAATGAGTGACAGATGAAAGCATTTTATTACCACTGATGAAAAATATGAAGATCATGATGTCTATGAAGCTAATGATTCTGAGCCAGATGACATATCTAGGGAAACAGTTAAACGTATTCCTGTAAAACTCGAAGAAATTGAGGAATTTATAAGAAGAAGTGCTCCGCCCTATGTCCGATGAGGGATTAAAGGAGTATTTCATTACGATGAACACATTCGTTTTTTTTCAACGGTTTAACATTTCAACCGACTTCCTATATCTGCCACCACATAAATCATCATCATTGCGCTCCCTTAATCCCTCATGGGACATAGGGCGGAAACAGTTTCCATCCAGGGGACTCTGTTTGGCGCGACAGCTCTCAGGTCCGACCAGGATCTCCCAGTTGTTGCGGCTTCTGCTAGTAGGGCTCTCCTCCACGTTGTTCTAGGTCTACGGGATCCTTGCGCACTCCAATTAAGGGACTGTTTGGTTAGATTTTCGTTTTCGCGTCGCAAGGTGTGGCCAACCCAATTCCATTTCCTTCGCCTGATTTGGTCGTCTATCCTTTCTTGGCCGGCACGGCGCCATAGTTCGTCGTTTGAAATTCTATCCTGCCAGCAGATTTTTAGGATACGACGCAGGCATCTGTTGATGAAGACTTATAGACGCCCTGTGATGAATTGGGTGACTTTCCATGTTTCGCAACCGTACAAAAGTACTGCCTTAACGTTGGAGTTTAACAGCCGCAATTTGGTGTTGGTTGAGATCTCCGTTGATCTCCATATGCAGAACAGGCATGCATATGCGCCTCGTGCTTTATTTATTCTGGAACTGAAATCTTCTTTCTGCACCGCCAATTACCAGTTCCACGTCACGGTTATTCAGCGCTGTCCGTTCAATGGTGTTTGCATTTACCCGCCAGATAAATGGAGTTATAATATTATTTTTAATCAAGCATTCACCCTTCTTCATGAATTAAGAACTGTACGACACAGCTGAAAGAGGTTTGAAGTTATTCGAAGAATATAATAAAGTATTGAGTAAAGACGAACAGAATAAACAATACTTATTACATATTATAATTGATTACAAACAAAATTCCGCTAAAACAGCGTTATTAAAGGAAATACTGCCTAAGTAAATTCATTTTAATAATTTTGTTTGTATTTTCAATATCACACTATTGAAGTACAGTTTATGCCTTTTATTAGCTATAATATTTGTCGAAAAAAAAAACGTTATAACCCAATTTGAACAGGCAAATTTACAATGAATAGGTTAACTATGTTAAATTAGCTTTCGTAAATTTATATTGTTGCTTCAACTGATATTATTGGTAAATATTATGAAAAATGATAGAAACATTCTTTTCTCAAAACGCGCATGGCTGGTATAGAGCCCCGTGTAGTATATTTTTTGAGTGACGATCACTGATCGTACACGTAACTCTGCACGGTCAAAGGTGAACAGAAAAGCACAATGCGGTGATTACGGTGCAGTTTCTGTTTAAACTGATCGTTTTTTTTTCTTAAAAAGACTCTTCACCGTGCTTTTTATTTCATAGCTTTATTATTTGTAAACTGATCTTTATGATTTTGATCCATTTGTGAAAGCAAATAATCTGTAGAATGAATAAAAAATATTTACTGACTCTTTTAGGGCTGATAAAATGGTAATTAGGGTTGAACAAAGTGAAAAAAGTAAAAAATCATCATTTTTTAAGTTTTCGTTCGCCATGAGCGACCTCTAAATCTTTTCCGATTTGCCTAAAATTTTAAATTTCTTAGTTTTTTGCCTATTCGCATATTTTTAGGGGGTGCGACTTGGTTGTGCCGTTCAATTTGACCACGAAGTGTTTTCGTAATCGTTTTATTACTTAATATGGGCCCTCATATGGAGGATCGAAAGGTTTTCGAACTCTGTCGACACGTACGTAACGTAGTTGGCGTTCTCCAGGGCTTCTGGCACGTAGACATCCTTTTGGACGGGTTGCCGAGTATGTATTGCCTTAATGTTCTGCATATGAGAACGAAGGCGAGAGAGGAATTCTGATTCTTCAATTGGATTCTCATCAGTTGGGATAGAAATCGAATTGGGAAGTCTCAGATTCTGACCGTATACGAGCTCGGCTGGTGAGCATTGTAAGTCGGTCTTAATTGCCGTGCGTATGCCTAACCTGACAAAGGGCAAGTCTTCACTCCAATGAGTAGTGTTGTCCCTTGCCATTAAGGCTGCTTTTAGTTGCCTGTGGAACCGTTCCACCATCCCGTTTGCTTGAGGGTGGTAGGCGGTTGTCCGGATTCGATGAGTGCCAAGTAATTTGGCAACTTTTCATTGAACAGTTTCGATTCGAACTGCGTACCTTGATCGGTTGTGATCTCAAGAGGTACGCCGAATCGTGGGATAAATTCAGTGACGAATCTTTTTACCACTGTCGAAGCTGAGATATCCCGAATTGGGTATGCTTCGGGCCATCGCGTGAATCTATCGACTATCGTTAAGATATAAGAGTATCCACGAGATGGGGGTAGGGGTCCCACTATATCCATATGGATATGGTAAAATCTATTATTTGGAAGTTTGAAAGCTTCCAATGGAGATTTGGTATGCCGTGAAACTTTGGACTTTTGACAGCCTAGGCATGATCGAGACCACTCACTGCAGTCTTTATTGATCGATGGCCAGAAGTATTTCTTGGTAACGGCTCGTCTTGCAGCTCGAATACCAGGATGAGAGAGACTATGTTCGGAGTTGAACGCTAGTCTACGTAAGGAACTGGGTATGTAAGGCCTAGGAATGCCTGTACTAGTTTCACACCACACTTGATAGGCGGTAAATGGTATTGATGTGAGAACTAGCTTTACCCGTGAGCCATTGCTGGGGTGTTCTTGCAAAGACTTTAACTCTGTGTCACCTTTTTGAGCTTGAGCCAGTGTAGGCAGGTCGAAGGTGACCGAGTCGACGTTGTCGGTTGCTAGTGAGCGCGAAAAGTAGCGCGACACATGTCTGATGTCTGTGGTTAACTGAGAGATTAGACCCAAATGAGGGGATCGTTCGGTCTTTGTATGAAGAGCGCGAACCAGTGGTTTGTGGTCAGTATAGACCACGAAATTGGGTCCTTCAACGAAGTGAAGTGTTTGATCGCTGAATAGATTGCGAGAAGTTCGCGATCGAATGCAGAGTACTTCCGTTCTGTTGGTGACAGCTTTTTGGAATAAAAAGCTAGAGGTTGCCACCGATGACCGTTAAATTGTTCCAATACGCCTCCAATTGCATAATCAGAGGCGTCAGTCGTTAGACTGTATTTTGCATCCTTGATTGGATGGTTCAGCAGCGTTGCTTCAGCCATCGAGGTTTTAACTTTGAGGAATGCCGCCTGACATTCTGCTGGCCAGTCAAAAACTTTATTGGCATGTATGCGGTTGAGAAGGTCTCTCAAATGCTCGTTTATCGGCACCAACTGTTCAGCCAATTTTGGGATAAATCGGTGATAGAAATTCACCATTCCCAAAAACTTCTGGATCGATTTGACAGAAGTTGGAGGTGCGAGATCAACGAGAGCCTTAACCCGATCGCAGGATGGAAGTATTCCATCCTTTGTGATGCGGTGGCTTAGAAACGTAATCTCCGTTGCACCAAAAACGCTCTAGCTTAATGGTTAAACCGAAGCTATCGAGGCGTTTAAAGAGCTCTTCGAGGTGAACGATATGCTCATCCTCGATTTTACTTGCGATAAGTATATCGTCCAAGTATACATAAACGAAGTCGAGATCTCTCGTAACTTCGTTTATAAACCTTTGAAAGGTTTGTGCAGCATTTCGTAAGTCGAATGGCATACGTGTAAACTCATATAGGCCGAATAGCGTAATGAGTGCAGTCTTATGCACGTCTTCTGGGGCGATTGGTATGTGATAGTATGCACGTACCAAATCAACGTTTGAAAAAATTGTGCAACCGTGAAGATTCACGGAGAGGTTCTGTATGTTCGGGATTGGATATCTATCCGGCACAGTGACATCATTAAGGCGACGGTAGTCGCCGCATGGCCTCCAATCTTGTGAGTCCCAACAACGAAGGTCGACAAATCCCAAATTGGACCATTTTAGCTTTTTCAAAAAAAAAAAGCTTATACAGAGGCTCTGTCCGTCTGTCCGTCTGTCCGTCTGTCCGTCTGTCCGTCTGTCCGTCTGTCCGTCTGTCCGTCTGAAGCCTACTTTCATCTCTGAAAGTACTGCAGATACAGACTTGGGAAATATCTCAAAATGTAGCTCTTGGTCAAAAGACCAAAAACTGAGAAAATGGTCTGGAAATTTCAACCAGAAGTATATTTAACAACAAAAGTATATTTAACAACAAAAAAGAGATTTCTAATAAAGTTCATTTATCGGTAGCCTAGAGGTAAGGGTCTTGGGTCCTATCCCAGGCGAACCAAGTTCAATCCCCGACCGCAAAATGGTGAAATAAATTTTTTTTTTTACTTGGGTGTAACATGTTTTAATTCTATTTCTCACTAAATTATATTATTTAATAATGATACTCAGGAGAACATAAACATTTATTTAATTAAAAGTGCAAAAAAATCATTTTCTTGAGTTTTTATGGCTCTTCGGCGGCTTTATAAATCATTAAGAAATTTCGCGGAAATAATATAAAGTATTTATTTGTTTATATGCATATTTTATATGCTGTTCATTTTATTATAGTTTATAGTTATGTAGGTGGTGCTGTAGACCAAAACAAAAATTCAATTTTATCGAACTTCGCTGTGGATTTGTCACAATCAACCAGAAGTATATTTACACAACAAAAAAGAGATTTCTAATAAAGTATCGGTAGCCTAGAGGTAAGGCGCTGGAGTCCTATCCCAGGCGAACCAAGTTCGATCCCCGACCGCAAAATGGTGAAATAAAAATTTTTTTTTTACTTCGGTGTAACATGTTTTAATTCTATTTCTCACTAAAAATTATATTATTTAATAATGATACTCAGGAGAACATAAACATTTATTTAATTAGAAGTGCAAAAAATCATTTTCTTGAGGTTTTATGGCTCTTCGGCGGCTTTATAAATCATTAAGAAATTTCGCGGAAATAATATAAAGTATTTATTTGTTTATATGCATATTTTATATGCTGTTCATTTTATTATAGTTTTTAGTCATGTAGGTGGTGCTGTAGACCAAAACAAAAATTTAATTTTATCGAACTTCGCTGTGGATTTGTCACAAAAAATATGTATGATTTAAACGAAACATTTGGTAGGTTTAAAACGAAAAGTAGATATCTAATTTTTACCAGGGCATATAAACGCTTACTGAAATGAATGAAAATTTATAAATTTCACGAACGATGTATTTAAGACCGTCCTTATAGTCCATGAATATAAGATTTGCCCCATATCTAAAAAATTTTGCAGCCCTTTCTTTAAAAGCATATTTTTAAGTTTTTATTAACTAAATTTGTATGTATCTCTTCAGAATAACAAAACAAAAGTGGGATGTTGTGCCTAGAGACTAGCCACTAATTACGGTTTTTCGTGGTATTCTTTCTATTGAATAACACTTCAGTCTGGATGACAATATATTAAGTGAAGATTGTGAAGAATTGCGAAAATATTCAAACAAATAACTCGAAAAACTAACGCATCTTTCATGGAGATGCTGCTGAAAGAATTATACACTAATTGCCCGCCAAGAATTTGAGAGAATTGATATATTTTAATTGCACCCCATCTATGACAAAGAATAGTGAACACCATCTATGGCAATATTAAATTACTTTTCGTTTTACCTATGATTATCAATTTCCATAAAATATACAAAATACATTTCATAAATAATAGAAAAACTGTTGTCATAAATCAGTTGTTTACTTCCTTCTAAAGTTTATACATATCTTGCATTGGAATGTACCTTTTTATGAAAGCATGAATAAATAGGTTTATTGCCACATTACTGCAAGTTAGTGTTTGGAGTAATGGGAAGGCGCTAGATCGGGGTGCGAAAGGACCAGGTTCGATTCTTGATGAATTTTTTAAGTACTTTTTTTAGCTTTTTTAGTTATGATGATTTATTGTAGTATAATAAACTAAGCCTGCGTTGATGATAAAATCTCAAAGCGGCGACTAATTAAAACCTTTGGGACATATTCAATTGTGAGCTATAACTCAATCTATAATAAGCTAAATAAGCCAAATCCGTTTTTAACTAAAACTTTTATTTCACGTTGCATTTACTACGTTTATAAGCGGAGTTTTCCTCCGGATGGAAGTTTCGATCCGAAGTGAAACACCGCTTATAAACCGGGAGTGAAAATCCAGAACTTGGATTTTCGCTCCCGAAGAAAAAGCTGGAGTGAAACTTCGATCCCGGTTTATGTTGTGCTTATAAACGCTGACTGGGAGTGAGAATTTTTTCCGAAGGAGGAAAACTTTGTAAAGAAGAAGCTGGGTGTTTTATTTTGCTACAATAGTTTTTTTTCTTTGTTTATGGATATTTTTAAATTACATTAAATTAAACATTGGGTTTATATTTGTCTTTACTATGATTTTGAATTTGAGCTTGGAGCTGTCATCTCAAACCAGAAAGTATTTTGGATTTACACTCCCATTGCTTATAAACCCATGGGGAGTTTTACTTTGGATTGAGAATCCGGGAGTGAAACTCCGCTTATAAACGTAGTAATTGATTTAATTATTGTCATAATGCTGTATCCTAGTTTGGCCATGGAGATTCATAAGTATTACACTGACCAACGCTATATATAATTAATCTTGCAAAGTTTTTGTTAAAGGCTTATGTAGGTTATAAGTTGTGAGACTTTGCGTAATCTAAAACGTAACAAAGTATTTAACAAACACTACCAAAATCATCATAACTTAAAAAAAAAAAATAGTACGCGGCCATCACCAGTATCGAACCCGGGTCCTGTCGCACCCCGAGCTAGCACCAACCCATTACTCCAAACTCTAACTCGTAGGAATGTGGCAATAAACCTATTTATTCATGCTTTCATAAAAAGGTACATTCCAATGCAAGATATGTATAAACTTTAGAAGGAAGTAAACAACTGATTTATGACAACAGATTTTCTATTATTTATGAAATGTATTTTGTATATTTTATGGAAATTGATAATCATAGGTAAAACGAAGAGTAATGTAATATTGCCATAGATGGTGTTTACTATTCTTTGTCATAGATGGGGTGCAATTAAAATATATCAATTCTTTCATATTTTTGGCGGGTAATTATTGGTGTTGGTCTCTTGCGAAGTGGGGGTACTTGTGTGCGTGCACGTGCATATATGCTATGGATAAACAGGTGCCTGTGTTTTTCATTAGATTTTCTACATTTAAAGAAAAGTGAAGTGCGTGCATGATAATATTTTCTTTAAAAATAAAAAATAAAGTTAAATTGAAGTGTAAATAAATACAAAAGGCGCGGTAAGCTGAATTTTTAACAATAATGTATGTTTAAGTAAAATAATACACCTAATTCTGCTGTGCAAAGTGATTTTAGATTTGCCTCGAATCCATAGAAAAATTTTTAGATTCGTTTTACATAATTATATAGTGTTTACATGTGTGATGTGTTTTTTTTTTTTTTTTTTTTTTTTTTTTCAATTTGACACTTTCGATTTATTGGCCTCGATTCCCAGATCCAGTGGGTCGGAAGTGAGTGCGGATTTGAGACTTTGCGATTCTCAAATCTGCAACCGCGAATCTCTCTTTGACATTTTCCGTGCTTTAAAAGTGTGATCCGCAACAAATTTTCTGAGGATTTGAAACCACAAATGCGCCTAAGATAATCCGACATCGGGTATTTCATTAGCGTGTGAGTCTTTACTCCGAATTTTTGATTTAATTAAATCCGCGACTGCGAATTTGAGAATCGCAAAGTGTCAAATCCGCACTCACTTCCGCGCCGTCGGATCTGGGAATCGAGGCCATATTATTTTGTTTTTCCATAATTTTTGAGTAATTGTTTTGGTCAGTGGCCTCGATTCCCAGATCCGGCGGGTCGGAAGTGAGTGCGGATCAATCTCCACTTAATATATTGTCATCCAATCTGAAGTGTTATTCAACAGAAAGAATACCATGAAAAAGCGTAATTAGTGGCTAGTCTCTAGGCACAACATCCCACTAGTTTTTTTATGTGAAAGACTAGAGTCACAGGAAAGGCCCTTTATACTGTTGACAATCTATTTTCTTCTTATAGAGTGCAATGTCGAACAGCAGCTCTAGTGCCACAACCTTCCCGCGATATTTTTTTTGAGTCCACCTACTCCCAACCATTACTATCGCGACTTTGACATCGGGGCATCAAGAAACAACTCGCTGGAGTGTTATGCCTCCTGAAACGAGTTGAATCTCATCAACCAACCGATGACATGCGCTTTGGTGGAGCGGGGAAGGGCTAAGGAAGACTATGACAGAAGGAATCAGGAATGCAAAGAGGGAAGAAGAAAGAAGGAAAGTTATGTAGGTGGGAAAAGTGGAAAAGGCGAAGAACCGTGGGGCTGGCCGGGATTCGAACCCGGGACCTCTGGGATAGCAGTCAGGCGCCTTACCCCTAGACTACCGAGGCCCCCCATATGGTCGAACTCTAACTTTGCCACCTTCAGTTTCTCCGGATAGAGTCGCCGAGCGGTGACAAAAGGTAATTGCCCTTTAGTCACAATGTGGTGTTGCACATTGTGTTTAACTGGAAGGTTAAAATTGGGCGGTTTTGTTAACGAAGCGTACTTCGTTAATAGCTCTTTGTATATGCCGGTAATTCGGCATGGAAATGTTTCGGGGTTGTAGTCGACTGTGGCGCACACGTTTATTCGAAAATTGGTGCGTTTGTCAACTAAATTATCTAATCTGGCCGTCAGTTTGTTGATGGCGCTTTGCAGCGACATCAATGTGGGTTCCGCGTTGGCCGGTGTTGCGCGGACGGCGGACGCGTATGAGGCTCCTCCATGTGGAAGTACCTCCCATACTTTGTTCGCCGTGGATGCCAACCCGGCTAGGGTTTGGTCGGCAGCGGTGGCTAAAGTGACCTGGATGGCCTGTGGAAGCCTCCGCTCCCACAGGTTCCGGATCAGGTCATCATTTACTGCCGACGACCCGCCAGCCAGTGCCTTGAGAACCCGGAGGAACTCGGAAGGTTTCCGATCTCCAGGCTCTTGCACTGACAGCAGCTGCTCGAGCCGGCGCTTCTCTGAAGTGCCGTACTTCTCGAGCAGGTGCTGTTTGATATCCTCGTATGAGGAGGTGGTGTTGTCTACAATGCTAAGCCGCATTGCCGTTACCGCCTCTTCCGGCAATGCGATTATAACTGTAGACCACACCACCTCCTCATACGAGGATATCAAACAGCACTTGCTCGAGAAGTACGGCACTAGGACATTTTACGCAATGTCACACAACAACTTCCGGCACGATCAAAACGATCTGCCAGAACGCACCCTCGATCACTGAACTCCAAAGCTCAGCGATCGAGCCAATTTCCGTCATCTCCAACGAGACTCACTTCATCTCATAGTGTCGTCGACGCGACGGTACAACAATAAAAAAATCAAAAGTGCGAGCCGGGTGCTTATAATAAATAATACAATATATATAGTACAATATATACATATAGATAAAATATAAAATACCTAGTGCTATTATAATAAATAAAACTTTATAATAAAATAATATTAAAAACATAAAATAAAAACTAGTGTTTAAATTGAACTAGTGTAAAGGATTATAACCCTCGTGGCCAGGAAAGCTACAATATAGTGAAGCTCTGCTATCAATTATGTTATAAAGGATTTAAAAGTGTTCTTGTATTTGATTGGGACAAAGCCTGCCTAGGTACAAATACAGATAATACATATTACATATAAACCAATTTTAATGTTGAAATTAATTTATTTACTTTTTTTTATGTGGCAGTGCTAAGCTCAGGAGTCACCCTTTGTACTACTAGTCCGTCATGTCATTTGTCACGTCATGGTGCAATGTCTAGCAGTAAGCTTAGTACGGGGGAGGAAGGGGGCGGTATAGGTTAAGGATTAAAAGGTACGGGGGGTATTGAAGAAAGTGGTGATGAACCCTGCGTTTGAACTCTTGGATGTTGTAGGAGCTCGGAAGGGAGGTTATTCCACAATCGAGTTGTTCTATTAACAAACGAATTCATATCTTGTTGAGTGCGTGAAAGGGGTAGTTGCAAGTGAAGGGAATGAGACGAGTGGGCTAATCTGGTGTTGCGGGTATAAGATTGCCGTGGAGGCAGGAGAGCGTTTAACTCGGAGGAACAGTCACTATGATAGTAGCGATAGCATTTTGTCAGTGCTGCTACATTCCTACGGTGGCTCAAGGGGTCGATGGTGGAGCCAGCGGTGTCGTCATCAATTAACTTGAGTGCCCTTTTTTGCACCTTATCTAACCATGCCAAGGTGGTTATTGGGGCGCCACCCCAAACGAGGGAGTTATATTCGAGGAGAGGCCCAATGTAGGATTTATAAATAACAGCACGGGCCGATGACTGGAGGAGGAACTTTCACCTCTTAAGAAATCCCAAGCACTGGGATGCTTGTTTGGCGATTTGGAATATGTGGTCATTCCATCGCAAGTCTTTGGCTAATGTCACGCCTAAGATGTGTAAGGATGGGTCGGCCACTAGTTGAACTCCATCGTCCATCCACTCTCAAGGGTGGAGAGGTGTTGAGTTTCTTTTTGGATATAAGACAGTACTTGGTTTTGTCGGAGTTGAATTCAACACGATTCTTCTTTCCCCACTCTAGAATGAGTTTAATGTCGTTATTAATAGAGTTGGACATTAGTTCGCGATCATCAAGACAGGATCTGGCATGAGTCTGTCTTGTATCGAAGCTGTACGAGTAACGTAGAGTACCATCGTCAGCGAAGCTGAGAAGTGGGTTGGAGGGGATTGAAAGAAGGTCATTTATAAATATGAGAAATAGGGCCGGTGAAAAAATTGACCCCGGGGGGACCCCCGCAGAGATCGGGTGGGATGCGGATTTGACGCCATCCAATACCACTTTGATTGAACGGCCAGAAAGGAAACTCTCAATCGACTTCTGTAGAGGTGAGTCAACTCCAATAGCTTTGAGTTTAGCTAACAGGGCTGAGTGCCAAACTCTATTGAAAGCCTTGGAGATATCCAGAGCAACCAGACTAGACTCACCGGATCCATGCAGACTACGGCTGAGGTGTTCTGTGAGACAGACTAAAAGATCGCCAGTGGATCTTTTTTGTCGGAAACCATACTGTCTGTCGTTTATGAGTAGATTGGATTCTAGATATCCCATAAGCTTTTTGTTAATTATCGTCTCCATGGTTTTGGAGAGAATAGAAGTAATTGCTATTGGGCGGTAGTTGGAGGGATCGCTGGAATCAGCTTTTTTCGGTATGGGCTGAACATGGGCAAGTTTCCAAGAGTCGGGATAAACTCCGGATAAATATGTCAGGGAAAATAATTCCAGTGGATTTGTTGGCATCGAGCTTTTTGAGGCACCTGTACACCTCACGAGTCCGGAAAAAAACCCTGTCCATTGAATGGGCGTTAAGCTCGGAAACAGGGGGTAGCACATCAGTTTCGGGTAAAGAAGAATTCGAAGCGAACATAGATGCTAATAAATTGGCCTTGGATTTGCTGTCTGTTATTACCTTCTCGTTGTGAATAAAGGAAGGGGTTGAAGTTGTAATGAATTTCTTCTTTTTGGAACTTACCAAGGACCAGAAGTTTTTGCTACCGGAGGTTGCATTTAGGAGTTTACCTCTCAATTTGTTGTCAAATTAGGTTTTGACTTTCTTGATGGCGGTTTTACAAGAATTTCTTTATTGTATGTACTCTAAACGGAGCGATTCACTCGGGAAGCTCTTGTAAGCTCGCAAGGCGGCTTATTTAGTTTTGATTGCATTCATACACTCCCGATTAAACCATCTGTTGGGCCTAGGCTTCACAGATTTGGTCTTCTTCTTTCTTCTTTGATCCGTTAGCTGGCGGTCCGAGCGGGACGTCCCCGCAACGGATACGCTGCTGTCGGTGCCGCTGGGTCCCGAACTCTATTCACGATTCGCTTCCATTCTTCTCGGGTTTTGGCGGTGTCTCGAGCCTCGGTAACTGATAATCTTTGATTCTTTAGGTCGCCTTCGATATTCTTTAGCCAAGTTTTCTTCGGTGCCAATCGCTGGATTTTCCAGTCTGCGGGACGGTCTCGCCAGAGAAGTTTACGTGGCAAGCGGTTATCATCCATTCGGCAAACATGTCCAAACCACCGTAGTCGACGTTTTTGCATTTCTTCTTCGATCAGTGTTTGCTGATCAAATCTTTGTCTGACAACCTCATTTCGAAGGCGATCACGGAGTGAGACACGGAGGATCTGCCTCAAACATCGCATTTGGAAGACCTCGAGCTTCTTAACGTCCGATTTGAGCAGTGTCCACGTTTCAGATCCATAAAGAAGAATCGGAAGAATCAACGTTCGGTAAAGACTTAGTTTTGTTTTGATGGAGATATTTGCTCGTTTCCATATGCACCACTTGAGCGAGGCGAATGTTGCTGTTGCCTGTCCGATACGGCTGTGAACGTCGGCCGTCGATGCTACTTTCGTTTCCTCAACCAATGATCCCAAATATTTGAACCTTGGAACCTGTTCGATTTGGGTTCCATCGAGGTGAACACTGGCTCTTGATCCATCCGTTGTAAGCACTTTGTTCTTTTCCGCATTGATTTTTAACCCGTATGATTGGGAGATGCGGGAAATATCGTATAAGATGTCCGTTGCTTCGGCATCCGTGTCGGCGAAAACAGCGCTATCGTCGGCGAACATTAAGTCTGTTACGAAGTTGTTGTCGTCGTATTGAACTCCGAGTCGTCCATCGAATGCTTCACGCATAATCGCGTCGGTCACAACGTTGAAGAGAAGTGGCGAAGCGACGTCTCCCTGTCGGACACCCGTCTGAATCGGGAACTCCTCGGATAAGTCGTTTCGAATACGCACGCTGCTGGTTGAGCCATCGTACGACGCTTGGAGAAGTTGGATGATTCTCCATGGCACGTGTTCGGTTACCAAGACTCTCCACAAGCTGTTCCAATCGATGCAATCGAAAGCGGATTTGAAATCGATGAAAACGACGACAATGCGTTTGCCGCAACGAATTCTTTCTTCCATTAACTGACGGAGGGCGAATATTTGATCAATGCATCCTCGATGTGGTCTAAATCCCGCTTGTTCCTCCCGGCTCGTTTGCTCTCGATGTTTCTGTAGCCTCGATTGTATTATTTTCGTAAATACTTTACCGACGATCGAAAGAAGGCTAATACCGCGATAATTCTTGCATTCCCGACTGTCGCCTTTCTTCAAAATTGGGACAACGATCGCTTTCTTCCATACCGAAGGGACACGATCCGAATGCCATATGTGTGTTATGAGGACATGAAGTCGTTGTGATAAGACATCACCTCCAGCTTTGATCATCTCGGCGGTTACTTGGTCTATTCCCGGCGCTTTTCCATTTTTCAGCGATTTGATTGCTGTCTTCACCTCGATAATTGTTGGTTCGGTATCGAGAAACTGATTCATCGGCTGTTCGATAATCGGTGGTTCGGGTGCTGGACCTTGCGGCGGATCGTGGTTATACAGCTGGTGGAAGAATGCTCTCCACCGCTCCAGGCGTTCATGGGCAGAAGTCACAAAAGTTCCATCCGATTTTTTGATGTTGTCGTTTGTTGATGTTGTTTTGCCGCCTAACCGGCGGATTGTCTGGTACAGCGTCCGGTACTCGTGCCTCGACGCCGCTTTTTCCATGTCGGCCGCAACGTTATTCCAGTACGCTTCTCGTTCCAATTTCATTTTCTGCCGAACTTCTTTGTTCAATCTTCGGTATTCCTCAAAGTCGACGTGTTTCATGCGCTTCCGCTGATCGACGAGGTCCAGACAGCTGTCCGAGACCCATGGCTGCGTCCGTTTACGGATAGTTGGACACAACTCCATTGCACACTCCACAATAGACTCCGACAATTGCCTTTCTTCTACATCGATATCGTCCGGTATTGCGAGCGCCGCGAATTTGTTGGACAATGCCATCTGAAACTCTCGCCCGATGGGCGGGTCCCGTAGTCGCGCCCAATTTTTCTTGGCTGTTGGTGGCTCCGTTTTCTTCGCTCTTTGCAATCGCATCTGCAATTTCGCTCGAACAAGATAATGGTCCGATCCGCAATCGGGTCCACGCATTGCACGTACGTCTTTAAGCGTCGATCGGAATCTTGTGTTGATCAAAACGTAGTCTAACATCGCCGAGTCTTTGCCGGATGGATTTCGCCAGGTGAGTTGGTGTTTGAGTGGATGGCGGAAAATGCTGTTGCCAACGATCAAGTTGTTTGACGATGCGAATGAAAGCAGGCGTAAGCCGTTGTCATTAATTACTCCGTGTCCGAATTTGCCCATGGTTTCTTCCCAGCCGGTTCGATCTACTCCTGAATGTGCGTTGAAATCCCCCGCGAGAATTATTAATTCGGTTTGAGGTATCATATCCAGCGTCTGTTGAAGATGATCGTAAAATTCGTCCTTGTTCGTGTCCGTGCTGGTCTCGGTTGGCGCATAAACGGATATGATATGGGTCTTGATCGTTCCAATGATGGTTATAACCGCCAAACGCTCGGATATCGGTTGGAATGCGATAACGCTGCTGGCAGCCCGTTGGTCGACCATAAAGCCGACGCCGGCCTCTCTTTTCTCACCAACGGAATAGTAAAGCATCATCGTTTCGTCGATTGTTGGCGGGACGATTGTCAATATCCCGGATCCGGTAAGCCGTAGTTTCGATAGCGCAGCAATTGATATTTTGCATTTCAACAATTCCATTGCTATGATTTCCTTTTGACCAACGTGATGTCCTGTTCGTACATTCCACGCAGCGAATTTTAATTCCCTTTTCGGTGTGACTAATTTGGGTTTTCGGCCAGTAACCCACTTCTCACCAGCATCCCTGGTCCCCAGTGCTGGCGCATCGGCTGCCCCGGATGCAGTAGCATTGTTTCGGCCAGTAACCCACTTCTCACCAGCATCCCTGGTCCCCAGCGCTGGCGCATCGGCTGCCCCGGATGCAGTAGCATTATTTCGTGAATGGTTAGTTCGTGTATCCATGCGGTTTCTTGCCTAGTTTTTACGATCGACTCGGCAGGTCGACAACCCTCCTCCTTTCACACCCTGGACTTGGGACCAGACGAAGGCGGAGTTTTGTTTTATTATTTTGTTTTTTTGAGTCGGCGCGTTATTACCGCACGAATTCCTGCCGCATCCAGTTGGACCTGGAAACCACTAGGCGCGAAAACCATTAACACTCGCACTCGCGCTTGTTTGCGGGTGTTCACGGCGTGAGTCTGGAGCGGCCTTAAGGCAAAAACATATTAGCGCAATGGCGGTGACGGCGACCGCCTGTGAGAGATTGTCCCTTACATTTAATTTTTACGCGCCGCCTTCCACCAATCTGTTTGTGCCTTTAAAGTTTTCGTTGAGGCCATGCACTTGTATTAACAACCTGATATGCTAAACTGTCGTCTTCGCCTGTGTGTCTGTAGGGAATCATGACGTTACCCGCACGCCATGGCCGGTCAGGCGGATACCTGAAGTCCTCATCCCCCAGTCATATTGACTATTGTATTGCCTTCATCGGGCCGTGCCTGCGGACCTGTCCTGCCGGCGGCCTGTAAGTGAATGAGGGTGTTTAGTGGAGAAACAGGTTTTACTTAATTTCACCCAGTTTTGTAGCAATTTTACTCTGTTTCTTAAGGAAACAAAATTTGCCGCGACCCCCCCCTCTCTCACGTGAGATTTGGTGAGATTTGATTTGGCTCGACCCCCTCTCCCCCTAAACGCCGTAATTAATGGACGACCCCTAACTGATATTACAAAAAAAGAAACTAAAATCAGTAAATCCGAACAAAAAGAAATGCGCTAATAATTTACCAGAGTTCTTGAATTCAGTTGAAGCAATTCTCTTTGCCTTCGAACTAAATCCTCTAGTGCTATTTGATGAACTTGTAATCCTAAAAATTCACGCACTCACTGAAGAGTAATTCTTCGTAATAGTAGTTCGGAGACTTAAAACTTATCTGTGATCTGGCTCTTTTAAGACCGTGGTCATTGTAGTTAAAAGATAATTATGAAATATGATTATTATCAATAGGAACTCACCCCTCTTGCTCCATGTAGTGCATCTGCACGCCCCTTGGTGAGCATTTGCATTTATCAATAGACCACTCTTGTTGCAAGGATCCTTGAAATCCTTGGAGTGTGGTGTAGTGATAATAATAATAATAATAGAGTTTCCCTTCTTATAAAGAAGGCGCACTTCTCAGCTGGGCTGAGAAATTTTTAACAATATCACGTGGGCTCGGCTGAGGCATGCAAACGTAGAAATAAGAAATTATATATATATATATAGATTTTCGAGGGATACCGAATCAGACCACTATTTGCGGGTCCCTTTTCGTCCCTCTGCCTAGAGTCATCTTATTGGGGTTGCAGTGGGTTGTCCCATTGCTCCCTTACTTCGACTCCCCTAGTTATCGCAAGCAGCTGATTGAAGGGAGTCTGCCTCATGTCCTCCATCCACTGGAGTCCAGTTATGGCATCCCTTTTCCTCGCCACCGCCGGACAGTGACACACTATGTGTGTGGCCGTCTCAGGTTCCTCCAGGCACATCCGACAGGTGTCATCCTCCAGAATTCCCATTCTTTTTAGGTGATACCTGAAACATCCGTGTCCTGTAATCAGTGCCACCAGCCATCTGAGGGTTCTCCTTTGCATATGCAGGATCCTTCTTCTGGCTGCGGTAATCGGCAGCGTAAGCACCATCTTAGCCTGCCTACACGTGGTCATAGCGTCCCACCGTCTCCGGTGTTCCTCAGCGACCCATTTCTCGATGTAGTTCCTTACCAACCCTCTGCCAATGGCAGAGTATGGCTCCGGTCCCCAGAATTCCGAGGTTGACCCCTGTTTTGCCAGGTTGTCAGCCTTTTCGTTCCCATCGATGCCTGTATGTCCTCTAACCCAAGCTAGCGTCACGTTGTTTTGTTGCGCACACCTGTTCAGTTTTTGGACACATTCCAACGCCAGAGACGCATTAATCTCTGTCTGGTTCATGCGCTTAATCACAGACTGATTGTCCAGTGCTATAAGGATACTTCTTCCCTGCACCTGACCCTCATTTATGTGATCCAGCGCGTGCAGCAGAGCAAGCATTTCCGCCTGGTAGACTGAGGTGTAATTCCCCAAAGCCAGAGAGCAGGTCAGATTTAAGTCCTCCGAGAAGACTCCCGCACCTGCTCTGCCGTCAATCTTGGATCCGTCCGTGAAGATATATATGTCTTCCGGTCTCCCTTCGGGGAGCGTTCCGTTCCCTATGAGGGTTTTATGATACCTTTCGGTCACCCTCATTTTTGTGATCCCTTCCATGGGCATCATGAGCTCCCTAATCCCTTTAATGCGATCCAGGATCTTCATGTGCCCATATAAGGTTCCTGACGCCTGCCATGCGGCATCCCGTCTCATCCGAATCGCTGAGGCTGCCGCAGTCTTCATCACCTGGAGGTCTAACGGCAGCAGCCCTAACAGCGCCTCCAATGCCGCGGCGGGTGTGGTGCGGAAAGCACCGCTCACACCTACGCAGGCCATTCTTTGCACCTTGTCCAAATGCCTCTTGACGGTTTTCTGTGTGGCTTTAGTCCACCAGACCACCGAGGCATAAGTTATGATGGGTCTCACCATCATGGTATATGTCCAGTATGCTAACCTTGGTGAGATACCCCACCTTAGTCCACATACTCTTCTGCACTGGTGAAGCACCCTTGTCGCCTTCTTAATCTTCTCTTCAACGTGGTATTTCCAGGTTAGTCGCGAGTCCAAGTATACACCCAGATACTTGACCATCCCAGACACCTTGATCCTCGATCCAAAAAGCATGAGGGGCTGAAAATCCAGATCTTTAATCTTCCTAGTGAAGATTATCGCGTCTGTCTTATTAGCATTTATGGTGAGGCCCTGTTCCGTACACCACTGCTCAACCACTTGGAGTGCATTCCTCATGATATCTGCCGTAGTGCTCATAAACTTGCCACGTGCCACAATCGCTACATCATCTGCATACCCAACGGTATGCACGCCCATTTCCTCTAGCCGCCTGAGCAGAGTGTCCACAGTGATGTTCCACAGGAGGGGCGATAGCACCCCGCCCTGTGGGCATCCCTTGCTGACCCTCCCTCGAAGCCGCGAGTCTCCTGTCTGAATCCTTACCGCTCTGTTTTTCAGCATGCTGTCCACCCACCTTACAATCATAGGGCTGACCTCTCGCCTCACCAGAGCGTCTTTGAGTTTGTTGAACTGTATCTTGTCGAAGGCGCCTTCGATGTCCATAATAACGGCCATCGCTATGCCTCCGGTATACAGTTCCCCCTCGGCTACTCGCGCCAGTTGGTGAAGTGCCGTTTCTGTAGATCTGCCAGCCTGGTAAGCGTGCTGGCTTCTACTTAAAGGGTGCCTCCTTAGCATAGTACTCTCCAGGTGGTCTGCCACCACTCTTTCCATTGTTTTCAACAGAAAGGATGTTAGGCTGACTGGCCTGGAGGACTTCGCCTCGGTGTAGTCCTTCTTGCCTGGCTTAGGGAGAAATACCACTTTGGTTTCCCTCCACACCGCCGGAATGTATCCTGTTGCTAGACAGGTAACGAATATTCCCCTAAGCCTGGGTGCAATGACATCTTTGCCCCATTGAAGCAGCGCAGGGAATATTCCGTCACGCCCCGATGTCTTGAAGGGAGAGAATGTGTCTATTGCACGTCTCACCCCTTCCTCCGTCACCACCCCGTTAGCCTCCTCTCGGTTCATCCTTGTAGCCATTCTGTTACGAATAGTCCAAGATTTACCCGAGACATAGCTGCCAGGAAAGTGAACTTCCATCAGGATCTTGTTGGTTTCCTCCAGCGTCTCCGTCATCCTCCCCGACGGGTCACGAACGAGTCCGACTTTGGAGACCGGTTCCCTGGAGATCATTTTCTGAAGTCTGCTGGCCTCAGATATGCTCTCCATGCTCGAGCAGAAGTTCCTCCACGACTCCCTTTTCCGTCGTCGCAGAGTTTGTTTCATTTCTCTTTTCTTGGCTTTGTAATTCTCCCAGGCAACCGGGTCATTGCACCTCATCGCTTGGTTGAAAGCCTTTCTAACCTCTTTCTTCAGTTTCTCCAGCTCCCTACACCACCAGGGTGTGGGATCATGGTCATCCACTGACGTAAGAGGACACGCCACTCGAAAAGCGTTCTCTATCGCTGTCTGCAGGACATGCAACTGAGACTCTGCTTCTCTTGTGGTTTTCGGTGCCCTTGGCACGCGCTCCCCGAGATTCCTGCGCAACATTTCAGTATATCTAGACGTGTCCGTGTTGCGGGGAATTCTCGTTGTTCTAATTCCGTCTCCCCTGCCCGGGGTTCCGTACTCTATCTCAAATGAAATGGCTCTGTGATCTGACATAGTCGTCCGATCCATCACCTCCCAGTTGGTCAATCTTGTCAACATCCGGTTGCTGCATAGAGTTATATCTATGACTTCCCTTCGTCTAGCATCGACGAAGGTTGGTTCTACCCCTCTATTTGCAATAACTAGATTGTTGCATTCCACAAATTCGAGCAAAGCCTCTCCTCTATGGTTGTCGTTGGTGCTTCCCCACACCGTGTTGTGTGCATTTGCGTCGCAACCAACTATTAACCCTGTGCCTTTTTCGCCACAGGTAATTACCAGAATTTCCAACTCCCTGGTGGGCGGAGGATCTGGCGAATCGTACGGAAGGTAGGCTGAGGCTAGAATGAAAGCCCCACTTCCAGTACCTACGCGTACTGCTGTGAGATCTGGTGTGCACAAGTGCGGCAGTAAAACCGCCTGCACTCCGTGTTTCACCAGCACACACGTCCTCACTCTTTCATTCGCATTGGGAACGTACAGAGTGTCAAAGCCCCCAGATAGTCCCCTAATCCTACCCTTGTAGATCCAGGGTTCCTGTATGAGAGCAATATCCAGCTTCATCTCACCGAAGCCTCGCGTCATCATTGCTGATGCTGCTCTGCTATGGTGTAGATTCAACTGGCAAACCTTTAATTGCCGGAACTGGCCCACCTCCCGCCCAGCTGACGAGGATTCCATTTCACTGGTCCCCTTGTTCAGCTGCCTTTCCGGCCGGCTCTACCATTTCCTCCGGCTTGTCCTTCTGGAATCGCACGTAGGCAAGGTCCAGCCCGCAGTTGAGTTTCCCCCCTGCACGCCTGACCGCCTCCGCCTCCTCCTTCGGACACCATACGGTGAGAATGGTACCGCCGTTTTTCGCGTCACCATATCTGCCTATGCGACTGACCCTCCACTTAGAAGTGTCCGTCACACAGGCATTTTGACGGCGTAATCTGGCTAGGATGGTTTCCTTGCTCTCCGGCGAACCGGGAACTCGGATGATCATCCTCCTCACATCCTTAAGGATGTGAAGGCGCTCCACTCTCAGATTGACTCCTTCCCATAGGTCAGTCATCTTTCCGACAGCTTCGCACAGCCAGGCCTTGGATTTTTGGTTCACGCACCTGAGTGCAATGACCCCGTCCTCCAAGTCTACCTCGGTAATACCGATGTCGCCAGCGTTGTCAGGCAGAGAGTCTAGTGCCTTGAGCAGGGCCGCTTTAAAAACGGTTACCTGCTTCGTGCCCAGACCCTCCTCCCTTCCATCGTCGGTCACACCCAAACGGAGGTCACAGCCTGCTATGCCTGCGTAGGTATTCTCCGCCACAGGCTCCGCACGCACGACCCCCGAGACAGAAGGGTTGACTCCTCCCTGTTTTACAGGTTGAGGTTGTCCACCCTTCCTTTCCCTGGCCTTATCCTCCCCTTCGACAGTAGTACCCACGGCTGAGGTGCAGAGACTTTCACCTCTAAACCTCTTCGTGGGTCCCACCTCCTCCGGAGTGGACTCGGCGGATCCCCCAACAGAGGAAGTTGCCTTCTTCTGTTTTCTGCGCTCCCTCTTCCTCTTCTGCTTCAGCTGCTTTCGCAGCCTCACATCCGAGTCGGATTCCTGCGCTAACGTAGGCCCAGAGCCGGCTGACCTCTTGACACATTGCTGCATCGCATTGTCCACCTTCTCTGAGCATACCTCCAGGTTCAGCTTCACTAGCTCGCTCGCCGCCGCTTCTACGCTTTCCTGCGTGACTGCGTTGACATGCGAGTCGTCCACTTCCCTGTTCCTCTTAAGCAATAGATGGCCTCCCCCAGAATCCATGAGGCCGACCTCCGTAGAGGGTGGATTTCCCTGGCTTGCAGGTTTACCACCTGGGGTACAAATTCCCATTGTTGTGTCCATTGCTTTTAAGTATCTATCTTAGTCAGGGCGTCCTAACGGGACCACACAAGCCTCACCACCACGTCAAGGTGTAGATACATCGGTGAGGAATAAGAAATTAAGTACCACATAAAAATTAAAAAGGAAAACACAAAAAAAAAAAATACATGCGAACCACATAAGCAGTCACGAGAGATTAAAGAGACTCCTTTTAAGGAGTTCTTTGCTAGAGCTCACGCTAAAAACATTAATATTTTTGTTGACATTAATGAACATGCGATTTACAGGCTCCAATCAGCCATAATTGATGTTAGAGGAGTTGATGTGTAAGATGTATCCTCCCAAATTGTACCTGCTCTCTCTAAACGACACACGGCGACTTAGAAAACCTGAGTCGACACGTCCATTAAGGAGCTGATGTACGAAAACATCATCGGCCACCTCACGACGCTTGTGGAGAGTGCTTAAGTTGAGTAACTTAAGTCGTTATTCGTATGGTGGAAGAACTAAAGGGTTTTCCCCAAAGACGAACCTACGTTGAACCGATTCAATTTTTCCAACATGCGAAGAATAGTGAGGACCCCAAACCTTAAATTCTTTGGACCACCTTTTTATAAAACCCAAGACTAAGCTGCTCTTAGAAGAAATATAGTTGATATGAGTAGAAAAGTCCAGCTTGGTGTCAAATCAAATCCCGAGATCTTTGACAAAATTAACACGGGGGACACCCTCACTAAAAAATGAGTAGTTATAAATTATGGGATCACGTCGCCTACAAAAAGTCATTACTTCGCATTTACTAACCAGGTTGTTGTTAGCACACCAAGAGTTAAAGGTGTCGAGGTCAACTTGCAAAAGTTTGCAGTCCTCAATTCTTTACATGACGGTACAATTTGATGTCATCGGCATAAATCAGGATTCTGCAGTGTCTTAGCAAGGGAACAATGTCATCAATAGAAAGAATAAAGAGGATAGGGCCAAGATCACTGCCTTGAGGGACACTGGATGACACCTCTATGGTCGCGGATTTGGATCCACGGAAAACAACTTGGTAGGTCCTGTCAGCTAAGTAGGACTGGAACTATAATAGAGGGGCTTGAGGGAAACCTAACTTTCTTAGTTTGAAAAGTAGAGTGAGAAAGCTGGAGTGAGTGGGAAAGCTTGTCAAATGCCTTACTGAAGTCAGTGTAAAGACAATCAGTTTGGCAACCGGAAACGAAGCCAGTATGAGACGGCAGTATGAGAAGTGAATTCAAGGAGTTTGGTGGTAGTGGAACGAGCTAGAAGAAAACCATGTTGGTTCGTTGAAATAAGTTTCTTGCAGATGGGCACGATTGCAGAATAAATGATTGACTCAAAAAGCTTCGGTATAACAGACAGCTTGGCAACTGGTCTGTAATTCGATATTTCGTTTCGATGAGCAAAGATGGTGAAGATTGGTCTTGTCTTTGTCATTTAGTAAGGGTGAAAACATAGTGGAGCGGCGAGGCTAGAGTGTAGCGGGGAGCGTAGCTGAGTGGGTTGAAAATAATACACGTAGCAAACGCGCCAAAACATAGTGGAGCGTGGAGTGGCGCTGGTTCCCGCGACGACCCGCTGCCCTCTCCCTCTTTATGTAGAGGGTTCAGTCGAGCCTTGCTGGTCGAACCGAGAATTTGAGTAATTCTATGTTAATTCAAGTCAATAAAATGACTTGTTTTGGTTTAAAAATTGTGTTTCTTATTACTGTCCTGGAAGCAAAGTGATATACTATGGTAAATTTGGTAAGTAATCTACTAAGGTAAAATTTAAGTCTACAATAACTTGTTTTTAAAAGTAAAAAAATAAATGGTTAAAAAAAATTTTTAAAAAAAATTCTTTTCATTAACTAAAAAATGTACTGAAAAGTAAAAAATAAAAAATATTTTAAAGAAAGCGTGAAATTTCAATTTTAATGAAAAAGTTAATTAAAAGCATTTTTCATCAAAAATTGAAAATATAACTGTAAATCGCGTGAGATTTACAATAACCCTCAATTTTTTGCTTTGTTAATTTCAAATTCTAACAAAATTTTTTGATGAAAAATGCGCCATTCTTTTAATTAACTTTTTCATTAAAATTGAAATTTCACGCTTTCTTTAAAATATTTTTTATTTTTTACTTTTCAGTACATTTTTTAGTTAATGAAAAGAATTTTTTTTAAAAATTTTTTTTAACCATTTATTTTATTTTCTACTTTTTAGTTTATTATATGTATTCCGCCATTTTATGATGGCAATTCTATTAGATTTAAAATTACGTCACACAGTTTACTGTATTCATTTGATACCCATGTCGTGGGCTCGGTGGAACATAATTGCAAAAACGGCCGCCATCACGGAACCGTCTTCTTGATTTTTTTACAAAAAGGTCAGATTGCATTTAGTACTTATACATGATGAGTTGAACTCAAGTTGAACCCAAGTCTAACTACATGTAAACGGGAGTCGAGTTGGGTTAAGGTTGACTGAACTCGACTCAGCTCTGCTACCTGGGTTTAGTTGAAATTATGCATACGGACATGAGTTCAGTATTTGAGTAGTTGAATTTAGTTGACAGCAGCATCTCTGTGTTTGTTTGTGATTTTTTGTAACGTGTATTGCTTCTTTATTATCAACTCACCCTTAACTCAACTATTCATCTCATTATTCATACACATTAACCACCCGAACTACGAGTGTGTGCAAAATTGGAAGTTGATCGGTTATATTTTCTACTTTTTAGTCTATTATAAGCTTTCCGCAATTTAGTTTTGGCCGCCATTTTGAATTTGGAATGACGCCACATAGCTTATTGTGTTCTACCTGTCATATCCTTTCATTTGATACCCATGTCAGAGGGCCGCGGAGCACAATTTCAAAAATCGGGCGCCATTTTGGAACCGCCATCTTGATATTTTTACAAAATGGCCAGATTGCATTGTCACCCAAACTAAACGTGTATGCAAAATTTCAGCTCTATCCGAAACCGGGAAGTGGGTCAAATTTAACTTCCAAGATTTGACGACAAACAGTGCAAGTGTTGGCCGCCATTTTGAATTTAGAATGACGCCACATAGCTTATTGTGTTCTACCTGTCATATCCTTTCATTTGATACCCATGTCAGAGGGCCGCGGAGCACAATTTCAAAAATCGGGCGCCATTTTGGAACCGCCATCATGATATTTTTACAAAATGGCCAGATTGCATTGTCACCCAAACTAAACGTGTATGCAAAATTTCAGCTCTATCCGAAACCGGGAAGTGGGTCAAATTTAACTTCCAAGATTTGACGACAAACAGTGCAAGTGTTGGCCGCCATTTTGAATTTAGAATGACGCCACATAGCTTATTGTGTTCTACCTGTCATATCCTTTCATTTGATACCCATGTCAGAGGGCCGCGGAGCACAATTTCAAAAATCGGGCGCCATTTTGGAACCGCCATCATGATATTTTTACAAAATGGCCAGATTGCATTGTCATCCAAACTAAACGTGTATGCAAAATTTCAGCTCTATCCGAAACCGGGAAGTGGGTCAAATTTAACTTCCAAGATTTGACGACAAACAGTGTAAGTGTTGTCCGCCATTTTGAATTTGGAATGACGCCACATAGCCTGTCATATCCTTTCATTTGATACCCATTTCAAAAGGCCGCGGAGCACAATTTCAAAAATCGGGCGCCATTTTGGAACCGCCATCTTGATATTTTTACAAAATGGCCAGATTGCATTGTTATCCAAACTAAACGTGTATGCAAAATTTCAGCTCTATCCGAAACCGGGAAGTGGGTCAAATTTAACTTCCAAGATTTGACGACAAACAGTGTAAGTAAAATAAAAGCGGGCGCCATTTTGGAACCGCTATCTTGATATTTTTACAAAATGGCCAGATTGCATTGTCATCCAAACTAAACGTGTATGCAAAATTTCAGCTCTATCCGAAACCGAAAATTTAACTTCCAAGATTTGACGACAAACAGTGTAAGTAAAATAAAAGCGGGCGCCATTTTGGAACCGCTATCTTGATATTTTTACAAAATGGCCAGATTGCATTGTCATCCAAACTAAACGTGTATGCAAAATTTCAGCTCTATCCGAAACCGGGAAGTGGGTCAAATTTAACTTCCAAGATTTGACGACAAACAGTGCAAGTTAAATAAAAGAATTTAAAAAGAGGGGTCAGATTTGGAAAAATATGACCCCCCCTTGACCACCCCTTATTATAAAACATACCTCAGCGTAATAAGTAGCTTCTCATCATATTCAATCGGCTGCTTTACGAAATTCGTATATTGCACCTCCATATGAGGAGAGATCAGGTTTAATATATACTCAAACGTACTGTACTCCATTCTTGCGTATTGGAAAAAGCGGTCCGAATATTGTTTTAACTGTGGAAAAAGGTGGTGGAACTCTCCCAATTCCCTGCGATTTGAATTCAAGGGGTGCACTGCACAGGATCTAAAACCGCCTACAACTCTAACGGTTTTAAGCGCACTGCTCTCGTATAACATATCGTCATCACTGTCCGACGACATTTTTCTGACTAAAGATTACTCAAACCTCTTGGCTTGCCACGCTACGCTCGCCGCTCCACTATGTGCGTGTCGAGCCCAAAGTCTAGAAATTAACAAGTCTTTCATCTTCATATGGTTAATGAGTGAAAGACGAACAGCTGCATGCACAAGTTTTTCAAATGACGATATCAGAGAGAGAATGCAACATTTTTATACGCGCTGGAATACAACCATAAGTCGGAAAATTTTATGAGTTTATATGGGGATGCATTGGTGCATATTTGCTCGTTTGTTTTGATGACTTCAATTTTGACAGCTGATTCAATTTTCTTTCCTTTTCTGTTCTGCATACTTTATCGTAAAGAGAGAATCTGGCTTTGTCTCGCTGAATCGCAGTGATGTTCATATATGCACGCACACAACCAACCCGGTGAAAATTTTGTATGAAGATGAAAGACTTGTTATTACTAGACTTTGGTCGAGCCCCGCTACCATCGGGGGTCAAACCTCACAGCTACGCTCCCCGCTACACTCTAGCCTCGCCGCTCCACTATGTTTTCACCCTAAGACCAAAAACAAGACCAAGACTTAGCTATGCTCGCAAGACCAATGAACAAAGCAGCCATGCTCACAAGACCAAGACTATATCAGTCTTGTCTTGTCCTTGCGTTTGCTCATCACTGTAGTTATAAGGATGCCGCGCAGAGATGAGCAGATAATTATCATGCTCTGCTGCCTCCTTTATGAATTTTGACGTTTTATCCGGAGGAAAGACTGCCTCCTTCTTACGGCCCTATTATTGTAAACGACACACGATAACGATATATTACCAGTCAGCATGACACAAACGACTGCTGCTTGCGGTTCTACTTGAAAGAGGTGGCTTCTACTTGAAACATTTGTTGACTTCAACCTGCTTAAACCGTGCTCTGGTTTTGTAATGAGGTAGCGGATTCCTTGGAATTTTGGGAGTTCCTTGTCCTCCTCCTTCTCTTTATATCTTAATAGAGGCATGCGCTTCGCAAATTATCTCTTTCAATAATAAAAGTTATTGTAGTTCTAACAGGGTAGAAAAGTCATTCTTCCAAATTTTTGTTTTGTCCATAAACGTAAAAAATTGTGCCTCAAGGCTCCAAAGTTCAACCTAAGAATACAATCAGTACAATTTATGGCCAAAGATAGTATACGACTATGTGATCGATGTTCTGCGGTGGTTCTTTATGTGAAGATATGAAGGAAACGGATTTTAATCAAGAACCCGTAACATTTCCATATCACTCTCGAATATCACATAAACTACCACCTACACCCCGTAAATGGTAATGAGATTTACGCTGCCTTGATATACGTACCCCCAACAAAGGAAGAATTTCAATTACTCCTGTTATCCAAAACGTCTCGAAGCTATAACATTCCATCACTCTAACATCTAACTGTTTGTTATATGCATCATCAACAGCGCCACATTTAGAATATCGTACGAATGTATCACTTTGGCTTCTTCCAACCCCCATCCCTTCCGTAGTATAAGCACGCAATAATTGATATGAGTATCCAGTTCCTCGTCATGGTAGTAGGCAAGAGAGGGGCGGATTCCTGGAAAAACGTTCTCTTCTTGGTAACCTCAGAAGAACCGCGACACATCTTATTTTGACACGGGGGTGGCATTTCCAATTTATTTCATGTCAAATTGCGGCTGAAGGGAGGGTATCGTGCTCAAATGTTTAAATGGTCTAACCGTATATTTAGTCCTGATTAGTTTTAGGGGATTTCCACACGGCATACACCGGAATGCCGGAGCGATTCTGGGAATTCGTAGCGCTTCATTCTAAAGTGGTGATTCCTTGTTAATAAACAGACGGTGGCAAGCTCAATTAATGTTATTGACTTTTTGCGATGGATTCGAGCGGCTTTTCATAATTTTGTTTCCATATGCTGTTAAAGTGACATAACCACATGATTCTCAATGGATCAAAAGTTTGGCTGATGTTTCATATAGCTTTATTTACGAAACATCTACATAAACTTTCTGACAGTGTGAAGAAAAATGTCGTCATCTTCAAATTCCAGTGAGAAAATCGTGATTAAGTTTACGGGTAACAGTTCCAGTTATTTTATTAATTCACTTTTCGATGTGATAATTTACTCATCATAATGCCTTTCACACTTTCTATAAATAACTTAAATAACAGGTTCGCAGAACTTAATAAAGAGGCTGAAACTGGCGGCAACTCAAAATAGACGCAATATTACATATTCTTTTTTTATGTAACCCTAATTAATTGAATGAAATTAATTCATTGGACTGAACTGAGTTGAACTCTCTAATACGTTTGCGAACATCGCTGACGAACAAGCTAGGAAAATATGGTTATCAAAGGAACCGCTTATATAACACCAAAGCTAAACGAAATCTGTCAGAAGTGCTCTCTACTTTAGCTAGGATCACTGGGTCTCAGGAACATCGAGGGAATTGAGAAAGCAGATCCAACTGCGAACAAATCTTGTATGTCTACCAGTGCAGAATGTATAAAAGCCGCTGTATGTAACGATGCATTTTCTTGCAATACATTTGAAAAGCTAGAAAGACTTGGTCTGACTACAACAAGCTGAGATCACGTAACCTCCTGATGATCATAACTGGATACTGGCCAAATGGGGAACATGCAGCCTCAGGGCCTTGGTAGTCTAGGGGTAAGGCGCCCAGAGGTCCCGGTTCGAATCCCGGCCAACCTCACGGTCCTTCGCCTTTCCCACCTACATTACTTTCCTTCTTTCTTCTTCCCTCTTTACATTTCTTTACATTCCTGATTCCCCCTGTCCTTCCCTGCTCCACCAAGCACATGTCATCGGTTGGTTGATGAGATTCAACTCGTTTTAGGAGGCACAACACTCCAGCGAGTCGTTCTCGATGCCCCGACGTCGGAGTCGCGAAATGGTTGGGAGCAGGTGGAATAAAATATCGTGGCTAGGTTGTGACAGTTCCTTCCTTCACTTCTCTCGCTCTTCTCTCTATCTTCCGACTAGAGCTGCTATTCGACATTGCACTCTATACAATAAAATAGATTGTCGACAGTGCAAAGCGGCTTTCTCTAAGCCTCAAGCTAGTGTGTCACATAAAAAAAAAATTAAGAACTCTGCACAACATCCACTGCCGTAACTGTCAGAAGGAACAAGCCAGAGAGACAACCGACATTTTCTTTGCAGCTGTCAAGCTTTGTACAAGATCGTACATTTGAAAATCTCTTCTTCTGAAGATTCAAAAAAATTTCGAATCATCCTCGCTTGATATGCTCAGAGACGATGGCGGATCAAAGGACAGGCATTTTTTTTGTAAAAAGGGAAGACAAGAAAAAAGTAAAAGTATCTAGGTTGAAAAATGGAAAGGTGAAGGACCATGCCACGGAGTGGATTCGAACCACGGTCCTCTGTGATAGTAGTCGCTTTTATCATTAGACTGCCGAGGCGAGTTTGTCGGCCTGCTAAGCTACATATTTGCCAAGCGCAAAATGAATGTTTAAACGCTCTACTGAGCGGAAAATGCTGTCTTCGGCCGTTAAAAAATCTAATATTTTAAATTTTTTTATCATAATAATGTAAAAACTCGATAACGCAAGACCGTTCGAGTGCCTTTCGTCGGCGTCAGATTAAAACTTTCAAGTTTTCGACCTACGCGAACCCGAGGCGACAAAAAATTTTCGTTTTCGACATACACGAACCAGCCCCTGGTTCGCACCTACCTAATGAACTCCCCAGCGGGAAATGGAGTGCTTCAAGAGCCATCTTTGAGCGCACCAAAAGGAGCTTACAGTGCTCCCGTTCCCATACCAGTTCCATATTCTAATATATATAACTGCCCGTTTTCTTTTTTTATATAATTTTTATGAAGACTCCAGTAAAGCTCCCTTGAGAGTGCTCCAAGTGCACTCCCCTGTGCAGCGCTTCCAATTTTTCCCACTGAGTCCTGACTCGTCGCCACTTACACCAACTTGAAAATCATTGCCTCGTATAAATTTTTTCAAACGTCGTGACTTTCCGCGCATCTACCCCAGCTAAGCTCTTAAAAATGTTTAAAAGCTCGGACAAAGCTCCATTTAACTCCTCCTATCAAATCACTTGCTGCCATTTAATCAGTCGCGACTGCGTATTGCCGCAGGGAGGTGTATTTTTCTGGGGCTTCAATGATTATTTAAAAAATTTAAAAAATGAATGAAAAACGCCCCTTTTTAAACATTTTTTTAAGGTTTTTGTATTTTACACATTTGCTACAGAAATAATTTTCAGCAATTTCTACTAAAAAATACGAAATTTGTGTTTTTATCACTTTGATTACTAAATTTTTGACGTTTTCCGCCAGTCGCATGCGCGCTTCTGCCTGAGGAGGCTGTACTGCTTGCGACTACGATAACGTAATAATACCTACATAATTCACATACATAATACATACATAGTTCATAGTATATAATAAATAGTACATAATATATAGTCTTCTTCGTCTTTTTTAAAGGCTCTATAATCTGATCCTGGCCTCTCAACAAATTCTATTTTTTTAGTTATCATGTTTTTGCTTAAGTTTTTATTTATATTTTTCTCTTCTATTATTCAAAAAGTGCGTTACCTTCGTGTTCCTTATTTTCAAAGTTTTGTTGTTTGTTCGGCTGGAGTATTCGCGCTTTGTGCTATATGATGGTGGTTAAGAATCTCCATTGGAACGAGTAAGAGCTATTTTAAACATCTTTACATCACGCATCAAAGGCCTTAACGTGTGCTATTTGAATGCTAGGAGGCTGAGAAACAAATTTGAATTCTTTTAAATGTCTTTTCCAAATCTGAAGTACATGTGATTGTGGTAAGCGAAACATGGCTTACTAAAAATGTAAATTCAAAATTCTGTCCATTCCTACAGCCTCTTTAGAAATCACCGGATATCTCGTAGGGGAGGCGGAGTTGGAATTTATGTCCACAGCTCCTTGAAATGCTCCATTATTTATTCATCAACAAGTATTGAAAATACACAATCTTTGGCTGTTGAGGTGGACTCCGGATTTGAAAAATGCGCTATCGTTGGTATCTACCGACCGCCTGGTGGCATCTTCTGTTTAGATGACGTCATCCAATTAAAAATGGTCCTCTCACCTATTATTTTTAACACTAGAACTACCGACCGGTCAAAATGACCGGTTGCATCAATTCTTCATAAGATTTTCCCTTTAAATTTTATTTAATATTTTATAAAAATATTATGACTTTTCTTAGATTTATGTATTTAATAATATTATAAATTATTTTGATTTTGCACCTTTATTCTGCTGAGATACATATGTGATAAACCTATTTGTTAAATTTTTACATTTTGTCCACTTAATAACAAACCGGTCAAAATAACCGGTTTGGTAGAAATAGGTATACAACAACTTTTGGTAGTTCTAGTGTTAAATATCACAATATCATTACTTGTGGCAACTTAAATATTAATGCGCTTAAACCTAGTACCTCTTTAAACAACTTGTTTTATCTTTGTCAGATCCTCAACCTATAAATAGTCAATTGCCCACCTTTTTGAAGTGTTAACTTCTTTAGGCGCGTTTGGCACTTTTTCGCTGGGGGTAAAACAAAGAATTCGCGACACGCGCACTTTGTTGCACACCCGTTTCTGGCTACTTGTGCCTATGCAGCTTTCTAGAGCAAGGGGGCCTCGGTAGCCTAGGGGTAAGGCGCCTGACTACTATCCCAGAGGTCCCGGGTTCGAATCCCGGCCAGCCCCACGGTCCTTCGCCTTTTCCACTTTTCCACCCACATAACTTTCCTTCTTTCTTCTCCCCTCTTTACATTCCTGATTCCTCCTGTCATAGCCTTTGCTAGTCCTTCCCTACTCCACCAAGCGCATGTCATCGGTTGGTTGAAGAGATTCAACTCGTTTCAGGAGGCATAACACTCCAGCGAGTTGTTTCTCAAATGCCCCGATGCCAGAGTCGCGAAATGGTTGGAAGTAGGTGGAATAAAAATATATCGCGGCTAGGTTGTGGCAGCTCCTTCCTATGTACTTCTCTCTCTCTACTTCTCATCTTCCGGCTAGAGCTGCTGTTCGACATTCTATAGGAAAAATTAGATTGCCGAACAGTACAAAGGGGGCTTTCCCTAAGTCTCTAGACTATCAAATAAAAAATATCACATAAAAAAAAGGGAACTTTTGGTTGAGAATATGACATGAATTTTGAGAGCGGCCGGCGTCTGCATTGCTAGTTCGTGACTATTGCATCAACCCGACGATAAGTACTGTGAACTATGTACTACATATTTCCTATGAACTATGTACTATGTATTTATTACTACATATATATTATCTACTATTTTTACTAAAAACTACATTATCCCAGTCATCCATCGTCCGATCTTTGTGTGTTCCAAAACATTGCAACACATTTTGGAGTGAGTGCATATAAGTAACAATTAAATAAACTTTAACAGAATATTCATAAATAAAATATATTAATCCTTATCGTCCTGCATTAAGATGGATTTGGCAATTTAGACTAAACTGAACGCAATTTTCTTTACCATCTGCTGCTTGAAATAAAACACCTTGATTTCTGAACAGCAATTGAAAAAATTTTATTTTATCAGAATCTATATATACAAATTTTGCTTATTAATCAAAAAAAATTATTAAAAAACATAATAAATAACAATACTTGAATGCTGGCAATGAACTCACGTGCCAGCAGCATGTGACTGCATTGACTTTGCTTCGCGAAATGAATGAAGCTTTACATAATATTAAGTATATTAGAATTATATGTACTGTGTACACCATCAATACAAAAGGACGCGCAGTGAAGCAGTTCGTAAGATGTATAAAAAAGTCCGCAATAAAGCGATTGCTCTTCTACGATCTGCTAAACGATCCTATGCTAAAAATCAGCTCGACATTAATTTATCCCAAAAAAATTGTGGCGCAATATTCGTGATCTTGGTACGTATGGGAATGATTCTCAACAAGTGTTTGTAGAGCCCAATATTTTAAACGAGTACTTTTCATCCATTTCTGAAAGTAACTCTGCTCCAGTTGAAAGTTGCTGTACCAACTTGTGCCCACCGGATGGCTTTTCTTTTCGTTGTATCGATAACCACGAACTTCTTTCTGCGTTGTTCTCTGTCAAATCTAACGCCGTGGGTGTTGACAACGTCGCTCCAAAGTTCATGAAATTGATCGCCCCATTTATATCTAATGTCTTCACTTATATTTTTTTTAACACCTGTCTTACAGTTTCTCAGTTTCCTAGCCAATGGAAACAGGCTCTTGTTGTACCTATTCCGAAAAAGCCTCTCCTTCGCAACCATCTGACTTCCGTCCAATCAGTCTTCCATGTTTCCTTTCTAAAGTATTTGAAAAATTATTGCTAAGCAGCTCATGTACTATCTAAATCAAAGTAGTCTTCTATCTATATGGCAATCTGGTTTCAGGTCTGGGCACAGTTGCGAAACGGCACTCTTAAAAGTTTCAACTGATATTCTTGAGTCACTTGATAACAATAAAAGCTGCGTTCTTTTTACACCGTGATCCCACTCAGATCATTAACTTTCAAGCAGACCAACAACAACAACTTGATCCAAAAAAGATTGGATCAAAATCTGTGATACAAAAATAGCTTGTGTAACAACCATATCCAAGACACATCTCATTGGAAAATCCAGAGCATTTATAATTTTGTTCTGTTTTCTTTAATTTTAAGGGTTGGTAGCTATGCAAAATTTCATAAATTTATTTGGAAAAATGATTGAAAGTTGCCTTTTGTTAATTTTGGAAGTCAACTAAACATTTTTATAAATTCTTTTTAAATCAGAAATATTTTTAATAAGTTTTAGAGACTGATATAAATTGCGACAGAACATATTAAAAATCAGAACTACAACTGTAAAAAACTAAACTTCTTCCATGATCCAAGTCCGTTATTTTATGCTTCGCTGATCTGATCTGGATCACGGTGTAAAAATAACGCGGCTAAAATTGCAATCTTAGTTCTACTCGATTTCTCAAAAGCATTTCACTCAGTTGACCATATGATGTTACTTGAAAAACTAGGCAGAAATTTTGGACTCGGCCCTACTGCAGTCAAACTTTTTGAAAGATATCTCCAGGAGCAAATTGTTAAGGTACAAGAATCTTTCTCCGAACCTGCGCTTCTTCGTTGTGGAGTACCTCAAAGCTCTATCCTTGGCTCTATCCTTGGATTTTATATAAACGACCTTCCGAATGTAGTCAAACATTGTTCCATTCATCTATATGCTGATGATGTGCATATCTATTTAAGCAAACCTCTTGTACTTATCGGGGATTGTACTTTTCAGCTAAACAGTGATCTGAAACGCGTGACTGAATGGTCAGTTCCGTATAAATAACTGCTAAGCCCTACCAAGTCGTCCTGCCTTGTCGTCAGCAAAACTCCTATTGACATTGAAAATCTGTTCCCAATTAAAATTAATGGTTATGTTTTACCCTATGTTGACTCTGTAAGAAATCTGGGAGTCGAGCTCGACTGTAAATTCAGTTGCTGTAGCCAAACCAGAAGTTTCCTTCGTAAGTTGTATGCCTGCCTTCGCCAACTTTGGATATCCTCTAATCTAGTGCCTCTTGCTTTACGTATACGACTGGCGAAGGCCCTGGTAATGCCCCATTTCACGTACGGAAGCCTAATTTTTTCAAAACTTGATGCTGTCTGTTCAAGAAAAATAAAAGTCGCGTTCAATGATACCCTTCGTTTTCCTTTAAATTGCGTCGTTTTGATCATATCACGCCCTATGCTCTCATTCTGCTAGGTGTGACGTTTGAAAACTACCTAAAATATCACTGATTAAAATTCACTTTTAAATTTACACACCTACAGATGCCCTGGATTTTATTTAAACTTAACTTCTTGCAACTAAGCAGACAATCTAGCACACTTTTGGTGCCTCGAATACGAACAGTATAAATGGTGAACGCTCTTACTTGTTCCAAATTGCTCGGATGTGGAACAAACTACCCGTCTATGTGCGGAGCGCGTCCTCTTGGCGATTATTCAACAGGCTCTTGAAGGAACATCTAACAAATAACAATTTGTAGGGTCACTCCCTTTTGGAATCTTCTTTTCATTTATCTTAATATTATTTTTTATATTATTTTTCATTTTTAACTCGTAACTTCATCTTGTAACTTTTTTTCATTTTTCTTCATTTCTTTCACTTTTTTTATTATTAAAACATAATTTTTTATATTTTGTTAATATTATTTGTTTTGTAGTTTGTAGTATGGTATATTCATTTTATCTCTGTCATAATATTTTGTTTGTACGGTTGTAAGAATTATGTTCTTTTGTACAATGTTAAATAAATTATTATTATTATTAAAATGTGTCGCTCACTGTAAAAGCGGTGCAACTCCACACTTCAACACACTATAGTTTGACCCGCTCTGGAGTTACTTTGCGTCACATCCCCTGTTACAAAACCAAAGCAACTTCAGAGTGCAACTTTGGAGCTGCTCCACCCCCGCAGCGAAAGATAGGATAAAATCAGACTCCAAAGCAAATCATCCTCCAATACTCTAAAATACGTAGCCACAATACTCCTACATTGAACAACATAAATGCTGCTCGTTCCGTAATAATTCTTTTATTTGGGTGAGGTTATTAGCTTCACGCCAACCTTACTTGGGAACCTATCATCTCTCATCGGATTGTCAGTCGCTCTAGAAGTTTATGATCGATCGCACTATGACATCTCTAAACTCTTAACGTTCTGGTTTACGCCATCCCTCCAGCGGTAGTTGGGTCTCTCCCGCTGTATCACCCTAGAAGTCCTTCCCACCGGAACCCACCGAGCTTTATTTTCTTTACAACATCTATGTCACGATAACCCTCGAAGATATTGCCCTTGCAGAGTCTGCGGAATCGTCTTTCCTCACATAAGGGGCCAAACAAATCTAAAAATTTCCCTGGCAGAGGTGTGCACGCTCCCGCTACACGCTACAAGTGATGAGCAAACGCAAGAACAAGACGAGACTAATCTAGTCTTGGTCTTTTCTTGTTCTCGTTCAGTCTGTCTTGTTCTTGCACTGACACAATTTTAAGGCCATAGAGACTGCTCCATCGAAATAAACGCTCTCCTGCCGCCACGGCAATCTTATACCCGCAACACCAAATCAGCCCACTCGTCTCACTCCCACCACTTGCAGCCTATCTATTCTCGCACTCAACAAAATAGCAATTCATTTCTAAATAGAACTACACAACTGTGGGACAATCTTTCGCAGCCGGTATTTCCGAGTTCCTACAACATCCAAGAGTTCAAATTGGTTCATCGTCACATTCTTCAACCGAATGCCGAAGCTTCATAACCCTTAACCTATCCCCCCCGTACTAAACTTTCTGCTTACTTGGCAAACGACATAATGGACTAGTAGTACAAAGGGTGACTCCTGAGCTTAGCACTAGCACATAAAAAAAAATTAAAAGGGGTAAAAATTGTAACAACCGGTTTTAGACCGTTTTTTGCGATCCGTATGACAAGTTTTCACCTTCCTTGTTTTTATTCGACCAAAGACTGCTCGATTCGTGTAGTGAGGAGATTTTTAACTTAATTATTTTCTGAATAAAATTGTTTTGTTAATCAAATTAAAGGGCAATAATCTCCGTGAATACAAGGCTTAACTTGTTTGCTCTGACTTGATTAATGATAGATCTACAACTTTTTTTTAATTAAGAGTGCAAATACCAAACGATTTTTTATAAATAACTTCTTTTTTCCATGGGTCTTTCTAAAAAAAAATTCTAAAAAAATATCACGAAAACAATTCTTTAGAAAAGTTTTTTTTTTTTTTTTTTGAAAGAAAGTACAGAACCAATAAAAATTTATTTCTTCTGTTTTACCATCCGCAGGACAACCACAAACAAATCCTCAGTTGGTTTTTATGAGTTTGTTGGTTTATTTTACGCTATCTGGCATAGAAAGTTATTAATTGACCATTATAATTAGCTGAATAATTCATAAGCACTTCTGTATTACAAGATAAATACTTATACATCGTAATTTGCATTTCATTTCAAGTGATAAGCCCAGAAATAAGAAAGGGTAATCCCTTTTCAAGTAAAACTGAACCGAAAACGGAGATGATTAATATTATAAAAGGTATCAGGATAAAATAGCATCCAACGAATCCCTTTGATACTTATATAGGATTTCTGACGAAACCAAACTGTTATTATGATGAAATTAGAATAAGTTGTGATATTCGCAAGGTTTTGTGTATACAGTTGTAATTGAATTAACATACAATAACAATCCCCCCGAAAAAAACCCCATCCCGTTTATAAACAAAATCATTATTAGTCGAAAACGAATAACAATAAAATAACAATTTACATACACACAATTTCTTGTAGTCGTAGCTGTACTATAAAATACACTACAAACACTAATAAAAGGCCTCGCCCACGTTGGGTTTATGAAAGGGTTAATCTAAGGGATAAACAGCTTGTTCCCCGAATGGAAGCTCCTTAAGTAAATTGAAAACTTGGATCGATTACAAATTAAATTCTAATTACGAAGTCTGCTGGAAAATTATCAAGATAGGGTTTCCTTAAGACTAGCTAGCTTAGTCCTTAAGAACACATAAACTTACAGCACGCAAACTATACTAACGAAAATACTTCTGGGGAGGAAAAATAAATGGAAGAAAAAATATAATAGTTTAGTTCAAAGTCCATTTTCTGAGCCGTGTCTAGACGGAAACACTTCAATAAACAATCCCCCACCGAAAGACGGAACCCACCCAAATTCAACCTCCTGCTTCAGCTACAACTATACGCTTAAAAGGGTTGTGAAATTTTAACTTCGTTTCATGTGATTTATGATTGCGATTCCAAAAAATTTCGGGTGAAATTTTCTGAGAATTTTAAGCCCTTTCTTTTTCGTACATACCTCTAAGGATATTTACCTGACAGTCCTGTGCGTGCCTAAGGGCGTTTATCACGTTTACTGGAATGAAAATGGTGAAGCGTGGGTGAATGGGCACGGGGGTTTCAGGCAGGAGATGGATGTGATATCAACAGTAAAATAAAACAGTTGTATTTAGAACTAATTTATTCCATAAAACATTTGCTCTGCTTCAGTGCTAGAAAATGACTCATCGTTGTGGAAATCGTACTTAGACGTTTATTAACCAAAAACAAAATGGAATGAATTGCAAGTTACTGACTGTTCTACGATCCCCTCAACAACCATGGATATACCCTATATCTATAGATGAAAAAATTACAATGTAGAGACAGCAGCAACAACAAAACGAGGCTATTCAAGCCCCACGTGTATTAACTTTTTATATCTTGAGGTAGAGGAGTTTTATTGACTGAATCGAAAAGGCTAACTAAAATTATTAATGAGGAGGAAAAAAGGTTCATGTTTTATACATCGTTAAAGGATCCTCTCTTCTTTTTTCCATTGTTCTTAAGTCAAGAAATAAATTGAAGTA
This sequence comes from Thereva unica, assembly GCA_949987705.1. Classification (NCBI taxonomy): domain Eukaryota; kingdom Metazoa; phylum Arthropoda; class Insecta; order Diptera; family Therevidae; genus Thereva; species Thereva unica. Next base: position 178,551,806 of record OX465281.1, on the reverse strand, counting down.
TTCTTTTATCACAAACGAAAGAAAGGATTTGCTGCTTCTTTAATTTTTTAGGCTCGTTAGCTTTGTGCGCTTCTGAATGTGCCAAAAAGGTGAAATTTCGTTAATGGAATTAATTTACTTGACTTCAAGGATTATACTTATCCTTGTTATCTAAAGGGGAATTCTTGAAGGTGTATATTCATGTGGAAGTTAAAGGATTTTACGTAATTCTATTTCTATGTAAATACGGTAAATGTATAAATAGTACGTTCTCTTTGTTGTGTTTTATTTGTTATGTATTGTAAGAAAAATGAAAGAATGTTGAAAACATTATACAAGTTCGTAATATTAGATCTTAATCGTAAACTAAATGATATTTTTATAGACTCAAAATCATGCCCTTGCAATGTGATCGTGATCATTGAAACTGGGAACTGGTTATTTGGCATATTTCTACATAAGATATTACACTGCAGCATAAGATATTACACTGCAGTAAGTACTTATAGCCGTCAATGACTCCCTACATAATCAATTAGCCCACAACCCATTACCCACAATTCTCTGCGCATGTTTTTGTACGAGTCAAATGGGTCAAGAAGCACATGCTTATCGGTACATTCTATAAACCATATATCTATCGACTTCTTATGGCATTGACTTACTTACTTAATCTAGCAAAAACCCGCGGGCGTCGCAACGCCTTTTAATAAAAAAAATTATGTTTGAATAGTCCGGGATAGGAAAAAATATACTAACGGTGGGCAAAATTAATACCCATAATTTAGCCCCCTAAAAAATTCAGTAAATACATTTGAACTAGAGAGGAACATTGGCAACATTATAAAACGACACTATTGCTTTGATCTTGAAAAGGGCCGCTTTCCATTTTCGTGTTTCGTTATACGCCCGCAAGGCACTGGCAATACAAGAGCAGCTCAATGTCACATCTTTTAATCTCTGAACTTTTTCTATATCCGATGTTGCCCTAGGGGCTAGACGTTACGATTTCCCCCCACCCATACCATTTTTGTTCGCCTATCCAAAACCTATCCACAGCCGACCGCTTTGTTAGTTTCAGCAATACACCTTGTATGTGTATTATCCTTGGATGTCGTTAAATAAAACACTAACCATTTAATGCTAATAGTCCAGTCAAATGGTACTTTCACTGTGCATTTTCTGAAAACAGCAATTTTTTTTTTTCATTGTCTAGGGGGGTTGGTTGGGAGTATAAAACCGAGTTTTCGGGATCCGGAGGCGTGACGTTCGGCCGCCATCTTGTTTTTGGTGATGTAAAATGGTTTGTCTTATATCTCGGAAACCGTGAGACCTACAGAATTTTTGTAAATACAATTTTTTTAGATAATCAAATTATCTACAACTTTGGCTAATAATGTTTTGCCGTAATACTAATAAAAAAAAAGATATGGAAGAAAAATGACAAAAATTTTGGGGGTGACGAACTTTAAAGCGCTATAACTTTTTTATTATTGATTTTACATAAAAAATGCCTTAGAGCTTTTTTGTAGAGCATTTTATTACGAATAATTTGATGTGGTCATTTATTAAATTGTTGTTGTTATTATTGATTTTGTATCAATGCAAACGGAGTAGTTATAACAAAAGTTCTGCATATGCTTCTATTTCGTAATACTTAATATTATTGTAGGATGTCTTATCGAATTATTTTAAATTGAACTCATTTCCACACCACCCGCGAGGTAGAGTTGTCGGCGCGTTTTTTTTAATGTGGTTCCCCTGTAGGCCTAATCCACTTAACATTGGTAACATTATTATTTCTTTGTTTTTGAAGGGCCAGGTTGTGGGTCATTTATTGAAGCGTTCTCATCTTCTATAATAATTACACAGTTATCATCCGTGGGAGTTTCAGTGCCCTCGTCGAGAAAACTGTTGTCGACTTCTTGGGGCAACATTGATGGGCATTCATAGTTGAATTCATCCTCGTCTAATAACTTTGAGACTTCTACCACGTTCTCACATGTTTCACCATTGCAATTTTGACAAATCGCAGAACATTTTAAGCCACTCTTCCGGCACCCGCAGGCTGTACCACACTTGGTTTTGCACCTGCAAAAAATTAGTTTTAACAGATCCGGAGGCGCCGGCGCCATCGTCCATTTAATTGGTACAAACATTCGCGACATTTTTCTCCAGCCCCAGCATTCGGGATCTTTATATCGTCCTAACCACGTTTGTACTTGGTGATATACTCTAAATATATGCATACGAGCTGCATCTTGTGTAGGAGGGAGGGTAGAGAGATTAAATTTGCTTTTAACTACACATTTTGTGAATCGCCTATACCGTAGTATATTTAATGATGTTTCCTGCTTTTCACCACCATATAAGGCAATAAAGAAACGTTCTCCGATAATACTCAGTACAGCGGGGTCAGCTTTATCATTTTGAAAAACCTCAACTTCCGAAGCTAACTCTGGGTTTTTCTCAAGGGCGTGAATAAATTTAATTTTTCCATGACTGAAAGCTGCCGATGTTGTGTCGCATCCAGAGAAGGCATGAATAAATAATATATTTTTAGCTATTATATCTCCATGTCGAAGACTTGATTGGGAATACCTTTTTTGCGGTGAACGCCCTTTTGCGGGTTTTAAGAAAAAAACATTCGGGTGATCGCGGCCTAGAGCGGTGAGCAAAACAAGGATATCAATATCCTCCGCTACAATAGTCACGGAATCAAAAAAGTCTGATTTTTCAAGGGCACAATTTACGATAAGTGTATCTGCATCTCCTTCTGCTTGATCAATATGATAACACGTTTCTAATAACTGTATCTTCAAAAAGTCGATAAAGGCTTTTTTGTTGTTTTGGTTACTAAGAAATTTCTCCTGTGAAATTGTCGGAACACTACTGCGATTAAAAATGAAATCAGTAGATATGTGTTTTTTGGAACGTCTGAGGCGCTCCCATGACTTAGTACCAGCGATGTCTGGATCATCTGAGTAACCGTCAAATATAATTATCACGTTAGAATCGTAATGACTTCGAACGTATTTTACGTATTTGTCTAAAATTATTTGAAATGATACATTTCGGTCCCATACAACAGCGTGCAGAAGATATCCGCCATCGATTACAAAAAGTTTATTTGACCCAAGGTCAACGGGATCATCAAGCGGTGCGAAGGCGTTAAACAACGTGGATTTAGTGCCCTTTCGCATACCTTCCTCAGAAAACAAAGATAATGGGAAAGGGGCGAGTTCATACTCAAAATATTGCTTCATTTGACCAATAGACTCCTTCGACACACACATTCGTTGAAAGAGAAGCAAGGGATTTATAACGACGGGAGTTTTCTCCACCTCAATCGAACTCGAGAGCGCACTCAAAGGAAGTACTTTGTTCTTTCTCTTGTATGATAAGTCTTGAAAATTTGCTCCAATATTTTGAGAAATTAATGCATCTCCAATCTCGATCGCGCGGTAGCAATTAATGCCATCATGAGCAACGACACCGGTAAAAATTGAAATTAATTCCGATCTCTCCAAAAATGGTTCATGCGATGCAAGCCAATGGTCTAATTTTTCTACGTCCTCATTGTCCCGAAGTACTCGTGAATCTCTGTGATCGACATGTTGGTCTGAGGTTTCCATAGAAAAATCACAGAAATCTTCTACCTGCTCGCAGACATCCTGTAAAGAAATCATTCCTAAAGTCCACGAAGCAAGTGTACTGCTAGAAATCCCACGCCCTCGGGTTAGTCCACCTGACGTTTTCATCATCCTCATAAGTGTCTGCTCAATGGTTTGATCAGACATGATTCCGCTCCAAAACTTATTACTTCGTCTAATTGTAAAGCGACCACCATTTGTAAAATCCTCAAGTTCTTGTGGAGGCATTTTTTGGTGCAATTCCCGCATATCTTGAAGATAAAGTTGAGCAGACTTCGCATACAAAAAGTGTCCGCTGGAGTGAAAGAAAGGGAGCATTCTTTGAATCGTATCTAAATGAAGCGACCAATTTCCTGATCTTTCAGCCTCAATAAAATGCTTTAAAAGCGTGACAGTTTTAAAATATTGGATCCAGAGTTTTGAAGTTGGGCTCTTCTTCTCTAATATTTCAATAGCTTTCTCGAACTTATTTGCTACTGTGTTTAGGATCTCAGTTTCCGCTGATTCCATAACAATTGTTCGATCTACATTCGTCACGATTTCATCCATAGCATCTCTTTCTTCATCCGTGAATTCTACGAAATCCATTATTTTTTTGGCCAAGGATAAGTGTACTAAGGTGTGAGCTCGTACAGCTCTTGCATACGCATGTCCAGATATTATATTGTTTACGCAATTTTCGGCGTATATTAATTTTAGCAATTCTTCTAATCCACTGCCAGACATGAGATATCCGATCGAACCTATGAAGGACATAAGTAAATGGAACCCTCCAAGTCGAACGACGACTTGTGCAAGATCAGATTCTGGATCAACAGCCCCAGTAATGTCGCGAGCTTTCCAATACAAAGGCTGGTCGAAAGTAACTATACAAGTACTTTGATTGGCAGCTTTACATCTGTCAATAGCGCAGCGAAGCGCCGTCAAAACCGTATCGTAATCAGTTGGTGGGGCATTAATAAAGGGAAGACATACAATTCTACTTTTATCATATTTCTTATTAGCTGTAACCTCAGTCATAAAACCGTTCCACCCACCAATACCATGAGTGTAAGACCATTTACCGTACAGCCACATTAAATCGCCAGTTGTCGGAACAATCTTTTGCGTCAACGGCCTAATGTTATTAATATCTAAGAATTTAATAGTGGCCAGACCAGATCCTTTCCGCTTGCAGTGCGATGCAATGGATACCATACCAATATTTCCTCTTACAGAGGCTGGTAGTTTTTTTAAACAGCGGTCAAATGTAGTGTCTGCCGTAACACCGCTATAGGGAGTGACACACTGAATCCCGCCCATAGCGTGGAATGTATTTCGCCCATCGATTGTATTGACATTAAAATCAGCATTGTCGAATATAAACTGACAAAATGCATGTGGCAAAATATTTCGTGCAGGACGAATTGCACAAGAATTTTCATATTGGGATACGGAAGCGTACGAAGCAGAAAACCCTAACGAAGATAGGACATATATAAGATTTTTTGAACCGAACTTTTTATAAAGGTAAGTACCTATCCCAAGCAGTAAAGGAGAAATAAATGAGGAAGTTCGTGCAGCCGCGATAACTGCATGAGCTATTGATGTGCATTTTTTTGGTATTTTTCAGAGAATCTCCGTTTCGATTTACAGATTATGCCGGAAAGAAGTGTTGTTAAAGTTTCAGGTATTGCGGTTTCAATATTTTTAAGGAAGTCGTCAGACGGTGGATAGTGCTCGGTGTCATACACCTCAGAACGAATATCCTGGAGAATAATTGCGGCAGCTTCACGAACTATTCTCAGCCTTTCTTCACGAAGATCAGACTTCTTGCTTTGATACCAAGATTTCGATAAAACCTCGTAACCCGTACCACGAAAGCAGATTATTGCCTCCCGCCGAGGTTGGTCAAAAATCAAAATGTCACTTCCATATTTCTGGAATAATCGATCTTTCACTGTTCTTCTGTCTGGAACGTAATCACCTTCAATTTCCTTTATCAAGTCTGATAACTTAAATTGACAGTCATCTGAATTTTCATCTAGATAAGAGAATATACATTCCATAGCTCTATCAATTTTATTGATTCTGTCACAAGTTACGTAATCAATTCTCTTTTCTTTTAAATATAATTGACTAAAGCAATATCGGTGATATTTGGCACCGGCCACAATCAAATCTGGAACATCCTTTATACGATTATAAATTTGTACCGCAATATCATCGGAACGATTACTTAACAAATTCAAAACCGTATTTTTGAAACTCGAGTTTGATACCGTGGATAAATGTTGTTTTTGTTTTTTAGGCAAATTTATCAAATCTGTACAAATAAAACAACCCTTTTCAAAATTAAAATTGGGTAACGGCAAAGATGACGCTGTAGCTATTGGCATACCCCTAGTACTCCAAGAGCGAGTGACACCGTCATTTCTAGCATCAGAATAATATTTATAACAGTATAAATGGATTTGTAATTCACGTACCTTTCGCAAATATTCCTCATGCTCCTTTTGTCCTTTTGCAATACTCCTAATAAGCAGCGACTCCACTCCTTTCGTCTTCACTTTAATAGAGGTTCCCTCACTAAGGGATTTTCTACAAATGAAACACTCACTCATTCTCGCAATAACAAAAACTAGTAGTAGTCTATGCAATAAAAAAAAAGAAAACCAAACAAAAACAAGGAAAGAAAACAAAATAAAAATAAAGTAACAAATATTTACATTCACAAAAACTAGTAGCAATCTACTTTTTCTGAAACAAAATATAACATAAAAATCCAAACACCAAAACAACGGGAAAACCCAAAACAAAATTTTCACAATCGCAAAACTCCTTGAAGTTGTAATCTCTTCGAAAGACTTCGTGCACCTTTTTTATACCTGTGAATGGACGACTTACGATACATTTTGTTTGTTTCAAAATTAGCCATTTATTACTTACAACTAAAATAACCAATTCATTCAATTTGCATATTTTAAAAATGAGTAAAACTTTTTACTCCAACACGGTATGCAGAAAAATGCCATAAAATACCGTCAAAAAAATTGTATAAAAAAATACATTTACCTTATACGTACCTTCGTTTGGCACTGCATTAAAATCAATAAGAACAACCCAAATTCAATAAATGACCACATCAAATTATTCGTAATAAAATGCTCTACAAAAAAGCTCTAAGGCAATTTTTATGTAAAATCAATAATAAAAGAGTTATAGCGCTTTAAAGTTCGTCACCCCCAAAATTTTTGTCATTTTTCATCCATATCTTTTTTATTATTAATATTACGAAAAAACATTATTTGCAAAAGTTGTAGATAATTTGATTATCTAAAAAAAATGTATTTACAAAAATTCTGTAGGTCTCACAGTTTCCGAGATATAAGACAAACCATTTTACATCACTAAAAACAAGATGGCGGCCGAACGTCACGCCTCCGGATCCCGAAAACTCGGTTTTATACTCCCAACCAACCCCCCTAGACAATGAAAAAAAAAATTGCTGTTTTCAGAAAATGCACAGTTGGGCCTTTTTTCTGCACCATTTTACTGGACTATAAATTCAATGAGTTCTTTATTTTATTTCCAAGTACGTGTAGCCCTGATCGCATTCAACTAGCAACTGCCAATGGCTGACTCTGACAACGGGCTTACGGCTTATCTGTTCTTTCCTCTTTTGAGAACATCTATTTTCTACAGTATCTCAACCTTATACAATTCCTTTTCTATTTTTTTTTTATAACCAAATCAACTTACACTATTTTTTTTTTTCAATTTACAAAATCAGATTTCACTATGTGTTGTCAATGCGTCTCAAAAAATACTCTTAATTAGTACGTACTTCTACACTACTTCTAATTTACTCTTGTTGGGAAGTTGCCCTGCGGAATCTACTTTATTTCTTGGTAGACTTCTGATGGTCTGTTGCGTGCTACCCTTGTATGCCTCAAATATTTTGCATTTCTTCTAATGATATTACCATTTGCAATTTTTATCCAATAGGAACGAGGTGTTTTGGCTTTTTCTACGATTTTGGCTAATTTACATTTCCTTTTATCTATATACCATACCTCCTCCCCTTTTCCAAACTCAGGTCTCACTCTCGCATGTTTGTCGTAATATAATTTATCTTTATAATTCTTTTTTGATACTATCTTTCCTACTTCATCATGAGAGTTATTTTTGTATAATGATAATTTTGCTGGAACTGCACTCCTTGTTTTCCTTCCAAAATTTAACTCTGCAGGTGACAACAGACTTCCTTTCACAGGCGTGTTCCTATAATCTAGTAGTGCTTTCCAGAGCTCTTGTTTGCTGTCTTTACATTTTGATAATATGGATTTCGCTATTCCTACAAACTTTTCAGCAAACCCATTTGATTGGGGGTAGCGGGGCCTCGATGTTGTTACCCTAATATCATTCTCACGTGCAAACGCTTGGAATGCGTATGACCCAAATGGTACATTATCGGCAATGATCTCTCTTGGAATGCCATGAATTGAAAACAACTCTTTCAGTTTTGACATCACTTCTGTAGCGGTTTTATTTCTTAAAGGAAGTACGTCGAAATACTTTGAATAATAATCTGCAACTACGAGATACGACTTACCACCCAGTTCAAATACATCCATCCCGATTTTAAAATATGCGAATAATGGAACTTCATGAGGGAGTAGGGCTCTTTTACATTAGCTTTTCTATGCCGTTGACAAATACTACATTTTGCAACAATTTCCTCTATGTCTCTATTTATGCCTGGCCAGTATACGAGGCTTCTTGCTCTGAGTTTCGTTTTTTCTATTCCAAAATGTGAACTATGAAGAATATCAAGTATTTGTTGTCTAAGTGTTACCAGAACAATCACTCTGTCATTAAAAAAAACTAGTTCGTCTTCAACTGATAAGTCCGTCTGATGCTTCCAGTAATGCTTGATATTTTCCTTTACTTGGCTTTTATTTTTTGGCCAGCCCCCTTTTATTGTACGCAAAAGCTCCTTTAGTACAGGATCACTGGATGTTTCTTTTTTAAAAACTTCTCTTTTTTCTTCACTAATATTAATGGTGAAGTGGTTCATACTTCATTAATGTCTTCGATTTCTGGTCTTGTGTTTTCCGTAACAGGAAAGTTGCGAAATAACAGGTCTGCAATTAACATCTCTTTGCCTGGAGTGTACTTGAATTGTAGATTATATTGTAGCAATCTCAGCTTCATTCGCTGCAACCTTGCGGAATTTACTTTGCCTAGTTCCTTGCGATCTATTCCTACTAGTGGTTTATGATCGGTTAATACAGTCACCATAGATCGGCCATAGATAAGCTGATGAAACCTTGTGCATGCAAAAATTATCGCCAATAATTCTTTTTCTACCTGTGCGTAATTGTATTCTACTTATAATACCCTTTCAATTGACAACCATGTCGAGGCAGTAGTGAAGAAGCTCTCTTTAGGCGGCCACCATGGATTTTACGACATAGCTTATTGTTTTCTGCTTAACATACCCTTTCATTTGATACCTATGTCGAGGGGGTAGTCATAAAAATGGTAATGGGTCCTCTTGAGATCGCAGCCGTGGATCTAACTATATATTGAGTATACAATATTGCTTATTGTATTCTTCTTAACATTCCCTTTCATTTTTTATTTTATTATTATTATTTATTTGCAATGTTTGTACAAAAGAAAGATTCTTAAATTAGTACAATAAACGAAGAAAAAAAAAATGGAAAATTAACAGTGAAAAAATAACCTACTTACTAACTAACTTTAAAATATATCTTATAATATACATAAATAATAATTAAAAAAAAAACAAAAGATAAAGTAAAAAAAGATAGATAAAAACAAATTATTATAGAGAGTTCAAAAAGAAAATAGAGAGAAAAAGAAGAAAAATTAGATTTGCAGTTTGAGAGAACTAGAGTGCAAGCAAATAGATAGATGGATAGTGTTTGCATTTCAAGACGGTCTGCCCGTAAGGTATTCAAAAAGACGCCTTTTAAAAACACAGCTTGATTCAATAAATTGCAAATTATAAGGAAGAGTATTCCAAAGCAGAGCTGTATAAACAAAGTATGAACGTTGGCCTAGCAAAGAACGAAACCGAGGAATAATTACATTATTATTTCTACGCGATTGCGAGAACTGGAGGTATTCAGAGAGCTATGGGGGTTTTCGGCGTCTAAGTATAGCATGAAAAAACCTCAGCAACCTCAAGTCTTTATAAGTTTTTAAGGAACACCCCAAGACATTGTTCACAAAAAGCGTAGTGTGATCATACCGTCGTAGATTATAAATAAAGTGTATGCAATCATTGTATGCGACTTCAATTTTCCGAGCTCAAGAAGCGTCTAACGAGGGAAAGACTAAGTAGCCATGCATTAGATGGGGCAGGAGTAGCGCTTTTGCTAAGCGCAAACGAAGGGCTCAATTCATCAAGTTTCCATACAGACGGAGTTTCCTGAGAAGACAATAGGCTTTACTCACTATATAACGGATATAGTCAGAACAGGTCATAACGTGGTTTAGAGTTACTCCGAGATTTTTAACACGATCTACACGCTGAATAGGATTGCCATTTAAAATGATTCTGGGAAAAACCAGACTGGGGTTAACAGAGTGAGCTAAGACGGTAGGCCGAAGCCCAAAGAAAAACATTTTGTAAGTCCTCGGATAATTTCCGCACTCTTGACACCAATTGGTGCTTAGGCATAGAGAGGTACAGCTGTACATCATCAGCGTACATGTGAATTTTGGAGTTGTTAACTACTGCAGGAAGGTCATTCATGAATATACTAAATAGGAGAGCGTCAAGAATGGAACAATTGAAATACGAGGAAACAAGAAGAACCGCAAAAAACATCTGCAGGAAGAAGAAAAGGCAATTCCTCAACAATCACATCGTGAGAGCAGAGAAAAACTTAAGGAAGCAAACTTCTTCATACAGGGAAGTAAACTTCTTCATACAGGGAAGTAAACTTCTTCAAGAAAGGCTTGAAACCCTCCTGCGGTATATGCAGAACAAAAGAAGGCACTATAGTCACAGGCAGCGAAGATGTAAAGAAAAGATGGAAGGAATTTTTTAGCGAGCTGCAAAACGCAAACGAGAGCATCAGACATGTACCAGAACCCCGTCTACAACATAACGATGACACCAGTGAAACAAATGTACCCACTCTGGAAGAAGTACAAAGTGCCATACAATCATTAAAAAACAATAAATCTCCAGGAATTGATAACATCCCAGCAGAGTTGATCAAACAAGGAGGCGAATCGTTCTCAGCAGCTATACACGAATTACTATGCTGCATATGGAGGAATGAAAAAATGCCTGAAGAATGGGAGCAAAGCATTATCTGCCCAATGCACAAGAAAGGGGACAGATTCAACTGTGAAAACTCATATCTCTTTTAAGCACAGTATATAAAATAATGACCAATATAATTAAGACCAGACTGGAACCTTACGCAAAAGCTGCAATAAGTGAATACCAAGCTGGATTCAGAAGAAATAGGTGAACAATTAATCAACTTTTTACAATAAGGCAAATCCTCCGAAAATGACGTGTATCAACTTTTCATCGACTTTAAACAAGCATACGAGAGCATCGCCAGGGAGCAAATGTATGCAACAATGCTGGACCTAAACATCCCCCTGAAGATAATAAAATTAACAAAAATGACAATGGAAAATACAAGATGTGCAGTCAGAATACAAGGAGAATTGACGGAATCCTTCCCAGTCAAGCAAGGCTTAAAGCAGGGCGATGGGCTGGCACCCATGCTATTTAATCTCTGCCTAGAAGGAGTAATTCGCAAGTTTAACATTGATGCGAACGCAACCCTGCTTAACAAATCTAAACAGTTGGCAGGATATGCCGTCGATATAAGCCGTGTTTTTTTAATGAACTATATAGTTCTTCCCCATACAAATCTCAAAACCCAGGTTTTATCGGGGTTTCTATCGAGGTTTTGGGAAATTTCTTAATTTGCATATTGCATACTTTCGGGGGTTGGCATGCTGCATACTTTACTTTCCTGGTTTGGCATGTTGCATACTTTCGGGGGTCGGAAAGACGTAATTTAAAAATAAAAACAACAGGAAAGTGATGAGAGCAAATTTATAACAAATAATTGATTTTTTAGAAGCATACTTATAATTTTCTAGCGAGGATTTCGTGTAACAGTGTAAAAAATAACTCTTAACTTCCGTTTAATTTTGAAATTTTTAAGCATCGAAGTAGGCGCTTCATGAAATTTCCCTTGTCGTTTTTTTAATGAACTCGATGAAAGAACTATATAGTTCATTAAAAAACACGGCTATAAACTGCCTTGCAAGATCACTGTCATATCTCAAAGAAATATTTACAGAATTAGAAGAAGGAGCAAAACATATAGGGCTGCAAATAAACGTAGAGAAGAGTAAGATTCTAATTCAGTCAAGGGTGGAAAGAAGAAGAAGAAACCACAATACCACCTGGGGGGAATATAACTTTGAACGGGTAAACCAATTTAGCTACCTGGGGTCCACAGTTAGCGAAGACAACGATGAAACGATAGACGTACAAAGAAGATAAACTCCGCGAACAGAACATACTTCTCACTACTGCCAGTAATGAAATCCAGATACATCCAATACATATACAAAGAATGTAAACTTTCGACCCATGCCAAACTACTACGTTTACGTTGGGCCGGCCATGTCCAAAGAATGGATGACTCAAGGATATCAAAAAAAGCCAGATGGCAAAAGACCAGTTGGCAAACCACGGTAAAGGTGGAAAGATAATGTTAAGGCCGATGCAGCAAAACTGCTCAACACAAGAAACTGGAGACAAGCTGCAGAGCAGAAAGACGTCTGGAGGAAGAAGCTGATGGAGGCCAAGGCTCGAATTGGGGTGTAGAGCCATCGAAAAAGAAGAAGAATGGAACCTTGCGGAACACCACAGCAGAGGATGGTAGAGTTTGAAGCACGATTATGCAGCATTACCTGTTGCAAACGGTTATTCAAGAAACTATGCATAAGCTTGAGAGCAGATGAGGAGAAACTAAACTGTGTGCGGAGCTTTTCGAGAAGTAGGGAGTGGTCAACATTATCAAAAGCCTTGGAAAAGTCTAGTAGTGCCAGTTAGCAGACTTGGTTCCCATCTAAGTAGTTCCTAATATCGGTCGTGATTTTAAGAAGTGCAGTATCACAGCTGTGGGATTTTCGAAACCCAGATTGGCAGGGATTTATAAGCTGATAACGTTCACAGAGCTCGACAATTTGAAATGCAATCAGTTTCTCAAGAACTTTAGCTAAAAACGGTAAGATACTAATAGGACGGAAGTCAGCAGGACACTCAAGGGAAGAACATTTGGCAACAGTACAAGGGGATGTTTCCAAGAATTGGGAAATTTGGAAGTAGTAAGGCATGAGTTAATCAAATGAGTTATAATAGGTAATAGACTAGGTAACAATAGTTAAAGAAATCTCGGCGATATCTTGTCGCTCCCTGTAGCATAAAACTTCAGCGTGATTTACGCAGCGGAAACTAAATCCATTAGACGACGACAGAGGAACATGCGTAATACGGACAGAGTTACTTGAAGTAAAGTGCGAATTCAGACCTTCGGCATCGAAGTCATGGGCTATAGTCTCTTTTTTTAATTGTACCCCTAACTTACTTAAGTTATTCCATAGTTTCTTCGGTGGCAGAGTCTGGTTGAGTCGGCATGCGTAGAAATGTCGCTTGGCTTCTTTAATTTTAGCCGTGGTGATATTACGGAGTCGTTTATAAGAGTTTTTGGCACTTTCGGTTTTTAGTTTTACGTATCTTTTATAGAGATACTCCCGCTCAATAATTAAGGTCTTAATTTCAGGACTAAAGCAAGGCTTGGATTTTTCAGTAATGGTTTTTGTTCGAATAGGAATATACTCATCAAACAAGGACTGCATAAAGCCCTCAAAAAACTTGATCTTATCGTTAACGTCAGTCAATGTGAAAATGTTTTCCCAAGGAAACCCCTCACAACATTCATCTAGACTACGATTTGATACCCATGTCAACGGGGTTTTGAATAAATTGGTAATCCGCCCTCTTCAGACGACCGCCATGGATCTAACCATATATTGAGTATACTATATGGCTTATGGCATTCTACTTATGATACCCTTTCAATTGATACCCATGTCGAGGCGGTGGTGAAGAAATGGTATTCCGACCTCTTGAGACGGTTGCCATGGGTTTTATGACATAGCTTATTGTATTCTACTTATCACACCCTTTCATTTGATACCTACATATGTCAGGGGAGTGGTGAAAAAAATGGTAATGCGTCCGCTTGGGATGGCCGCGGTGGATATTGAGTATACTATATTGCTCATTGTATTCTACTTATCATTCCCTTTCATTTGATACCCATGTCGAGGGGGTTGTGAAGAAAATGATAGTCTGCCCTCTTGAGATGGCCACCATGGGTTTAACCATATATTGAGTTTCCTAAATCGCTTATGTTATTCTACTCATGATACCCTTTCAATTGATACCCATGTCGAGGGGGTGGTGAAGAAATGGTAGTCCGCCCTCTTGAAACGGCCGCCATGGATTTTACGACATAGCTTATTGTATTCTACTTAACATACTTTTTCATTTGATACCTATGTCGAGGGGGTGGTGAAGAAAATGGTAATGCGTCCTCTTGAGATGGCCGCCGTGGATATTGAGTATACTGTATTGCTCATTGTATTCTACTTATCATTCCCTTTCATTTGATACCCATGTCGAAGGGGTTGTGAAGAAAATGATAGTCCGCCCTCTTGAGATGACCACAATGGATTTAACCATATATTGAGTTTACTATATCGCTTATGGTATTGTACTTGTGATAGCCTTTCAATTGATACCCATGTCGAAGGGGTGTTGAAGAAATGGTAATCCGTCCTCTTGAGACGCGTACCAGTTTAATATGAACGCCTTTTGTTAATCATCGAAATGATAGGGAATGCTATCTGACATCAGCAGTGCTTGATTCGACTAACTTGTAACGAAAATGTCATATTTTTAGAAATAAATTACAATTACGAACTTGGTAAAAGTGGTAATCGGTATTTCAAAATTTTACTGTAATTTTCTACTATGAACTACATATGTTTTTTATAGACACCATAGTTGTGACTAATAGGCCTGCAGCGCATCCCATTTTTTCGCTCGAAGTGATGGAAATGAGATAACCGGTTGAGACTAATTGCAATCGATAGAGGATGGAAAAATGCATCTACAGTTAATTTTGACCGAAGTTTGGACATGGCCAACATATAAAAAATTCATGAAAATGCCTTTTTTTCGTAAGTGCGGTTTGAACGAAATTTTCACTTTATCTCGCTATATCTCAGTTGATATTGCAGATATCAATTTCAAATTTTAACATAGTCTAGTTTGACTAATTCCCTAAATATAAAACTTTAACCGAACTGGTTACATCATTTAAAAACAAAATGGCGAATGTTTAAAAAATTTCCAACAGATTCGTGAGATTTCTTTTCTAATCAAAAAGTTGTGTTATAGATTTTTGAAATTCGCTTTTTTGGCTAAACTACATTGTAGCCAAATCCTTAAGGCAGTTTTCTGTAAATTTTCAGATCAAAATGTCCTCCGGTTCAAAAGTTACAGTAACACTCAAAAAAAAAACTCGTAAATCGCAAAACATTATAAAAATCAAGAATTTTTCTCGTTCTTAGAAGCTACATATCTTCTAAATTGAGTTACCCAAGTTCCTTATCTCCGTAAATACTTTGTATCGTAGCGTGTAGTGGGGATAGCACAATTGTTTTTTTAATTATATCCAGGAATCGCCACTGAATATATAAACCACATAGTCCTACATGCCATAGGCCACATAGTCGTTCATGTCATGGCGCAATGCCATGCTTAGCTTGAAGATTTAAAAAGAATATGATAGGTTAAGGGTAGCCTGGCGAAAGCAGTGGCCAGCGATTGAACTCCTGGATGTTGTATGAATTTATTTTTTTTAACAGCCGGCTCAGCCACCATCCTCGGGGTTAGCTTGAGATAGCGGGGTGATATTCCCAATTTCGCCCAAAGGACGGTTTGCTCTGGCCCCAAAACAGAGGGGTCCGCGAAAATAAAGTGAAACTCAAAAAGTGAAAACCTCACATCCCTGCGTACTAACGGTCTAGTGGCCCGGAACTAGCTTGAAACCTAAAAGGCCAAAACGCCATATCCCAATCTTCTAATTGTCAAACAAAAGTAATTTCAAACCTGAAACACAAGCACGCTAAAATATATGTTATGTGTGTATAGGTATGGATTCTTCTCATTACAGTCTACATTTTCTGCCAGCTTTCGTTCTATTGATAATATCATGCAATGATTTAAACGTGACTCACACATGATCTTAGATAATTTTTTATCATTTTTAAATTTTGTTCACCTTATGCAATTGCTTTTTGCCTTTCTAAACGCGAGTGTCGACTAGGGATGCAACATCGTTCTTAAAAACATCGATGTTTTAAAACATCGATGGTGCCACGACAAACATCGATGTTAAAAAACATCGGATATAAGAACGATACATCGATGTTTTCCCGCTATTTTAATTATATCATCCATCATATGAATTAAAACGTGGTTAGAGACATTTTAATGGACATAAAATAACTAGATTCACATTTTAAATTATGTAAGTATATAACTATAACTATTATGTTTTTAAGCAACAATCTAATCGTTTTTTTAACTGATTTTAACCCAAAACTTTAGCTAAATTCCAATTAACTAGACCATAAAACAATAAAAATTATCTTAAAAACAAAACCCATTTTCTCTATTGAACATATTTGTTTATTTCAACTTAACAATTTTCAAATGGATTTTAGGAAGGAACATAATATATTAAAAAAACTGAAGTCAATTTCTCAAAAAAAAATTACTGTAATTATATAGATATAATTATGACATACCTAATATACGAACTTGACATAAGCAAGCAATCGTACAAATATATTATTACGCAGTAATTGGAACACATTATTGTGTCTGCGACAAATATAATAATAATAAACTACTGACAAATAGGGCGCTTCCAGAAATTCAGCCAACTGTAGTAGTCGGAGCAGTCAACTTTTCAAATATTCAGTTAAAGATGAAATTTGTAAGTGGGATGACACACGAGTCAACGTGTCTCTGCAACACACTGTCAGTTTGTTGAGCGGAGGTGATACACGACTCAACACGCTACACGCAACACTCTGTGTAATAACATTGCGATTTCATATGCGTGGGTGTGCATTCCAAATTATTTTCACCCAGAATCGCTTGACAGTTACGCATACATAAACATTTTTCAAGCAACTGGAGAAAAAATAGAAATCGTTTCTAGTTTCAGTCAACACAGCACACTTCACCCTGACCCTTCCCTTGGCCTGCGAACTGCGCAAAAAAAGCTCGTGTTGCTCAACATGTTGACCCGTGTATCATCCCCCTAAGCAGACAGAGCAAGCATTTGAATTCGTTTGCATTTGACTACTCTGACTGCTGCAGTCGGCTGAATTTTTGAAAGCGCCCTTATTACGCAGTAATTGAAACAAGTAGGGGAGAGTGGGGTGAACCGGGACGGTTGGGTGAACCGGGACAGTGCTTTTTTAATTGTTGTTAATGTTTTTATGTTGGTTTTTTTTTGTGAATTATGTTTGTATTGGCCCTCTACATTATTTTATGAGAATTGAAGGTCAGCACCTGCATCACTTTATTAGTAAGGATTGTTAATAAAAATCGACACTCCCCAAAGTTTTATTTTCTCGGAGTTTAAGGAAGCCTAATGTTATGGTTTTTAAGCCTACAACAAAGGTAATATAATAAAAAGTAATCGTTAGTATGTTATCTTTTAAAGTTCAAATGGAATTTGTGATAACCTCAAAAATATGTGATAACCACGCGATTGTTTAAAAAACAGCACCGTGGGGTGAACCGGGACACGGTTTCTGAGTTGACCGAGAAATGTTTCGGCCCACGTTTTAGCTGCAAAATCGACTTAAATTCATTAGTTATTAACAAAAATGATTGTTAACAATTTTTTATTAATGATTTTTACGTTTATTTATAGTTTAAACCAAAATGCACATTTTATATTGTTTATAATAAAAAAGTAAAAAAAAAATATGTTCAAGCATTGTTTATAATAATATCATAACATATTTTTGACATAAAAGCAAATAAGACTATTAGTTACAACATAAACGCCACTTTCACCTGCTCTTTCTATCGTGTCCCGGTTCACCCCACGATTTTTCGGAACTGCCGATTTGACACTTTTTTTTTAAACGATTAGAAATTATTGAAAATATAAAGTTATAATATTAAAAATGACAAATAATGAAAGGTATTGAAACCATCTACAGGATAGGATGTCCAAATAAGAAGAAAAAATTGTTTATTTAGGTTTTATAAGGCCTTGAACAAAGTGTGTCCCGGTTCACCCCACTCTCCCCTACATATTTAAATTGTGTTTGTGACAAATATGAAATCTATAGTAATTCACTTTCTTACCACTGCGATAGCAAAAACGCAACAAAACAGTGAGTAAATAAGTCATGGCAACCACGATGTCGATTTTTAACAGTTTTGCTGTCGATGTATCGTCCACCAAAAGATCGATGTTAACATCGATATTTGCCTACGATGTATCGATGTTTTGAAAATATCGAGGTATCGTTTGCATCCCTAGTGTCGACAGCAGTTTTACCGAGCGGTCCCCCAACTAATTACCAACACGTCCAATATGCTTTTTGACCCACGCATCGAACGAGAACCGGTCTACGTTTGTCAGCCTATACAATTCCTTAAAGCTCCATTCGGAAATTATTAACAGCGCTCCAAATTTTTCCCGCGGGGATAGCTTCTGGATCGATTCTGCTAAAAGAAATAATGAGTGTTGAGCCCATAACTAAGCACAAGGGCCTGTCTAAATAGCATCTGTTCCATTCTAGGCTGCACTAAGTAATTTAAGGTTGAGTCTCGAATAAAAAACCGATCGTTCAGTATCTATATTCAATGTTCTGAATGAACTTATTCTTACCACACTTTTTTTTAGTCAAAGATTTTTTGGAATTTCAATATTCTGAAGGAGCCCCAAACATTTTTCATCCCCAGGCCACGCAAGGTGATGTAGTGGGCCTGGTTATGTCTCGTAAAACAAGTAACAAGGCAGGTGAACAAGGTGAAGACCAGACCTAAGCGGAACTTTGGTACCCTATTATAACCAATTAAGCTAGTGGGATGCCTTGTTAGGGCTACCTCTGAGAACATAAGAGTATTTTTAATCTTCAAAACGGCGATATGTCAAGAATGGCAATTCGTACAGGAATAATCCCATAACCTACAAAATTTTTAAAAAGTATTTTATGATCTTTGGAGAATACGACATTTCATTTTTAAAGTCCTTTTTAAGGGCTGTTCCAATTTTTAGCTTTTCTAGATTTATGCTTCAGTTCAATGTCTATTCTTATTGGGTATAAAAAATGTGTATAAATATTTTCAAACGCCGTGACACAAAAAATTTGAGCAGTTCTGCGCACCTCGTTGCCGAATTTTATAAATACTGTTCTATCATTTCCCCTCTTTTTAGTTAAAACGGCAACTAACACTGAAAAAACTCAACAAAATAATTTGGGAAGGGATGCGCGCATGCCGAATGAATCAAGTTAATTTATCTTTCTATGTGTTGAGCAGAGCTTTTAAATACATGTAAAGCCCCTACTCAACAAAGGCAGTTTATTCAACATAATAAGCATAATTTTACTTTAATTATGCGAAATATTTCTCATTTCTAAATTTAAAATAATTTAAAAAAAAATGCTGAAAAAAATTCCTTTGAATATATGAGCGTTTTCATTCATAAACCGACAGTTCCCCGCAATCGCAAGCAACACAACCTCCCCAGGCAGAAGCGCGTATGCGACTGGCAGGAAACATCAACAATCTAGTAATCAAAGTGATAAAAAAAAAATTTCGTATTTCTTTAGTAGAAATGCTACAAATTATTTCTCTAGCAAATGTGGAAAAACAAAAACCATAAATTAAAAAAATATGTAAAAAGGGACGTTTTTCATTCATATTGACATTTCAGATTTTTTCTATCTACCATATTATATAAGAAGTTTTCCACTTTATCAAAAAATTGATATTAAATATGAAATTGATGTTAAAACCTCAAATTTTAAAATTACTTTTTAAAAATCTTAATCACGTTGTGTGGATGACATCTCACAATTCTAACATTCACTAATTCACTTCGGTAGCAGGAAAACCCTTTGGTGTTACTTATTCAAGAAGACGGGCGTATTCCAACATGTATGTACATTGCGCTTTGCATTTAATTTAAATCCCCTCAGCAATCAATCGTTGCTATTGATTCATTGGTTTCCCTTTGTTCTCTAAAACATATTTCGTTAATAAAAGGTGTTTATTGCAAAGTACCAGACCCTTTCCAGTCATTTATAGAATGTCATGACATACACGTATGTCGTATATACCGTCACCTAAAGATTTGTCGGGCCTAGGAAACACAGAAAACATTTTAAGGAACAGTCACAAATTAAAATTTAACCAGAGAGGAACAAAACGAGAAATTCATTATAACAAGCGGGAAAAACTTGTTCCAATTTGGCGCTCATTAAACATAACGAGAAACAATAAACTTTAATTACAACCGGTAGAATTTTCACGGTAAATTTAAATGTTGGCCAGCTGTAAGCATCCAGTTGCCCATTTTGAAAGCGTATAATATGTCGGCGGTGCCCCGTTGCATAACCCTTTGGTGTCCGCTCGAGCTGCTGGCCTGGCGTCTGGTTGTGTAATAGTTGTGCAAAAATAGTTGTGTTTATATCATTTAATTACATTCCCATGCCTATTAAAAAGGCTCGTCAACAGCTCGTCGTTACAAGTATACAAGGGCTCTAGAACGTATGACTTTTGTCTTGGGTGCCTTTTTTTGTGTGATTTCTAAGAATCTTCTAAAGAGCCTAGGCATTCCAGCCAGGAGATTGTAGGGTCCCTCGGCTCCCAGCCGTAGCTGATTGTGTAACCTTAGCTTGTATTCTGTAACCTTATAGCAGCAGTAATTAAAACCCGTTTTATTGCAGGGAACACGAATTTTGTTTTTGTTCAATTTTGAGGAGTTCTCCGTGGGGGGATAAGTGAGCTCCTGTGCAGACTCCCCCTCTTTTCGGGGATCGTTGGAATTACGTTCAAACGACTGACGTGGATCAAATTTAATCAGACTCGATGACATTTTATAAACTTCTGTGGCTTCTGAGGTTTACCCTTTTGGATCCTATTATATACATATACATGTACCTTCCCATATATAAAGGTGCTTTTCGCTAGAGATGTCACACAAGTGTCGTGCCTGATGTTTGTTAGGAGAGAGAAAAATAGAAAATCGCGATGTTTATGGGTACATATGGGTGGCTCCTTTTCAGACTTTATCATAACGCTTCACTGAGCCGAACTTAATGGCTATTATGTTACCAGACAGGCAGATTCACAATTTCAAAATTTGTTTTACATCAGTTTCTATATAACAAGATGCTAAATAATCGCTGGCATGGTTTTTATGTCATATTATTGAAAGGATGTCTTATTTTGTATGTATTCTGCATAAGAGTCGAAGCTACAACAAATTTATGGAAATGTTGAATGAAGCGGAGGATTTATTTATGAGCCCTTCAAGTTTGATGGACAAGTAACTGAGCTGGTTGAGATAACACAATCCAGATCTAAATCTAGAAATAATGAACATGTGTCAAATGGATTCAGTAATATGTAGAAAAATCGAAAATAGCAGATCCTAAAATCGATATTGATTGGTTACATTAGTAGGCTCTCTTTAACAAATATCTCAAGTCTCGTCGTAGAATACACAATACAGACCCTCTAAAACAAGCTTTAGTTGAAAGATAGTAAAGAGAAGAATAAAGGAATGTCATTATTGTTAGTTACTCAATTTTACATCAGCAACATTAATCCAATACGTGTGCGTTAGCTGCTAATTTCAGAACTCTAAACAATGGCTAGTTCCTTTTATATCTTCCTCTTCTTCTTCTTCTTCTTTAAACTCCTTTAATCCCTCATGGGAAACAGTTGCCCTCCAGCGGACTCTGTGTTGCGCGACAGCTCTTAGCTCCGACCAGGATCTCCCAGTTGTTGCGGCTTCTTCTAGTAGGTTCTCCACTACGTTGTTCTAGGCCTTCCTACTTGACGGGAACCTTGCGGATTTCAGTCAAGGGCCTGTTTGGCTAGATTTTCGTTTTCGCGTCGCAAGGTGTGGCCAACCCAATTCCATTTCCTTCGCCTGATTTGTTCGCCTATCCTTTCTTGGCCGGCACGGCGCCATAGTTCTTCGTTTGAAATTCCATCTTGCCAGCGGATTTTTAGGATACGACGCAGGCATCTGTTGATGAAGACTCGTAGGCGCCCCGTGATGAATTGGATGACTTTCCATGTTTCGCAACCGTACAAAAGAACTGCCTTAACGTTGGATTTGAACAGCCGCAATTTGGTGTTAGTGGAGATCACAGTTGATCTCCATATGCGGGACAGGCATGCATATGCGCCTCGTGCTTTATTTATTCTGGAACTGACGTCTTCTTCTGCCCCACCATTTTCGGTAATAATGCTACTGAGGTAGCGTGACGGTTATTCAGCGCTGTCCGTTCAATGGTGTTTGCTTTTATCCACATTTCTTTAGTTTTAGTCGGATTTAGCCTTAAGCCTGCTGGACTACTTTCTGTTGCCAAATTGTTTAACATGTTTTTGAGGTCCTGGTGTCTGTGGGCCAGCAAACTGATATCATCGGCATAGTCGAGATCCTTAAGGCGGTCTACCAAACTCTCTCCATCTTTGGAATTACTCCTCGTCGCTGCACAGCAGCCTTCCATCCGCACTCTTAACGGCATGTTTTTTAGTAGAGTGCTTTCCCGAGAGCTGTTTAGTGATTTGGTACAGCACCTTACTGTTGCCTGTGTTTGCCGTGTTTTCCGCTTTTTCTGCGAGCTCATTTATCTGCTGCCTTTTATCACGCCGGACACTTCTTTTTACCTCCCGATGTAAGTAAAGAGTAGAGTATTCCCGTTCTAGTTGGTAATGTCTTTCCGGGTCGTTTGTAGAGTTTACGTTATTTTTGAGGGACCTTCTGCGTTCTATTTTTTGCAGGTTTCCAGCAAATTCCCACTTTTTAACGTTCTCCCGCAGAAGATCTACGTTAAACCGTCTACGGGTTCTAGCATCATGTTGCACGTTTCTGATTGCGGCGATTTTAAGGGGAATAGTTGCTACAACCAAATGGTAGTCGCTTCCAGTATCCACTCCCCTGAAACTCCTGACATCCTCAAGAATAGTTCTCCATCTGCGGCTAACGGCCACGTGATCTATCTGATTTCTCGTTCTACCATTGGGCGATACCCAGGTCTCTTTGTGTATTTTGTTTGTGACAAAAGTAATTTCCACCTACCATGAGTTGGTGGGAACTACAAAAGTCAACGAAAAGCTCACCATTGTTATTGGTAACTTGGTTTAGGCCTTGGTTTCCAATTGTGTGTTCAAGGCCGGTGTTGTCACGGCCGATCTGCGAGTTTGAGTCACCCATTAAAACAATTATGTCTCCCCTTGGAATAGAGCGAAAACCCTAATTCAGTCGTATATAGAACTCGTCCTTGATGTCATCTTCTGCGTCTTCAGTTGGAGCATACCAGCTCCCTGCCGATTCGTAGCAATGGTGTTTTTTATGGGAGCGGGTTGCTAACCCTCAGCCCAACCGACTCAAAACTCTGTTTTGTGGCGCAAAGAGCTCGCCAGCTCCGAAGAAGTACCACAGGGGGACCGCGGGGAGGTGGGATTAGGACTTGCTAACAGGTCTGCTAAGTGTTCGTCTGCAGTGACTCTTCTCGGGTTTTAACAGAAGTGACAAATCGGGTGCCACCACTTTCCGATGTCTTTTCTAGCCGTTCGTTGTTGCGACGTCTGCTAATAAGGTTCTCCTCCATGTTATTTTAGGTCTTCCAACTAAACGGGTCCCTTGCTTTATTTACCCTCTCGCAATCATTCAAAAGAACTGCCTTAACATTGGTTTTAGATGAGATCTCCGTTGATCTCCATATTCGAGACTTATTCATTCTGGAACTAATATCTGCTGCGCCGCCATTTTCGGTAATAATGCTCTCGAGGTAACAGAATCCATCTACCTATTCCACGTCTTGGGTATTCAACCTACCGATCTATTTTCTATTGCTAATTGTTCCTATGTCTGTGGGCCAGCAAGAATATATCACCCTAGCAAGATCCTTAAGGCGGTCTAGCAATGCCCATTGTTGCCACCTGTTCTACTCTCAAGCGCGCTGTCAACGAAGTGATTCATTATATGTAAGTATATTAGTAATGGCGAAAGTAAACATCTTTGTCGTACCCTTGAGCTCATTTCAAAGATGTCAGATGATATTCCACTGTGGAGAACTCTGCTTAGAATTGTTGTAAAGCGCTGTTATCAATTCTACTATTTTGTCAGGGAGACCGTAATACCAGCAATATAAGCTTATATTAACTGAAAAGAACACTTTCTCATACTCTATGAAAGCAAGATAAAGGGGGATCGTAATTCTGTATGACATCTCCTGTTGTTTTCTGTCGCAGGAGTATTGAGTGGGAACTAGTAGAATAACACCTCGTGTTGGCATTCACTCTTTTATCTACTATCTTTCTGAATAGAGCTTACTATCGGACATTGATCAAATCGTCGACAGTACAGAGGGGCTTAGCTCTGAACTCTAGCTGGTATTTCAAAGAAACTTCAAGAATATATTCGTCGCATCTGCATTGTAAGTGCACGATGTTTCAGGAAGCCGGAGACACTAATTCCTTCTCTCAATTGTGCAGAGGCGCACTAAAGTACCATATCAATATATCTTATCTGTTTCGATGTAATTAAAAAAGTCCGCACCAGCTATGTTGTTTCGCGGCACACAGAAAGTTACTTCTGAAGTCGTTATTGCTGTTGTAGAATATGGTAGTGACTGAAACGATATATGAAAGACAAAGTATGAGATTTAGAAAGAATAGATGGACGGCAGACCAGATATTTAAGACAAATACTTGAAAAATGCTGAAAAAAAGGATAGTTAAACAACTTCCTATTGTGGAATATAGAAAAGGTTTATATATCAGTCATGAGATAAAAGGGTTTCCCCAAAAAAGCTGGCAGAACTGTATGGAATGATCACAGAAGAGTGTAGAACCAGTGAGACCATTCGCAACCATTCATATTACACACATCACATATTTCGCACCAGTCTCAATTTTCATAAACCAGGCAAACTAAAAGCAATGTAATATTAAATATGTAATACAGTAATCTCTATTACTACATTACGGCTCTGAAGCTTAGAGATTGACCAAAGCCAGCAGACAATCATCTTGTTTCAACCTTTGAAGAATTTTGGGTCTACGAGAGTTACCAAAACGAAACAGCAGACTACAATGTCTAACAAAAAGTACAGGCGACTGAAACAAAATAAGGACTGCAGCGCCATTTAGGATGCAGTGATTAATCCATTGCAGTAATCTTGCGGTATTCTTTCTTCCAACGGCCTATTACCGTCTCGAAGGTTCATGGTCGACGCAGAGACAAGTCCTTCAACTTTCTTCTTCTCCTTGTCTTTCCTCTTAACAGCAATTTCCTCTTATGCCGTCACCTATAAGCACAATAAACGAAGTATATATTTCTTTTTCGATTATTGAAGTCAGCTTTCTATCGCAAAGTTCTTCAATGGGAAAATAAAATCGTGTGTTAGTGCAGGCAGCTCTTTCAGGGCCGGCGCGTGTTTCTTTTGCGCTCGGTGCAGTAAGCAAATTTGCGCCAGCTAAACATTTAATAAAAAGATTCTTTCATCTGGATCGTAAGGACGGGAAATACACATGGCCGCAAATACAAATTCCTGAAAAGGAACAACATTTCGTAAATCTATCAAAAATCCTTTTGTGCTAGCCTTAAAATCTCTGAGCACTGCTGAGCTTCCTCAGACATTTCTTTTTGCAACGTAGAATCTACTGTTTTCTTCACCCTGAAAGTTAATTCTATTTCTTTCCGGCATTTAAAATTTTCCATATTACTTTGCCACCTTTTTTTACTAGTCATCCCATATGACTCCAATCAGTGTATCCCGAACAGCAAACTACTTTTCTTTAATTTTGAAAAAGATTACAAAAAAAATGGAGTTTTTTTAAATTTGATAAACCAACCAAAATCTATTAACTAATTTACCACTGTTATTTACCATTACTCTAATACCTCGGATCTATCGTAGGCAGGGAAATATTTTGAGTATTTACCTAACTTTCTTCAACTACATCAGACTACTTTTTATTAAAATTATCTAAAAACTTACGTTTTTTCGAAACTCACACCTTGCTGATTTAAGTTTACCCAGTACAGTTCATTTACCTCTTTTACGAAAGTTAGAACAAAATTTAAAAGTGCTCCAACAGCGCCCTGCAATTTATATCAATCACAGTAAACAACAATACGCAACACAGAGGCATCGCAACAATTTTTTTCTTTGTGTGAGTTGACATGGTGCATTTTACAAAACTCTGAAAAAGTGCTCCAGCGTCGTGAAAATGAAATTATTTTATGTTTCGTCTCGCTCATTCTACTGTTCAATTCTGTATTTACATCTCATGTAAAATTTTGAGATCCACAGTTGAATGAGAGATTTTTCTCTAACTTGATGGATTTTTCTCTGAAATTTTTACTTTTGCCTCTCTTGCTGCACTTTTTGGGTGGAATCATTGAATTGAGCAGAAATTATATGAAAATCTCGAAGCAAAAATCTCGTGTAACTTTCTGAACGAGGGGAGTCAATTTTCCCCGGTTTTTCTCGCGTGAGATAGTATTGAGAAAGAATTTTCGTAACTTCTTGAGAATTTGTGTAAGTTCATATAATTGCATTTTTTCCCAATTATTTAATTTTATTTTAAATCTTCTGAATTAGCACCCTCGTTCAATGGCGCCCGGTGCGAGTGCTCCATGCGCACCTATGAAAGCGCCGCCCCTGGCTCTTTCACTATTTTCTCTGCTACTTCCAACTAGAACTAGCGGTCCGGCATTAGATATAACTGGATTTTGGTTTAACGAATTTTTGTGACACAATATTTTTGCACCATCAAAAAGTAGAGGTTTTCAATGAAAAAAAGCAGTCTAAAAATTTGAAAAATCAAAATTTTATCCGTCAAGTTTTTAATCGAAAATAGGGCATTTTGTTAAATTAAATTTATAAAAAAACACTATAAAATCAATCGCTTTAAAAAAATTGCGGTTTTTCGAAACATGAAAATGTACATTATCACCAAATTTCATTTAAATCGGATCATTTTTGTGCAAAATAAAAATGATAAATGAAAAAATCGGTTTTTAACGTTTTTCTCCATTTTTTAAAATCATTTCGAAAATTATTTAAATGAAAGTTATAGATTTTTTAAATTATCCTTGTTTATATACCTACAATTTATCCTGATTTTTCCCGCCATCCATATGCTGCTTTCGAATTTTTTTTTGCCTCTCAAAAGCGCTTTGGCACTGGTCTATATATCCTTCAAACTAAACCTAGCATATTACTAACTATTTGAGTGCAATATACTATATTATATTGTGCAAGTTTCTTAGAAATTCCACCACAATTAGTAGTTTTGTAACACACACGTAGAGTATTTTTTTTTTATTTCGTCCCGAATTTTGCTCTCAGATATGCCTGTAACCCTGTTGGTTCAAACAACCGCATACAACAATATAAGTATAAAACCACCTCTAAAAGTAAAGGTAAAGGTTGGAATACTTAAATATCAATATAGACCTCGAAGAATCAAACTTAAACATAATTTATCTCAGCAGGAATTTGTTATCAAAGGTGAACTATTTAACAAAACCTTATTTAGTTCCATCCATGAGATTTTAATCAGTGAAAAAAGTTAAAGATAAAATTCCAGGTGAATGTGCTAACTTCAAAGGTATTTCAGGGTCTGCGAACCATGAAATACCTTCTTCCCATCACGCCATTAGCATCATCAGACGGTAATGTTCGTATACATATATTTAAGGGATCATGGCAAATAGCAGTTAAGAACGTTTTGATGAGCTTCTTCGCTTACTGCATGCTCCACAATTAATTCGCGTTGATAAAGTTGTTCATGCACAATTTAATTTATATGCCGTTCAATTAGCAGCCGGATTGGTAACAAACTCGCAAACAAGCTAATTACCATTAATTTTCGCACCTGATTTAATTTGTTTGTGAACTCTTTAATTGCTACTTGACAGTTTGTCTGCCAGTCCGTCTGTTTGTCGATGGTAAGCTATAACTGGAGGCGTCTTATCAGGTAAAAATTCTTCCTCGATTGGAAAAAATTGATTTGGTTGGATTTTCGCAATAGATTCCTAAAAGGGATTTTTTTAAATTCCTGCATTCCAAATGAAAACGGAAGCAACAATCCATGCAAATCCGCAGAGAAAAAAAGACAAACAGGAAAGCTCCAGTAAAACGAGAAACTTGTGCAGTGCGAAAAACGAGTTTAATCGCTTGCTGTTGTTGTTATTGTTGCTATTTCTTTTCAATTCAATTTTCAACCTGACGAGATTCCTATCGTTGTATCTGTTACCACGAGCATCAGTCCTGTCGCGTCTTATCCCCCCTCTGCTATTGGAGGTGCTGCAATGGCCTGGAAAATCTATTCGTTGTGGATCTACTCCTCTTTCAGGGAATCGTCAGTGGCGTATACACGCCACGAGCTCGCAAATTGTCCAACAGATTGATAAAACCAGAAGTTCTGGAACTGAGCACACACCGTCAGTTGTTTCTGGTTGGGTTAGGTCCAGTGCTCTTATCCGACTTTTATTTTATTTTCAATTAAACCCGATAAAACGGATGAACTGGAAACTGGTTCTTGCGACTTTTCATCAATTTTCTGATAAATTATGGGAGATTGCAATGTTTTAGAGGAGAGTTCGATTATTACGTTTTTTATATTCAGAAAGGGAATAAAGAAGTAAGAGCAATAAGAAAAGTTATTGCTGGTCATGTGGTTAATAGCATTATGTAACCAATTTTATAGTCTCTTGCAATCAAAGACAGTTATTACATATAGAAACAGATGTTCTTAAGAACTAGATTGAGAGTTTTCCTTCTGGCAGTTCAATCAAGGTAGTATTGGACGGGGTTAAATCTAAACCTGATACCATATTTGGTCGGTGTTCCCCAGGGGTCAATTCTATCACCGGTTCGTTTGTATGTATAGTACCTACTATCAGCCCCCGCCAACCGACTTCACAGCTTGGTGGAGTTTAGGTATAAGATAACTCGAGTGCTACTCGAAGCGCGTCGTTTTGATGCCAAAAACCGTGTGTCTAAAGTTTGGTCGATGTTTAACAGTCTCTGGTGTAGATACATATATTAAAAGCCATCCTGTTGAGTTTAGGAATCTTACCAGTGTCTAGTGATTATCAACCTTTTTTCTGTTGCGGCACACTTTTAACAAGTTCAAAATTCGACGGCACACTAGCAATAAAATAAGTTTAAAAGAGGTTTACTTAGCAATAATACCCTGTGTAAATAGTTTATGCTAATAATTTTCAAAGTAACTACAAAAACAACAGAATGCTCATTGCAGATTAATTAAAAATTAATTATAAGAATACATTCAATTCGAAATTGGAGCTTGATGATTATTGACAATGTCTTTTATATTTGGTCGTAATAATGATAATCATCAGCATCATTGGCACTCCAGCCTTCCGTGAGCTTTGGGCTTCTCAAGAATTTTCTTCCAACGTTCTCTTCTCGTCCTGTATTACTCTCTTCCAATTGTGCGTTAGTCCATTTCTATGTCATCTTGCTAAGTCTTCCTTGTGCCCTTTTCCCTTCGGTTTTTGGAGGAACATAATTTTTGGAGCGTTTCTTCAGACATTCTCATTACATGTCCTATCCAGCGTAGGCGTGGGGATCTTGATGCTTTTGGTTTAGTCAGATTCTTTATAAATTTGGTACAATTCGTGATTGTATCTTCTTCTCCAGATACCTTTTTAATTTACTGTGCCTGTGATCCTGCAGAGAATTTTTCTTTTGCAGCTTCCGAGGACCTGCTCGTCATGCCTAGTGAGCGTCTATGCTTCCGATCCGTACATCAACACTGGTTCAGTACTGTTCTGTATAACTTAAATTTGATGGTCCTGCTTGTTCTTTGTTTTGTTCGCTAGTAGTATTTTTTTTTTAATTCCCACCGTAATGTTGTTGGCTTTGTTAATTTGAGTTCCTTAGCAGGTGTATCCGTTTACAGATTCTGTGTTATATCTGTTTTCTAACGCTACATAGCGTTCCTTTGTCTCAGTCATTGTCCTGCATGATGACTATATCATCTGCATATGCCATTAGCTGACTAGACTTGTTTAGAATTGTCCCTCTGGTTTCAATGTGTGCCTCCCGGACCGCTTTTTCTAATAAGATGTGAAATAGTAAGCAGGATATGGAGTTTCCTTGCCCGAGGCCTCTTAGTCCAATCAATCTAAAATAGCTCCATGTAGTTTTTGCGTTAATTGCCAACAGAAAACAAAAAATATGGTCATATAGGAATAAAAAAGAAATTTAAAAACCGACTTAAAAAAACCGCACAAAATGCACAAAAAAGGATGAAATAATTGTTTGTGATTCTTAACAACATCAATCCAATCAGAATGGATCTAGAAAGAAGAAACACTTTTGAAGACGGTGCTAACACCTGTGGGTGATGTATTAAGGGCATAAGCCTAACAAATAAATGAAAACAATTCCCGAAGCAAGAGTTAGTGCAATCAAAGTCAACTACTACCCGCACCGTCTTCAAAAGTGATTCTTCTTTCTAGATTCATTCTGATTGGATTAATGTTGTTAAGAATCACAAACAATTATTTCATCCTTTGTTGTACATTTTGTGCGGTTTTTTTTCTGAAGTCGGTTTTTAAAATTTTTTTTATTTCGTACTTTTTAGTCCATTCATTTTTTTCGGGGGCAATATAGAAAAAATTATTAAGGTAGGTCTCACGGCATAAATAGATCGTTGCCTCTGAACTCAACTGTTCGGCTTACACAATCTAAAAGGTTTGGATTGTACCAAATATGTCTTGGTGATGTTCGACCACTTGCTCCTCAGACCTTATCATAATCAATGTAACATAATATAACGCGTAGATAAGTATAAATATAATGCGCAATAACTAATGAAGGTAATTTTCACTCGTCATTTGCACTCAGTTTATTTACACAATTCGACTTGCGCCAGACAATTTAAAAAACTAAATCGTTGCGTATGAACCTACCTTTATGATAAGTATGACACGCTGTCGTAGTATCGTTTAAACGACGATGCAGCGTACGTATTGCGAGAATGATTCTTCTTTTTAAATCTATTCTGAGAAGTATAACACGCCGCCGTGCCATTGAAAAAAATCTAAGCAGTAGCTAAATAGTTTTTGCAGTAATGTATTTGCATATTTTCGGACGAATTTTTAAAAAAAACTTATTTAATGCGAAACAAAATTTTTCGGGGGAAATTAAAAGAAATATTTATTGTGAAGTCGATAGCTTACTGTACTATACTCGTCATACACTTTCATTTGATACCCATAACAAGGACGTTGTAAAGAAAAAGTAAGCCGCCATTTTGTGTTGGCCGCTATTTTGGGTTTTGAATGACGCCACATAGCGAAGTGTGTTCTACTTGTCACACCCTTCCATTTGATACCCATTTCGGGGGTCGGGGAGCCCAATTGCAAAATTCGACTGCCATCTTGGAACCGCCATCTTGATTTTTTTACAAAATGATCAGATTATATTGTCATGCAAACTATACGTAATGTGTAAAATTTGCAATTGATCGGTTATATGGAAGTGGGTCAAAATCAAGTTCAACATTTGTTTACAGTACACACACATACAAGTCAAGGATATTAAAAGGAAATTAGAAGGAAATTAAAAAAAAATTGTTATGACGAAAAAAAACCACCGCGAGCCGAAGAATCGAACTCGCAGCCCCACAGATCCCACAGACAAGATTACTTCTCTCTAGCCCTTTGCGCTATGTCAAGTACTATCGGCCGCTGACCAATATGTTAATAAATCATTTCAGAAAGAAGAAAAAGAGAAAAAGAAAACAACCGGCCTGCCCCACGCTACGCTGAATCGAGGATGCTACGCTCTACCCACTCCCCCATCGGCCTGCTGCCAGATTTACAACAATAAAGTAATTTGTTCGGTACCTATGAAATGTTTAGGTTGAACCAATTTTAACAGTTTTTTATGCCTAACTTCGAACTCCGTTATCAGAATTTAGAAAAAAATTAACGGGACCACCGTGGGAAGCTCCCCCTTCAAATGAAGCGAAAAAAAGCAAAAAAGTTATTGGGTTACAAAGTTATGCGTAAACGGACCACAAAATACCTATGTACACGTCGAATTGAGTAACCTCCTCTTTTTTGAAGTCGGTTAAAAAAATTCTAAAAGAGATAGCGTGTTTTTTTTCGGAATTTGGAATGGCGAACCTAACCTAAAAAATTCTGGAAACTAAAAAAAACGGTTTTTAGCGAATAAAGGAAAAACGTGACCTCGGATCGAAAAAAATTAAACTATAAAGTTGTAGCTATTCAAATTATCTTTCGATTGATGTATATATATATTGAGTTATATAGAGAAATATAGAGAGAAAAATGGGAAAAACTGTCGAAAATCACGTTTTTTAAATTTGTTATTAACTTTTGTTTAACATCACTTATATATTTGTTATTGGTACAAATATTGCTTCTTGCTAGCTGAAAAAACGGTGTAATTTTTGTTGCGAAATATTGAACAGTTTCCTTGAAATTTCACTTTTTGCAAAAAAGGCCTTCTTGTAAAAACGCTCCTCTTGGTCCATGGATTATGCCGGATCAACGTTCGAGAGCTTAAACTTTTCCTCTACCTTGTACTATCATGTACAAGTAAAAAATAGTGGATTTTAAAAGCGTACAATGCTCACAATGGCCCCCAAAATGTATTAATAATGAAAAAAACATATGTTTGGTGGAAAAAAACTGACTTTTTGAGTCTGTTTTTTCATTATTAATACGTCTGGAGATCTTTTAAGCCTTCAGGACGTAGCTGCCTAGTGTGTTCTCCTTCAACTAAAGCTGGACATTTACACGGAAATTAAACGAGTGTTTCTCTCTTGTGAATGGCAGCGGAGAGGCAGAGTTTCTTTCTGGTGTGTCTTCTTGGCATCGTAATTCTGGCAATATCTTTTCGGGGGCCTATTTGAGAGGCCATTTGTTCTTCCTTTATTGTAAAGGTGTCAGTAAACGAGCAACAAAAAATACACTTTGCCTATAATATTTCTGAAAAAGATTTCCCATTACATAATATTTTTTGGAAAATGTGTGACCGATATTATTCCTGAGCAACATGTAGTCAGACATTCCTCGCGTACACGTACATATGACAATGGCTAACAGGGATGTGTTTGTAAGTGGAGCATACATTTTGCTTGTATGTAAAAGAAGAATACGGATTCGACCTCACCCAAGCCCATCTCAACTACACGCCTGGAAGTTCCCGAACCTACTCACACTAACGCAGTTGATGGAATGCCCAAAATTTGACATTTGAGAGAAAGTAAACAAACACAATTTTACCAGTCGGTCCCCACGTTTAGGTGTCCGCACCACCTCAAATTACTTGAGTTTAGTTTTTGCGCGGACGCGGTGCTAATGCGGTACAAGAAATTATATCGCGCGGTGTAAGTTAACGGTATATTTTTGCAGTAAAAATGAATGAATGACTAAATGTTTTTGATTATTTTAGGAGTGCAGGGGGGCGGATAAACACATTTTACAGACAAAAGTTTTATATTTTTCTTCGGAAATTCAAAATCCGTGAAAAAATGGGGGTTGCCATTTGAAATTTTAGATTTACCCCCACAGCGAGTGAGTGGATGGGGGTGTGTTTTGTGTGCAAACGATTCCACCCTCTAAGTGAAGCAAATTTTTTCACGAAATTATACCCTTCAGGAAATATCGACCCGTTCCGAGACTTTTTCCGCACCCTGTATAATCGCGACGGTAACTAGATTAAATTTTCAAAAATTTTAAAATGATTTCAAATGTTTTGTTAAAATGTTGTGTGCGTTATTGTTCTTCTTCTTCGATAGCTCTACAGCCTAATTCAAGCTTTGCCCTTCATCAGCTTCTTCCTCTAAACGTATTTCTGCTCCGCAGCTTGTTTCCAGTTTCTTGTATTGAGCATTCGAGCATATCTTTGCATATCGATGATCTATCTTACCAGCACACCTTCCTTTTCAATTCTCAGTGCCTGTCGAAAATGAATTCATGCAATCCAAAGTATTGACAAACATAATGAGGTATCTTCGATTGTAAACTTCAATTCATGTAAATTTCCATATTCGTAGTAATACAAGAAAACTATTAATGCGTTTCCATGACAGCTTGAGTGCTTGAAAGCTTGAGAATCCCAAGAACTCGGGCGAGTATATGCTCTACCTTTTTGAAGCCTTATATTAGCTTGAAATGTGCTTAAGCTCTTGAGCAACTGTACATTTCCGATCATTCAAACTTTTAAGCGCAAAGGCACTCGAGTCAATCAGAAAAATCTTTTAAATCGGTTCCGGTCGAGCTCCTTGCATTTACATTTGTAGTTGAAGTACGCTTCAAGTAAGCTTCAAGCTCTCATGAAAACATATCCATGTTTATCTTCATAGTAGTCCATCTCCCTGGTCGATATTAGGAACAAATTCTTCTCTCCGCATACCTGAATACCTTGCCTTTTTTCCGCCTACAATATTTTTAATTATTTTTAACAGAAAATAATGATAAATGCAGCTTTATTCCCGTTGCCAGCCTTATTCTCGTTGTCGAGTGACGTGACAGATGTGTCACTTCGACCTTAAATTGATATGCTCATTGTCAATCTTACAGATTTCTGGCAAGCAAATTGACTAAATTCGTATTTAATTGTAGCAAGGTGCCGTGTGAAGTGATATTTTCCTCGATATGTGTGAAGGAATCGACAGTTTCTTCTACCGCGTCACTCGTAGTCACGTCACTCGCCAACGAGAATACTACCTAGCATTTTTGCAATGATAGGAGTGGTTGTGCATATCGATTAGTAACATGTGGGATTCGGGTTTCATGTAGTATTAGCATTAGGGGGCATATTGAAGGCAAAGTGATGGCTCTTGGTCAAATACGCCACAAATTTTCAAGTAGTTTCAATAAGATCGTTTTATATGATATTGTTCAATTTGATTTTTTAGTTGGAAACAAGAACAGCTCTATAGGTTCCTCAAAATGATCCAACCATTGCACACTAAAATGTATGAATCACCTATTCTTATGTTCAAAAATGCAATCAGTGTATATTTCAATTGCAGAAATTCTTTCCACTAAATTGTTCTAACTTATGCACGATAAGGACTGATCTTTTCAACCTAGAACCTTTAATAATTTCAACCATACATACATCATGTGACATTAAAACTATCCAAATTAATTCTTCCTAAATTTATATTGAAATTATAAAAGAAAAACTTCAATAATTGTTTTCTCTTTTTCAGATGATACCAAAAAATCTACAATCGCGCCAATGAAGAAATAACCAAAAAAAATTGGATCAAATACAAAATGCCGGGCTGTATACCCGGACGAACAATACTGCCAACGATCCTATTCCTCTTTACAACGAATTTACTAATAGTTCAATCCAAATCATACTTGATCATAGTTGACGAATCCGCAAAGCCAGGGACAGTAATATTTAACGCATCTGTATACAAATTGGGATCCGAACGGAACTACAAAATCAATGCTCACAAATCTGCTCATTTCGTTCATCATTTACTAGAAGTTGATGAGAAAAATGGAAAAATTCGACTTAAAAAGCATCTCGAGTGCGAAGGAATATTTTATCCCACCTTATTCACATTTTATGTGGACTCAACGTCAAATCAACTTCGTAGCATTGACTATTATAGTCTACCCCTTAGAGTATTCGTTTCAGGAAGAAACTGTAGCGATGAAAAACGCATGGAAATGTTTGGAAGATACTTCGAAGAGGATGAAGATACCTACTTTGGTAGAAGAAAAAGAAGTTTGGAATTAGATGACGATGATCGAATGTATGGCGAATATCTAGGGACTGACCACCACTTATACTCACACGAACATCACTGGATGTATTCAAACACATTAAACCAAACCAACTATTCCAACTTTAGAGATGGCGACATTTTATTTGAAGATAAAGAATGGAATGAAATGCGTCATCGAATTTTGAGTCGTAAACGAAGATTTACTGAAAACAATGTTAATCAAAAAATGCGAAGAAAAATCGCTGATGCTAAACAGTGGATCTCAGAAACTTATGCTTCTTATGCAATTCATACCACCGATAAATGGAACAAGATCTGCCTTAAGAAGTCTCAGTATATAAATAGCTTAAACGCTTTCCTACCAAAAACGATATGCCAAAATTGCAAAGTAACCTTCTTGGATGTCAGCGATGAACGATTTAAGATAGAAACTCAAAATCGAGATTTAGTTGCTAGCAGAGATGTTTGTATACATGAACCAATGTGGAAGGTTATAGTTACATTTAGAATACGTTGTAATAGGAATGATATAATCGATGCTGACCATAGACTGAAGATTGTTTATCATTATCAAGAATTCAATGATACAGATATTGCTCGTCGTGTCAGAAGAGAATTAAGAAATCAAAGCCCATATTTTGAACAACCCTTATACGTAGCGTCTGTACTGGAAGAACAGCCTCCTGGTGCTGTTGTAACAACAGTTCGAGCACGGGACCCAGAAGATTCGCCAGTTGTCTACTCGATGGTTTCTTTATTAGACTCAAGATCGCAATCTTTATTTAAAGTTGATTCAAGATCAGGAGTTATATCAACTCAATCCAGCTTAG
Source organism: Thereva unica (assembly GCA_949987705.1). NCBI lineage: Eukaryota > Metazoa > Arthropoda > Insecta > Diptera > Therevidae > Thereva > Thereva unica. The sequence continues at coordinate 178,515,156 of OX465281.1, read as the reverse complement.
ATAGGGAACTAATGGATGTTCATTACTTTCGTGTAGTTGCAACAGACGATAGTTTCCCGCCAAGATCTGGCACTACGACACTTCAAGTGAACGTTCTCGATTGTAACGATCATAGTCCAACTTTTGAAGCTGAACGATTTGAAGCTAGCATACGCGAAAGCGCTACAGTAGGATCAACAGTAATTACCATTCGAGCGACTGATCAAGATACTGGAAAAAATGCGGAAATTGAGTACGGTATAGAAAGTGTAACTGGAGGGGGTATGACAACTCCAGAACAAGATGCTCAAACTTTTCGCATCGATGCCAGAACAGGTGTTATATCAACTAGGAGTGCGCTCGATAGAGAAGCATCGGATGTTTATACGCTAATAGTTACTGCCACAGATATGGCAACACCACAAAGCGAAAGAAAATCAACAAGTGCTTCGGTAGTAGTGAATGTTTTAGACGATAATGATAACTATCCGCAGTTTAGTGAAAGGACTTACACAGTGCAAGTTAGTGAAGATAAATGGGATGAAAACAATGTGATCGCCCACATTAAAGCCACCGATGCTGATCAAGGAAACAACGCTGCAATTAGATTCGCTATTATTGGAGGAAATACTCAATCACAATTCTCAATCGATTCAATGAGTGGTGAAGTGTCACTGGTTAAACCTCTAGACTATGAAAGTGTCAGAAGTTATCGTTTGGTTATAAGAGCTCAAGATGGTGGAAGTCCTTCTCGTAGTAATACAACTCAACTACTAGTAAATGTCCTAGATGCCAACGACAACGCTCCGAGATTTTACACATCGCAATTTCAAGAGTCTGTAATGGAAAGTGTTCCAATTGGTTATAATATAATTCGAGTGCAAGCATACGATGCAGATGAGGGTGCCAATGCTGAGATCACATACAGTATTTCCGAACGAGATGACAACTTTCCATTAGCAATAGACCCGAGAACGGGTTGGGTCCATACAGTAAAACAGCTCGACCGCGAAGAGCAAGCTCGATACTCATTTCAGGTCATTGCCGTCGATGGAGGCATTCCCCCAAAATCAGCTAGTTCTTCTGTTGTTATAACTGTGTTAGATGTCAACGACAACGATCCAACATTCAGTCCAAAGTATTATGAAGCGACCATCGGCGAGGACCAGCCTCAAGGCACCCCCGTTACAACAGTTACAGCTACAGATCCTGATGAGGATTCTCGATTACATTACGAAATAACAGCAGGGAATACTAGAGGAAGATTTGCAATTACTTCACAAAACGGACGAGGCTTAATAACAGTCGCCCAGCCTTTAGATTACAAACAGGAGCGAAGATTTATTTTGACTATTACAGCCACAGATTCGGGAGGCAGAAGCGATACCGCGACTGTAAACATTAATATTACAGATGCCAATAATTTTGCGCCAATCTTCGAAAACGCACCTTATAGTGCGTCAGTGTTTGAAGATGCGCCAATTGGTACAACTATTCTTGTTGTATCAGCAACTGACAGTGATGTTGGTATCAATGCGCAAATTACTTATTCTTTAAATGACGAAACTGTAAATGGACTTGGAGCTAATGACCCTTTCACAATTAACGCTCAAACTGGTGCTATAATTACTACAGCACTACTCGACCGAGAAACTACACCTGGATATCTTTTGACTGTGACAGCCAAGGATGGTGGTAATCCATCTCTAAGTGACACGACCGATGTAGAGATTAGTGTTACAGATGTTAACGACAATGCGCCAGTTTTTAAAGTACCACTATACCAAGCCTCTATACCTGAAGATGCTCTAATTGGAACATCCGTTATCCAAATACAAGCAACTGATGCCGATGCCAACTTGAACGGAAAAGTTAAGTACATGCTTGGTGAAAAAGATGTAGAAGACGGATCATTTGTTATTGATCCAACCTCCGGTACCATAAGAACCAACAAAGCTCTGGATAGAGAAAGTGTGGCTATGTATCACCTTACTGCAATTGCTGTTGATAAAGGATCACCACCATTAAGCACGTCTGTTGAAGTTCAGATTCGCCTTGAAGATGTAAACGACTCACCACCAACATTTGAATCAGATAAAATCACACTTTATGTCCCAGAAAACTCTCCTGTCGGCTCTGTAGTAGGCGAAATTCATGCCCATGATCCTGACGAAGGAGTCAACGCGGTTGTACATTACTCAATCATTGGCGGGGATGATTCGAATTCGTTTTCACTAGTAACTCGACCAGGATCTGAACGAGCGCAACTATTAACCATGACGGAATTGGATTATGAATCAACAAGGAAACGATTCGAATTAATCATTCGTGCGGCGAGTCCTCCATTAAGAAATGATGTGCATGTAGAAATTCTTGTAACAGATGTTAACGACAACGCTCCAATACTAAAGGATTTCCAAGTTATATTCAATAATTTCCGAGATCATTTTCCCAGCGGCGAAATTGGTCGAATACCAGCATTTGATGCTGATGTAACCGACAAACTTACATATCGAATTCTGTCTGGAAACAATGCGAATCTTATACGATTAAATACAAGCTCTGGGGGTCTTTCCCTGAGTCCGCAATTGAACACAAATGTTCCTAAGTTTGCTACAATGGAAGTATCTGTAACAGACGGAATAAACGAGGCCAAGGCTATTATGCAACTGATTGTACGACTGATAACTGAAGACATGCTCTTTAACTCGGTGACCATAAGACTGAATGAGATGACTGAAGAAGCTTTCTTGTCGCCCCTTCTGAACTTCTTCCTGGACGGATTGGCAGCCATAATACCATGCCCAAAGGAAAATATTTTCCTCTTTTCTATTCAAGATGATACAGACGTGACTGCAAGAATTCTCAATGTAAGTTTTTCAGCTAGAAGACCAGACGTTCCACATGAGGAGTATTATACACCACAGTATTTACAAGAGAGGGTCTACCTCAACAGAGCAATTCTAGCTCGTCTGGCCACTGTTGAAGTCCTTCCGTTTGATGATAATCTCTGCGTTCGAGAGCCATGCCTGAACTTTGAACAGTGCTTAACTGTACTTAAATTCGGAAATGCCTCAGACTTCATACACAGCGACACTGTACTCTTCCGTCCAATATATCCAGTTAATACATTTGCCTGTGAATGCCCCGAAGGATTCACTGGCAGCAAAGAGCACTACCTTTGCGATACGGAAGTGGATTTATGTTACTCGGATCCTTGTCAGAATGGAGGCAAATGTGTTCGTCGCGAGGGTGGCTACACTTGCGTTTGCGAACCTGATTTTACCGGAATCACATGCGAAACAGACATAAAAGGACTGCAGCCTTGCATGACAGACATATGTGAAGGATCCTATTCGTGTGTGCATAACGCACACCCAAGTGCTCAGCCCCCTCCTTACACAGCTACTTGTGAGCTCAAGTCTAGGTCTTTCTCAAGGAACTCATTTCTTACTTTTGAGAGCCTTAGACAACGTCATAGGTTCAATTTGAAACTTAAGTTCGCAACTGTTCACGAGAATGGCCTCCTACTCTACAATGGAAGATATAATGAGCTTCACGACTTTATAGCCTTAGAAATCGTTGACGGTCACGTATCTTTCTCATACTCCTTAGGAGATTCCATTAAAACTGTTGTTGTAGAACAAAAGGCGAAAGTATCTGATGGCCAATGGCATTCGGTGGAAGTAATGTATTTGAACCGAACAGTAACTTTAATCTTAGATGATTGTGATACAGCATTGGCAGTTGCTGGAAATTTAGGAGATAAATGGAGTTGCGCAAATCAAACGACATTAATATTGGACAAGAGATGTGCTTCGTTAACAGAAACATGCCACAGATTTTTGGATTTAACTGGACCTTTACAAGTTGGAGGACTACCACGGATTCCAGCACATTTTCCTGTTCAAACACGTGATTTCGTGGGTTGTATTTCAGATCTAAAAATTGACGACAGATTTATTGATTTAAACTCTTATGTTGCGGATAATGGAACAATTTCTGGATGTCCACAAAAGTCACCATCGTGTGCCTCTGAGCCATGCTTTAATGGTGGGTCATGTAGTGAAGGATGGGGGACACATACTTGTGAATGCCCTGAAGGATTTACAGGAAATGCTTGCCAAGAATCCATATCACCACCATGGAGATTTTCTGGCGACGGAGCTTTGACATTCAATCCACTTTTAAGACCTATACAATTACCCTGGATAACTGCACTTTCCGTAAGAACTAGACAAAGAGATGCTTTCCTTATTCAGGTTCAAGTTGGTCAAAACAATTCTGCAATAGTAGCCCTTAAGGAGGGCATTCTTTACTATCTCTATGATAATGAACCCATGTTCTTAGCCGGATCTAACTTAGCTGATGGAGAGTGGCATAGAATTGAAATAAAATGGCTTGGATCTGAAATTCAACTTTCAATTGACTATGGACAAAGATCTGGAGTTGTGCCAATGTCGCAAAAAGTGCAAGGATTATATGTTGGCAAAGTTGTTATTGGAAGTCCCGATAGCACAATTGGAACTGTTGGACAATTTGAACACTATAAGGGCTGTATTCAAGATGTTCGTGTTGGTGGAGCTCAATCCGTCCTAAATAGACCGGCGATTAGAGAAAATGTTGAAGATGGATGCGTTTCGAATGCACAATGTCCAGAATCTTGTCCAAATCATTCTACTTGCATAACAAGCTGGGATGAAGCACATTGTGAGTGTCTTAATGGTTATGTTGGACCTGATTGTTCTCCTGTATGCACAGTTAAGCCATGTTCTGCTGGAATATGTCGCGCTGAATTTGACGATCCACGAGGATATAGATGCGAGTGCAATAGTACTGTTAATTCTGGGGAATATTGTGAAGTAACAGTGCAACAACCATGTCCAGGAGGTTGGTGGGGTGAACGAGGTTGTGGTCCTTGTAAATGCAATCTTAAGCAAGGCTATCATCCCGATTGCAACAAGACAACAGGACACTGCTACTGTAAGACTAACCATTATCAGCCGCCGAATGAAACTGCTTGCCTACCTTGTGACTGCTACTCAATTGGTGCATTTAACGGAGGATGCAATCAAATTACAGGTAAAAAATCTTTGTCAGTTTTTTATGTCCTTAACCCATGCTTTTTTGTGTTTTTATGTTTTAAGAGTTTTCATTTTTAAAATTTATTCCAATGGCATTTTAATTTATGTATGGGTGAAGCAACAGGTTCTAAATAGCTTCAACTACTTCATCCGAGAGTTTGTAAAAATGCTGGTCAAGCCTTGAATAATTCAAACATGAACTGATATAAACGACCGTGTCGTTTTGGAAAATGTTAAAAACTGATCCTGGTTGGAATATGCCAGTATGCAAGAGTGGCTTTTTATTTACATCAATTTATAGCATAAAATAATAGGGCGCGCATTTACGCATTTACGGATCATTTACTCGAAAGTTCCTGCCATTGAAAAAGGGTGAAACTGAATTATACGCTTAGTTATAGATCTGCTTAATAATAGAGTGTAATAGATAATGATAATCTTGTTCTTCTTCTTCTTAAATGGCGCTACAGTCGTTGTAGGACTCGGGCTTCGTGGTCTCGTCTTCTAGTCGTCTCTACCCTTTTGCTAGTTCTCTCCAATTCGTTAAACGTCTCCATATATCTTCCATTACATCATCCATCGACTTTTTTCTTGGTCACGCTACTCTTCTTTTTCCTGATGGTCTACCATTAAAAATCTTTGCAAGTATTCTTTCTTTAGAAGCTCGTACCACGAGTCCACGCCATCGCAGTCTGCTCTTCAAGCTCTTCGTTGGTTATAATGCGCAATTCATTCTGGTTAACCCTTACAGGTCCAAACATTCATCTAAGCTTTTCCGTTTGTTTGGTCAATGTCCATTGAACTGGACGAATTAATGTTTTTTATATTTTCACCTTTATATATTACGACCGAACTACTTCGAAAAACTTGCGGGTACAATGCATCCACTAACGAGATAAAATTATCTACAATTTCCACTTTATGATCATCAAAGCTGATGCTTTGCCTCGATCGTTACCCTCTTTTTAATACAATCATATATGTATATCGTGTGATCGATAGATAGATTGATAGATTGAACTTTGCTAAGCTTTCTACAATTATTGAGAAGGTTTACTTTACGTCTTGCGTGCAATTGTGGCTATGTCATTTGACAAGACTACAATAGTATCAGAATGTTTCTTGTGAAGATGTTATTTGTTCCAACAAATGAACAAATCCAGAATTGCTTCCAGAACAATGTTCAAAAGTATTGGTGAGATCGCATCTCCTAGTTGCAGGCCTGATTCTTGAAGGAAGTTGATTGAGTTACAACCTCGTTTTCTTACTTGTGTTCTACAATTTTTGGTAGTCAGTTTTTTTTTTTTTTTTTTTTTTTTATATGACAGACTAGAGGCTTAGGGAAAGTCCCTTTGTACTGTCGACAATCTATTTTATTGGTATAGAGTGCAATGTCGAACAGCAGCTCTAGCCGGAAGATAGACAGAAGAGAAGGAAGTAACTGTCACAACCTAACCGCGATATTTGATTCCACCTACTCACAACCATTTCGCGACTCTGACATCGGGGCGTCGAGAACAACTCGCTGGAGTGTTATGCCTCCTGAAACGAGTTGAATCTCATCAATCAACCGATAGCATGCGCTTGGTGGAGCGGGGAAGGACTAGGGAAGGCTATGACAGGGGAATCAGGAATGTAAAGAGGGAAGAAGAAAGAAGGAAAGTTAGGTGGGAAAGGCGAAGGACCGTGGCACCACCGGGATTCGAACCCGGGACCTCTGGGGATAGCAGTCAGGCGCCTTACCTCTAGACTACCGAGGCCCCTAACAGTTCTAATAATTTTTTGGGAAACCCATTGCACTCATGTTGCTCCGTAGCTCTTTTTTGTAAAACAGGTCATAGCATTTCTGTAGTCTACAAAACAAAGATGTATATCAATGCTTTCTTCCTCCAAGCATTTTTCAAATATTTGTCTCATTATGAAAATTTATTAGCTCAGGCTTTATTTATTTGCGAAAGCTTGGTCAACCATACAATTCCTTCCTCCATCATATCCATTGATGGTTACAAATTATTCCGCAGTGATCCACAAGGACGTGTCGGTGGGGGTGCTGCTATTTAGTTGCGTGAATATTAAAATTCTAAATCGTTGAATTTTCTCAATTGCCGGAAAGAATTTATCTGCGTTGAAATTTCTACTGCTATAGATAAACTAACACATATCTTGTTTGTGTGTACTCACGTCGAGGCAACATCTGTCCTGTTAAACGTTATTTTACATCTAACCAAGCGGCGGAACAAGGTTTCACCTTCCTTACAACTTCTTCCGATAGCTTCAACTCATATTCTCAACTGCTGGTTTAAAGTATCAAAGTTTCCCTCTTCTTGAAAGCAAGCTTTAATCACTTTCATTCGCAAGTGCCCTTCTCCTACCAGTCCCCCGATTTTCGCCTTATCAATATTCTTTCAATTCTGTCAAAGGTCTTTGAAAATCTAATAGCTACTCAAATACTTTCGTATTGTGAACGTCGCAAACTTGGCAATTTGCTGAAACGACTCTCCGACTCATTTTTATTTTTCTGCTTTTACTCTTTTCAAAGTCTTTTAAGTAACACTTCAAAAGGTTAAACTAGGGGGGCTCTAGCTCTTCAAGTGCCCTACTAGATACGGGGTTCCATTCTTGGGTCATTTTTATTCATTACTTTTATTAACGATCTTTTCTTCGTAAAATATTGTAAGAATCATACATACGGAGACGATTGCAACTTTATTTCTCTGCGCCATAAGATCAAATAGATATGTATGTATGTGGTGCAGAAAGAAGATCGCTGCTGACTTGCGCCATGTATCCTACTGACCGACATTAAATTTGATGCGGCTAAATTCTTCGAAGTCACATTGTTTTTTCATTCGCTTTGTTATTGCTAGTCCTGACTTCTCTAATATCGCATTAAACTATGTTGCTCTTCCTTTTGTTGATAAAGTAATATAATAATAATAATAGAGTTTCCCTTCTTATGAAGAAGGCGCACTTCTCAGCTGGGCTGAGAAACATTTACCACGACCACGTGGGCTCGGCTGAGACATGCAAACATAAAAAATTAAGTACCCATAAAAATTGCATGCAAAACACATAAACAGTTATGAGAGAATAAAGAGACTCCTTTTAAGGAGATCTTTACCAATGCTCACGCTAAAAACATTAATATTTTTATTTACATTAATGAACATGCGAATCGGCCATAATTGGTATTAGAGGAGTTGATGTGTAAGAGCGGTGGTCCTCTCAAATTGTATCGGCTCTCTCTAAACGACGCACAGCGACTTAGAAAACCTGAGTCGACACGTCCATTAAGAAGCTGGTGGACGAAAACAACATCGGCCACCTCACGACGCTTGTGGAGAGTGTTTAAGTTGAGTAACTTAAGTCGGTATTCATATGGTGGAAGAATTAAAGGGTCTTCCCAAGGAAGGTGATTCAAAGCGAATCGAATTGTTGAACCGACTCAATTTTTCCAACATGCGAAGAATAGTGATTAGACCAAACCTGGGACGCATATTCAAGTAAAGGTATGACAAGCGAAATCTAGAGGTGTTTAGTGATCAGGGTGCTGTTAAATTCTTTGGACCACCTTTTTATAAAACCCAAGACTAAGCTAAGCTATATGTGGGGGTGGTACTGAATAGCAGCATGACCTGCTGCGATCACATTAGATGCACTATTGATAAAACTTAAGGACTCTTGTAGAAGCTTCGATACCATTGTGGCTTGCTGAAAAGGGTTGTGCGGTATAAATTTACTTAAAGCCTTATGGGCCGTCCACACTACACGAACTTAGCTCATACCCGCCGTCTAGACGAGTCATATTTTCTATTTTGACATCTGTAAGTCTGGCAATAAGTCTCGTGTAGACCACAAAAATCTTCATGTCAAAACATGGGGACAGAAATCAAGACATGGCGTTGTCAAGACAGAAATGAAACGGATTTTGGACAATTTTGAAAAAGAAAATGGCGTTTTTTTTATTTTAGGTCTTTTTCGAATTAATTGTGTTATTTTCAATTTCTTCAGCCATTTTCAAAATTCCAACCAATTTCTTAAATTTTGCAACTTGCATCATTACATTATAATGGTGCATCCACACTATGCGGACTTAGATCATACGGGCTTTTGTCTCTTTTTTCATATAGAGTGTAATGGCTTTTTTTGTGATATTTTTAATGGCAAAGGCAGTATGACCAAACTACACGGACAAAAGGCTGTGCTTAAAAAGGTACATTTTACGTTCACACAATACGGGCTTTTCAGAAGCGCGTACGGCCGAGCAAATGAAAATTGATTTGTTTTCTCAATTTACTCACGATGCAAAAAATTAAAAGTTCATGCGCGCTTTTGGCTGAGCCCGTACGGCGAAAAGCGCGTGGGATCTAAGTCCGCGTAGTGTGGACATTACTCCTACCTCTGCTAATACATATCTTTCCGTCTTTTGAAGAAGCGTTTAACGATTGCGTTTTGAGTACATTTCTCCCTATTCGAACTCCGTTTAGGGGTCCCTTTGAGTGTTTGTTGTGAGTAAAGGCAGCGAGCAATAATAATAATAAGAGTGATGAGCTAGAAGAAATTTTTAAAAATATTTCATTGTCCTTGAGATCAGCTGATAAAAATTCCAATGCGAGTGAAAAAGTCAAAATATCGCAGATGTAATATCTATGATAAAAGGAGGTAGCATTACTTTCACATTATACGCAATGTGTGTGAAAGAAAGATAAAAAATGAAGGGGAAGTACGAGTGAACAATAATGGACAATACAAGTGTAATGAAGTAACGTGAGTGCTGTACCAAAACGAAATTTAACCGCATACATACTCAAATTCTATACCGACACGTGCTCTGTTCCCACGATGCGTCCATTTGAATGTAAACATTGCAATAGGAAGGGGAATCAAGGAAAATTTCTATTTCGTTCATATTCTTGTGCTTTTTGCATAGAACATATCTGCATCGCGTGTTTGTTAATATTTTTTTTTGAATTTTTCATTAATGTTATTGCTTATTTCTTCTTTCATATGTTTAACTCTTTTACTTGTCCTTGAGCTCTATCTAATCACTCTTACTCTTGTTATTATTGCTCGATGGTAAAGGCTTCTGCGACTGTTCCACGATATCCTGCGATATCTCAACCTTTGAGCAGCTCCCGGAATTGATCAGAAAAAATAATTGGATTACATATTTCGCTTTTCCGCACGTTAATTGGACAACGTTCTTTCTTTATCTTCACAGCTCAGCATAGCAACTCTCTCCCAATTGATTTACAACTTATCGATGCAGTGTGTATTTAACATTTCCAATTGCATTGCTGCAAATAAAAATACATCATTCCTTATAAAATCACTCTTTTAAAGCGAATTATTATTTAAACGTTAATACCATAATTCCATAAACTTTTTTTTTGTATAACTAATACGAGGTTGACAAAAGAAAAAAATTAAAGGTGAATATATTACTAGCACAGGTTAATATGCCCAAAGTAAGAGTTACAACACCATAAAAAAGCTTTGCTGTCAGCCGGCAAAAGAACTTAAATTTATATTTATTTTAAATTCCATAGTTTATTCATCAGATTCCTCATAATACTTCCTTTTTCTACTTACAGGACAATGTCAGTGCCGTGAAGGTGTTATCGGCCGAAGATGTGACTCATGCTCAAATCCGTACGCCGAGGTCACACTTACCGGATGTGAAGTTGTATACGATTCCTGTCCCAGATCATTTTCTAATGGGATTTGGTGGCCTCGAACGCCCTTAGGGAAAATGGCACTTGAAAACTGTCCATCACCAGCACGTGGAAAAGGTTCAAGGGTTTGTGATAATAAATTAGGCGGCTGGAGTCATCCGGATATGTTTAACTGCACATCGGAACCTTTTATTGAGCTAAGAAAACAACTATCACAACTTGAAAAATTAGAACTAGAATTGAATTCATTTGTTTCTGTTAAAATGGCTGAAACACTACAACATGCGTGCGAAATCATCGACGGCAATAGCAGCAAAAGTACAAGAGCAGAAGGGAAAAGATTTAAGCTTGAATCATCATTTTTACTGAACGATGAAACGAATGATGTTTGGACAGATGAATTCGAAATGGATTATCTTTCAAACGATATTAAGTTCATGCATGATAGACTGTACGGTGCTGATCTCCTAGTAACTGAAGGAATTTTACATGAACTCATAAATTACGAGCTTATGCAAACTGGATTGAATCTCTCGCATAGTCAGGATAAGTATTTTATAAAGAACCTAGTCGATAGTGCAGGAACTATATTAGATAAAAAATATAAATCAGAATGGAATCGTGCTACACAACTTATTCAGCGTGGACCAGATGATCTAATCGATGTCTTCAATAAGTATATGGTTATTCTAGCCCGATCTCAACATGACACTTACACGAATCCTTTTGAAATTGTGAACAAAAATATGGCCTTCGGATTAGATATTGTAACTGCTGAATCTTTATTCGGGTATGAGCCTGAGCAAATAAGCGAATACCACAAAACCAAATTTACAAAGCCCAATCAATACACAACTGAAAGTGTCATCCTTCCTGATACAAGTTCATTCCTTCAACATTCTGCAAAACAGAAACCTGTTATATCATTCCCTAAGTACAATAATTACCTTCAGGATAAAACGAAGTTCGACAAATACAGTAAGATTTTGGTTCCGCTGGATATGCTTGGCATTCAACCACCTGAAAAGAATGAAGTTACTCATAGTACCAGTGATTACAGAGCCATCGTTAGTTACGGTCAATATAAAGACGTTGGTGCACTGTTTCCTGAATCATACGATGAAACCGTAACCAGACGATGGGGAGTTGATATCCAAATAGTAAGTCCCATTTTATCCCTAGCAATTTTAGTTCCAAGTTCTGGTGATGATATCATATACCCTGATATAATTGTTAAAAAGCAACAGAAAGTTACTAACGAGGACGCTGAAATGCTTGACACCTCACATAAATTTAGCGAAGAAGATGTGGAATCAATGCATGAAGATATTAAAATTATGGCACATGATATTGAAGAACACGAGGAAATAGACAAGGATCCAGAAATCCAAGTACATTTTAATGATGAAATAGAATTCGAAGAATCACAAGAAGAAGATAATCAAGACTTGTCTAGTGCAAAGAAAATGGAAAATGAAGATTTTAGTGAAAATGAATCAACATATAATGAACGCAGACTCGTTAAAAGGCAGATTTCAGATTACATAGAGCCACCTTCAGAGAATATGGGAAAACCACTAGTATACAGATCCCTCGGATCACCTCATCTATCACAGCCAATTAAAATTCAAGTTTGGCTAGATATTGATCATTCACGATTCGGTCCACGCTCTAATCCACAGTGCGTGCGATGGAACACTTTTGCGAATGCTTGGACACGCCTTGGTTGTCAAACAGAAATCCCAGATTACGAAAATTTACCTGCTGATCAACCAATTACGGTAAACTGTTCCTGCACCCATGTCTCAAACTATGCTGTTCTTGTTGATGTAATAGATCCAGAAGATATACCAGAGCCTTCACTTCTCGTGCAGATAACTTCATATTCTGCTTTCCTACTATCATTGCCAATTCTTGTAAGTGTTCTGATAGCGCTTGCCTTACTACGAGGAATGCAAACGAACTCGAATACAATCCACCAAAATCTTGTACTTTGTGTATTTTGTGCAGAGCTGTTGTTCTTTGTTGGTATGCAATCCAGACGAAGTTTACTAGAGAATGAATTTCCATGTAAGTTGGTAGCGATTTGCTTACATTATTCCTGGTTAGCTGCATTTGCCTGGACAACTGTGGATTGTGTCCACCTTTATAGAATGCTCACAGAGATGCGAGATATTAACCATGGTCCGATGGGATTTTATTTCTCAATGGGATATGGAGCTCCAGCTATAGTAGTTGGACTTTCTGTCGGTGTTAGGGCTCATGAATACGGAAATAGCCTATTGTAAGTAGTACTAATGTATATTTATAATTAACTATTTAATCTGAATATTTTTTTCAGTTGCTGGCTTTCTGTTTATGAATCAGTTGTTTGGTGGCTAGTGGGTCCAATCGCAGGGATGTCAATCATAAATCTTCTCATCCTTTTTGTTTCAGTGAAAGCTGCTTTTACACTGAAAGATCACGTTCTTGGTTTTGGTAATCTTCGAACACTTTTATGGTTATCTGTGGTATCACTTCCACTTATGGGGGTGATGTGGGTTCTAGCAGTCCTTGCAGCATCTGAAAATTCTCAACTACTTAGCATACTTCTCTCTGGCGTTGTATTACTTCACGCAATATTCTGTTTAGTTGGTTACTGCATCATAAACAAACGTGTTAGAGAAAATTTACATAGAACATTTTTACGATGCATGGGCCGTAAGGTGCCGTTGTTGGATTCTTCGTTAGTTGTTAGCAGCAGCTCTCATAATGTTAATGGTGCTGGAAGAGGAAGCAATTTCTTAGCCGGAAGCTACGATACAGCAAGAAGGAATATTGGAATCAGTGCTTCGAGTACAACTTCAAGGAGCACAGCTAAAACTAGTTCAAGTCCTTATAGGTAATTTATTAAGTAGTTGTATTATATAATTTTTTTAGATTTCATAAAGTCTTGATTTAGAAATATCAAGTACGCTAAATATTGCATGTTGTATGGAAATCTTAAATCTGAAGTCGGTAAAAAGAATCGATTTAAAAATTATACACAACGTCGTAATTATATCATTAATTCATAAAAAATAAAACACTATAAAGAAAACATATTATGTATGTATGTAGGTATAGACTCCTAAATACGACCCCGTGTCCAAGGAAACTGCAAAATTCGACACGATTTGGCAAGAAAGTAAATCTTATTTATATTCCATTAACTAACATTAACATTCTTTGAGATATTCACTGTAGTCGCTGATATATTTTTGTTCGTCGATAACTGTTCCAGTTTTTATAAACCTAATATTTCTATTTCTGCATTATGAATATTGGTTAGTAGATTTTTCTACAAATCTGATTTAGTGTATTATTCGCTCTTCGAAAAGCAATGCACAGGTTTTAATCTAATTGAGTTTAAACGCCAAATAAGCCTCAGTTTAGGCTTATAGTGCCAGATATTCAAAATTTCTAAATGAGATCATTTGCCTTTTCCATACTGTTATAATTCAGCTAAAATTCATCTAAAAGATTTTATAATGCAGTAATCGCAATAAGAACCAAGAAACTTGATATCATCTCGTAAAAAATATTGTTTAACATAAATATCTTCTTCTTCTTTTTTAACGGCTCTACCCCGGGATCCGGTCCTGGCCTCTCGCAACTGTTCTCTCCACTGGTCCCGATTCTGAGCCGGTGTCATCCAGTTTGGCATCCCTAAGTTCTGAGCGTCCTAGTCAACACCATCCTTCCAGAGAAGGTTGGGTCTCCCTCGCTGTCGCACCCCATAGTTCTTACCGCAAGAACTTTTCGAGCAGGCTCATCTTCACTCATACGAGCTAGGCGCCCATTTACTTCACAACGCGCGATAGCGCTCGTAGATCTCGTCATTATTGAGTCTTCCTTCCTCACATAAGGGGCCAACAATCCTCCGAAGTAATTTTCCTCTAGCAAGGCTAAGAGGTTTGAGTGCTTTTTGCTAAGCACCCACGTTTCAGATGCATATGTGAGAACCGGTAAGATCATCGTCTTATATAGTAAACGTTTAGACGGTATGGTTAGATGCTTGGATTTAAAGAGCCTTGACAGACTATAGTAAGCTTTGTTGGGTTTTAGCAGTCGTGCGCGTATTTCTGGTTCCATGCAATTGTCGGCTGCTACTATTGACCCAAGGTAGGTAAATGATTTTACCACTGCACAGTCGTGTTCCTCTACCTTGATTGTGGGACCAATGTTAGGTGCTCTTGTAGACGAGGCCACCATGTACTTTGTTTTGCGTTCGTTAATGTGTAGTCCCAAATTTCCTGCCGCTTGCTCAATTTGAGTGAGCTTCTTATACAGCTGTTGTTGTTCTTCCAATGATATCAATGTCGCCTTCATAAGTCAGTAATTGGGACTTGTGGAGGATTGTGCCCTTGATTTCACGCCCGAATCTCGGATCACTTTCTCCAACGCCAGGTTGATTAGGAGGCAGGCCAGACCGTCCCCTTGTCGGAGTCCATTAGATTGATTGGTCTGGATAGTGTTCTCTCATGGCTTTGTAGAGTTCTGCTCTGGCTAATATGTCGTAGGCGGCTTTAAAGTCTACGGAGAGGTGTTGAATTGAGTTTTGAAACTCACATTTTTCCATAGACTTTCAAGGTGAAAATCTAATCAGTTGTTTGCCTGGGATGAAGCCACACTGGCAATGGCCTTTGATGTTTCTGGCATATGGGCCATTCTTTTTTTTTTTTTTTTTTTAAGTGGCAGACTAGAGGCTTAGGGAAAGTCCCTTTGTACTGTCGACAATCTATTTTTTTCCATATACACCGTCGAACAGCAGCTCTAGCCGGAAGATAGAGAGAAGAGAGAGAGAAAGAAGAGAGGAAGGAACTGTCACAACCTGACTGCGATATTTTTATTCCACCAACTCTCAACCATTTCGCGACTCTGACATCGGGGCATCGAGAACAACTCGCTGGAGTGTTATGCCTCCTGAAACGAGTTGAATCTCTTCAACCAACCGATGGCATGCGCTTGGTGGAGCGTGGAAGAGAACTAGTGAAGGCTATGACAGGAGGAATCAGGAATGTAAAGAGGGAAGAAGAAAGAAGGAAAGTTATGTAGGCGGGAAATTGGGAAAGGCTAGGACCGTGGCACCACCGGGATTCGAACCCGGGACCTCTTGGGATAGTAGTCAGGCGCCTTACCCCTAGACTACCGAGGCCCCTATCTATTTTGAAGAATAGCGGAGAATATCTTATACACGGTACTCAAAAACGTTATTAGTGCACGCTGTGAAATCTCCTTTTTTATGTACCGGGAAGAGGATGCCTTTTCTCCAGGCCTCTTGGATCACTTCCTGCTCTCACACTTGCGCAATTATTCATGAATTGCTTGGTGTAATGTAGGCCCTTCATATTTATGGCCGTCTGCTCGTTCCGATCTCTACGGCTTCTGCCTAAGATAGAATAAGCAGTACCAAACACAATATTTTTAAGACGGGTCCAGCTCTCGTCAACTCCCGGCATCTCATCCCTAGGACTTATGGCGAGTTATAATGCATGACTGTAGCTGTTTCTGACCCTTTCATTGCGTAGTGCAGTTGTATTGATTCGAGCCTGATCAGCAGATACAAAGCTTTTCGGAGCATCATACCAAAAATATAGTGATCCGAGTCGAAGTTGGCACCTCGGCACGTTCGTACCGTCATCAGACCCGAAAGGTGACGGCAGTCTATCAACACATGGTCTCTTTGGTTGCGAGTGGCTCCATCAGGAGATACCCAGGTGGCTTTATGGATATCTTTACGCGCAAATCTAGGCAACGGCCAAGTTCTTACATGCTGCCATCTCTATAACTCGCTGTCCATTGTCATTAGTGTTTTTATGCAAGCTGTGGGTGCCGACATATTGCCTGTATACAGGCACCCCCTTCCTCCCAGTATGATTTTTACATCATACCTTGCATTAAGTTCGCGTTCAACTAATACGAATTATTCTTTATCTCATCAGGAGACTCTTCTGCAGGTGCATGAACGTTTATGAGGCTGATGTTATTAAATTTACCTCGCACACGAAAGGTGCATAGCCTTTCGTTGCTCGTTCGTTATAATCATTTTTTCCGGTTGAGGTTATTAACCTTACGCCAACCTTACTTGGAAGGGACAAGTCCGATCATATTAGCCTATCCTCTGTCATAGAATAGTTATCAGTGGCCACCGCTAGGAGGATATGATCGCACTTCCATTAGTCCGAAATAGTTGCGGCACGTGCATCTTATGCTACATGTTATTACCCCTATTCCGCTGATGACTGACCACCTATATAAATGTTAATATTAAGTATTCTCCCAAACCACGATATTTTTACCAATGCACAGTATTTGCTTATCTTAGTTGGTTTCAATTCATCCCGAAATTCAAGAACACCTTGCGTAAGTAAATATTTCGTGCGACTTTCTTTAATGCAGTAGTATATAAAAGAGTCAACTATTTATAAAAAAATCGGTGCCCGGCCATTTTGTTTTAGCAAATTAGCGTTTCGATTAAACAAATTGTTGATCAATAGATAATACAATACAATAGTAGGTAATTTATCATTTCGCATTTCTCATTACAAGAAGTAATAATGGCCCATTATTTATGGGCTTCTTTATTTTTGGTGATTGTCATTAGTGCCCCTGTTAGTTTTTTTCCAAAAATATATCCTTTTAAAAAGCATAATTGTCTTTACATTCAGAGTACAGCAAAGAACAGAAACTAAAAAAGCTTTTTATGCAAAGGTATTGCTGTGATCTGTGAGAATCAATCACGTAAGTGAGAACCAGGATAAGTTATCAATTCGTTTTTTAAATTACTATGAAAAGAGAAACGTTAGAATTCTTCAAGATTTCTATTTAATTTACTTATTTCATTCAAATGACTACCACGGCTGGGTGACAGCAGTCTATCCTATGTAAACCAAATTTTGCAATGTATTCATCATCATCCGGAGCTTTACAGCCTATTATTGATGTGGCTTCCTCCAGCATTAACCTCACCATTGGCATTTTTAAGCCCATCTTTTCCAATTTTTTCCTATGTCTTCTTCATCATCCTCTATACATCTTTTCTTAGGGCATCTTGCTCTCCGTTTTCTTACCGGTACTTTCCAGCATTACCTTTACCAGTTCCTTTACATTCTTCGTGCGACATGACCAATGCATAGTAGTCTGTTTATTTTAATTACTTTGACAATATTTGAAATTTTAATGCTTTCATACAACTCTGAATGATATCTTTTACTCATCCACCTCTATTTCTTGTAACACCTACATATGTCCTTAACGGTTCCTCAAAAAATATAACCATCGCGACTTGCGGCCGACTGGTTTCATCGCTTATTTCAGGCTGCAGTAGCTTCACCAAGCTGAATTATCTGTATAGTCTGTGCCACTGAAGATTTCCATAGTTGAGGAATTTCGTTGCTTATATAGTATAAGCGGTTAGAGATTGTTTAGATAAAGACTGCAAACAGGTTGACGTTCGAAGACATAGTTTTTTTTATGTTATCTATGCTAAAGAACACCAGTAAAGGCCGGGACACACATATCCGCATCGCGTCCGCACCGTATGTCGGAGCGAAAGTAAGCAAGTACAGTTATACTAGTCAGTCCCCACATTTCCGTCTCCGCACCGGGTCAAATTACTTGAGTTTTGTTTTTTCCCGGACACGGTGCGGATGCGATGCGGACGCGGTGTGGATATGTGTGCCTCGCCCTAAGCGGTGTTGTGTTCTAGCATTGGCGCTTTGCATATTGTATCGTTTCACTGGAGTCCTCATTATGTCTCTTACAAAAAAAATAGGGCAGCCTTCACCTGTATCCAAGGAGGTAGGTCACAGCCCATACAAAATTACCCTAGGTCAGGCGCAAAAGAATAGTATCTAAAATTATCGATTTGTATAATATTGCTATATTGCTATATCGTCTGTATGATATTGCTATTTTTTAATTCACGGGAAATCCTAATGTCACCTCAACTTTTTTTTAACACAAATTTCACCCTCAACCACCCTTTTCTCCAAAAAATACCTAGTCAATTAATTTTTTTTTAAAATAAGAAATCTTGGAGTGTTTCCTATGAATAATATCCAGGCAATTTTTATGTTCCTGTCTTTACTTTTGAAATTATAAACAATTTTGATGTTAAAATTAGCTTTATTTGGTACCTTTCGACATAACTTTAAGTGAAAAAGTAGCATCCAAATTATTCATTCGACACACTTAACTTTAACAGTTTTTTTTCATTTTTCCCTATGCTTTGTACCTTAACCTATAACGCAATATACTAATCGAATGGTTTTTTTAAATACCTACAACTTTGTAATTTGATTTTTTTCGATCCGAAGTCACGTTTTTCTTTTATTCGCTGAAAAGCGTTTTTACACTTTCCGGGATTTTTTAGGTTAGGTTCGCTATTCCAAATTCAAAAATCAAAAACGCTACCTTTTTTAGATTTTTTTCCTATATCAACATATTTTTTGTTTTCTGTTGGCAATTAACGCAAAAATTACATGGAGCTATTTTAGATTGTTTGGACTTTATTGTTCCGAACACGTTTGAATCCAGTTGCCCACCACTAGTCGTTAAATCTGTTGAAAAATAAGTAACTTAGCACTTATCGCACTAGTTCACTAGTATTTTCCTACCATAAAACAATATCCAATTAAAACTATTTGCTAGATGTGATCTGAGATTATTGCAGCACTCTTTTAAAAAAATGCGCTGTCCGATAAGAACTGATATAATACGGAATTTCCCAAAAACATATACTCATCTTTGTCGAAGACGTCGATGTTCAAAACAATAT
This sequence comes from Thereva unica, assembly GCA_949987705.1. Taxonomy (NCBI): domain Eukaryota; kingdom Metazoa; phylum Arthropoda; class Insecta; order Diptera; family Therevidae; genus Thereva; species Thereva unica. The sequence goes on along the minus strand of OX465281.1, from coordinate 178,495,618 downwards.
TTTGCAGCTATCTGATATCTCAAAATTATATAATTATTTTTTAAGTATTAGACATATTTATATTTAGAAGAATGCATAGATTGTCGTAATAAAATCGCGGCAGTTTATTTTCCTTCTTTGGAATTATATTCATTTATTTACAGCATTATCACAGTAATTTGATCAAATTGCTGTTCCACTCTGTAAAGTTCCAAATCCAATGGATTATTTCAAATGATGGCTTACTTAGAACGACCTAGGAAAGGATGATACTTAAAAGTTACATTTGGATTGATTAAGTTAAAGCTGATAATAGCGATAACAGCTGCCAATTCCTGAATCGTTGGGTACCTGCACCATATTGAAAGTAGGTTATCAACGCAGGTATTGGAGATATTGAAGTAGGTTATTTTGTAAATTGGCTCTTTTAATTTATTTCTCCAGAGAAATTGGAGATAATTTTGGAAACGCTGGGTTTTTAATACTTGCTTTACTGTCAATCTAGTAATAAATTCTTTGTATGTACATCCTTAAATGGTAAAAGAAATGTAATATTTGTACAACTTACTGAGAACTGACACAAATCTCTCTAATACAAACGAAAGTAATATATTTTTGCATTTGCTATAAACAATCTAATTAACCTACATGTTTGGAAAATACCAAAGTAACTTAAAATCGATCACAAAATCCCCGACTAATAAATACAAATAATAAATTGATTGAAATTTATCTCTATTTGACTTAATTTTCAAACTTTCAGGGACCCCATTTATAAATTTATAATCGAAGCCATATTTTTTCTCAAATTTGAAATCCTTACTTTCAGAAGCGATGGGCAATTAAGACATACTTCAACGTCAACCTCTAATTATAATTCCGCAAGTGAAGCCCCAACTTACGCAAGAGGATTCGAGACCCGCAGGGAAGGTAATAACTTTATTAATTTAATTACCACGAGCTTCCTTCTCAATGTTCATTTTTATCGATAGAAAAACATCGCAGACACAGGAAAGACTCTGATTCTGGATCCGAGACAGACGGTCGAAGTTTAGAGCTTGCTAGCAGCCATTCAAGCGACGATGATGAATCACGTGTTGGGCGGAATACAGGCCCCCACAGAAGCACTGGCGTGAGTGTTGCCCCCTCATATTTACCAAATATAACAGAACACGTTCAAGCGACTACACCGCCCGAATTGAATGTTGTCCAAAGTCCACAACTGTTTCCAAGTGTAAATAAACCTATATACGCGCCACGGTGGTCTAGTCAATTGCCTGAAGCTTATCTACCATCACCTGCAAATGTTGGTCGATGGTCACAGGATACTGGATCGGATAATGAAATTCATTCACACAAAACAAATTCCCCAAACCCATTACCAAATCCTGACTTAACGGATACATCATATCTACACCAACATCAAAATAAAATCAACATGCCACCCTCAATCCTGGAAAATATTCAGAATGTGCGAAATGACAACACGTACGACGTTGAAAGAGAAAGCTTATATGGCAGGAGAAAGGATTACCAGGATAACTACGGACAATTTGAGCCTACAACAGGTTACAAGGCGGCTCATTATGGAAGTGAAAAGGATTATGGCAGCACCCAAGTAGTTAATCACATAAGGACTTACCATGAAAGTCCTTATCTGAAAGATCCTTTGTACGACAAGCAACGACCTGTTGGATATCTTGGAGCAAAGACAGATTCGCCCTACATGTCCAAAGAAAGGATAGCACCCGATTTGTATAGTGCTCGGGAAAGTCACTATACATTGAAATCTCCCCCATTGTATGCAGATTCAGTTCATAGCGTCCATTCACTACTGAAGAATGACTACCAGCAGAGTCAACATCGACAGTTGGATTACCATTCTGACAGAATGTCAGAAGGGTCTGATAAAAATGGTTATCATTTTCCTTATACAGCAGAAGAAGACCACCTGCCAGCGTCATTATCAAGAAATTCAAATCATCTTTTAGTTAACGACATAAACAATCCCGGAGTGCTATCAAGCCGGATGTCATCTAGGCATGGATCGCGAGCATCATCCCCACCAAGCATAGCACCTATGCAGCCACTAGCACCTTTAACTAGTATAACAGATACTAGCGAGTGAGTATTTAATAAAGTAGAAAATCTCATCCCATTTAATTATTCTTAATTTGATCATAAATGTTTCTTCTTTTCATCGCTTGAGACAGATGGTGTTGGGAACGTCTTAAGAAAATCTAATTTGATTTTTTCTATTTATTTTTATCTGGCTTTGGTGATTTATTGGAAAATGCAGATCGGAGGTAAAATGTGCAAATAATATTGAGTTATTCATTGAGTGAAGAGAGGCTGCTTTTACAATAAGCATGATTCACCTAATTTCTTTCCAAACAACTTGCATGACTGCATGATTTAGTAAATACAAATTTGAATTGCTGTTTTTAATATGAAATGGTAATTTGGAATGAATTTATTTCTTCTTTAATATTATTATTTATAAGGTTGCAAAAAGCTTGAAAGCTAGAAAAACGTTATGGTATATAAAAGTAAAGTAAATTGGTGAAAAGTCCGTTTCTTTAAATTTGCAAAAATATATTGCTATATTGTTTTAAAACTAAGCCCGAAAGCATATCTTTTAAGAAATTTAAAATATCCCACATATTCTAATAATAATATAGTCTAAGACTCGTAAAATAATGACCTTCACCGATCGAGTAATAATAATAATAATAATAATTATATTTCAAAGAAAGTACACAAGATTTACATCTTTTAGAGTACATAATAAGGTGGATATAAAAGAAAGAAAAAATAAATATAAAAAGCAAACATAAGCTTAAAATTAAAAACCGAATGAAATTTATTTCTATGATAAAAAATATGCTAACGTAACGGTGTTGGGTTGCCTAACGAAATATGTTCAAGGCTATATTTAATAAGCGTTTTTTCGTGTGTTTCCGCCTTTTTCTCTATGTTCAGCAGAAACTATGCATTTTGGTGAAAAGATCAACAGAGCAAAGTTGTAGAGCATAAAATTTCCTACAAGTTTTGTGTATTGTTAAGACGTTACTAGTTCGAAATCTTTGTCCGTTTTGAGTAGTACGGTCAGAACTGTGTACAAAGGTAGAGTTTTACATATCACCCCGTATTTTTGTAACGCTATAACCTATTTCCATTAATAAGGTACCAATGAAGAAGAATTCATCCACCTATCTATTCATTCATATGTAAAATTCATGGTTCTATTTTTCCAAATTTAGGAGTTATGAGGCGTCCAAGTCCAACTTTTGGATTTTTTTAACAAAAATGTCAACTTCACCTACCTCTTTCTCCAAAAATAAGTAACTGAACTTCTCATGCTGTACAAGCGGAAAGACGCTTTACTTTATAGTTGCCGTTAAGGCAAAGGATCTTATCTTACTAATATTATAAACGTGAATGTTTGTATGTATGTTTGTTACTCTTTCACGCAAAAACTACTGAATGGATTTTAATGAAACTTTACAATAATATAGCTCATATATCAGAATAACATATAGGCTATAATTTATAAAAAAATTCAAGATGGCCGCCGAAAACTCAAAATGGCCACGCAAATTGTGTTCCGATTTCAATGAAAGTTGGTATACAGAGGTTTTTAAGGTAGCTAATAACGAATTTGTTGTCAAAACTTATAAATTCAAAATGGCCGTGCCAATATGGCCGACGAATTTGCCAATTGTGTTCCGATTCCAATGAAAATCGAAATCTGGGGGATTTTAAGGTTGCAAATAACGAATTTATGATCAAAACTTATAAATTCAAAATGGCGGACGAATTTTTCCAATTGTATTCCGATTCCAATGAAAGTGAATATCTAGGGGTTTTTAAGGTTGCAAATAACGAATTTATGATCAAAACTTATAAATTCAAAATGGCCGCGCCAATATGGCCGACGAATTTTTCCAATTGTATTCCGATTGCAATGAAAATCGGTATCTGGGGGCTTTTAGGGCAAACAACGAATTTATGATCAAAGCTTATAAATTCAAAATTGCGGGTCCAATATGACGCACGAATTTTCCCAAGCCACATTCTGAAATGTAGTAAATTTCTAAAATTCCCTCTAACCAGTATAGAAACAGTAAAAACGGTAGAAAGAGTCGAAGTTTGCAAATTTGTGCGCCCCTACATTGTCATCACGAGGTTAAACGATGTCATCTATCGCTTCCAAAAAGTTCGATCGGAAAAAACGGGACCTGGAGGAAGCTGTGTTCGGGACGAATACTGAGTAAGAAGGGAGCAGTGTAACGGCTAACCGAAAAGAGAAAGTTAAAATTCCAATTCACCGAGAAGTTATATGTTTAGATGCATCTACTTGAATACATAACGCTGTTCTAATTGAATCACCGATAAGATTGGGAAGAGGCAATTTTTTCCAGATTTATTGTTTTTTCATTATACTTTTTTTCCTACCGCGTACAACGCACACATAATTTTTTTTTATTTAAAAGCCTTGCAACGCACACGGGTTTTTTGCTATAGGCTATAATTTATAAAGCTATTGAGTAAATAGGCCAAAATATAACAATATAAGTATCACGTAAATCGGAAAAAATTCGCCCATTCTGGCGTGCGCTGCAAAAAGCTTAAAAGTTACACGAATATAATGTATGATAAATTTCTATTTTGTTGTAAATTCTTTTAACTTTTTGTTTATATACAAATAAAATAACATCAAAAATGTTAAGATAGGTTTTACTCAAATCAGCAAATTTTGCGTTCCTTTTCTGCTCTGCTCACAAGTACTAAAAAGTAGAAAAGGAACACAGCTAATGTTGCCAACGTATTCTGAATATGATTGCCTAGGTGTCTGTTATGCACGTAGTACACAATTTTTCCGATAGGTGGTGCTCAACCTCGAATTTTAATAAATTTGAAGCATATTTTTTATAGGTAACTCTAAATTCTTTTATGTACCCATAACCATGCTTCATTATAACCATTTCCTATCCCGGAGTATGCCCACATAATTTTTTTTTATTAAAAGGCGTTGCAACGCACGCGGGTTTTTGCTAGTACTAAAATATTTCTTCTTCTGCTTTTTCGATGGCTAACAATAAAAATCAACCAAGCTTAGGAATCACCCTTTGAACTGTCATGTCGTTAAATAACTTATACATATAACAAAACTAGCTGACCCGGCAAACCTAGTTTTGCCATATAAATTATTTCTAGCTCACCCGTCAAACTTTGTTTCGCCCAAAACAGATTTTTTGATTGAATTAATTTTGATCATTCACGACTCCACCCGAAATTTAAATTTTTTATCTAAAGTTTACAGATGACGCAATAATACAACTTCAATTATAGATTGAATGAAACACTTTTCGAATTCAATTGATTTGAAAATCTTGTATTTATACGCAAAACTGACTCCACAGACTTCGTCCGGTCCAATATTTGGCAAAAATATAATAAAATAATAATAAAATAAAATCAAGTATTAATTTAATAGATTTAAAGGAATATATATTTTTTTTAAATCTAAAAAAAAGAATAGAACAATGATTTTATTCAATTTAAGGCTGCGCGATACACAACATTCTTTGTTTTCTGATTCGGAGCGTAAATGAAGAGTGAGGATGGTTTCCCAACTCGGGAATACGCCACATATAGCTGGCCGTGTGAAAAGCATGACATTTCCAGATTTATGCCGCACACTTCCAGCGACTGCCCTTGTGACTTGTTTATGGTCATCGCAAATGCAAGTTTGACTGGGAACTGAATACGTTTGAACTGCAACGGCAAATCGGTCGAAGTCAAGGGAATTCGCGGAATAAGGCATTCTTCTCCCTTAAACGGCTCCTGCAAAATCCTTGCCACTATCACCTTGTTCATTAGCTTTGTCACAATGAGTCGGGTTCCATTGCACAGTTTCGGGGCATGAAGATTTCGTAGCATAATGATGACAGATCCAACTTTAAGACGTAAATGATGAGGCGGCATGCCAGGCAAATCCAAAGAGTTTAGGAATTCCACTGGATAATTTACGACTTCGTCTTCATTTTCAACACGATCGATTGATTTATATGAACGCAATTCTCCCGGAATTTGATTTTGAATCGTCCAATTCAAGTCATTAACATCAGTATTTTTCGCAGCTAAAATTGCGCGAGCGCTCAACCAATCGTAGTTACGGTAATTTTGACCAATGCTCGGATATACATCCAAATTGCAGGTGGAATCGATATTAAACCACTGGAAGTATCTACCGGAATTTGTCCATTTCCGACTCTCAGCAGTTCTTTGGAGAAAATTTCTGCGGTTCTATCCTGTTGCAGGAACACTCGCATATTAATACTCAATGAAATGGTTTTCACGTATCGTCAGAAATACGATGACTTGAGACATGCATTTAATTCATCCGCCGGTGTTGAGTTCGGAATCACGGGAAGTGTTTGTCGGAAGTCGCCCTAGAAATTCAATAATACATTTTCACTTTTTGCAAATCCTACGGCATCGCACTTTAATTACATCTAAAAATAACCAATGCAAAACCAGGGCTCACTAAATCATAAACCCATTAGGAGGAAGCTCTTACATCTGTGACCTTTTTTATGCATAAAATTTGATTCAAGAATCTCTTTGTTCTCTAATCCTACTTTACGACGCGCGCAACTAAAAAGGTCATGTGTTTGAACTTCCTTCCCCGAATTTGACAATTACATTTTATTATCATTATAAAAAGTGTCTAATGCTAAGTTACAATTTTCAAAGGGGTCTTCGCCAGTGACACAATATTTCAATTTATTTTTTAAATTTTGGTTGCTACAAATTAAACTGAAAAAGGAAATGTGCGCTTACAGCGCCACCAGTGGAGAATGTTTTCAGTTTTTTTTTCCTAAACCTTCACATAGCAATTACGAAAAAAACCTACAAAGAAAGTATACAATTTGGTCCAGCCGTTTTCAAGTTTTAAGCATCCGAACACAAATCACGTTCCATTTTTATACATATATAGATAATATCATTTAATTTTATTAGTACCAGATGTTATTGTTGATTTTCGGTTTTAAATATACCCAACGTAAATAAGCGAAGATCAATGCAAAATCAAATGCTCGCATCTTTAAAAAAAATTTCCTGTTAAAATAATTTAACTAATAAATTAGTTATGACTCGTTATACAATCTTGATATACTCCATTCACATCAATATTATGCGACTTGACTATGGTTACTAGACTTTGAAAACCGATTATTCCAGTTAGTCCAGTGTAATTAGTAAATCAAATTGCATTTCATGATGGTCAAAATTTTTTTTTTTGGAATTTGTTGGGGTACATCTGACAATGTTAAAACCAAGTTTGTGGGGTCGCAGTGTGATGGGAAAAGCCGCCATCTTGAAAAGAGGTAGAGGTCGTTTATACCAAATAACTCGGTTGTGTGCAATGATAGCTGAAAATGAGCAATACAAAGTCATTAGAGAATAAAATTATCTACAAAATGAGCCCTCAACGAGGTCTGTAAGTTAATTTGGCTCAAAGTTATGGTCGCTCAAAGTTTCGAACTTTGAGCAGCCATAACTTTGAGCCAAATCAACTTACAGACCTCGTTGAGGGCTCATTTTGTAGATAATTTTATTCTCTAATGACTTTGTATTGCTCATTTTCAGCTATCATTGCACACAACCGAGTTATTTGGTATAAACGATCTCTACTTCTTTTTCAAGATGGCGGCTTTTCCCATCACACTGCGACCCCACAAACTTGGTTTTAACAATGTCAAATGTACCCCAACAAATTCCAAAAAAAAAAATTTCGACCATCATGAAATGCAATTTCATGCCCTTTTTTCGACTAATTGCACTGAGCTAAGTAGGTTATATGTAATTCGTATCATTCTATTTTTGGGTGTAAAGGAGCTTCATGCATAGCCTGTAAATCATTTTTATTTGAATAAAAAGTGCAGCAACTTTGTATTAACTATTTAATCAGAAATTAACTTTATTATTAGACACAATTTCGCAATTAAAATGACAATTGGTAAGTTATTGAGGAGATCAATTAGCAAAACTACGTAAGTGAATGATTTTAAATCTTATTATAAAATTCGCAAAATGGTGAAGAGCAAATTATCCGATATTTGGATCTTCACAAGCACTGTCGTCGACAGTATCAATATCCTCATCCTACACTTGCTCAGTGTATTAACTAAGCCCTGGTTATTCACGTACACAACAGTACATTACACTATTTCAACACCCCAATCAATTTATCGTAGTATAACATTTTCGACAGAACAATTTGGTTGATAATAATAAACCATCAAAAATACCATAAATTTGAGTTTTTCATATTTTGGCTCAATGTTTGATAATGTTGTTTATTAGATATTAGCAAAACAAATCAATATAAGGACCGAATTGTTTCCATTTAAACAAAAAAGGCTTTATCGAATGCTATAAAATTTTCTTCAGAGCGAACGAAAGCATTAATATGTTTCGATTGGCAACTCAAAAAAATCAGTATCATATTTGATTTATGCGACATCGTGTAGGTTCAAAAGCCACGAAAGTCTTTTAAACAGGAAAACGGCTTGTCCGATTTTTATGAAAATCTACATTACACCATGGAACGACATGACGGACTGGTTGTATAAAGGGTGACTCTTGACCTTAAAATATCACATAATAAACAATTATAGCAAATTCAAGCAAACAAGCCAATTTCTCAAAACGGCAATTAAAGCCAGAGTGCCACCTATTGAACAAACTATTTTAAATTTTTGCTTTTGGAGCCCTTATAATTTTCATAGTTAAATTTTCATTTGCAAAGTTTTAGTATATGTAGTTAGAATGCTCGATACATAGTTCGTCTTCATTTGTAAATATAACCATATTATATATGAGTTCATGATTAACTCGAACATTTTATATTTCATTCATCCAGTAAATTTAATTACTATAAAAATTCAGTAACATTAACGATATTATCCTTTTAAGTCAATAAATCATTGACGAGCACGAACTTAACAAAATGAGTTTCGAGTGAATTAAATTTAGCACGTACATTTTTTAGGTTTAAACACATTTATTCATTGCTTCCATTAAAATGTATGACCTATCAACTAAAATTGAATTGATCCCATTGAATAAGCAGCATATACAATTATCCTACCAATAATCTGCTTGCATGCCCATTTTCTGTCTGCTCTGTATATCTAGGCAAGCAGCGATAATTACAATTGAATTTTTTTTAATCCCATTTTCAGGAAGAATATTGATGACGACGAGACAACAGTATGACCACAAGCTCATCCAATTTTTATTAAAGAGTTTTTAGCATTTAAAGTTAAAATAGCTAAAGGATAATGCAAAATTAAAATCAATATAATAAAATTAATATAAAACTGTGTTGAAAATAGCATTTAAGAATATATTTGTGTAAAGCCATAAATGATTAAAAAAAATATTTTAAATGAAAATTAATTAAAAACAAAATGAAACACAAAAATACGTGACTGATATTGAAACATTATTTAAAATTTTTGGAGAGTAATCTTTTAAGTAAATTATAAACAGATAATTGACTTTAATATTAAATTTAAAAAACAAACTACATTTGCCATTTATCAATGCATGTGTGTATGTATATGCATTTAAAAAAATGCATTTAAAAATTATATATATAAAAAAGAATTTCATTGAAATTTATGGAATTTATATTTAATGTATTGAAAATAAAATAATATATATAGGAGCTTCCTCTATAACTATCAGATCAAAATTTCGTTAAAGAAAACATACTCAATGTTTTGCTCTCATACATGGAATATAATTTTTTATATGAATTTAATTTTAAGTATAAAGTGTTAGTTGTGACTTTTATATAAACATATAATATATTTGTAAGCTTTATTTAATGTACGCTTTTTTGCCAGTGAGAAAAACAAAATACAAATATTATTTAAGCGCAATTTTGAATGGTGTTAGTTGTTCTTGTTTCCGGAAAATAGGATTACTATTTCAATTAAAACGTAGAATGCGCTAAATGTACATTTAGAATCATTGCCGGCCCTAGATCACATTCTTGGTGGTGAGAGACCAATAAGTTAGAGCTCTTTCGATGCAGCTATTTATCTATAACCAAGCAAAACCTATACAGTTCGACAATGTTACGCCGTTTCTTATATTTTTATATATTACTATCAGAAAGGATGAGAAATATTCTAGTTAGGAAAAACAGAATTTTTGTGTCGTAAGAATGTAAGTCAGAACTAAAAAATATATAAATTTATATAACACTAGCTTTCCCCGCGATCTTATCCGCGTAGATTTTTCCGTCCCGGGATTTTGCCGATTAAAACTTTCCATCTCCTATATTGAGAAAAATAACACTGAATTCTGAGTTTCCTCATTGCGCTCTAATATTTTGTTTATAATTAAGTTTTTCTATCAGTCCGCAAATGACTGATCGTTTTAGACACGCATTAATTTCATAGGCCTCCATACCTCAACTGGCCTGAAATTTCTCTTGCCCTGCTCTCTTGTCTTGCTTGCTCTGCTCCTGCTCTTGTTTAGTTACTCCACTAAATAATTGGTTATTACTTCTTGAATCTTACATTGTTCTGTGATCGGCTTAAATAGATACTTTATTTGCCATGGTACATTCATCCCAAACAACGAAAGAGCGGACCTGTGAAACTTGAGCTTTGTGACTGTTTTTAGATATATTGCACGCAGGATTTTCCATATGATCTTTGATCGGTATCTTAAACATAGAATGAATTGTGTTTAACCCAAGGAGTAATATTGCAGCAATCCCCGATGATGCCACTGCTATGGCAATTCTTTCTATCTGCGCGTATGGATGTTGGCTAATATAAGATTAATAAAGAAAATCTTGCCAGTGCCACACTCGTACTTTTAGACTTCTTTTGCTCATTGTTGCATTGCCGAGATGATAAACCATAATTATCAATAGTATTTCCGCCTGTTGAAGCAATAATGCCTTGAAGTGACAGGACACAGGAATGTACGATTATTTCTATAAAATTGGCTATCAGACAATTAATAAAAATCCATCAGTATTAAGATCTACACAACCCATTACGGCTCGTCCATCCCTGTCAATATAATTATTTCGGATCGAGTGAAAAAAAGCCTAAAATACGCTTTGGCGACTCATAACTTTAACAAAAGACAGATTTCTATTATTCTGCGGATATTCGCATCTTATCCATGAAAACAGGATAGTTACAGAAATTTAGGGTGAAATGTAAAACTAAAAATAATTTCAAGGCCCCTAGGGGATAGACCGTAATTGGGATCACAAGAATCGTGTCAAATGACATCTCCAAAACGAAGTACTGACACATCTCTAATGAAACTTGCACAGACCTTTCTTTTAGTCCATCTCTTAGGATTCTACTCATAACTTTTACTAAAGGTCTGCGATGTAATAATCTCACATTCCAAATCGCAAAAGCATCTCAATGGGTGGGATTCCTTAAGAATATTCCTACTTCCCTTCGGCTCTCGGCTTACTCCTCCACACTGCAGTCCTTCTTTTCCCTCACACTACTATCTAGAAGTTGATTATAAACCGAAAAACTCGATTTTGAAATAATCTTCCGCAAACAGTTCTAAACTTATATAACGTCCCAAAGTTTAAACCTAAGGTCCATTAATATCTCTACTCGAGCATTTCCCAAATTCGTAACCTTTCCTAATATTTTCTACCAGCTTACTACAATACATTGGCCCAATATACACTTTTTACGAAGGAGGTATAGAAAGTATAAGAGGATAGTGTAGTAACACGTTCATGAGAAGCTTTTGGCGGGAAAACTTAACACATACAAAAAGTGCTTCTGCATACTCTGCTAATTTTACCGTGGGTAGCAGAATTATCGTCTCCGTGTAAAGGCAAGAAAGTTGATGGCGATGAAAGAAGACCAGTGTATACCTAGATTAATTTGTAAAACTAGTTCTCCTGCCACTCGCATTGCACCATGATCTGAAGAACAGGACAGATCGATTTAACAAAGGGTGAACCCTTGATTTTTTACATAAAAAAGGAGTACTGCCACGTTTGTATATCTTCTTTCCCAAAGTGACTAAAGTTTTGAGGAAAAATATATTATAATAAATATATAATAATTGTTTAATTCTCCTCGACATAGAAACCTTCTCTTACTAACGCAATTTAATGGCTCAAATAGTTTTGATAGTTTGATTTACTTCAGAGAACGTTTTTCCTCTTCGTATATTTATAATTTTTCTTTGATCAAACACTGCTACTTTAACTTTATAAAAATCTAACTCGATAATGTTTTCTTTTCTTTTCGTCGAGAATTAAAATTGTCGCTTTAAGGTTATCGTTCCAAAGTAATCGTGTTAGATTAAAATAATAAATACCTCGCAACGCTATCTATTTGACGCTATCACGCTGTCAACGCTGTTTTTAAACTACAAAAAGTTGTGGCCATAAAAATATTATAGCTGAGGGCAATTACTCAATCAACTGATAAATAAAATAGTCATTCTATTTTATTTTTTATGTATTCAATATTAAGCAACAAAAGAACAAAATCTGCTGAGATGATTCATTAAACTACTGTATATTTGCTAAACGTACACGTGCTCCAATTTACACTTTAACGATCGAACATTGTCAACTGAAACTGGTGTTAAAGCCTTCATTAAAACCGTACGATTTCATAATAAACGCATTCTTATTCAATTCAACCTTCAAATCCCATTCATTTTGCATAAATAAAAATAATTTATTTATTTTGTATAAAAGAGTGCCTGATATCATTTGAGCTTCTTTCTAGCATTTAAATAAAAAACTTTAAAAAATATATGATTAAATTAAAAAAAATATTGTAAAAAGTTTTATTTAGTTGACTATGTGCAAAATAAACAGAGAAAACAGCAAAAATTTCATAAATTATAAAAAAAGCTCATGATTATATATAAAAAATAATTCTAATTTGTAGTTTTTCAAATAAATACCACAGAAAGGAGACAAATCAAAATCAATCATCGAAGTCAATAAAACAAAATAATGAAGAACGTACAAAAGTCATAAATAAATCTTATATGAAAATAAAAAACACTTTTAAAACATTTTCAGTAGAAACAGAATTTTTAGTAAAATTTTTATAGTAATTTTTTAATTATTGAAGACTGCCAATTTTCTCTCTCTTTCTAATTAAGTTGTTCTCTTCTTTAAGTGTTTCCTGAAGAAAGATCTCCTTTTCAAATGATTTTTATTAAATCCGTCTTATGTTGTAATTTAAATGTAATTTATCTTTTAGTTCAAATTTAAAAAAAAAATATTTTATATTAATTTTTTATTATTGTATATTATATATACGAAATAAATGTAATTTGTACAAAATGCGTTGGTAATTATTTATTTTAATTTGTAAAGCTTTTATATTAAAACAGGTAAATAGCAAGAAAATACAAAGAGTACTTATTTATTGGAATGGATGCTAATAATTACCATGCGGCCTGGAGCAGCATCTATACCAATGTGCCGGTTGGGCGCCTTATTTATTATGTACTATTTGTATTCCCAGGGGTGGCAGCACAGAAGTCGTTTAAAGTGTTCTGCATCTAGTTTTCCATTGCATTTTTCCATTTAACCACTCATAACAAATGAGTTGAAACGACTTCTGTGCTACCACCCCAGAGCTAATCAACCGAGCATACGAATCAAGCTTTATGAAGACCACAAAGATGCAGCATTTAATCAAAATGGAATGGATGGATGGATGGAAAATTTGCAGAAATTCAAAAATTATTCTGGTTTTCGGTATCGTTATTTTTGTACGGCAGAGACAAAACCACAAAATGGCGGAAAAGTGGTACGCAGATTCCTTGTGAATTTTTAAGAAAACAATTTCGGAACCCCAAAAAAACGTCCGCCGGATATATCACGTTTTTCCCGAGTTTTCCATGTATCTCGGTTTCTATAGATCATACAACCCCGCGGCCCAAAGCATTGACAATGAAATTCTCTACAACTTTAGTTCTTACAAAAAAGTTGACGCGGTTAACCCTTTGAAATATATTCAAGGTCAAAGTTTACGAAAATCAGTTTTTGGCCAAAATTTCACTCAAAAAGTGATATTCGAAATTGTTTTTTGATCAGTCAATACAAAACGTTATTGCCTGCAAAAGGACCTGTTGTCATATTTTCGAAAACTTAACCCTTTCGAAGTTATTCGCAAGTTTTTCTCATCTACTGTTATTGCAAAGTTTTTCTCATCTACTTAAATCAAACATTATTACCTACAAAATAAAATTTTCGAAAAAAAAAGTTTTTAAGTGATTTTTGCGCACTTTGACCTCATACTCCTCATAATTATGCGCTTCGTGCTTTGTTTATTCGACCATCTTAGCACGAACTTAATAAATTTTAGTATTGAACTAAGAAACACATTCTTAAACAGTCATTTTAAATTTAGGCCTTCTTGCTTCTTTGGTAATGAAGGAGAAGCATGTGCTAGATCCAGTCTTTATTAACGCAGACTAGTGCCGCAAGTTTTGTGTCGAATTCAAATTCCAAAAGTAAGTACTGACTTATTTACATGAAAGCTTGCAACACCCACCTATTTGTGTCAGAAGACGATGTAAACCTAATGGCTGACCCACCCTTAATATCCTAAGCGTGAGATTAGCTGTGGATTTGCGTTGGAAAGGTCACATATTTCAAATCGCCAAACAAGCATCACTCGGCCTGGGGGATTTGTTAAGATAATCCCTCTTAGCTGCAATATAAAAATCCGATATTTGGCTTCTCCTTGAAGCGAGGCTTCGAACACTGCCCTAGCGTGGCTAGATAAAGTACACCCAAAACCTTTCAACCTGATCGATAACGACGCCATTCTCTCCACCATCGACTCTTTGAATCCCCATAGGAATATATCAGGCTTGAAAAACGTTGCTAGTTCATAGCGATTGTTCAATCGTGAAAAATGTTGTTCTCTCCACAGCAATATTTTACCCGAAACATTAAATTAGCCCGGCTATATTATTTCCTCTGTCTGCAACGTCCCTTTTCGGGCGTATAACAAGCTAGGAATTCGTTTTTAAATAGCACAACTCGACAGTGGAACAATTTTTCGCAATCAGTATTTCCGAGCTCCTAAAACATCCAAAACGACCAAATCACCGTCATCTACATTCTTCAACCACCTCCTGAAACCTTGTAACTTCAAATCTCAGTATGATAGATTGGTAATACAAAAGGTGATTCTGTTTTGATTCCACTTTTTTCACATCAGGGGCCGTATTTGGTTTCTCGAGTCGACATTGTCGTCTGTCGATAAATAAAAATTGGCATTTGGGGACACGATTACGTGTCGATAAAGACGTTTGACGATTATTAAAAAGCTCAATTTATGCATGCAATAGACTTTTAACAATTTCTATTTTAATTAAATATACGTGGTTTGCTGCCTTGGAGTAATACCACCCAATTTGATGGTTTTATATGGCTGCGCTTAGCTGTCGATTTGGCCGTGAAACCAAATATGAAACTTAAAGAAAATCGAGAAGCTTTTTTTGTCGAGTACTCGAGAAACCAAATACGGCCCCAGCATCTATTTCTTAAAAAGGAAAAATTGTATTCTTTTTGAAGTATACAAATGTCGGGTGCTGTCAGTAATGCAGTTTGCGCATATTTGCTTTTGCATTAGATTCATTAATTGTTTTTGGTTTCGAGTCTCTGATGTACGTACATAACCTACGAAACTGTAAAAACGAGAAAAAAACAGATTTTTTTAGAACGCAAGACTAGACCAATTTGCATCAAACTTACAGAAAATATACATTTTGATGTTATAAAAAGACCCTGGAAAATTGGTGTCAAAATAGTGATCTAAAATTTGAAATGCCCACTATTTTATGCCATTGAGGCCAAAATGAAATTTTGTTTGAACTCTTGGATGTTGTATGAGTGTATTTTTTTAACTGCCGACTAAGCCACAACCGTCTGGGTTAGCTTAAAGGCCCAATTATAATGAACGGATCTGAGCGGATTGGAATGTCAAAAAAACGCATTTGATCGGATGGGAAATTGACTGGTTATAATTACGCATCTGCTCGAATTCAAACGTCAAAATCTATTGTAAACAAGAGTGCAAAAAAATTCTTCATTTTGTGGTTTTTATAGCCACTTTTCGCTTTTTATAAATAATTTCATAATTTTTAACCTTGATGACGAGCTGGTCGCCGGTAAACATCTTTACATTTCAACTTTTAACCTTATGTTTATCAAATTTTTGACAGTTCAATGCGGCAATTTCTAATCTTTTAAAAACGAATGCGCTCAAATCCGACCGAATCCGCTTGAATGCGTTCATTATAATCGGTCAGGTCTAAAATGTATGCAGGGAAAACCAATTTGACAGTTCAATCCGTTTTGTTGCGCTCAAATCCGTTCATTATAATTGGACCTTGAGATAGCGAAGTGATATGCCCTTGCCCGATTTGGGACGATTTGCTCTGGACCCCAGGCCAGAGAAATCGTCTAGGGGCGCCGTAACTAGTTTGAAACCCAAAAGGTCAAAACCACCATATCCCTGCGTCCTAATTATCAAGGAAAAGTAATTTAAAACCTAAACACAAGCACGTTTGAGTATAGGTATGGATTCTTCTACTCATCACATTTATATATATAGTAAACATTCTCTTTTTCTTTCTTCCATTTCCGCAAAGTCGTCGATGACATCATCATAGTTGGGCCTTATCATGGTTGGCGCTTGAAGTGAGAGATGGCGCGGCGACTGTTAAACGGAATCGCAGTTCTCGAAAAAACTGACATTTGTCAGGAAAAACGCATTTCAGGCATATAACAGATAGCGTTTTAAGAGAGCGAATTGCGTTTTTCACGAGTGTCAACTATTTCAGGCACTTGGTTTTAGCAGCGAGCAATAATAACAAGAGTGATTAGGTAGAGCTCAAGGACAAGTAAAAGAGTTAAACATATGAAAGAAGAAAGAAGCAATAAAATTAAAGAAAAATTATGAACAAACACGCGATGCAGATATGTTCTACGCAAAAAGCAGAAGAGTATGAACGAAACAGAAATTTTCCTTGATTTCCCTTTTTATTGCAATGTTTACATTAAAATGGAGGCAACGTGAGAACAGAGCACGTGTCGGTATAGAATTTGAGTAGCATCATGAAATAACTAGGAACAATTTTAAAGTCTGTCTGGAGGCACTTCAAAGAGAGCTTGAGGAATGGTCTTCAGCACAACTTCATGAAATAAACACAGCTGGAACATCGGGCATATTAAGTACACAGATTAGTGAGCCCGGAGAACGAAAGGTAGCAGCATCAAGTGAGTCATCTCCTTTGACTATTGCCATCAAGAAGCAAAGACGCTTAATGGAGGCCATACTACGTTACGTTAACGATATCAACGATCAATGTAGACAAACGCATCAACAGGCTTACTACACAGTGAAAAGAGAATTCATCCACCGAAAATGGGAGGAAATCGATAAGAATAATGACTTCATATGGTCAGTAACCACTGACTCAGAGCCACAAGGATACACCATGCTACAATATTTGGAGTGTGAGAGTTATGTGCAAAACACACTTATCACCTTGGAGGAACACATCAACAAACGGCAACATAATTCAGCTACCAGTGCCTCTACCCCCAATATAAAATTACCGAAGGTGGTCTTACCCATATTCAATGGAGACTACTTAAAATGGATGTCATTCAAAGATCTTTTTACAACATTGATACATGACACAGAGATGTCAAAGGCCCAGAAAATGTACTATTTGATCTCCAATCTTTCTGGAGAAGCGAAAACATTAGTACAACATCTAACTATTACAGAGGACAATTATGACGATTCATGGGCAATTTTAAAGACCAGATATGATAACAAGAGACTTCTAGTGAATGCATGGTTAAATAGATTACTGGCTCAACCGACAATCTCTAGTGAGGGTTCTCAACCGCTTAGATTGCTACACGATACTGTTCAGGATCCTAAAAGTAAACAAACTTTATAAAAAAGAATTAATCTTATAAAAAAACAATACATACCTGACAACACTAAAAAACTCTAAAAGTTTGCCTCGAACACGGCCCCCAATGTCCCAAGCATCTAAAAAAAAATATATAAAATATATACAATAAATTAATTTATGATCAAAAACATAAAATAAACACTTACCCGGCTGACATTCTGACAGCCGATGTCAGCGACACGAATACACACAAATAAACTTTATTCACAATGGAGAGTGGGAATTCGAAACTCCCCACCAAGTTCGACTGATCTATTGTGAAATTGCAAATAAATATCGGAGCACTTTGGGCACAAACTTAGATCACAATCTGATCTTCTACGTGCTATGAGCTAGAAGACCCAAGCTGAGGCTAGTGATCTCCATCCAAAAAAAGGTCGGTTTATGACGCCTTTCGAAAATCCTGTAGGTTTTATGACTCAGGATTTATCTAATAATATTTCTACTCGAAAATCCTGTAGGTTTTTTGACTCAGGATTTATCTAACAATATTTATATTCCCTATCCTATCCAGAAGGTCGGTCTTTGACGCCTTTCCGCATATCCTAGACATCTCGAAGGTTTTTGACTCGGGATATTTTGTTTTACATTCCCGAACCCTAATAAAACTTTAAAGTTATTTGAATTTTAGTTAAACAAGCAAGTGGCAGCCATAGATCACACGCAGAATTGGAACAAGGAGTTGATATTGGATTGAAAACTATTCATCGGAACTAAGTTCATATCAAATTGTAAATAAAATTAAAATTTGAACTGTATTTTTTTAAGAGAATTTTTAGTATTAAGGTGGAAGTTTGTATATGAATTTTCGAGTTTATTTTTAACAAATAAAAATATTTAAAGTGAAGTGTAAGAATTTGTTTTTCTGGAATTACACGTTGTAGCCATCCACTGAGCATTCTAATAGGCTTTTCACAGCCCATACATTTTTTGGTCCTTCGAGCCGGATGGTGCAACGTGAATTTTAGAAAAATAGATTATAAAAATCAAAGTGGATAAGAAACAATCGCAATGGAGCAGTTACTAAATACTCAAGTAGCTCGTATGGAACTCCTGGAAAAATTTATGACAAATTACAAAAAGGATGGAGCGGATCGAAGAACACCCTCATATTATAAAAAACGCCTACAAGACTTCCAGGACTTATTCAACAAATTCCAGAAAGCGCATACCGACATCCTGGTGGAGAAAATTCGGGAACCTGCGGATTCGACGAATTTATCGCATGTGTATCTCACAGAGGACTGGTACTCTGACATGGAGGAATTCTTTTATTCAAATTATGCCGCAATACAAACCCGATTCGAAAAGGAATATCACAAAACAGAATCAGAACCACAACCGCAAGAACATTCTGAGAGCTTCAACGAATTGCCTCTACCCAACAAGGAAGTGTTCATCAAATTGCCAAAAATTTCCTTAGAAAAATTCTCGGGAGATTATCAGAAATGGACAACATTCCACGATCTATTCACTAGTTTAATCCACGAGAACCATAGTTTATCAAAGGCACAAAAACTACAATATTTAAAAATGCATTTAAGCGGAGAAGCTGAAGGACTGTTACGCCAAGTTCATGTATCCAATGATAACTATGATCCTGCGTGGAAACTTCTAGTGGATAGATACGACAACAAACGAGTATTGGTTAATGCGCAACTGAAATTGCTTTTCTCTCAGCCCACAGTGACGAATGAGTCTGCACAAGGAATAAAGAATTTAATGGACGTTACCACCGAGTGTCTACAAGCCTTATTCAATTTAGGAATAAAGGTTGAAAGCTGGGACGCTGTGATCATCTATACGATAGTCCAAAAATTCCCATCAGGCACCCATCAACTATGGGAGCAAAGTATAAGCAAAGAGACAACAATACCATCGTGGGAAACTTTGAGAGAATTTATGGAAGGACGTTTCAGGACTTTAGAAGCCGTCGCACAGAAAGGACCATCAGCAAGTAATAATTACAGAGGGTTTTCATCAAGGCTTACGTCGCAATCATTACACGTTACAAATAATCAAACATGCAGCTACTGTCGAGACAGTCACCATGTTCGACAGTGTCAGAAGTTCTTTAAACTATCGGGGTCAGAAAAAATGAATTTCGTAAAGTCAAAGGCGTTGTGCGTTAATTGTTTAAGCCATGGGCACTTGATGGCTCAATGTCCAAGCCGACACACATGCAACCACTGCAACCAACGACACCACTCCTTATTACATCGCTCGGCAGAAGGGAACATAATCAAATCTAATCTCGCAGTAGAGCAATCCTGTAATCAGAACGACTCATCTTCATCCTCCTCTAAGTCCAATCCCCAAGCATGCAGCTTGAATTCATTGACGGTGAGCAGTGGCCCTACAGGAAATCGGACTTTATTGGCAACCGCCATAGTGAAGCTTCGATCTGACACTGGTCATGAACTAAAGGTGAGAGCAGTAATCGACCCAGGATCAGAAGTCTCGTTGGTAACAGAATACGTGGCACAGAAACTCAGACCAAAAAGAGACCCAATATGGGCGCAAATAAACGGAGTCGGAGTAATAAACGCCGGTAATGTTAAGGGACTAGTCCATCTAACTCTTAAGTCGAATTACAACGATAACTTCAAACTAAATATGGACGCACTCGTAATGAACAAAATAACCAATTTGCTCCCATCAAGAGAAATACACCAAAGAGACTGGCATCACCTAAAGCAGCTAGCATTAGCCGATCCTTGGTACGATCGCCCCGCAAAAATTGACATGTTGTTGGGTGCAGATGTTTACGGTGACATAATCAAAAAGGGACTAATGCTCAGTTGTGAAGGATCACCTATTGCACAAAATACCTTTTTGGGGTGGATCCTATCCGGAAAAGTGAGAGACACCGCGCCATCAATCCAAGTCAACAACTTCCATATGACAGTTGATTTACAACAACAACAACACCAACAATCGCAACACCAACAACACCCATCACATAGCCAACACGAAGCTATAACTACTGCTCTCTCACAGATGACATTCGATAAAACCGAATCAGTTTATGATAAGGACATGAAACTTGGGTTCGCCTTCGACACAGAATTCAGTCATTTAACGGAGGACAAGAGTACAGCGTCAGCGACAAAAGCTGGATTATGTCTGCCAATATCTTCATCTGTGATACATTCGTCGACGTCTCAGAATACAATATCGCATTCAACCGCTGATCTCGATATGAAGATAGCAAGTGTGAAGAAAGTTTGGGAAAGCTCTCCTCCTACGCCGACAGTACTGGAGCACGCAGGCGTTGCACAAAACGATACTGAGTCCCATTTAGGTTCGAGTTTTGTTACTTCCCAACATCAGCAGCATCTACAACACTTTTCGGTTGCTGCTGCAGCTGCCCATGCCGCCCATGATAATATTCATATGCAACATGCTCTATCTTCTCCCGGACCACCATCGTATGCGAATACGTTTGACCCTAGTTTCGACCCACATTTTGGGAATAAAGATACCGTAGTTGTTGGAAACGCAAGTGCTAATCAACAAGATGCAGAAAACAGTGGCTATAGTCCTAGCCCCCAACATGTCATTGGATCACAAGCTCACCATCAAGCAAATACCCAGAGTAATCTAGCGTTAAAGCATGCAGCCGAAGCTTTGTCGTCTAGTAATGGAAATGTTTGTAAAGGTAAGCCAACACAGCAGCAGATGCATCAATCCGGACTAGGACACTCTGCTCCACCTGCAATGCAGCAGGGAACAACACAGCTACATCAAGCACCGCAGCCTTTCTACCAGCCGTCGCAGTTTGGTGCAATGCCTACGATACCTAGTCCACCGGCAGTACTATTTAACTCATCTCCAATGCCTTCGCCATTCCAAATCGAAGCCGGCAGATCACAGTTCTCGCAGTTCCTAGGACATTACTGCACAGCGGGCAGTGGTCCATACAATGCATACATGCAAACTCCACCTAATATGCCAACGGCGCCGGCGCCAGACATGTATCCCAGTTTGACTTCACAATTCCGTATGAGCGGGGCTGTACAGACTCCGTTCAATCAATCTCAACAGCTGAACAATCCTAGCACTATACTGATATCTTCCAGCTCGAACTCGCTGATGTCGGCTTCTGTAAAGCCATCCTCACAACAAATTGGAGCAATCGGATCCAAGAGTAACGTTGCAGCTGTAGCAGCAGCAGCATCTGTTGGACAACCCTACGGACAGCAATATAAGAACTTGTATCCAGCACAGCAGGCACCACCGCCACCACAATATAATAATTACTATTCAAATTCCGCTGGTGGACAAGGTGCAGTCTTCGGAGGACCAACAGCGGCTGGAGCGACACAGAGCGACGGACTTCAGGCTGCAGCTGGTATATTTGGTGGTCATGGTGGACCAGCACCGTCAACAGCACCGCCGCAACGACAAATCGCAAATTTTAGCTCACAGTTTATAAATTCACCACTAATAACGACGGCTGCTATTAATCAGTTTCGTGGCGGACCTACACCGCAGATAGCAGCGTATATGAAATCAAATCAAGGACAACTTAAAAGCCCACTTGGTTCTGATGTTAGCTTGAATCTAGCCAAACAAGTTCAACCTCAGCAAAGCCACCCACCACCAAATCTAACCATCGAGCCATCGTTATGGGATAAAATTATACACCTCCAACTGCCCTGGGATAAAATTCTAAGGGCAAAAAGGGCTTACCGAACGAAAATTCAAGAAGGAACCCTGCGTTTTACGTTCAACAAGGAAAAGAAATGCATAGCATACCTCCAAAGTCAACAAACTTCTGAAACCAAAAAAAACTAATAACCAACAAACAAGATCGAAATAAATAACCAATATATGAATTTAAACTAGAATTTTATTAAAAAAAACAAAACAATAACAAATGATAATAATAAACCTTATTCTAACAAAAACAAAAAAAAAACATACAAAAAATTTTGAAGCCAGCGCTTCAAGGCCCCGGAGAATGTTCAGGATCCTAAAAGTAAACAAACTTTATAAAAAAGAATTAATCTTATAAAAAAACAATACATACCTGACAACACTAAAAAACTCTAAAAGTTTGCCTCGAACACGGCCCCCAATGTCCCAAGCATCTAAAAAAAATATATAAAATATATACAATAAATTAATTTATGATCAAAAACATAAAATAAACACTTACCCGGCTGACATTCTGACAGCCGATGTCAGCGACACGAATACACACAAATAAACTTTATTCACAATGGAGAGTGGGAATTCGAAACTCCCCACCAAGTTCGACTGATCTATTGTGAAATTGCAAATAAATATCGGAGCACTTTGGGCACAAACTTAGATCACAATCTGATCTTCTACGTGCTATGAGCTAGAAGACCCAAGCTGAGGCTAGTGATCTCCATCCAAAAAAAGGTCGGTTTATGACGCCTTTCGAAAATCCTGTAGGTTTTATGACTCAGGATTTATCTAATAATATTTCTACTCGAAAATCCTGTAGGTTTTTTGACTCAGGATTTATCTAACAATATTTATATTCCCTATCCTATCCAGAAGGTCGGTCTTTGACGCCTTTCCGCATATCCTAGACATCTCGAAGGTTTTTGACTCGGGATATTTTGTTTTACATTCCCGAACCCTAATAAAACTTTAAAGTTATTTGAATTTTAGTTAAACAAGCAAGTGGCAGCCATAGATCACACGCAGAATTGGAACAAGGAGTTGATATTGGATTGAAAACTATTCATCGGAACTAAGTTCATATCAAATTGTAAATAAAATTAAAATTTGAACTGTATTTTTTTAAGAGAATTTTTAGTATTAAGGTGGAAGTTTGTATATGAATTTTCGAGTTTATTTTTAACAAATAAAAATATTTAAAGTGAAGTGTAAGAATTTGTTTTTCTGGAATTACACGTTGTAGCCATCCACTGAGCATTCTAATAGGCTTTTCACAGCCCATACAGATACTACTAAGGAATGCCTTTCGGGTATTGCTAATCTCGGTATCTCGACACGTGATTGGGATCCATTATTAATTCACATTTTGATCAAAAAGTTGGATCGATCAACACATCAACTCTTTGAACAACGATTAGAGAATCCAAGGGACTTACCATCACTTAACACGTTGCTGAAGTTTATAGAATCCAGATTTCAAGCTCTAGAAGCTTTAGGAAAGGAGAGACGTGTGGCAACTGCAGACAGTATGGTCAAGGTATCACCACGCTTTCGCACAGCATTATCAATAACCAACGATGTTAACTGTTCAATTTGTCCGGAAAAACATCAAATCTTCAATTGTAAAGCATTTTTGAAACAGAGTCTGCCAGCAAAATTGGAAACAGTGAAAAGGTTGAAATTATGTTATAACTGCTTAAAGAAAGGTCACTCAGCTCAGTCATGTCCCTCTCGCAACTGCACCAAGTGCCACAAGCGTCACAACACCTTGTTGCATTCTACAGACCATCAAAGTCAAACCGAGACGTCAAAGCAAGGGGCTAAGAAGAACATTACTGCCAGCCCACATAGCACTGAAATTGAAGGTGCGGTTTCTACAGTCGCAGCAGGTAGCACACTAACAAATAACAGCCAAATCCTTTTGAGTACCGTTATAGTGAGTGTTAGTGACATAGATGGAAATCTTGTTTCATTAAGAGCAGTGTTAGATGCAGGATCTCAAATTAGTGTTATTTCAACTGAAGCAGTTCAACGTTTACGTCTTCCAAAGAATTCAACCGAAATGCATATGAATTGTGTTGGGAATATTAAACAACGAAGCAGACAGCGAGTCAACATCAAACTTTCATCAAGCACATCAAGTTATACAGCACACTTAGACGCATTTGTGCTCCCTCAAGTAGTATCAGATCAACCAGCCCACCAAATAGACCGAAACGTTTTGAAGATACCAAATAACATTATGTTAGCCGATCCAAACTTTGACAAACCTTCAAAAATAGATCTACTTATTGGCGCCGAGCTCTTTTGTGAGGTTCTTATAATGAAACAAATCAAGCTCGAAAAAGGCAAGCCAAGACTGCAGAACACAGTATTTGGATGGATTGTCGCAGGAAAAAGTCCGTCGAAATCATTTGAAGAAATTAATCAAACATGTGCAGTCAACACAGTGGAAGATAGTACTCTACAAGACTCAATTGAAAGATTCTGGAAGATTGAAGACACTCAACCAACTACAAAGAGGTTAACTCAAGAAGAAGAACAATGTGAAGAACATTTTCAAAAAACCTTCAAGAAAGACAGCAATGGCAGATTCATAGTTAAACTTCCGTTTTCTAAAGATCCAAGCTGCTTAGGTGATTCCCGTAGAAGTGCTACACGACGATTTCTTCAACTGGAAAGGAAACTACTGGCAAATACAGAGATAAACATTAAATATCGTCAGATTTTACAGGAGTACGAGGATCTTGGTTATATAGCAAAGGTTCCCTTTCCAGATCCTTCAGCAAATGATCATTTTGTACCACATTTTTATGTTGAAAAACCAGACAGCATTTCAACAAGCATTCGTCCAGTATTCGATTTCTCAGCCACAACAGAAAACAACGTCAGCCTAAACAGCATATTGATGAATGGTGCAACTCAACATCCAGAGTTATTCACTGTATTATTGAGGTTCAGGTTGCCGAGATTCGTGTTTTCAGCGGACATAAAGCAAATGTATTTGCGGATTCATCTCGATGAGAGTGACAGGTGTTTCCAGCTTATGGTGTATAGAAAGAGCCCAGAAGAACCACTACAATGCTATGAGATACGAAGTGTTGCCTTTGGGACTAAACCAGCACCATATCAAGCTACGAGATGTCTTAAACAACTATCAATAGAAAATAGACATAAATACTCTTTGGGTTGTAAAATGATTGACAATAATTTTTATGTGGACGATGGAATGGCCGGAGCAGATTCTTTGACAGAAGCCTTGGAAATGCAACAACAGATTCAAAAAATTTTACAGTCAGCAGGTTTCCAGTTAAGAAAATGGTGCGCTAATGATGCAAAGCTTTTAGAAAACATACCAGTAGAGCATAGAGCACTCCAACTAGAATTCAACGAACTTGGTGAAGACAATCAATTGAAAGCCTTAGGACTCGTTTGGATTCCATATATAGATGAATTAAAAGTTAAAGTCAGTAAACCAAAATACAAACGAGTTACCAAACGAACAGTATTATCTGATATATCCAGCTTGTTTGACCCATTAGGATTAGTATCACCGGTAATTCTTCGAGCTAAATTATTCATGCAAGAATTATGGAAATCAAAACTTGGTTGGGACGAAGCACTTCCAACAGAATATCACGAAGCATGGATGAAATTTAGAGAAGACTTAGAAAATTTAAATGATGTACGATTTCCAAGACATCTTTTTGGGAAAAGAGTTCCAGTGGACATTCAGATTCACACATTTGCAGATGCCAGCATGAAAGCATATGGAGCAGCAGTCTATATTAGAGCAAAATACAAAGATGGTACTATATCAACTCAACTTTTATGTGGAAAATCAAAAGTAGCGCCAGCATCAGGTACAACACTTCCCCGTTTGGAATTATGTGCTGCCCTTCTAGCTGCAGAATTAAATGGTAGAATCAAGCAGGACTTACATTTAACAAAATGTGAAAACTTTCTATGGTCTGATTCAACAATAACATTAGACTGGATCAACTCTCAACCTGCTTTACATCAAACTTCTGTTGCAAACAGAATAGCATCTATTCAACAGTTACCCAGTACAACGCAGTGGAAGCATGTGCCATCAGAACAAAATCCAGCAGATATCCTTTCACGAGGAGCCACAGCCGCAAAATTCAAAGATTGTCATTTATGGGCTTATGGTCCATTGTTCTTGTACGGTCCTGAAACAAAATGGCCAAGTCTGTACAAACGGGAAGTGTCACAATATGAAACAAAGCAAAGAAAAGAGGTTTTGATAATGTCTGTGGATTCGCACTCACTATTAGAACAGATCAATCATGGGAACTCTTTAATGAAACTGAACAGAATTATCGCTTATTGTTTACGACTGTCACGAACATTTTTTAAAGAGACGAAAACGGAGCCCCAAAGTAACTTACAACAGAAGAATTGGCGTTCGCTCTAACGAAAATCATTGTGATAATCCAAGCAGATACGTTCGGCGAAGAACTGAAGCAACTTAAAAGACATTCGAGTTTACCTTCATCAAGCCATATTAGTAGTTTGTCACCCTTCATCGATAAGAACGGCGTTTTGAGAGTAGGTGGCAGAATACAATCATCGAAATTAACGTATGAAGCTAAACATCCGGCATTATTACCTTATAATCATTGGTTTACGAGGCTCGTACTAGATCATATTCACAAGACCAACAAACACGTTGGCCCACAAGCACTCCTACACATTATCAGGCAAAAATATTGGCCGATAAAGGGTAAAACTATGGCACGAAATGTTACTAGTAAATGTATTATTTGTGTAAAGAGGAAGCCTATAACACTAAACCAGATAATGGGAAATTTACCAATAGCAAGAGTCCAACCAGCCAGACCATTCGTTAATACTGGAGTCGATTTTGCAGGACCTATATACACACACTACAAAGTAAGAGGTAAGAAACCACAAAAAACGTATATAGCAGTTTTTTGCTGTTTTGCCACTAAAGCAGTGCATCTGGAACTTGTTACCGATTTAAGCACGAATGCGTTCATATCAGCATTGAAGCGATTCACATCCAGAAGAGGAAATTGCAATAAAATCTATTGTGACAATGCAACCAATTTTGTCGGTGCAAAAAATCAACTCGGAGAATTGCACGAGACAATATATTCTTCCAAGGCCGAAAAGGATATTACATTTTTTTATCACAATAAAGGTATTACGTTCAGCTTCATACCACCTCGATCACCCCATTTTGGAGGACTGTGGGAAGCAGCCGTGAAGTCAGCGAAAGGACTACTCAGAAAACACATTGGAGAAGCATCGTTAACTTATGAAGAGTTGGAAACAGTAATAGTGGAAATCGAAGCAGTTCTTAATTCACGACCACTCACACCCATGTCAGACGATCCAAATGATTTAACAGCACTCACGCCAGGGCATTTCTTAATTGGAGAACCTCTTACAAGTACAATTGATTCCCAAGCTTCAGAAAACAACAAGACCTTAGGACATCGTTATGAAGCATTATATAAGATAAAGCACGACTTTTGGAAGAGGTGGTCTACAGAATATCTTAGTAGTCTTCAACAGCGGTATAAGTGGAAAACACCAAGAGAAAACTTAAAAACAGGAGCTTTAGTACTGATAAAGGAGGACAATCTGCCGGTACTAAAATGGGTGTTGGGTAGAGTCATTAAAGTAATCGAAGGAGGAGAAGATGGATTTGTACGAGTAGCAGACGTTAAAACATCAAGTGGAGTTTTGAGACGACCAATACACAAATTAGCTGTCTTACCTATGGAAGCAGATAATGCAACTCAAGAGCAACCATCCAACGAGCCGACAAGCTCATCAAATGAACCCAAATCACAAGATTGCGAACCCCCTTCAAAACGTAAAAAAGGTAACTCTAACGCATCAGTTGCAACAACTTTGTTGCTAACCACAATGTTAGCAACCACTATGGGCACACATGCAATCAAAATAACACCACACACATCGTCACCAGGTGCAATTTTTGAAAGAATGGGAATGGTTAATATGATTAATAACGAATGGACATTGATCATTTACTACAACATGTCAACATTTTGGGGGGAATTCAACACAATGTCTGCAGGAGTCAACCAACTCAGAGATATATGTACCCGTGGAACAGATAAATACTGCAATACAACAACCTATCATTTCATTCGACAATTGGAATATTTAAGAGAACAAGGTCATTACTTAAGGCGAAATAACACTACCGTCAGAAGAAAAAGAGGAGCTTTAAATATTGTGGGAAACATAGCCAACTCATTGTTTGGAGTACTCGACTCAAACTATGCTCAACGAATGGAAGCTACTGTTAACAATATGCGAGAAAATGACGAGCAAATTCTTACATTAGTTAAGAATCAGACGTCAGTTATAGACAACACCATTCAACTAATGGAACATACTCAATTAGAGAATCAAAAGCATTTCGAAGAGATCAACAGATTCATTAAAGAAACTAACAAAGTGACGTCCAAGGTAGGGGAAGAATTACATCAACAGAAGTTAGATAAATTGTATAACCAAGCAGCAACCAGGCTACTGATAATGATGGAAAATTACAGAAGACTACAAGATTCTCTTATACAAATGGTCATAGACAGTCATCACGGGAAAATAAATCCAAGCATTGTAACACCAGATCAAATGACAAGTAAAATGCAAAACATCAAAGATAATTTGCCATCCTCGCTACGATTACCTCCAGTATCAAACGTTTTAGAATTATATAGTCTTATAACAATTGAAACAGGAATTACGCCTACATGTGTTATCTTCAAATTAAAGATTCCACTAGTAACGTACGAACGTTTCGAACTATTCCACATTGTTCCAGTACCATGGTTACAGGATGGCAAAGCAAAAATGATTTTCATTGAGAATAATTACCTCATTGTGGATATGCACAGAGACCAGTACTATTCATTAAAGGACCAAGAATTAGCTTTATGCACGATCAGCACTACTCTCCAATATATGTGTAAGCAACACCATCTTATGTTCCGCGCTAGTCCAAAATCTACCATCTGTGAATTAGATTTACTCATTCATGGATCTTCATTGAATAACTGTCAAGTTATAGAAGTCAACAACGGACCTAGATGGATTCAGCTTTTTCAACGAAATCATTGGTTATACGTAGCCTTCAAACAGACCTCCTGCCTATTTTGCAAAATCAGCGAATTCCGTAAGTGAAATTTTGAAATCAATAAAGCCTAAATATATCCGCTGATATTGAAAAATGGGCATTTATAGAAATTAATTTTTTACATTACATAAAAACCCTTACATCGCAAATAAGGTTCTTGTATATAAACCAGTAATGAAATAAAGATTTTTAGTTATTAACAAACAAGTAACTCATCAACATCATTTGTAATGAAGACACCTATCAAAAAACATTGGATGGCACAGGTATTATTGAAATGGATGATGACTGTATCATAAAGGACGAATTCACAACGATTCAGCCACACAAGTTATATACGTCATCATTTAAAACATCATTTGTCGCATCAACAAATAATTTTAACATCAGCAAATTGCCACAAATAACAGAAATAAAGCGTGATATGATCGCAATCAACAACTTACCAGATGAATATGAAAAAATACACAGAGGAATAAATGAACTAAAAGAAGCAGAAAGGGGTGTTTCGCGGTTCCAGCATCACGATATTCATCAGTATACCATAGGATATATCAGCCTGGCTCTTGGTGTTGCAGTAATAGCATTTTTGTACTTTAAAGCTAAAAACCCTATAGTTACAACCAATAGTGAAACGTCTCAACGATCCAAGCCACCAACAGCCACATCAAAGGTAAAAACTAAAGCGTCCAAGAAGAACCAACGCAATCCAGCATTCACCTTCGACTTGGACAATGATTCAATATTTGATCAGAGATCAACGGGGGCAGAATGTACAATTTAAAAGGTCATTACTCTTGTGTGACCTTATTTAAAAAAAAAAAAAATATACTCATGCACTCAAAATTAATCACGTATGTAATAATATTTTTGTACTCGATTGAACTAATTTGGTGTCAATAAATTCATTTAAAGCCTATTTTGCAAAATCAGCGAATTCCGTAAGTGAAATTTTGAAATCAATAAAGCCTAAATATATCCGCTGATATTGAAAAATGGGCATTTATAGAAATTAATTTTTTACATTACATAAAAACCCTTACATCGCAAATAAGGTTCTTGTATATAAACCAGTAATGAAATAAAGATTTTTAGTTATTAACAAACAAGTAACTGGTGCGTTTCAATTTTTCTTGTCGAGTTTTTTCTACATCCATCACTTACAGCACAAGTTTAAGCACTTGGGCTGAATTATATATCTGTACACTGGTTTTAAGTACCTGGGTACATTAACTTGGTATAGGTTTATGCACCTAAACCAAAAACAACATACAATCTCGTTGGCAGTTCATCCCGCTAACTTACACAGCGGTAAACATATCGCTATAAAAAATTCAGTAATTATTCAAAATTAGTTTTTAAATAACATAGTAACAAACCCTATTATTTCAATTTTTGCTTAAAAGTAACGACGAGACGCCAATTTCAGGAAATGGTGGAATTTATGGTTAAGCACCCGGGCTTAGCTAAAGGACTGAAATTCGCGGATTTTAACTCTTCTAAAGAAGAATATTCAAGAGAATGGGAGAGGTTGACCCAGAAAATAAATTCCTTGGGGCCACCATTAAGGAATAGTCTAGCATGGCAAAAGGTAGTAAAAACTGCATTAATTTTATTGTTTATTAATAATATGTAATTTTCAGGTTTGGTCCGACTACAAAGTAAAACTTAAGAAAAAGTTGGCACACAACCGAAAACAATTAAAATCAACTGGTGGTGGCTCATTTAAAATGGCACATATATCACCGTTGGAGGAACAAGTAATTAATTTGCTATCATTAAATGAAGTTGTTCAACTGAATTCCAAAGTTTTTGGCATACTAGGTGCCAATAACAATAAGAACGTTAATTCAACACAAGAGCAATATCCAGAGCAGCAACGAGAGCCAGAACACAACAACAGGAGTCAGAACAGCAGCAGGAGCCAGAACAGCAGCAGAGCTCACAACAGAAACAGCAGCAACAAGATCATGTGGTTAGAAACCAACATGGAAAAAGAAGAAAACACGTTGATGAATAATCGGGATTTAGAAAAGAGATGCTGGATAAGCAAACAAATTTATTAAATAAAATTACCAACCATCTAGAAAATGCGAACAAATATCTAAAAAGATTGTCCGATGCAACAGAAAAAAAGGTTAAAATTTTCGAGGGAACTCAAAAACTTAAACAAAGTGCCACCAAATTAAAAATAGAGATAATGGAAATTGAAAAAAAGAAATTGGAGATGGATACAACTATGTATGAACAGACTGCAATACTTTGTGTGATGTTTAGATAAGTTGTGGAGAGCACAGCAAACATTTATAATTTTAATAGCTTTTTCTGGTTTGTAGTATAACTCTCTGGCGCCCAGTAAACAGCGAAATGTATTTTTAAGCACCCCTATCGTCCTTTCTACAATGATCCTCACTTTGGAGTGAACTTCATTAAATCTTCCTTCATCACTGTTGTCCCCTCTATCACGATGACTTCTAAATGGCGTAATTAAATATGATTTGAGGGGATAGCCGGCATCACCTTTGAAAGTAATATGACATTAAATCATTTTGTACAGTTGAAATGGTTAACAAAAATTAAAGTCTTACCTAGAATCCAAGTATTTCCCTCTCCTTCAGCACTTTCCTTTGACAGCATATTATCTATAATGCAGTTATTCCATATAAAAGAGTCATGCGATGATCCTGGACTGTTGGCGTCAACAAAGCGAATGCTCATTTTATTGTCGCATACCTTTTGAAATAAGAAATTAATCCTTTTACTTCAATTGTAAAATTTTTATTTATGAAACCTACATACAAGCATTACATTAAGGCTATGGTAGCCTTTTCTGTTATAAAACAGATGTATATTTTTTGCTGGAGAAATAATTTTTACATGTGTGCCATCCACACATCCTATAATTCCAGGGAATCCGTACTTATTATAAAAAATCCCTTTTAATTTCCTTTCTTTCGTTTTCATTAGGGAAATTGATTAATGCTGGGCAAATTTCAAGCACTTCCGATAAAATGTATGAAAATGTCTACTGTGCTACACCAACATTGAAATCATTGAACACACCTTTTTGATATGCTCCCTCAGCAAAAAATCATAATGAAGCAGCTAGTTTTACTATCGATGGGACAGAAAAACTTCTTTTGGCTGGTTTGCATTTAAGCTCAAATATATTTAATAAATACATAAATCCTTCTTTCGATAGGCGAAAATATGCAACAAATCTAATAGCATCATCAATATAACTTTTGGGAATAATTTAATTTAACTTACATTGTGTCAGGTAATTCTAAAGGATTAGAATCGTCTCTCATTTTTGCCTTTTGATCCTTAAATTTTCCATCTTATCAATTTGGTCATTGTCAGAGCTTTCATCCTCTGAGTCGTGGAACCAAACCTCAAACGAACTCATCTTCTATATAAGTATTTCACAAACTAATTGTTTATATGATTATGATTTTCTTTTTTATACGCTTTTTTAATATTTATTCTATTAATAAAATTAATTTAATGTTTGCCAAAATATAAAAACTACTTCACACCACACACCACAATTTAAACAAACAATCTTTCTTCACTGTTAAAAATATGCAAACACTTTCAAGCGACAACCATGATAACGTTTTGTTGAAAACTGCCGTGTCGCTGCATTCGCCAACTATGATATGAAAAATGACAACGACAAACGGCGCTGTCATTTTTTCGCCGTGCTAACTATGATAAGGCCCATTTTCTGCCAGCTCTCATTCTATTGATAATATCATTCAATGTTTTAAACGTGACTTATACATGGTCTTAGATAACTTTTTATCATTTCTATTTTTTGTTCACCTTATGCAATTGCCTTTTCGACCCTCTAAACGCGAGTGTCGACAGCAGTTTTACCTAGCGGTCTCCCAACTAGGTACCAACACATCAAATCAAGGGTCAAGCAGCACCACGCATCGACCGAGAGAACCGTTCTACGTTTGTACATTTTCTTCGCCTCATACAATTCCTTAAAGCTCCAATCAAGAATTATTAACAGCACTCCAAATTTTCTCCTCTTAGTAGCGCTTCGACTTTTCACGCTGGGATAGTTTTTGGGTTGATTCTGCCAAAAGAAAGATGAGTGTTGAGCCCAGAACGAAGCACAAAGGCCTGTCTACATACCACCTGTTCTAGGCTACGCTAAGTCTGTGACGCGAGCAGTACCAAACTAGCAGGTGAGCAAGGTGAAGACCAGACCTAAGCGGAACTTTGGCACCCTATTATTAACCGGTTAAGCTGGCGGGATGCCTTACTAGGGCTACCTCTGTGAACATATGAGTATTTTTAATCTTCAAAACAGCGATATCTTATAAATGGCAATTCGAACGGGAATAATCGCATAACCTACAAAATTTTGACTTAGCGTTTCAGAGATACATACATATTTGCAAACTGATTTTTTGACCTTTTGAAGGTATTTTTTTGCCCCTATATTGGGAGAAATTCGATAATTTATTTGCTGTTCCAATTTTTAGCTATTCTCGATTTATGGGCGATTCTCCAGAACCTTTAACTTGAGCTAATTGGAAAAATGAAATTTCAAATTGATAGCACAACCGTGCCATGATACTTTTTGTGTTTCTTACTTCATAAATAAATGTTTTCTGATGTAGAACATTAAAAAATTCAATGCGCATATTTTTTTATGAAAACATGACATGACATGGTTACAATTTTGACATTTCAAATTCGGTATCAAATTTGACATGGTTACAATTTTGACATTCGCTTAAATTGCTTTTTTTTAAAGATTCATGAAACAATTTAAGCGAAGGAAACGTTACATATGATTTAACTAGTTACAATAGGTCATAAGAAATTTTACGGGGATGAATTTAATGGAATATGAGCAAATTAATTGCAGTTACAACTTTGACATTTAAATGTAACCTACGTTCACGTTAGCCAGTTTTGCCCAAAAATCAACCAATTTCAACTTATTTTTGTCACAAAATGTATGCAATTCGGAGTACTTCGACTTACCATGCGGGTTACAACTTTGACGTCAAAACCTGGGTACAAACTTCAGAGTTGTTTTTTTGGAAAATATAGCGATTTGACACTGCACCGAACACAATTGCATTTTTCCTTAAGAGTTAAACTACAACTTTTCACTTTTCACTATTTGTTTCAACGCTTCCTATCACAAATATAAATAGTTTTTCATTCAGATTAGTGCTAAAGACAGGCCGAAAAGTGACAGATAACGGAACATTTTTTCAAATTTCATTGCAAAATATCGTTTTAAATGACTTCGTACTTACATCTCATTGCTCATTAATAATTTCTTAACATTATCGATAGCTTCTTTTATTTTTAATCTTCCTACAAAAATTGTAATTCATAAAATTTTTGAAGCGACAAGCAGGTTAAAAGTTCCGGAGAATCGCCCTTGTGCTGCAGTTCAATGTCTATTTTGACTGGATATACATAATAAAAACTGTGTAGGTACACGTAAGTTTTAGTCCTGACTAATATGTTCATGATGTCATCTATTTAACCCTGTCGGTATCAATTTATATGAGACTTTCTTCATCAATGCAACAAATGCACTGAAAGGGTTAGAGTGAATGTGCTCCTTAAGATTCGTGGGTTTGGACGGGTGACGGACGCTCATACCAAAGTAGTAGGGCATTTGAATTGAGGCCTTGGTACGATTCACTGTCGTGTAAGGGACAAATGTTAACCAAGCACTTTCAGAGTTATTGTACCTAGATGTAGCTTATAAAATAAGTTTTCTATTAAGCCGCAATTTTCATTAGTTAACATTTCAAACAGTTACAATTTAAAAA
Source organism: Thereva unica (assembly GCA_949987705.1). Lineage (NCBI taxonomy): Eukaryota > Metazoa > Arthropoda > Insecta > Diptera > Therevidae > Thereva > Thereva unica. Next base: position 178,459,936 of record OX465281.1, on the reverse strand, counting down.
TTTGGTTCGATTTTTTCTTCGTTGAAAAGAAAGACAGTAGTTTTTAGGATTATGTATAGAACTAAATTTCTTAGTTCAATTGGTGATTTTTTCAGAGCTAAAGTAATCATATACCTAGTTTATAGCTACTCCAAAAATAATTCGAATTATGGATCATCCAAAAAGTTTTACCCTATAAACGAGGTAATTCGAATTATGGCTTAAACCGAAATATTTCGGCTTAAGCCATAGTTATAAGAATGTATTAAATACCCGTTTATACGCTAATTCGAAATTTGGATGTAACTTTGAGTTAAATCGATTTAATTTTTCTGCTATAAACTAGGTAATAGAGCTCTTGGAGGGATGTCCCTCATTCCCCCCTTGTATCCGCCACCGATATACTTCTGGGAATACCACAAACAAATTAAAATGCCTTTTTTTACTGCACTAGAGTTCATAAATGCAAACATGCGAAGTAAATGCGAACAAATTTCAAAGCAGAAGAGAAGCCACTTTGATGTCAAATGTCAAAGTATAGGATGATAACATTGATCGATGAAGCGAATATTGACAGCAAAAATGACAATTAATCAGCGCCATATTTAACTGTGGCGAAACAAGTTCACTAATGCATACTTGCATGCATGCGCAAATGATTTTCCAGCAAGTGGGTGCAGGTGACACACAACAGCTAGTTTCGAAAACCGAAAGCGGGTTAACACGTAAGAAATCATATTTGTCACTCCAATGGAATTCTAGATGAGTTACTGGCCTATGTGCTGACAGTCGTATTTGCTGTCATAAGAAGTGAAGCTAATACAGCGGTTGTTATATATATTTTAACCGGATGAAAACAATCTCCTTTCTAAGTCTAACGAAGTATTTTTATACAAGGTAATGTTAATTAACTGGTTATTATGAATTTTTAACAATAAAATAACTTCACCTTTTTTTTACTTAGGACTTAATAAACAATTCTATTTTATTATTTTTTGTTATTACACACAAAGTATAATGGGCACTACACTATTTGGCACCGTGCAAATATGAATTTCTAACAATATATAAAACAGTTAAATAACTTCACATTTTACTTAAACTATTGAACAATTCTGTTTTCTTTATTACTTATATGTAATAAACTACTATTTTACCGACGACCCGCCGCCGTGAAAGATTAAAACGCCACACTCTAAAAAAACGAGTCCACCGCCGCCGGTGAAGAACAAAATTAGACTCCGTTTTTTCGAAAAAAACCACCGCCGCTGGTGAAGATAAAAATAAGACTCCTTAAAATGTAGCGGGAAAACAACCGTCGCCGTGGAAAGTTTTAATGAGACTCTTCGATCGATCACTCGATCGATCCTCATTTTCCCGAAACCTTTCTTCCGAAAAGATCTTCCGTTTGCATTTTTCTTCCGGGCCTTCAACCTTGGTGCAAAAGTCACCCGCTGGTGCTTGCTTGACCCAAGGTTGAGGTCGCCGGCCGGAAAAATGCATTCGTCAGATTTTTCTTTAAGTGGCCCGAAACTGGCGCAATTTGCTTACGAGCTTTTTCTTCCGTTTAATTTATTTCGCAAGGCAAATTGCGCTAAATATTTGTTGCCAATTTCCTTTGGCGTTTCAGGTTACACTTAGAACTTGTGCACGGGTCGTTTACCGGCCCCGTGCACATTTAGTGTATATAACATTAAAGGTTCAAGGTTTTTTGATATTAAGAAATAGTTTTGGAGATTTATATTGGAACTTGAATAATTTTGAGGGCGGCTCAAAATTTCTACATAACACGGTGTACTGATAGTCGATTCTTGTCGTGTAAAATCTGCTGACATAAACGACAGCTTATTTGGTGTGCTGACAGTCGTTTTTATTGTAATTTTGCTGTCACTTTTGGTCGGGCTGTTACAGAGTTACAGAACAGTAAACTATGGGCATGAGAAAGATGGAAAATTTGAAAGTGTAAGTATGTGTAAGTAAAATTGTTACATTAAAACTAGCAAATACATATATACGTATGTTATTTTGGAGTGCTTAATTTTAAGTTTTTAATAATTTTAGAATAAAACTTAGAAATAGAAAACATATGTATCCATAGGTCGCTGGTTCATATCCGGCTCGAAGGACCATTCTGCCCCCGTTGAAATCTCCGATTTCAAGTTTGAAGTGTGTAGCTGGAATGAAAATTGGTTAGTGTGTTGTGTTCATCTAGCGGCATTTCCTCCGTGCTAGACGTAGATTCATGGGTTCTTTAGAGGTTTTGAGGCGCCTCGACTCGCCTTAGTGCTGAAGCTGTTAAGGGTGGTGGTTATGATTTTTATTGGCCTGAGGTGGACAAGGAAGTGGATGGGTAGAGTGAAGTTTGTTGTACCATAGTGTCGAGGTGTTGTATGCTTGCGTATACATTCTCGTTTGCTTTCTTGTCTTCTGACTCTTGAACTGCGATGGTTGTGAGATCTGCTTCTCTTGTGAGATGATTTGTGAGTGTGCTCCATGATGCCGCCACGAGTCGCCAATTCCAACCGTACTGCTCGTGAATAGTCTGAGCGTTGATAATCATGTTGCATATCTGCTTGATGATGGTGAAGACAGCGTAAGCGCCTAAGATGGCCAAGTATATTTGTCCTGCGTCGATGAGAAATGTCCACAGTCGTTCCTTGACTACCTGCATTGCGCTGTGTATAGCCCCGAGAGTTAATAAGTTTAACACGTCTACTTCCTGGTGGTCTACATTGATTCTGAGTAGTCGTTGAGCTATGATGTTGTTTTTGGCTTGTTGCTCTGACGGATACATCACTTGTCTTCGAAGGTCTTCTAGTGCTTCTGTGGAGTATATACCTGCTCTCATTAGGTCTCCTGAGTCTTCGTATTTCCAATCGATGGTACTTGACGGTTTTAGCGTGTTCGGTGTGCGTATTCTATGGATTGCTGGACTGAGTCCGTACCATTCTCCTAAAATATGGTATCCTGAAGTCATTAAGGGTGAACATGCTACTTCTGTGCCGAAATCTTGGATCAGATGGGTCCTTGGAGTCATCTCTTTCTAGCTCACATCGTCGAGTTACCAGGTTAATATATAACTTCTCTATTTGCATTCGCATATGCCTCTCAGTGTACACAAATTTTGAGTTGACATAGATCAATATGTCTAGGTTCCTCGCGTTCGTGGGATGCTTTGTGAAAAAGTACTCACTTGATGTTTTGGGTACAATGATCAGTCTTGGATGCTCCGTTTGAAAACCCTTGAATCGGCATACCGTTATGTCTTTCTTTATCTCTAGTGCGAAGATGAATTCTTCTGTATTTACAGTGTAGACCACGCTACCTCCCTTGGTTCCTTTGTCATAATTTTCAACGGTTAATTTATCTGCTCGTCCTTGCCATAATACATCATATTTTGTTTCCTCGCATGCCGTGTTTGGAATGATGTCCCAGAAGCTTCTGCCGTTCTCGGGATCAGTGCAGTGGCCATCGAGATATGTGCATATTATGTTGTTGCGAATGACAATTTTGTTGTCGTGTAGACGGACAGTGCTGGGACAATCTGTGATGGTTAAAGTAATTGATTGTACGACAATTACCTTGTCCCAGTCGTGACCACCACTGCTGTATCGGATGCCTTGGCAGTTGCCAGCACTGTCTAAGCTTCCGGCAATAGTTATACTCAGAAACTATGGAGCTGCTATTTGGTTTGATGTCAGCGATAATTCTTCCATTAATTAACTGATAGGTTCCACTCTTGTGGATCTTCATGCAGTCCTCTTGACTTATTTCTGCGATGAAGGTACTTAATCCACCTGATACCAGTGATAGATGACTAAACATCCCACAGTGGAATATGGACTGTATAATGCTTATTTTGCATTGATACGTCTGGACCACTGCAACTTCGCTTAGTTGCAAAAGCTGTATTTCTTCCTGTTCATGTCGAGTTTTTGTCTCTTCAAATTGACATTCCGCGACTTCCACTAGAGAAACGGCGCTAATGTTTATGCTGTCGTGTCCGCAGTCGTAGGCGATTATGGCACTTGCTGTAGCACATAGTCCTAATAAGGAGAGTATTACCACTTTTGTGTTGTACATGTTATTCTGAAATTGATGATAATTTAAATTCTTATGGCTAATTTTTGAGGAGTTTCTTATTTTCTATTGAGTTGTAGCTTCTTTCTTGCTTATCTTACTTATTTGTTTAACTTTAAGGATTATGATTGGTTTATCTTAGTTCTTCTTTGTACTACAGTCTGGTGTGACTATCGGACCATTGTCTTCTATAGGCAGCACGCTTACTTTTGTTATGGGTCGTGTTAAGGTTGTGGTCTTGCATCTTATCGTTACAACTCGGACCAGTCCATCTCTTCCTGGATGCACTTCAATGATTCGTCCCAGTGCCCAGTTTGTTGGCGGTAATCGTTCATCTTTGATTAATACCAAATCACCGATCTCTACGTTTGGAGTTCGATGTAGCCATTTAGGCCTTTGTTGTAATCGATGTAGGTAATCTGTCTGCCATTGCCTCCAGAAGGTTTGATTTATTTGCTGCAGCATTTGCCATCTGCTTGTGATCCTGATGTTGGGTTCTAATAAATAGTTATCTGCTGGAGCTAGGATTGCGTTACCGATTAAAAAGTGTCCTGGTGTTAGGACTGCTAAGTCTTCCGGATCATTTGTTATAGGGCATAATGGTCGCGAGTTGAGACAAGCTTCTATTTGCGTTAAGAGTGTGCTTAATTCTTCAAAGGTCATTATTGTATTCCCTGTAGTTCTTTTCAGGTGGTGTTTTATGGACTTTACTCCACTTTCCCAGATACCGCCAAAATGCGGTGAACCTGGCGGGATGAAGTGCCATTCAGTGCTGGCTTCCTCGATGGATGCGAAGACTTCTTCTGATATTCCACAATCCTTTTGCATGTTGATTTGTGCCATTCGTCTGCTGGCTTCAATAAAGTTAGTACCACAGTCACTGTACAAGTGGCTGATTCTGCCGCGTCTAGATGTGAATCGACGGAAGGCAGCGATGAATGCGTCTGAAGTCATGTCGCTTACTGCTTCGAGATGCACCGCCTTGATAGCCATGCAGACAAAGATGCAAATGTATCCTTTGGAAGTTCGCACTCTCCCTCTACATTTCGATTCTCTTATTGTCAAGGGACCGCAAAAGTCTACTCCTGTGTGTGCAAATGGATGACTTGGCTTTATACGATACTCTGGTAAGTCACCCATCAGTTGCTGACTTGTAGCTGCCTTCTGTTTCCAGCATGGAAAACATGTATGTATGTATTCGCTGTCTTATGAGATTTCTGGCCGCTACTATCCAGAATTCCTTTCTTATCATAGCTGTCACTAATTGTGCTCAAGGGCGGATCTAGAAAAGTTTTTTAGGGGGGGCGATCTGAGTAATAAAAAATTTTAAGGATATTTAGGGCCTGTTTCACCGCTTGCTGATAAAGTTTCAGATAGTTATCTGCCATATATCAGTATCTAACAGATAAAGGCTGCTGATATGTTTTTTCTGTTTCACCATCAAACTTCCTGATAAACTAACTGGCAGATAAATATATCTGCCACTTGTAATTTTCCAGTGTCAGTCAATCTTTGCTTGGTATGGGAGTTATTAAAAATAGTTTGAATATGACATGATCCAGGCTATCTGGCAACTATGTCCTTAATTTTTAATGGAGAGTCCACAACTGTCTGGACTTTCATAGAGTAATTGCCTTTCCGGTGTTTATACTATTCAGCAGTTTCTCCTCCTATAAACGAGTAGCAGCAATTAATATTAATATAAAATTGATGTATTTATGCAAAAATATTAATTAAATTTAATACAACAAACAGAAATTTCTTAACTTTATTGTGTAAAGTTGCAGTACATACTTTTTAACAAAGTTCATAAATTACTATTTTTCGTGAAGATTTACACCTGGTGTTTTAATGTTGATGTGAGTACAATCTATGGCTTCAACGACCCTAGGAAATCTTGCAATTTCATAAAACCCTTGTGTTATATTTTCTATATTTGATGGAAATTTTACAAACAAGGGTCTAAATTTGGTAAGGCGGAAACGAATTCTAAAATCTTCGTCATCTAATGCTTAAAAAAAATTTGGTCTATAACAAATTGCTCGGCTTCTACGAGGTCGCGTAATATTTTCATAATATTAATTATCTTCCAGATAAAGCCTTAACAGCCACTGAAATCGGCTGCTAAATTACCAGCAACATTATCTGCCAGATATTTCTATCCAAGACCTGTGAAACCAAAATTTGTAGTTTATCTGGCAGATAAGTTCCGAATAGGCTATCCGGGGATTTATCAGCAAGCGGTGAAACCGGCCCTTATTATTTGTAGTGTTTATATGTTAATGAACTTGTGAATATGTATTTAAAAATATACTGTTTGAATGCTTCTACTTCGGGATATGTCTAAGAAATAAAATGAAATCTGAGTGAAATGAAAATGAGGTTGAGGCTGTAAATGCTAAAATTTTTATTTTAGGGGGGGCGATCGCCCCCATCGCCCCCCCTGTGGATCCGCCCCTGATTGTGCTCCTCCGTGTAACATGATTCTATGAGCATCATCAATTAGCAGGTTGGTCACTGTGCTTCTAGCTGGAATTATAAACGTCTTCCATCTTGATGGGTGCTCTCGTAGCCATGATAATACTATAGTGGAGTCACTCCAAAGATGAATTTGAATTGGCTTGCTTGGAAGTATCACTTGTGTCCTTTGTACTAATTTTACTAGTAGGGACGCGACACATAACTCCAATCTCGGGAGGCTTATCGGCTTGACTGGCGTTACTCTTGTTTTAGCTGTTAGCAGTGATGTTTTTGTTTTATTGTTAGTTTTAACGACTACGTATAATACAGCTGCATAAGCTAGATTCGATGCGTCACAGAATCCATGTAGTTCATATTCTTCATCCTTGCGTGTTTGTAACCAGCGTGGAATTGTAAGTTCCTCGATCATGTGAAGTTGGTTCCTGAAGTTACGCCATGTATCGCTAAGCCTTTGAGGTAGTAGGTAATCCCATTCGCCTTTCTCAAGCCATACCTTTTGCATTAGTATTTTAGCTGAAATTACTATTGGGCTTAACCATCCTAATGGATCAAAAAGTAGAGATATTTCTGATAATAGTTCTCGCTTAGTCTCCACCTTTCTTGAATTGTTCTTGATTTTAAAATGAAATGTGTCAGTGACGGGGTTCTAATGAATCCCTAATGTTTTGATCGTAGTGTTGATGTTGACTTCGGGAGGGTCTTTCAGCTCCCTGTCTTGAATTGCTATATCACGTAATGCTTGGTTGTGATTGCTGGTCCATTTTCGTAAGTGTAGACCGGATTCTCTGAGTATTTTTCGTACCTCTTCTATCAGATAAAGGGCTTCGGGAATTGAATCTGATCCTGACATTAAATCATCCACATAAAAATCTTCTAAAATTATCCTTGCCGCTCTTTCGGACTGAGACGCAGCGTTAGTTGCTATCTGTTGAAGGGTACGTACGGCTAAGAATGGTGATGTTCCGTATGTAACGGTAAGCAAGCGGTATTCTTGTAATGGTTTCGTTGTCTCGCTCCTCCGAAGGATGCGTTGGTAATCAGGGTCCTTTTGGGTGACTTTTATCTGCCGGTACATTTTTTCAACATCAGCAGTGAAAGCGATGGCATGTGTTCTCCACTTCAGCAGGGTGGATGCTAGATCTGCCTGGATGGTGGGCCCTGTTAGTAGGTGATCGTTCAGTGATGAATTATTAGTGGTTTTCGCGGAAGCGTCGAATACCACTCTTACCTTTGTAGTGGAACTTTGCTCCTTTATCACTGCATGATGTGGTAAGTAGCATGGTTTACCGAGTGTGTGAGTATCGTGGTTTTCAGGAATCATTAATTCCATGTGTCCTAATTCCAGATATTCAGCCATAAACTTTTCGTATTCTTGTTTCAATTCGCTATGTGCTTCCAGTTTTCGCTCCAGGCTAAAAAATCTTCTTAATGCCATTCCTTTCGAGTCGCCGAGCGCTGGTGGTTCTGGATGTGACTTGAACGACAGTTGTACTTCATATCGACCATCTTCTCTGCGCCGGTGTGTCGCCTTAAAGTGAGCTTCGCATTGAGCTTCGGCTTCAGTGAGATGTTTTTCTTCGGTCGATCGGTCGGTCAATTCCTCTAATTCCCAAAATTGTTGTAACAATTTATTGTTTTATGTCACAGTGTAGACTAGTTGCAACCTTGAGACTATGACAGGTACCTTTCACCGGTCCTGACAAAATCCATCCCAGGATGGTACGTTGCGCTAATAGTGTTCCTGGAGGACCTTTAATTTGTCCTTCTTCAATTAGTTCGGGGTAGACATCGGCTCCTAAGAGTACGTCGATGCGCTGTGATTCAAAGTATTGAGGGTCTGCTAATTATAGACCCTTGATGTGTGACTTGTGCTAAAATTTGATGAGTGGGGAGGTCCGCTGAAATTTGCCTCACTACTAACGCATTCATATCTATGTAGTGATCGCAAGCGTAGCGAGAGCTGAGCCTCATGTTGACTGTATGTTTGCTTGGCCCACACTGTTGGTTTTCTATTCCGAAGACTGTCACGAAAGTGTTTGTTTTATCGAGTTGTAGAAGCTGGACGCTCCTTTCAGTAATGAATGAGACCTCTGAACCTTGGTCTATGAGAGCTCTAAGTGTTTTAGTCTCTGTCTTACTAGAGTAGACCTGAATGAGTGCTGTGGCTAGCAGGACGGATTTACTAACCTGTTCACATCCCTGCTGCCCTCTGCATTGAAATGAAACTATTTCTTGTTTATCTGGTGTTTGGTTGCAGTCAACTTCGTTCCTTCTCCCCAAGTTGACCTTAGCGGATGTGGTTCCGTTTCTTGGTTACTCTGGATGACTCTTGCTATGACTGAGCTCCTCCAAATGTAGTAAAGTGTTGTGCCATCTATGGCATTTAAAACATGTGCCCTACTTGGGCAGGTTCTGATGGAGTGTGAGGTACCCAAACAATTGAGACACCTTCCATGTGACCTGATGTAAGCGATTCGGTCGTTGACACTCATTTTAATGAATTGAACACACGTCCGAAGAGGGTGATCCTTTTGGCATAGGCTGCATTCAGTGTTCAGTCGCTCTTGTTAAATGAATTCTTACCGGTTCTGATTTTCCTAGGAATTGTTTGTGTGTTGTTGGCTTGGTTCCCCCTATGGCTTCGAGAGTGCGGAATCTCTTCTCTAGGAATTCCTTGAATTCTTTTATGGTTGGCAAGTAGTTGGCGTCATGGGAGCTCAGTGCATCCTCCCAGTGGGTGACTGTCTCCTTGCATAATTTCTGAGATAGTATATGAATCAATATTGGATCCCAAGTTTCTGTGTTGATGTGCAGACCCTTGAGTGCCTCCAATACCTCGTTGAGTTTATCCAACATTTTACGTAGCATTGGGGCTGTTTCCTGATGCTACATGGGCATTGCTGTCAATACAGTGAGTTGAGTATTCACTAGTATTCTGTTATTTTGATAGCGTCGCTTGAGAATACTCCATGCTGCAGTATAATTTGCATCTGTGAGTTGAAGATGTCGAATAAGTTGCTCGGCTTATCCACTGATGCATGTTTTTAAGTAATGTAGCTTCTGGACATTACTTATGTGTTGGTTTTTGTCGACAATGGCTTCGAACAAATCATGAAATGATGGCCACAGGACATAGTCTCCTGCGAACTTTGGGATGTTTATTCTCGGTAGTCGCAAGTCACTCGGATCGGGTCTGGGCGGATGATGCACATAGTTAAAACCTGCACTGGGTTCTTGATGTGAAGTTGATGGAGGGGCTGGAGGTCTCAGTGATGACAGATGGTCTGCAAGAATGCCCATGGTTTGGCAATACTTTTCTTCCATGTTGCTGAATATATCCTGGGCAAAGTAATTTTGCTTACGATGCTCTTCAGAATACATTTCAAGCAATTTGCGATGATTGCTTACTATAATACTCCATTGCCCTTCCATCATTGCCATTCGCTGGTGGAGATAGCCTTCCTTGAGCCTGTCCCTTGAGGATTTCCTGATGTTTGCTATTATCCTGGTTAGTTCCGCTTCTTCGATCGCTTGTGCTTTGATGAGGGATGTCACAGCTTCATCGGAGTCAGAGTCTTTATTGGAGCCAGAGTTAGCCATTGCTGGGGTGCGCGGATTGTATGTACTATTTAATTTTATAATTGTGGGTGTCAAGGACTTCACTGTTATTCGCTTGGTAACAGCGTGATTGTCAACGATGTAATTTACTTTATTGTGCTCGAATGACGCGGGCAATGGGCCTTATTTATGGTACACACGCGCACTATTTTCTTTACTTAATATTAGGCACTTTGAGAATTTAAGGGCTGGAAAACAGACGTCAATAGGACCACAAAAAACTTATTTTTCCACGGGTTTGAATAGACCAGCACTATCAATACTTTCGCTAAATTAAATTACTTTAATTTTCACAACTTTGTCATTTAACTCGTTTACGTGCGTATGTATACTTTATTGATTTAGAATGATTGGGGAAAGGACGCCAATAAAAATACTAAAAAACCACCTACCTTGATTCCTTAGTGATGAAGCGCGTCCTCGTAGTGTTTCCTTCTATTTGATGATTGCACCTTCACACTCACACACACGCGTATCCGGCTCGAAGGACCAAAATGAAAAGTCAACAAAGAAAAACAACTACAAAAATTCAATGGCAAAAACAATTTCACTTTATTTATTTCCCCTGTCCATATTACGATTAATAATTTTACTTGATTTTATTTTTACACGATTAATAATTTTACTTTATTTTATTTTTAAACGATTAATAATTTTACTTTATTTTATTTTTACACGATTAATACAATAATTACTAATTTTCTTTTATTTTTATTTAATACACATCTGCTGGTCAATTGTCGATCGTCCAAGACACCGCGTCACCGCTCTCCGTTCTGACTGCCCGTCGTCGCCTCTGGTCAGATGGTTTTATTATTTCGCCTTTGTGCGTCAGCATGCTGCCGGTTACCTGTTGTTAAGTAATTGCTGGTGATTCCGGGTCACAGTGTCGTTTAGGTGGTTCCAGGTCACAGTGTCGCTTAGCGTGCACACTTGCCTTTTGATGAAGCAATTGTTTTTCTTTATTTTGCGAGGTTGAATGAAGCGATCACCCAATTTGTTGCTAGAAGAGTACTAGGCCAGATTGGGCAACCGCTCCAATTCGAAACATTAGTTCGAATTTTAGAAAACCATCCAGATGTGGTTAAAGGGCAGACATATGCAGTGCGGCGACAAATTACAAAAATAACTTAAACAATTAAATAGTTTAGGCCCTATTTAGGTTGCCAAAATGTAATGTGGTAAATATGTACAAAAAATGTGTGCACTATATTTTAACAAGGGAAATTAATGCAACTGGCGGTGTACCCAACAAATTAAAATATATTTGCCCTATTGAGGAGTGTTAGGTTGAGTAGCCGGCCAGTTAGCTTTATGGACTTTTGGGAAATTATTTGTGACACCAAAATAAATCTGTTGGAAAATTTCCAGTTGCATTTTTTTAGAGGGCCATGTGTAACATGGCGAATTAGGATTACTATATTCCTGTATTGACTACATTTCAATAGCTCAGGAAAAACTTAATCGGCCTTTTGAAATAAAACACCATATTTTTTGGAGTGGAGAAAATGCTATCAAAAAACTCCACTATTTATTTTTAATTCCATTTTTCCAACTGACACAAGTCCGGCACACGCCAGCTATTTTCCTAATTTCTATACATACTATAGTGTGATTAAGATGCCACCAAAGTGGCAGCGGGAGTATTGAATCCTAACAAATATATCATTAGCAGATCCGTAGCGTTTCGTACAGTCCCCGGTGTCGGAAGACACAGTTCCTAACACGTTACGGCTTGAGTAACGTCCGTAACGCTACATAGGTATCCTGATTGATAGCGCACTCCACCGGTAAGACGCAAATTTTCTGTACCGGTCGTTTCAAGACTGTCGCTGCAGTTTCCACGGTAACACTTCGCACAGCCCCTTTGCTATCAGGAAATACCTCTCTAATCCTTCCCATTGTCCAGCTGGCTGGTGGCAAGTTCTCGTCCTTTAAGAGCACTAGCTGTCCGACTTTAACATTCTCGCGTTCCCGACGCCACTTTTTCCTTTCTTGTAGCGTAGCCAAATATTCACTCTCCCAGCGATTCCAAAAATCCTTAAACATTTTTTGCCGAGCGTTCCAAAGCTTCCTCCCTTGCAGATTACTCTCATCTGCAAACTCAAAGGGCGGCAATGCAACAAGCGGTTCCGACACTAAAAAGTGCCCAGGGGTCAATGCCTGCAAGTCCTGCGGATCGTCCGTCAACGGTGTAAGCGGAGGGGAATTAAGCACTCCTTCGATTTGGCACAAAAGTGTTGTGAATTGTTGGTACTCCATTACTGTTGCACCAACGACACGTTTAAGGTGAAACTTCATAGATTTCACCGCTGCTTCATATATGCCACCCTGATGTGGGGCGGCGGGAGTCATAAATTTCCAATCTGTGCCCTTATTCGCCACGCGATCCACAGTTCCATCCATTATCCACTCTTTGTATGCCTTGCCAATCACTCTTTCAGCTCCAATGAAAAAGGTGCCATTATCACTGAACAATCTAACACATCTTCCTCTCCTTGCTACGAAACGCTCGAAACATGCAACGAAAGAAGCTGAGGTTAAGTCCGTCACTAGATCCAAATGCACTGCTCTTGTTTTCATGCATACAAACACTACGGCCCAGCATTTGTGCTGCGCGATTACATTCCTTTGCTTATCCAAATATTTCACCTGAAACGGTCCAGCGTAATCCACTCCTGCAGATAAAAACGCCTTCGGGCCGGGAATAACCCTGTCCGCAGGCAGGTCTGCCATTATCTGTTCCTGATTTATTTGTCTTTGCCGTACACATTCAATGCAAGTTCGTATATAATTTTTCAATCCATCACGTAAGCGCCAAATCCAATAATTTCGACGGATATGTTGCATCATTAGCTGAATACCACCATGATGATTGACTCGGTGGAAAAAATCCATTACCAGCCATGCTAGACGCGAACCTCTTGGTATTATGATCGGATGTTTCATGTCATAAGTAAGATCTGATCTATCTAAGCGTCCCCCTACTCGTATTAAACCTTGCTTGTCCAGAAACGGGTTGAGCGGTTCCAAATGGCTTTTTTCCGGCAACGGCCTATTCGCCGCCAACGCTGTGTATTCGCGGTTGTAATTTTCGCGTTGGCTTTGTCTGATGAAATATTTCATTGCCCATCCTTTTTCGGTTTGAGATGGAGGAGCAATTATCATGCTAATAGAGCGACTCGCTCTTGCCGGTGGTTTGTATCTCGCCAAGCGAGCCTTCACATAGCGAAAGCAGTATGCTAAAACTCGTAACGCTTTTCTAATTTATCTGCACATTCCAACACGGACATTCTCGGTCGCCAATCCAGCCCTTTCTCTCCTTTGCTGATATCCAATGCGACACTAAATTTGGTTACGCTATATACTTTCAATTCTAAAACGTCACTGTCTGCTTGCGGTAATGGAAATTGTTCTTCAGGCCACCGCGATTCTGGCCACTGGAGCCACTCTGGTCCGTGCCACCATAACTTATTGTCAATTAACTCCGAAGGCCTCGCACCTCGACTTAGTAGGTCTGCTGGATTTTGCTTGGTGTTTACATAACGCCACGCTTTAATTGGAGTTTTTGAACATCGCGAACCCTATTCGCTACAAATTCCTTTAAGTTGGCTGGCTCTTTGCGGATCCAAAACAAAGTAACTGCTGAATCAGTCCATAACATGGTTTCAGTTCCTTCAAACTCCATTGATGTCGATACATCCGATAGCAACCGTGACAGCAGTTCAGCGGCTGCCAATTCCAAGCGCGGAATTGTCATTTCCTTCAACGGGGCCACTCTCGTTTTTGATGCGACCAGATTGCACCGTGCTGGACCATTTGGATACTGAGCACGTATGTAAATCACTGCTCCAAATGCTTTCTTTGAGCTGTCCGAGAAGAATATCAATTTCGTTTTTATAGCATCTGATGTACCATACCATCTTGGAATTCTTATCTTTTCCAATAGTATGACCTCTTTCCATACGTTTGTCCATAACTCCTAAATCCCTTGACTTACTTCTTCATCCCAATCTATTCCTGCTTTCCACAGCTCTTGTATTAACATCTTCAAAATTACTATTACCGGCGATATATATCAATGGGATCAAACAACTGTGCGGCACAGCTGACGATCTTGCGCTTCGTCAGCTTTCCGGTGGGTGTTGGTGTTTTAACAACATACGTAAATTGGTCTTCTTGGTAGAGCCATTTTACCCCTAACACACTGGTTAGACTGTCCCCGGAAAACACCATGCAGCTAGAATCCATGCCACCCAATTCATTTGATTCAAGGGCTTGAATTACCGCTTGGTCATTTGATTTCCATTTTCTCAATTGAAATCCAGCTGCTGCGAGAATTTGCGCAATTTGCTTAGCCAATTTAATTGCCTCTTCTACCGAATCTGCTCCTGTCACAAAATCGTCCATATAGAAGTCATCTATAATTGCTTTAGCTGCTTCCGGCAAAGTGTCTACAGCTTCCTTTGCTGCCTGTATCATACTACGAACGGCCAGGTGTGCTGAGGATGTTAGCCCAAAAGTGACCACTGTCAACCAATATTCTTTTATATGCAGATCCGGACTCTCGCGCCAAAAGATGCGCTGGCAGTCCCAATTCTCTTCATTAACTCTGACTTGATTAAACATCTTTTTGATGTCGCCGCATACCGCAATTTTGTGGCGTCTAAATCTCATCAGGGTCGTGTGCAGTTCCGTCTGTAGCTTTGCGCCAAGCATCTGAACTTCATTGAGAGATTTTCCGTAATTTGTCTTACAACTCGCATCGTAAACTACCCTAACACACAGTGATGTGGGATATGGTAGCATATTTTACCGGGTAGTGGCGGTTGCGCTACTTCAACCATGTGGCCGTTCCGCTTTAATTCCCGCATTTCATTTACATAAAATTCCTTTAATTCTGGCATATTTTCCAGCCGTTTTTCGGTACTAATGAAGCGCCGCAATGCTATTTGACGCGAGCTACCTATGTAATTTATTCCAGGTTTGAACGGAATCTTAACTACGAATCTACCGTCCACGTCCCGATAATGTGTACTGACAAAGTGCTCTTTCACCATTTGCTGCTCCTCCGTTAACTTTGATACTGCTCCAACTACCGATCCAATATTATCCTGTTTCCAAAGCCAAGCAAATCATTCCATTCAACTTCTCGTTAAGTGCATCATCCACTAACGAAAATACCTTTCCAGTATGCATGTCAACGCTCTCTATATATTCCCCCATCACGACTACTCCAAACGTTGTGTTTATCAACGTTGTGCCGTCCTGCAGTGTCCTAATGTAGCGATCAAATATTTTTGCGACAACCCCAACTCCTAACGTTATATGGACCTGATCCGGTTTGGAATAGAGCGGATCAGCCAGCTTGCAATCCAATTTATATTCGCTTTGCGAAACATCCAACTCAGCGCTCGGAATTAGCGGACAAAAGTCATTTTGTGCCGGCAAAATCCAAAATGTTACCTTAATAACGCAATCCGAAACAAACCATGGTCGCACATTGACCTCAGTTTTGCGGTTGATCATAAATGGCTTAGAATCTATGCCGACTACCTGACGCGTAGCTTCTGATGTTGGACATTTAATTATATTATACAATGCCGCCGACATAAGGTTAGGCTGAGCTCCCGTATCTAACATTGCTCTAAACGGCCCATACATTACTCCGTTATATTCCAATTTCACCGATGCAGTCGGTATCAAATACTTAATATCCTCTACTATTGTGGGTTTATTAAAACAACTTGAATAACATGAATAGGGCCAATTCTTTGACAGTTTATTTTTATTAGATACATTTTCTTTTTGACATTCTTCCATTTTATTTTCCAAAGCATTTTCCTTTTCCTTGAGCAGATCCAGCTTTCCGTTGAGCAATTCCAGTTTTTCATTGAACAGCGATGTAGCCACCTCCAGTGCCGACGTATCAGGCTTCTTCTCTTTGACCCATTTTGGTTTCATTTGCCGTTCCGTTCTCTTCTTCTTGGCTGAGGGGCCGTCTAGTCAATCGGTCGAACTGCTTCGATGACGACGGCGACTATCCGAGTGGTCTGGGCGGCGTTCTTGTCGGCGCGCCTGACCTTGCGTATGGATACCCTTGACTTCCTGTACTTTCATCGCCACGTTTGTATTTGCTTTGCTTGGACAAATCATGCTGTTATGCCGCCGGTCTCCACAATGGCTGCTGCCACAGCGCGACAAATCATAGCAGCTGCTGACGCTATGGCCACGTTTTAAACATAAACGACAAAGACGATTCTTTTCGATAACCCGGATGCGGCCAGCATACGACAATGGCTTGAATTCCGGGCAGTAGAAAATTTTGTGGTCCCCACCACACGCACCACATGGGTAATTATACTTGTTAGCCGTTCCAGCGGCCGCTACTTGCGATGGTGCACGCGACTTATTGGCTGATCCTTGCTGTCTGCGACTCTCTAAGCGGGCCGAGTGCTCGTTGAGCCGATTTGCCTGATAATTTCCTTGTTCAATGCTGTTTGCACTTACAGCAGCGTTACAGCGTTCATCCAGAAATTTCACCATTTCACCAATGGTTGGCGTATTATTGTCGTTGCGGCGCAATTCCCATTCATGTGCTGATTGCGGATCCAAACGTTCATGGACAACATGCACCAACACCATATCCCAATATTCTACCGGCAATTCTACACTTTCCAGGTTGCGAATAGTCCTCATAGTCGTATCAGACAAACGCCGAAAATCTTCAGATGTTGTCGGCAGTTCTAAAGGTTTTATTGCTATGAAATGTCGCAAATATGCGCGTGCCAGCGGATAATGCTTGTCGTACACCTCACTCAAGCGCTTCCACGCGTCATCGTAGCTTTCCCCATTAACCGGCCATCCGGCCAGCGTATCACTAGCATTCTTCCGAAGCGATTTAAGCAAATTCGTAAGCTTAAAAATTGGCTCTACCTTATCGTTCTTGTGAACTGCTGCTTCAAAGCGGTTCCGAAAATCTTTCCATGTCAGCAAATCAATCCCATCAAACGTACCCCAAGTGTTTTGAATATTCTGCTGTTGAGTCGGCATTTCGAGACGAAACACCTGGCGCTCATTTGCAACTAACCTTTGTGTGGTGGCTCCGCTCGCTTGCACCTCCTGCGTTGGCATACTCACTTGCAATTGTGCAAGCTGCCCTTCCAATTTTCCAACTGCATTCGTAAATTTTCTTTCAGTTTCGCACATTTCGGCGTTCAAATTGTCGCGTTCCTCTTGATCCACAGCAACCCGGATCCCGTTCTTAGTTGCTTGCCTAAGCTCGGCGTATTTATCTTGACCCATGGCCAACCGAGCGCGTGCCGTATAAACATCCAACTTCCCTAAATCCGATGAATCTACAAGCTCCATCCAATAGTTAAGGCGTGTTACCATTGAAGCACGCTCATGCAATGCTTGATCGTGCAGAAGTAGTACACTTGTTGCTGCTTCCGCAGCAGCCGTACCGTCTTCTTGCTGTATGGATCCATTAGCCATCCTATTCCACAAAAAAGGTAAAAAAAGTGAACAAAAAATCCAAAGCTGTTTCAGCAAATAACAATTCAAGAAAAAAAAAACGCAAATATACTTAAATTCTCAAATATATTCCATTTCTTCTTGTGCGCTACCCTAGCTTAACTTGTCTATTTGCAACATTAAAAGACAATTCGCAACATTAAAAGACAACTAACCCGTTTTTTTTTTGTTTTTAACTAATTAATTTATATTTACGCTAAGCCTGCTAAGTTTCTCACCTTTTTTTTTAACCGCAATATATACTTATCTTTTTGGGCGCTGATTTCCATATCCGGCTCGAAGGACCTTAATGTATTGACTACATTTCAATAGCTCAGGAAAAACTTAATCGGCCTTTTGAAATAAAACACCATATTTTTTGGAGTGGAGAAAATGCTATCAAAAAACTCCACTATTTATTTTTAATTCCACTTTTCCAACTGACACAAGTCCGGCACACGCCAGCTATTTTCCTAATTTCTATACATACTATAGTGTGATTAAAATGCCACCAAAGTGGCAGCGGGAGTATTGAATCCTAACAAATATATCATTAGCAGATCCGCAGCGTTTCGTACAATTCCCTTACGTATTAGGATTACTATATTCCCTTACGTATGGCGCTTGTCGGGGCCCGCCGTGTCTCAATTCGAAGTCCGACGATACAACCATGGCACCCGAGCTGGATGATGATGACGCCGACCATATTTCGTTATTTTCCTTGAAGATGACAGCATGAAAGAAGTGGAGATAGAAGAGATAGAGAGATAATCAAAAAAATTATTTCCTACCTTATAAACTATGGACTTGGCCTACTAGGGATACCATGTAAAACGCTGCTTGCATTATACTTCAAAGGTGATGCGGGAAAGAATGCAACGCGATGCCCTAGTTTTCCCAGCCCCATATCTCAAAAACCATTGGTTCTACGTAAATTTCGTATAAGACATTTCTACGCAGATTCATCTGACGAACAATCTTTACTTAGCCAAAAATTGCATAAAACCGATGATTTACGATATTTGAGAAAAATTTATTTTCGTGACCTTTGACCTTCCATAACTCGAGTAGCCGCTCAGTTGGCTTTTGGGAAATTATTTGTGAGCCCAAAATAAAGAGAATCCCACTGATAAATTTCCAGTTGCATTTTTTCAGAGGTTTGCCCCTTTTTTTGTATAAAGTGATTGGGCTACCACTAATTCGCATGGAATTTTTTCTCCGTTAAACTTCGATTCCATGCGGGGTTTCCGATAGGGCTATATAACTGCCGCATACCAAAGACCCTTGGCCAACAATATATTTTTGTTAAAATGTCGACCAATTCAGCTTCTATTGCATAATTAATAGACAATTACTTGTACTCCATGTTTTCTTCTTTGAAAAGAAAATAACTCGTTATTATTTAAAATACATTTTATTAACAAAAATTATTTCTTTATATTTGAATTATAAAACAAGTAAACGTCTATCTACAGGTAAAAGTTATTATTTTACTATGCAGTTTTGAAAACTTATCAAAAATGTTATTCTCTTTTTTTAAATCAAAACATAACCGATATTATATGTTTATTAAATACAGAATCTATTTATTAATAAATTTTCTCTTTGTTTTAATTGATTATTATTGTGTATAGTATTCAGCCATCCAGATTCATTCTTCTCGTTATTTTAATTAAGAGCAAGATTATTATTGAAAAAAGGCGGTCAAGATATCCAGCATTTTTTATAGCCAATTGTTTTGAGAAAAATTATTATTAAAAACAATTATAAAAATTAAGTATAAATAGCAACAAAATTACATTTAAAACAGAAAACATATTCATTTAATTTTTATATACAGTAAAAGTTATTATTTGTCGAATCTTAAAAGTAGTTTTTATGGCAGTAAATTTTGAAGGCTGGTTGCTAATTTCTTTTAGAAAAAGTTTAACATGAGAAATAATAAATATTATTAAGAACTTGCTCTTATTGCATTTTAGTACATTTAATTTGTTGTTAAAGGCGTTAAATGTTTTTTTGTTTGGATCGGGGAAGTTATTATATAATCATTGAGAGTTTTAAGAAAATTTTGGGCAAGATTTAATTAAATTGTGTTAATTAAGTTTCTTTAGGTAAAATTTCTTAAAGTATTTTTTTCACTCATTTAATTCCTTGTAATATTTCCTTACCTTAGACAAAGTTCTTTTTGAATTTAAATACTATCTAATGGAAATTTTATTTCAAGAAGTCCATAATTTGTTTTTTTCCTTAACAAAATAGTTCAACATTCGATATGTATAACTCTGATCCATTTGTTTAATTCAGCTACTTTAACGTTTTTGTTTTGTGTGTTTTAGAATTATTCTTTATCTTCTATCGCTTAAAGTAAGGATAAGAACGAATTTTCTTCTTAAAATAGTTTTCTATTTGTTTACAATCGAAGGGTTTTTTGATTTAGAAATTTAAATAGGAATTAAAATGCAAATTATAAATTTACGTATGCCTTTTTTGATATTTGATACATACAGTAACTCATTTAAATTAGTATTAAAAATCTTTATGAGAAAACGCATATGATCCAATTACTTATAAAAATTATGTAATTTATTTGTACCTGCACCTTACAATAAATAAAATTAAAATAAAGCAAATTTTACTCTAGAGCATTTTTATTCATTGATTAACTTTCAATAGCGTAAATCCAATACTATATGTTTTTCGGACTGGAAGAATTTAAAAGCATCCTGGAAGCCATGTAAATCATTACGTTGAGCGATATTTGGATTTCCTGTTAAACAGCAACGACCACTAACAGCAATAACAAAGATAAGAGCAATTAAAATAAATTAAGTGGAAAATTGTTATAATAGGATAGTTTTGGATATAGAAACAGTCGAACTTATTCAAAAATGCCTTAGCATGAGATGGTCCTGTTTAACGTTTATTTACAAAATTTAACTTTTTTATTAGGGATTTTAGAAACCTGCAATTATTAATTATTTTCACTCGAGCTAAGTACGGTAGAAAAAAACCAACCATGCTTTAAGATTGTTTACAGCTGCTTTAATAATACTAGACAACGAGAGGAAATACTAGGATATAATTATATATTTTATATAGCAGTTTAATTATAGGTAACTAAAACAAAATTAAACTCCGCCGTCGTCTGGTGCCAAGACCAGGGTGTGATAGGAGGTGGTTGGTCGACCTGCCGAATAGACCAGAATCGGGAAACCCGACAGCAGCGTAAATTCTACAGTTAAATCATACCTAAGTATTAAAAGTGCTTTTACACAGTTTGCATAAATAATATGGAATTTTTGACCTACATAATGTAGGCTACATTTGTTACGATTTACACTAAATTCTCTAAAAAATAAAGTAGTATCCAGTAGCCATCAAGATAAACCCACATTTCGCTCCAAATTTACCTTAGCTTACCGAAATTACCTTTATGTAAGAGGCAGTTAGTTGATTTGGATTGTGGAATGTGGATTATTACTTTTATCATGCAATCGTAAGGCTTTTTATCTTCTATAAATTATGAAGATACATCTAAATGATCATGGTAAAAAAATCGTCAAAATTACCTCAAGTAACTAATGGACGACCCCTAATCATATTAAGAAAAGCCAACATTTTAAATATCATATAGTACTAGTAAATTGTTACATCTCTTTTCCAATAAAAATATTAGTACATTATAATGATGACGATTGTTTAATGTTTTCAGTAGAACACAAGTGAGAGCTTAGAAAACTGGAAATTATTCGCTCTCTGATAAAAGCTAAGTTAAAAAAATATAATGAGCATTTTATATGTATAAGTGTAAACGCTGACGAGTGTGAAATCAAATACCCGGCTGCAATTTGGAGGGTTATCCCAGGGCCGGTTCTTGTATGTCGAAAACGAAAATTTTGTTTCGTTTCGGGTTCGCGTAGGTCAAAAAAATGAAAATTTTCGCCTGAAGCCGATGTAAGACACTCGAAAGGTCTTGGGTTATCGAGTTTTTGCATTATTATCCTTACTAATATTATAAATGCGAAAGTAACTCTGTCTGTCTGTCTGTCTGTCTGTCTGTCTGTCTGTCTGTCTGTCTGTTACGCTTTCACGCCTAAACCACTAAACCGATTTTGATGAAATTTGCAACAGACATAGTTTATACCTTGGAGACGGACATAGGCTACTTTTTATGGAGAACAAAAGGGTTGAAGGGGGTGAAATGGGGTTCAATAAGTTGCAAGGGGATTTTTTTCTATTGTATAAAAAGTAACTGACTGACAGACAACGCACAACTTAAACCGCTAGAGCTAAAGGGCTGAAATTTTGACTGTGCATCCCTATAATGGCGTGGACATCCACTAAAAAACGATTTTTCGAAATTCATCCCCTAAGGGGGTGAAATGGGGTTTATCCAAACCGCTGGAGCTATAGGGCTGAAATTTGGACAGTGCATCCCTATAATGGCGTGGACATCCACTAAGAAGCGATTTTTCGAAATTCATCCCCTAAGGGGGTGAAATGGGGTTTATCCAAACCGTTGGAGCTATAGGGCTGAAATTTTGACGGTGCATCCCTATAATGGCGTGGACATCCACTTAGAAGCGATTTTTCGAAATTCATCCCCTAAGGGGGTGAAATGGGGTTTATCCAAACCGTTGGAGCTATAGGGCTGAAATTTTGACAGTGCATCCCTATAATGGCGTGGACATCCACTAAGAAGCGATTTTTCGAAATTCATCCCCTAAGGGGGTGAAATGGGGTTTATCCAAACCGTTGGAGCTATAGGGCTGAAATTTTGACAGTGCATCCCTATAATGGCGTGGACATCCACTAAGAAGCGATTTTTCGAAATTCATCCCCTAAGGGGGTGAAATGGGGTTTATCCAAACCGTTGGAGCTATAGGGCTGAAATTTTGACAGTGCATCCCTATAATGGCGTGGACATCCACTAAGAAGCGATTTTTCGAAATTCATCCCCTAAGGGGGTGAAATGGGGTTTATCCAAACCGTTGGAGCTATAGGGCTGAAATTTTGACAGTGCATCCCTATAATGGCGGGGACATCCACTCAGAAGCGATTTTTCGAAATTCATCCCCTAAGGGGGTGAAATGGGGTTTATCCAAACCGTTGGAGCTATAGGGCTGAAATTTTGACAGTGTATCCCTATAATGGCGTGGACATCCACTAAGAAGCGATTTTTCGAAATTCATCCCCTAAGGGGGTGAAATGGGGTTTATCCAAACCGTTGGAGCTATAGGGCTGAAATTTTGACAGTGCATCCCTATAATGGCGTGGACATCCACTAAGAAGCGATTTTTCGAAATTCATCCCCTAAGGGGGTGAAATGGGGTTTATCCAAACCGTTGGAGCTATAGGGCTGAAATTTTGACAGTGCATCCCTATAATGGCGGGGACATCCACTCAGAAGCGATTTTTCGAAATTCATCCCCTAAGGGGGTGAAATGGGGTTTATCCAAACCGTTGGAGCTATAGGGCTGAAATTTTGACAGTGCATCCCTATAATGGCGTGGACATCCACTAAGAAACGATTTTTTGAAATTCATCCCCTAAGGGGGTGAAATGGGGTTTATCCAAACCGTTGGAGCTATAGGGCTGAAATTTTGACAGTGCATCCCTATAATGACGTGGACATCCACTAAGAAGCGATTTTTCGAAATTCATCCCCTAAGCGGGTTTACCCAAACCGCTGGAGCTATAGGGCTGAAAGTTTGACAGTGCATCCCTATAATGACGTTTACATCCACTAAAAAGCGATTTTTCGAAATTCATTCCCTAAGGGGGTGAAATGGGGTTTATCCAAACCGTTGGAGCTATACGGCTGAAATTTTGACAGTGCATCTCTATAATGGCGTGGACATCCACTATAAAGCAATTTTTCGAAATTCATCCCTTAAGGGGGTGAAATAGGGTTTATCCAAACCGCTGGAGCTATAGAATTGAAATTTTAACAGTGCATCCCTATAATGACGTGGACATCCACTAAAGAGCGATTTTTCGAAATTCATCCCCTAAGGGTGTGAAATGGGGTTTATACAAACCCCTAAAGCTATACGGCTGAAATTTTGACAGTGCATCCCTATAATGACGTTTACATCCACTAAAGAGCGATTTTTCGAAATTCATCCCCTAAGGGTGTGAAATGGGGTTTTTACAAACCGCTAAAGCTATAGGGCTGAAATTTGGACAGTGCATCTCTATAACGGAGTGGACATCCACTATAAAGCGATTTTTCGAAATTCATCCCCTAAGGGGGTGAAATGGGGTTTATCCAAACCGCTGGAGCTATAGGGCTGAAATTTTGACAGTGCATCCCTATAATGGCGTGGACATCCACTAAGAAACGATTTTTTGAAATTCATCCCCTAAGGGGGTGAAATGGGGTTTATCCAAACCGTTGGAGCTATAGGGCTGAAATTTTGACAATGCATCCCTATAATGACGTGGACATCCACTAAGAAGCGATTTTTCGAAATTTATCCCCTAATGGGGTGAAATTGGATTAACCCACACCGCTGAAGCTGGAGGGCTCTAATTTTGACCGTGCATCACTACAATGACGTGGGCATCCACTTAGGGACGATTGAAATTTATCCCCTAAGGGGGTTAAATGGGGTTAAGCCAAACCGCTGGAGCTAAACGGCTGAAATTTTGACAGTGCATCGTGGACATTTACTAAGAAGCGATTTTTCGAAATTCATCCCCTAAAGGGGTAAAATTTGGTTTACCAAACTACTGGAACTACAGGGTTGAAATTTGGACAGTGCATCCCTATAATGACATGGACATCCACTAAGAGGCGAGTACTCGAAATTCATTCCCTAAGGGGATGAAATGGGGTTAACCCAAACCTCTGAAGCTGAAGGGCTGAAATTTTGACAGTGCATCCCTATAATCACGTAGAAATGAATGACTCGAAATTCACTTTATTTAATATTCATTTGTGATTGCTTCATAATTTCTTACATCCACGTAAATAGGCGAACAAACTTAACGAACGTTCGTCAAACCCTAAAATGTCACTTTTCTTGATGACATATACATGCCAATCTACTTTAAAACTTGCAGATTTGTTGAGGAGAGGTGATATTCGCAGTAATTTGTTTACCATATTTATTAAAAAAATGCACTATAATAAACCCTTTTTAGGGATAATAACAGCTGACTTTTTTGTTGGTTTTTTTTTTAAGGAAAACATTGCACATAATAAACAGTTTTTAAAGGCGTTGCAAGGCACGCGGGTTTTATGCTAGTGATTAATAATTTTCAAATATTAAATTGTTGTATATTTTTGCAGCAGTTGTAATATTTTTCGTGTTTCAATATTGTGGTTTCTATCGAGGTCACGAAAAATTTTCTTTCGACCTATGGAACGCTAAAATTTTCGTCGAATATTTCAACTTCAATTTTTTTCCGTACGATTATCGTCGTTCGCCATACACGAACCGTTCCCTGGAATGCGATTCGGAAAGCATGAAATTCAAAACTAAGAAAAGATATTCTTCCAACGCCCGTCATCAGATTCCTGTCTTGAGTAAAGCAATAGACGGATGCGCTGAAAAATTAAATTGATAAATGAAATTGATTACAGTTGATTCGGAAATTAAATTCTTTTCGTATATTGATCAGGCAATATTTTCAATATGATACGAAAGCTATAGAAAAACTAAATCGCATTGCAGCAACTGGATTCCGTTTGCTTGGTTCGACAACACAATGAGAAAACTGAACTCTTTGCCAACACCTCGAGTTCCAACCTCAAGGCATACACATGATAAGACCTACTTCTCAGCCAAAGAAATTTTTAAAAGGGTCACACCAACGGAGATTGGCCAAGTGATCGACAAAAATGGTAACCCAAAAAAGGCAGCAGCAATCGATGGTATTATATATCACCATATCATATCATATCATGATCACATACTTATTTACTGGTTGCACTGTTTGAAATATATGCCAAACTGTTTTAAAACGACCTAAATTATTATGCTGAAGAAACCAGACAAACCTGATGAAGCATATAGACCAATTTGATTGATTCCAATCATTATAAAACTGTTTAAAGTCATTAGTAAACATTCATGATGAAGCCGTTATTAAACATTCAATTTCTATTCAAGAATAACAACTCCACAATAGACCAAATTCATCGAATCAATACTACCAAAGAGCAAGTGTTACAAAAAAATAAATATTGCCTTGTCGTATTTCTAAATGTTTCTCAGGCCTTTGACAGGGTTTATCACGATGGTTTGATATTCAAGATCAGCAAACTCTTACCACAAAACTACTGCCAATTGCCTAAGTCATACCTTTCTGATTGCAAGTTCAGGATCATACATGAAAAGGCATTTTTTGACTTTTGTCCGATACCAGCGCGATTAAAGGATTATTTTAGTTCTGAAAAATATGTTAAGTGATAGCAATTTAACTAGGAAATTTACCTCTATACATCATAATCATAAAAATACTCTCTTTAATTTTAGCGAAAAAAAATCTTGAAAATATGCCACCCAATTTCTAAATTGTAGCTGTGAGCACGGTATACATAAATATAAAGTAATGTTAACGTAAAATATCATTTTTATGCTGACGGCACTAAAATCGCCTTTATTTTTTTCACGTACTTTTGGAAGAAAATTTGGTGTGTTTTTTGAATTGGGGGCCTCGGTAGTCTAGGAGTAAGGCACTTGACTAGTATCCCAGAGGTCCCGGGTTCGATTCCCGGCAGCGCTACGGTCCTTCGCCTTTCCCAATTTCCCACCTACATAACTCTCCTTTTTCTTCTGCCCTCTTTACATTCCTGATTCCTCCTGTCATAGCCTTCCCTAGTCCTTCCCCGCTCCATCAAGGGCATTTCATCGGTTGGTTGATGATATTCAACTCCTTTCAGGAGGCAAATACTCCAGCGAGTTTTTCTCGATGCCCCGATGTCAGAGTTGCGAAACGGTTAGGAGTAGGTGGAATAAAATACCGCGGCTAGGTTGTGACATTTCCTTCCTTCACTTCTCTCTATCCTTTAACTAGAGCTGCTCATTAATTTCAAAAAAAAAAAAAAAAACAATAGATAGTCGACAGTACAATGGGGTCTTGCCTAAGTCTCTAGTGTGTCACATAATAAAATAAGAAAAAATAAACGAGTATTTAAAATTAGGTGAAAATGAACTTGGATCTTATTCTGGACCTCAAGCTGAAGTAGGGGTCCAATCGAAGATAGGCAAAGAAGGCCAGTATAGCCATTTACTAAGCAGACCTTCGGTGCTGCCCCTACGAACGGCTGCTGGTGCTGCCTGCCACTGTGCTGACATACGGGTCTACCGGTTGGTCGCTTTGCAAAATAATATAACAAATCCAGGCCAGGACAATTCCAAGGAATGGTATGTGTCAGTGTAGCGAGTGTTGTGCCTGCAACCCCTAAGACGTAATTCTCGATTTGGTGCAACCTAACCTATACATCAGATAAAGCCTGCACGGCTCTAAGGATACGAGAGGTGGGCTGCTGGGTAGAGAAAACGTATGGTCAAAGCAATATACTGCTCTCTTCTACATCTCTAGGAATTGTATGTCAACGCAAGTGTCAATAAGGTGACTAATAGGAAACTAATTTTAGAAGCAACAATATCTCTGTGAGCTATTTGATTAATCGATTGTATACGGTTAGAGTTTAGCAGAGCGTGTGCAACGCAATTCATTTGTCCTTTACACGAGGATAAATTGTACTGAGGCCTCCATTATTTAAATATCCCATTTCAAAAATAATGTCATGAGCGTGTAAACCTGCACCATCACCCACCCAAACCCGACTAACGAGTTTCGGATGTGTCAAGTAGAATACTATTAGCTGTGTGGCGTCATTCCAAATTGAAAATGGCGACAAAAACAAAAAAAGTATTACCTTTTTCTTTACAAGGCACTTGGTGTGGGTATCAAATAAAAGAATATGACAAGTTGAATACTATTAGCTATGCGGTCATTCCAAATTCAAAATGGTGGCATACACAACTTGGATGGGAGGAAGGCGCCATGAGGGAAGTTCTGCACAAGGCGTCTAATCACCCGGCATAGCAAAATCTATGCGGACGGTTCTGAATATGTTTGGCTAGGTGTCTGATGTCACCACATGTCATCATCGCATCTTAAAAAAGTTGTAACATGCTCAACAAATTTTTTGCAATCCAAAATCACTTTTCAGATTTGTTATTTATTCATTATACCTTTTTCCTATCGCGGAATGAGCACACATCTTTTTTTATGGTAGGGCGTTGCAGCGCACACGGGTTTTAGCTAGTCTACAATAAAAGATTTTTTAAATTTACCCGTACGAATTGCTATTCGTAAAATGTCACCGTTTTTTTTAGTATTTAGAATATCCGTATGCCCTCATTCGCCACTAGTATACGATATCAGATGTTCAATAACATCTTTAGTTAGACTCCGTGGTTAATATTTTCAGGAATTATTCCTGGGTGTACTTGGAGAAAAAAATTGTGCTAGAGAGGGCTATCCCCACAATCTACTAAGAAGCAGAGTATCCAGAAACTTGAGTGACTCCATTTGGAAGACGTGTAGGTTCAAAGCATGAGAAGCCCCAATATTTTTACTATAATTTTTAACTGTACACCGAATACTATTTCATAAAACATAATCTCCAGATTTTGAGCAAAATTTAATATCCCCTTCTAAGAATTGTTTTAGAATGTGCCCCTGATAAAAGATTCTTTTTGTAGGTAAAAACTTATGTGTCTCTCACGGAAAATAAGCACACATGTAATATCCTTAAAAAGGTAACTTGCCACCAAAAATAAATATTAGTAAAAGTGTATTTCAAAATAGCCTTTTAGCAGCAACTATTATATACATAAGTATAATCTCAAGAAAATATATCTGATGCACAGTTTTGTACATCCTACAATCTTTTTTGGGGGAGGCAGACTTTCGTATTAGTCCGGGAGGCAGCGTTGCATTTTGGGGGCTCATTTCTTACCACTTGATTTTTTTTGCAATTGATAGTTTAGATAAGACTAATAACAGAAACAACCGTCAGACGCCAGTATCGTGGTGGTGGTCGTGGGAAAACGTGAAAGTGGTACAAAAAAATTCGTCGGCTTATTTCTTACCACTTGAGCATTTGCACAGTTATTTTTTAAGTGATAATAAAAATTATAAAAAAAGTCAGCTGCGTACCTAGTGGGGGATTATACGTCAGTCGCTTGTATAAACCTGTCACAAAAACACATTTTCTAAAATCATTTCAAATTCAATGAAACTTATACGTAAAATTTCTTATATAATTAGAAGAATAAAAAGCACAATCACCGGTAGGCACAATGGGGGTAACACCGTCAGCTGACAGATAATAAGTGCTGATTGGGTTTTTAACGTTAGCATTTTATAATGTATTCAAAAAAGAAACTGACTATCTTCACAACGTTATGCCGGCAGCTTTCGACAATTTTTTGTGAATATAATCTGTAAACACATTATTTCAAAAGATTTCTTGCGGCTGGAAAACAGCTTGGCTACAATATGATGTATTAAATCCATTTTGTTGTATTGTGAGCATTGTTTTACTAAAAAAATGACCTAGCTGACTATCTTTCCCCGTTATGTTCACAGCTGACGGCCAGTTTTTGTTAATGAAATAAGAAATGAGCCCCCAAAATGCAACGCTGCCTCCCGGACCATATGGATGACACTGTCCCAGGTTTTATTTATTTACCTTGACGGCATCCCCTTCCTGTATTGCAAAATCCTAGACTTATTCAGCGGTGTTCCACAATTCGAGTGAAATGCAATCGAAATCGGAATTCAATTTCACTCGAATTCAAAATTGATGTTCTGAATTCCGAGTGAATTTCGTTTGTTCGAAATCACTTTCGAAAATAATAATTTGGTTGACACTTAAAATTTTTATTTTGAGCATAGTTTAAAAAAATTAAAAAAATTTGTGCCCCAAACAACGAGTTTTGTGTTAATTGCCGCAGTAATTGAAGAAAGAGAGCTTCAAATGAGGGAAAAAATTAAAAAAGATTGTTAAGGGATAAATCAAATCCTTTTTCCTGATTCCTTTTAAGTTATTTATATTTGCACAATATAAGCTTTAAAAATAGTACACATTTGTGTTGCACTTCATAATATCTGCAGGCATCTTAAGGGGGTAGACTACAGTAAAATTTTCAAAAAATTCATTTCTTTTTTTTTGCTTTAAATTTGAAATCAGCCACCTCGAAAACCACCGAGTTAGAAATTTCATCACAAAATAATCAAGATTTCACGTTTTGGCCAGAAATTTGGGACTCTGTCCCACAGTGCAATGTTCAAACGCGTTTTTCTCGAAACGATGTGTTTCAAAACGGTGTACATGATATCTCAAGATCTAATCAACGAATTGACTTGAAATTTGACACACTTCTTTTATGGATGAGTGCCTCTGGCGTCACGTGGGATTTTGTCAATATCTTGCTTTGTTCAATAATTATTAACAATCATAACATGAAATTTGTGCCGAAAAAACGTATTTGCACAAATTTCATGTTATGATTGTTAATAATTATTGAACAAAGCAAGATATTGACAAAATCCCACGTGACGCCAGAGGCACTCATCCATAAAAGAAGTGTGTCAAATTTCAAGTCAATTCGTTGATTAGATCTTGAGATATCATGTACACCGTTTTGAAACACATCGTTTCGAGAAAAACGCGTTTGAACATTGCACTGTGGGACAGAGTCCCAAATTTCTGGCCAAAACGTGAAATCTTGATTATTTTGTGATGAAATTTCTAACTCGGTGGTTTTCGAGGTGGCTGATTTCAAATTTAAAGCAAAAAAAAAAGAAATGAATTTTTTAAAAATTTTACTGTAGTCTACCCCCTTAAACTAGATTATGAAATAACATCCACCACAAATGCAGATATAGAAGTTATCGACCCATAAAATGTTGAAGAACAGAGAAGTGATGCTGTTAGGGTCAGAGATGAAATAGCTAATAGTTTAGAAGCTAAATATGTTATAAGAAAAGTTAAATATAAATTTAAAACATAATTCTTTATTCAGTCTTTTAAAAAATAACAAATTCATTATATCAAAAGAAACTATTAAATAAAAAACATAAAAAAACCCTCTGCATTAACTTTTTGGGCTAACTCTTTCCAAAGGTCCTCAACAATTAATTTGTCTTTTTTGGATATCTTCTTGCTATTGCGGGATTATTTCTCGCAAATTCACATATTTTAAAATAAATCACAGCGCTTCTCCTGTTATTCCACTTTCAAATCACTAACAACAAATGAAACGGGTTTATTTCGAGTGAATTTCGATTTAATCGAAATGTAGAACACCTAATTTCGATTTCGAGTATCAATTTCACAAAAATCGAAGTGTGGAACACCGCTGATTCTATATTTATCATTACTTATATTTACCGCACGCTATCAATATTCCTCTCTTTCATTTTGTATTGTCAACCAATACTTTGACATTTGACATCAAAGTGTCTTCTTCTTTGAAAACCTGGGGCCTGTTCAAGATTTGTGCTAAAGCTGCTTTAGTAGCAGAATTTTTAAAATGTCAAATTACAGCAAAGCAACAAAAAGTTGCTACGATATCTTGGACGCAAAAAAGCTGCTAGCATAGCGTTTTGTTAATGTATGTGTATGAGTATTGCATGCAGTCAACTATTCTTCTCCCTACAATTAGAAAAAAAAACCTGGCCGTGCAGTTGCAATCCCCAAATTTATTATTTAATATGTATTAATGCCAACAAAACCTCACTTGAGTCAGTCATTTTGGAAAAACGACCAACGACATTTACCCACACATGTATGTTTTACGTAGCTGCTTTCTTGCTTGCAGTCGAAAGTGCGAGCAACAAAAAGCAGCTACATTAGCAGCTTTTTTCAAATCTTGGACACAAAAATAGCAGCTTCGTTAGCAGCTTTTCGGCTGTTTTGGACACAAAAAGCATGACAATACCTGCTAAAAGCTGCTATAGCAGAAATCTTGAACAGACCCCTGTTTTCAGGGCTATGGAAAAATTTGCAAAACTTGCGCACATTTGCTCCGCATGTTTGCATTTATGAACTCTGTGCAAACGCATGCTTGCTTTAATGAAACTAATGCAAAAGCAAATATGCGCAAACTACATTACTGAAAGCGCCCTATGTTCAATGTTCCAACTCTTGAATGGCAATGATTAATCGGTATCGGAACACAATTGATAAAATTCGTCCGCCGGCGCGGTTATTTTGAATTTGTAAGTTCTGATCATAAATTCGTTATTCGCTACTTTAAAAATCCCCCAGATACCGATCGAATTTCATTGGAATCAGAACACAATTGGCAAATTCACCCATATTTGAGCGGCCTTTTTTAATATTATCGCAGGGATTACAGTAAAACTGACTATTTTCATCAACGAAACTGTAAGTGGGTTGGAATGGACAGAGAATAGTCTTTTATGAAAGATTAGAAAAATAGAGGGATTAAAGTGAAATGGGGGTAAACCGACAGAAATGGTGTGGGGCTGAGATTTTACGAAACGGCCGGAAAGAAAATTTCGATTCATTTTTAAAGAACTGAGTCAATTCCAATAGCTTTACGGTACACCTTTATTGCCTGAAGCGGTACTGTTTGACATTTAGGATTTAGTTGACCTCTAGACACCCCATAAGCCTGTTTTTGTGTGCTAAATTTAGAACATTTAATTTGTGTAATTGTTACAACAGTAATAATATCTAAATCATTGCAATACATTTTTGAGTCACTATACATAATATCATAATATCTTCCCCCTAGGACATCAAAGTAAACAAGAATTTAGGTGGGTATCCTGAAGTGCTGAATGCTTACCATCTTGTGTATACCTTCAACCTGTAAATAGTCCAATACCTAACAATACATATCAGAAAGTTCAGCCTTTGCTAATTGCATCCAGACACATGTGGATTGGCCATTTGAAATAATTTTTAAATCTTACAGTCTTTAATGGCTTTCTTTTTAATTTACTATAAAATACTCTATGTTTTAGATTAATAAGGGAAAAGTTCCAAATCTATAAATGTTCTTCCATTTTTGTTTGATTTTTTTTTAAAAGCACTGCATAACACAATACCTGATAAAAATACAATAAACAAACTATAATTTGTAATAATCAGGGGCCGGTTCGTGTATGACGAACGACGATAATCGAAAAAAAAATTGAAGTCGAAAAATTTTGTCGACGAAAATTTTAGCGTTCGCATAGGTCGAAAGAAAATTGTTCGTGTCCTAATGCAAAAACTCGATAACCCAAGAGCTTTCGAGTGCCTTTCGTCGGCTTCAGACGAAAATTTTCAATTTTTCGACCTACGCGAACTCGAGACGAAAAAAAAATTTTCGTTTTCGACATACACAAACCGGCCCCTGATTTGATTTTAAGCAAAGGCTCTATTTATATACATTCATGCTCATTATAATACACGTTGCGAGTGTTTTGGTCGTTGCCAGGACTTAAACTACATCAGGTCGAATATTTCATTTTTATAAATTTGATTTGTGAAAATGTTTTGTTTAATTAAGATGCACGTTTACTTTACTTGATTTCCATTGATCAATCATAAATTTGGCACTGTTTTTTTTTATATATCTATATATAAAAAAAGATTCATCCTAAACAATAAAGATTAACTTTAAAATAAATTTATTAGTGAAATGCATCCACAAGTCATTTATTATAAAACGCATTCATAAATCATTATATGCACGGCATATAGTTTTCCATTTGATTTTAAAACTGTGCATTTTATATAAAATGTGCTGAAAGAAAACAAAAAGTTACAAACTTTAATATTGTTCCCAAATAGAAGAGAAAAGAAATAAGTGAAAATTTTCAGCAATTCACAATTATGCAGAGCATACATTCTTTCATTATTTTGATTGTCATATACATACACAATAAAAATAGTTTTAAAAAATATCCATTTCTGGAATTTTTATTAAAATTCTTCTTGCAAAAAACATTTTACCAAAGTTCTGTTTTTCATTTTTTTTTAATATATATCAATTTGATGGCATAAATATTAACAAATAATAAAAACAAATTATTTTCTGCGTTTTCCTTTTCAGTTCAATTATTCCTTTGCCTTATAATCTTATAAAAATTACATACACAAAAAATATTGAGAGAAAACAAATTATTATTTAAACTT
The DNA here is from genome assembly GCA_949987705.1 of Thereva unica. NCBI lineage: Eukaryota > Metazoa > Arthropoda > Insecta > Diptera > Therevidae > Thereva > Thereva unica. The sequence goes on along the minus strand of OX465281.1, from coordinate 178,426,077 downwards.
TAACATAGTCATTCTCTTCTTTTTTGAGTTTTATAAATGGTCGGATTAAAATATCTTTTTTTATTTAAACTTTAAATTAATTAATCTGTAAAATATAAACAGAAATGATAAAAACAATATTTTCCACTTTTCCACTACGTTACAAAGAACAAAACAAGAAAACAAAAACACAATAAAAGTTTCATATCTAATGCGTAAATAGTATTATAAAATAAAATGATAAATTAGTTTTTTTATATTTAAATTGGAAGATATGAGTTATCTATATTTCTTTAAAAGAAAAAAATGTTTTTATAACAATTTTCGAGTGTGACTTTCGAGTAAAATTCTTTGCTAGTTATTAGTTAGTTAGGCCTCATAATTTCCCCTTTAAAATGTTACAACTGGAATTTATTTATTTTAGATTTTATTTTAGTTCGAATTGCACACTCTGATGTTCTACATTTTTCCGGCCGGGCTCTTATTATATTTTATATTGGTCGCGTAAAGTTGGCCGGGAAGAGACCCTTTTCATTTGTTCCCTCTTTCTGTCCCATCAGCCATCCCTCCTCCTGCAATTGAAAAGGCAAAAATTAGTTGAATGCAGTTTTTAATCCTGAGTATAGGAAAAGTAGATTAAGTAAGTATAAGTATGAGTATATTTAGCATGAAAAGAATTCAAGATGAAAAAATAGTATGGATTACTTTCCATAATTTCTCTACAATTGGTTTTAAATAATTATAATAATACATAAAGGATTTAAGTAAATAGATCAACCGCTCAAAAGTTTCTGGTAGGTGCATGTCGCGCAACAAGCTTATGTACATCATTACAAGAATGTAACTTCCGCAAACCACCTAAACAACGCGAAAATGAAATTAATTAAAAAAACAGAAGGTAGGTAGAGATGGTTAGTTTTTAAAACCTAGAAGTTAAAATGTTCAGTTGCTGTGATAATAAGTAGGGGTGTGCGAATACTGTTCGAATCGAATCGAATAGTGCTATTCGATTCGATTTTCGTATCGAATAATTCGAAAAATCGAATATTCGATTTAATCGAATTATTCGAAAAATCGAATATTTGAATTATTCAAAACAATAAATAATGAAACAATCGTTTTTATTTAATACCAAATTAAATAATTTTTTTTTATTAAAAAAAACAAACTAAAGAAATTTCATAAATTACATTAGTTTAAATTTTTATATAAAAATATTAGATAAGAGACGTTCTCAGGTGACAATGAAGTCCTTTTTTCTGTGACAATCTCACCAGCTGAAGAAAAAAGTCTTTCACTTTCTACAGAAGTGCATGGGATTGATAGATATCGTCTACTCATTATTGACAAATACAAAAAATTCGATTTTTCTTTTTGCCACCAAGAAAGTGGATCGGCAATCGGGAAAATACGTGGCATATGAATGTAACGAACAATCTCTTGTTCAACATTTTCCATTAAATTATTAACTGATTCTTCATAACTATTTACTCTTGGCTGCTTATCTTATGGTGATGTTTATTATTTCATTTTTAAAAAAGTATGTAGTAGTAACAATAATTATAAGCTTACTTTTTTTAACAGCTCATTAAGACCAACTGTACAGTTTCGGGCATCATGAAGAGCTAACTGGAGAGTGTGTGCGAAACAATAAATATGTTTCCACCCTCCTTGAGAAATTGCGCTAGAAATATTCCGAGCATTGTCAGTAATGAAAAATATGAAACAGTTATCATCACTGATTATGTCCCATTTGTCCATCATTTCTTGAAGGGTAGAATGTAAATAGAGACCAGTGTGACGTTGTTAAAGTTGCTCCATACCAAGTGTAATATTATCTTGAATAAAATTCTCAGTTAAATAATGAACAGTCAAGCTAATATAGCTATCAATAGCTTTTGAAGTCCAACAATCTGCTGTAAATGAAAGGCTGAACAATCCTGATGACATATCTTCACGTAATTTAATTGTTCTTTAGTTTTTTGATATAAAATCAAGTAGCAGACAAACAAGTAGTCAGATCACTGTCACAACAGTCCAAGCATCAGCCAAACCCCACAACAAAATGCTCAAAGATCTTGAAGATCAATGTCATGCAGCTCTTATACAAGACTTAACCAGTCTAGCTGAAATTCTAGATATATTAATCAGTATAGAACTACTTCACATAATAATATTGGAAGATATGGAGAGAAAGTAGTTGTCTATAGTGGTTTAAATTATATGTAGATGATTGTCATAATAAAAAACGTCAGAATGAATTATTAATTTGTGAATTTTAACTATTAATCATATTGTTTTTTTGTAATATTACCATTTTTGACAGAAGTGTGTGTGTTGTAGTCAAAAAGTTATATTATCAATATAAAATTAGCTTCCTGATATGTAAATTTACATATTATTATTAGATATCAATTACATATTAATTATTAACAAGCGATCAAATTCACTTACAACACTTTTATGATAACATTAAAAAAATTAATTTTATGTTAATTTTATCGAATAATACAAAAATATTTCGAGTTATTCGATTTGTTTCGAATAATTCGAAAATATTTCGAGTTATTCGATTTGTTTCGAATAATTCGAAATAACGAATACTCGATTCGATTTTCGAATCGAATAGTAATATTCGATTCGGTCCGAATTATTCGACATTTCGAATTATTCGCACAGCCCTAATAATAAGGTATGCATCAACCTGATGCAAAATAAGGTAGGGGCCTAATTATGTATTTAAAGACCATCCCGAAAATGTAAGTTATGTATATACCTATGTACATTACTCTATCTAGTGATAAAGAATTTGATTGATGAAATAATTAGATTAAAAAATAAGATAGAAGGTAGTTTGGCGTGAGGCCAATAACTTCATCCATAAAGATATGCAAGAATACCTGGGTATCGCCGGATGGTAGATCGAGAAATCAGATAAATCACATGGCCGTCAGTTGCAGAAGAACAACCATTGCGGGAGAATATCAGAAGCTTTAAAGGAGCAGACACTGGAAGTGACCACCATTTGGCAGTAAGTCGCAACTTTCCACCTCACAATCCGTTGAGGGTTAACGTAGACCTTCTGCGAGAGAGCATTAAAAAGCTAGAGTTTTTTGGAAATCTGCAACCACCCTTAAATCAGCAAAGAGTTTCTGACGAAACCACAAATATTGAAGGGGTGTGGAGTACAATAAAGGGCGCTATAATAACAGCTGCGGTAACGGGCATCGGTTATGTCCAAAGAAACACTGGATCTTGGACAAAAACTGACAAAAAATAGAAAAAAACTGTCATTAACTAGAAAGGGAATACACCGGGAGGTCACTAGCGTCGTAGAAGGCGGCAAATAAACGAGCTCGCAAAAAATCGGAAAACACAGGCATAAGTAAGGTAATGTACCAAATTACCAAGCAGCTCACGGGAACGCATTCTGCGAAAAAGCGAGAGCGGATGGAAGACTGCCGTTCAGTGATGAGGAGCAACCCCAAAGATGGAGAGATTATTTCTTCATTGCTGTGAACGATTCATTTTCACAGAAACCTAAAAAACAGCAACAATGCACAGCCAGTAGGAATGAACCTTCATGGTGCCCCATCTAAGACAGAAATAGTTACCCCTGAGGAGGAATCTGTTTATTATCTACTGAGGGTAAAATCTTGTCCCACATATTATTATCTATAAAAAAGGAAATCGACCGAACGCTTAGAAGACAGCAGGTTGGATACAGACTCCTACATAGATCATATTAATATCTTGAGAATTATAGGGGAGCAGTCTACTGAATTAAGAGCACCCTTTTATCTTGCTTCGAGATAATGTTCGACTTAGCTAATAGGAGCTTTATATAACAAGCACTGTAGCAACCTGGATTGGCTAACAAAATAATAGAATTAATAAAAGCTTTTTACAACAATTCCAAATCCAGAGTTCTCCATAACAGAAAATTATGCGACACCTTTGAGGTGAGCTACGGAATACGACAAATATGCTTACATTCGCCTTTAATCTTTCGGAAGTTCAACTCCATCGTTAAAGCAGTCCTTTTGTATTGTGGCGAACCATAGGAAGACACTCAATTCATCGCCAAGTTTTCATTAACAGATGCTTACGTCGTATCCGCTGGCAAGATAGAATTACAAATGAAGAACAATGCGCCACGCCCGCCAAGAAAGGATAGACGACTGAATCAGGCGAATTGGATTGGTCGCATCTTGCGAGGCGAAAACGACAAACGAGCCCAAAAGGACCTTAACTGGAATTCGCATGAAACCCGTCAAGTTGGAAGACCTAAAAAAACGTGAAGGAGAATCTTATTAGCAGATGCCGCAACAAATGGGAGATCCTGGACGGAGCTGAAGGCTGTCGCACTAAACAGAGTCCGCTGGAGAGCGAGGGATTAAAGGAGCAGAACATACAACAAAAAGCCTCGGCAGAAGGAGTTGACAACTACCATTACAACAAAAATGGATTTAAAAATTCTCTCACTGGATGTTTGCACTCTGTAAATGGCTCGAACTGCAAAATAGCTGATCTATTTTATCCAAGTATAATGCTGACATTCAAGAGATGAAATGGACCAATAGTGGCGCCGTGCCAAATTATGCAAACAATACCTGACGTAAAAAATGAATAATGCCTAACAACTATTATGCTACGGTCTTTACTTTCGAAGTTATCATCATCATCATTGCGCTCCTTTAATCCCTCATGGACATAGGGCGGAAGTTATAAGCAATTTTAATGTTGAAATTGGCTCTATTTTGTCCTTTTTTAGTACTTTTCCACCTGAGTTTTGTCGAAAAGTACCAAATAAGGCCAATTTTAACATTAAAATTGCTTATAACTTCAAAAGTAAAGACCGTAGCATAATAGTTGATTCATAGGAAATTGTCCAAGCTTTCCAATTTTGTAAAAACAAAGTATTGGTTAATTACGTATGCAAAAATACTGGGTAATATGTAAATCCCTACCAAACATTTTTAAAACGCCCTAGAGGCTAAACCTATCCACAGCCAGGCGTTTCGACATTTTAACTGATACACCCTGTATACGTAAAAAATTAATTTTCGACAGTACCAAGGGAAGGGGCTTTCCCAGAGCCTCTAGTATTTCACATAGAAAAAAGTATAGTAGTCATAGGGCAGAACCAAGCAAAATGTACGATATAAAATCATGAGGCGGCCTTTAAGTTTCCGTCTCTGTGGCTTGTATGCATGAGATATAAAAACATAGGTCAGATTTGAACTTATTAAGCTGTAAGGGTTTTGATGTCTTCCTCAGATCTTTTTTAATAATACACTTGAGGTGAATAAAAAAATAATGGAAATGCAACGACAAATTTGCGTTTGAAAATTTAAGATGCCTTTGACTTTGCCAAAAAATCGAAGCATTAAAGGAAGATTTCAAGGATCAGTGGCTAAGTCTTACGAAAAATTGGAAATTTCACCCAAAAATAATTTGTCTTAAGGAAATTGCAGAAAAATGGAATGAAATGAAATGCGATAAATTACAAAAATATTTACAGAAAGTGTTTAAAAGAGTAGTGTGTTGAAATTAATTGAATAATTTTTTTGAAAGAAAAATGTGATTTCCCTTTTATCTGACTTTTTAGTTGTTTCCCCAAAAAATAAATGAATATCCGTAAACCTGGGGCCAGTTCGTGTATGTCGAAAACGAAAATTATTTTTTCGTCTCGGGTTCGCGTAGGTCGAAAAATTGAAAATTTCCGTCTGAAGCCGACGAAAGGCCAACGAAAGCTCTTGGATTATCGAGTTTTTGCATTAGGACACGAACAATTTTCTTTCGACCTATGCGAACGCTAAAATTTTCGTCGACAAAATTTTTCGACTTCAATTTTTTTTCGTACGATTATCGTCGTTCGCCATACACAAACCGGCCCCTGGTCTTAAATAAGATTCACTTCAGTTTTGTTAAATACGGATATACATAAATGACAATATTATTTACAGTATGTCTTCAATGCAGGAATTATTCCGGTAATTAAATTTAGGATGTTTTTATCGACTATTCTATTATCGCAATTTTCAAATAAGTTACCTGATCTTCTGGATCGTCATATTCTATAACATTAATGATATCTCCGATTTCGAAGCTTAACTCATCAGCGTCTTCTTTTACATAACCATAAGTTGATTTAACACGATACAAGACACCGGGAGGTAAGTTAACCGTTGTAGCACCTGCAACACAAAACAAAAATATAAAAAAAAACTGTTTTCAAAACTAAAATAGCGATCTAAAAGCTTTTTGCGATTTTTCATTTCTAATTAATAAAATTTGCTTTTGTGCTGCTTGTGTTATAAAATATTAAAAAAACGACGCGCAAAACACTAAATGCAATCGAACGAAACGGAAGAATATGTGAAATCACACATAAGCGAGCAAATCTAGAAAGGACTCACCTACGGGAATATCGTATAATTCTTCCATTTTATTGTTATTACCTACTACGTCAGATTTCTTTGTTTCCATTTTTTCAACATTTCCATTCACATGCTCTGGCTTACTGGGGGGTTGAATATTGTTGGTATCATTGTTTGGTGTTGTTGGTGGTGATGGTGGTATTGTAGAATTAGCATTGGTATTATTTAGATCATTTTCTGTTACAGATGAATTTTTAACCATTTCTTTTTTCGATGCTAATATGGCTTCTGTATTCTGATATGATGGCTCGTTATCATTAATACTTGGTGCAGGTTTACTTTCCACTTGCTGATCTTCTTCCTGCAGTTGTAGCTGCTGTTCTTGTGATGTTGACGATTCTATTTTGGGAGATTGTTCAGGTTGTAAACTAGGAGAAGATGTGCTCGAAACAGCTGCAAATACACACAAGAAAACCGACAAAACATATCACACACATGCCTCAAGCTTAGAGCTTTTTTAAAATTTTCATTAAGAGCACAAAAAAGCAGAAACATTTTAAGTAGTATTTTCCCTTGCGCATTGTATGATAATGAAAATGGAAGTGATATATGCCTCGCTGGAAACTGAATACATATTAATAATTATTTTAATTATAAATTTAATATGTATTCTCATAAAATACAAGTTTAATAAAAATGAGCATATCACGTCCTTTTCAATACCATCATAAGGCGTCAGGCAGAAAATATGTTAAGAGGCTTTTGTTAACCAAAAAAAGAAGATTTCACTACTAATAATTTTAGCCATTATTAAAAAATTTCTGCTCACATAAATGCACAATTTAAATTGACAACTAATCAAAAATATTATGGATATTTAAGTAAAATGAACTTACGACTGTTGGCATTGCTTGAACCATTTGTAATTTGGTTAGAATACGAATTATTAATAGAATTCGTGTTGTTTAATTTTGTTGGAGACGATGTTGGGCTGGATTTTATTGCATTTGCTGAGAAATTTGATATACATATTCAACATTTTTTTAAAATATTGTTGATGTAAAATATTTACCTGATGGCTTCTTTAGTGTGTATGATCCTCGTTGCGAATCTGTAGCTAATTTATCAACGATCGCCTCTAATTCAGCATATATCTAAAATAAATAAGAAAGAAAGGTTGTTTATTTATTGCAAAAATTGGGTGTCATTTCTTCCTTAAAGTATTAGATCGGGAGCAGCATTTAAATATTAATGGAATCATGAGTTTCCTTTTTCTATTTGGTTATCAGAAAAGTTATGATGAATTTTAGCAAATAATTCAGATACCTAAAGTCATTTACATCTATGGCCGCGTTTATGGCGGATCACTTTGCAATTGCCTGCCCTGTTGGCATAAAAGGTAACAATTTTAGGCAACCCCAAGTAGTTTTTCTGACGTTACTAAAATGAACCAGAGGTGAAACATTGCAGCTCTGCTGCGACATCAGCACGCAATTTAAATCTCCAACTGACTTCTCCTTGATAAGGAAAGACCACCGAGGTTGATGGCTACAAAATCAAGGTATTTATCGAGCCAAACCAACGTTAGACGACACAACAAAAAGTATTTCAGAAATTGGACAGTTTGAGCCAATCCGTCATTTAAAATAATCCGATACTTGCCAAGGCTCGAATACAAGAGCTCTCCATTATGGAACCAGTCCAGCCTAGCTTCAAAATTAGCAGCTTCAGCCTTTCATGTGATTGACGCCGCGAATTCATCCCAGTTTCCCCGAACAAAGTGAGGTTTTAGCGGTCTCGTGTCATATGGACAGATAGAACGTTCGTTTATGGGGCCTTTATTCGTAAAGACGACAACAACGTGGACATATACGCACGTTTTATCAACAGTTCTTGAAGCTTGGATGTAATGTGTTGCCGCACTCACCGATTTTGCGCTGTAAACGATAAGTCACGTGTTTTTATAAATGAGAAATTATGAATGAAGCTCATTGAAAAATGGAAAAAGGTTATCGAACAAAACAAGCAATAATGCCAATGATTAATTTTTCACGTAATAGTTAAAATCAACGTACTAGGGAATCCAATCCCACATCAAAATCTCAATCCCGCAAGCCTGCAAGCTTACAGAAAGCTTTTCTCCTCAAGTTAACTCGATGACCGTTCTGGATTTAGGTGACAGATAAATAATTTTACATCGTGTCTCCGTTGATATGTATATGTGCAGTAAACGCACTTAAACAAACCCAAATGTAAAACCCGGTTTAAACCAACGTGTTTTTTTTATTTACCGAAACTTTACCCAACCCGCGTTCCCATTGGAGCTTACTCTGAGTTAACCCAGGATAAACCCTGCAACCCCTGGAAACTCATTATTTGATCACGTTCGAATACACACACATAAATAGACAATTTTGAGTTAAAACTGTATTGCTCAGTAGGCAGCTATCTTCAACTAACGAATTTAAATATTTTGTGGAGTGTAAAGCCACAATTGTACTGGATGCAACGGAAAGCAACGAAGCGGAGAGTGAATAGAGTGGAATTTTGCTGGTTATACTGACGGAATCGAACATATGCAAATGTCATTTATACTTCCTAATTTTTCGGCAAGGTTTTGCCAAATTTTGGACTTATGCTTAAAATTTTTAGTTTAATAATTTTTGAAACTTTAATCCGGTCCGTTCCGTTTCGTTGCCTCCAGTGTAATTGAGGCTTAAGGCCCTACGAACACGATTCGATTTATTTGAAACCCCAATTTAAAGCTAGTTTCCCAATGATCACATGCGCTAACCTACTCTGAAATATCTTTCTATTAAGTCCTAGTTCTTATAAGAGGTGATTCTACTGCCCAAATCCCGCCAGTCCTGTGGATCCCGCATATCTCTCGGGAGCATCTCCCGCATGTCTCGAGAATTAAGAAAGTATACACACATAAAAATTGGAGGAAATGTTTCTGGAAATGAAATCTAATTTAAACCTGCTGTAGAACGCGATAATAGAAAAAATTACAGAAGCAAGTAATGATATTAGATATACAAACAAGAAGCATAATCAGTGCCATTAAACAAAACCAAGATATAGATTTCACAATGGTAAGGAAAAATATGGATTGATAGTTAGTAATAATAAAAGCATACTTGAGCTGTGGAAGAAATATTTTTACTAATGGCATATGAAAATTCCAAAATCATAAAGCTCCAGATCCACATGGTATAGTGAGAGTAACTATGGAGAAACAGAAATATACCAGAAGAGTGGCTTTTGGCATAATTGCCTTAATGCGCAAAAGGGTAAGCGGATGCACTGCAAAAATCACACATAAATGAGAGACTATCAACAAGGATTTATAAAGAATAGACTACAGGCCAAATATTCAAAATGCGTCGTCTTCTTCTTCTTCTTTGATCCGTTAGTTGGCGGTCCGAGCAGGACGTCCCCGCAACGAATTCGATGCTGTCGGTGATGCATTAAAAAAATGCGTAATAATTTGAAAAATGATGGGTAGGAATCTTGTACATACATTTTCTCTTGGTGGACTATAGGTGGACCTTCAGGACTTGCTTTATACAGAAGAGATGTAGAGAAGCATGAGAGAAATAAGTGTTGTGAAAAAGCTGGTAAAACTGGAAACTTTAAAGAAATTTCTTCATTTTTTTCTGAGAAAAGCCTAGCATACTATTCAGGTATTGGTATTTTTGTACTAGAGCCATTAAGTGTTATATCAAATTATCTTTAAAGCGAATTTTCAAACTTTTTTGTAACTAAAACATTAATAATTGTTTTTGGTTTCTGTAAAGGGACGTAGACCATGGTGGTGAATAAAAATTACATTAAACTTTTAAGAGCCCATCATTAGTTTTGCAATTTCATATTATAAAACGAATTTTCTTCGACTTCTTGCAGTAGCAAGTTAAGATATTTTGATTCCGCCTTATTTAAACAATTTTATAGTATTGCCTTTTCCCAAGTACTTTATCATTACTTTTTGCTTATTGTTAGTTTGCCAAGGTTCAGGCTGGAAAGAAATTGCCTTCCGGCGGAAGTTTCGTTTAAAAATAAGTTGTTCTTGTATTCTAAAGTTTTGTTTGTAAAATGGTTTTAGACCTCTTTTAAAATGAACGTCGCAAATATCGTTACGGCCGTACCATCCAGTGTAAATTCATTTGGTACTGGGTACTTTCCACATAAAAATCTCTAAATTACAAATCGTCGCTTATCAAGAATAATGGCACAACTCAAGAATTTCCAATTTCGAGTTTATTTTGAGAATGTATAGCTAAATATGCATATTTTTATGTAGCAAAAATCCATATTAATACTTCTAAAAATGACCGCTGGAAACTCGCTGGAATCCAAGATCATAACAGGGGCTTGTATGAAACTAAAAACTTTTAAATGGCTCCCCTGTAAAATCCATTGTTTTTAAGTTGTGACACTATTCTTGATAAGCGACGAAATATTTTAAAATTTAGTTCATTTTAGATTGAATAGAAAATTAGTATATAACTATATTTACCTTTGATGTTTCACTGTGAAATACTTGCTCCGATGCAAAAAGTGTTTGTAAATTTGTAACCAAAAACAGTATCCTTGAATCATGTAATGCAGGCAATTCATCATGCAATTCAGTGTTCAGCAATTCATAAGTCCGTCGGGCTTCTTCGAGTTGTTCTCTGCCTTTGGTTAACTATAAAATATTATGATTTAATATCTAAACTCAATCTATAAATACAATTAATAAGGACCTTAACATCATCCTTGCGCTTTGATGCATTTGCCTGTAAATTCTGGAACGAATGTCGTTGACTATCGTAGTCAATAAGTTTTCTATTCCTTTTCTCAACTTTTTTCTGTAATAGACATATGAAATCGAAAGTTTTAAAACTAGATTTGTGTACACTTGTTTATTTATAGCCATAATATATTTTTCTCTTTACAGCTTGAATAACAAGCATCGTGCATCAATAAAAGTAACAACAACAACGTACCTTCATCTCTGGGAATTGTGCCGTGTAAGTATTGAGAGGTATTAAAACCTGATCGCCCAGCTTATGTGAAAAATCTCCCCAAAGGGCTTCTGCTGATTGAACTTGTGCAAGAAGTGCATCGTAGCCACTCCACTGTGGTTCGTAAACTTCGCATATTGCATCCATGAGCGATTTTGATGCACTCTGTACCGCTAGAAGAGAATATTAAATTTACATTTTTATATTTTTGTGTTATTATTTTTAATTACAAGTACTATTTACCTCTCACACATCTTATATAATTATTAAATTCTTTTTGAAGTTTATTGGCACTATTTTGTTGACGATTAAAATTATTTAAATGCTCATCAAAAATTTCATCTGCTGTTCGATCTACTTTTCCCAAATTTTGTAGTAACTAAAAAGAACAAATAAAAGAAAGAACGTTAATAAATTTTAATCAGTGTTTTTCTTTTACTTAAATTAATCCGTGAATCATTTTATATAATGTGTAAACATAGCTTGTAGTTTAGATTTATTTCCTTTTCGGATGTACATATATGGCCTTAAGAAAAAGTCATTGACTTGATAAATATCTTCAGAAGGATAGGAAAATGTTAATGTCTATTGGTCGGTGACATGTACATAAATAGGCCAGCGTCGGAGATAACGATGAGAGTCGAGAAAGTATTTCTTGCAGGACAATGATAGTTAATTTTTGCCACTGTAATAATGAAATCTAATCTTGTGGAAATAAATTTGAATAATATTGATTTTCCATCTTCAGGGAACAATCGAAATTTCTTTCCATAATTAGGATTCGGGAAGGATTTATTAAGTCGAGGCGTCTACATTACTAATTAGTCTAGGCGAGAAATAATTTCTTCATCTTGGTTGGATGTTAAGTTTGGAAGTAAATATAAAATATATGTAGGTACATATTGATTTTTATTACAAATTTTTTTATTATACTGCGAATTTGAAATAATTAACTGCTTTGAATTGTTTCGAATATTTATACTACACATAAACTAAATATTTATCTTAAATTTGCATTTAGCACTCAAAGATGAAGGATTGGCGTTCCTTCTATTAAAATGGAATAGTCCAGTTCCTTCTATTAAAATGCAATAGTCTGGAAGAAACAATACTAAAATCAAAAACCAAATAATCTCAAATCTCTGAAATTTATATTTAATATACAAAGTTATTGATCTTTGAGAGGTGAGTGAAAAGAATCAAGATGAATGTAAACATGTTCAAACGGAGAAGAGGGTAAAACAATGTTAAGTGGGTTCTGGATGTTCAGCACAAAATAGGAATTATCTGTGGGAGTGCCTATTTTTACCATCTGCCACAATCCCCGAAGTTCTCCTGGAAACATCTCCACGCAGATTTTTTTGTTTTCAGATAAAATCTATCTTCTTCGAATACTTGCTATAATCGATAAAGAAAGTGCTGTGGTTCCACATACTGAATGAATGAAACGTTTATATCATTCTCGCTTGTATTTTGGAGTACGTAATATGGCTGAATTACGATGGAAAAAGGCCCGTTGCCTCGGCAGGTATCCTAGCCTTAGCAACTGATCCACTGAAGTCAAAAGCCTTCTTCCTACACGGCAACTTTTTTCCCAGAACCCAAGACTAGCTAACTCGACTCATCCCCACACATTGCAGCGCTCTTCATTACTCACATTGCGGCATAGAGGCTGCTTCGTTCGGCTCGGCTCAACTCGGATGTGAAACGATCTTCCGCAGTCGATGTTTCCTAACTCATATAACATCTCAGAGTTAAAATGCAAGGTTTATCGCCAACTACTTAAGCACCCTACAGATCTCTAACTTATCCTTTCTCTTCTATTCTTCAAATCAATGTAACTACTAGACCCTGCATCACGACTTGAACGACATGACGGACTAGTAGTACAAAGGGTGATTCCCAAGCTCGTCATTATCACATAAAAAAGGAAGGGAAGGCGAATTCACAGAATTCCTTTGACTTTTTCTTCGTCTTAATCTATTAAAAAACGCCGGTTCATACTAGATTAAAAACCGTTCAAGTTTTTCGGGTTAATATTGGATATAGGCTACTTACGAAAACTGTGTGATGAAAAAAAGTAGCCTAGCCTTTCACAAACTTTACATTAAACGCAACATCTTCATTTTCCCGATCGTCTCACAAATTGTTGATTTTGTAGCATTATTTTACTTGTTTGTACATTATTATAATACTGTTCATCTACTAATGATATGACTAATTTATAAATGATTCTAAGAGATCTGAATATAAGGTTTCTTTTATATTGGGTAATAGCCTAACTTATCAGTATTTTGAGAGCACAAGATTAAAACCTCTAACTTAGAGCAATCATGTAATATTTTTGCTTGTATGAATGGCATTGGCAGTACGGCGAATATTTTCTCCGGTTGCTTAATGTTTTATTTTTGTATGAAAGGAAAATAAATTGGGACAAGTTCTGCAAATATCGGATAATCAGGCGTTGATTTCTTTAAAAATTCTTCAATTGTTGAAAGTATTTTTAAAATATTCTAATTGTTTATGTCAAATTTTGATTCAGAATTTTTAAAGGAAGTAGTAGAATTTCCTTTTTGTTGAATAACATTTTCTACGTCGAATGAGACTAGAAAAAAAATGAATAAAAATTAATAAACTCCTCCTAACTCCTAATAAATAAGGACACAAGCCAGAATATTTTTCATGTGACAGTTCTACCTTAGAAATCAATATTTGTAATACCAATCCGTCACGTTGATGATCATGTCATGGTGTAGTGCCTAGTATTAAACTTAGTTCGAGGCACAGTACGATCACTCTACAGTTTTATTTAAAAACGAGTTCCTTCCTAGTCTTTAGATGGCCTGAAAAAAGTGGCTAGATACAGAGGGAATGAGCTGAGCGGGCTAATCTGATGTTACCGTGGTCAAAAGATAGCGTTTATTTCAATAGAATAGTAGTGACAAAATTTTGGCTTGAGTGCCTTTTTGCAGATTTGCTCCGCTGCAGATTTTGAAGACATGCACGCCTCAAATAATGGAGTTGTATTCGAAGCGAGTGCGAATGTGGGATTTGTATGTTACAGTTGTTGATGATATGAAATAGGTGGTTATTCCTTTGCAAATCCTTGGTTAATTTCACGCCTAGGACGTTAAGGTATTTTAGTTTTATACTGACCACTCACACCGATGGATAGGTGTTGCTGGTTTTGTCGATTGTAAAGACAGCATCTCACAATCTTTGTCTTGAATTATCAAAGACGTAAGAGTAACGTAAGTGCCATTATCAGCGACGCTTTGAAGTGGGTTAAAAGTGAACTGAGAGTGAGTGGATCATTTACATATAAAATTTAAAAATTCAGCCGGTGACAGAATTGATTCTGTAGAACTGATTTAATGCCTGTATTTCGATGGAAAATAATTTTTAACCTTCAATAAATTCTATATGTAGCTCTGAGCAATTAGTACAGGAGCCCTCTAATATTTGGAAATCTTTTTTAAAGAATAATTTTCCAAGTCCTTTAATGTAGGCTTCAGGTTGGCATTAGACTCTATTATGAATAAAATATCCCTCCTTCCTACATACGCATTTTAAAGTTTGCGAACAATTCGCAATTACTAATGGTCAGATATGCAGAATACTTATGGGTACCCCAAAGAATTCGTTCTTAAATTTTACGAATGTGTGAGCCACTGTGTTGCTTCAAGAAAAATAATTGTAACATAGCTTGTTAATTACCAATCCACCTACAAATTAATATTTTTTCTATCTACCCGCTCTTCAATTGAATTCAAACAGCATTACAGGTGTTATGGAAATGTTAACTAGTTTTTTGAAATGATATCTTAGTTAAAGTTGAAAGATGATATATTGTTATCTATAAAAAATATAGTATTTGCTTATGCCACCTTTTCTATTAGGCACGCTCTACTAAGTACTTTTTCTTATCTTTGTTTTAAATTTTTTTCCATAATTTTGAAGTGGTTCTTGTAAAAATTTAACATCCGCAGGGAAGAAATTAATTTTCAGCAAATTAAAAATTTATTTGATAAAAAAAGGAAATGTTTTTATGTCAAGAACATAAAGCCCCAAGCTCATCATGGCTTGGGGTGTAATTTAGTCTGAAGAATCAATCAATCTTGCTACGATAACCTTAGCGAGTTTAGGCAATATTATCAGAATTATTATTTGTTTGTAGAAGAACATGGTGCAAAAACAATGAAATATGAATATAATTTTACTATTTAAAGTTGAAATTTAAATATTGTAGAAGTAGAAAATTTTTGAGAAGTATGTATATTTCTTTCAAAATAGCTGCAGGGTGCTTTGGTGTATTCCAGAGCCTGGCCAAGAAAAATAGGCTATCGCTGCGCTGGATCCCCGGATGCGAAGGTTTGAGGGCAATGAGTCTGTAGACAAGCTTGCGAGAGAAGGGTCTGAGACGTTCGACCAAGCTCACAATCTCACTTCTGTGGCATCTCATGGTTCACGTCCAAGCCCCGATGGAAGATTTGTTTAAGGGACTGATCTTTGTTTACCGAATACCAGTTCGAAGTCTTAGACATGCTAAAGAGCTCATAAGGCACTTTACCTTAGGGGGGTTATCACTTTAAACAAGACGGAACTTAGGCTGTTGTGGGATATCTGACTAGCCATGTAAGGTTGCGGTATCATCTCCATAACCTAGGGCTACCTCAGGAGACAAAATGCCAACTCTGCATGGAAGTCGACGAGACTTCTACACATGTTCTCTGTGAATGTCCTGCTCTGATCTGGCTTAGAAGAAGAACATTTCTCAGAAGAACGATGATGTGGCCGAGATGTTCACCATACTTACATAATATTAATATGTATAATAATAAAAATATTGCGATATTTATGCGCCATCTGTTGAAAATTTAATGAACTGTTATTTGGTTTGAGTTTGAATTAACGACGAAAATTGGACTAGAATTGGAACAAGTGATAATTCAAGACAAGGCTTCTCAAACATGCCGGAAGGAAAGAATATTCCACCGTTGACTAGAAAATAGGCGAAAATTGCAGAAGTTAGATAAAGGGGGAGCTTTTGTATATAAATGTGATGGAGCATTTGAGAGTCAGTTTGAACTGAAAAGCGATGAAAATGTTCTTAAGTGATAAAAGTGACCTAAAGCGAAAAGTGGTGATTGAAAAATGTATTTAAAAGCGATAAATAGCATTTAAAGGGTGAGATATTAAATTGCCAGTGATAACAGTGAATTATAAGAATTGGGTTTATTATTGAATTGTGTTTGGTTTGTAATAAATAAGTTTTTGTGTGGATAATTACAAAGTATATTCCTTAATTGAGCCGTTCAGTGCACACATCGATTAACTCCACTTTTTGAAAAATTTCATATTTAAGTGCCAAAGCACATGGTATACTCATAACTTCTTATATTTATAATAACTTTCGGAATAATAAAGATTAACACCATTAAAAGGCAAATTTTTTTTGACCATTGAATAATATTGACCATTGAATTATAAGGGAATATTAAAAAACAAGGTACATTATTTCGTCGCATTTGTTACATACAGAATTTGTAAGGGTCTCTCTCGGTGAAAAACGGAGCCCTTAGACAAATTCCCATATACTTTCATACAGGGAGCCTTTTACATCAAATTCGCAGTTAATGAGTTTGATGCAATATGAGTTCCCTGTGAACAACAAATCCTAAACGGAAAATAATTATCTAATTTCCATTTGCAAATGTACAAAATTCCTTAACGGACAAAGCTTCAACGTACAAAATTCCACTTCAACAAATGTTCCAGACGTAACCTAATCCGCGCGCATTTTGTGAGATTTGCAAGGTGCGCAATTACCTTTGCACCCTTCCCAAGCTTTTCTGGCAAACAGTGATCTTGACTTTGACTTTCTTGAACGTAATTTGACCCACCCAACAATAATCAAGCGCAACTTGCAATGCGCCGCGTGAGAAACGCGCGGTAAGCAAGTTGCGCAGGTGGGAACAAATTCAAGGGCGAGTTTTTCCCAGCCGGTGGACAATTTTTCCATGCCACCACCGGCGGGTGAAACTTAAAAGTAATGAAGAGTTGTCTAAACCTTCGACCGCGGCGGGCGCGTCCGATAAGCAATTAAGTGTTGTCTGAATCTTTACCTGCGGCGGTGCGGGATTTAAAGAGTGTTGTTTTGGCGGCGGTGGATAAGTTCTAGTTTTTTTTGTACCATTACCGGCGGCCGTAATGTAAGAAAATAGATTGTGGAAGTTAAAAGAAGAATAGTTGAAAGACAGAAAATATTGTGCAAGATGTTTACTAAAAATAGTTAATGTAAGAAAATATATTGCGGAAGTTAAAAGAAGAATAGTTGAAAGAAAGAAAATATTATGCAGGATGTTTAATAAAAATAGTTAACGTAAGAAAATAGATTGTGGAAGTTAAAAGAAGAATAGTTGAAAGAAAGAAAATATTGTGCAAGATGTTTACTAAAAATAGTTAATGTAAGAAAATATATTGTGAAAGTTAAAAGAAGAATAGTTGAAAGAAAGAAAATATTGTGCAGGATGTTTAATAAAAATAGTTAATGTAAGAAAATATATTGTGGAAGTTAAAAGAAGAATAGTTGAAAGAAAGAAAATATTATGCAGGATGTTTAATAAAAATAGTTAACGTAAGAAAATAGATTGTGGAAGTTAAAAGAAGAATAGTTGAAAGAAAGAAAATATTGTGCAAGATGTTTACTAAAAATAGTTAATGTAAGAAAATATATTGTGGAAGTTAAAAGAAGAATAGTTGAAAGAAAGAAAATATTGTGCAGGATGTTTAATAAAAATAGTTAACGTAAGAAAATAGATTGTGGAAGTTAAAAGAAGAATAGTTGAAAGAAAGAAAATATCGTGCAAGAGGTTTACTAAAAATAGTTAATGAAAGAAAATAGATTGTGGAAGCTAAAGGAAGAATAGTTGAAAGAAAGAAAATATTGTGCAAGACGTTTACTAAAAATAGTTAATGTAAGAAAATATATATTGTGGAAGTTAAAAGAAGAATAGTTGAAAGAAAGAAAATATTGTGCAAGATGTTTAATAAAAATAGTTAATGTAAGAAAATATATTGTGGAAGTTAAAAGAAGAATAGTTGAAAGAAAGAAAATATTGTGCAGGAGGTTTAATAAAAATAGTAAATGTAAGGAACTACTAGTGAAGTTAAAAAAGGACCCATACTTTTATTTAAACATAAGCGTTTAAGAAATTGAAGAATAAAATTTAAATATAAACAAAAAAAAAAATTGTTTTTGAGTGAGTGTATAACAATTGAGATTGTGATAATAAAAAAAAGAAAATTAATTAAGGGACTAACCAAAAACTAAAGTGTGTTTTACCGAAACAACAAAACCCGGTGAGTTTAAAAATATAACAAGTTGTACAATAAATAACGAAAAACATAATATAACAATTGGCGCAGCCGGTAGGATCTGGGTGCGCAAACAACAAAGGTGTTAATACTGCTGGTCAAGGCTCCATTGACCTCCAACCCAAGGCTGAGCCTGACTTGGGGGCAGTGTTAGCGTCTGCCACTACAGCGCATAAAATATCCCAGATCCTCCACGAATCCTCGCTCGGGGGTGTACAACCACGGTGCCTCTGCTCCAGGCGAGCACGCGCTCACCCCCCTAAAGTTTCTACATCGCGGGACTTTTAGTGGGCTTCATCCCTGCCCAGGAGACGCCCTATGTCAGAGGGCCAACAAGGGGAAAACAACAACACCAAGACTCCCCCTCCGAGGGACCACCAACCATCGAGGGACTTAACCACTCCAGGCCCCTCTACTTCATCAGGAACCACCGACACCCCAGCATCCTGCCAGGTCACTCAGCGAGGGACTTCAACACCACTATCTGCACTCCAATCAACATCCAACCCATCAGAAACACCCCAAACATCCCCCAGACGTCTCCGAAGTGGGACAATCCTAGGAGAAGGAGAGAAACAAGTAGGTTTAACTTCAAGATTAGATTACATACTTAAGCGGGCGCAGGAGACAGGAAAATTTAATATAGTACATTTTGAGGCCGTGGATAAACAAATCCAAAGGGCCAGCATAGAAAGAAAGGCTAAAGTCGAAGCATTCAAAGAGGAGGCCCTAAAATTTAAACAGGACCTCCTCAATTTCAAAAATAGTCTCCCACGCCCCCTTGAGGTAGTAGATACGGTTAGCATAGAAGATAGGGACCATTGTGAAAGTAAAGATAACACTGAACCGCCTGAGCCCGATTACGCGCCCATAGACCTTCTCGCGGATTGGGTCGATCTATCAACCCGATCCTTGTCCCTCCTAGAGGAAGAGGAGGCAACCTTTCAAGACAGTCGTCTTGTTAAATCATTACTACAAAAAGAATTTCCTACAGCCATGGCCGACGAATATATTAAAGTCGCCAAATTAACGGCTCAACTAGTCCCTCTTTTCTCTGGCGGCCAAAACCCGACGATGGCAACTGAACTACAAATGTTCCTAGGCTGTTGCCGTCGGGTACTACAGTGCCTGACAGAACAAGAAAAAGCCGCTTTCATTCAAATTTACCCAACTAGACTTCGGGGAGAGGCCTACCAGTTAATTGCCTCCTCCCAACCAGCCACTTTTGAGGAGGCAGAAAACCTCCTAAACAGGACTTATCTTCCCAGGGAAACATATCAAGAACTGGTCAATAAATTAATTCAATTACGCCAGTTCCCCTTAGAGCCGCTCACGGCCTATACCACTAGAATCAAACAGCAGTTGTCGCTATGCGAAGAGGCGGCCACCACTAAATATGGTGCGATGGCAGCACCGGCCGTAAAGGCCCAACTGCAAGATTTCGCAAAAAATGCCCTGCGGAGTGGGGTTACTAACCCCCACCTCTGCCAGTACCTACTAACTCTGGGAGAGGATACACTTGACAGCCTAACCCAAAAGGCACTAGATATGGAGAAGCTACAACAAAATTCTATTTATGCCTCCTATCAAATGACAGTGCCTCAACCGGCATACAACCCTTATGGACAAACAGTCCCTATCCCTAAGTCGGAAAACATTTACCAAATGACCCTAACAAATACGCCGAACCAACACACTCAGTACACCGCCCCGCCCGCACCGACCATGCCGCAAACAACACTTCAAAGCCCGATAAGCCCACAGGTAATGTACACAACATACGCCCCACCCACGAACCCAGCAAACACAATACAAACAATACCGCCGGCGCCACTACAAAGCGCCAACCAAGTAACAACTTTAAACCCCGTTCCAAAAAATGAAAATAAACCCTTAAACATCACCTGTAGCTATTGCAGAAACAGAGGGCATACTTATGCAGACTGTTTAAAACGTAAAAACACGCCCTTCTGCATAATTTGCCGGTCCAACTCGCACGACGCGAGGGACTGCCCCCAACCAGTTGAGCCTCCAAGGTCCTCATATAATAACAATAATAATCGTTACCGAAACCAGGGGACTTCATACAATAATAATGGTAATAATCGCTACCAGAACCAGGGGCCTACATATAATAATAACAATAACAATCGTTACCCCAACCAGCGGTCTCAGTACCAAGGTAACAACCGTTACTCAGACCCGCGGTCACAACCTATGGGAAATTATCGCTATTCCGACCAACAACCCCCTAACCAGAATAATAATAGACAACCAAACAACCGACCCATGAATAATGGAACCAACCAACCCAATAACCGTCAACAGGCAACCAATAACACAAGGTCAGTGTTTAATATTAGATATAGATGTGATTTCTGCCACAGACGTGGTCACCAAGTAGACGATTGTCATCAAAGACAGCGCTGGGAATCACAACAAGCGGGAAACTCCCCGCAGTCGGACCAAGAAACCCCGGCCCGACAATAAACCCTCAAAATAGTACTAAAGGGGGGCCTCATGCGCCCGAACCAAGTGTTCCACTCGTCACTCTTCCTCTAGATATAAGCCTTAACGGCAAAGCCGACCTGGCAGTGGACACCGGCGCTGAGGTCAGTATACTAAAACATAAAAAACTAAAGGACCCTAACCTACCAGATCCCACTAAAAAATGCACACTGCAAACGCCATACGGCCAAGGAAAAACATTAGGGAGCTGTCAGGGGAATATCATTCTAAACACCCCCCTCCCATGCACCTTCCAAATTGTGAAAAATACACAAGAAATCCCTAACGATGGTCTGTTAGGAAACGACTTTCTTTCCAAAAACTGTAACGTCGAAGGTCCAAACCAAACACTGCGATTTCCTCGCACGGAAATCAACCCAGTAGAAATTGCAATTCCATTACGCAATGGATCCGCCAAGTCAAACACTAGAGAGCAGCAGGAGCAAACCCAAACTAGGGAATCTCAACTCGTAGTAGCCGAGATAAACCCCGGTGGTGTCTCCCAGGAAGCCTCAGAGAGGAATACCAGCTGCCTATCTCTAGATGGTTCAAGGTTGGAAAACAACTCCAACGACTATGAGGCCAATTCAGGCAAATATAACGTGGCATTGGAGAAATCCATTCGCCTACCAAGCCGGTCTCAAATGGTGGTCCCCATTCCCCTAAGGTTAGAGGAGGAAATGCTCTGTGAATCTTACGAGCCGAGCGAAGGAGTATTCCTCGCCAATTCCCTCTTGCCAGCTGGAACAAAAACAGTGTATGTTGGTCTCATCAACGTTAACACCCAACCAGTAGTCCTGACGAGCCTATCCCTTACGCTCGCCCCAATCAAAGACTACACGACTATTCACCTAGCCTCTAACAACAACCCTAAGTCTCCAACGAATGCTAATGACGTATGTGAGTATCTTACAGGCTCTGAACCAGACGGTCTCAGGAACGCCAGTACCCCATCGTCATCTAACGCAAGGCTCCAAAGTATACCCAATAATGGTGCAATCCCGCAAGGTATACCCCAGGGAAAAAGGGCAAAAGTGAAGTTGGGAAAGAATGAAAAGGAAATCGATTCCATCCGTCATCTACGATACATATTCCCGGACCAAGAGGATCCGGACCTTGAGCGTGAAACGCGCTTCAAACAGCTAGACGAGGAACTCAGCCTCGACCACCCTCTAACGGCCGACGAGAAGCGGTCCATACGGGATCTTTGTTACGAATATGCCGATATATTCCACTTAAAAGGGGACAAGCTAACCTACACGGAAGCTCTACGACATGAGATCCCCATGGTCTACGACCAATTTATTAACCAAAAAATGTATAGATTGCCCGAAACGCAAAGGCAAGTCATAAATGACCAATTGAAAGAGATGTTGGACAACGATATTGTTCAACCCAGCAAAAGTCCTTGGAACTCACCCCTCCTAGTGGTACCGAAAAAACCGGGCCCCGACGGTGAGAAAAAATGGCGCGTAGTTGTGGATTTCCGCAAAATTAATGAAAAGACAATAGGTGATGCGTATCCCTTACCAAGAATCGAGGACATCCTAGACCAGCTCGGTCACTCGAGATACTTCTCTACCCTCGACTTGGCCAGTGGTTACCACCAGGTACTAGTGGAACCACAGGATCGCCCCAAGACGGCCTTTAGCACGAACTATGGCCACTATGAGTTCAAACGTATGCCGTTCGGGTTAAAAGGTGCCCCGGCTACGTTTCAGCGACTAATGAATTATGTCCTTACTGGTCTACAAGGCCTCGAATGCTTCGTCTACCTAGATGACATAGTCATCTATGGTAAGAACCTTGAGGACCATAATTCCAAACTACGACGCATATTCGACCGGTTGAGGGAAAACAACCTCAAATTGCAACCGGAGAAATGCCAATTTTTGAAAAAGGAAGTAGTCTACCTGGGTCATGTATGCTCTGAAAAGGGAGCCCTACCAGACCCCAGAAAAACGGAGTGTGTCCAAAACTTCCCGGCGCCACGAACCGTCAGGCAAGTCCAGTCCTTCTTGGGCCTTGCCAACTACTATAGAAAATTCATCCCAGAATTTTCTAAGATAGTACGCCCCCTAACCAATTTGCTAAGAAAGGGCGTGAAATTTTCATGGACACCAAAATGCGAGGAAGCATTTCAAACGGTGAAGCGTTCTTTAGTCTCCCCACCACTGCTGATATACCCTGATTTCGAAAAACCGTTCAATCTAACAACGGACGCCAGCAGTGAGGCACTCGGAGCAGTGCTCTCTCAAGGAATCGTAGGCCAAGACCAACCCATAGCTTATGCAAGTCGCACTCTAAACAAGGCGGAGCGCAATTACTCCACCGTCGAAAAGGAGCTGCTAGCCATAGTATGGGCTGTTAAAAACTTCAGGTGTTATTTGATGGGTCGAAAGTTTACGGTCTATACAGACCATAAACCTCTTAAGGGAGTCTTCAACGTCAAGGACCCCACAACTCGACTCGTTAGGTTTCACCATAAATTGTCCGAATACGATTACCAAATTGAGTATAAACCGGGTAAATACAATACGAATGCTGATGCTCTCAGCCGGATTCCACAAAGAGCAGAAGAGCCCAATACCTTCACGGTGGAAGCTCTAATTCACCAACCCGGTGAACCCCTAACTATATCACCCGAGAGAAACGGGAATACATTGCCTCCTAGTGAACGACCGAAACAATGCAACGCGGTCACTAGGGCTCAGGCACAAAAAATGCAGGATGAGGAAAAAGACGAACTCGTTCCAACTGCAGAAGCCCCCAATATCGACGAAGGGCCTAAAGAAATAGACTTGGAAACGGAAATTCCCCAACCCGTCGAAGCCTCCAAAGATAGCTCTAGCGAGCTACGAAGGAAAGTTGAAGTGATTACAAGTCCCGAAGAAATCACTACAATACTAAAAGACTACCACGACTCCCCTTTCGGCGGACACCAGGGAGTCGTTAAGACATATAATCGCGTACGTCGTAAATATTGGTGGAGACACATGTTTCGCGATATCACCCGCTACATAAGAAGGTGCAAGAAATGTCAAACCATGAAGGCCTCTAGACAATTCCGAATGCCCATGGTTATTACAGACATAGCAGAAAAGCCCTTCGAAAAAGTCTATTTAGACGTAGTAGGTCCCCTGGAAGAAACCCATTCCGGAAACAAATACATCCTAACCTTCCAGGATAACCTGACAAAATTCGTCGACTGGTATGCCATTCCCAATGGGGAAGCCCAAACGATAGCACAAATTTTCTTCGACGAAATCGTCACGCGCTATCGCATACCCAAACAAATAGTCACCGACCAGGGATCAAATTTCCTGAGTGACCTCTTCAAGGGCGTGTGTAGGCTCCTAAAAGTTAAAAAACTTCAGACCTCAGCCTACCACCCACAATCCAATGGCGCGCTAGAACGAGCTCATAGACCTCTGATCGAGTACCTACGTACCATAGTAGATGAGAGCCCAAACAATTGGGACCAGTTTCTGCGCACGGCAGCGTTCGTGTACAATAATAGCGTACACGAGGGGACCAAACTTACCCCCATGGACTGCCTATATGGTTTCATTGCCGACGTCCCGTCCAATCTTAAACGCAACCCGGAGCCACTTTACAACCACGAGAGTTATTACCATCAACTCCGATATAAGTTGCAAAAGTCCTATGCCCTAGCCCGCAAGAACCTACTTGCCAGCAAGAACCGCTCCAAGGCATATTATGATGGGAACGTACGCCCACTCACACTCCACGTAGGGGACAAAGTCCTCCTACGTAACGAAGCTCGGAAGCATAAATTATCCCAAATCTGGGTCGGGCCCTATACAGTAGTTTCGGTCCCAAGCGCTGTAAACACTACCATCAAAATAAATCGGAGATTGGTCACCGTCCATAATAACCGCTTGAAACCGTTTTACGAAAATAAAACGTAACTTTACGCCACCATTTAAGTCCTACCCTACTTTCCGGTAATAAAAGAAACTAACTTTAGCACCATCAACCTTGGAGTACCATCGATAACCTCCAATAATACCATAAAGTTATTCACAGGTGACGATACGCGGTGCGGCCTCTAAGTAGATCCCACACATTACCAAGGGCCTCTTCCATACAATTAGTACAACCAGGGCCTGGGACCCCAATAACCATAGGGTAAATCAGGCCGCCCTATTCACCACGCCTCCTTATAATGCGTCACTACGCCTCACTCTACCAACCCACCTTCATACAAAAGGGTTGAAGAGATCGCCAGAAAAGTCTCACCTGCGCTACGTCAATCCCATAAACTCCCCCTAGTTCGCGAGACGAGCCCAAAACCTTCACCACAAACTATCCAAACAGAGAATCGCTCTACTTACTACGTTTCGTAGCGATTCTCTTATTCCAGGGGGGAAGGAATGTTACATACAGAATTTGTAAGGGTCTCTCTCGGTGAAAAACGGAGCCCTTAGACAAATTCCCATATACTTTCATACAGGGAGCCTTTTACATCAAATTCGCAGTTAATGAGTTTGATGCAATATGAGTTCCCTGTGAACAACAAATCCTAAACGGAAAATAATTATCTAATTTCCATTTGCAAATGTACAAAATTCCTTAACGGACAAAGCTTCAACGTACAAAATTCCACTTCAACAAATGTTCCAGACGTAACCTAATCCGCGCGCATTTTGTGAGATTTGCAAGGTGCGCAATTACCTTTGCACCCTTCCCAAGCTTTTCTGGCAAACAGTGATCTTGACTTTGACTTTCTTGAACGTAATTTGACCCACCCAACAATAATCAAGCGCAACTTGCAATGCGCCGCGTGAGAAACGCGCGGTAAGCAAGTTGCGCAGGTGGGAACAAATTCAAGGGCGAGTTTTTCCCAGCCGGTGGACAATTTTTCCATGCCACCACCGGCGGGTGAAACTTAAAAGTAATGAAGAGTTTTCTAAACCTTCGACCGCGGCGGGCGCGTCCGATAAGCAATTAAGTGTTGTCTGAATCTTTACCTGCGGCGGTGCGGGATTTAAAGAGTGTTGTTTTGGCGGCGGTGGATAAGTTCTAGTTTTTTTTGTACCATTACCGGCGGCCGTAATGTAAGAAAATAGATTGTGGAAGTTAAAAGAAGAATAGTTGAAAGACAGAAAATATTGTGCAAGATGTTTACTAAAAATAGTTAATGTAAGAAAATATATTGCGGAAGTTAAAAGAAGAATAGTTGAAAGAAAGAAAATATTATGCAGGATGTTTAATAAAAATAGTTAACGTAAGAAAATAGATTGTGGAAGTTAAAAGAAGAATAGTTGAAAGAAAGAAAATATTGTGCAAGATGTTTACTAAAAATAGTTAATGTAAGAAAATATATTGTGAAAGTTAAAAGAAGAATAGTTGAAAGAAAGAAAATATTGTGCAGGATGTTTAATAAAAATAGTTAATGTAAGAAAATATATTGTGGAAGTTAAAAGAAGAATAGTTGAAAGAAAGAAAATATTATGCAGGATGTTTAATAAAAATAGTTAACGTAAGAAAATAGATTGTGGAAGTTAAAAGAAGAATAGTTGAAAGAAAGAAAATATTGTGCAAGATGTTTACTAAAAATAGTTAATGTAAGAAAATATATTGTGGAAGTTAAAAGAAGAATAGTTGAAAGAAAGAAAATATTGTGCAGGATGTTTAATAAAAATAGTTAACGTAAGAAAATAGATTGTGGAAGTTAAAAGAAGAATAGTTGAAAGAAAGAAAATATCGTGCAAGAGGTTTACTAAAAATAGTTAATGAAAGAAAATAGATTGTGGAAGCTAAAGGAAGAATAGTTGAAAGAAAGAAAATATTGTGCAAGACGTTTACTAAAAATAGTTAATGTAAGAAAATATATATTGTGGAAGTTAAAAGAAGAATAGTTGAAAGAAAGAAAATATTGTGCAGGATGTTTAATAAAAATAGTTAACGTAAGAAAATAGATTGTGGAAGTTAAAAGAAGAATAGTTGAAAGAAAGAAAATATCGTGCAAGAGGTTTACTAAAAATAGTTAATGAAAGAAAATAGATTGTGGAAGCTAAAAGAAGAATAGTTGAAAGAAAGAAAATATTGTGCAGGATGTTTAATAAAAATAGTTAACGTAAGAAAATAGATTGTGGAAGTTAAAAGAAGAATAGTTGAAAGAAAGAAAATATCGTGCAAGAGGTTTACTAAAAATAGTTAATGAAAGAAAATAGATTGTGGAAGCTAAAAGAAGAATAGTTGAAAGAAAGAAAATATTATGCAGGATGTTTAATAAAAATAGTTAACGTAAGAAAATAGATTGTGGAAGTTAAAAGAAGAATAGTTGAAAGAAAGAAAATATTGTGCAAGATGTTTACTAAAAATAGTTAATGTAAGAAAATATATTGTGGAAGTTAAAAGAAGAATAGTTGAAAGAAAGAAAATATTGTGCAGGATGTTTAATAAAAATAGTTAACGTAAGAAAATAGATTGTGGAAGTTAAAAGAAGAATAGTTGAAAGAAAGAAAATATCGTGCAAGAGGTTTACTAAAAATAGTTAATGAAAGTAAATAGATTGTGGAAGCTAAAGGAAGAATAGTTGAAAGAAAGAAAATATCGTGCAAGAGGTTTACTAAAAATAGTTAATGAAAGAAAATAGATTGTGGAAGCTAAAAGAAGAATAGTTGAAAGAAAGAAAATATTGTGTAGGATGTTTAATAAAAATAGTTAATGTAAGAAAATAGATTGTGGAAGCTAAAAGAAGAATAGTTGAAAGAAAGAAAATATTGTGCAAGATGTTTAATAAAAATAGTTAATGTAAGAAAATATATTGTGGAAGTTAAAAGAAGAATAGTTGAAAGAAAGAAAATATTGTGCAGGAGGTTTAATAAAAATAGTAAATGTAAGGAACTACTAGTGAAGTTAAAAAAGGACCCATACTTTTATTTAAACATAAGCGTTTAAGAAATTGAAGAATAAAATTTAAATATAAACAAAAAAAAAAATTGTTTTTGAGTGAGTGTATAACAATTGAGATTGTGATAATAAAAAAAAGAAAATTAATTAAGGGACTAACCAAAAACTAAAGTGTGTTTTACCGAAACAACAAAACCCGGTGAGTTTAAAAATATAACAAGTTGTACAATAAATAACGAAAAACATAATATAACACATTTCTCTACTTTTTGTTTTATGGAGTTAATCAATTTGTGCACTGAGCGGCTCAATTAATCCTACGAATCCGTTAAGCTCTAAAAACGTAACAATAATTTACTAAAGATTTTCGTTAGAAAATAGTGTTAGTAGCTATATGTACAACAAAAAAACAGTGGAAAAATGCTGAAAAAATAACTTCTATAAAACAGAGCCTTTCACAAACTTTCGTACGAAGGTCTACTATATTTAATTTCGTCAAGTTAATAATTTTAATTATTCCAAATTGCATTTAAACATCTTGGTCAGTAAATTTATTTTATTTTACCTAAATAGCTTAATGAAGTTTTATATAACTTAAATGTATTCTGATTACTTAAACTCCGCTTAGGCCAAATTTATTTACATTGAAAAAATTCGCCCTCTGAATGTTGAAACCTGTTTTAAATAAACTGGTTTTAAATTTACACTTGTCTTTTTTACCATTGTGTGCACACGTAGAATTGTTTTCCTAAATATATAATCTTTTGCACTCTAACAGTGTTTATTTGTGACAAGACTTCTTTACAATAACTAGACACTCATTAGTGCATAATTCGCGTGTTCTAACTATAAAAAGTGTAGTTTTGAAAAGTTCTATCATGTAATTTTCGGAACCTTCTTAAGTAATACGGGTACTCGTTATTATTAAATTAGCACAAATAATAGGTTGCAGAAAAATTTGTAATGTAATGAAGTTAATTAGCAAATTATTAGTGAATCGATTTACATATGATTGATTTTTGGTTCTTTGGGTAGAGAAAAATATTCATTCTATAAAGCAGCAAGAAATGTGGCGAAGTTTAACATATTCATACTTTAGTGACCTGAATAAATGCTTATCAGATTTAATTTTTAATTGACAATTAATTAAAGACAATTGTCCTTTTGTATTAATTAATTTGTAATTAGTACCTTTTCCAATAATTACAGCTTGACATCGCCATTTGAAGAACTTGTGCATATAGCTGTTCGCCTTTCACTCAGTAGCCATATGAAGATGAAAGACTTGTTCATTTCTAGACTTTGGTTGAGTGGTGTACAACAAATAACAAACTGACATTTATGTTCATCAATACATTGAGCCGTGTATCATCCCGCTAACCAAGACCCTCTCAACTACAGGCCATGAAGTTCTCTCTGGAACTAATACAAATATAGCTGAAGTCGGTCCAAAAAATCTGACATTTGGTTAGAATTTATATGGCGCGGAATAGATTCGGGACTGTTTTTATTATATTTTTGTGGTAAAAAGTGAAAAAACATTGTAATTTATCACTTTAAACTATACAAAGATTATCAGTGATTATTTCTTTAGTGATTTAATAAAAAAAATATAAAAAAAATATAAAAAAAATAGTGATTTAGTGTTTTTTGTTGTCTAAGGGTGAGTTGCACCAACTAACTTTAACCGTAACAAAAGCTGAATCGGTTCTCAAATCTCCGGTTAGACAAAACGAGAGTTGGCACCGTTTAACAATTGTTAACATGACGTAACATTTTAACGTTAACTTTAACCAAGCAACTTCGCCCGGTTAGTGTTATTGTTAACTTATGACAGTTGTCACAGACCAAACAGGGGTGCCATTTTCAATAAACTCATAAACTGTGAAACTTATAAATACACAAAAATGTAAATTTAAATCAAAGTAGCAGTTAACGAAACTTT
Organism: Thereva unica; assembly: GCA_949987705.1. Taxonomy (NCBI): domain Eukaryota; kingdom Metazoa; phylum Arthropoda; class Insecta; order Diptera; family Therevidae; genus Thereva; species Thereva unica. Next base: position 178,395,994 of record OX465281.1, on the reverse strand, counting down.
AACAAACGATTGGGTGGTGCAACTCATTTTTACAAACTGGAACTTTAACAACTTTGTTATTTTTAAAGTTAACTTTAACAATAATCAATGATTTGGTGCAACTCACCCTTAATTGTTAAGGTGATCAATTTATTTTATATTCGCGGTGTTTTTTTCGTGTATATTAAGGAAAAATATGCTGAATATTTAATTAAAAGTGATTTCAAAGTCATTAATTAATTTATTTTGCAATTATTACTAAACATATAAGTACAGAAAAGTGCGAATGGAAAAGTGAATTAGGGAAGTGTTTTTCTACACCTATATTTTTAATAATAATTTCATAATATATGTATTAATCACTTTAAAATCACTTTTAATTCCATAACTACATAAAACATTAAATATTCAACATTTTTTTCGTAAATAAATATGAAAAAACACCGTGAATGTGAAAAAAAAGTTGATCGCCTTAACAATTAGAACACTTAAACACACTTAATCACCAAATATGTTTTATTTTTTTTATGAAATCACTAAAAAACTATTCACTGATAACTCCAAGTGCAGTTAGAAGTGTTAAAATAAAATATTTTATCACTTTTTACTGCAAAAATATAACACAAATTTCCCCAATTGCCTCTCTACAATGTTATTCCAATGACTTTTTGGACCGAGTCCAACACCACGAAAAACTCTCCTTCATGGCCTTAGTTGAGAGGGTCTTGCGCTAACCCATTCAAGAACGAACCAAAAAGGCCCTCCCTATATTTCACCTAGCATCGTACTGTTGCAATATTTCAAAACATTGTTGCAACTACAGTGGACCCCCGGTAATCCGGCCCCTGTCTAATCCGGCGCCCTCTGTAATCCGACATGCCTATCACTGTACCAGTGCATACAGAAAATTTATATGTATTTGCAAATCTGAACGATTGAACTACACGGTTGTAACTTGTACACGTCGCCACTATTGTCCTGGACGCGTGTATCGCGTGCGTGTAAAACATAAGCTAACAATTGTGCTGTTTAATTTACTAAATTCCACATTGATTTGTAATTTGTCGGATTATAAGGTACTTTTTTCAAAAAATTCCGAACTATAGAGGGTCTATGGCAATACTCTATAATCCGACAAACTCGATATTCCGACACCGCCCTGCAAAACCTTTGTCGGATTACCGGGGGTCCAGTCCACTGTAGTGGGATACCGACAAAGAAATAGTACAAAGAAGAGTGAAAGAACAGGCAACGACAATTACTCAATTTCATTCCGCCAGTTCTCATCAAATAGTCCCGAGACGACGCTGAATTCGCCGAATTTTGAGTGATTGAAAAGGATATGGTTTGCTTGCTTATTATGCATACCGACTATGACAGGATAAAGTTGGTCACGTTATGTTGCAATGTTAAGTAGTAAGGTAAGCACGGAGAATAGAATAGGTTTGGGGTCAAGTAAGAGAATAGAATAGGTTTGGGGAGAAGTAAAGAAGATGTTGAAGAGAATGGCCATGAACTCTGCATTTGAAGTCTTGTAGGAGTTCGAAAATACTGACGGCGAAAGATTGCTTCACAGTTGGGTTGTACTATTTATGAAAGAATTTCTTGTTTATATCGTGTGTGAAAAGGGGAGCTGTTGGCAGAGGATATGAGCCGAGCGGGCTTACCTGTTGTTGGGGGTATAAGATTGCCGAGAAGTTAGAAGAGCGTCTAGTTGAAACAATGGCTATGATAGTATGATAGTCAGGGCTGCCACATTCCTACCGTGGCAGAGATGATCGATGGTGGTGCAAATGGCGCTGTCATGGATAAGTTTGAGAACACTTTTTTGGGTTTTTTTTATCTACGACAAGAAGTTTTTCGAAGCCACAGGATTTGTATACTACAGCACAGGCCGATGACTGGGGAGGAACTTGCACTTTCTGCAAAGAAGGCAGATAAGAAAGAAGACATATAGATGGGACAAGTGGAAAGGTGAAGTATTATGCCGCAGATTGCAATCGAAACGCCAGAAACACAAAAATACAAACAAAAACTAGGGGTCGATGGCAACTGCCCCGTTGGAGTGTAATAACCCCTGAAATGAGGTGAATTTCTTCGGCCGGCCGACATAGAGTGCGAGGAAAGCAAAGTAGAGGATATATACTTTTCGTCCGCCAGTTTCCTCGGTGTAATCTTTGGCTACCTTCGGATTACCGAAACTCAAAACTTTTCTGGCAGGTCGAATTTGAAGACCTCTTAAAAAATCATTTCCGCAAAAAATCGCGAAATTAGAGAAACATTGCGAACTTTGAGGCGACTATGCCAAAAAATAAAAATTATAATATACGAAACAAATAAAACGTTACGTAAAGTTATTTATAAAAGCTCCCTCGAGGCTATAAAGAGTTCACTGGTTATGCGATTTAGAATTCATTTATATGGATAAAATTTGAAAATATTTCAAATTTTTTACCAATAAAATGTATTTGCTGTATCATAAGTGAAGGTGCTAATTCACTTGAGATTCTCTACGAATAGTCTGTAATATAAGCTATTTTTTAGATCCAGCCGGTTCAAAATATTAACTCAAAATAGGTTAAGCTTTAAAAATTAGATTATTCTAAAAGTTTGCACTTGGTCGAGAGTTTTATTTGAATGCTTATGTTTTTGGCACATCAGTACTATTATCGGATGCCTTTTGTTAATTCTTTTAACTTTATTAATATAACTCTAATAACTCAACCATACAAAAAACAAAATACTAATTACCACATTGCATATTACTTACATACATAAAAAACAAACAAAATTAAAAATTAAGGAAGGAACAAAATAAATTTGCCATCATAAATTAAGAGGGCAATGGTCAGACTTTACTATATTTAACATTATTAAAAGACAGCAAACAAGTCGACGTATAATTGGAGCAGAATAACATGAAATTTTTGTACTCCGTCATATAGGAAAGAACGATGAGCATCTTCCTCAAGTTTATTTTTAAATTTGATCTGAAATGAAAATTTTTGTCCGGCAACCATTTTCAACCGAAATAGATACAACCGAAAATATATATTTAATGAAAACAAACTTAAAAACTTGAAATTAAGTTTGAAAACTTTTCTTAAATCCTACTTTTACCGAAGACGTAATTTATTGACGTAGGCCTTGTGGCAGCATGAACAAAAAGGAAAGATAAGTGAGGTATTATGACGAATTTTGGCGATCAAAATTTTGTGAAAAATTTATTTGAAATCAATTTTTTGATATAAAAATACCTTTTTTCTATTAAGGAAATATAGAACTACATAGTGGAAAAATTGTTTTTATTTTAAGAGGAACTAGAAAAAATAATTAATTTTATTTCGTGATTATAAATTTATTTTTGTCGCGGGTTTTTTTTTCAATGCTTGTTAGAAACAAATGCGAGGGCGGCTTTAATTTATAGTATACTTTGGCTCGCTTTGAACTGGAAGCGAATTTTATTGGCTATTTTCAGGTTAAATATATCGTTTTTACATTGGAAATATTATGTTTTATCGAATTTAAAGTTAGAAATATTTAGCAAGTGCCAATGTAACATTGTACTCTTAAGTTAGATCACTTTTTCATTGCATGTACTTATTTAATAATTACTGGCTAGTTTTGCACATAAACTTGCTTTAAATGATTGTTGTTGCCCTCATTCGAAATCTATAGTTGTATTATCAAAGTGATAATACAACTTGGTTTAATTTCGTTGTTTGTTTCTTTATTTGTTAAAAATTATTAATAACAAAAAACCAAAAGATACCATATTCCTACTTTCATACACAGCGTATCTCAATAAATGGAGGTATATCAGAAGAGGTGTATGAGAAGAGGTTTTTATGCATAGATGCTTTGTCTCTCATATAACGCTTGTGTCTGAGAGTAAAATAAAGCCTTTCGTAAGCAGTCTCACACCTAAGTACTATCGTGATAAATGATATGTTGCTTGACCTTTAATACGGAATTCCCTATTATGCTATGGTCGTTGAAGATAAACAGCGAACTTGTAGAAAGCTTATTTCGATTCTTCTTCTTTTATGTGAAAAAAACCAAGCTTAATAATTATTATTCTTCGTACTACCAGTGTCTCACTGTCCGGTACTGACGAGCAGATAGTCTGCTATCACGGGACTCTATTCCTGGAGTAGATGAAGCAGGTCTCTCTCAAATAGTTACTCGCGTTAACTAGTAATTGACGTAAGGGAGCAATGAAGCCAACGACCACTCTAGGCTGTGGTTACGAATAAATCGATTAAGCGAGTGTGGCATGTAAGAGAGTATGAGAGGTTGGTTATAAATGACAGTTTTTTTAACTTGCTTGTTTGAGAGGCTGGGAGCGATTGGTGAGGCCTGGCACATAGCTTTCTTCACTCTTAGTCCAGTAAATAGGTACTTTTTCTTTGCGAAAAGTCCCGCACGCGATTTTTTTACCAAATGATTGTATATTATTTGTATGAGCTTAAATTCAAAATGGCGTCATACCCACCCTTATGCTTAATTTACAGTGAAGGGAAACGCGTTTAATTCTATATCTCAGAAACTATGCATTTTACGACAAAAATGAATCTTTTATGTAGATAAGAAGTGATTTGACTTTTTTGTTCAGATATTTTTTTGTAAAGTCAATATTTTCGGAGTTATAGTGCTTCAAACTTTATATATCACTTTCTTTGCGCTATATTTCGTTACGTATTTATACGTATTGACGTGACGTCTATTAAAACGATGAACGCCGGTTGCATAGACGAAAAATGATGACTCATTGTCCCGTTGCGCTCGAGAAAACATTAATGAAATGATTGCATACTTTTATGAATAAAATTGAATCATTTATATTAAATTATAATTATTTTGTATGGATACAAAAAGGAGTGAAATGAAATATTCATTTTGATTGATAAATTAGCTTTTATTTGCACTAATGAATTCAAATATGTTTATTATTTTAATGAACAGATTATTTACAAGTAAGAATGTGTAGTAACAAATTCATTTACAACTTTTATACATGTCTGATATTTAACCAAGAAAAGTAGGAAATGAATGGGAGTGTTTCAAGTGTAATGTGTTGGCGGCGAGTGCAGTAATAATAGGTTCTTCTTCTTCTTTGATCCGTTAGCTGGCGGTCCGAGCGGGACGTCCCCGCAACGGATACGCTGCTGTCGGTGCCGCTGGGTCCCGAACTCTATTCACGATTCGCTTCCATTCTTTTCGGTTTTTGGCGGTGTCTCGAGCCTCGGTAACTGATAATCGTTGATTCTTTAAGTCACCCTCGATATTCTTCAACCAGGTTTTCTTCGGTGCCGATCGCTGTATTCTCCAGTCTGCAGGACGGTCTCGCCAGAGAAGTTTACGTGGCAAGCGGTTATCATCCATTCGGCAAACATGTCCAAACCACCGTAGTCGACGTTTTTGAATTTCTTCTTCGATCAGTGTTTGCTGATCGCATCTTTGTCTGACAACCTCGTTTCGAAGGCGATCACGGAGTGAGACACGGAGGATCTGCCTCAAACATCGCATTTGGAAGACCTCGAGCTTCTTAACGTCCGGTTTGAGCAATGTCCACGTTTCAGATCCATAAAGAAGAATCGGAAGAATCAACGTTCGGTAAAGACGTAGTTTTGTTTTGATGGAGATATTTGCTCGTTTCCATATGCACCACTTGAGCGAGGCGAATGTTGCTGTTGCCTGACCGATACGGCTGTGAACGTCGGCCGTCGATGCTACTTTCGTTTCCTCAACCAATGATCCCAAATATTTGAACCTTGGAACCTGTTCGATTTGGGTTCCATCGAGGTGAACACTGGCTCTTGATCCATCCGTTGTGAGCACTTTGGTCTTTCCCGCATTGATTTTTAACCCGTATGATTGGGCGATGCGGGAAATATCGTATAAGATGTCCGTTGCTTCGGCATCCGTGTCGGCGAAAACAGCGCTATCGTCGGCGAACATTAAGTCTGTTACGAAGTTGTTGTCGTCGTATTGAACTCCGAGTCGTCCATCGAATGCTTCACGCATAATCGCGTCGATCACAACGTTGAAGAGAAGTGGCGAAGCGACGTCTCCCTGTCGGACACCCGTCTGAATCGGGAACTCCTCGGATAAGTCGTTTCGAATACGAACGCTGCTGGTTGAGCCATCGTACGACGCTTGGAGAAGTTGGATGATTCTCAATGGCACGTGTTCGGTTACCAAGACTCTCCACAAGCTGTTCCAATCGATGCAATCGAAAGCGGATTTGAAATCGATGAAAACGATGACAATTCGTTTGCCGCAACGAATTCTTTCTTCCATTAACTGACGGAGGGCGAATATTTGATCAATGCATCCTCGATGTGGTCTAAATCCCGCTTGTTCCTCCCGGCTCGTTTGCTCTCGATGTTTCTGTAGCCTCGATTGTATTATTTTCGTAAATACTTTACCGACGATCGAAAGAAGGCTAATACCGCGATAATTCTTGCATTCCCGACTGTCGCCTTTCTTCAAAATTGGGACAACGATCGCTTTCTTCCATACCGAAGGGACACGATCCAAATGCCATATGTGTGTTATGAGGACATGAAGTCGTTGTGATAAGACATCACCTCCAGCTTTGATCATCTCGGCGGTTACTTGGTCTATTCCCGGCGCTTTTCCATTTTTCAGCGATTTTATTGCTGTCTTCACCTCGATAATTGTTGGTTCGACATAATAGGTTATGTTACAATTGACTAAAAAGTATGCAATCATTTCATCAATGTTTTCTCATGACGTTGTCACGTTAAACTATCGTCCGTAAACCCTCTTTACAGACAAAAAAATTTTTTTTTAAAAGAAGAAATATTCATGGGCGCCTGTGGGTAGGTGATTCGGTATCGAAAAGCTTTTATTTTCTTCATCTTTTGCAATTGCCTTTTTTTCTTTTTAAGCCCGAGAATGGCTTTACCAAAGCAGCCCCCCAACTAAATTCTATCCACTTTTAAAACTGCTTGGAGCCGGGATCAGTTTCAGTTTTAAAAATCATTTTATTCACCTTAACATCTATCTTAATATAAATTTAACTAAACGCTTAAAGTTAATTATTCTAGCCTATTCTAATCTATCTAACTTACTGGCCCTCAGCAGGCACTCTAAATTAATCTATGTCTTAAATTAGCTTATGCCTTTCGGCTAAAACTTTTCTATTTTATAATTACATTTTATCTCTAAAAGGAAAACATTATCAACTTAAGTCTAAGAAAAATTGGAAAAAAAACTTAGACACTATATTTTTTTTATATAGAACCTTACAACTACTTAATTCTATGACTTAGATCTAGCACTATCTGGGCGGGGGACAGCGGAGACGATAAAATCCTCTCAGGTGACCCCCGTCCAGGCGACGGGCTTCCACAGACTCGAGTGATGCTAGAGCTCAAGTTCGTGAAAGCTCGCACCACTTACTTACAAGCTAATTAACCTAAACACAAAACTATCCGGACGGGGTACAGCGGAGGACCTGCCTCGGACGGGCTCGTGTTAGCAAAACTAACAAAACAAAAAAGAGCAGACAAACAACAGCTCGTGGCAGCTCGCACGTAATCTTACTTAAAACTAAATCTATTACTAAGTAAAAACTATAACTAATCCTATCTAAGCCCTAAGCTAATCGTTAAGTCTAAATTACAAGCTAAACTAGTCTATATCTAATAATTTAAGGGCGAATACGCAATAATTAAGAGGAGTTTACATCCCAGCCTCAAAGTGGAAGCGCAAATCTGAACTCTTTTATCGCATAGAAGATAGTATGGCTCTGTCTCTGTTTCACCAAAGTGGCAACAGCAAACGGCAGCCTCAAAGTAGAGTTCTATTCTACTTTACGAATGCGAATGTCGGAAAAAAGCTTTTAGTTTCGTTAAATTTAAGTATTCTAGTGCCTACTAGATGTCACTTTCGCGGTTTCTTGTGGTTTTGTTAGAAGTTTTTGCATATTTACCTTGTTTTCGACAGTTTGAAAAATCAAAAACGAAATGTAAAAATGTTTGAAACTAATAAAAAGGCTTTGCAGCTAATTAAATTGTTTTCTCTGGGATAGTGTTAAAAAATTTCCATTTGACAGTTGTAAAAAGTTTCGAGCTTTCGACGAAACTTTGCGCTTGCATTTTGTACAGGGCCACTTTGTTCTTCCAATTTGAGTCTGGGATGTAAACTCCCCTTTAGTCGCCCAACCCCCAGTATAATGAGTAGGCGTTGGCGGTATCTTTTTTGTTTCTTTCTGAGATTCTGGTACTGAACCTCAAGAGCTCCTGAACATTCCCATCCTCTTCAGTATAATTATATCGCTTGTCACACGCCCTGCGATGCAAGTGGTAGAAGAGAGGCACCCCGATCACAAGCTGTTCTGTGGTATCTCGCGTTCGGGTAGAACGATCCCCGAATGAGAGGATTGTCGCTCTCCGTCGCTCTAGCAATATGGCCTCGAATCAACTTGATTATGAAGTTGTCGATCCTATTAACAGATGCCTTATCGTAAAGAAAATTGTTGGCGTGAAACTTCGTGAAGCCAGATTCGGGTGTCCGATACAACCTTAAGCACGCCCGTAAGCATTGTCTTTCGAAAACCCGAAGCTTTTCCATATAAAAGGGAGATATGTTGAACCACACTGGGCAACCATAAGTTAAAATCGGTCTGACCAAGACTTGGTAGCAGATCATCTTTACCCGTGAGCTTAGGTGTCTGCTGTAGAAAAGCCTTTTAGTCATGTGAAACGCCTTGTTTGCCTTATCCAGAGCAGCACTTACATTTCTATTGAAATACAAGTACTGATCCAGCCAAAGCCCAAGGTATTTCACTTCCGATTTCCTTTCTAATGCTTGTCCAGCATTGTTCGAAATTTTAAAAGTTTTCCAGTTCCTCTGTACATCGTAGGAAGCTCTTTTTAGAACAGTACGAAAGAGGATCGATTCGCATTTGCTAACATTGATCTTCAACTTCCAATCATCACTATAGCGTTCGATTGTTTCGAAGTCACATTGTAGGAGCGTCTGGATCACTCCAATCTTCGGCCCCGTCCTGTACACAATCAGGCCATCCGCATACGCCAAAGCGAAGCGGAGTGAACTAATTAGGTCACTCGTAAAGATATTAAATAAGAGCGGCGAGTTCACCGCACCCTGTTGCAGACCATTTTTAATGTCAAAGACCCTACTGGAAGTGAAGTTGCCACTTTAGACGACGAACTTCTTCTTTGAGATCATATTATAAATCGTGTATAGCTGGGGTCCTGACATGCCGAGCTTGACCAGTTTGTAGAGAAGACCTTCGATCCATACTGTATCGAATGCCTTCTCAAAATCGACGATCAGGCATGCTCCGGTACACTGGCCTTTCATGAAGTTCCAGTGTATGTCTGATACCAATTTCGACACGGCATGAATAGTGTCATGACCTGCCCGGAATCCGAATTGGTTATCGGGAATTATCTTTTTTTCCTCAACCCATTTGGATAATGATCTATTAATCACCTTGCTGATATTCGGAAGCAAACTAATTGACCGAAGATTAGCAGGGTTACTTTTATCTTTACCCTTTTTGGGTATTGGGTACACCACTGCCGTCTTCCAGTGTCCTGGAAAATGGGCGTTGTTTAACGCGTTGTTAAACAAAGTGGTGTATGTGTCTATGGTTACCAGAGGCAAATTCTTTAGCACGATGTTTGGGATACCATCCACCCCGGACGACTTCTTATTGTTTAGGTGGCGAAATATTAACAGGAGATCAATTTTTCTAATGAAAGTAGAATTTAGTTGGGCCGCGGGAATATCATTCGCTGGGCAGTCTTCACTGAATTCGATGATTGATCGATTCTCAGATTTCCAAGCTTCAATTTCATTAAGCCCTGGACAGACATGTGATTTCGATATCATAATATTCCTAATATTGTAATATTCGGATATGTCTGTCACCCCCATATCATAATATCAAAACGCAACAACATGATATTAACGTAATATCGAAACACAGCTGATTTTCATAATATTAACATGATATGAATAATTTCTAGTGAGAGCAGCGCTATTTTTCGCTAGCGGAAATTATAAAAACTCAAACTTTTGCTCTTTTGAAATATCAAGTTACCTTTAAAATTTTTATATTTGTTTAGTTTTGTATAGTTACTATAGTAACTATTTATTAAAGTAGAATACGAACCTGAAATAAAGAAATATTTGCGAACGCTTAGAAATTTAAATTCCAACTGTCAAAAATACAACTGCCACAGATATCATAATATTATGTCTGTCACTACTTAGTTATTTGATATCGTGATCTCAATATTATGATATCGAAATCACATGTCTGTCCAGGGCTTTAGACAATCTGAAATGGTTCAGTAAGGACCTATTCTCAAGGTCAAAATTCGCCCGAACACTGGTGTTCACCGAATAAATTCCTTGATAGTAGGACCTCACGAAATCCACCTACTCCTGCTCGTCCTCTATACAGTAATTGTCGTCTATGCGGTTGATTTCTTCCGTATTCAAGCCCGCAGACCTCAAGAGCTCTTCGTTAGACCGAGTCCGAGGGATGCGCAGCTTGTCTAATCGGTTATGGGTTTTGCTCCTAAAGATTCTATTTATCTGTGGGAACATGCTCGCGCTATTAGTTTGAATAGTACGAATCTTGTTGTTCCAATACAGATTCACAGAATGTGAGTATTGTTGTTTCAATAGATGTTGGAGATTTTTCATAACCGATTTAAGAGTTACGATCTCCGGACTCGTTCGGTCTCGAAACTGGCGGTGAAGGGCTTTCAGTCTCGTCAACACTCGACTTTTGTATTTGTGCAGTGCGTCGATCGTTACATTCCTGTAGCAGTCCGTGCTGTTCTTTTTTGCGTTCTTAGTATAGTCTTATCCATCGTCTGTATGATGAGACTGTCCATATTTTTAAGATATATGAATCAATCTTGTTGTTGGTTAGATTCCTGGTCGTTGGAAGTAGGAGTCTGGTATTCTGTATTGCCCTTTCCATAGCCTTCTCGAATTTTGGCCAGTGCATCTTTTGGTATGCAAAAGGGTGCACTTCGCAATATTCCAGGAGTTCTACGGAATCGTCAGGGACTTGTACTGTTATTTCAAGTCCATAATGGTCGCTGTCGTAGGGCACTGTTGTTAAGCAGTTTGTCTCGTTCGTATTTGTCCCTGGTAGCCCCATCCGAGAATCTAGCAAGCATAAATCCAGAAACGACCCACCGCCTGGGTATGATGGTATGTCTGTAGCGAGAAGGTTAATTTTTCGCTGAATTCTATTTTGGACCAACCAGTCATTCAGTTGGCTGCCCCTGGTATTAGCTGTTTGGTTTCCCCATGCCGTATGACGTGCGTTTAAATCTCCGGCCAATAAGTAAAAATTTTGCTCCGACTCCAGTTGAAGCGTTTGAAAGAGCAAGTTCAATTCCTCTATAAATAGCCTGGATTAAGAAGTTTGGGGTGCGTACGCGGCAATTATATACAACCTTCTGCCACTAGACAGAGGGATGTATATAACGCACGCTTCTAGCACCTTTCTGTATCCCTGCTATACACGATTTTATATTTCAGGGAAGTCTTTATTAGTATTAGTAGGCCTCCGCCTTGTATGGCATTATAGACCAGTCATTAGAGATTTTTTCGTGTTATAAAATTGTACAGCAAACTGCTTGCACTACTACTTCAGGGGTATCTCATAGATTGCTAAAACCAAAAAACCAGCCAAAATTTACTCATGTGGAATTGTTTAAACAATAATTAGCAACAAAAATGGGTACTTTTTCCGTTTTTGGCGTATACAATAAAAAGTACTGGATGAATCACGTTACTCTAAACATGATTTTTGTAGAGAATTGAAAACCCTATAAAATGGGGTTTTCTAGACCTCGATCGGATAATTTTTCGCCGAGAAATGCTAGAAAACCCCTTAAAAACGACATTTTTTTTTTTTCAAAAACTCATACCTCTGTTACTTTGCAATATTAGGGTATGATTTGAATGAGAATGTTCGCCCTATGTACCATTTTCAAAAGCATTTTTAGCATTGTTCTCCAAACTTATATTAAAAGGTGAAATAGACAAATTGTAGCCCCTAGCCAATACTTTCAGAAACCGGTTTGGAAATTTCAATCGGGCCACTCTGCTAATATTGGAGCAATGTGCAAGATTAGGGTCTATTTTGTTTATACTGCAATTATGCAGGAACTATACATGAGACAAATTTCATCTTTTGTCAGTTTAAAGTATATGTACCAGGGTATTATGTCCCAAAAAATCATACCCTAATATTGCAGAGAAACAGAGGTATGAGTTTTGAAAAAAAATGGCCTTTTTAAGGGGTTTCTAGCTTTACTCGACGAAAAATTATCTGATCGAGGTCTAGAAAACCCCATTTTGTAGGGTTTTCAATGCTCTACAAATATCCTGTGGGGACTAACGTGATTCATCCAGTACTTTATTTTTGAACATTTGCGTTTTTTTCACTTGTTCAGCCTCTAATTGATCTTTTCGCGCTTTAATGCGTTGCTTGAGCTCTGCATATTTAGGGCATCCTCTATAACTAGCAGGATGTCCATTTGATTTGAAGAGAACACAGAACAGCTTGCTCTTGTCCGCAACTTTTTCTTTCCCCAAGGGACATTCACCTTGCTTGTGGTTATTATCACATTTGACGCGCCTAAAAGCCATTTGGCAGTTAGCTGCGGCGTGACCAAACCTTTGGCACCTCATGCTTTGGAGGATGCCAACTTTTTTGTTAATTTTCTCCCATGTGACGACATGGAAGTTAACATATTTAATGGAATTTAAATCTAGTCGACTGTCGGGAGTCAAATGGACGAGAAAGATAGGCAGATGCCTCTCAGAGGAGCGCGAATGGGCCGTGCTGAAGCGTTTGACGGCTGTAAATTTTAAGTTTTCTACATTTAATGACTGTAGGTCATTCAGGAGCTCTTGCAGTTCAGAATCCGCATCAAGCCCTTTTAAGAGGGCGCTTTGCACATTTTAACCTTTCGTGGGAGAGCCGGGATATTGAGTATGCTAATGTCACATTTTATGGGCATGAAAATAATTGCCCATTTTCTTTTTTCTATAAAATTTATGAAAACTCCAGGAAAGCTCCCTTAAGAGTTCTCCAAGTCAAGTGCACTCCCCTGTGCAACGCTCCCAATTTTTCCCACTGGTTATTTAAGGCTTGTAAGTTTTTAGATAATGTGAAACAAAAATTCGAGAAATAGAGGGCTCCAAAAATATCTAGAAATTGGATAAAACAGGGGCTTGCATATATAAATATACAGTTGCAGCCTTTATTTAGAGTCAGTTTTGATTTGGAAAGCGATAACAGTGTTTTAGGCGAGTGTTCCCAGCGATAAAAGTGTAATCAAATAATGAATTTAAAAAGCGATAAATACGAGTCATTAGTAAGAGATATTAAATTGCAAGTGATAACTGTCGAACTTTAAGAAGTGTGTTTAATTGTTAATAATTAGAAGTTTTGTATGAACATTTTAAAAATTAATCCTACAAATCTGTTAAGTCTGGAAAAAACTTAACAATAATCTCTAATCAAATTCATTAAAAAAAAATTTAAATATATTTATCGAATTATCGTACATTCTGATATCATATCAAATGGAGCTCGTGACAAAAACTTCCAATCGGCTTTAAATAGCGGGAGCTATCTACCGAAAAAATTGTTTCCTACCAAATATGCACGTATTTCAAATTAACACAATTTTGGTCTGTAAATAGAAAACCAACGGTGTACAAATAAAAACTTACTCATATTTATTTGATATCATTGCAAAGGCTAAACAAACATGTCTCAAACTTACATACTATCCACCTGCCTCCAACAACAGAGGACATTGTTTGTACGTGGCAGAGAGAGAAAAAATGTCTAACCAGAAATTTTTTCCAATGATTTCATCACTAGAAATACGACATTGTCTTGCTAGTCTTAGTCTTGGTTGGGATCATTAACGCTTACGTGAATTTTTACACAAAAAACGTGGTTAAAAATGAAAAAATTCGAACTTTGGAATATTACGGAGGTGATGCAAAACGGCTAAAATGACTTTATGACTAGTGAAATTTAAGCATTCGAGTGCGACGTGAAATAAATAATCAACCGTGAATTTCGTATGCCCCCAGGCGAAAAGTATGATAAAATGACAATATAGTTTCAGCATCCTCTTATCTAATTTTGTGAGAGTTCTCTCAACCAGACGATACTGGCAGTGCAGGCAACTTCTCTGCATCCCACTGAAGAATTTATATTTCTATAGAATTGGGTTAACCAACATTCCAGAGACTTCACCTTTGCATAAATCTAGAGCCAGAAAACGATATACGGCTTAAGTAAGCGCAGCAGAGCAGAGCAGCTCAAAGGTTTGTAAGATTCAATCACGTGCGACGATCGAAAGTTACTATACGTGTGGCTGATAAAACTTGTTTTTAGTGCGATGTCCATCCACTTTACTGTAAGTAGCTCCAGGTTAATCGTCGTCATCACCATCATCATCGCCATCATATGAGAGTTAGACTGTGGCTAGCCCGCAAAATCAGTTTCACTTTAACCAATCAAGACCTGTTTATGCTACACTCATAAATCCCACACACCTTTAGAGAGTGATTTTTACCTTTTTCTTCTTACTTATCGTTGATTTTGTTTTTGTTATGAACTTTTGAGAAACATTTCATTTCTTAAATAAAAATAATTTCTAAATTGCGGTTTAAGGACTACTATTTTTTTTAATTACATATTTTGCAAAAATTACATGTTCTCGAAACTTGATCTTTGACTTGGGTTTTCACCTGATGAGTTTTAGTTTTACGGTTGTAGTGTCGTAATTTTTGCTTTGCTTCTGTTGATGGAGCTGAATATGTACCTGTTCATACTTTGGATTGTTTACGTTTTATTCTCATGAGACAATAACAACATATCGGCGGCGACAACGGGTTTAGATAACCTGAACACAAACACCATTTATTTTTAACACAGGTGATTTCGGTGCGCAAATAAGCACACGATTAAACATGTATTTTATTTTTAATTTCTTGATGATAAGAATGGTTGAAAAGGTTTATCAATTTCAATTTTTTTTTGTTTATGATTAAATTTTAGTCAAATACAAAAAAAATTGGGACTTTACCAATTTTCTGAATTGAACCAAGTGAAAAACGTGCAGTTTATTCAACAATTGCAATTAACAAATACAGTTGACTTTTAAGTAGGTTTAAAGGTCGTAATATTCAAACAACTAATTAGTAGTAAAGCAAAATCGAAATGAATGATTGTCTTAAAGCGCAGAACAAAATATTTAGTCATTAATTAATCATTTTTTATTATGATCTGAACGTGCGCGCTTTTGCTGGCGGCTTATCTAGTAAACTATGACGGCGTAAGTCTCAAAAAAACTTGCACATATAAAATTCTTCAAGCTGTTGAAGCTAGTACTAGTACTACCTCTTTCTATAACAAAAAATGGCTTATGTCATTTAGAAACACGTCACGTGTAAACATTATACAATGCTGACATCTAGATGTCACATTTGGTAAACCAAAATGTAATTACCAGAAGCCAATAGAAGTTAGTTTAATTTGTTCATTGTATGAAAGAAAGTTCACGATGTTGTTAACAATTTTTGGTTTGATTTTGATTTTAAAATTTTAATTAAAAATGATGTATTTGTTATTTTCATAAAAAGGCAAATCTGGCCTATGGCTAATAAGCTAATCTGCAAAAAAACCAACGATCAAGTTAAATGACGGCCATTATTGCATTGAAGAACACTAAAGATTTAAGAATTTTATCATGTGTGCAGCAACTAACCAAAGGCCTGTCTAAATACATCGACATACCTTAACGTAGTTACGACGAATGGCAATTTAGGGGTGGACACACGGTAAATTGGTGGTCATCGGTAAAATTCGTTGTTATGTTTTGACACTTGTAACAAGTGGATGTGTAGTAAAGAATGTCGGTGAAAGAAAATGAAAAAGAATTAATTACGTTATTATCCACTAGCCGGTCTCACAATGGTTTCATCTGGAAACAAACAATATTTTTTATTAATTTTCCGATAAAATTAAAATCCGCTGATATTGCGTGCTACTGGAAAAACTGCTCAAAGCGAGTTTTTTGCAATAATCTATCGGCTGACAGAGACCCCTCTATTCGTAACGACGTAAAATTTGCGGCCTTGTTCGTAACAATGTCTCTGTGTCGAGGGTATAACGTATGTGCTCTTAGCCTGCGAGGCTAATTTAATAACATAAGCATAATACAGCTAGATATCTCAGATATGATATAACAATTTTCCTTGGAAGATTTGAACATTAACATAGAGATAGAACTACGTACTGAGGGTCTGAATATAACTTGGATCACTATGACTAGTACGGTGCTCCGAGAGTCATTACAACGCAGAAAAGCTTTGTATCTACGAATCAAGCTCGAAATAACACAGCTGAACTACACAATTAAATAGACAGAAACACTTACGAGCATGAGTTAGAAGTCGCCCATGGTGAATAAAGAAAGAAAGTCCTGAAGACGACAATTTCGTGCGTTAGCGAGATCGGATACACCTGATATTAGGCAGGAGTCATAGTGATTGAAACTACTGTTTCGATTACGAATCCAAACTCGCGACTGAAAATGAGAATGCTTATCCCAAACATATTAATAATACGTTGATCATGACCAATGTGACAAACCAAGGAATTGCCCAGATCAATCAAAATCTATAATTAATTCTGACAACGTAATACCAAAAATTACTCAGGAAGATACGACACTGTAATCCTTTCTGTGCGAAGAAAAAGGAAAGTAAAAATCTATGATCAACTTCTCTATTCATATACGCGCTCCGGAATGGCGAGAGGGCGGAGCAACGGCAAACTACACAAACACATGCAGAGCAGGAAGTACACGAAAATGGTACATGAATTCACACAAGCAAAATAAAAGTCCAGACGGCACACAAAATTGCGGAGAAGAGAAATCAGTGCGTCTCTTTCGCACTTCGCGAAATAACATTTCTTTATTTACCCTTTCTTTCTTCGATTTTTGTTTTGTTTTTAAATTGAATTTTATCTCGCTTGCACCTTGTCGATTGATATATTCACTCGCAAGGGAGCTTATGGGAAATTTTGAGAGTGTCGTATCTTTGTGGGTAATCTTTGGTAATACCCTCGACAGACTAGCATAGTTAATGCGGATTATGGCGTCAGAATAATGTAGACTCCATTTTATTTCCATAAATTTCATATGGGTCTACGTCATTTTGACGTCATAATCCAGTTTAAGGTTGCTAGGCTGTCTCCGGTATAATGGGCTCCTTCAACCTTGAAGATAGTATTCTGAGATTCGGATTTGGCATTAGGAGGCAGGAGGAGAGGAGAGGAAAATCCGGTACGAATCCACCGGAATACTGCTTTAAGCCGACCACATCTACTCTACATGGTTGGTAGAACATCAAGATCTGTTCAGGACACCTTCATCTATATCGAAGAAGTGGCATTAAAGCTGGGCTGCAGATTAATGAAATCAGCGAGATGATCTAAGGAATACTGTGTACTATTTGGCAAGAAGAAAATTTCTCAGTAACAACAAACAGTTTCTCAACAAGAATTTGCGGCATTCCGCATATTCCACTTTTTAGAAATTAGGTCATATGTTCAGTTTATTGTCATAAAAGGTAATACAATACTAATAAATGGCAATATTATTGGTGATACAGATACCTCCAAAGCGTCTGACAGGGTATAAAACCTGGTTTCATTAGGTGAACTTTAAGCTATTATTATTGACTCAATTCGTTTTGAAAAATTTGCTTGAATTTTTCCTTTTTGAACGTTGAATCAAGATAATATTGGATGGCATTTAATCTAATCTACACAGCTTTTATTTTTAAAAATTACCTTCTACCAGTCCCATCTACTCACTTGACAACTTTGATGTAGAAGATGCTCTGCGTTATTCTTATGATTTCGGTAACATGCAAGTAGTTGCAGGCAGACCTTGGTATTAAGATCGCGAACTCATTCCCAACTTCATCAACAATGATATTGAACTCACTCCTAACCTTGGACCGCAAGAACCGTATGGAATTAAGTGCTTTAATAAAACCTTTAATACCTTGACTTCTGTTTTAATGGTCGCTGTAGAATAAATGACCCATCAATCTGTTAACATCTATGGGGTAATAATTCCGGAGAATCTTCATTGAGATGAAACGCGATAACTACCTGATGGACGGATAATTTGTAATCGCGTTCTCAAATCGTAAGAGGTATACATGTAGGATGATAGTTGGATTTAAAAAAGGTTCCATTTTAAATTTATTGAATTAAAGACAAACCTTGGTGAAATACTTCAAAAATTCAACTTCAAGTATCAATATCTCGAAAACTAAGCGTGATATCGAAAAAGTTTATTTAATATTTTCGACTTATTTACTGTGCTTCATCATAATCCATCATCAAACAGGAGGCCCCAGGAATCGTAGAGGTCTCAACAAAAAAAGTGGGGGTGAAGAAAATTGGGCCCAAAAATTGACCGGCAACATCCGCATAATAAAGACTGTAGAACCGCAATTGAAGAAAGAAACCAGAGCCACCGAGAGTACATCGCAAGGCCAACAAGAGCAAGGATGGAAATCTTCAAGGAAAAAAGAAAAATCGCAGACAAGCTGTGCAGAAAGAAGAAGAGGGAATATCTAAATAGGAAAATCCTACAGATACAGGAAGACTTCAATGAAGGGAGAATTAGACAAGCATACAAAGGAACTCGCCAGATCACCAATAAGTTCCAGCCAAGAACGGGCATCTGCAAGGACATAGATGGGAACTTGTTGGCAGATCCTGATAGGATAAAGGAAAGGTGGAGAGAGTATTTTCAGAACCTATTGAATCCTATCTCCATATCAAACGAGAATGCAGAGGCAGAGGCATTTGTAATTCCCCAAGATAATATCTCAATAGAACCACCAACACTGGATGAGGTGCGGGAAGCTGTAAAAAGGCAGAACAGCAACAAATCGCCTGGCGCCGATGGAATAGCAGCTGAGCTGCTAAAGCAAGGAGGACCCCAACTATTACGAACATTACACGAACTCATATGCACCATCTGGGAGGAAGAAGTTATACCAGAGGACTGGAAGAAAGCCATTATATGTCCAATATACAAGAAAGGAGATAAACTAAACTGCAAAAACTACAGAGGCATCTCACTCCTCAGCACCAGCTACAAAATCTTCACAATCCTTGTGAAACAAAAACTGGAACCTATAGCGGAAAGCCTTATAGGAGAATATCAAGCTGGTTTTAGGACAAACAGGTCAACATCGGACCAACTGCTGACCTTAAGGCAAATTCTGGAGAAAACCTGGGAAAGGAATGTAGATGTATACCAGATATTTGTGGACTTTCAACAGGCATATGACTCAATAAACAGAGAGAGGCTATACGAGATCTTATCGGAAATAGGAGTCCCCTCAAAGTTGGTACAACTAATCAAATGCGCCACAAACAGCTCACTGGCGAAAGTAAGGATCCAAAATATTGTAACAGAGGAGTTCGAAGTACGTCAAGGGCTTAGACAAGGAGATGGGCTGGCCCCCATGCTTTTCAACCTGGCCCTAGAATGGGCGATAAGGAAAACGTCAGTCCAGCGAAGTGCATCAATAGCTACCCAGTCGGTACAATTACTTGGATATGCGGATGACGTAAACATCGTGGGAAGGTCCTTTTTGGCAGCAAAAGAAGTCTGTGTTGAATTAAAAGAGGCGGCAAAGGACATAGGTCTGAAGATTAACGAAGAAAAAACGAAGGTGATGCAACAATCCAGAGCAGGACGATTTAGAATGGGAAGAAATATAACCATCGACGAACATAACCTAGAAGTAGTCGATAAAACAGTCTACCTTGGGTCTACTATCACAAAAAGAAACGAAGAAAAAGAAGAAATAACTAGACGAATACTACTGGCTAATAGAGCCTTTTATGCCCAAAAACAAATCCTGCACTCAAGATTTGTGCACAGGAAAATGAAACTCTCACTCTACAAAACAGTAATACGACCAGTACTGTGTTATGGTAGCGAGACTTGGACTATGACCCAGGACATAGAGGAACGAGTCAACAGGTTCGAGAGGAAAATTCTCAGATGCATAATAGGCCCAATCAGAGAGGATGGAATATGGCGAAGAAGATACAACAACGAGTTGTATGAAATTTTTGAGGACCCACAACTCTCAACTTTAATAAAAATCAACAGATTGAGACTAGCCGGCCACGTGATCAGGATGGAGGACAATCGCATCCCAAAACGGCTTATGGCATCAGAAATTTCGGAAAGTGGGCCAGTAGGTAGACCCAGGAGGAGATGGATAGACTCTGTGACGGCTGACGCAGAGTCAATGCTCAACATCCGGAACTGGAGACATGCTGCAACGTGAAGATCTGCAGTCCGCGCGTTGACATAAATAAAAATACAAGTGCTATATATATATATATTTGATTAGTAGAATTAAATATCTCGACAGTTTATAATAATAATTAGAATAAATATATAAGTGATATTTTACATAAGACGTGTTTTTAATAAAACCGCATGGTGTAGTAACACACATTATATCCCAAAAAAACGGGTATTAATAAATACCGTATAGCACGGTATACAATAGGACCGTCAAACTTGGAGAAATGCCCTAGAGGAGGCCAAGGCTCGATTTGGGCTGTATGGATGGATGGATCCGCATAATTTCTCTTTGACCTATCCTCAACTGATCTCTGTTAACAGAATGCGGTCCTCATATTATGCATACTCTACTACCTCCAGGTCTATAAGCTCCTAAAACTATCCCGCATGAACCTAGTCAGAGCTATAGCTGTATATACAGGACACTGGCCAATAGGAGAGCATGAATGAATAATAAGAACCCCACAACCACAGAGCAAGACCTAACAACACAGCATCCAACGAACTTGTCACATCCAGCTAAAATATGGATCTAAAAATATAACAAGCTTATGTGTCATTTGAATGACTGATATCAAAACGGCACTGATGTGCTAACTGGAGGTCAGCGCAGACTATGTCGCCAGTTCAACTAAGCAACCTTTAAACATAGTGTGATTAAACTTAGTTTTCGAGTACTATCACCAGCGGCTGAATGCAGCACAAAGTATATTTAATATTATATATTCATACTTTGCATGATTATACCCAAACCTAAGGTTCACACTAATATTAAATAAACTTTCACACTAACGAAATGTTACCTGTCAAAAACGTTGAATGAAAGCTCTTAAATCAGATACTGTTTAATAGAAGTGTGATCTGACCTGGAAATGACTTGTATGCCACCCTTAATTGCTCGAAAACTAGCAAACTTCAACTTAACGCCTATTGTTACATGCCCCTATCACCTTCTATATGTGGCCACTTTAATAGTCAATTTCCGTGTATAAGAAGGTCGCCACAAGCATTTTAATTTAAGCGTTAATTACTCAGATACCCAAGATTTCCTTTTTCACAATAATATAATAAATATCAACCCAAAGGCGACATCCTACTGCTTTTTTTTATATCTCGACCCAAGCAAGAAATTATTATTTTTTTTATATCAATTTTCATTTTATCTTTTCTCATGTTCAAGCTTTTACTTTTTAAATCATCTCAGCGTGATGTTTTCGGGAGTATGTTATACTGTAAAGTTTGCTTTTGGTCGAATTAAAAAGTGAAAAGTGGTTTTTATTATGCTTAACAATTGGACCATAGTAACCCATTCTCAGATGATTCAGATCATCACAAAAATTTTTGGAAGTACCTCCAGACATTGAGAAATCATTTACTTTATT
This sequence comes from Thereva unica, assembly GCA_949987705.1. Lineage (NCBI taxonomy): Eukaryota > Metazoa > Arthropoda > Insecta > Diptera > Therevidae > Thereva > Thereva unica. The sequence continues at coordinate 178,374,150 of OX465281.1, read as the reverse complement.
TTTTTTGCATTTTAATAAAATTTTGCATAAGATTTCAATCCGTTATATCATGAAAAGAAAAAGGAAAAAGCAGCAATTCATTCACAACAAAAAAGTATTTTTACAATGAATAATGGTAACCACCCGTAGTATGCTGACCTTTAATTTGACGTAACGTAAAGATCGTAAAAAAGTACTATTGGACACGGTTTTTAATTTCTTTGATACTAATTAAAAACTTTTGAAAGAATAACGCAAGCGATTAAAAATGAATTCTAAAGATACTTGAACGGAAGAAATGTTTTAATTTCCGAAATATCTCAATAACGACCTTCAGACAAGAATATGACGAGGCGGTTTTATCTTCCACCAAAAAACAAAAACAAAAGAAGATAAAACTCTCGCAGATCGACAGCTTAACCTAACATAAAAGAAGTTACGCTTTGCAGAAGCACTTGCCGAATGGAATTGAAAACAAACGAAATCCTCGAAAAGCAAATGAATATATTGATCCGACAGTTAATCATTGTTGCAGCGCGAACCGATCTTGTAGCATTTGGCATGATCATTATGAGGAACAAAGTAGTTGCGCTATGTAGCGGTGGTGCTCCCCTCGATCCACTCAAAAATCTGAAAATAAACTCCCCGTAGCCGCATTGGAAGAGAAGTCAGACTTTTTTGTTGATGTAGCCTAACACTTTTAGGAAATGGCACTTTGACTTTCTCAGACGAGAGATCTTGTTTTAGAGTCTAGGTCTGGGGCCTTTCGAAGGTGAATTAAGGTCAACACGGTTTTCGAATCTGGGTTGTGCCATGAATTCCTGTCTAATTTTTAACCAAAATATAACGAACCAAAACCAATCGCTACAAATGAAATCAAATGATTGAGAAAAAATACAAGAAGAACCAGAAGTTATCTATGGACGAATTTAACCTCAGCCAAAAGAAGATCAGTTCACTGCACTAGAAAATATCGCGCTAGAGGCCTAACTAAAAATGGGACAACCGAACGATGCATCGAATTAGCATGCATCTGTAACTAACCTTATTTTGGGAAAACGCTTTCGTTGCATATAATATGGCATCAGATAGATTCTTCCGTCATATGCATTCTGGGCAAGTATAAATAGATGTTTATCCTATTTTAATCATCTTTACAGTTTCAACAGATCGCCCATCGTCGCTCTTTGTGGAGTAAGCGCTGAACTTCTTTTTTTTTTTTATTGTTTTTTTGTTGCCTTAGGTGATAGAAATGACTATGCAAAGTAAGGTGGCGGCCTTTCAGGCTGGGAGAGTTGATGTAGACGTCAATTAGAGGGATTTGGGTTTTTGGTCTTTTGTTGCTTTTTTTGTGGATGTGTTTTATTCATAGGTGGTCTCATTAACTAAAAGTTCATTATAAAAAGAAAAACTTTTTCTTACTTAGTTTGTTTTTGTGTAAACTATGGCTTAATTGGGATGAATCGCTTGCAATAAGCGGAATGCTTGTGTTTTTCATAATAATAATGATTTGTTTTTTAAACTATGTAGTAATTAATTATTACTGGTTTCGTGTAAATATAAACCTGATTAATGCCCAATTAATCGAAAAATATAGCATTATTAATATGTATGTAATAAGACATAACAAATGGTTGCTAAAGACTGTCCTCAAGAAGGCGTCCTATTCCCTCTCTTACGCTCAATATTAATTGACAAACTTCTTGTCAACCTGAATAACCAGGGCCTCAACGCACAGGCCTAAGTAGCTGATATCGTCATAACGATCCGCGGTCATGATAGCATCATCTCAGACCTATTGCAAGTCCCTATATTTTATATACATAGCCCATGTCCGAGCAATAACTTGGGTATTAATGCACAAAAAACTGTCAGTGTACCATTTGCTGAAAGAAATAACATATGTAGGTGTAACTCCCTCTCTAGGGTATTCTCAAAGCAGGCTAAATATCTAGATATAATACTGAATCAAAAGAGGAGTGTCTTTTCAAAAGGGGATATTTACAATTTTTATTTTTTTTGAACTGAGTATGAGGTCTTGTTCTCTATGCTAAAATACACAATCTCGTTAACTTAATCTGAAAGAAAAAGTGATTAATTTCCAGTTAATAGCACCTAAAATAGCGTGTACGTTTCAAAAGGGGATATTTACAAAAAAACTCCTTATTTTGTCGACCAAATTCATTATTTGACAACATTCATAGATAAATATTAACAAGAATTAATATTTGAAGAAAATTTACAATGACGTAATTTAAAACAAAACTCCAAAAGGCATAGAAAAATAATTAGGCAACAATGCAACCATATTAACACTATCCCCACCACACCTCAAAGATGTTACATTGTTCTTTCCTGTAAGAGGACATAGTTTCCTCCCAGCTGACCGGGTATTGGTCGGCTGGAGAAAGAAATTAGAAAAAAAGTTTTATAACCACCAAAGATGAATATTATGACATTTTCAAAAAATTTGGTAATTTAAAAATACTGGGAAAAGACTGGATGCTCAAAGATATAAAAAGCTTGGAAGCTTATTACCACAAATTAGAAAGTATCCAGTCTTTAAGGCCCTACTACACTCAGTCGCGAAGTTCGACATAAAATTTCGCTACAACAACAAAATCTTAAAGAAAGCTTAAAAAAAGATACATTCACAAAGTTGCACTAACCCAGTCAAAAAACAAAAACAAAAACCTCACTAATATAATCAAATATCCCCACTTCTTGCAATTGCACTGCTCCCAGTGCTCACACGATTACCGAAGGGGAAAAGCTTTTCCCACGACAGGCCTTTCGGCAGCATTCGCGCGCAATTTAATTTATGAATGCACCGAACCGAAGTAAACATCTTCAAGGAAAATTTTCTGTGATGTTGCCGGTTGGAATTTAGAACCGGGGTACGGGATGAATGAAGTAAAGTTTTGTGAATGTTGCAACAAGGTATACGCATATAATTATTTCTTCCAAGGTGTGATTCTTAAAAATTTCTTGTTTGATTTCAAAATTTGTTTTTGCTTGTTTCGGATTATTACTGAAATATTTGCAGAACTATTTCCGGAATTCATATCCGAAATTTCTCACTTTCACTTTCAATTTTATCTGAACTCTAAAAACTGAGGAATCACATTTAAGTACTAACAAGACCTCAAATATTTGTAACTTGCAGGTATTTTTAATTGTATTACACCCTCTTTACTAAACAATCAGAAAAACATCCTACATCTTGATGTTACCGGAAAGTCCAATAAAATTAATTTTTTCTATTATAAAAAATTATATTTCCACAACATTTTTTATAAATGTTGTAAAATTGAATCAAATAAAAACGCCCTTTCGATTTGCAAATCGCCCACTTCAAAAATGTTTTATTGATAGCAAAATTAATAGCAAAAAAAGGGTATCATAAAATTAATTATTGCACCCAGGTAGTCAACATTTTCTGCTATTCAAACATTTTCTTGGGTTTTTTATATTGCAAAGACAATAAACACCCCTCCCGCCCCCTATAAAAGAAAATTTCCGGCATCCTAATTTCCACAAAATCGTATAACAGCCAAATATTTGAAAGTTTTCAAATTTCATCAAACCCGATTATCCCTCAGATTTAAGAAATTTCTTTCAGAAAAACTTTCAGCGATGCGCGCAACAAAAACAGCGCTTCAAGTTTCCCCTCCGTGCTTTACTCAACACAAACAAGATTTCGTGTAAGATTACGCGAATGCTTTATACAATTATATACTAGCGACAAGGGTTTCTTTAAGCGGAAAGCTGATGAACTAAATTGGAAGAAATTACATAAAAATTTTGGTCTGAAAATGTGTGGAAATTGTTTAAAACCTTGTTTTCTTACGAAAAATGACTAAAATGTAAAATGTTCCACCATTAATAGCTAGATAATTGATTCTAGTTTATAAAACATCAAAAAAAATTTAAGATTTTCGAAGATTTGTAGGAGAATTTTGGGGGCGCAGATGACCTACTTTAAAGTACTATTACTAATAAACCAGACAAAAATTTTAAAATTTTCCACCACTAATAGCTAGATATACATTTTCTTAAGAATATGCAATTTAAATTTTGTAATTCGGATGGCTAGTTTTCTCACAATTTGGGGGCGCGTAACACCCTATAATCGCTGGATTCAGTGTAGTAGGCCCTTAAAAAGAATAATTTGTTTTAAGAAACGGGTCCGAAGAACATACACTGTTGACTTAAAGGTCCATGAAACATATAGATTTGACAAGCTACAGAAAAACATACCCCCCTCCTAAAAAGAGGCAAGAGGCATCCCATATCTTTGGATGATTTAGAATTGGCACAACGTCCACTAAAGGACTAAATTTATAATATACCAAACAAATGAGGATATCTGTGGAGATGTACAATACAAAAGGGGATATTTACATGTAGTACAGAACAAAAGGGGGCATTATAAAAATTCCTGATCAAAAGGGGATATTTCATTTTTTTTAAATTCAGTATCTCTAAACTACATGGTCAGATATTTTATCTAAATATGCTATTATAACAATGTGTTTACATAATACCTACACAGATAATCTACTTTTCTGCAGACCTATGGAAGTACCACAATCAGTTTTCTTAATTTTCTGAAAAAAGCAATCACATGTAAATATCCCCTTTTGAAAAGACACTCCTCAAGCTCTCCTGGAAATCCCAGATTGAGAGAGTAACATCCAAGTCAATTAAATCTCTCCACATCTATCTTCATTGACCAAGGTCTTAAAAACGGTGTTCCGGTGGTGGAACAAGTGCCCTCTCAAACTGATTTGACGAAACCACTGCTTATGTTTTTCATTAACTCAGCAACTGCTCCTATGAAATAAATTTTACCCTCATCACAAAACATTCGAATTATCTATTTATGTGAAAAACCCAACTATGCAGCCCTTATTTTCTAGCGCACACTTTAGTCAAGGAATACGGTTACCAACAGAACAATTCGACTGTGAAACAACTTTCCATAATCAGAATTCTCTAACTAATATTGATCCAAGAACTCAAATGCAGGGTTCATCGCCTCATCTTCCATACTATATGAGTTCGGAAGTACCCAAGTTAAAAAAATGGACTTACTGCGGGCGAACAGCGGCCGCTTGGCTTTTTAAGGGGGATGTAATAGCCGTAAAATTTTTTAACTATTTTTAATGGAAACAAGCCCTCAGAACGGTCAAACTTAACCAAAACATTTAAATGGCCAAAAAGTACGTTGTGCACGCGGGCAATCACGGGCAAATTTGAGCCATAAAAGAATCAGTACCAAATGTATTGTTGAATGGAAACTTGAATATTTTCGTTATGTACAATGAATGTTCCTTTCGATTTATCCAACAAGATTATTGATGCACAAGAGGAAAGAATTCGCTAGACGTCGGTTTGTTGTACGTGAAGTATGTGGTGCGCGTTGGTTTATATTTTAGTGATAAAACAAAAAAAAATTAATTGCAGCGTGTTGAATTTTTTGATTTTGATATGTTTGAATTCGAGGATGTGAACACCGGATAATCATGATGTTTTTCTCAGTAATTACGCGATCTTTTCCCCTAAAATGTTAAGTTAACTTATAGTTTTGCCGGCTGCCGACATTGAACGAACGAGACTGAGAGGATTACGATTTTCCGCTTGTGTACACATCTGATTTATTATAGCTAAACCCAATTGCAATATGGTGTGTGATAATATCTCTATATGTAATTAAAAAGAACTTTTTTTAATAGCATTATATACAAAAGTATACATACTTGCCGAGGGTGTGTGTAGTGCACGGCCGTATTGTCCTGCAACCAGCCTTCCGATGCTCTTCACATGGCCGAGGACTATATGTATTTCAATCACGTTTGTTGTTCGCTCGTTGTAAAGCCGTGTTTTATTTTTACTCAGGTATTGCTAGTGAATTGTTCTATTTATAAACGAGTTGTTAGAACGTGGGATTCGAAAAACGCACGACGTGGGAATCAGCTGATTAAACTAGTCCTGTTTGTGGCAAAAACATAGTGGAGGAGGCAGTAAAATCCCCATTTTAATGGAACATTAATTGCGGTAAAATTGATAGTTTTACCTGGGCTGCTCTATTCCTACTGAGGTTCAATGAGTCTATGATCAAATGACTTCATAACCAATAAGTTTGTTGGCGCAGTTTTGCATCTTATCTAGCCAAGGATGACGGGTTTTGGAACCTCAAATCGAAACGGGATCGAATGTGGTAATTTAAGTTCACAGCCAGGTTGGCTGGCTGAAGAATAAATATAAATTCACTAAGAAAACTCAATTAATACGATGCCAGCATGTTAAGAGATGAGCCAACAATGAAGCATCCAACTTAATTTTTGTGATCCGAGTCAGCTCAAAGATCTGCATCGTGAAAATAAATCAGTTTGCAGTTCTGAGCCGAGTCGGAGTCACGGCCTTTTCCTGAACGACCGGATCTTATAATTCTTCCCGGATCCGACGAAATTGTTTAGTTTTTCATAGCATTTCATACCATAAATTTTAGTGCCCTTTCAGCTCAAAATAAGTTGAGGTGACAGATCCGAATTGCAAGTTCATGTACATATGTATAAGGATCCTGTAACATTTGAAGATTCGACAGAACTTTTTTTAAGACGATTCTTTTGAAGCAGCTCTGGAAGTCGGATATTTTGAACGATTAAAATCCGGCGAGTCGGCTCTCGTAAATGGTCCATTTACTCATTTCTAGTCACAACCAACAATGAGTTCGATTCGAGTTCGAGTTGATGAAAGTGAACATGGTCCTCGATGGTGAAAGACAAACACTGGCATGTAGTTGTCTTGCTTTTATAAAAGCGTAGTAGTAATGTAAGTGCGGGTGATTCCTAGCTTAAGTGGGGTATACTTTGGTTGAGGTGGTCTCGCAAGGTCAGCAATAGTTATTTCTGCTCTGCAAGTCGTCCAATATAATAGTTGGATTCTAGATATTCTTTAAAATTCTATAAGCTTTTTAGATTTTTAACTACATGATTTTGGAGAGATTTAAAAAAATGTTATTAGGCGATAGTGAGAGGTGTTGTGGGAATCAACAAATAATGATTTAACTTTCCTTGACGCTTTATGGTTCAAAGTATACGGGAAGGAAGCTTGTGACGAAAAAGCTCTTGTTGGGCAAGAGATATGTGGGAATATGAAGAAAGTGAAATTTCGTGCTGCAGTGGAGGTATTTATGATTCTACTTTCGATCTGAGAACATGGGTAGGTTGCTAGGAGAAAAGTGTCACAAACATGTCATCATAGCAACAAAGAAACGGGTTCGCTCATATGGTTCCTATGGATCATGCATGCACGAGCGAGCATGCTTCTGCAGCAAAAGCTATTTTTGAGCGTGCGGATATGCAATAACTGGAGAGTTTCGTACTTCGGTGAAAACTTTGGTGCTTCTGCTTGTGACCCAAGGGAAGAAGTGAAGTAGGGATTGCAATACCGGAATCCGGTATACCGGTATTTGAAGTAAAATAATAAAATTATAATACCGGTATTCATGCCGTTCAATACTGGTATTGCCGGTATTGAAAAAATTCTTTTTTATTCAAATAATTTGTATAATTTCTAAAAAAATATTTGAAATAAAAATAATTTTCTATGAAAAAATATTTCACATGAACTTTGCAAAAAAATATTTCGTTAAATTTTGAATTTTTCATAAAAATAATTATAGTAGGCATAGTGAGTGAGTACCTATAGCATAGGAAAAAGATATAATGAAAAAGAGAACAAATCTGCAAAACTGATTTTGGATACAACCTTAAAAACCCCTAGATTTTCACTTTCAATGGAATCGGAAAATTTCGTTCGCCATATTGGCGCGGCCGTTTTGAGCTTCTAAGTTCTGATCACAAATTTGTTATTAGCGATTTTAAAAACCCCTAGATACCAACTTTCAATGAACTCGGTCAATTTGCAAATTCATATTTGGGTGGCCATTTTGAATTTCGGTCATTTTCGACGGCCATGTTGAATTTCGAAAATCGGACTTCGAGGTGTTTCTGGAAGACTCCCACAGTCCTTCAAGCAAAATTTCGAAGCTTTGCGTTGACTGATGCGCCCGCGATAGCGCACACATGCTTACGTATAGCTTTTATTGTATTTCTTTTTATTAATACCGGTACCGGTATTATACCGGTTTACTGGTATTCGTAAAAAACCAATACCGCAATATCGGCATTGAAAACTCTGGTATTTTTGCAAACCCTAAAGGGAAGTACCCACAAATAATGGGGCCTATTCTGAGAGTCGAATCACTCACATGACATTTGCATGACTGTTGCATTACGACTAAGAACTTGCACTTAAACGCAGTTAACTCACTTCATTCTACTCTGGGAATGCCCCATGAAACTGATGTTTGGAAATTTTAAATGAGAGATGTCTCTTAAGCCGACTCGGGGAATACCATTATTTGAGTGTCACATCACTTGCAATGTCACATGACTCTCAGAATAAGGCCCAATAAATTAATGCTTTGGGGTGGTAAAATAGTGAACAATTACAAAACAGTTTTAATTTTCTTTTTAATATAAAGAAAGGGCAACTATACACAAAAGCTGCTTCGATCGCTGCTGTGGGGTGTATCATCAACAAACTTGCAGCAAAACCTTTGGCTACAGAAACAGGTTCCGTCGTGTATGAATGGCCACAGGGCTACCGGAGGCTTGTTTAGATTTATTTGTATTTAAAAAAATTGTTGCAAAAAATACCTTTCATCTTTAATATGAGTTATTTGGCTGACTTCTAAAGCGTTTTTAACTATGTCGGATAAATCGTGAACCTGATCTTCGATTGTACAAAATTTACAATATAGTTTCTCCGCAAAAGAATCATAAAATCCGTTAAGACAGATAATTTCTCGAGAATTTGAGCTCACTTTGGCTACAAGTTCAGGCTTCTGATTATACTTACTATAGAACCAGGTGATTACCATCTTTTCCACAAGCAAAGCAATTAGTTATTTCACAGGAGTATTCACTCACAATTCAAGCTGCTCCAATAATACTAGTGTTACCGTTTTTCTTCGATTTGATGGCATATTTAACGAAGATCCGTGATAAAAGCATATAAACAAAAAACAATCATTTTAATTAGTCTCAGAAGTTTTTTTATTACTCCACAAGTCCATCAGTCATTTCAGCTATGATAGCGCTTATCTTACCCATTCTTACCCCAATAACACACAAAAACTGTTTCGCGTTTGATAACTTTTGACGCACCTTCAACTTTTTATTATTCAAAGCTTTTACATAATCTCTAGACAAAAAATTAGAAGCGCGGCGGTGAGCAGGGTGCGGATTTAAATGGTTGAGCGCCAATAAATATTTGTGATTGTTTTCTTCTTCCAGCCATCAACGTTCACACAGCCGTCACCATGTGGTTCCGTTTCATTGACAGCATCGCGGAGGCGTAAATCTCAGCGTTGAACTTTCAATATTATTTATTTTTTCGCAAACACTTCGCCTTTTTGTTTTTTTTTATTAACCTTTTAACATTTTCTACGAACGAATGAATCGATTTTGCTAATCGGATTAATTGGATTATATCGATTCGCGGCTTGAGATGAAGAAGTAAACTTTGTTTTTTTTTTGTTTTTTATATAAAAATAGGACCATTTGCAGTGAAGGGATTTGTTTATTCATTAAGAGGCGAAATTAATGCAGAGCTTTGCGGGGGCACGAAGTTGAAAGTCAACAAATAAATAATTAAGCAGGCACCTGTTATATCGCAAAAAGGTGCGATCTTAATTCAGTTCATACTACCAACAGTTGGGTGTAGTATGAATGAACTGGTGCTACTCAATTCTCAGACTGAATAATCCCACATCACAGCAAGAGTTGGTCATATCTAAAGTTTTCTACTGAGGTGCGCGGCGGCACAGGCTTTATCGGTCACCTCGTTTTAGGAGGCATAACACTTCAGCCAGGAGCTTTCCGTTAGTACCGATACTTATGACACTGGCCGCCCACCAGCAGCTGTTTTGTTTCAATTTTTGTAATATTCGTGAGTTTCAAGTAAATTTTTGTAATATTCGTGGATTTCAAGTGTGATGTGCCTGTAATCTTTATAAATATTCACCTCCAGTTTTGCACTAAGTGAAACCCAAATTTTACCTTATGACGACTTGATCGTTATCAGGTATTTGGGAGCACGTTTCCTCGTAAGGGAATTGCACATGAACAATATAATTGCCTCGATGCCCAGATCCGGCGGATCGGAAACTCCCTCGGCAGTTGAGACTCCCTTCACGCTGTTTAGTGATTCTAAGATCCGCCGGGAGTACTGCCCTTTTAATATGGGCAGATATAAATTCTCCGAAATATTATTATTAGTTGGTTTTTGAAGTTTCCAACTGGAAGTTTTAAGCTAATAGAAGTTAGCGCCATAAAAGTTACATAAAAATAAAAAAGTGGAATAAAAATATATCGCGGCTAGGTTGTGGCAGCTCCTTCCTACTTCTCTCTCTACTTCTCATCTTCCGGCTAGAGTTGCTGTTCGACATTCTATAGGAAAAAAATAGATTGTCGAACAGTACAAAGGGGGCTTTCCCTAAGTCTCTAGCCTATCACATAAAAAAAAAATTAAGCTGGGGCCAAAGGACTACTGGCTGACTTCAAAAGGGAAATGTGAAGGATGTAGCTAGGTTCTAGAAACAAATTCAGTCGACCACTAGTTTGCGAGCTCTGAGCATAAAGTCAATACAGTAGCAAAATTGCTACTTAGACTTCATCTACTTAGGAGCCCTAGCTATAATATTAAAGGATATATTGCTTGAGGTTCTTTGTTTAGTGCTGCGCATTCCAGGTTGAGCACCAGATTGTGAAGTGCTATTTCAATATCCTTCCCATCATGCTGAGAGGAGTTAAGAGATTTTTGATAACAGAATATTAATGTCAATTTTCCCAATTTTTGCATAACCCAAACTATACTGGCAAGAATGCGTTTTTTCTGCATTTCTCCAAAGGCCAAAAGGGTGGTTACAGGGTTTTGGCAAATTAGGGTTTATTGACTATGATTCCAGAAGTCCGTTGTTCGATTCCCCGCTATAACATGGTCCTTCCTCTTTCCATTACAATCTTTCTCTCTTTACAAAAAATGTCTTGCCCTTTTGCTACCTGTAAGCATAATAAACGATGGCGCCATCTCCTGTTCAATCATTGAAGTCAGCATTCGTCGCGATAGTATGGGGTGTCGATGGAGTAAAACCGCGAGTTTGTTTACGCCAATTCACTCATTCTTTCCAACTAGAATTTGCTGTCTGACATTGAAAATTATAGAATCGTCGACAGTACATCAAAGAAGAGGCAGAGCAAGTTGTTATCCCAGTATCTTGTTTTAGAGGCAATCTTTTTCGGCAATTACCGGCCTCGGTGTACTAGAGGTTTAGGCGTACGCTCATCATTCCTTAAAGGGTCAACAATAATGCACGTAAAAAACGCACACCATATGCGCTCTCATGGAAATTAATCTGTTCGGCCATATTGGACGTACATACTTTGGTCACGTAGGCTAACATGCGTTCTTACGTGCATTCTAGTTGGCCCTTAAGGCCCATGTTTCGACTTCACTTCACAACATGATCCCTCGTCTTTCCACTACTCCCGACTATATAACATTCCTTCTATCTTGTCTATCGGTCGGTTTGGTCTGCGATTAGACCTAGAAGTTTCACTCTGTGTCCATCCACCTGGAAAGGTTGAATACGTGTATTTTTTTTCTCGGTGGCATCCTTTCATGATTTTACTGATCATGGCTGAAAACACTCCTGACACTATTTTGTCACTAAGTAGTCAGCGTAAGCTATTATATTAACTCCATTTCTATCTAGCTTTTGTAGTATACTCCACAGTTAGGGGGAGAATACACATACTTGTAGTGTATTTCTGTTGGCGTATTTGGTAAACATCTTGTTTCCATAATCTGCTTGGATTATTGCGAGCTCGCCACCACGAAGAAAGTTACTCTAATCGGCCTATAGTCCTTTGCGGATTACTGGCTTACACCAACAACCCTTCCCAGCCCACACTTGAGATGAACATAAATCGCACCAACCGCCACCAACTCACGCGCACCAAATAGAGCCGCATAACTCTTATGGTTTTTGAGGTAATTAATAAACAAAAGATATAAAAATTTGCTAGTGTTGTGAAAAATGCTCTCCACATACTTTCCAGACTGACAGTAATTATTTTTAGGTCATTGAAACAAAAATCAAACTCATTGGCATATTTCAATTTGCGGACTATGTAACGCTTAAAATTGAAGAGATTAACCACCATTGTCGATAGTGGAAGAAAATACCTTCACTTTCTATAATAAAATATTCCTAAAAATTTATAAACATATAATTTCTTTTGTTACACAATTTTTTGCAATAAATCTAAATTTCAGCATTTTCAATAATTATACCTGTCATTGACGGATATATAGTTAATTGCCACATTTCATGCATGACAAAGCTCCGATAGAAATGGAAATTGTAACACGCCAACCATTGTCAATTATTTTTCAACCTTCAGTCGTTGAGCATTTTTGTCCAGCTGAAAAGGTTGTTTATGTGCAAATTTAGATAATGTTAAATCATTAGAATTGGTGCACAAATACCACATGGTCACTTCTTTTGTCAAATAAAGTGGACAATTTTCGTGCACAGTTTTGGTCATACAAAGCAATTCTAAAAGTGTGAGAAGATCAGTGAATAGTTGAAAAGAATGAATACTGATACTTTTGTAAGTTTTATTATGGCTGTCCCATTACTATTATTAATAATATGATTAAGTTGATAATATGATCAAGCAAGCAGAAATCGTGAAAGAAATTTATAAGATAAATAATTTTATAACGTATGAATGGAGTTAACAGTTGTTTGTAAAAATTTAAGCAAAGTTTGTAGACGAGGATAGACAATCTTAACGTAAGCAACTCAGAACGGACACCGGCTTACAAATGAAGTGTGAAAGGAAGACTATTTCTACTACTATTATAAATAGTTCATGTTTCTTAAATTTATAATCTTCACATAACATGGAAACAGAGTGAAAAAAGGTCATAATATTGCCAAGCGAAACAGTACATATGTACACTACCGCTCAAAAGTATTAGGCCACCCTGATATTTTTGAATTTTCCATATTTATCGACAATTTTTTGTTGTAAAATGATTTTATTATTTTGATTATTTATTTTGATTTTATATATTCTTAATTTAAATTTAAATAAAAAACAACTATTGTTCATCAAAAAAATTTTAATTAACTCCCTGACCCCGAATAAACTCATTTTTCAGGGTGGCCCAATACTTTTGAGCGGTAGTGTATATTACATACAACTTCGTGATCCAATAGTGCCTCTAAGTGCGAACCAAACGATATGAGAGATAAAAACGTGGCTGGAGAATGCTGGTTGCTGCTTGCTGAGCTTAAAATGGAAGTAGTGTTAGTCAGCAAGCGGGTAAACGTGGAGATCATACCGGTGAGAGTAAGTGACCAGGTCACCCACTTCCAGTCCCACCAAGGTCTTTGGGATTGATGATTGATCCAAGGCTCAGCTTCGGGATGCACTTGGCGGTCACAGCGGATAAAGCTCCGTCATCAGCGCAGCACTTGCAAGGATGCTGCCTAATATAGGGGGTCCCCAGACCAAGCCAACGGCTCCTGCAGCGCTAGTGGATATAGCAGGCAGTAGGAGGAAAATAACTATGCGTATCGGTTACTACAATAGCAGGAATGATCCCCATTGATATTCTTGCAATGGATGGCAAGAGATTGACGACCCGGAATATGAAAGAGAGGAGTTCAGCGAACTCCGATGGGCTCCAAGTCAGTGCATTGCAACATGGCAGAGGAGGTGGGACGGGACGAGTCTACTAAGAGCAGATGGACCATAGACTCATACATAGGTTAAGGGAACATAAGGAAATGAGTTTCTGCCTCATATAGTTCCTAAATGGTCATGGAGGTTATAGGAGGGTCATTTACCACATCAGGTTGGAAAATTCACGGTTCACTCCCTCGTAGAAAAACGTTTAGAAGAGAAGCAAAAGGTATTCATAAGCGAAAAAAACCTGAGAGAAGAATCTTGTTTGTGAACAAGAACAGTACTAAAAACGGAAACTAGCATTAGTGTCATAAATTTAAGACAAGGCGAAAAAGACACCAGGTCGGACAGCAAGCACTAGTCCGAAAGAAGGTAGAAGGAAGAGTGAAAGAACTGACAACGCCAATACGCGGCTTTATGACAACGACTAACTACTTTCCAAAACTACCGTGACATAATGCATAATGATGCTGTATTATGCATTTTACCACAGTATAATTAATTATGGGATCATTGCGTGGGGTGGGGTGTATTCAAATTGCTTAAATCTGCAAAGCCAACAGAAAAAAATATTTAAAATAGTAAATAAGAATAAATCCAACACTCGTAACAACCCTTTAACTTTTAAGCAGCTCTCGCCCTGGAATCTCTAAAATACAACTCTTTGAAAGAAAAATTTGATAGCTCAAAGAGAATTTTTTTTTTTTTTTTATGTGATAGTCTAAGCTCAGGTGTCACCCTTTGTACTACTAGTACGTCATGTCGTTTAGGTCATGGTGCAATGTCCAGTAGTAAGCTTAGCTCGAAAGATAGAGAGAAGGACATAATAGGTTAGGGGGAGTTGCAGAAAGTGGCGATGAACCATGCGTTTGAACTCTTGGATGTTGTATGAGTTCGGGAATACTGTCTTTGGAAGGTTGTTCCACAGACGAGTGGTTCTTGTTATAAACGAATTTCTAGATCGGAGTGTGCGCGAAGATAAGGGCTGTAAACTGTGGGGGTGAGCCGAGCGGGCAAGTCTTGTGTTGCGGGAAAAATGTTGCCGTGGAGGCATGAGGTTACTTATTTCAGTGGAGCAATCATTATGAAAAAAGCGATAATATTTTGCAAGCTGCTACATTCCTACGGTGGCTTAATGAGTCAATTGAAGAGCAAATGGCGCTGTCACCAATAAGTTTGAGAGCGCGGTTTTGCACCTTGTCCTGCCAAGCTAAGATGGTTCTTGGGGCCCCGGCCCAGATATACGAGTTGCATTCAAGACGGGGACGAATGTAGGACTTGTAAATTATAGCCCTGGCAGACGGCTGAAGGGGAAATTTGCACCTTTTGAGGAATCCTAGACACTGGGATGCTTGTTTAGCACTTTGGAATATGTGGTTATTCCAGCGCAGATCTTCAGCTAATGTTACGCCTAGGATGTTTAGAGAGGGTTCTGCCGTTACGGTCTTGTTGTCCACTGAAATAGAAAGCGGTTCGGTGCAAATTTTATTGGAAATGAGACAGTACTTGGTTTTTGATGCATTAAATTCGACACGGTTCTTGTGACCCCAATCAAGAATTCGTTCGATGTCCCTGTTGATTGAATTGGACAACAGTTGGCGATGATGTAGACAAGGTCTGGCACGCGCTTGTGTTACATTATCAAAACCATAGGAGTAACGTAGAGTACCGTCATCAGCAAAGCTGTGGAGTGAGTTGGAGGGGACTGAGAGCAGGTCATTTATAAAAACTAGGAAGAGAGCTGGTGATAGAATTGAGCCCTGGGGAACACCTGCGGAGATGTGGTGGGGGTCGGATTCGACGCCATCCAATACTACCTTGATTGAACGGCCTGAAAGGAAGCTCTCAATCCAGTTCTTCAGAACAGAGTCAATACCAATAGCTTGGAGTTTAGCCAACAGAGCGGGATGCCATACTCTGTCAAAAGCCTTGGAGATATCCAGAGCAACCAGACCAGATTCACCAAATCGGTGTATACTTCGGGTGAGGTGCTCCGTTAGGCAAACGAGGAGGTCGCCAGTAGATCTTTTCGATCTAAAGCCGTATTGTTTGTCGTTCAATATTTGGTTGTATTCAAGATATTCCATAAGCTTCCTTTTTATTATTGTCTCCATAACTTTGGAGAGAATAGAAGTAATTGCTATTGGGCGGTAGTTAGTAGGGTCACTAGCTTTTTGATAACAGAATATTACCACCTTTTTTCGGTATGGGCTGAACATGAGCCAGTTTCCAGGAGTCAGGATAAACTCCGGAGAAGTATGAAAGTGCAAAAAGTTTGCGCAGAGGTTTAGCCAAAGGTGAGGCACATTTTTTAAGAACTATAGGGAGAATTTTGTCGGGGCCAGTGGCTTTGTTGGAGTCCAGCTCTTTGAGACACTTATATACTTCACGCGTCCTGAAGAAAACTCTATCCATTGAGTGAGCGGAACACTCGATGGTGGGGGGTTGCATGACAGCATCGGGTAAGGAAGAATTCTCGGCGAACAGAAGTGCAAGTAGATCGGCCTTGGGTTTGCTTTCTGTTATCACCTGTTTGTTATAAAAGAATGGAGGCGTTGAATGTGAAGTGAAATTCTTCCTGATGAAGGTTACCAAGGACCAGAAGTTTTTACTGCCAGCAGTGGAGTTTATGAGCTTACCTCTCAGTCTGTCATCGAATAATGCTTTGACTCTCTTGATGGTGGATTTACAAGAGTTTCTCAACCTGATGTACTCTCGTCGAGATGTTTCGGTCGGAGAATTTTTGTACTGTCTGTAGGCGGCTTCTTTGGTTTTGATTGCGTTCATACACTCACGATTGAACCATCCATATTGCCTAGCCTTAATGGATTTGGAAGAATGGGGAATGAATAAACGCATTCCGGCCAGTATAATTTTGGTAATACAGAGAGCCGCAAAATTAACATCGCGGTTCTGAAAACACAAATCCCAATCAGTAGCTCGGAAAAAGCGAATCAGCCCCCACCATTTGGCTTTTCCATAATGCCAAACAGTTCTCCTAGGAGCTGGCGCTGTTGGGGTTGGAGATGGATAGGAGAAGTAAGCGCAGACTAGACAGTGATCAGAGTTGCCAATAGGCGAATCGACCTCAACGGAATAACGTGCTGGGTGGGAGGTAAGAAAAAGATCAAGGAGATGTGCCCCTTGTCCCGCAGTGTCAGGAACACGCGTACGCTGTTTCACTATTTGGTGCAGGTTATTGGTCTCAGCAAAGAGCTCGGCATCCCTGCCAGAAACACTGGTGCCATTCGAGTAATTCAGCCAATTTACGTTGTGAACGTTGAAATCACCCGCAACAATGATTTCGCACTCCGGATGGGAGGATAAAAATTCGGAGATACGTTCGGAGATAGCGTCGAATGCTAATAAGGAGGCTTCATTACTAATATTAGGACTCCTGTATAGAAAACAGAAGAATATGACGTGATTACGAAGTGAAATTTTAATACCGAGATGGTTAAAATCAGATGATGAACTGCTGTACACCTTCTGGAAGGCAACGTCTTTCCTAATATAAATGGCAATTCCCCTGTGTGGGGAGAGATTGTGGACTAAAGTGTACCCGGAAACCTGATAACAATCTAAACAATCGTTAGGTAAAATCTGGGTTTCACTTAGTGCGAAGATTGGGGGAGAATATGTGTTTAGATGGCACAACACAGAATAGAAATTCGATTTTAACCCACGGATGTTGGTAAAATCGATACAAAAATTATTGTATCGCAACTTTGTATACACAAGGTTGCAAGCCCTAGTCGCAACCGGGAGTGCCATTGTCATCACCGTCGGGGTTAACGGGATGCGCCTTGCTGGAGTGTTATGCCTCCTAAAGCAAGGAGAATCCCGTCAGCTGACCGACACCGGCTCTGACGCCGGCAGTGCCTTGGACGGGTGTGGGAAAGGGGAAAGAAAGAAATTTACATTAACTGTCCGTCTGTCTGCGTTTAATCCACTGTCGCGTTGATGACACCTTCACAATACACTAATAACACAGCAGTTCAGTTGCTTCAATTTTACTGCACTTCGTCACAATCAATCAATCAATTAAATTTGTTTTAATGATTTTAAAAATTGGTCCCGGCACGATAAAAAAAAACTTGGATTCATCCAAACTTTGGTGTTATTCTGTGTTTTCGTGTTCGTTTTTGTACGCAATACTTTAAGTGGGTGGCGGCAGCACACGCCCGCACGTCCACACACCGTGCCAGCCTAGCCCAGACTCCAAAGCATTACAAGGAACAAGAGTATTTCTTTACCTCAAAGGTTTAAAACAGTTAGTTATAAAAATAGTTTTAGAGGTTAATTTATAATTTTAACGTTCTTCCAAACTCAAAAGCTTAAATAATAAATATACTATGAAACTTAAATTATAAAGTGGATAGCTTTAAATTACTAATAAAATGAATTGTTATCGTTGCATATTTTACTTTAATTTGTTATTCAAAATATTAAATATATAAAATGGTGCTCTATAATTATACACATTTCTTGTATTTAAAACCAATTCCATAAACAGGTAAAAACAATTACATCTGTGTATGTATTTCATGCTTATGTATGTATTTCATGAATATCCTTTTGGTTTAATAATAAATAAATACTCGTCATACATTTCCATTTGATACCATACCGAGGCCGTTGTAAAGAAAAAGATTAACCGCTATTTTGTGCTGGCCGCCATTTTGAATATAGAATAACGCCACCCAGCTAATAGCGTTCTAATTGGCGCACCCTTTTATTTGATACCCATAACGAGCAGATTGTAAAGAAAAGTGTAAAGCGCCATTTTATGTTGGCCGCCATTTTGAATTTGGAATGACGCCACACAGCTAATAGTATTCTAGTGACACGTCCTTTCATGTGATACCCATATCGAGTGGGTTGTAAAGAAAAGAGTAATCCGCCATTTTATGTGGTCCGACATTTTTTGGGATGACGCTACAGAGCTAATAGTATTCTACTTATCATATCCTTTCATATGATACCCATATTGAGTGGGTTGTAAACAAAATAGTAGTCCGCCATTTTATGATGTCCTCTATTATGTATTTTTAATAACGCTACATAGCTAATTGTTTTGTACTTGTCAAACCTTTTCATTTGATACCCATGTCGGGCGTCGAAGAGCACAATTGCAAAATGCGGTCGCTATTTTGACTTTTTTACAAATTGGTCACATTGCATTGTCACACGAAATATATGTGCATATGTGCAAAATTTGAAGTGGGCCAAAATCAAGTTGCAAAATTTGTTTATAAACTACATACAGATGAATCTAATAAAAAGCGTATCAAAAGAGAACACAAGAAAAAGAAAATTAATATAAATGGGAGAAATAGAATGACTATGTCGTGAAGTGGAATCGAACCCCGAAACTCTAGGATGGCAATCGAGCGCTTCAACCGCTAGACTACCAAGGCCGACAAGTACTTCTAAAATATGTTCAACAATTTCATTATTAAAAGTAAGGAATCTACATAACCAAATCAAAAATTATACCATTGTGCATCGCTGCTTATTTAAATGACGCAGAATAGTTAGGAACCAACTCTAAAAATCAATATTTTAATACATACTTTATTAAATTTCATTCAGAATCTGTATTTCACAAAAGAATTCTCTTTAAAAAAACTCATCTGAAAAGCTCCAAATACTAAGAACATAATCAAATATCCAAGGGCTTTCAAATCAAATATTTCAAGACCTTTCACCTTTTAAAAATTTACTTAAATTTACTTAAAAAAAATAAGGTTTAGATACTGAAACAGGATGTTTTAAAAAGACTCAACGCAACGCAATTTTTACTGAATCTACCATTGCTGAAAAAGGTTGATTCAAATCAATTTGTTTGGTTGTGTATGTATATAAATTTTTTAATCATAAAATCAAATATGCTTAATTGTGTAAAAAAAGAACTGAGTACACAAAAAGATTATCAAAAAGGCTTATCTCGTCGTCTTGTCTTGGGGCTTCCTTTATGTACTCTTAATTTATTTAACATAATTTTTCAGGCCACAGGTGAACCAAATTTATTTTTAAATTATTCTCCCCTATTTGTACTAAAAATCTCTTGTGGAGTTCCACCCACAATTCATCTAAATTACAAAAGCTTAGCCTCAAGAAGCAGGAATTTCAATTATTTATATTTCTAGAACCCCAAATGTATTATTTTTTTAGAGGCTTGAAATTCCACATTATTTTACACGAAGCATTAAATGTAGTAAAGCCGAGCAGGTCAATATGAACAGGTGTTTCAGTAATGTTACGGATATTAACGCTCCCGATCGTAATTGTTCAATCGCAGATAAATCTTCGTGATAGAATCATAAAAAACGAAACCATGAAAAATAAGATTTATTTTCATCTGCTTTTGTGACTAAGCAAGAAAGAAAACAAAATCAGAGGAGGAAGCGCAACTTTCCAAGTAGTACAGCGACGATATCCGAGTCAGTCGACGGGCATACGTTCTGCAGCAGATGCTGCTAATAGATCTCCGCTTGTTTTCCGCTTGTATATATCTAATTATAGCTTAGCCTCAACTAGCCACCGTTTGTACTAGAACACTAAGTTAATTAGAATCTAAATTGAGGACGTGATCCGATAACTTTCACTTAATAGTTGCGTACTAATTGCCAACTTTTATTTTTTATTTCCCTTCAAGCCAATAGACAAAAAATTGGTCAAATTGGGACTCTCTAAGCCTCTAATCAATTCGAGACCAACCAACCAGGTAACTCTTCGAGATTCTAGAGGGAATCACGAAGGTGAAAAGATGCTTGTCCCACATACTGTGGAATTTGCGATCGACTTTAAGAGCTGTGAACTCGTGGTTTTGTTTTTAAAGCGCCAGCGCCATTTGGCGGGCACAAGACAAGACAGCACAGGTTCAACAGGTAGACACCATCGTGCGCAGAAGGAGGCTTCAGGAAGTGTGAACCGAATGTTTCTCGACCATTTTTGTACCATTCCATAAGTAGGTAAAACGCAAGAACACGTTTCTTGCCTGGAGTTGTGTTTGTGTGTCTTGGGTTTTGGCTTAATTTTCTTCAATATTTTTTTTTATACAATAAAAAAAATACCTTTATAGGTCGACTGGTGTACAACTATCGAATCACCATCGAATCGGAAATATTTACATAGCTAGACGCGCTTTCGATTGTGTGAGAATATATCCGAAGGAGCTTAATTAATTTTGACACACATACCATTTTATATAGTTGAAGATGATTATGTTAATTGGGAGCTCGTTGTTGTTGTTTTTGTTGTAGTTTTTCTTATTTTTAGTAACTTTCAAATTCTATTCGAACATAGATCAAGTGACATTTTAATGCCGTTCGATTTACATGACAATAAGAAATCAATTCATAAAAATTCACAAGCAAAATTCCAGGTGTTTTTGGAAGGTTATATGTCTTACGAAACAAAAATTCGTTTTTCAATTCATAGAAGTATTTTTGTAATAAGCTGAGCCTTGTGAAAATATGTGGTTTGTACCAAACGCTCTTTTTTACGCGTTATCTACGCAATTATTTATGTGAATTTGTAAATGTAAATTTGGTTATAGAAACACTTCTACCTTACCGAGAAACCTACTTTTTCTTAAAGAATCCTTAGATGCAGGACATTTCTTTTAGATTAGTTTTTTACCCGAATTAATAGGAATTGAGAGAAGTAACGGGTTAGCTAACTGACGCTACCTTTTAAAGGACTACAAGATAACTTCGAGAATTCTGCTTCGCCACCTTGTTGTAGGTGATTCAACATTGTCGTAATAAACTTCCTGCATTTCTCCACAGGTTTAGCTGACCATAGTACTATATATCACAGCCTCGATTTATTGGTCTTTTGTGAATTTTCTTGCTTCTATGATTTCTTTTAAGCCTTCTCACAAGTGTTCACCTGAATTGATGCCGTCCTTAACGAGGACGCCATTGAAATCGCCACCTCGAGTTTGTTTAAGGATATTTGGGTTGGTGACGTGCTGGAACTTCCATTTAACAGAAAGTATTACTTCAGCATACATTTTCTAATATACATCGTCGTACTCCTTTAAAATGTCTCTTCTAAACGTTATATTATCAACAAGACCAAACAAGGAAAAACACCCGCAAACAATGATGGAATAACGGTCGAAATGTAATAACGAAATGGAATAATGGTCGAATTCCTTACTATTTGGTCACCAGCTTTTTTTATGTGGAACTTCAAGCTCAGAAATCACACTTTTTACTCCCAGTCTGTTATGTCATTCAGGTCATGGTGTATAATGTCCCGTAATAGGCTTGAGTAGAAGAAAATAAAATATAGTACAGAGTATGGGACCGGGGAATGCTCCATGAACCTTACCTTTAAACTCTGGTTTGTTATATGAGTTCGGGAACACTGACTAGGAAAGATTAGTGAGTTGTTCTATTGAAAATATAACTTTTAGATCACAATGTGCGCGAAAGGAATACCGCGGTGTATGAAAGTGAGATCAGTGGTATAGTTCAGCGTGGCGAGAAAAATGTTACCGTGTGGACAGAAAGGTCGTGGCAATGGCAATAAAAGTTAGTCAAGGCTGCTATATTTCTACCGTGGCTGAATTAGTCTATAGAGGATTAAAATGTGCCATCTACGATAAGTTGGATAGTACAAAATTCCGACTCTTAGAACCCCGTTAAGGCGAAACGAATCCAGGTCATAGAAACAAATGGTATTCGGGGCGGAGTCTAATGTAGACATTGTAGATTGTAGCCCGGGTGCTGGCTGAAGGAGAAACTTGCTTATGTTAAAAAATCCCTATCGTTAGGTCATGGTGCAGTTTAGTAGCAAGCTTAGTTTGAAGGTTATAAGAGAGTTTGACAGGTAAGGGAGGTCTGGGTGTGATCGAGTAGGTGTCGATGAACCTGCGACCTTTGGAACTCTTCGACGACTTCGGAAATATTGGCTACCACAGTTTATTCTACAATCGAGTTGTTCTATTTATAAGCGCATTTCTAAACAGTAGTGGGGGGGGGGCGAAAAGGAAGCCTGCAGGCAAGGTGTGAGAATTCGTAGTCTGATATTGAGTGAAACGGAAGGTAACATGTCAAGACGTTTGCAGCAGCCACTTGCTCTGGTCTCTAGCTGGTATGCGTAGGACTAAATGCCAATCCCGACAAAAGCATCATAAATAAGGACTACCGGGACTTTTGGCACCAAATATTTAGGAATGAGGCTTCATGCTAAGCTCAACTGGAACCAGCACATGGACACTATGATGAGCAGGACGCGCAGTTCCCTGCGGGCTTAGCGCAGAGCTTGTGGTTCCAGATGGAGCCTACAACCGAAACAAACGTACTCGATATACACTCCCATCATTAGGCCCCTGATAATTTACGGAGCTTTAGTTTAGTGGCACAGAACGACGCTTAAAAGTTTCATAACTATTTAAGCAAAATTCAAAGAATGACCAGCCTTTCAATAAAATAACCAGGGCCATCCGCACTTCTCCGACGGCACCGCTGGAGACTTTCCTTTGAGGTGGAGATGTCTGGCTGAAACCGAATGGCTACCAGGGCCCGGATCTTACCCAGAGTGCATGCCCCTATTGGACTGCATGCATCTCAAGACTCAAAATTTGAGTAACCTTCCGTGCACAAACAAGACGAGCTAAACTTGGAGTAGGGGTGTACAGTATACTGGCGTGCACTCATGGGAACTTAAGAAGGGCCTACCAGATAAGCGGATAATGCAATGAAAACGCCAATGCAATGGCTAAACAGGGCTCTGATATTGCATTCATCGGTCCAGAGCCCACCAGCTTGCTGCAAAGGGCCCCAGCCGATCGGACTTTGATGAAACATACTGAACACTGGAGGTCCGCGCCCGGACTGGCCGACTCGAATCGATTCCTTCCTGTTCCTCAAGTGAATTGTTAGGGCGCAGTAGAAATGATGTCAGGAGACTTGCTGGCTTGATTACTGAACACTGTACTCTAAATTATCATTTATGGAAGATAGGAAGGGCGGAGCGCCCCATTTGCAACGCAGAAGTAAAATATAAACTGCGTCGTGAATAACTAGACCATCTAAATTAAGACCTTCACCATAAGAATTATTGTATCATTCGTCCTACAATAACAGTAATTTTAAGTTAAAATTTCATACAATAATTTGTATTCATTTTATTATAATATCTTAACTTCGGATTACATTTCGTTTTATTACTTACGTCGAACTGCAAAATATTCAATGATTATTTTCTTTACCTGAAAATAAAAAGAAAGAAAGTGTTTAAGTAAACATATTTTAATTTTTATAATATTAATAAATTAAAATCAACATCAATTAAGTACTGCGATACTTGGACTATGACCCAGCACATACAGGAATGAGTCAACCGGTTTCAGAGAAAACTTCTCAGGTGCATAATAGGCCCAACGAGAGAGTATGGAATGACTCCATTGGTTTACCGACAGGTCAAAGAGATGGAACATGGCAGAGGGGCTGGTGTCACAGCACTCCAATTGCAATGGTTAGGTGGTCCTCTATTTTCGAGACTGAAGAACATACCATGGAGACCTGCGTTAGGTTAAACCTAGAGAGCTCAAGTCCGCTCTTCTTAAACTAAAGACCTTATTACGTTCGTCTGGAAGAATGGCGGTGTTTTCCGTTATGCAGATACATACACAATAGGCCCATCTTGGCCCGTGTTCACTATATTGGTTGCCCCTAAAGTAACTTAAAAAATGGGGAAGCAGACTTTTAACTATCCCGAACTCTCAAACTTTATAAAAATTACCAGACTGGGACTATCCGAACAATTAGTTAATCAGGAAGGAGCACAACCATATACCAAAACCGGTGATGGTAACAGAAATTTTGCGAAATAGACCAGAAGATGATGTAAAGACCCTTTTAGAGTTGACGTAAATGCAATGTTCATCCGGAACTGGAGACATACTGCAAGGGACTGGCAAACTTGGAAAGGGTTCAATTTAGCTGAAACCCTATTGGATGGATAGGAAGATCCTTATGAAAAAATAGGTGAAAATAGGAATATAAAATCCTAATCAAAAAATATTCGAAAATTATACCTGTGACACATATACCATCATAATGAAAGTAACCTTCATTATCGCGGCAAAACCCCATCATAATGAAAGTTCAAAATGAAAGTATTTTACCTTCATTTGGACTGTAATTTCGGATAAGTGACATCTGTTGCAAAACTGGAAACTAATTTTTATAATAAATTTCCCCTTTTCTCCTTAAAACTGACAATTTAACAGTCAATTCAAAACAAACAAACAAATCTGAGCCCAAGTAGTACAAAAATAACGATGTCTCAGGAAAACTCGAGGAAAAAAAAGCAATAGTGGCCAAAAGAATCGGTTAGTATCTTATCTTTTGTCACTTACAAATGAAACATGCAAATGAAAGTAAATGTGTCACCCCATCATTTCCTTAACCATCATAATGAAAGTTACCATCATAATGAAAGTATAGTGTGTCACAGGTATTATATTTGCCATTATTAAAAATTCCCATACTTTAAATTGTTTTTTTTTATGTGGCATGGTCAAGCTCAGGAATCACCCTTTGTGTCACTAGTCCGTCATATGGTTCAAGTCATGGTGGAATGTCTAGTAGTAAGCTTGATCTGAAATATATAAAAAGGATATGATAGGTTAAGAGTGGCCTGGAGGATGCATGAGGAGGAAGCAGTGAGCTTGCCGTTTGAAGTCTTGATGTTGTATGGGTTTATTTTTTTTAAGCATCCAGTTGAGCCACCATCCTCGTGGTTAGCGGGAAACAGCCTCGTCGGAGTGTTATGCCCTTTAAAACGAGTGAATCCTGCTAACCAGCCGGCTGTGCAGCAGGCAGTAACAGATTACCAAGTGAACAAGGTGATTCACCGCCCGTTAGCCGAAGACATGACCTAAGCGAAACTTTGGAATCCTATTATTAACTGGTTAAAGGGCGGGACACACATATCTGCACCGTGTCCGCGCCGTGCCCGCGTAAAAGCTAAACTCAAGTTATTTGACGCGATGCGAACGCGGAAAGGTTGGGACTGACTTGTCAAATTGTACTTGTTTGGGCTACCAAGGTTGATGTTTAAGTATGTTAAGAATATCTCGGATTTTGAATAAATCCTTGCAATTATTCATTCGATATATTGAAAATCCTTATTTATGCTTACAACCTCAAATCATCGAGGGGCATACTTTCACAACTTGGAAAAAATTTGTCAAATGGAAAAACTCAAATTTATCTTATTTCACATGAAAAAGTCTCCTTCCTTTAAACAAGTAAAAATATTTCCAGAAAAGACAATTTCCGAGTTAATTAACTCCTTAGGCCTAAGAAGAAAAATGTTCCGAGAAAACAAGTGATTGATGAATGTTTGTCAGAAAAAGTTCGTTCATACTTTTAAAATTCTGACATTTTTCTGTCAATTAAAGAGTTTTTAATTTCCTCGTTAAAGAAAAATTTATTTTCCCCCTATAAAATGTGGGTGTGTTTTATTAGTCATGTATTTCTGCTTCTGCTCTGTATTTCTAGTTCTTGTCAGTGTGTTCCGCACTTGACTCTATCCTCATGTCGTCAGTCGTGTTTGATTAGAAACGGTTTGCGCAAAAAAAACAACATTGCGAACAAATCAGAGTAAAAGTCGATAAACCACAAGTGCCTTTAATGTGCGATATTACAGCGATTACATGACTGGCTTATTTACGCTTTTAATAATGGCTGAAGCTCTTTCCCACCTACGGCAGGTATGGTAAAATGTTGGTTCGTCGATATGGCGACTTCCGCGCACTGTACTATAAAAAAAAAGAAGAACAACAACAAATCAAAGCGTAAAAGACCGCAAATCTTTCTAAATAGGAAGGTAAATTTACATACGGGACTATTCACATACCTGTACGTAAAGGTAAACTCGTGCCTGTACAAGACACTGCTGCTGTGTATGTGCCCAGAGTGGTGTCAGTTTCAGGTGTAGCTGCGAAAGTTAATCTTTATCTTTTTTATTAGGCTTTCTTTTCGCCACCATAAAATCTGAGCGTTCGAGAGGTGGTGATAAAAGCATGCTTTATTGTCATATCTAGCGGTCATTTAGAGAGTGTTCGTCTGGTCGATGTTTGATTAGTCAAAAAAATTCCACCGGTGATATTTGTTCCCTTAAGAAAAGTGTGATTGCCCAGTGCATCTTCTCTCGGCAGCCGGACGGTAAAACCAGCCCGATCGACGAGCAACCTGTCGCGCATGTCTTGCGTGAAAATATTATTAGCACCACTGTTACCTGTGGGGGGTGTCAATGAACTGTACAGAGAGCTTCGCCTCTTTAGGTCAGTCGAACACTTCAAGTGAATTATGGTGGAATGTTGAAACCAGAAAAATACACGCCGCACCAAACCAAATTACCATTTTTAATGAATTTTCGCTTGGATTGTGTCGATAGTATGAAGTAATCAAACCCAATCGAATTGATGAAGAAAAAATATTTACATATAAAGGGTGAAATTTTATCGATAACTGAATTTTCGATTGCGAATTAGCGATTATATTCTTCATATAAACTGGGTTACACGACTTTTGTAGTTTTGTATCTAAGCTCGAAATTTTTGTGTGTATTTTCGATGACTCCATTCCATGTTTATCTAATTCAAGCCAATAAAACCAGTTTTCACGGCCGAGGTCATTTTTAAACAAAACTACTCTACTCAACAGTTTTGTACTGTCGGCATAGTCGGGACCTGAAAAGTGACTTTAAATATGTGGAACGGTTTCAATAAAGAAACGAGTTACATATTATTTTAAGCACAAATGGTAATCTATCTTTTCAAATTGAAGTGTGCACAATTAATTAAAATCTTCAAAAGGTATCGGCTGTTACCAATTAATCTGATCGATACGTTGTTCATTTATGGTATTTAACTTCCTTGTTTGAAGAATATCACGAACTTTCAATTTTTTTAAAATTTTTTTAGGAAATACTAGCTGAATGGGTGTAAACAAAATATGCAGGTGTTCCATTAACCTGCTACATTTTAGTGTAACAATTTTGCAACTACGTTTATATTTGGCAAATGTCCATAAAAATTTAGTGTTTTTTGGTAAAATATCACCAATTTCCTTTAATTATATACATAATTATATATATATACAGAATCGTCTACTGTAGATGTGGGCCGGACTTACACGAGGCAATAGGTACATTTGTCTCTTACATGATGGTAAATTGTACTGTACCTATATCCAATTTGATTTCCAATGCATACTGGAGATACATTTCTTACTTCTAAGCGATGTGAGATTTAAAATATAAATTATATGTCCATTGTGGAGGCATATGCTTCTTACTTACTCTGAGGCAGTTTAATGAATATTAGAATCAAACTCGTAAAAAACCTCTTCATAGACTATGAAAAGCATTGTCCTCGGTTAATAGCACTGTTGTATGACACGCATTACGATAACATTGCCTGGAGAAATGATAACTCTATACAACAGTGTAGAGTACTCTATAATGGAAAATTATTAGACAATTTTGAGGTACGATAGACCTTCTCCATTAGTCTTTCTCATAGTAAGGAACGAATATGCGTGGCGTGGAATTGGTAGAAGAATTCTGTTACCTCGGTAACATTACCGAAAGTGGAAGGGCAAAAGAAATCTTCAGCTCTAGAATAAACAAAGTAAGAAGCACATAGTCATGCGTCTCGAATATGACGTTATCTCAACTAAAACCAAATTGCGGCTTTTCAACCTGTTAAGGAAGTTCTTGTGTATGGTTGAGAAACATGGAAAGTCAGCCAAGTCATCACAAGGCGCCTGCAAGTTTTCATCAACAGACATGTTCTAAAAATCAGCTGACCAGATAGATTTACAAATGAAGAGCTATGGCGCAGGAAATGGAATTGGATTTGTCACACTTTGCGACGTCGTCGAGTTCGAAGACTTACAACAACGTGGAGGAGAACAGAGGCCACAACTGGAAGATCCTGGGCGGAGCTGAGAGTTGTGGCGGTAAGTAGTCCACTGGAGGGCTGCCTTATGTGCCATGAGGAATCAAAGAAGCTTAAGAATGTAAGTAACTATGTATGTAAGTATCTAGTATAGTAGCTAGACACTACATATATTGACAAGTCATCGACATAATATTTCTAAAATCGGTTTTAAAATAAGCACGAACCTTTATCGCTTCCACTACGGAGGAATAGTCCTTTCGTTAGGTGCGCCATGGGTGCTTGGGGGATCCTGATTTATGCTACTTTGGATATGAGATTCAATGTTCAGTTTGGTATGAAGTTCAAGCCTTGCTGTGGTTTTTTTTTAATTTCTAAGACTTCCTCTTCGCTTTTCGCTTGGTAGGACATGTATACCTACATGCAGGACGGTCAACGGAACTGACGGGTTCTATAGCAACGCCTAAATTGGTGGGAACCCTGGACCGTTTTGAAATATCCGGATTTTTTCTTGGCGATTCCCTTTTTCAGCCACGTTCCCACCTACATAATATTCCTTCTTTCTTCTTCCCTCTTTACATTCCTGATTCCTCCTGCCATAGCCTTCCTTAGTCCTTCCCCACTCCACCAAAGCGCATGTCATGGGTTCGTTGATGAGATTCAACTCGTTTCAGGAGGCATAACATTCCAGCGCGTTGTTTCTCGGAAGCAATCGGCTCAGAATTGATCAACCAGTTTTTTGGAAATATCGTAAGGGCAAGCGGAAATGTGGGATTTGAATATAATAATGGGTAAGCGACATAACGTCACTTCACGTGCATACTGGTAGCAGCCCTGGTAAAATTCTACCGCATCTACCATAACGACTGTTCCACCGAAATATATAATCTCCTGCCTTCACGGCGATGTTTTTCCCGCAACACAAGACTTGCCCATTCGGCTCATCCTCACTATCTACAGCCCTTATTTTCGCGCACACACCAGTTTAGTAATTCGTTCTTTTCGAGAACAACGCGACTGTGGAACAACCTTCCACAGTCAGTTTTCCCAAACTCATATAACACCCAAGAGTTTAAACGCAAGGTTCATCTCCACCTCCTCATGTATCCCCCAGACTCCCTTTAATCTTTTTATTCTTTCTCTATCCTTCGAGCTAAGCTTACTACCAGACACCCGACGTTGACGTGTACGACATGACGGACTGGTAGTACAAAGGGTGACACCTGAGCTTAGACTTTCACATAAAAAAAAAAAAAAAAAAAATACTGTCCATCACAGTGAAAATCAAATGTTACATTATTATTATTATTTATTTTCAATATTTGTACAAAGAAAGATTCTTACATTAGTACAATAAACGGAGGAAAAAAAAGACAAAATGGAAAATTAACAGTAAAAAAATAACCTAGTTAGTTAGTATAGTTGTTAAATGTTAATCTTAATGTTAAATGTTAAATGTATAATCCTTTTATTTTTTTCTTTCAGGATATCTATATGTCATATTCTTTTGATTATTGAATGTATAGTTTAACTAAAAGTCCATATCGATGCATGGCAGAAAAATAGAAGCGTATTCTGGAAAGCTTGAAAAAATATCGGAGTGATAAGGTTAAAAACGATATTAATTACGATAAAAAGGTGTTATCATTGTTAGGCCAAAGGCCTTTCATCACATGCAACCATCTGTTCAATAGATAACAAGGTGTGAATGTAATTAGCATAATGGGATATTCCTCTTTTGTCAACTGCCCTGCGAAGTTGCTAACAAATCGTGTTATGAAAATTGCAAAAGTGAAACCTTGGCAAGATTTTCTTAATTTTCGAAAATAAAATCATCATTTAAAGAAATAATAAAATTCATTATTCAATTATTAAACTATTGTGTTGATGCAATGCAAACCTTTGCAATTTTACTTTTAAATATTTTTGATATTTTATAGTTCTGCAAATTAGTTAAATAACTTCGAAACAAATTTTCGTACATTTATCATAAAACACAATAAAAATGTTAAAACTTTAAAGTCGTGTGGGTGGACTTTTTGAGGCAGTTTGCAGTCCAATAACTTTGGATTGTGGTCCCAGCCAAATGGAGTCACTGCCCACACTGCATCAATTATGACATTTTCGAAGGGCATATTTGGAGCATGTTCGATAACAAAAGATGTGGCTTTTCATGTACTGGGGATGAAAGCACCAGTCTATTTTCTTTGTGGTTGTTTGAAAAAGGGTGTACAACAACTTCATACTTTGCGCTCGTATATTTATTCCGATTCCATGTGTTTTTTATTGTTGTGATAATTGCAAGTTATCTTTCAATTAGACATTATTGCTTCGTAACATATTTATCAATAACAATATTGTTTAACGGCAAAAATAACATGCAAGCTGGCTGGCGCAAGTCAATTTGTGCAAATAAACTGGGTGTGAAAATGATGAGTGCACATTACCTCCATTAGTTATTGCGCATTTGATGTCATGCGCATGTTGAGGGTTGTAATATGTAAAAATAAGGATTTACCAAACTTTTTGGCTTGCCCAAGCCAAACCGTTGAATACAAACGCAACGATTTTCTTGTGCAAACTGGAATCGAGAGCTAAAGCGTATTACAGCACAGAAAAGGCTTTGTATTCGTGAATCAGGCTCATGATAAAATACACTGAGCACTGGAGGTCCACAACTGGTCTTGTGAACTCAAAGTAGTTTTTTAGGGTCGTCCCGGTACGCTGCCAGAGAATTCCTGGGCGAAGCAGAAGAGATATCAGAACACCACTTGGCTGATCGCCGGACACTGCGCCCTAAGTTATCAACCATGGAGCATCGGAAGGTCGAAGGACCCCTTCTGCAGGCTGTCTGGAGAAGGGCGAGTATGCCTTTAATGTTTTCTGCCTGTTTTCTTCGTGTTTTCTGTCACTGTCGAAGTAACTTTGCTTAACTAAACAAGTCTAAGTGACAAATCTTTAGGTAGACTGTTGAATCTGTTTAAAAGTCTAGAAATAAATAGCGTTTGCTAAGAGTGCCCTCGAATCACTTGGCTACTGTGGTACTCCGAGCATCCGAGAGTTTACTGAAAGAAAGAAAAATGTTAGAATAAACACAGATGCTCTACGCAACAAAGCCGCCAGAAACGCGCACGACTATTGCCTTCAGTCAGGAAGGAGTAAATCCTCGAGATGAAATGTTGGCCGTCAACGTGAGCTGGATACAAGCTCAAAGTATAGTTATTAGTACTACTGACTTCTTTTAGAAAGAAATTGTGTTTTCGAAATAATGATACTCCAAAGAATTCCTCCAATTTCTAGCGGCTTGTATCCAGTTACGGTTTCCTAGAAACAAACCTACGTCTGGTGTTACTGCGTCCTTCCATCTTTTTTTCGGTAATACTATTTTTTGGTATCCTTGTTTCGTCCATTCTCGAAATATATCCTGCATACCTATTTCCTTTTGTTTCTCATTTTTATTAGTACTTAAATGAATTTATCTAATATTTCTATATTGTAATTATCGATATAAAGATTTTCTTGGTATTTTGTGATCGGCACTGTATCATAACTTCGCTTTTGTTCGTATTTATTTTTACTTCTTTTTCTTCATCTGATGCGATCGTCCTACCTTCCTTGCTATATTTGTTCTTCTCTTCCATTCTAGCGTCAAGTTAAATAGAATAAAAACTAATCCGTCCCCTTGTTTTAATCCCGGTGTGTTTTTAAATTCATCTGTGAGCGAGTTTATCAATCTTGTCAGCTTTGAGGGTATTCTTAGATTCATTCGAATTTCTATGAGTTTCCATCTGTCTATAGAGTCGTATGCTTGCTTCTAGTCCAAGTTCGGGGGCCTCGGTAGTCTAGGGGTCAGGCACCTGGCTACCATCTCAGAAGTCCCGCGTTCGAATTCTGGCAGCACCACGGTTCTTCGCCTTTCCCACTTTCCTTACCTTCATAATTTTCCTTCTTTCTTCTTCCCCCTTTTCATTCCTGATTCTTTCTGTCATAGCCTCCCCTGGCCCTTCGCCGTTCCTCCAAGCGCATGTCAGATTCAACTCGCGTCTGGATTTTCACCTGCCTGTATTGGGCACAGAGCCTCATCACTCCTCCTTCCCCAAAAAACAATCACTATGGGCTAGGGGAATAAAACTGATTTCTGAATGTAAAACAATTTATTTAATATTATTAATTTATTTAACACAATGAATATTGGGAGAAGGGCGTGTGTTATGAAAGGTGGTAAATGTCGCGGAGTAATTGAGACTCGGGGGTAATAGTTGTCTGAGAGTAAAAAGATATTGGTTAGTCAATACTCATAATCAGTTAAATCCATTCCCAATCTTCTTCCGGGCAGTATTGGGGAATAGGTTTGAAGTTGGGGGTGGTAATGGTGGGGGACGAGTGGGGAGAGAGAGGGAAGACTTCTGATCTACATGGGGGTCAGAGGTTGGAGTGTCATTGGTTGCTTACGTGGTAATTCAGTAATCAGAAAAATCCATAGGATGTGGCGTGGTGGGGTGGGCCGACGAGAGAGGGGAGGGTTTGAGTGGTCGGTGCTTGAAGGGTCAAAGGGATGGTTGTTTATTGTTTTACATGAAATCAGTTATATCTCTCTAGCCCCGTCATCGTTCTTTCGTTTAAGAATCCACAGTTTACTAGAAACTGCGAAAAATAAACGCCAGATAATTATGGATAATATTTCGAAGAACTAAATAATTATAATTTGGTTCATAATTTAAAATAAAGATTTAAGTTGAATACCCAAACTTATAAGTAACTTTTGATGCATCCTATCAAAGAATACATTTATAAAGATGATGAAAACTGTTCACTCTAATCGTGACAAAAATCTTAGATGAACAAACAACAAATCCCTTCTACATTGAAGCAATTTATATTTAAACCTTCATACATTTGATTACAATATCAAAATTCATTTTGATAAGTTAAATATAAAAATAAGAGTTCTGTGTTTCTGTGCTTAGTCATAATTTTAAAATTCAGTTCAATACCCTATATCTTATTGTGAATGTTGAAAATAGATTGCAAAAATGAACTGAACCAAACAAAAAGTTCAGGCCCCACGCAAAAATTACGAAAAAAAAAATTATAATGCTCATATGCAAAAATTTCCATTATTATTCACACATTAAATAAATTTTTACAGCATTTTTAAAATTATCTTAAATCGTCTTCGACCATTTCTTACTTTGAAAAATTAAAAAAAAAGGTAAATAATATCATTTTTCAGTACACTTGTCCCCAAATGTCAAAGATATTTTCAAGCAGTAAAAACAGAAGAAAATGGGAAGTGAAACTTCGCGACGCTTGGCGAGATCTTCAATTAAAATCTTACTTACGACAAAAATGTTAGAAGATAAATAGAAGTTTCACTTTGAAAATTTCAACGCTAACTAAAAGAGCTTTTTCGAGCGAAAAATTCTATTTTACATAAAAAAAATAAATATATACATATATATGTATGTTTTTTTTTGGGTCCATTTACTTGAACTTCTGGTTCAGTAAATTTAGACTTTCTTCCCGTCGTTGTCGTCGCAGAGTCGTTATTCGAATAAAAGTTTTGTCAGCTTGGTCCCTGGCAATTTGCCCATATTTTTCAACATGTTGCCTCACGGTGTTTCCTTAGCTTTTAACCAAAAAGTTTTCCTTTCGCATATTTTTTCTTTCTACCATACACAGGTAAATAGCCACATCGGAAACACGTTTTTAGAAAAATAACTCCCAATTAATAAAACGGCCAACGGATATATACTACAAGAAACATGCCCATTGGTGATTTTATATTTTTCTCTCCATCACAAATCCGTAGTTAATTATTTTTAGATCATCAATCATGGATTGGGCTAGCACTGTGATATCATGGCTAGAAAAAAAAATCCCACCACCAGCAACAGAAGAAATTTCAACAGAGAAAATTCACTTCGGGGGAAAATGGGAACGTTTTATGTTCGTACAAGGTCAAAAGCTGAAGGCTATCCTAAATCATAGTTGAGGAAAATTGGGATATTCTAAATGTAAATAAAAAAATCACGTATGCTTTTCAAGAGTTTTGCTGCTGTCTGGTTTACGTTTGGCACCAAAATAAATAAAAAACTCGAACCTTCAACTGGAGAGTTTTTTTTACCTCAAATCACGTAAATTCCTTCTGATGTGAGTATGTTCTGTAATCATAATATTTTATATTGGCTTCTTCCTAGATTTGTGTGTTTATCGGAAGGCATCCGTAAACGAATACATCAGATTGATTACCAAGAGAAAAAAATGTACTTTATTATTAAAATCAAGAATCAATGATTCGGAGGGTGTAGACGTTTTTTGGCTGAAAATACATATATACATATGTGTTGATAGGGCACTATTTTTGCAATATTTCAGTGAAAAGAGTAAATTAAAATCAATGGCTTAATTAGGATCTGTGCCTTTAAAAAAATAAAAATTCACTCTTTTAAAACAAAAATTTCTTGAAATTCAATAATAATCTTCCGATTTTTCCAGTATCACGCTATCATCACACTATAAAATAGAGAACAGTTTTCAAGTACACACTTTGTATGATGTCTTCCATATTTGCAGCGACTAAAGCTGTGGTTCAACATTGCACTCCAGATAAGAACAGAACAGAACAAAAAGGCTTTCCGCTAATCTTTAGCCGTTTACATTAAAAAATATATACAAATATTTTGTAGCCAAATCAGAAGTTTCTGAGATATTTTAGTGGTACAGCCATCAAGTTTCAATACCATTTAGGCAATTTATCATAAAATACCCCATTCAAACAAGTGAACAGTTTTTGTTTATCGAAATCATATTGTTCCATTCTTGTCAATAAAATCAGGTTGAATACAGCAATTTTGTCTACAACTTTACATCCGTTTACAGTACTTAATTCATATGGCTAATGAATATTGTCACACTACTCAATATGCTGCTCCAAAAGGAACTCAAATGCCCACTAGGACATACCACAACCCACATCTACATCATACATCTCTGAACCTGCCACTACACCTACCTGCAAAAATTTTGAAAATTATTATTATATCAATATACGGCATAGTTGAATGTAGAATACTTGAGACATGGTAAACTCAGCCAATCTTTGAAAATCAATGCCAGCA
The DNA here is from genome assembly GCA_949987705.1 of Thereva unica. Classification (NCBI taxonomy): domain Eukaryota; kingdom Metazoa; phylum Arthropoda; class Insecta; order Diptera; family Therevidae; genus Thereva; species Thereva unica. The sequence goes on along the minus strand of OX465281.1, from coordinate 178,338,280 downwards.
GTTAGACAGGGGTGTTTAATATAACCGTTGTTCAATGTTCTCGTCAACGAAGTAATCAAGAAAGCTAAAACTGAGCACTTCAGTTATTGTATGATACTTACTTCGGTGAAGAAGCTTGAAATATTAAGGGGAGTTTACATACCGAACGCAAAGTGGAAGAGCAAATTGAGCTTGTGTAAATACAATGAAGAGGAATGGGAGAGATAAATTAAAATACATATCTTAATAAATCATGCTCTCACAAGGAGTTAGGTTGATGGTCATCATAAAATCAAGCTAAATTTAGTTATTTCCACAGTATAGTAAATAAATTGTAAATCTATCTATCTATCTATGTGCCCCTTAATCCCTCGTGGGACATAGGGCGGAAACAGTTGCCCTCTAAAAAGCAAGGTAAAGGGGGGATCGGAATTCAGTAGACTGTTCCACTATTATTCTTAAGGTGTTGATGTGATCTATACATGAACGGCCCTTCCTAAATCCGGCCTGCTGCCTTCTAAGCGTTTGATCTACTGCCTCTCTTATTCTTGATAGTATAGTGTGGGACAAGATTTTACCCACAGTAGAATGTACATACATATGAATAAAATAAAATATATGTTCAGCTTTAGTGCGTTTTAATTATTTCATCGTTTCCAGCCTGCTTCCTATAGGGTCATTGATTTGGCAGCTTTAGATGTGAACGCGAGCACATTTCATCTGGAGTTGAGTACGGGTAATTCGCTCCACTACATGGTTAATATTTTCAGGGGTTATTCCAGGATGGTTTTGAAGAGACAAATTGTTCTAGAGAGGGGGCTATCCCCACTACCCACTACGATAAAGGGTGTTTACGAAAGAAAAAAATGTATTTTTTTAATATTTTTAATAATAAATAGTATTAATAAATAATTTTTATAAATAGAGAATACCATCAAAAATAATTTCCTAAAAATTCATGACTAATACTATAACAAAATTGAACTTTATTTCCTACCCCTTTTGTAATTTTAGGGTACTACATTCCGGCCACTGGGGGTTGCCAGAAGTAGCTTTTATTGTTCAGCAGGTGTATAAGATTCAGTGTGGAAATTTTCATGACTAATGAAATGACAACCCAAAATACGTCGCTGGCTCTTCCTCTAGAATCTATTAATCGTCAGAACAAACCGGACGTTAAGAAGCTCGAGGTCTTCCAAATGCGATGTTTGAGGCAGATCCTCCGTGTCTCACTCCGTGATCGCCTTCGAAACGAGGTTGTCAGACAAAGATGCGATCAGCAAACACTGATCGAAGAAGAAATGCAAAAACGTCGACTACGGTGGTTTGGACATGTTTGCCGAATGGATGATAACCGCTTGCCACGTAAACTTCTCTGGCGAGACCGTCCTGCAGACTGGAGAATACAGCGATCGGCACCGAAGAAAACCTGGTTGAAGAATATCGAGGGTGACTTAAAGAATCAATGATTATCAGTTACCGAGGCTCGAGACACCGCCAAAAACCGAGAAGAATGGAAGCGAATCGTGAATAGAGTTCGGGACCCAGCGGCACCGACAGCAGCGTATCCGTTGCGGGGACGTCCCGCTCGGACCGCCAGCTAACGGATCAAAGAAGAAGAAGAAGAATCGTCAGAATGTTTTTTCAACTCGAAATCGGCCAAGCTCAAGGCACTACCATATAGCTATAGCTTATATAGCTTTAGCTATAGTCATTTCTATCCTGTGTTTCATAGTTTAAGTGTGCCTTGTTCGGTGTAAATAAATAAATAAATAAGACAAAAAGTTTCAGAATAATTATGGAAACAAAGTTTATTAAACTTCACTAAAAGTTTCAGAATAATTATGGAAACAAAGTTTATTAAATTTTTAAAATGATTTGCCAGTTTGGTTTTAAAGAAAAGAGAAAATGGCATGCCAAACCTATATTTTCAGAGGTTTCTCAAGCGTCAAAGGCCTTATTTAAATTTTTAGTTTCCTAGAGTATTTTCAGGTACTTCATCCTGATCAAGGTCAATCCCAATCCTTGTATTGCTCGACCATAATCGGCTCACAACTTGCGTAACCAAAAATGTTTGCATTCATATTTCCTTGTACTCTTCTGTCACCTTCCATTATTAATTAATTTTTCAACGCTACAATTTTGTCGTCCATTGTAAGTAAACTTCAAATGTCTACGTAAACAAACAAAAGCGGACAGATTAGCTTTGCCTTGACCCTAATTGTTGTAATAGTTTAGCTTAGGCCCTTAGGTTTGCACCCAAAATGAAACCTTTGTACACACATAAGCTGTCCTCTGTCCACAAAATTTCTTCTTTAAGTTCCGTTAATCCCTCATGGGACATAGGGCGGAAACAGTTGCCCTCCAGCGGACTCTGTTTTGCGGGACAGCTCTCAGCTCCTACCAGGATCTCCCAGTTGTTGCGGCTTTTGCTAGTAGGGTTCTCCTCCACGTTGTTCCAGGTCTTCCTACTCGACGAGACCATTGCGGATTCCAGTCAAGGGCCTGTTTGGCTAGATTTTCGTGTTCGCGTCGCAAGGTGTGGCCAACCCAATTCCATTTCCTTCGCCTGATTTGGTCGTCTAACCTTTCTTGCCTTGCACGAAGACTTGTAGGCGCCCCGTGATGAATTGGGTGACTTTCCATGTTTCGCAACCGTACAAAAGAACTCTTAACGTTGGAGTTGAACAGCCGCAATTTGGTGTTAGTGGAGATCACAGTTGATCTCCATATGCGGGACAGGCATGCATATGCGCCTCGTGCTTTATTTATTCTGGAACTGACGTCTTCTTCTGCCCCACCATTCTCGGTAATGATGCTACCGAGGTAGCAGAATTTATCTACCAGTTCCACGTCACGGTTATTCAGCGCTGTCCGTTCAATAGTGTTTGCATTTATCCGCATTTCTTTAGTTTTAGTCGGATTTAGCCTTAACCCTGCTGCACTACTTTCTGTTGCCAAATTGTTAATCATGTTTTTGAGGTCCTGGTGTCTGTGGGCCAGCAAACAGATATCATCGGCGTAGTCGAGATCCTTAAGGCGGTCTAGCAAACCCCATTGTATGCCGCCTGTTCTACTATCTAGAGCGCCGACAAGGATGTCATTTATTACTACAAGAAATAGTAATGACGAAAGTAGGCATCCTGGCGTACTCCTGAACTCACCTGAAAGCTGTCGGATAATTTTCCATTATGGAGAACTCTGCATTTGGAAATTTTGTCACGCAAATTTTTTTGAATAAACTTTGACAGGTAAGTGCAACCACGCAACTGAAATCGCTTGCGATCAGCAAGAGCAGTCGAACCCAAACAATTGCAAACTTGTATCTAACAGGTCTCGTTTCTGTCGACCCGTGTGTGGATTCCCACTTGTTTACACACGCAAGGTCGCAAAGCAGTTGCGATTGCAAATGGGATAGGATAGCAAATCAGTTGACTCGTATGCGGAGGGCGGTATTCGCTGACTTCATAAACTGTCAATACAGACTTGGATTCGGACAAGCCTCAAAATGCCGTAAAACGAACACAAATCTGCATCAACTCAGGATGTCATTTGACCGATGACATTATCATTAATGTCATTAATTTTAAACCTTCCGTAAGCCCAATTTTTTCTCCATTTTTAACAAAGTGGTACCCAATTGGCATTAGTTTTGCCCACCGGGAATAAATAATGCAACGTATCCTAAATAATGCATAATAACATACTTATAGTAAATGCGCCATTCAATATAAGAAACGCAGGTCGGTATCAACCGCAAACTGAAGATTGTAGCCGAAACGATTGTGGAATATGGAGTAGTTTATGACCGAAAGCTGAGACAACACATAAATCAGGAAGCAGTCATATTAAGGATACGCATGGACTGACTAAATTGAAGCTCAATATATACTATATATAATACACTACATATTTTTAAATGATTATAACAAATGTAAAGTGCAATGTGTAAACTGGAAGTGTTATAAAATGTGAATATTCTTATAACGCTTCGATTGCAGTAATCTATTACTTCTTATTATTTCAATTATTTATATCTTATTAACTAGGACAATACAGCAAAAAGGCAAAATTTTTCTGAAACAAAACTCGAGAAATAAGGAAATGCTGAAAGGTACTAATCATCAATGATATTTATATTCCAGGTCTCTTCCAAAAATAGAATGTTCGATCACTTTGACATTCACTCTCTCTTGAAATTAATACGTTTAGTAATTTTAGAGACCTCATGGTGGGAAATGTTCACCTGAAATGTGTCATAAATCTTGGTACATGCCAGCAGCCACGGAATCGTCTTTAAATTTTGAAGTTTTAAGTAAATTTATGTAGTGTGTTTTATGTTTACAACCAAGTGGGTCTTGAGGTGAAAAGGACAGCTTCAGAGTAGCTGTCATTTTTTCTTTTGGGTTATTTTAGATTTTTTTTAAATAAATAATTTTCGTATAAAATACATCACTTAATCTCAGTTTTTTGTTCAGTTTTTAGATTAAATTTACAGTGCTTATTCACACCATCATGTTCATCATATGAGCATGTAATATTTTATTGATCGACATAATCCCCGAATTCGAGGGAACCGGTCGCAAGCCCGGGAAAAGAAAGAAGTATACTTTGCTAAAAAAGAAAGAATATACCTGACCTGATTCGTAGTAAAATCCATATACATAACTATATATACAATACATATATCCATAACGATATAACAAGGCATTCTGCTCATGGCGCAGAATTTGTGAACTCAATCTTCCCTAAAGAAGGTTGCACGTAAAATTCTGAAGAAGGCCTCGAACTGAAAGGAATAATGGGCATATACCTCGACGTCCTCGGAGTTCTTTGGTGGCGCCAGTACACTAAAGAGATATATATGTCCTGAGAAACGCCATCTGCTAATACGATCTAAGCTACAGCCAATCCTACCTCCACTTCCTTGAATATGTTGAATATACATCAAGTGAATTCTGGATGTTCTTATCTACATAAGAATAACAAACGCAGGAAGGTGAAAGGCGAGTATTTTGCGCCTCAAAACAGGACTGGTGCGCCAGATGGGGGCTTGGCGGTGGGCTGGCAACCTACAACCGTAAAAACCCACCGGTGACAATCTTTAAGTCCTTGCAAATTTTTTGTAAGATGTACCGTTTCGGAGATATAATGAAAAAACCATTTGCACACCTTTTCCAAGATGGCGGCCAAATGGGGGGGTTAGTTTCGTCCTGGGCGTCCTTCTTTTCCTCCTTTTTCGCTTCTTTCCTATAAAACCGGTTTTTTCGTTATTCTTGAATCTCCGTGTCGCACGCCTCAATATACCGGTTCTCCTTCGATCACAGAGATCAAGCAGTATGGAACAGCGTTGGTACTTAGTGGGGGACCACTTGAAGGACGAAGAGGTGAATAAAAATAAAAAGTTTTTTTACACCTTATTATTATTCACATACAGGCACTTTAAATTGGCGGTTTTAGAAAACTGTTTTCTACGTAAAACAAGCTTCAAAAATTTACTAGTGAAACACTAAGTATTTACTTTCATTAACCGTCGCTGACCATGTTAAATGGCAATTTAAAAAAAAAGCCACCGGGAGTACATAGTAAGGCCCACAAGACCCAAGGTGGAGAAAGAAAAGAGAATACCTAAACAGGAGGATCTTACAGATACAGAAAGATTTCAATGAAGGGAGAATTAGACATGCGCACAGAGGATCACGCCAGCTCAGCAATAAGTTTCATCCAAGAACGGACATCTACAGGCATATATTGGAACCTATTACAATCTCCCTTGATAGGATAAAATAAAGCAGAGAATATTTTCAAAATTTATTGAGTCCGATCCCCATGATCCATTAACGGAGACATTAGTAATACCTCAAGATAATGTTTAAATTGAAACAAGAACTGCGTGAAGCAGTAAAAAGGCAAAAAAGGAGCACATCTCCAGGTGTCGATGAAATCGCAGCCGAGCTGCTGAAGGAAGAAGGTCCGCAACTCCAAATAACTTTATGCGATCTCATAAGCAACATCTGGGAGGAACAAGCTACACCAGATTACTGGAAAAAAGCAAAGATAAATATAATCTGTAAAAGTTAGAGAGGCATCTCGTTCCAAAATTACAAAGCCTTCACAATTCTTGTGACCCAAAAATTGGAACCGATAGGGGCAAGTCGTTAAGAGAATATCTATCAAATTTTTGGAGAAAATCCTGAATAAAGAGAGATAGAGAGAGGCTGTGCAAGATCTTATCGGAATTAGAAGTTCCCTCAAAGCTGGTACGACTGGGCAATGAATGACTGGCGAAACTAAAGATCCAAAATGCAGTAAAGGCCCACGGTCAAATTGGATGTAGATCGAAGTGCGGATGTGCAACCAAAACTATCGATTGTGCCCCGGTCGGCCGATGGAAAAACGCGTTGCGCTTATGGGTTTAATGAAAATCTGGATGCACATCCAATTTGACCGTGTATGGGGGCCTTAACAGAAGATCTCGAATTACGACAAGGTTTCCAATGTTTTTCAACCTCGCCCTAAAATGAATGATAAAGAAAACCGCAGTCCAAAAAAGGTCGTCTATAGCAACAAATTCTGTACAATTACTTGAATATTTTTTTTTATGTGATAGACTAGAGACTTAGGGGAAGCCCCTTTATACTGTTCGACAATCTATATTTTTCATGTCGAACAGCAGCTCTAGCCGGAAGATAGAGAGTAGAAAGAGATAGAAGTAGGAAGGAGCTGCCACAACCTAGCCGCGATAGTTTACTCCAACCATTTCGCGACTCTGTCATCGGGGCATTTTGAGAAACAACTCGCTGGAGTGTTATGCCTCCTGAAACGAGTTGAATCTCATCAACCAACCGATGACATGCGCTTGGTGGATCGGGGAACCACTAGTGAGGGCTATGACAGGAGGAATCAGGAATGCAAAGAAGGAAGAAGAAAGAAGGAAAGTTATGTAGGTGGGAAATTGGAAAAGGCTAGGACCGTGGCACCGCCGGGAATCGAACCCGGGACCTCTGGGATAGTAGTCAGGCGCCTTACCCCTAGACTACCGAGGCCATGCAGATGTTCATGGGAAGATCCTTTTTGGCAGCGTATATCGAACTAAAAGAGGCGGCAAACATACACTGATAAAAAAAATTCTTAGCTTAAGAGACTTTTTCTTGAACCATGCAAATAATGTTTTGGATATAACGAAAACAAAATTGTCTTCGGATAAGCAATACTCAAAATCTTGGTTTTATTGTCTTTGATGAATACAAAAGTTGACTAGAAGTAAGAAAAAAAATGTCTGGGTTTGAGATACTCATTTTTTTAATTCAAGCAACTCAAGGTAATAAAATAGTGAATTGCCTCAATAAATATTCTCGAATTAAAACTTTATCGTGTCTTGAATTAATACAAATTTTGTTTTGAATAAAAAATATTTAGTTTCTTGAGTCAACAATTAAAAAATCTTATTTCGAAAAAGACATATCTTGGTCGAAAAGTATAAGTATTGAGCGAAGAAATGCAATTGCTTGGCTCAAGAATTTCTAGTGTCTTACTCTGAGACAGCATTGTCATATTAAGACTGAAAAATGTGTCTACTCAAGACAACGAAAAGCAGTCTACTTTGGGCCTTCTTCTTCTTTCGTGGCTCTACAACCGAGATCCGGTCCTGGCCACTCACCCGTTCGTAATAATTTTTTTCCAGGCGAGTTTATTAGCATCACGCAAATCTTACTTTGAAAGGGCTAGCCAGATCATATTAACCTATGCTTTCTTATAGGATAGTTTCCTGGGGGCACCACTAGATTATGATGGCACTTCCATGAGTCCGAAATAGTTGCGGCCAGTGTTTCCTTTTTGGATACAATATATCTACAATATATCTTTTGGATACATTTTAAATTTTTGGATACTTTTAAAAGCATACTATTTCAATAGAAAAATTTATATAATCTGTTTGTTCGCCAAAAACAACTTTTATTTATATTTATAATTATTTTTACGGCCAAAAACTATTATCAAGCTTTAAAAATGTTTTAAACGTTGATTTTCGTCTTGTCGTAGGACTCACCGGCATAGCAAATGCATTTGAACAAATAATTACGAAAAATCCCAGAGTACATGCTATTCCCCCCATTCCGCCAGGAATTGTCAAACTTGGAGAAATGACCTAGAAGAGGCCGAGGCTCACGCCATTGGATGGATGGATGGATGGAATTTGGAATGACGACTACAGCTGATTGTCTTTCAGTACAACTAAGAGCGAACTTACCAGAATCTTTGTAGAATATCAATCTATTCAATCTTTCTATAAGACAGGGCAGGACAACTGAGGTGCGATGCGATAGGGGTTTCTGAGCTTAATTTGGTGCGGTGCGCTCCTGGGACAATTCGAAAAGTATTGATGAGCTTTTGAAGGATTCAAATCTGCTTAACGTCACATGTTTTATTTGCTAACTGGTATGATTGATCTACCTTTCAAGTTCCATCAGTTTCCTTCGATATAGAAAATAACTCTGTTAAATATATTGTATATATTTACATAAAAACTTTAAATAATTAAATTTCCTAATCTAGAAATAAATGTAACTAACTTATTTTGTTTAGTTAAATCTATTTCCACCAAGTCATTCTTCCTGTGTATCTATAACAATTGAATTAAAGCCACTTAATTCAAGTTCAAAACTCTACCACTATTATTCCTAGCTTTATTCAAATCTCGTTAGACATCCCAAACATTGTAGCCCACAATAATCGCACACAGTTGCTGGGTAAATTTTATTGAATTAAATCTCAAGATAAACACACAACTCTTCTTTACCAATTGCCATTAACACCAGAACACAATGAACCTTTGAAATGCCATCACCAATGGATGACGACAAAATGATGAATTCCCTCTACGCGGCCAGCCTTAATATATATATTTTTTTTATTTTATACATATATATATATATATATATATATTTTTTTATTGAGAAAAAAATTAAGCGAAAGCAACGATAAGAGCGTGGCTGCATATGTTTTCATAAATGTTCCTTACTCATGACTTCCCGTGTCGAGTTGTCATGTTGTCTAGTGGAGAAAAGTTTAATCTAGCCGATTTAGCCTCACCACGAAAGCGTAACCTTGAAGAAGTTAAGTGGTCGGGGCATTATTATGTGCAAAGTCTGATCTGTCATGGACTTATGCAATAAAAAGATAGATAAAGCTTTTGACTATTATAGATAGGAATCTACACTACTATGGATCGGTGCATGTTGTTTTACGAAATGGAATCGAGTTGTTTAAAAGGGTTGAAGTTTTTGGAGCAAAAGTTGTTGTTAATCACAATAAATCTTGTCCGATGTTATGCGATTACCTTGATCTCCCGTCATGTGTTGTCTATATTAACACAATCGCGTCAAACGATTTCATGGTAAAAGTTTCTCATATATTTCCAAACGTAATTATATTATTTCATTGGGTAATAAAGCGTATTATATAGCATTTGTTTTTTTTTTAACTGGGAAATTCGTGGAACATAATTAAAAAAATCAAAATATTTAAAACTTTTAATTTAACAGATGTAATAGGTTTTATGCTCGAATTTTTTCTTTCAGTAAGGTATAGGGCCCAAAGAGATATCACAGCCGCAACGTGGAGATATTTTAACATTAGCAATGCCACAATCTCAGATTTGTAAGGCAGCCAGTATGAACAGGATCAAAAAGATACATCAATTAATCAAAGTATCCTTTTCGTGCAGAATTCGGGCTCTCCTTTAAAATGAATGTAAAAAGTGTGGTTATAGGGCGGCCTGCTCCGGCTACAAAATTTTGCGCACTACCCTGCAGGAAGGAATATGTAGGTTAACTCCTAGTAGTGGGGCGTGCGTTTTTCTCTCAGCGTATGGCGTACTATTCTATCTTAGTGGCGATTTAGGGCACAGTGTACGGTAAAAAATGTACCGGCCGCCTTCCTGATGCGCCTCAGTAATTTTTTGGCAGCGTTACGAGACGGCCCAACGGGCAAACCTGTACATGGTACTTGGTACTATATACTTACATATATTTTTAGAAAGATTTATGCGCCCGTAACTAGCATCCATAGCAACCAAATGCTGTACAATTACAACAGGAGCGCTAGAACTTGAAAAATACGCCTGCTACCAGGGCATGTACAATATCGATACACAATAATCTAAAAATGCTTCCGCTTTCGATATGCACAGCTCTGTTACAGATATGAATGTGTTCGTAATCGACCATTCTAAACCAATCGGTCCGCAACTAAGTATTAACCACGTTCCATGCTGCTTGACCCACGCAATCGAATGAGAATCCGTTTATTAAGTATGGCAATGGTACCCCCTATGGTCATCAAGGTAATTGTCCGTTTTCTTCGTCCTATAAATTTTCTTGGAGCTTCAATTTGTATCTCTTAGGCTCATTTTACACGATGAAACACGAAACAAAAAGTTTCCTGAAAGCTTGCTCGGTTTGAAGAGGAGAGGAGTTGGAGGGCTTGAGGGAACACGTATTCCTTCAAGCCCTCCTTCACTTCTCACCATCAAATCGAGCACTTTTTCAGGAAACTTGTTTCGTGTTTCATCGTGTAAAATATGCCTTAGTCTACAAAAATGTGAGTACACAGTGCTTCGTCTGGGCTATTCCGTGCGCATTTTATTGATACTACGGGCACATATTAATAAAAAGCGCACGGAATAGTTCAGACAAAGCACTATGCACACTGTGCAGGCTGCATTTGGAAAAGTAGAATTTTTACTCAGACGAACCGGACCTCCAAACAGACAAACGTTTTAACGCTGTGTGCCTGTTTCAGGCTAAGAATGAGCGAATCTTTATTAGCCGGTTCCGGACCAATGAAAGCAAACTGTCTCGATCTCAATCTCAGTCCGGGTAATTTGCATAATTTTGTAGTGAATGCTCCTCTCAATTGCTCATTGAAAATAATATCATCTATACCACCTGCTGCATTTGTAACACAGGTTCATGGTTATATATCCTATAAGAAGCAGGTAGCGCATTTGCCGGTTTAAATGGACTTTCGCATCAATAGCAATTCTCAATAACCCTTTATTGAGTCATTAGGTGGTACTAGACAGTGAAAAGGCACACACCTCGGTCAGACAAGGCTCTGGCACCTTATTCATTGGTCTAAAACGGGCTACTAAAGTAGCTTGGTTAAATGTATAAATGACCGTAAGACCAAAGGACCTCGAAAGGAAGATGTCTGCTTTTAATGTTCAGGATCTCGTTGTTTAACGCGACGTAACTGACTGAATGACAGGCCTAGAGGCAAACGGCTGAACCTTTTAAGTAGTATAGTCTACAAAAGATTTGTATTATATGGGCTGTAGGTTCTAGCGATCCTTATACAAGAAACGCCATTGGCTTCCGGACATACTGTTTTATTTAATATATTCCCCTATAATCCCCAAGGATGTACTTTTTCACTGGACCTTCTCAAGCATCTGACGACTTAAATCCAAAGTTTACAGCTCAGAGATAGACCGCTTTATACTGTTCTACTGGTTCTATCGAAGACTGGAATGTTTGAAACAAGTAGAGATTAAAGAGTTTACTATATTCATTTTGATGATCGAATAGAAGCCCGGTTTCTTTTCTTTAAGTAAGAATGAATGAAGCAGTGGAAAACCAATCGGATCGTGTAGCTTCGACGGGCACAAGCCCTGGTTTCTAAAGGGCAGCCGGTGCCTTAAGGCCCAATTATTAGAATGAAAGGATTTGAGACAAAACGGATTGAACTGTCAAATTGGTTTTCCCAACACATATTTTAGACCCGACCGATTATAATGAACGCATTCAAGCGGATTCGTTCAGATTTGAGCGCATTAGTTTTTAAAAGAATAGAAATTGCCGCATTGAACAACTGTCAAAAATTTGATAAACAACGTTAAAAGATGAAATGCAAAATTTTTTACCGGCGTCCAACTCGTCAACGAGGTTAAATTTTATGAAATAGCCAAAATTGGCTTTAAAAACAACAAAATGAAGAGAATTTTTGGCAGTCTTTGACATTTGAATCCGAGCAGATGCGTTATTATAACCAGTCAATTATCGAGTTTCCATGGGAGTCGAGTTGAGTTGAGGTTGAGTTGAAATGACACTTCAACTCAACGACTCAACTCTATGCGTTCCATGGCTGACTTTTCTGCCTGTGTACAGACAGCTGAATGTGTACTTGTATTAAGCAAGCAGCTGTTTTTAAATTTGACGTAATATTTTTGTTATTATAAAATAGTGATCATGGACCATAAAATTAATTTATTGGGTTCGTTGTATAACAGAAATGTTATAAACAGGCGCGACATTTTGACTTTTTTAACATTTGACAATCCCGTTTGTAATTGTGTGCGTGAACTCTGTTCAATCTACCTATTTTCGTTGAGTTGAGCAGAGTTGAAAATCTTTAACGAAAACTCTTGACTGCGACTGTTTCCATGGAGTTCAACTCGGGTTCAACTCTGGTTGAACTCTCATGGAAACTCAGTAAATTTCCTATCCCATCAAATAGTACAGTAAATCTGTCATGAAAAAAATAGTTTCAGTGAAAAAACTGCCAAAAGGTTGAAAGTAGTTTTGTTCGTTGAAAAATGATGTGACTAAGCCAACTTGGCGATGGGCATTCGCTTTGTACTGACGACGAATGCAATGTCGCGAAGGAAGCTCTATTTGGAAAGATGGCATCGAGAAGATGGAAAGAACCGGCAACGAACAAACAAGCGGTTTTCTTCTATCGCCACTACCATAACATAACAGTAACCGGAGATCGAACATTATTGAGTGTGGGAAGATTATTAAAGGTATGTTATGTATCTAGGTGGGACTGGTGGAAAGACAAATTATTACATGCCGCTACCAGAAATCGGTTAACGGGGCGCCAAAATTTTCATTATTGCAGCAACTAATAAATTGTTTATAAGAATGAAATAATAATTAAAAAATTGTTCAAAGTTGATGCCTAGACAAATAGAAAAGAAGAATGGTCTTTTTCTCTAAGTACGAAAGTATGCACGTTGTAAATATTTATTACTTTCTAGTGCCCTTTTTAAGGAGTTCTAAGAAATCTTGCGATTTATCGTTCAACGCAATCATTGCTGGCGTCACCGCTCGTAACCCGGTGTCTCCATGAGACAGAAATCTTTCAGATATCTGTGCTGGCATTTCCAGATTGCCTTAAAATATTTCGTGGAGACTACTATGGCAGGACAGAAACATATGGCAAGACGGCTACGTCTTGAAACATGTTTTGGAATTGCCGTCTTGACAGCTTTCTTTTTCGAAAATTAAAATGGCGGGAATTGAAGGTTAATACACAAGCAATTGTTAGCAGTATTAACTATATTATAAAATTAGTGAAAATAATGAAATAAAATAATAATGGAATTTTTTTAATAAATTTGCTTTGTTTGTACTCATTATAGCTTTGTTCATTAGTCAGTCCTAGAACGATTTAAAACATTCTAGGATAGAAAAGTACAAGTTTTGGCGTTCATTAGTTGTAAAACTTGTTATTTTTTGTCCGAAATTGTTCTAGTCTGGTGTTCAAGTTCAAGTTGTTCTAAATAGTCCGAAGCTTTACTTTTTTGTTCTCGATTTTTTTAGGGACTGTTTCGGACAAGATTTTTTTGTTGTTGTTTTTTTCTAGTTTTGACAAATGTGTATATGAAATTTTGACAACGGAAATTGTAGAACAAAAAAGTACAAGAAAGCGTTCATTAGATTTTCTATTCTAAGTTGTTCTAAAATGTTTGACGTTTAATTGCTTGTTGTCCAATTCTCTTCTATTCTGTTCTGATCTGTCCAGTCCTGAAAACTAATGAACAAAGCTATAATGAAATGTTAAAACTTCAGTCCTGCCATAAGTGCTCAGTCAAAAATAATTGCTTGTTCGATTCCATCTGGAAATACAGAAATGTCTGGCTGACATCTGTCTTGTGGAGACACGGGGTAAGGGTTTAATGCAGAAGCCTTCGTGTTGAAACAAAGAGCCATTAATCCAGATCATGCATATGTAAAAGTTTCATGAAGATTTAGGTTTTTCCGATGATAACAAAGAAAGGTTTGAATAGTAAGTAGACTAACTAAGCTAAATAGGAACTGGAACATCTATTTTTTGTACTATCTCGAGGCATAATATGTGAATCAACCAAAGGGTGTGAATTAAGACATTGCCTGGGTGAACATTTTCAATTACAAATTAACAAAAAAACCTTAATTTCGACCATGTTTAAGTACATAACAGTTGGATATCACAACAAGCCGCTTCACTGTGTTTATACAATTATGACTTCCCCAAAACAAAAAACTTATTTCATCATGAATTTGTATTCGATTACATAATGACCAGCCAAGGAGAAACTCTCCAACTCGGTATTTATGCAATTTTTGTTCGGATTCTGTAACTCATCTGCGCGCGACGAAGCATTTAACCCGCTGGCAGCCAGTCATGGATCTATTTTTATGTCGAACTCTCGGTGTTTTGATCCCATTCAACTCTCGGTTGGATTAAGCACGCAAATCTGTCGTCATTCCCTTAAAAAATTAATTTTTCTCTCTTTCTCTCTCTTTCGTTTTATCCAAGAACTGGCACAGATTGAACATAGTTTGTGCTACTTTAGCCAGATAGTTAAGAATATTTTATGAAAACTGTACTCTAAACCGTTTGCAACATAAAAAAACAACAAGAAATTATATAGTAATACTTTGTTTACCTTTATTCCATGAGAAATTCATTTTATCATAGCCCGCTAGAATTGTTGCTGTTTTATTCTGGTTTACATCTACTAAGTATTTATCGTACCGGTAAACAATACCAATGCACATTGGGATGGCTGATCATGGCGGCAAAAATGTTCCCCCGAACAATTATTCAATCTTGTTAGTTTTTTAGATTGTTGTCTCTAGACGCTAGAGATGTATAGCATATATAGTGAGCGTGCTGGGAATGTTTATTTATAGACGACAAAACGTGCCTCTGTAATTTACTGATGATGAGAGGAGAAAGATAGCAGGAAAAAAGAGCTTCACTTGACAGGGAACTTTTTCAGTTGCTGCCGACGGAGTTTATTGCAAATTATTATTAGGATTTCCCCGATCTTTTTTTTTCATTTTTACTTTTTTTCCTAAAGGGAATAGCTTTAAGGAAATAAGAGACAGACCGGTTAATGATAGATTTTAATTAATTGCTGCCTGAATAATATCCACATACAGTATGTGTGTGGGTACCACAAAAATATAATAATCTCGATTTTAATAATCTTTTGTTTATCAGAAGAAACTAAGGAAGGCTAGTACAAGATTTGCAGCTTTTTAAAATATACAACTCTTTATTCTACCATATAGCTGCATAATATCCGGGTCTTAAGTTTAGCGATCGGCACGCAGTGAACGGTCTGAAAAGATGCGTAAAGACAAGCGCGCGATACGAGTCGAGATGATGGAGATTGATACGCTGGCTGAACTGGAGAGGCTAGCATTTTTATTAGCCGAATCAATGTGTTTTTGGTAAATGGTCACAACTATGGGCATGGCAATGAAGATTTAACTTGTTTTTAAGTCATTCCATATTTGGTTAGATGATATGGAGATTAAATGATAGTGAGGAGGGGATAGCATCTTTCCAGTTATACTTTGGCGCGCTTTGGCAACACTCCTCCACTGCTTATAGATTATTTTAAATATGTCGTGTTATATTCCCTTATGGGAGGGAAGTTAAGACAGTTTTAATCCCAAAACCGACAAAAGACCAAGTTACCTAGACCAAATCGTTTAAGCCAATCAACTTAATATCTTCAAATTGATGAAGAAGTGTAACCGAGTAAACAAATCTGCTTATCAAACGTGCAAATCCAGAGATATCGTGCAAGACTTTTCAGGCATATAAGGGAAATCGAAAGCGTGTCAAAGACTTTATATGACCGTGGTTAGACCAATGGCCACTTATGATGCTCTTGTGTGAGGTCCCTTTATGCCTGACTGACTAAAAGGCAGCAAGGCACAGCTGAAAAACTGCAAAGTATTGTCTACCAAAGTACTTTAGGTGCAATAAATATCTATCCTACTGCACTCTATATTAGACTGCAACTAGTTCGTTCTCTAAGAATATTAAGCAATGCAAGCTTGACAAACCCTGGGATCGTAGCACGTAAGTTGTTTCAATCGACCTCTTCATACAAAAATTGTTATAGTGTTACAAATATTTTTTTATGAAGAGTTCGATTGAAACAACTTACGTGCTACCACCCCTGTTGCCTTCCATTGTCGCGAAGAACGGAAGTTTAACAAATCGTCAGTTTCTGGATCTATGATCTAATTTACAGACGGCTCAAAACCGTTTTTAAAGGATGGCCTAAACGTCTTTGCCGCATTTCCAAGGCCCTTCAAGGCAAGGATAATAATAATAATAGACCTTTCGAGAAATACCGAACAGGATCTTTTCATCCTTTTAAATAGAGATTGCCGACTGCATGCTGCTGCCCATGAAGAATGTGGCGAAGTTTGTTTCTGCAAAGGTATAAATAGCTCTTCTTCTTCGGTGACTCTACAGCCCAATTTGTACCTTGGCCTCCATCAGCTTCTCCCTACTCCGCAGCTGGCCTCCAGTTTTGTGTATTGAGCAGTTTTGCTACATCAGCCTTAACACCACATTTAGCGTGTTTTATAGTAGATAAACTGCTGCAAGTTTACACTCTTTGTATAAATCGTACAATTCGTGATTGTAGCTATTCTCCATGAATTGCCTTCATTGATTTGGCCGTATACCCTTCGGAAAACCTTCTCCTCAAAAATATCCATCTTGTCTGCGGATTTTTGGGAGATACTCCATGTTTCCCGCGCATATCTAGCTACTGTACGTATTATCGTTCCGTAGATTCTTATTTTGGTTTTTCTGCGGATGTCTCTGCAGTAAAATCTATGTTCTACTTGTGGCGTTCGAAGTTATATTCCCCCGTGGTATTGTGATTTCTTCTTCTTCTCTCCATCCTTGATTGAATCACAATCATGCTCTTTCCCCTATATGTTTTATCATTTTTCATTTTTTCCCTGTCGATGCTGTCATATGCTTGTTTTAAGTCGATGAAAGGTGATACATGTCAATGCTGTTTTTCCAGCATTTTTGGAGAACCTGTCTTATTGAAACAAGTTGGTCCATTGTTGACCATTTCTTCTGAATCCTACTTGGTATTCATTAATTGCTGCTTCTGCATAAGGTTCCAGTCTGGCTTTTATTATATGTTTGTTGTTAGTTTGAATACTATGCTTGAGATAGGCCTCTATAGTTTTCACAGTTGAATTTGTTTCCTTTCTGGGTATTGGGCGGATAATGCTTTGCTCCAAATCTTCAGGCATTTTTTCGTTCCTATATATGTGGCATTATAATTCATGTATAGCAGGGGGTATTCCTGGGGATTTGTTATTTTTAAAGAATGGTATGGCACTTTGTTATTCTTCCAAGATTGGTACATTTGTACCTCTGTATGCTTCCCATATTTTGTTTTGTGCAAAGTATTCCTCTGCCCTCAGGATGTTATTGTTGAGGAATTGTCTTTTCTTCTTTCTACACATGTTTTTTGCTGTTCTTCTTGTTTCTTCGTATTTCAATTTCTTGCTCCTCGTCGGTTGCTCTATATACATATATATTTTTCTATTTTTATTTCTGAGCTCTATAGTTGCTGTAGATTGCTCGTCGTACCAATTACTAGCTCTGCCTGTGCATTTGTAACCTACAGTTTTCTGCATTATTTATTTATGTTTGGACCTATCGTTTCTGCTAGTCTGTTTTTGTAGGCGATCAACATCGAACTTCTTTTGTTTGTTGATTAATTTTCAGCCGACATCTGAATCTAGCTTTGACTAGGAAGTGATCCGATCCAGAATTTTCATCTCTACAGGATCAAAAAATGTTTAGGATTGTTCTAACCAGGAATAACGCTGCTATACTGAAATAGAGAAGGGGGTATAAGGGGAATCGACACAACAAGATACAGGAGTGTTTAGCCGAAGAAGGGGCATATGAGCCCAGAACCGACATACAGCCTAGGACCTAGTATCCCAATACTGATTCAACCTACAGGGACCATAATAGATGAAGATTTAATAAAATTAAATCGGTAACGACAAGGCAAAAACGTTCCTATTGAAGAAATCAGAACACAAAATAATTTAGGACCTCTTCTCATCTCTACGGTCTCCTGCTAAGTATCATCTAACAAAAGAGAAATGACCAAATAATACTTTTGTCCAATAGCTCCTGAATCATTTCAATATTTAAATACCAAACAAAATGTAACAGGAATCGATCGATGGTGACAGAAAAACATTAATGCATATAAACGAAAGTTATGTTAAACATGTATGTATTTTAAAATCTTCCCGACATCTCGGTATTATGCCCCTCCGTTCGTATCTATCTTAACATCTATCTAATATCTAAACAATACAGAATATGTTACTGCAACTGGCTATTAGGATCGCATATGATATAATCACTTCGAAAGGACAATTAACACTCTCCACCACACATAGGATAATAGCCACTCTAACCTGAATCTCAGAACCGAAAAACGGAGTGGTACGTAAAGCAATTGTGCTGGCGGCCTTTCTCGATATTGAGAGAATCTTCGACACTATAGTTAGGGCTCTAAATAAATGATATCAAAGCAGAACGTTTTGTGACTTGATCGGGTCGGTTCTATGCTCGGAAAGTATACAAGCAGCACCCACTTGAATTGATCTCCAGCTTGAGCATTGCCCTAAAACTAAATGTCAATACCATCAAAACGGTTCTGGTACGATATATAATCAGGAAACAAATATTGTCGGGATTGAAACAACGGATCCTTGCAGGCAGAACTGTTAGTCCAATCAATCTACGGAATCACCATGTTAATTTCCAGACAATTGAAGGCAGGAAAAAAAAAATATGGGCGTGTAGAACACTTAATTTGAAGAATGATAGCGTTTTTTTTTTTACGGAACTGCATTGGCGAACTTAACCTAAAAAATTCGCAAAAGTCAAAAAACCGTTTTTTCGCTAATAAAACAAAAAGTTGAGCTCGGATCCGAAAAAGTTAAATTATAAAGTTATAGGTATTAAAATTATCTTTCAATTGATGTGGTACAAAATATTGGTTAGTGTCTTATACATGGAGAAAAATGCTAAAAACCACTAAAAATCGCTTCTTTTTCTTTTATTTTTTTCTTTTTATTGATGCGTCCTAGAAACTTTTTATTTGGTGAAAATGTTGCTTTTGGCAATCTGAAAACTCATTATTTTTTTTGGCTCGAAATTTTGCAAAATATGGGTGTAATTTCGATTTATGTAAAAAAAAGCGTTTTCGTAAAATCCTTCGTCTACAGCTCCTCGACCTCGTAGGACATTTTTTCGAAGCTCTTTTTCTTCGTTAAGAGTTGGACTATCATGCACTATAAGTTAAAATTGGAGTTTTTCAATTTTATGTACAAAAAACTCCACCGCAAAAAGACAATTTTTTTTGCCGCAAAAAAGACAAGTTTTTTATTTCATAATTTTTCGACTCTAACCTAATATTTAACAAAAGTTTATATTTTTTTAGAGAATAAATATGTAATTTGGTCATACAGTAGGTTAGAGTCGAAAAATTATGAAATAAAAAACTTGTCTTTTTTGCGGCAAAAAAAATTGTCTTTTTGCGGTGGAGTTTTTTGTACATAAAATTGAAAAACTCCAATTTTAACTTATAGTGCATGATAGTCCAACTCTTAACGAAGAAAAAGAGCTTCGAAAAAATGTCCTACGAGGTCGAGGAGCTGTAGACGAAGGATTTTACGAAAACGCTTTTTTTTACATAAATCGAAATTACACCCATATTTTGCAAAATTTCGAGCCAAAAAAAATAATGAGTTTTCAGATTGCCAAAAGCAACATTTTCACCAAATAAAAAGTTTCTAGGACGCATCAATAAAAAGAAAAAAATAAAAGAAAAAGAAGCGATTTTTAGTGGTTTTTAGCATTTTTCTCCATGTATAAGACACTAACCAATATTTTGTACCACATCAATTGAAAGATAATTTTAATACCTATAACTTTATAATTTAACTTTTTCGGATCCGAGCTCAACTTTTTGTTTTATTAGCGAAAAACCGGTTTTTTGACTTTTGCGAATTTTTTAGGTTAAGTTCGCCAATGCAGTTCCGTAAAAAAAAAACGCTATCATTCTTCAAATTAAGTGTTCTACACGCCCATATTTTTTTTTTCCTGCCTTCAATTGTCTGGAGAATTTCCGTAGATTGATTGGACTATGTGGGCTTTTCACAGTAATGACGAGCACGAAACGCCTAGGGATCGGCATGTGGTCTACACCCGAAAACGATGCATTGAATATATGTACACCACCATTAAATGCATCTTAGCAACAACCGAGGCCTAGGTATGGAGCCATGCTTAATTATTTCATAAGTAAATTAAACAACACTCAAAAAATATCTACGTAGATAACTCCACCATAACGCTAAGAGTGATAGTGAAGAACTATCTGGTCGATAGTCTTCGGCCTGCACATTCTTGAATTGTTGAGATATAGAAAAAATTCCAGAGTGCTATCGGATTGCATGCGTAAGATCTCAGTTTAATCGCCCTTTCACCAGCTAGTAAGTACATAGAGAGGCCATCCTGGGTTTTCGCTAAGATGCTGCAGGGTGAAAATTGCAATAGCCAACATGCCTTTAGTGGGCTGATTATTCTCAATGGCAAACGCCCTGGCTTGACAGGTTATGGAACTATATTCATCGATCCAGAACCATCTATTAATGCATCCACCATACATAAAACCTACCGATACCGAGCGTTCCTCTTGACGCAAGCGTTTTCTCACAACATGGCTTGATAATTGTCGGGACATGGTAGAAAGGATGCCAGAATACCAGTTGCCTGGATCACGGGACTGTGCCCTCAACAACCATTTATGGATAATAAGTAATGTGAAGGGCCACTTGCATGTACTCATACTGCTAATCTTGTACAAACGATCTGGCGTACAAATCTGAGATATAGGGCTATACTAGCAAGGCTAGGCCAAGTAATGGCCGCTATACAAGAAAACGTATTTGGGAATATTATAAAGATATAGGCCGGTCTTCTTTGACGGCTCTACAACCGGGATCCGGTCCTGGCCTCTCGCAACTGTTCTCTGCACTGGTCCCAGTTCTGAGCCGATGTTATCCAGTTTGTTATCCTTAAGCTTTAAAGGTAAATCGGAAGCAAAGATTCAAACTTTGTGAGCTGGGTGGTTTCTCTGCCGATACCCCAGTTTATGTAAATGAGAGCCTTACACCTTCCAACAGCAATTTATTGCGGGAGGCCTTAAATTTACGAAAGCTGGGATTGGTATATTCCGTCTCGACTAGGGATGGCCTGGTGCGTGTTAAAAGGAAGCAAGAGGAGCGCTTTGTTGTAGTACGAGACGTCTCCCAATTGCAATGCCCGTCGGTTTGTTTTTAGTTTTGATTTTTTTTTTGCATTTATTTCTCTCGATTTTTATCTATTTTTGTTTTATTTTATATTAATTATTTCTATTTATTTTATTTATTGTTATACATATATTGTATACATCTTCTTTTCTGTAACTATAATGATTCCTTTCTTTTCAGTTAGTATTCATGCTTTAGCTGTGCTCTTTATTTTCCTCCTCTTTTCTCAATCTGGCGCCAGTTCACGCAATTCGACGTCGACTGAAAACGACACATTAAATGTCGTTTTGAGTTCACGCAAGTCGACGTTTTATGTTTGTCGTTTTAAAAGTGTCGTTAATCTTCTCGACGCCAAAGTTGGTGTCGAATTTTGCTTTTAGTGTGTTAAAAAACTAGTTGTGGTACCAATTAGCTGAAAAATTAAATTCAAACGGATCGAAATGATAATGGGTAGTAAAAAGTATCTCAAATAAATAAAGTAAAAAAATTACAATTGTATTAAACATATTTTAGGTATGGCGATGTTTTAAACATAACAGTGCAATTTTCCCAGATACGACGTCAGATGCAAATTGCTGGGCTTGAAAATTTTGTCGCACAGGAGAAACATCGCAGCGGTAATGCTAGCTCGGGATGTATTGATGAGCCACATCAACTCTCCGGATTTGCTTTCTTTTTATTATTTATACGCCCCTGAAAGAAGTATTCGCACTAGGGATATTTTAAAAATGCCTTCACATCGTACAGTTTATGGTTCACACGAGCCTATTTCTGTTTCAACAAGGCTATTTAATATTGCTTGTTCTCATGTAGACTTCACTATACTTCGTGATTCCTTTCGGAATTCTAGAACTTAATTATTAGTAGTTAAAGTTTGATTCAATTTATTAAATTCCATATTTTTGTTTTTACGTTTAATGTTGTAGATCTGAAGAATGTAGCTTCTGTAGATTGAAATTGCAGGTTCACTTTATTATGATTAGTAATTATTGTATGTACAATCATATTGTAATTTGCAGTATTAAGTAAATAAATAAATAAATAAATAACATAAAAAAAACATTAGTGGCAAATATGAATTCAATTGCTAAGACTGGTTGTGGAATGTATGAAGTTTTTCATTAAACGCCACGTTATATTAACAGTATGCTTGGAAGTGTCTCACATACGAGATCATATCGACTTGCCTCTGGCAGCAGTAATCAAAATGTTCTTCCACGATAAATAGAGAAATAACTTCACTCAATACTTCTTGCAGTTCTGAACGTGCAAAATACAATAGATAAAGATAAACTATACGTGAAAGCCGAAAAATAAAACTGCTCCAAGAAGAGTTTAGTTAGAAAAACCACAATGTAGAACAATAAATACAGAGTTAAGATTTTCAAATGTTATTATGAATTTGTTTAATTAATTAATTAATTGAAGTTTAATATTATGTGTAACTCTTCCCGCTTATGGACAATGTCGAAAGTAATAGTAGCCGTGTTTTTTTAATAAACAATTTAGTTCTTTCATCGAGTTCATTAAAAAAACGACAAGGGAAATTTCATGTAGCGCCTACTTCGATGCTTAAAAAGGACATGGCCCATTTTTGTATGGGCGTGTGCATAGCTATCGAACTTAGTGTACACCAATGATTTTTGGTGTTTTATATTCGTGAATATTGGCACATTAATTTGCTATAAATAAAAAACTCAAGGAACTTGTCATTACAACAGACTAGACATAAACAGTTTCATTAAATCTTTTAATCAGATCGCTTGAAATAAGTGGTTTTGTGCTAATATCTCTTAAACGGCAAGTCCTATCATAAAATAGTGTTTACAGAGTTTGTAGATCATGAGATTATCTACAAAAAATGATATCATACATTTTCTTGTACGAGCTGCCGTTCATGAGATATAGCCGTTTTAAAGATTTAAATTACTCATATCCCCTAACTCGCAACTTGTATAGGTTATCAGACGTTCAATAAATCCTCTGTTGGACTACGTGGCTAATATTTTCAGGGTGATTCCTGGATATATTATAAGAAAAAATTGTTCTAAAGAGGGGGGAGGGTATACACTATCCACTAATATAGTCGGTGGAAAGAACAGAAAAAAATCTAAACTCCTAGACTAATCATCCTAGAGTAACGTAATTATACTCTTTTAGATAAATATGTATTCTTTTATTTGATGTTAACAACAGGAGATTGAGTGAATCCTTTTGGAAGATATGTAGGCTCAAAATAAGTATTTATTGAACGTCTAATGACTTATACAAGCTGCGAATTAGGGGATATGAGTAATTTAAGTCTTTAAAACGGCTATATCTCATGAACGGCAGCTCGTGCAAGAAAATGTATAATATCATTTTTTGTAGATAATCTCATGATCTACAAACTCTGTAAACGCTATTTTATGATAGGACTTGCCGTTTAAGAGATATTAGCACAAAACCGAATTTTCCGTTTTTAGGGTAGCATACAACCAATTTTACGAAACATCAACAATGATAACCAGTTAATAGTAGGTTACCAAAATTCCCTTTAGATCGGTCTTCATTTAGCAGTTGCGGAAGACATAACACTCCGACGTGGCTGTCTTCTGCTAATTTCGACGGTTGTCACTCAGTCGGCTGCTTAAAAAAAGTGAGCTCATACAACATCCAAGAGTTCAAACTAGAAACTCACTGCCTCCTCCACATGCATCCTCCGGACCACTTTTAACCTATCACATAATTTTTCTATCCAAAAGCTAAGCCTACTACTAGACATTGCACCATGTAGTAAATGACGTAACGGACTGGTAGTATAAGGGGTGGAACCTAAGTTTAGACTCTTTCACATAAAAAAAAAGATAACAGATGTTCCTAATGAGGGCATTTGTTGTCCATTGACATGTCTACAAGTAGTATGCATGGTGTGGAGCGTCCGTTATGCCGTCCATACACAACGAGACATGTTGTTCAACTTGGTTGTGTATTACAAGTTTGGCTTGTGTGGAATTGTTGGCCAGTAAAATTGTGTGTGTGTGCATGTGTGTGTGTGCAAACAGCACGGACAAGAAATCAACCAAGTTGATCAACATGGCTCCTTGTATATCGGCGACATTATATTTATCTTTCTCTATAGTACATTATGGCGGAAGTTGACAAAAGATTCTTTGAATTCATCTTGAATTACTTAATCTTCTTAAATAAAACTTCAGTTCAGTTCAAGTTCAGAGAGGTTAAAAAGTACGTATTAATTCATTTTTTTATGTTTGTTATACAATATATTTACTACAAATGTGTACATGGAATGTACTTTTTTGTCCATGTCCTTTCAAATTAAACGGAAGTTAAGTGTTATTTTTTGAACTGTTACACGAAATCCTCGCTAGAAAATAGTAAATATGTTTCTAAAAAGTCAATTATTATTTGTTATCACTTTCCTGTTGTTTTTATTTTTAAATTACGTCTTTTCGACCCCCGAAAGTATGCAACATGCCAACTCCCGAAACAACATGTCATCCCCCGAAAGTATGCAACATGCAGTTTAAGAAATTTCCCAAAACCTCGATAGAAACCCCGATAAAACCTGGATTTTGAGATTTGTATGGGAAAGAAATATACAGTTCATTAAAAAAACACGGCTAATGTTATTATAGCGGTTCCATGAAATTTTGCATACTTTTTGGCGGCAATTATTTTATGAAAACGACATTCGACGCGTCGACTTACTTGAACCCAAATTCAACGTCGTTGAAACTAATGTCGTTTTCAAGAAGTGTCGACGTCGACGTCGAGTGTCGAATTGCGTGAACTGGGGCCGGTTCACGCAACTCGACAACAAAATTTTTTTTCGTTTCGCGTTCACGTAGCTCGAAAAAATTGCAAATTTTCGTTTGTTGACTCGAAAGCTCTTATGTTATCGAACACTTGTATTTATTAAGATTAATTTTCCAATTTAAAAGTAGACTTTTATAAGTTATTACATATGTAAATTATTTTTAAAAATTTAATTAAGTTGATGCCAACAAATTGTATAATTTTACAGCGGTTTTTGTAAAGAAAATCGTGTTTTAGTAATGTGGTTTTCTTAAATTTTCTTTCGAACTACGTGAACGCTCAATTTTTTCGAGACAAATTTTTTCGTATTCAAATTCGTTTCGAACGATTGTCGTCGTTCGAGCTACATGAACCGGCCCCTGGCCCGCTTCTTGGCAGTGCTCATGTGTCGAGCTCCTTATTTTCTTATATGTCACATAGTCTCAGCTGCGAGGGCCGGGTGAGAACGCTCGTCAAAATCCTTAGTTTGCTGCACAAAGGTTTCAACATTTGGGGGTGTTGCAATTTATGTGCGTGAATATTTAAATTCTAAAATCGTTGGTTTTCTAAACTGCCGGGAATCGAATTTATCTGCGTGGAAATTTCTTCAAATATTGACAAACTTCTTCCTGTCTATGTGTAATCACCGCCTGGCAAGTTTAAACTCGAAAACGCTAAAGAACTTAGCGATACTCTTGAACGCCTATCCAGTGTGTATAAGAATTTTTTGGTCGGTGGGGACTTTAACGTTAATCTGTTAAACAAGTGTACCCTACAAAACTCATTTTTATTTATGATGAATTGTCTCAGTTTGAATGTTGTTAATGTCCTTCCCACATACTTTAAATGTAGGTCACCCTCCTTGCTCGACGTGTTTCTAACCAATGATATTAAAGCTGTTTTATTTCAAAACCAAATCTCCTCCACCTACTACCACCCGTACTTATCGGGATTTCTCTAATATTGATCAAACACGTCTCATTCATAGGTGTGATTGTCTACCATGGTCTAACATCTTCACTATGACTGACGTCGATGAAAAAATTTCCGAATTTAATAGGTTATTTCATGATCTCTCTGAGGAATTTGTTCCTCTGAGAAGCAAAACTATTCCAGCAAAATCTAAACCTGGTTTACTGCGGAAATTAAATCGCTTATAGTTGAAAGGGAGTCTCTTTATCAAGGAGGCCAAACGAAATTTCTACGCTCGTAAATTGAACCCCTCTCTTCCTTTGAAAACAGTCTGGAACAATTTGCGGCAATTGGGTGTTCATTCTAAGAATGAATCTGTGGCGCACAACATCTGTCCTTAACCCTTAACACCCTTAACCGATTTTTTATATCTAACTAAATTGCGGACCAGGCTAATCCTCTTTTACAGCTTCTTCCGATGGCTTCTGCTTTCGTTGCGTTGACTACCTCGAAGTAATCACTGCTCTGAAGTCAATCAAATGCGACTGGTAGCGATTACATTTCGCCTAGATTCCTAAAAATGCTTCTACCTCGTCTATTGCCTACTTTAACATTTTTAACTCCAGCCTCACTGTATCGAAGTTTCCTTCGACTTGGAAGCATGCCTTAATCATACCCATTCCCAAGTGCCCTTCTCCTACCAGTTCCTCTAATTTTCGGCCTATCAGAATTCTTCCATTTCTGGCAAAGGTCCTTGAAAAGCTAATGGCCACGCAAATAACATCGTATTGTGAGCGTCTCAAACTTATAAATACATGGCAATCTGGCTTTCTAAAACACCACAGCTGTGAAACTGCCCTTCTTAAAGTCACTACAGATATACGCAACTCCCTTGATAAACATGATATCTGTTGTTTATTGTTGCTTGACTTCTCAAAAGCTTTTGATAGCGTCAATCACGACCTGCGCCTGCGAAAACTGGCGTCACAAGCACTTTTTTCTCTTTCTGCACTTAAACTTTTGCAAATTGTCTTATCTAACCGCTCTCAAAAGGTTAAACTAGGTGGCTCTTGTTCCTCAAGTGCCCTTCTTCACCCTGGAGTCCCTCAAGGCTCCATTCTTGGACCACTTTTATTCAGTATTTTTATTAACGACCTTCCCTTATTAGTAAAATATTCTAAGATTCATATGTATGCAGACGATGTGCAGCTTTATCTCCCAGCCCCAAAAGATCAAATACATGAAAACATGTGTGGAAAAGCTTGCTGCTGACTTGCGTCATGTATCCTACTGGTCGACATTAAATTTACTGCAGCTAAATCCTTCGAAGTCCCAGTGCATTTTTTTCTGTCACTCCGCTACTGTTCGTTCTGACCTCTCCGCTATCGCGATAAACTCGGTTCCCCTTGTTTGCGTCGATAAAGCAAGAAATCTTGGCGTGGTACTGAATAGCAGCATTAGGGTGGTTCAAAAATTGCAAAAAAAATTTAAAAAAAACGTGCACCCCCCTATCTTTAAGTTCAATTAAAAAATCTAAAAAAAAGTGAGAAATTCTACAATTTTTCGCAAATTAAAAAAAAAATTTTTTTGGAAAAAAAAATTTCACCTTAGATTGTTTAAAAAGTGGGTTAATTATAACTTTTTTTAAGGTTTTTTAGGTTCAAGTAGAAGAGAATTTAATCCTGAATACAATCAATTTTGTCTCGTATCGATAGGACGTTAAATTTTGTTCCTATCTTTCCCGCCACACGACACATGCACGCTCGAGGCGCCTCGGCGAAATGCTTGTACCCGGCATATTATGACATATATGTTAATGAAAAAATTTGAGAAAAATATTGAAATATATAACAATAATACCTGAAAGTTTCGTTTCAATTAAATATTTATTTCCTTCCCTAAAAATTCCTCAAAAAAATAGATTTTTTGAAGCCTCTAAAGCAGGCTCCCCCCTTAATCTTCTATTCCAGATTAATCCCATATTCTAAAATCAGTCACAAGTCACAACGCAATCACAAGTACGTGGTGAGCCTCAACTTGAGACAACTTGGTATTCTAATTTTTCAGTACAGTTTTGACAATCCGCAAACAGTTAAGACCGTATGAAAAGCAATGAAGCTCTGCAAGCACAAATATTTCTATAATAAGGCCAGATCATCGCACATGCATATTTTTGGTTTTGATACGGGTATAAACAGCAGGTACCAAATGTATAAAGAGCCGGTTTCTAGCATATATATGAGACTCGACACATAGTCTGTTTCGGTGTGAGATGCTCCGACATTCAAATATATTCTGCCTTACTGCTTAGAATACTAAAACAGCTGATAGTCACAAGAATAGTCTCAAACTATTAATGACAAGCACAAGTTTCGTCGAGGTTATGACTTATAACTGGTCACAATTTAAAATAGTAGAACAGTATAAATCGACCAGAAGGTATTTTCTACTGAAAATATCTGCTATGACGAATATTAAATCAACTTAGATTTTCTAGAATAAGGAAAGGTGTATTTCAAAAGTATACCATAATGAGAAATGTAGTACATATCCCACGATGTTAATACCAAAAACAAACACGTCCTACTAATTGTCGCAATAGTTTATGTCAATAAAAAAATTACTAACAACGCCAACTTCGTCTTATATCAACATTGGCCAACATTAGCTTTTAAACCATGCCCTGCAATTTTTAGCGCAAAACTCAATCATAAATTCTATGTTAAAACCGCATGATAAATTACCACAATTCATGAACACGAAACTATACTATTTCTCATAGCTTTCAACAAGTCAAGAAATCGTATAAACCCATAGACGACTGCAAGGTTGCCTGCCTTCTGCAAGTTCAACGACTCAGCCCTGTTATTTACTGTATTCATGGATCAATAAAGCCAATTCTTGAGACTCTTGAGTCTTTTCTTAGCACATACAGAAGAAGACAAAATATATTTTTTAAGGAAAAAAAGAAAAAAAATCCAATTGAACAACAATAATTCTTACCGCTACCAAAATTGAAGAAAATACGTGGGACTCTGTTGGAAATCAAAGCCCCAAATATCAAGCCCACGATTTCGCATCGATGACGAAAGGTGAAAACCGGGCAACCGCTCAACCCGCTAAATGACTTCGATTAGCAAACAGAGTGAAAGAAGCTAGTTGCTTTGCTTGGCCAACAAGCGGCAAGAAATGCGTTTAACTTAAAATGAGACTTCATACAGATACACAGGCTTCTGCAGCAAGTAAACCAAGAGTCTTGACAGTGCCAAGATTAAAGCTGCTCCTCTAATTTGTGGGTGGAAATGGCGCAACAGTATGTGAGTGTGTGTATAAAAGATTTCTTAAGAATGAAGAAAAAAAAATTGTAAAAATTCTCATAAGCGAGTTTTTAAGTAGTTTTAATAAGAAACTAGTACCAATGTGTAGGAACGGTTATTGGCCATTGGAACGAAATGCATTCAGTTAGCATACATCGCATTTCTACAATCAGCATAAAATTTTCAATGGCAGTCATCAATTTTGATATGATTCTTGATTAAGAGATTGGACGAACCCTAGCTATCTCACAACTCTTGATATTGTTGCGTAAATGTGTTCAAAACATTAAGATCCAAAGTGATCACAAGACATTCCTGATAAGGTCAGAGTCACACACAGGTAGTTGATTCAAGACAAGACACGATAGAGTGAAAAAAAATTGTAGGTAGGTAGATTCAACTCAACGCATAAGAGCAAAAGATTGGGGGCGTTGATATTTAATGACGACAAATTCTGAGACGTGTACACACCATCTAGGCGTGATGTTTCATTTTTTTTGTTTCTCCAGCTTCATGACTGCTGGTAAATTATTTAATAGGCGCAATATTGCAGCATTTTATATTCATAATTTCGCAATCGATTAGGCTTACAGTGATGATGACAAAGAAATATCTGCCACAGAGAAAATGGTGTAACATTAAAAATACGCCTTTAAATAAATTTCGTTTTGTCGTGTACTAAATACTTAGAAAATATCTGCATAAATGATAGTAACTACAATAGATAACAGACCGAGATACCGCGAGCTTTATTTACTATGCCATTAACATTTCTCTTGTACCATCACAACAGTTTGTTCTTTGTTTTTTTCTGCGATCCAATAAAATTGTCACAAGTGAGTCATTTTAGATAAATCTCGTTGGTTATTTTAAGATAAACGTTCGAATCGAAGCGAAAGTAAAACGAAACAATTTCTATGCCGTAGCTGTAATCAATGTGTTCTTTGCATGCATTGCGCTTGATTTCTTTCTAATTCGATAAAAAAACCGTGAAAATGAAACTTTCCACTATTTAAACAACACAAATTATTTCCAACAAAAAAAGTGCAAATCTCGATAGAATTTAATGTCAAGATACAATATCATTTCACTTTTCGTCGGGTTTTGATGATGCAATCCAGCACCAACGACAGGAAGTTCTGATTCTTGTCTTTAGACATTTTCGCACTATAAATAACAAAAAGTTGAAAATAAGCATGAAGCGAAGAGCGGAAGTTTTTGTAAGAATGCATTTTTCATAGATAATTTTGGATCGTTGAGAATTATCGCAATAAATATTGGATATAGGAGATAAATTGTTTAAAGAATTTTTTCTAATGGACGGAGAAAAATACAGGTCTATAAATTAAACAACTTCAAAGTGGAAATTCATTACATATTTGGCAGGTGGTATTTCAAAGTGGATAGTTCATTCAAGATAACAAAAGTACTGGCTTTGTAAACAACCACCTATTTGTTTGGTTTGTATTTCAAAGTCGACAATTATTGAGTTAGGTAAAAAATTTTAATTGAATGTGGTTAATTTATTGGTAATTGTAGAAATCCAATCGATTTTTTTTTTCAATATAAAATGTTAATTTCTTCTTCTACTTCTGCTACAGTTCTTGTAGAACTCGGGTCTCATAAAGTTTCCTTTTCTAGTCATCTTTACTTTTTGCCAGTTCTAGTAGACTGTATAATAATACTCTATTACTTAATAATAATATACCAAAGCACAAAGATTAAATATCTGAACTGTACAAGAAAAGTGAAAAGAAAGAATCAATCAAAATGATATATTAAAAGCTTGCTGAAAGTTTGGCTAGATGTCGCACCGAATACCACAGGCAAGGCATGCACTTGTACAAAGAAACAACGATAGTGAAACGAGTTAAGCCTAGGAATAAATAATGCGACCGGCAAGATGGCAAGAAACGCAGTTTCTCAAACAAACCCTTAACCTTTCCTATTCTTTTTCTATTTTCAGGTCAAGTTTACTACTAGACATTGCACCATAAGTTGAACAAGGGTGAAGATGGTGACATATCCAAGGGTAAATGCATTCAGAGGTTCCATGATATCCGTCGAATTTCCTCTGACACATAATTAAATTGTTGCGTTCCGTGCCGGCTTTCACACATAGCCCGAAAATCTAAGTAACGTGTTCATGTGTTTGCTTATGCTTGTGTGTGCTATCTCGAATGCGGCAATGCAGAAAAAGTTGAAAGTAGCCCGACCTTTGCGTGGCATGCCTTCCATTCGCGGAATATTCCGTCAGCTCGCATTTGAATACACACACTTCTAGATTATCTGTCAATGAATGCAACGCATGTACGCTTGGATATGTCACCAGCTTGATTCCTGAGCTTGAGCATGCCACATAAAAAAAATCGAGAACACATTTCATTCATAAGTTTAAATATACTTTTAATTCGTGGTACGAACGATGGTTTCCAAAGGTAAGACCCAGTAAGCTGGATGCATATGGTGTGATATGATCATGCCGTCTTAGCCTGTAGACAAAACGGAGACAGTTGTTAAATGCAACTTCCATCTATCTCATATACATCTAGTCAAGTTCTAGGGAAAATTAGACTGCCATACCTGGAAGTGGGGCATTATTTAGAGGAATCACAAGCATTTTTCGCATATCATGTGCGAGAAATCTAGAGCTCAATAATAGTTGACGTGAGCGCCAATTAATTTTGCATTGTATTGTTACCTAAAAACTAAATTAACAACTAGGTTTCTGACTCTGAATATATAGAAATTAACTTCTAGACCGTAGTGTGAGTGAAAACGAAAACTGCAAGATGTGTGAGTGAGCTGAACGAGCCAAATAATATTAGTAAGCAGGTACAAGGGTATTACTTGCTGTTAGACAGTCGCGCATAGTAATAACGATGAAACTTAGGCTGGATTGCTACACCTTGGCTTAATGAATCTATGGAGGAGCAAAGAATGCCATCACCAAGAACTTTAATGGCGCGATGCACCTCTTGAGGCGCCCATTCCATCCACATAAAACAATAACTGGTCATGAAAATGGTCCATGCGGTTATTTGGTATAAGACGATGAAACCGCTATATTAAGGTACGGTTTCGCTGGGAGCTGTCGGCGGCGGCTGCCGACGGCGGATATCAGCCGCAGCAACTGAGCAGCGCGGTCAAGCGATTTCGTTGAAACTGTTGCATGGCTGCCGGCAGTTATTTGTTGTCAATTGTTTTTTCAGCTGATGAAAAAGAATTTAAGGAAAAATAATGGATATTGGAAAGTTTTTGTTAATAGAGGAGGAGGAGGAAGAACATGATTTCATGGAACTATTATTGTTATTAAATCAAAGATTATAACTTTTACAGTATGTTTAAATCGCGTAAAGAAGAAGGCTGTTACTGTTTACTAGTGAATGGTCATTTCTCAAAATCTGAAGAAAAATATCGAGAATATTTTCGATTAAACAAAGAGCAATTTGATTAAAATCACTAAAAATCACTTCTAGCAGCTACGACTGCGCTTCTTGACTGGTTCAAAAGCAGTCGAGACGCAACAGCTAGCTGCTGACAGCTGCCGCCTAGCTGTCAGGCAGTGTGAGCAAAACCGCCAACATGTGCATACCATAAGAGCAGTCATTTTGAGCAGCGAGCTTTAACAGCTCGCTGTTAGCGGCCGCCGCCGACAGCTCCCAGCGAAACCGTACCTTTACATTTTGTTCAATCAACATGTTTGCATTCCGCACAGCTTTTAGGAGCTACGTTAGCCTATACGCTAACAGTCAAATAGCTAAATGTCAGTATGGTATCGTGCGTGTTCGTTTTTAAAAAAACCATTTTATAAAAATTGTAAATATGCACACTACGGAATATATGGAACTATAATAAATTAAAATGTTTATTATTAAAGGCTTAACCTCATCGATGATTGATGTTAAAGGATAATCGTAGTTTCGAGATATTGTAGAAAAGGCTACGCTATTTTTCTAATGGTCTCGAAACCTACGAATTTACAAAACTCAATTTTTGTAACGAAACTTTACTTTACTTATATTAAGTTCATTGACACAGATCCCATGCCTGTTTTTTTAAACAAGAGTAAACTCGTGGAATAATTGATACAAACTATAAAGCCTGTTGTTACTATTGAAATATAAACAAAAGAAGCCGAGAAAAGCTTTGTTTATTATCTTCAATCGCAAAACAAATACATACAATGCGATTTCAAGAGAGTAAACTTAATAAAATGTCCGTTTATAAACGCTTTCTCTAAACACAGTAACTAAGATTCTATACATTCCGAAAAAAAATATTTGCGTCTTTTTACGGAAGCATAAAGTAAAGATAAACGAAAATTTGATAAATTTCCAACAAAACAAAAAAAAATATCACAAAAAGTTCAAATAATCTTAAATTTATTGGCGGGCTAGAGAGATACTTCCACCAAGAATATTTCAACAATACGGAGAAAACCCGAGATAAAATAACTAAGAAATATCACATTTTTACTGTAGAAGAATTTTTATTTTAGATATTCTGTTAACCTGTACAACAGGTATCTGAAAGTTGATAAGAAAAAATTCCACAGGTAGCTAGCTATTTTGTCCACTAGTAACAAGTTGATATCAATGGCTTGTTTTTAACAGCAACAGAATATGGCAGGGAACGAAAACAAATAGAAGTACTAATGTTCGATAATTTTGATTAGAGCCACCGTTGATTATATCCTCTTGATAACATCCTGGAAGTTGTTTTATGTACATGCGTTAATGTTTTATTGTTGGTAGAAGAGAAATGAATACAGAAAACACCTTCAATATGTCAATGGCAAGTAACGATAGCACGATTTTTATGCACTTTTTGACTTTAAGGGTTAAAGATTATCGAGAAGTTAAATGAGACTAACAAATAAAAATTAGCATATAATAATAGAAGTTAGGTAAGACGTCTTATCTTTCTAAGAAAAGTCCGTCACAATGTTTAGCTACTTAAGCTTAAGTAAACAACTTTATAATGAACTAAAGATCAACTAGAAGTGGTTTGCTGCAAATACTACTTTAGCTCGTAAGAAAGAGTACATAATCCATAAACATAAACCAAATTAGCATAACTTAAAGAAAAGGGACAAAAATCACATCTTTCATAACTCGCAGGGTAATTAAAGCGCTAGATATTAGGTACTAGAGCTAGAATAAAAAATCGCATCAATAACCTAAAACAGATATGGCATGGCGAAGTGTCCTCATTACTATTAGTAATCCAATTACGACTTAAAATACTACAAGAACAGTTCAATGGTGTACATTTAAATGCAAATCTCGCGACTGCAATGAGTGAACAGCCGCCAAGTGGCGATGACCAGATCCATCCAACTATAGCAAATAACTCTAGTTCATTTGAATTGTTGCATGCACCTCTGGTTTCGAACGCGGGCGATGCTGGATCTTATTTCTCCACGAAATTGATTACACTCTTGTGCATAAATAAATCAACAAAAGGATCTCTTGATAAATGTCCATACTTGAGAAGCATTGATGAAATGTTTTTGCTTGAGATTAGCTTGTTTTGCAGACTAAAAGCATTCGGAAGAAGTATGTTGTATGTAAATTGTGTAGAGGGGCATTCCCAGTCAATTGAGAAGCCATACATTTCATGTGAACCAAAATAGACGTGTTCTGTCTTAAAATAACGACATCTCATGCAAATTACAACCGAGCAAAACGGAATCGAGAAATATTCTTAGAAGAAATTGTAAAACAATTTTTTTTTATTTCGGCAACATTCCAAGAGATATGTGGCCTCTCATGAAATACACCAGCAGATGTCCATCATTATCCAACAGCAGCCCCACTGGCTGCACCCAGCGGAATTCACTTATATAGGCCCACTCATCACTAGCACTGACCACTGAGCCCCAAATAAAAATCACTTTTTTTATTTTACTCAACTCTTAAAAACTGACGCTTGAAACACTTGTTTAGGACATTAATATTTTCACTGATTGCCCTTCTTTCAAATTGGAAAAAGTCCGGAGCTGTTCTATTTTTGATCACTTACGGGTGCTTAAGAGAAATTTTTTATTACACTGTAATGACAACTGCTGTGGACGTTCCTTAAATTTTTATCTCCCAGAATTCACAATTTTTCACTCACAGTATTGTTGATTTTGTAGATTTATCCTTATTTTGATTTTTTGTGATTTGTGAAACTTACCTTTTCTTTGGCACGACCAGCATGTTTCTGGACAGACCTAGCTAACAGCGTACCTTTACTCTCGGCCATTTTGCACACTGATTTCGAACAGACTGAAAAGACCGACCACTTTCCAAATGGTTCACGCAACCAGCGAGAAATGTCAAATTAGAAAAGTGACAGCTACCTGACTGCGTGCTCAATGAACTTTATATTTGTGCGGAAAGTAGCTTGAATTTGATGAAAATTAATGGGAATGGTGGAAAACCATAAAAATAATTTATTATAGTAATTTTCTTGAATTTGTTTTAAATTTAATTTTACTAGGCAAAATATTAACAAAATAATGAAGAAAGAGTTTATGGAGAATTTATGGTATGTTTTTAATAGTTTCAAATGTATTGTTTATTCCACTTCCGTTTTACATTTCAATATTCAAAAAAGGCAATATTTTAAGCAAAATATATTATTTTTCATTAACCAAAATTACAATTCTGTATCCTACATATTTAGAAATTCATGAATAGGGAACCTTACTGGAAATTTCCTCCGCTAGGGGCGCCAAAGTATTATAACGTAAACATGAAGTGACATTTATCTTCGCCTGTCAGACAGTTCTTGATTATTGCGATTTTTTGGGTACTCAATGATAAATTCTTATATTCTTATAAATATGCATCAGTGTTGTGTATTTGGATGCAATTATATTAAGGGATCCTTTATTTTCTAAAGACCAAAAACTACGGAAACTATGGGTAATAGCTGTGCGTTGCAAAAAGTTTAAGGGTTTAAGGAAGATTACAGTCCCTGGCCAAATTATTAGACGCACTGCAAACTTTCATGTAAAATATTAATTACCGAATGATATGGTACCGTTTTTTTGTTTTAAATTGAATTATTATTTATTTTTATATTATCCAATCAATGACCGATTGATTTAACATAAATACAATTAGCAATTAGCACATAAAAACTCTTAAGAAACATAAAATTACTAAAAAAATACAGTGCGTCTAATAATTTGCCAGGGACTGTATGTTAAAGAAGTATATGAGACCGATCAATAAATGAATATTAATATTTTTGTTGCTGTTTCTGTTATATTTTTGTTGTTTGTTTACGTTATACTTCGGTGGCGCCATCTGAGTTTACCTTTGCGTAAGATTCCCTATTGGCGATGCACTTCGGCGATAGTTGCAAATTAAATTATGTTTTGGTTATGTGCTAATTTAACTTAGATATAAATTGAATAGTGATATTTAAGATGTTCTTTGCATTAAAGCATTTTCAAACTTATCTTATCTACGTTTTCGTTTGATTCATATTAAATTTCGTTAAAATTTTGTTCCGGCGGAAGTTTTGATTTCATCGTTTTTATTTTTGTTCCGGTTTCGTTTTGGTTGGAATGGTACTTACTTTGGGACTGCCAGATGAAATTCAGTATCTGCAGATATTTTTTTATAACTTGAAGGAAAAAGCTTGATTATTTTCAAAAAATAGAAATAAATTTAACCCTTGCGCTTAGAAAGATTATATATATATATATATATATATATATATATATATATATATATATATATATATATATATATATATATATATATATATATAATTTAGTTAAATAAAATGTATGATAGACGGCCACGGATAGATAGATATTACCAAAACTATGAAATTCTGGTTATCCGGGGGCTAGACGATCAATTTTTCAATTGAAATATTGCTTTGTGGCATTAAAATTTATCGTCTATCCCCTAATGCAATATTGCATACAATATTGTAAATGCAATCGTTGCATATGCAAGAAATTCAGAGATTTTTAAAACAAAATGGCGGAAAGTGAAAAAACCTAAGCAGTTGAGATTACTTAACGCTGGATTATTTAATATTATGTGAATTAACATAAATGTTTTTCAAAAGGCAAAAGTTGACGCTCTTAAATATTTTTTTATTATTACAAAATGAGTGAATCAATGAAAATTAGAACCAAACACATCAGCTATCTCCTGCACATTTCTTGTAAGAATGAAATTGCAATGCAATGTAATTCCTGCCGATAAAACTGACATGCAATATTTCAAATTGCAATTGCAGACAAACAAATTGATCGTCTGGATCCCAGGAAAGCGAAAATATGTTTAGACAGTTCGCGCCCGAAAAAGTGGCTGTTTAGACGGGCCGCATCCACCCCCTTTCAACACGAAATTTGTTTAGATGGGGAGTGTTGGGGTGCTGCCTGGTTTAATTCCAGTTTGTATCACTTTAGTTTTCCATTTTATTTTTGTTTCAGTCGCCATGATGAGCAGACGGAGGATGTGCTGGAGCGAAAGGTTAAATTAAAAAAGTAATTTAACAATCATTATAAGGAAATTCAAAAAATTTTTGAGGAAAATGATTAAATTTAAAAAATAATAGTCAAATTAAAATAATAAAGTCAAAATTTTTAAAGATGTCTTTTAAGACTTTTGGTAGAAATAGTGTTAAATTTTTTAGAAATGAGTTTTGATTACATTTAAACTATTGAATTTAGCGAAATCATTATAAGGACTTTTTTATAGAGCATACGATTCTTTACAAAACTGTTACGAAGACATATTCGTATTCTTTATGTTATTCTTATGGAAAATCTAAAAGTTCGCCAAATTAATTTTTTCTATTGTAAGCATTTTTTTAGCTATTTGTGCAATTAAAAAAACGCTATCTCCTAAAAAGAAATATTGGTGTTTTTGGCCCACCCTAGTTCTTGTTCCGTCTGCTCCAGCTGTTTAAAAGCGATGCGACTCAAAGCGAACCTTCTCAACAAATTTTCGCTTTGATGCGCCTCAAAAGGAGACACAAAGTTAACCGTTTAACCAAAATCAGGAAACCACTAATTTCGAATTTCAAAACCACCAGAAAACCACTAAAATATTTTTCTGCTAGCCACAACCCGCTAAATGCAATATTTTGTCAAACTTAAAGTTTGAAAGGCACTGTTTGAGCAGAAATAATCAAATTAATTCAGTAAAACTTCATTCTTCGAAAGGATCATGCAGCATTAAAATGGCTGATGCAATTCAAAAATCCTGAAGGATTAGTTAATCGAAAAAATTAGCAATAACTTTGCGCGTTTTCGAGAAAATGTCATTTAAAAAACCCTCTACAAAAAAATACACACTACCACAAATTTTAAGCCCTGTATCATAAACCAATGAACTTATAATATACATAATACAAAATTATATAAGAATCAACATACCTTGCTTGATCACCGACATAATACACTTCCATAAATTTTATCGTTAAACGTTAGAAATTAATGTTTTTATATTGCGCATAAACTGGCATTCCTTTTTCGCAGAAGTATTATTTTGCGTTTGAACTTTATGATCATGCGCTCGATGATTCATAGCAGTCAGCGACTTAATATTTTTACACGTGATCTGATACATTATTACAACTACGATTATACAATTTTTTTGAAAAATTTCCACATTTTGAAAATTGAGTTTTGAGCAGAACCTTCTATGAGAGAGCCCCACTGTGCGTCGGTACATTTGGGCTGCTCGCACACTGGATCAGAATTTACGCGAATTTTTTTCGTGCGAGTTCTGACGAAAAGTAATCGCCAGAAATCGCAATTGCAGTGCGCACACTACATCAGAAATCTTGCGAATATTCATTAATTTTTCGCTTTTGTGACAGTTTCGTGGAAATAGACGGAATTATAGAAGAAAATTTATTTTTATTAGAAAATTCTTATCTAAAGCGAAAATATTTAAGAAAAAGAAAATGGGTTTGTGAGGTGTTTTCGAAACGACAAGGATTTGGCGAGTACCATCACTTGCATTCCGATTTAGTTAATGACCCTGACAAATTTTTCACATATTATCGAATGAGTCCAAATACATACGAATATGTTCTTGGTTTGATCAGCAAATCCATTGAAAAGTTTTCAAATTTTAGAAAAACAATTTCACCCGGTGAAAGATTATCGTTGACCTTAAGGTAAGGTTGTTATATAAAAGTAATAAAAAAGGTGTTTTTAATATAAACTGAGCATTTATTACCAATGAATAATTTCCATGTGTTTCTTTTTATTCTGTGGTGTTAAAAGTTGAATAGTAGTTTGTTACACTATATCGTGCTTGTGCCGAATCCACTAAATCCGCATTTCGAGTAGAAGTTTCTACATACGTATCAGATGGCAAACTATGTGTAAAATTCTGATCAAAGGTACATCCTGGAGAAGGAGTAGGAGTTGGGCTGAAACTTTGGGAAGAATTAGAAAGTGCAGAAGAATTAGAAAGTGAACTAAAGAAATTTTATTATTATTATTATTATTTTTATTTTATAATTTGATTACACATTACATAAAATGAGTACATATTTTAGAGCTAGAAGGCATCTTCCTACAACTATAATATTATTGAGTGGCCTGGCCGAATATGATTTGTTTTAGATAACATTAGAAATTGGGACAAACATTTTCAAAAACCCATTGAATTTATTTAAAAACTTAACCTAATGTTCTTACCCTAACTACAAACTATTCAACTACTACTCCTAACTACTACTAATTTTCGACTAGTTGTCGGATCAAAGGATTTTCAGATAATTGACATGAATCGTAAAATTTACTGGCTAAGGAACTTAGTCTATCTTTAATTGTGTCTATATTTGACATAGTATGCAACTCTGAGGTGGAGAAATGCCTCGGTAAGTTAAATATCATTTTTAAAACTTTGTTTTGAGCAACTTGTAATTTATTGATATGAGTTTGTGCGCACTTTTCCCAGAGAGGAGCAGCGTATAGCATAACTGCTTGGAATATGACTTTGTATATGATGAGTTTGTTCTCCATACTAAGTATTGACCGCCTGTTTATAAAGGGATACATAGTTCTGATTAACAAGCTTATTGAAGTGAAACTTCTTTACGCACGCTTGACTTGGGAAACTTCTTTACGAACGCTTGACTTGGGGGGTAAACTGGCGAAAGTGTAACGAAAGTGTAACGAAAACGTTACGAAAATGTGTGATCGGGCAACGTATTATGTATTATGTATTTTATGTATTATGTATTATGTATTGTGTATTATGTATAATGTACTGTGTATTATGTATTATGTACTATGTACTATGTACTATGTACTATGTATTATGTATTATGTATTATGTATTATGAATTATGTATTATGTACTATGTACTATGTGCTATGTACAATGTACTATGTACTATGTACTATGTACTATGTACTATGTATTACGTATTATGTATTATGTACATATTATGTATTATGTGTTATGTATTATGTATTATGTATTATGTATTATGTATTATGTATTATGTATTATGTATTATGTATTATGTATTATGTATTATGTATTATGTATTATGTATTATGTATTATGTATTATGTATTATGTATTATGTATTATGTATTATGTATTATGTATTATGTATTATGTATTATGTATTATGTATTATGTATTATGTATTATGTATTATGTATTATGTATTATGTATTATGTATTATGTATTATGTATTATGTATTATGTATTATGTATTATGTATTATGTATTATGTATTATGTATTATGTATTATGTATTATGTATTATGTATTATGTATTATGTATTATGTATTATGTATTATGTATTATGTATTATGTATTATGTATTATGTATTATGTATTATGTATTATGTATTATGTATTATGTATTATGTATTATGTATTATGTATTATGTATTATGTATTATGTATTATGTATTATGTATTATGTATTATGTATTATGTATTATGTATTATGTATTATGTATTATGTATTATGTATTATGTATTATGTATTATGTATTATGTATTATGTATTATGTATTATGTATTATGTATTATGTATTATGTATTATGTATTATGTATTATGTATTATGTATTATGTATTATGTATTATGTATTATGTATTATGTATTATGTATTATGTATTATGTATTATGTATTATGTATTATGTATTATGTATTATGTATTATGTATTATGTATTATGTATTATGTATTATGTATTATGTATTATGTATTATGTATTATGTATTATGTATTATGTATTATGTATTATGTATTATGTATTATGTATTATGTATTATGTATTATGTATTATGTATTATGTATTATGTATTATGTATTATGTATTATGTATTATGTATTATGTATTATGTATTATGTATTATGTATTATGTATTATGTATTATGTATTATGTATTATGTATTATGTATTATGTATTATGTATTATGTATTATGTATTATGTATTATGTATTATGTATTATGTATTATGTATTATGTATTATGTATTATGTATTATGTATTATGTATTATGTATTATGTATTATGTATTATGTATTATGTATTATGTATTATGTATTATGTATTATGTATTATGTATTATGTATTATGTATTATGTATTATGTATTATGTATTATGTATTATGTATTATGTATTATGTATTATGTATTATGTATTATGTATTATGTATTATGTATTATGTATTATGTATTATGTATTATGTATTATGTATTATGTATTATGTATTATGTATTATGTATTATGTATTATGTATTATGTATTATGTATTATGTATTATGTATTATGTATTATGTATTATGTATTATGTATTATGTATTATGTATTATGTATTATGTATTATGTATTATGTATTATGTATTATGTATTATGTATTATGTATTATGTATTATGTATTATGTATTATGTATTATGTATTATGTATTATGTATTATGTATTATGTATTATGTATTATGTATTATGTATTATGTATTATGTATTATGTATTATGTATTATGTATTATGTATTATGTATTATGTATTATGTATTATGTATTATGTATTATGTATTATGTATTAAGTATTATGTATTATGTGCATATTATGTATTTTATGTATTTTATGTATTTTATGTATTTTATGTATTTTATGTATTTTATGTATTTTATGTATTTTATGTATTTTATGTATTTTATGTATTTTATGTATTTTATGTATTTTATGTATTTTATGTATTTTATGTATTTTATGTATTTTATGTATTTTATGTATTTTATGTATTTTATGTATTTTATGTATTTTATGTATTTTATGTATTTTATGTATTTTATGTATTTTATGTATTTTATGTATTTTATGTATTTTATGTATTTTATGTATTTTATGTATTTTATGTATTTTATGTATTTTATGTATTTTATGTATTTTATGTATTTTATGTATTTTATGTATTTTATGTATTTTATGTATTTTATGTATTTTTTGTATTTTATGTATTTTATGTATTTTATGTATTTTATGTATTTTATGTATTTTATGTATTTTATGTATTTTATGTATTTTATGTATTTTATGTATTTTATGTATTTTATGTATTTTATGTATTTTATGTATTTTATGTATTTTACGTATTTTATGTATTTTATGTATTTTATGTATTTTATGTATTTTATGTATTTTATGTATTTTATGTATTTTATGTATTTTATGTATTTTATGTATTTTATGTATTGGTCAATCATCAATTGGTGATATATGTGCTGCTCACTGTGTTTTGGACGATGGAACAAACATCATAACGGCAGTTGTTTACATTTCGCCCAATAACGCAGTTAAAAATATCATAAAGTTTATATACAAAAGACTTATGATTTACGGTCGAGTAGGTTCTGAAGAATTAGGAGAAAACTATCATACGTTGCCACTAATTTTAGCAGGAGATTTCAATATTAATTTCGCGTCCGAAGATGGACAACTCTTGGTAAACTTTCTACGAGATAAATTAGAACTGCAAATGAATAATAACCGTAATGAGCCAACTACAAGACATGGAACAACAATCGATGCAGTTTTTTCTAGATATCTGTCTAATTTTAATTCGAAAATATATGTGTCTTATTTCTCGTGCCATAAGCCTATTGTCTCGGTTTTTCCATTAACCACAGTAATTACTGATGTGTCCAATAATGAAAATAATGAATAATAATGAATAAAAATAAAAGATCTTTGCAAAAATATTTATTTACCAATGAAAACATGAAATAAATTATAATATTTGTAGGAAATTAATATATGTAAATGTACATACATGTATGTTGTACACACACCCATATATATACACAGGCAGATGGAGCGAAAGAAGTTTCACTTCAGTCGTGTGGTCATAAGCACACTAATTTTTTTTTTGTTTAGAGTGGATGCAATATGGTTGGAAAAAGTTAATCTTTTGTCCAGGTTTATTCCTAGATATTTAACTTGATCAATCCAAGGTACGTTAAGGTTATTTACCCTCAATTCAATGCTAGGTAAAAAACGAGGATTTTTTCTTCGAGTGAAATACATGGTTTGTGTTTTGTTGGGATTAATTTTTATTTTCCATTTACAGAGGTAATCAGACAAGATGTCAAGACCGTTTTGCAAATTTGAGCGGATATTTGAGGGGTCTTTATGGGAGGTGAAAATGGCTGTGTCATCTGCGAATCTAGATGAAGAGGTATAATAGGAAAATCGGCAGTGTAGATATTGAACAGAATTGGTCCTAATACGGAACCTTGGGGCACTCCTGCAGAGTTTCGCCTTGGGGTCGATATAACTGACCCTAAAAATACTCTAAAAGAACGATCGTAAAGGAATTCACGGACCAAGGCAACGAGAGGTACAGGAAATTCAAAGTTTAGCATTTTGTGTAACAAGGCGTTGTGCCATACAGAGTCAAAAGCAGCTTGTACATCAAGAATAACAAGACCTGTAGAATTTCCTAAAGCGAAATTTTTTTTTATATGCTGCGAGATTCTTAGTAGCGGATGCGTAGAATTATGGCCGGTTCTAAATCCAAACTGGTCGTTGGGTAGCAAGTTTCCGCGTTCAATATGTTCAATAATTTTAATTACTTTTTCCAATATTTTTGCTAAGTTGCTCAGTAAGCTGATAGGGCGGTAACTACAGGGATGACAGGGCTGTTTACCGGGTTTTAATATCGGGATAACTTTCGCCTCTTTCCATGATACAGGGAAGTATTGAAGCTTTAGACAGGAGTTTATGATGAACGTTAGGTAAATGATTCCGCAGTTTGGAAGAGATTTCAGGCTTTTGTTTGATACCCCATCAGGGCCACAAGCTTTTCTA
Source organism: Thereva unica (assembly GCA_949987705.1). Taxonomy (NCBI): domain Eukaryota; kingdom Metazoa; phylum Arthropoda; class Insecta; order Diptera; family Therevidae; genus Thereva; species Thereva unica. The sequence goes on along the minus strand of OX465281.1, from coordinate 178,293,496 downwards.
GATCTTGAGCGTTTTATAATATTTTTTATTTCTTTAGGGCGGACGGGCCAGGTCGAGTGAATTTCGTTAAGTGCAAGATCAAGACGACTCAAAGACGTTTCAACTTGGCTAATAGTGTCAGCATTACTAAGATGGGCTGCTATGTTTGAGTTTGCCGCAAATATTTGTGAAAGGACTTCGGCTTTTTCATTACAAGTGATGTGCCTATTATTTCCTTCCTTAAGTTACTGATGAATCTAATAACGTATCCCATTATGCGGCTAATTTTCATCCAACATGAGAACTTTGTAAGGTCGATTGACTTTAAACTCTCAACAAGATGCACCATTACGACAGCTGCATCTTCTTCCACCGATATTTTGGCCACTCATTACTTGGACGTTTAAGAAATTCTGGTCCTGTATACCATCTTGAATTTATTGATATTTCAGGTATTTTTCCTCCTCTGGTAGCGTCATCAGCTACGTTGTGCTTAGATGGCGTCCACTTCCAATCTTCTGGTCGTGTTGGTTCTTGAATTTCACCAATTCGAAAACGTACGAAAAGTTTGAGCTTTTTAGGGTCTGTACGTAGCCAAGACAATACTGTAGTGGAATCTGTCCAGAAAAATCGTTCACTTACAGAGATTTGGTGACCTTTGGTAATGTTGATGGCCAACCTGACGCCAACGACTGCTGCTTGAAGTTCTAAGCGAGGAATTGTTTCCGATTTAAGTGGAGCTACTTTAGCTTTAGCGGTTATAATTGAACAGTGTAGGGGAGACAGGGGCATGTATTAACAAATTTTACTTTTTTATTAATTTAACGGAAATAAAACTAGTTAGAGTTATAATTTTTAAACCTTATGAAGCGTCAACTATCTGTCTATGATTTTAAATAAAAAAATCTCATATATCCTTTTTAATTTCTACAGAAATATGCATTTTTTAAAAATATTTGCTTGTTAATACTTGCCCCACTTTTGGGGTAAGTTTTAACAAGCTTGGGGTAATTATTAACATTAGAGCTTTGATATGAATATGATAATATTTTTTAGAAATGAGTAGAGAATAAAACAAAATATCATATTTAACGTTTTTATTATAAGAAAGTAATCAACTTCACATAGAAAATTCTTATTTTAGCTTTATACTTGCTTAATTTAACAAAATAATATCACTCTGATCTTAACAACTAAACAAAAGTTACGAATTTTTGGTCTTCCATAGACAATAACAGTATTTTAATATCTATTATATTGCAAAATATTTACTGATTAATAATAAGTATTAAAGTTCCTTAACATTGATATAATTCTTGAAATATATGGTAACCCTGCCTTACTTCTCGTAATCATCATCGGAGTTACAATTTAAACATATAAAAGATAACTTATTTCTCCCAATACAAGTTCCATGGGCCCATTGATTACAAGATCTGCATTTATACCAATCACCTCCAGAATTATCATCCGAGTAAGATCTACCACAGATCAGGCAGAACCATTCTTCTGCTTCACTTTCGCTGTCTTCTTGCAAAATTTTCTTTTTAGCCTTGTTTTTTTGTGTGTTAGTTTTCTTACTCTTACCTTTGCCTTTATTCTTAATAGTATCAATATCAGTCTTTTTAGTTACACTTTGTTTAGTAGTTTTCTTTTTCTTTATCTCTTTTAAATTAGCTTCATCTTCTAAGGCCTGTTTTTCTGGGGTGTCGGTCAAAATCGCAGATTTCCTTGTTCGTTTACGTTTGAAGTTAGTAGTACTCTGTCATTATGTTGAAATCTGAAATACGCTACTGCAGCGTAGGCGTCTTCACTCGCGTCTACAAAAACATGTAATTGTATGTTACTTATTACCTGATCGTTGAAATAGTGTCTTGGAATGCGAATTGACTGAATTTGAGGCAAATATTTAATCCACGATTTCCATTTTTGAAATCAATGTTCAGGAAGTTGATCCCACTCAATTCCAGATCGCCAAACGTCTTGCAGAATAATCTTGGAATATATTGTGTAGCCTTCTACACAAGAAATCCAAGTGGATCGAAAATGGACATTATTACTTGAAGCATCATACGTTTAGTAGGGTTGACTTCGCCACTTAAAACTTCAGCCTTTGCTCTCTGATACTGCAAAGTAAACGTGAAAACATCTGATGCTGGTAACCACCATAATCCTAACATCTTAGCTGCATCTATGTTGTTAACGACGTTTGCTGCGGTCAGCTGGCCAATATCCTTGCTTTTAGAAATCGTTTTATTGTCGAGGACTGTCTGTACTGTCACTGAATTGGAAACCCAGTTGCGTATTTCAAACCCTGCCTTTTCGTGAATCATTTTGATTTCTTGTCCGATTCTTATCGCTTCTTCTTCTGTGTTCGTACTACAGAGTAAGTCGTCTACGTAATGGTTGTGTATAATGGCAGACGCAGGTTCAGGAAACTCATCTTTGTATAACAAAGCGTTTTTATTTTTGACATACTGAGCGATGCTTGGTGAACAATTTGCGCCAAGAATCATTACGTTCATGCAGTAAACCTCTGGGGGGCGATCTAGTTCACCACCTCTCCATAGAAATCTTTGAGCGTATTAATCTTCTTGCTTTATTTGCACCTGATGAAACATTTCACAAATATCTCCTGACAGAGCCACTCTTTTTATTCTGAAGTTGAATAGCACATGAACTAAATTTGTTAACTGATCAGGTCCTTTAAGTAACATATCGGTCAATGATAAATTATGTGATTTTGCGGCAGCATCCCAAACTAATCTAATTTTATTGGGCTTATTGGGATTGCGTACCACGAAAATTGGTAATACCAAGTCTTGTTGTTGAATTGCATTTGTTTCGTCACAGATAATTTTCTTGCGTAACCTTTAGTTAATAGATTTTGGATTTGTTCGTTAATAGCTGACAAAGTAGCAGGATTTTTTAGTGCTTTCCTTTCCAAGCACTCTAAACGTTTTCGTGCCATTGAGTAGCTGTCAGGCAGATTAATATTTTCACATTTCCATAACAATCCAGCTTCATATCTGTTATATCGTTTCACAATAAGGTTTTCCATCCATCATGGCTTCAGCACGTTGACCTTCAGCTGACAATGATGTCTTTGTGACGACAATTCCTATATTGTCAAAGGAAAATGACTCTTTAACTAAATCGTTTAACTTCTGACACTCGCGCATATGAAAGTTAAAATGTTTCCTTTGGTTCTTTGTGTTACCAATGTCTTTTTCACATTTCCCATGGATAGTCCACCCGAGCTTCGTTTTTGTGGCTATAGGTTGATTCCACTTGCCTTCTTTGATTTTAGTGGGCACGCCTAGCTTAAAATAGTCAATGCCTAGAAGAATTCGCGGTCTTGCTTTATAATACGATTGCACTTGGATACCTCTCAAATGCGCGTATTCCTTCGTCAAATTTTCCATATTTAAAGTCTGCTCTGGAAGGCTCAAGTTTTTTACTGTTCGCACGTTTTCGAGTTTAAACTTTTTTGCTTGATTACGGGCTTCTGAAATCCTCAAGTTGACTTTATGGGATTCTGGCTCCATCCTTGTTGTTTCGGCCGTCCATGTTAGGCGAAGACTGTCTCTCGCCATCTAAATCTAGGTCTTTTGCTAAGGTGTCTTCCATCAAAGTTACGGACGAACCTTCGTCGTACAGTGCGTAAGTGTGGACAGCTTTTTTGTCACCAAACAAGGGGTTTGTTCAAGATTTCTGCTATAGCAGCTTTAGTAGCAGAATTTTTAAACTGTCAAATTACAGCAAAGCAAGAAAAAGCTGCTATGATATCTTGAACGCAAAAAAGCTGCTAACATAGCTTTGTGTTAATGTATGTGTATGAGTATTTCTTGCAGTCAACTATTCCTCACCCTACAATTAGAAAAAAGCCTGGCCGTGCAGTTGCAATCCCTAAATTTATTATTTAATATGTATTAATGTCAACAAAACCTCACTCAAATCAGTCATTTTGGCAAAACGACCAATGACATTTACATACACATGTATGATTTACGTAGCTGCTTTCTTGCTTGCAGTCGAAACTGCGAGCAACAAAAAGCAGCTACATTAGCAGCTTTTCTCGAATCTTGAACACAAAAATAGCAGCTTCGTTAGCAGCTTTTTTGCGGTTTTGAACAGGAAAAGCATGACAATAGCTGCTAAAAGCTGCTATAGCAGAAATCTTGAACAGACCCAAGGTTACAGGAACTATTCTTAATAATGTTTTTAAAGAAAAATCTTTTTGCTGGTGATTGTTGCAGTTGACACTTACTGGCGGTTCGTATACTATTTCATTGTGTAGTAACGGGTGATGCTTAGCGAGACAGCCATCGGTATTGCAAATTTTAATATTCATGCATCTTCTATAAGGATGTTTAGTTAAACAATAATGTCAAAGTTTATACCTTTTAATAACTTGCCATTTTTCATTCCTTGGCATTTTTTGGAACCGCTGACAAGAGTCAATGGAATGATCTGAATGGCATAAAACGCAATTACCGCTTCTTGCTGTGTCCGATGATTCTTGGGTATGAACAAAATGAGGTAATTTGACTTTTCTCTTGTTTTCGGAGTTTTGTGTGCTTGGTGCTGTTGTCGTTAATGTATTTGCTGCCTTAGGCCACTTCATATAACTAATCTGAGAATGTGGTTATATTTCTATCCTTTTTAGAAACACGCAGGGCCCAATTCAGCTTAACGGATGTTGGGAGCTTATCCACTAACTCTTCTAACAGCAATAGACTAGTAAGATGTGCTTCCAGTTTTGATGCTTGCATTGTGTAACACAGATTTCTAACAATCGTTGCGTAGCTCACGAGCGCATCAAATTTTGTCTGCTTTTAAGTTGGGTTCTTTTCGAATTTGCTTGATTAGATTTCCTATTATCTTCTCTGGGCAGCCATATAAAATACGGAGGGTATTTATTATTTCTGGTACAGCTGTTGGTAAAAGCAAATGGGCTCGTACAGCTTCCAAAGCAGGACCACGTAAACTCTTTTGTAATCTGATTAAATTTTCACAATTTGTATATCCGCACGTGTTTGTGCTAATCTCAAATTGACTTATGAAAACTGGCCACTCTTCTAGACTGCCGCTAAAAATGGGTAATTCTCTTGACAATACGCTTCTTGCCGCCAGTTGATTTCTTGTCGGAGGCAATGTTGTCAAAACTTTATCAGTTACAGACTTCTGCATTTCCAACGACGGTTTTACGCCATCGAAAGGAACTTCAAATGTTTCGTTATCAAGTAATTTTAGCTTTGCCTGTCCTTCCACCCAGTTTTCTATTCTCGCGGTCGCGGCTCTTTTAACACTATTTCCACTGCATACTGACATTTGCTCATCCCTTTGGAATAGAAGTTGATACTTTTGGTCGAGATATTCCATCTCGATCTTTTCTAGTTGGTTTATTCGCTTCAGCTTTATCTCTCTTTCTTCTTCTGCTCGCTTAAGTTGGAGGTCTATTCTAGAGCTGCCACGGGTTCGTGTACACGTGTTTTTATCCTACACGTGTAAAAACACGTGTATTTATTATACACGTGTAATTTTTTGATACACGTGTCAACATTTTAGAACAATTTTTAGCAGAAAATAAGAGACGGGTCAATTTTGAACAATTTTTAACGGAAAGTAAGAGGCAGTTTTTAGAGTAAATATATTTATTCTACATAAATAGCGGCCGGCTGTGGAGAGGTTTTGGAAAGACGAACCAAAAATTCGCTAGGGCGTCTTGAAACTTTTTTGGTAGCTTTTACATATCATTCTGTAATTTTGTTACAATATAACCTATTATTACCTTTCTAATTTTGGAAAAAAAGTATGTATTAATTACTTATTTTTTGAAGAAAAACGTGGTTGAAATTTGTTTTTTTAAGCTATTGCATAGCATTGATTATATACTAAGTAGATATGGACAAACGCGAGTCAAATTAACTTCCAGTTACGGCACCACGAGCTGGGGGCGCTAATATCGCAGGGTTTTATGCTCCGCTATATATGGTTAGTTTCTGGTTTATGTGAAAGCCCTTTGCGCATTTGAAAACAAAATCAGAAGCTGCGGCTTTGGGTTTAGTGGCTGCGAATCTAAAAACAGATTCCTATGCGCTTTTTCCTATTGTTTTGTTAGGGAAGGGCAAAGAGGATGAAAAAATGATGATTTCGTAGCTGATGGGTGAAATTTTACAATGAGGGAATGAAATGAATGGGCGAGATAATTTTAATGGGAAAGGACACCGCACAAATTATATGAGAAAAGGGTCCCGGCGGATTTGTCTGAAATTGAAGTATGTTAGTCAGCGGGGGTAGACGAACAAAAAATTGTAAGGGGAGGGGGGCTAAGTCGTAACGGTTAGCCGCTAGGGCGTTTTGAAATTTTTTGATAGATGTTTTTATATCACCCTGTATTTTTGTAACCCTGTGAAATATCTTCGTGAATAAGGTGGCAATTTACGCAGAATACTCCCACCTACCTAAAACTGTAAATTCGAGGTTCTAACCCACCAACTTTTAGAGTTATGGGTCGTCAAAATCAAAGTTTTGTTTTTTTTCACTAAAATTTCAAGTTCAACCACCTTTTTCTCCAAAAAATACGTAGTTAATTAATTTTTTTTTTACAAAATTGGAAAGCTTGGACAATTTCCTGTGAATAAGGTCAGGGCAACTTTTATGCTACGGCCTTTACTTTTGAAGTTATAAGCAATTTTAATGTGAAAATTGGCTTTATTTCGTACTTATTTGGTACTTTTCGACAAAGCTGCGGTGGAAAAGTACGAGAAAAGTACGAAATAAAGCCAATTTTCGCATTAAAATTGCTTATAACTTCAAAAGTAAAGGCCGTAGCATAAAAGTTGCCCTGACCTTATTCACAGGAAATTGTCCAAGCTTTCCAATTTTGTAAAAAAAAAATTAATTAACTACGTATTTTTTGGAGAAAAAGGTGGTTGAACTTGAAATTTTAGTGAAAAAAAACAAAACTTTGATTTTGACGACCCATAACTCTAAAAGTTGGTGGGTTAGAACCTCGAATTTACAGTTTTAGGTAGGTGGGAGTATTCTGCGTAAATTGCCACCTTATTCACGAAGATATTTCACAGGGTTACAAAAATACAGGGTGATATAAAAACATCTAACAAAAAATTTCAAAACGCCCTAGCGGCTAACCGTTACGATTTACCCCCCCTCCCCCTTACAATTTTTTGTTCGTCTACCCCCACTGACTAACATACTTCAATTTCAGACAAATCCGCCGGGACCCTTTTCTCATATAATTTGTGCGGTGTCCTTTGGCATCAAGGGTTTTTTATTATGTTGAAAAAATTGAAATGGGTTTTCAGGGATTATTCCATTTTTTTAAATGAGTTTTGAATGACAAATAGAATTCGTAGAAATTAGTAATTTTTACGGATAATTGTACTACTATTGAGATATATAAATAATTTCTATTTATGTGGCATGGTGAACCTTTTATACGTAGATGTCAATGAACCTTGCGTTTGATCTGTGAGGTGTTATATGGTTTCAACAACACCGGCTGTTTGTTCTATTTATTAACGAAGGGGAGGTATATGTAGTGGGCCTGCGATAGGCCGAGTTGGCTGTCTTGGGAAAAAAGGTGCATGTAGGTAAAAGCGGTAAAAATTAGCGAGGGCTGCAAATACTACCGTGGCTTGAAGGGTCTCTAGAGGAGCAAAAGGGTGCTATCGCCAATGCACCTTCTTCGTTTTGCACCTTCTCCAGCCAAGGCAAGCTAGTTTTTGGGCACCTGCAATACAGGTTCGCGTCACGCAACCGTCAAAAACAATTAAATATATAGTATTTTATTACAACAAAAACTAGGGATTTATAACGAGTTAAATAAATTGAGAGGACTATTAAACCAATTATTGTAATTACAACCAGAGGCATTTTGATAAAGATTAATCCGAGGCTGAAGTTATGTTAATTTATTTTTTCCAAAGACGAAAGAATAATAATATTAATAATGTTACAATATTGCAAACTAAATATCTAGGTAGCCGGATGCTCCCGAAGTATCGAGGTCATTGATGGTGGCTTGTGCCGTAAGGCTCGTGAACTTTTGGTTGGGGTCATGTGTCGTATGGGTTGTGGCCATGGGAACATAACTTCTGCCCAGATATACGAGTTATGTTCAATACAATTCCATATAAGGCGGAATGTAGGACTTGTAGATTGTAGAGGGCCGCCTGCTGAAGGAGGAACTTGCATCTCTTCAGGAATCTGATAATTGATAAGCATTGCATTGATAAGCTTGTTTGGCGATTTGGAATATGTGATTACTCCATCGCAGATCTGGGGCCTTATTTTCTATTGCAATATTGTTATTTTTTTTTCGAAACTGCCGAAACCGTATTTTATATTATACAATATTGACATTTATTTTACATGAAAATTTAACAATATTGGTAAATTTTTACTTGCAAGCTGCTTCGTCTTCTAATCGGATTTAACAATATTGTAATACGGAATGCCACTGAAGATTAAATTACGTCTAAAAGTACGAGTCCACGAAAGGCATTTTCTCTTGACGTGATAATGACGTAAAAAGATGATGTTCCAAATGTGCATAGCTGCGATATGCACTTTCTTCGTGACGTCATTTTGCCGGCGAGCAAATGTTTGTTTGCTTTGGTGGATTTGTATCTTAAGATGTTAAGAGATGAGTCAGCTATTAGATTCTTTTTGCCACTGAGATAAAGGGAAGGATGGTACAATTTTTTCGAGGGAAGAGAGCTCACACTCTATTAGACAAGGTCTTGCCCGTTCTTGTCTTATATTGACGAAGGCGTAGGAGTAACGCATTGTGTCATTGCCTAAAGTATGAACTGGGTTATATTAGAAAGAAATCAGGTGAGAAAGTCGACTCTCGGAAAACGCCGGTCGAGATTCGACGCCATCCCGTACTACCTTAATTGAATGGCCTGAAATAAAGCTCTCAAACCAGTTCTTTAGTACTGAGATGTGCGTTAATTTTACAGTTTTACAGAAAGCGTCGAATTTTCCACCTGTGCAAAGGAATTTGCACGCATAACTCTGCGCTCAAGTTTCTGGAAAAATGTATGCAGTTTTAAAAAGAGGCGGCTTTTCTATCCACTCAATCAACTCAATAATTTTTAAAGCTACAACTTTTAAGAAAATGACCAGCATTTAATAAAAAATTCACCTTTGAACCAAAAAAAAAAATAGTAAAACTGAATGAAAATATTGTAGATATGTATTAAAGAACTTGTTAAGAAACTGGCTGATGTGCATTTAGTGTTTAATGGTGGGTCTACACGAAAGAGGGTTTTGCCCGTGTTACTTTGATGTTTGAATGAAATGGCCGGCGGAATCCTTGTGCGGACAATGTCGACGGAATGTTTTTGCGCACATTTCCAGCAGCTTTCCTTTGTTTCACAGATAAAACTCAATGGGAAATCTTATGAATAGCTAGCTATAAGGCTCACATGCCCAGCTACCTAGTAAGATGAATATTGAATATCACGAAGGCCTTTAAATTAACGGTTAATTTATACATACTAAAAAAGCTGGTCGTCCCAAGCAAGAGCATGTGAGCCCTCATCATTCTTATAGCTACACAATATGTTTGAAGTTTGGCTCTCGTTGCAACCTGAACATCAAGAATTCCAACTTGTTTGCAACAACTGAGTTTTTGTGTCGACGGACCCGCCACTAATTATAGGTTTTCATGGCAGGCTTCCAGTTGAATAATGAATCCAGACTGGTTTGTTCTTAATAATTTAAATTATTTTTATTTCCAATTGGATTATTTTCATTAATTTTTAAAATTTGATACTATCAGAAGTAAGCAAAAGGGTAGTTTTATTGAAGCTACCATAATTAAATGAACGGGTGGTGGAGTGGGATATTCATATACATGTACATATATATAAAATTCTTAGAATTTTAGATAATTATTTACTTTATCACCGCACCCCCGCAGGAGGTAGGCTTTGTAAGGGGTTGACCAGAGCATGTTGCTTTTGGAATTAGCCGTTGGTCACCGGTTGGTTATTCAGGGTTAAAATTTTGTAAAAGTAATTTAGCAGTTTAATTCTCCCACCAAAAACTCACCGCATTTTTGGAGTATTGCGCGAACTTTTGCGTCTGATAAAGTAAACAATTACCCTTAAAACAAACATTTTAAAAAATCTTTCAAAATCGGAACTTTTCTTTTTTCATTGGCGACTACCACTCTTGAGAAATATGAAGTAGGGTTTTAAACGAAAGTTTTTTATTGTTTTCTATTATTGCACGCAAATATGTATACATATATTCACATTTTCAAATAGTTTGCTCAATTTGCTCTAAAAGCAATAATAAAATCAATAAAAAAAAACTAGAATTTTGTTAAAAACAAACTTATTTAATTTTTCTCAAAATAAAAAAAAACACGATGCTAAATTTCCCATTAAATCTCTCTTCCCATTCATTAATTTCTTCATTCATAAATTTCAGCCACCGGCCAAGAAATCATCGTAGTTTCAGCCCACCCACCACCTTCCAAAACAAAACAAAAGGAATGCCCGCACAGGAATCTATTTTTAGATCCGAAACTTTTGGTTTTTCTTCCAACATGCGTCAAGGGCTTTGAAATGCTTTTTTAAATTCAGGCGCAAACCCGCTTTTTTATGTTTTACTAAAAAATAGCAAAATTAAAAAAATTGTCTATTTTATGATTATTATGCACTAATAAAAAATTAATATTATTAAACTAATGTTGTAAACCCATTCCCCTTAATTTTAGAGGTTTACAACAGAAATTCGCAGCCCTAAAACTTAATTCAGTGTAACTATCGCCATCTAACAAGACAACCTGAAAGATGTTTGTCCATATCTACTTACTCTATAATCAATGTGCATAGCTTTTATCGCAGACTTTGAGCGCGGTGACCACTGACATATAGAATGGACTGCTCATGAGGAATTTTTCATGGCACCAATTTGTTCCATAGGCTACAAACCTTTTTTCACTCCATGTAAACACCGGAATCACTTTTGAAATTTACATTTTTTTAAATACGTACTTAAAACATTAAAACAACACAAATATTTTGTTTAAAAAAATTAATAAACACTATTTTCACTTTTTCACCTTTTAAAATGCCTTTTTTTCATTAATTTCCAAATTTTATGTGTTATGATTTAAGTTCTTAACGCCTGTTTTTCCTGTTCTTCTGAGTGCTTCTGTCAGTTTGGGGGCTTATGGATGAGCGAGTCGACTATAAATTTTTGGTGCTATCGGTTTGAATGGGAATAATTGCTGATGAGCAGTCCATTATTATATGTCAGTGGCGGTGACCGAATCGAGAAATTCGGTAACGAAAAAACCTAACACGGTGCGTCATTGAATGGGGTTTACACAAACCGCTAAAGCTATAGGGCTGAAATTTTGACAGTGCATCCCTATAATGGCATGGACATCCACTAAAAAGTGATTTTTCGAAATTCATCTCCTAAGGGGGTGAAATGGGGTTTACCCAAACCGCTAAAGCTATAGGGCTGAAATTTTGACAGTGCATCCCTATAATGGCATGGACATCCACTAAAAAGTGATTTTTCGAAATTCATCTCCTAAGGGGGTGAAATGGGGTTTACCTAAACCGCCAAAGCTATAGGGCTGAAATTTTGACAGTGCATCCCTATAATGACATGGACATCCACTATAAAGCGATTTTTCGAAATTCATCCCCTAAGGGGATGAAATGGGGTTTATCCAAACCGCTAAAGCTATAGGGCTGAAATTTTGACAGTGCATCCCTAAAATGGCATGGACATCCACTAAAAAGTGATTTTTCGAAATTCATCTCCTAAGGGGGTGAAATGGGGTTTACCCAAACCGCTAAAGCTATAGGGCTTAAATTTTGACAGTGCATCCCTATAATGGCATGGACATCCACTATAAAGCGATTTTTCGAAATTCATCCCCTAAGGGGATGAAATGGGGCTTATCCAAACCGCTAAAGCTATAGGGCTGAAATTTTGACAGTGCATCCCTATAATGGCATGGACATCCACTATAAAGCGATTTTTCGAAATTCATCCCCTAGGGGGATGAAATGGGGTTTATCCAAACCGCTAAAGCTATAGGGCTGAAATTTTGACAGTGCATCCCTATAATGGTATGGACATCCACTAAAAGGTGATTTTTCGAAATTCATCTCCTAAGGGGGTGAAATGGGGTTTACCCAAACCGCTAAAGCTATAGGGATGAAATTTTGACAGTGCATCCCTATAATGGCGTGGGCATCCACTAAAAAGCGAATTTTTGAAATTCATCCCCTAAGGGGTGAAATGAGGTTTATCCAAACCGCTAAAGCTATAGGGCTGACATTTTGACAGTGCATCCCTATAATGGCATGGACATCCACTAAAAGCGATTTTTCGAAATTCATCTCCTAAGGGGGTGAAATGGGGTTTACCCAAACCGCTAAAGCTATAGGGCTGAAATTTTGACAGTGCATCCCTATAATGGCATGGACATCCACTATAAAGCGATTTTTCGAAATTCATCCCCTAAGGGGATTAAATGGGGTTTATCCAAACCGCTAAAGCTATAGGGCTGAAATTTTGACAGTGCATCCCTATAATGGCATGGACATCCACTAAAAAGTGATTTTTCGAAATTCATCTCCTAAGGGGGTGAAATGGGGTTTACCCAAACCGCTAAAGCTATAGGGCTTAAATTTTGACAGTGCATCCCTATAATGGCATGGACATCCACTAAAAGCGATTTTTCGAAATTCATCCCCTAAGGGGATGAAATGGGGTTTATCAAAACCGCTAAAGCTATAGGGCTGAAATTTTGACAGTGCATCCCTATAATGGCATGGACATCCACTAAAAGGTGATTTTTCGAAATTCATCTCCTAAGGGGGTGAAATGGGGTTTACCCAAACCGCTAAAGCTATAGGGATGAAATTTTGACAGTGCATCCCTATAATGACATGGACATCCACTATAAAGCGATTTTTCGAAATTCATCCCCTAAGGGGATGAAATGGGGTTTATCCAAACCGCTAAAGCTATAGGGCTGAAATTTTGACAGTGCATCCCTATAATGGCATGGACATCCACTAAAAAGTGATTTTTCGAAATTCATCTCCTAAGGGGGTGAAATGGGGTTTACCCAAACCGCTAAAGCTATAGGGCTGAAATTTGGACAGTGCATCCCTATAATGGCGTGGACATCCACTAAAAAGCGATTTTACGAAATTCATCCCCTAAGAGGGTGAAATGAGGTTTATCCAAACCGCTAAAGCTATAGGGCTGAAATTTTGACAGTGCATCCCTATAATGGCATGGACATCCACTAAAAAGTGATTTTTCGAAATTCATCTCCTAAGGGGGTGAAATGGGGTTTACCCAAACCGCTAAAGCTATAGGGCTGAAATTTTGACAGTGCATCCCTATAATGGCATGGACATCCACTAAAAAGTGATTTTTCGAAATTCATTCCCTAAGGGGGTGAAATGGGGTTTACCCAAACCGCTAAAGCTATAGGGCTGAAATTTGGACAGTGCATCCCTATAATGGCGTGGACATCCACTAAAAAGCGATTTTACGAAATTCATCCCCTAAGAGGGTGAAATGAGGTTTATCCAAACCGCTAAAGCTACAGGGCTGAAATTTTGACAGTGCATCCCTATAATGGCATGGACATCCACTATAAAGCGATTTTTCGATTTGGGGTTTACCCAAACCGCAGGAGCTATAGGGCTGAAATTTTGACAGTGCGTCCCTATAATGTCATGGACATCCACTAAAAAACGATTTTTCGAAATTCATTCCCTAAGGGGGTGAAATCGGGTTTACCCAAACACCTGGAGCTATAGGGCTGAAATTTTGACAGTGCATCTCTTTAATGACTTACACATCCACTAAGAAGCGATTTTTCGAAATTCATTCCCTAAGGGGGTAAAATGGGGCTAACCCAAACCGCTGAAGCTGTATAGTCTGACGTAAACATTTTCCATTAACTTCAGCTCTTGCTCTAACTATACATAAGTCGCAAGGTGGAACTTTTGACGAAATAGTATATGAGTATAGTAAAGCACATTCTCAGGAACTCGTTTATGTTGCGCTCTCTCGGGTGACTAATATTGAAAAATTGTATATCACGACAAAAAACGATAATTCTACATTCAAGTTTTATCATAGTCGAAGGCAAGCTGCATCGACCGCATCTTTGTTGCAAGAATTCAAAAGACTGTCTTTAAATAGTGTTCAGACGATAGCTCAAAGTGTCTTAGGTTTCATTAGTAATAGAAATGGCATTTCAATAATGACTTTCAATTGCCAAAGTTTAAATAGTCACAAATATGAAGTCACGCTCAAAAAGTGTAACTTGATTTAATATCAAAGAAAAAACTTGAGTGGATATCGGTGAATTGATAGTGTTGAAATATTAAAAATTTGGCATTTGTTGGCTGGGTGCGGGGAAGGTTGGCGGAAGGGTGGGTGGGTTGGAATTGCAGGGGGTGGAACCCTTCAAACACCCCGATTCTGAATTTCAGTACAATCGGAACACATTTGCCAAAACTTCTCCGCCATTTTGGATTTTAAAATTTCGACCACAAATCCCCCATTTGGAACCCTTAAAACCCCCCGATACTGAATTTCAGTACAATCGGAACACATTTGCCAAAACTCGCCCGCCATTTTGAATTTTACAATTTTGACCACAAATCCGTCATTTGGAACCCTTCAAACCCCCCCCCCCTTATACTGAATTTCAGTACAATCGGAACACATTTGCCAAAACTCGTCCGCCATTTTGAATTTTAAAATTTCGACCACAAATCCGTCATTTGGAACCCTTAAAACCCCCGATTCTGAATTTCAGTACAATCGGAACACATTTGTCAAAACTTCTCCGCCATTTTGAATTTTAAAATTTCGACCACAAATCCGTCATTTGGAACCCTTCAAACCCCCCGATACTGAATTTCAGTACAACCGGAACACATGTGCCAAAACTCGTCCGCCATTTTTAATTTTAAATTTTTGACCACAAATCCGTCATTTGGAACCCTTAAAACCCCCCCATACTTAATTTAAGTACAATCGGAACACATTTGCCAAAACTCGTCCGCCATTTTGAATTTTAAAATTTCGACCACAAATCCCCCATTTGGAATCCTTAAAACCCCCCGATACTGAATTTCAGTACAATCGGAACACATTTGCCAAAACTTCTCCGCCATTTTGAATTTTAAAATTTCGACCACAAATCCGTCATTTGGAACCCTTCAAACCCCCCGATACTGAATTTCAGTACAATCGGAACACATGTGCCAAAACTTCTCCGCCATTTTGAATTTTAAAATTTTGACCACAAATCCGTAATTTGGAACCCTTAAAACCCCCCATACTGAATTTCAGTACAATCGGAACACATTTGCCAAAACTCGTCCGCCATTTTGAATTTTAAAATTTCGTCCACAAATCCGCCATTTGGAACCCTTAAAACCCTCCGATACGGCTGTGTGCGTGCGAAACCGACTAATTCCTTGCTAAACTTCCAGATTTTTTGGAAGCTTCCCAGTCTAATTCCAGTACTGTGCGAAACCACACCAGTAGCAACTCCTGCACAAATATTTCAAATATTAAGCAAGAGAAGAAGAAGAATAAGCAAGCTCGAAAATTTACTAAATGAAAACGTACTAGAATTAGCAAGGAATTACCCGGTTTCGCACACAGCCTGAATTTCAATACAATTGGAACAAAATTGCCAAAATTAGTCCGCCATTTACTACAAAACTGCAAAAAAATTCAGGGAGACAATAAGCTCATATTAATCACTAAAGAGTTAATAGCCCTAACTATAATGTATATGCGTGACCTGTCCATCACGCTGGTTCACTCCGGGCAATGCGTTTCAAAGACGTAGCAGACAGTCGTCTTCCTTCATAACCCTGTCTTCCCATCCTAAAGTCCTTACTTCCCATCCTCATTCTTACCTCCTCAGTCTTTCCTCGGGTGGGTAGACTTGAAAGAACACCCGAAAAATTAAAAATGATGAGCACAACTAAAGATAAAAAAGTCGGGGTAGGGATATATGCCCCAACGTCGGAGGAGGCCGCGGTCTCCGGCGTACGGCTGGAAACTGGCAACAGTAAGTGCCAGGGGTCAGTCGTCAGTGGCAAGTTCATCGCGCCAAAGGAGCAGGACAGGGTACTGACATTTGGAAGATCCGCGAAAGTGGTGAGGTCACCGCCCACAAGACCCGCGGAGGACCGTACCAAGGACAAGGTGCGGTCAAGCAGCACCAGCTCGTGTGGTAAGCCGAGCGAGGTTTTCAAGATAAACCTGGTAAGTCCCGAAGAAAAAAAAGAGAAAATAGCGGCCACGCTACTACTAGCGCAGTCGCTAACGAAAAAGAAGAGTCGTTGCCAAGGTGCCTAGCAAAGCTAGGTGAAACGATAAAGACCCTGTCGGACTATATTGCATCTAGAAGCAATGTATCAAATGTGATCCACGGACACATAAAGGACCTCAGGGCTGATTATTTAGAGGCAAAGGAGGAGGCCATAAAGATGGTTAAGGAGAAGATGGAGATGGCGACACAAACAACGCCAGAAGCTCCTAAAGTAAGAGTCGCGGTAAAAAGGAAGGTTGGGGAAGCTAAAGACCCACACACTGCCGATAAAACTGGGGAATCCCGTAAACGCCAACGGGATAGCAACGAGGAAGTGCAAACCTCACACAGCGCCCCAAAGAGAAACAGAGGGGAAATAAAGAAAGAAAACCCCAAGAAGAGCGAGGGGCCGTTAAGATAACGGTGGGCACCCCCATGGAAGAAGAGTCCTCCGAAAAGAAGAGCTCCGCTTTTTTGACCACAAATCCGTAATTTGGAACCCTTAAAACCCCCCATATTGAATTTCAGTACAATCGGAACACATTTGCCAAAACTCGTCCGCCATTTTGAATTTTAAAATTTCGTCCACAAATCCGCCATTTGGAACCCTTAAAACCCTCCGATACGGCTGTGTGCGAAACCGGCTAATTCCTTGCTAAACTTCCAGATTTTTTGGAAGCTTCCCAGTCTAATTCCAGTACTGTGCGAAACCACACCAGTAGCAACTCCTGCACAAATATTTCAAATATTAAGCAAGAGAAGAAGAAGAATTAGCAAGCTCGAAAATTTACTAAATGAAAACGTACTAGAATTAGCAAGGAATTACCCGGTTTCGCACACAGCCTGAATTTCAATACAATTGGAACAAAATTGCCAAAATTAGTCCGCCATTTACTACAAAACTGCAAAAAAATTCAGGGAGACAATAAGCTCATATTAATCACTAAAGAGTTAATAGCCCTAACTATAATGTATATGCGTGACCTGTCCATCACGCTGGTTCACTCCGGGCAATGCGTTTCAAAGACGTAGCAGACAGTCGTCTTCCTTCATAACCCTGTCTTCCCATCCTAAAGTCCTTACTTCCCATCCTCATTCTTACCTCCTCAGTCTTTCCTCGGGTGGGTAGACTTGAAAGAACACCCGAAAAATTAAAAATGATGAGCACAACTAAAGATAAAAAAGTCGGGGTAGGGATATATGCCCCAACGTCGGAGGAGGCCGCGGTCTCCGGCGTACGGCTGGAAACTGGCAACAGTAAGTGCCAGGGGTCAGTCGTCAGTGGCAAGTTCATCGCGCCAAAGGAGCAGGACAGGGTACTGACATTTGGAAGATCCGCGAAAGTGGTGAGGTCACCGCCCACAAGACCCGCGGAGGACCGTACCAAGGACAAGGTGCGGTCAAGCAGCACCAGCTCGTGTGGTAAGCCGAGCGAGGTTTTCAAGATAAACCTGGTAAGTCCCGAAGAAAAAAAAGAGAAAATAGCGGCCACGCTACTACTAGCGCAGTCGCTAACGAAAAAGAAGAGTCGTTGCCAAGGTGCCTAGCAAAGCTAGGTGAAACGATAAAGACCCTGTCGGACTATATTGCATCTAGAAGCAATGTATCAAATGTGATCCACGGACACATAAAGGACCTCAGGGCTGATTATTTAGAGGCAAAGGAGGAGGCCATAAAGATGGTTAAGGAGAAGATGGAGATGGCGACACAAACAACGCCAGAAGCTCCTAAAGTAAGAGTCGCGGTAAAAAGGAAGGTTGGGGAAGCTAAAGACCCACACACTGCCGATAAAACTGGGGAATCCCGTAAACGCCAACGGGGTAGCAACGAGGAAGTGCAAACCTCACACAGCGCCCCAAAGAGAAACAGAGGGGAAATAAAGAAAGAAAACCCCAAGAAGAGCGAGGGGCCGTTAAGATAACGGTGGGCACCCCCATGGAAGAAGAGTCCTCCGAAAAGAAGAGCTCCGCTTGGACTAAAGTGGTGAACAAAAAAGCGAGGAAAAGAAAGAAAAAGAAAAAGGAGGACAGAAAGTCCCACAAAAAAGAAAGGCCTGACGCGCTGATTATAACAGCGACTAGTGGGACGTCGTATGCGGACATCCTACGAAAAGTCAGGACGGATGCTTCCCTTACGGAGTTGGGGAATAGGGTTATGCGCATTAGAAGAACTCAAAAGGGCGATCTTCTAATGGAGCTGGCAGCTGGCGAGGGAAAGACGGAAGATCTTAAGCAAAAGATCAAGACGTCAATCGGGGAGGCGGTAGAGGTTAGGGCAGGTACCAACCGCGTGTTAATCAAGTGCAGGGATCTGGACGAGATTACCGTTAAGCTGGAGGTATGCGGGGGCAGCTGAAGCTGACGGAGGTGCAGGAAGAGGACGTTAGAGTAAGGAAGGCATAAGGTACGTAGACGGCCATAATAAGCCTTCCGGTCGCTAGCGCAAAAAAAGGCACTTGAGGCGGGGAAGGTTCGCATCGGCTGGGTTGTTTGCCGGATACGGGAGACAACAGCACCAATTAAGTGCTTCAAATGTTTTGGGATAGGTCATATCGCTAGGAAATGCACCAGCGCTCAGAACATGAAGGAGCTATGCTGGAGATGCGGGGAGGGGGGAAATATTGCTAAGGACTGCAATGAGAGCCCTGAAAGCCTCCTAAGTAAAGGAGATAAGGGTAAGGGCGAGCACGACGCTCACGCTACGGGGAGTAATAGATGCCCAGTGTACAGGGCAGCAGTCCAAAGAAGTCGAAGATAAGGTTCATACAGATTAACTTGAACCACTGTCAAGCGGCACAAGATTTGCTGGCACAGACAGTTTTCGAGGAAAAAATCGACATCGCAATCGTCTGCGAGCAGTATAGAAACCTGCACAGCGGCGTCTGGATAAACGATAGCAGCGGCACGTCAGCGGTATGGACGTGCGGGAGCCGAGCCATGGAAGATACCATGAGAAGCCCAAAGAATGGCTTCACGCGGGCAAAAGTAGGCGGAGTACACGTCTACAGCTGCTATGCGGCGCCAAGTCTGACACTAGACGATTACGAGTCGATGCTGGATAGGTTAGCCGCCGACGCGAGCCGCCATCACCCGGTAATATTAGCGGGTGATTTCAATGCTTGGGCTGTCGAATGGGGCAATCGACAAACGAACGCAAGAGGGCGCATACTTCTAGAAGTATTCTCGCGACATAACGTAGTGTTGGTCAACACTGGAGGCGAAAACACCTTCCAAAGGGGTGGGAGAACATCTGTAATCGACATCACTTATATGAGCGATACAGTGGCCAAAGACCTACAGTGGCGGGTGAGCGATTTGTACACGCACGGCGACCACCAAGCCATCATCTTCGAGGTTGGTCAGCGTATAGAAAAGAGGAATCCTAGGTACGGAACGGCTAGAGGATGGGCCGTTAAGAAACTCGACGCAGAGGTGTTCGAGGAAGTATTCCTGCATGATGCGAGGTCGGCAGGAGGTGCCAGGGAAGGGGCAGAGGAAATAGAAGAATCGGTGAAACGGGCATGTGACGCATCCATGCCACGGCGCGCCGGCAATCGTAGGCTTTCACCAAACTTCTGGTGGAATGCAGAGATCGATGAATACCGAAGGACTTGTCTGAAGGCGAGAAGGAGAACTCAGAGAGGCCGGAACCGTCCGGATTTCGAAGAACTCCTTCAGAGATATAAGGAAGCGAGAAAAATGCTGAACAAGGCCATCGCTAGAAGTAAATCCGAGCATTTCAAAAGGCTGTGCAGAGAAGCAGACTCGGACCCCTGGGGTGGAGCCTATAAAATGGTTATGTCAGCGGTTAAGGGCAAACGCTCTCCGCCGATCACCTGCCCCGCGCTGCTCCAGAGCATTGTGTACGTCCTGTTTCCACAGAACGTACGCGCCGTCGAACTACCCACCCTCCAGGTGGACCCAGAAGAGATACCTGCAATAACAGAATATGAGATCCTGGAGGCCGCAAAAAAGGTAGCCATCAATAAGGCCCCTGGCATGGATGGCATACCAAATAAAGCGGCGAAGCTAGCAGCTACGATAGCGCCAGACAGGTTTGCTGAAGTTTTCACAGCGTGCCTGAGAGAGGGGTTTTTTCCGGAGCGATGGAAACAGCAGAAACTCGTGCTCCTACCGAAGCCGAACAAACCTCTAGGGGACCCTTCGTCCTACAGACCGATTTGCCTCCTTAGTTGTATAGGCAAACTTTTCGAACGGGTAATCTGTAACAGGATTCTCCCTAGCGTCGAAAGGGTAGGTAGCCTGTCGGACAAGCAATTCGGCTTCAGAAAGGCAAGGTCGACGACTGATGCAATCAATATGGTGGTGGGCATAGCAAGAGCCGCCTTAGAGAAAAATCACTGCTGCGCACTGATAACCCTCGACGTTAAAAATGCTTTCAACTCGGCGAGGTGGAACAAAATAGTCGAGGCGTTGATCAAGCTAGGCACACCAAAGTACCTAGTGCGTGTAGTGGCCGACTACCTCCAGGGTAGGTCGCTTCATTGCGATTCGGATGATGGTCCTAAAGTGTTCGGGACAACATGCGGTGTCCCGCAAGGTTCCGTCCTGGGCCCTCTCCTATGGATCGCAATGTACAATGACGTGTTGGGGCTTCGTCTTCCAAAGGAAGCAGTGGCGATTGGGTTTGCAGATGACATCGGGGTAGTTGTCGTAGGAAAACATCTAGATGACATCGAACTGTACGCAAACGAAGCGATCTGGGAAATAAAAGCGTGGTTAGAGCGCGCGGGGTTGAAGCTTGCTGAGCACAAAACGGAAGTAGTGCTGATCAGCCAAGCGACGAAAGCTAGTATCCGTAAGGATAAAAGTAGGGGAACAGATCATCCACTCACAGCTCGCACTAAGGTACCTGGGAGTGATGATCGATCGCAGGCTAAACTTCAAAGCGCACTTGGAGGACACGGCAGACAAAGCGTCTGCGATTTGTGCAGCACTCGCAAGAATGCTGCCCAATGTTGGGGGCCCTAGACCGAGTCGCCGCCTCCTCTTGGGGAGGGTGGTCAGCTCAGTCCTGTTATACGCAGCGCCAGTGTGGGCAGCAGCGTTAAACAGGACTGCAAATTGTAGGAAATGGAGGGCCGTATATAGGTTAAGTGCGCTACTCGCTTGCTGCGCGTACAGGACCACGTCCGACGATGCGGGATGCGTGATAGCGGGGATGATTCCCGTAGATATTCTGGCGAGGGAGGAATTGCGTCTCTACGATCCAGAATATGGTAGAGGGGAGCCAAGAAGGGTGTGGCGGCAGATTGCGCGCTGCGAGTCCTTAAGGGAATGGCAGGCGAAGTGGGACGAGTCTGTTAAGGGTCGTTGGACCCACAGACTTATCCCTAATGTGGAAATATGGGCTACGAGGGAGCGTGGGGAAGTAAGTTACGACCTCATGCAGTTCCTGAGCGGACATGGGGGGTATAGGAAATACCTCTACCGCTTCGGGCACGATGATTCACCGTTGTGTCCAGTGTGCCCAGCGACGGAGGAGGACGCAGAACACGTCTTCTTTACCTGCTCGAGATTCGCCGAGGAAAGGGCGAAACTAGAAGAAAGGGTCGAGGAGCCACTACACTCGAAAACATCCTAGACCATATGATGAGGTCTGAGGAAATGTGGAGGGACGTGGAAGCAACCCTAAAGACCATCCACAGAAAGCTAAGGCAAGAAGAAGCTGTAAGAAATAGAGAAAGGCACAGAAATGCCGCGAGCAGAAGCAGCTGAATGAAGTTGAACGACCCCCGCGATGTAATGCTTATTAGCCAGTCCCGCGGGGGTGGATCACGTCGGAGGGGCTTTTTTAGTTCTCATGTTCATAGACCCATATATGCATATGTGCACTTATATGTCCATATGTGTGTATGTGTGGATTTACGTGAAACATAACCGTCATGCGGGATCGGCCAGTAAAGGGCAGATTTTCGTTTTCGCGTCGCAAGGTGTGGCCAACCCAATTCCATTTCCTTCGCCTGATTTGGTCGTCTATCCTTTCTTGGCCGGCACGGCGCCATAGTTCTTCGTTTGAAATTCTATCTTGCCAGCGGATTTTTAGAATACGACGCAGGCATCTGTTGATGAAGACTTGTAGGCGCCCTGTTATGAATTGGGTGACTTTCCATGTTTCGCAACCATACAAAAGAACTGCCTTAACGTTGGAGTTGAACAGCCACAATTTGGTGTTAGTGGAAATCACCGTTGATCTCCATATGTGGGACAGGCATGCATATGCGCCTCGTGCTTTATTTATTCTGGAACTGACGTCTTCTTCTGCCCCACCATTTTCGGTAATAATGCTACCGAGGTAGCAGAATTTATTTACCAGTTCCACGTCACGGTTATTCAGCGCTGTTCGTTCAATGGTGTTTGCATTTATCCGCATTTCTTTAGTTTTAGTCGGATTTAGCCTTAAGCCTGCTGGACTACTTTCTGTTGCCAAATTGTTTATAATGTTTTTGAGGTCCTGGTGTCTGTGGGCCAGCAAACAGATATCATCTGCGTAGTCGAGGTCCTTAAGGCGGTCTAACAAACCCCATTGTATGCCGCCTGTTCTACTATCTAGAGCGCCGACAAGGATGTCATTTATTACTTTAACAAATAGTAAAGGCGAGAGTAGGCGTCCTTGTCGTACTCCTGAGCTCACCTCAAAGCTGTCGGATAATCCCGCAGCATTATCCGTTGTAAAATATATACGCTGGCCATTTTCGAGATGGCCTACCAAATGAACCACAGTTGGATATCTCTTATGAACGTCAAATGAGAAAAATTGCCATACCGCCTCATTATTTTAAACATAACGTCCCATTTAATATTGTGCTATTTCGTCGATGGTATTTGCATTACCAGCACCGAAAACAGCCATATCACTCCCCTTCGTGATACATTTGAATATGTATTTGATTGATTTGACGGAATTGCAAAGTTCAACATTTATGTGATCATTGAACGTCTTGGACAATAATGGCGAATAGAGTACATTGTCATCTTCACAATCATAACCATTAACCTTCCGAGTTATCTCTTTGCCATTGACCTTAGTTGGTCGACGATGATACAACGGGTAACCAGACCATCGTTCCCGATTACATTTTCAGAAATCAATGCTCTTGGATACCGCCTGGAACATTTCAAACATGAAACATGATTCAATCTCCTCCCATTATGGATTGTCAGTAAAAGTTATGAACAAATCTGACCATATTGATATTGGACATATCCTTTTCGGCACACAATGCATCAACGGCTATATCGATTTTCCAACTTTCGTTTCGAATTGTATTGATTTTCTTTGCTGAACTAACTAAAATTGTTAAAGGGACCGCTCGGCTGCGCCAAATTTGTTATTTTTCTGTTCTTTTTCACGGTTTTAAAACTCCAACCGTTCCTGTAGAAATTCAATACCACACTTTCACCTTTTTGCAAATCCTACGGCATCTCACTTTAATTACCTCTACGAAAAAACCCTGCAAAGAAAGTATACAATTTGGTCCAGCCGTTTTCAAGTTTTAAGCATCCGAACACAAATCACGTTATATATATATATATATATATATATATATACAGTGCACGAAATTAATTTGAAGACACCACTTTTCCCAACTTTGAAGTTCCGTTATGTAAAAACTAAGGATTTCTATGAGTTACCAAAAATATCAAAATTTAGGGAATTTTGTGTAGATTGGTCCTGGTATCAAAAATTTCCCGTTTTTTCATGAAATAGAGAAATAGAGGAGTGTCTTTAAATTAATTTCGCATTTCCAAGGCATAATTTTAGAAGTTTGCTCAAATTTACCGCTCTTCTTCTAAAATTCCATATAAAAAACGGAATATTTTTGAAACGAAGACGAATCTACACAAAAATCCCTAAATTTTGATATTTTTGGTAACTCATAGAAATCCTTAGTTTTTACATAACGGAACTTCAAAGTTTGGAAAAGTAGGTGTCTTCAAATTAATTTCGTGGAGATTTTCGAGGGATACCGAATCAGACCACTATTTGCGGGTCCCTTTTCGTCCCTCTGCCTAGAGTCATCCTATTGGAGTTGCAGTGGGTTGTCCCATTGCTCCCTTGCTTCGACTCCCCTAGTTATCGCAAGCAGCTGATTGAAGGGAGTCTGCCTCATGTCCTCCATCCAATGGAGTCCAGTTATGGCAGCCCTTTTTCTCGCCACCGCCGGACAGTGACACACTATGTGTGTGGCCGTCTCAGGTTCCTCCAGGCACATCCGACAGGTGTCATCCTCCAGAATTCCCATTCTTTTTAGGTGATACCTGAAACATGCGTGTCCTGTAATCAGTGCCACCAACCATCTGAGAGTTCTCCTTTGCATATGCAGGATCCTTCTTCTGGCTGCGGTAATCGGCAACGTAAGCACCATCTTAGCCTGCCTACAAGTGGTCATAGCGTCCCACCGTCTCCGGTGTTCCTCAGCGACCCATTTCTCGATGCAGTTCCTCACCAACCCTCTGCCAATGGCAGAGTATGGCTTCGGTCCCCAGAATTCCGAGGTTGACCCCTGTTTTGCCAGGTTGTCAGCCTTTTCGTTCCCATCGATGCCTGTATGTCCTCTAACCCAAGCTAGCGTCACGTTGTTTTGTTTCGCACACCTGTTGAGTTTTTGGACACATTCCAACGCCAGAGACGCATTAATCTCTGTCTGATTCAGTGCTATAAGGATACTTCTTCCCTGCACCTGACCATCATTTATGTGATCCAGCGCGTGCAGCAGAGCAAGCATTTCCGCCTGGTAGACTGAGGTGTAATTCCCCAAAGCCAGAGAGCAGGTCAGATTTAAGTCCAAGGCACACCGTGTTGTGTGCATTTGCGTCGCAACCAACTATTAACCCTGTGCCTTTTTCGCCACAGGTAATAACCAGAATTTCCAACACCCTGGTGGGCGGAGGATCTGGTGAATCGTACGGAAGGTAGGCTATAGGGGGCCTCGGTAGTCTAGGGGTAAGGCGCCTGACTACTATCCCCAGAGGTCCCGGGTTCGAATCCCGGTGGTGCCACGGTCCTAGCCTTTCCCAATTTCCCGCCTACATAACTTTCCTTCTTTCTTCTTCCCTCTTTACATTCCTGATTCCTCCTGTCATAGCCTTCACTAGTTCTCTTCCACGCTCCACCAAGCGCATGCCATCGGTTGGTTGAAGAGATTCAACTCGTTTCAGGAGGCATAACACTCCAGCGAGTTGTTCTCGATGCCCCGATATCAGAGTCGCGAAATGGTTGAGAGTTGGTGGAATAAAAATATCGCAGCCAGGTTGTGACAGTTCCTTCCTCTCTTCTTTCTCTCTCTTCTCTCTATCTTCCGGCTAGAGCTGCTGTTCGACGGTGTATACGGAAAAAAATAGATTATCGACAGTACAAAGGGACTTTCCCTAAGCCTCTAGTCTGCCACATAAAAAAAATATATATATCGATCGTCGCTTATCAAAAATAGTGGCGCAACTCAAAATTTCCAATTTCGAGTTTATTTTAAGAATGTATAGCTAAATATGCATATTTTTATGTAGCAAAAATCCATATTAATACTTCTAAAAATGACCGCTGGAAACCCGCTGGAATCCAAGATCATAACATGGGCTTGTATGAAACTAAAAACTTTTAAATGGCTCCCCTGTAAAATCCATTGTTTTTGAGTTGTGACACTATTCTTGATAAGCGACGTTATATATATATATATATATATATACAGGGGCGGATTAACTTTTTTTCCGCCCTAGGCCAACTATTTTCGCTGAGCAACTTTCATTTGATAAAAAATGTTAATAAAATAAAATTTCAAATATAGTACCCAGTTCAAAAATTTGGTATTCCAATAAAAAATCAATTCGTCGAGCAATTAATTTTTAATATTAAATTATTATATATTATAGCATGTCACATACAATCACAAATTCTTTAGTTACATATTTGCTTATCAAATTAGTTAAATTTAATGAGTGACAGTTTTGTTGTATTACAAGTGTTTACGATGACATTTTTGTCGAGCGAACTCGTCAATGATGGAGTTTAAATCTAATGTTTGCAACGTTTCTTTCCGATACATAAAATCGCCAAATTGTTGAGTCTTTCTTCTAACATTATGGAACGTAGATAAGTTTTCATCCGTTTTAAACAAGAGAAAGATACATTTGTAGTGCGATGCCGACATTCGAATAAATTCCATGAAAATCATTTTCTCTGATCCAATGACACAAACCGATGAAAGATTTCGGTTTCAAGTTCTGATCTGGTGTTGGCAGATGCGATTTCAAGTGTAGTAGATATACTCAGAAAGTAAACTTTGCTCTAGATCGCTTGGAAATGAAGAAATTAATTTTTTCGCTGCAACCTCTAGTTCAATTGAAGGCAAACTTTCGAACTGAATAATCGCTTTAAATTTCTCGTGGATTGCTACATATGCGACTCGTCTCATGTCCAGATCGAAAATTAGTTTTTCACTAATGAGATCAGTTCTTTTTTTTTCTCGCAATTTAGTATACTGACTGCCGCTTAATCGCTTTCTACTAACACTCATTGTACCCGGCTAATTTACTGGGGCTGGATGTTTTGAATTGAAGCTTACTCGCATGTAAACACAGAATTGTAGGTTATGTCATAGGTTTTGCACCAAGAGCGACGCTGATGGGTCTATATACATAGATCAGGGGCGGGCAAAAGCCGGCCCGTTGAAAAATCCTGCATGCAATTTTTTAATCTCTTATTTTTTTAATCTCGATATTGTTGGAATCCACAGTATTTCTGTGCGTAGTGTACATATAAATAATGAAATATATAAATAATAGAGAGTATTATAATTTGAACAGCTGTAACCACTGACATATAAGTAGGAATGGACTGCTGATTGTCAATGCTGAATGGCACCATTTTTCCCCAGAGATAAAAAACTTGTCAAATTTTTCTGTCCAAATGTTTTAAAATGATACTTTTAGTGCTTTTGTCAAAAAATTTCTTGGACAGGGAAACTCCACCCAAAACATTCGGGTGTGCACAGCGTACGCGGTATAGTCCTCTGGCCCCCGAGAGACATTTTGAAAATTTCATTTTGACCCGCGCTTAAAAGTATTTGCTCACCCCTGATATAGATAATAAATTCTGGGGTCAAAGTTTGAAATTTAAATCATTATAAATGTATTGTAAGTAAATATTTTTTCATTCACCTAAAAAAATCGCATTCCAAATTTTTGCCGCTTTTCAAAATTTGCCGCCCCAGGCTAGTGCCTGCTGTGCCTGTGCGTTTATCCGCCCCTGTATATATATATATATATATATATATATATATATATATATATATATATATATATACTAACATAAGACCCGCGTGCCTTGCAACGCCTTAAATAAAAACTGTTTATTATGTGCAATGTTTTCCTTCAAAAAAAAAAACAAACAAAAAAGTCAGCTGTTATTATCCTTAAAAAGGGTTTATTATATTGCATTTTTTTAATAAATATGGTAAACAAATTGCTGCGTATATCACCTTTGCTCAACAAATCTGCAAGTATTGAAGCAGAGATTGGCATGTTTATGTAGTCAATAGAAGTGACATTTTAGGGTTTGACGAACGTTCGTTAAGTTTGTTCGCCTATTTACGTGGGTGCAAGAAATTATAAAGCAATCACAAATAAATATTAAACAAAGTGAATTTCGAGTCATTAATTTCTTCGTGATTATAGGGATGCACTGTCAAAATTTCAGCCCTTCAGCTTCAGAGATTTGGGTTAACCCCATTTCATCCCCTTAGAGGATGAATTTCGAGTAATCGCCTCTTAGTGGATGTCCACGTCATTATAGGGACGCACTGTCCAAATTTCAGCCCTATAGCTCCAGCGGTTTGCGTAAACACCATTTGACCCCTTTAGGGGATGAATTTCGAAAAATCGCTCTTTAGTGGATGTCCACGTCATCAAAGGGATGTACTGTCAAAATTTCAGCCCTATACCTTTAGCGGTTTGGGTAAACCCCATTTCACCCCCTTAGGGGATGAATTTTGAAAAATCGCTTAATAGTGGACGCCCACGCCATTATAGGGATGCACTGTCAAAATTTCAGCCCTCTAACTTTAGCGGTTTGGATAAACCGCATTTCAACCCCTTAGGGGATGAATTTCGAAAATTCGCATTTTAATGGATGTCCACGTCATTATAGGGATGCACTGTAAAAATTTCAGCCCTATAGCTCCAGCGGTTTACTTAAACCCCATTGGACCCCCTTAGGCGATGAACTTCGAAAAATCGCTTTATATTGGATGTCCACGCCATTATAGGGATGCACTGTCAAAATTTCAGCCCTATAGCTCCAGCGGTTTGCGTGAACCACATTGGACCCCCTTAGGCGATGAATTTCGAAAAATCGCTTTATAGTGGATGTCCACGCCATTATAGGGATGCACTGTCAAAATTTCAACCCTATAGATTTAGCGGTTTGGATAAACCCCATTTAACCCCCTTAGGTGATGAATTTCGAAAAATCGCTTTTTAGCGGATGTCCACGTCATTATAGGGATGCACTTTCAAAATTTCAGCCCTACAGCTCCAGCGGTTTGGGTAAACTCCATTTCACCCCCTTAGGGGATGAATTTCGAAAAATCGCTTTATAGTGGATGTCCACGCCATTATAGGGTTGCACTGTCAAAATTTCAGCCCTATAGCTTTAGCGGTTTGGATAACCCCATTTCACCCCCTTAGGGGATGAATTTCGAAAAATCGCTTTTTAGCGGATGTCCACGTCATTATTGGGATGCACTGTCACAATTTCAGCCCTACAGCTCCAGCGGTTTGCTTAAACCCCATTTCACCCCCTTAGGGGATGAATTTCGAAAAATCGCTTCTTAGTGGATGTCCACATCATTATAGGGATGCACTGTAAAAATTTCATCCCTTTAGCTCTAGCGGTTTAGGTTGTGCGTTGTCTGTCAGTCAGTTACTTTTTATACAATAGAAAAAATAGTAAAGAAAGAAAAAATTCCCTTACAACTTATTGAACCCCATTTCACCCCCTTCAACCCTTTTTTTCTCCATAAAAAGTAGCCTATGTCCGTCTCCAAGGTATAAACTATGTCTGTAGCAAATTTCATCAAAATCGGTCCAGTGGTTTAGGCGTGAAAGCGTAACATACAGACAGACAGACAGACAGACAGAGTTACTTTCGCATTTATAATATTAGTAAGGATATATATATATAGTCGATTTTGCAGCTAAAACGTGAGCCGAAACATTTCTCGGTCAACTCAGAAACCGTGTCCCGGCTCACCCCACGGTGCTGTTTTTTTAAACAAACGCGTGGTTATCACATTTTTTTGAGGTTATCACAAATTCCATGTGAACTGTAAAAGATAACGTACTTTGTGGAGTGTCGATTTTTATAAACAATCCTTACTAATAAAGTGATGCAGGTGCTGACCTTCAATTGTCATAAAATAATGTAGAGGGCCAATACAAACATAATCCACTAAAAATTACCAGCATAAAAACGTTAACAACAATTAAAAAAGCACTGTCCCGGTTCACCCAACCGTCTCGGCTCACCCCACTCTCCCCTATATATATATATATATATATATATATATATATATATATATATATATATATACTAGCTGGGACCCGGTGCGCCTACGCTGCACCCATAAGTCAATAGTAAACAATAAAAACCATCCACTGACTTAATATTTTTCGACATATGAATTTTACACAGATGAAATGCCTCAAAGAACATGGGTCTTGCGTCGGCCGCCATGAATCGGTATATTGAGTCTACTACATTGCTTATTGTATTCTACTTATCATACCCTTTCATTTGATACCCATGTTGAGGGGATTGTGAAGAAAGTGGTAATCCGGCCTCTTTAGACGGCCACCATGGATCTAAAGATATATTTTGTATACTACATTGCTTATTGTATTCTACTTATCATACCCTTTCATTTGATGCCCATGTCGAGGTGGTTGTGAAGAAAGTGGTAATTCGGCCTCTTGAGACGGCCGCCTTGGATCTAAAGATATTGTTACGTTTTTGCGGCTTAACGGATTCGTAGGATTAATTAAGGAATACACTTTTTAATTATCCAAACCAAAACTTATTTATTACAAACCAAACACAATTTAAAAATAAACACAATTCTTAGAGTTCACTATAATCACTAGCAAATTTAATATTTCACACTATTCAATTCTAATTATCGCTTTTTATTTCACTATAAATCACCACTTTTCACTTTGGAACACTTGTATCGCCTTTATAATCAAAACTGACTCGATAGCGGCTGCCAGGCGCTTTTATATAGGCAGCTCCACCTTTGTCTACTTTCTGGAACCTTCGTTTTCTGGTTCCTTGTGGTATGTTCTATGTTTCTTTTAGTTTCGACCAGCTTGAAGTTGTCTTCGCTTATAGCTCGTTAGTTTAGTACATAAATTCTTAATTCAGACAACAACCGAGAATCGTTGATTCATCCTCTCGACAAACAGATGGCGCATAATCATCACATTGCCCCCTTCTTAGGACTGTTCGTCCCGAACAGTTGTCCATCCTGGATCCGGCTGATGATATGGGCACAGCCTGTCTATGTGTACAATCTTCTTCTTTGCTTTGGGTCCTTGTTGAATCCTGTAGACCACATCGTTGATCCGTGTTAGGATTTTATAGGGCCCCTCCCACTGACACTGACAGCCAAACGAGGTCACCTTCCTGGAATCCGCTACAGTTTGCTCGGAGGTCGTACCTTGTTTTCATCCTGTCACTGGCTATCTTGAGATTCCTCCTTGCGAGCTGGTGGATATCTGCAAGTCTATCACGAAGTTCACCCGTATAACCGCCAGTAGATTCGTTGCTTTCCACAGGTGTCCCAAATTTCAAGTCGCTTGGTAGCCGGATTTGTCTTCCAAAAATCACACTAGAAGGGGTTTGTCCTGTGGAATTATGAACTGCTGTCTGATATGCCATTAGAAAAATAGGGATATAACTGTCCCAATCGCGCTGGTGCTCGCTAACGACTTTCCTTAAGTGCTCTAGCATTGTCCTGTTGAATCGTTCTACCATTCCATCAGATTGGGGATGAAGGGGCGTCGTCCTGGTCTTCTTCATTCCGAGTATCTTACATACTTCTTGAAAAACTTGAGATTCGAAATTTCTCCCTTGGTCAGAATGAAGCTCATGAGGAACACCAAATCTGCAGATCCAATTGTTCACTAATTCCTCTGCAACAGTGATTGCTTCCTGATTTGGAATGGCATATGCTTCGGGCCACTTACTGAAGTAGTCCATAACCACCAAAATGTAACGATTCCCTCGGTCTGATGCTGGAAAAGGTCCCGCCACATCGATTGCGATTCTTTCAAATGGGGCTCCCACGTTGTATTGCTGCATTTCTCCTTTTGTTTTTACTCGAGGGCCTTTGCTGCTGGCACAAATTGTGCATTTACGGCACCAGTCTGTAACATCGTCCCGCATGTGAAGCCAATAGAATCTATCTCTTATTTTTGCCAAAGTTTTATTGACTCCCAGATGTCCTCCTGATGCGCCATTATGACACTCTTCGAGAATATCTCTTATTCTACTGCGAGGGACTAACACCTGCATTCGGTGAGAGGTACCGTCAGCGGTTTCCCATTTGCGCTTTAACACTCCTCGCTCGATGTGCAATGAATCCCATTGGGCCCAATAGCTCTTCAGGGTTTCGCTTCTCTCTGCAATATCCTTCCATTCAGGCTTCTCCTCGTATTCCTTCCATGCCAGAATCGAAGAAATATCTGGGTCGTCGCGTTGGGCGTCTCGGAGTCCCTGGTCGTCCCATCCTGTCGTTGGCTCAACGGTCGTCCTTTGACACTTTTCCTCAATACGCCCACAATGTTTGCAATCTTTTACGCATGGTCGCCGGGAGAGTGCATCTGCATTTCCATGGTTTCTTCCCTTTCTGTGGTCTATATTGAAGTCGTAGGGCTGAAGTCTCTCTATCCATCTTGCCACTTGTCCTTCAGGGTTTTTGAATTGCATCAGCCATTTTAATGCTGCATGATCCGTTCGAAGGATGAAGTTTTGCCCATAGAGATACTTGTGGAAGTGTTTAGTTGAGTCCACGATTGCCAATAGTTCCCGTCTTGTGACACAGTAATTCCGCTCCGATTTTGACAGCGCTCTACTGTAATAAGCTATGACCTTTTCCTGTCCGTCGAAGTTTTGTGATAGCACTGCACCAATCCCGACATTACTCGCGTCTGTGTCCAATATGAATCTTTCGCCTGGCTTCGGGTATGTGAGTATTGGTGCCTGGCAAAGTCCTCGTTTTAGTGTGTTGAAACTTTCCTCGCACTTTTCTGTCCAGATAAATGGTTTTCCTTTTTCTGTCAGTTTATGTAATTCCTTAGCCTTGTCGGCAAAATTCCTGACGAAACGCCTATAATAGGTGGCAAGTCCCAAAAAGCTTCGAAGTTCATGTTTATCCTTCGGTGTGGGCCAATTCTTAACCGCTGTTATTTTCTCAGGATCTGTTTGAACTCCATTGGATGAAACCACATGTCCGAGATAGTTGACTTGGTCTCTGAACAGTACGCACTTTTTAGGGCTGAGTTTCAGTTGGGCTGTCCTCAACTTTTGGAAAACCTCTCGTAGATTGCCCAGATGTTCCTCGAAACTTTTTCCAACGACGATGATATCGTCCAAATAAACCAGACAAGTCTTCCATGTCAGTCCTCGCAAGACGCATTCCATCAGTCGTTCGAATGTAGCTGGAGCATTACACAGTCCAAACGGCATGACTGTAAACTGCCACAAGCCGTTTCCTACAGAGAAGGCTGTCTTTTCTCGGTCCTCTGGGTGAATTTCGACTTGCCAGTAGCCGCTCTTAAGATCCAAGGTAGAAAACCATTTAGCTCCAGAGAGAGTATCCAGTGTGTCATCGATACGAGGTAATGGGTAGCTGTCCTTTTTAGTGATGTCGTTTAACCGCCGATAATCCACGCAAAATCTTGTACTGCCATCTTTCTTTCTGACTAGAACCACGGGAGACATCCAAGGGCTTTTCGACTCTTCTATAAGGCCTTGTCTTCTCATATCTTCAATCATACCGGCTGCCTCTTCCCGCTTGGCTAGTGGTAGTCTTCTCGGCGGTTGTTTAATTGGCTGGGCATCTTTGGTGTCGATCCTGTGTTGAACGATGTCCGTTTTTCCAAAGTCATCATCTCTCATGGCGAAGATATCACTGAAATCCTCTACTAATTTCCTTGCCTGGAGATACTGTTTTTGTTCAAGACAACTAGTTGAGAGCACTGCGTTTACTAATTTCGTGGCCTTTGGCTTTGGTTTTGGAACCGTTTCGATGTTAGCGCACTCCACTAATGTAATCTGTTCTGCCGGTTCTCCTTTCCCCAAAACCGTATCCTTCTTCAATCGTACTTCTCGTTCGTTAGTATTTAGCACTCTCACGAAAACCTCCTTCTTGTCGTCGATGCTCACCAGACATTTTCCAATTGCTATATTTTTGCTTTTTTCCGTTTTTTCTGGTTCTATAAGGTAAAATCGGTAGCTCCCGGGATCACCATCGATTATCGCTCGTACCAATTTCTCAGCACACGGAGGGAGCACGGTATCTTCACGAGCGACGACTTTAAGCTGCGAATAACAAGTGGATCCTGTGGCCATTGGAATCTCCTTGTTGTCATATCTCAGTATTTCCTCTCCAATGTCCAGTCGAATTTTATGTGCTTTCAGAAAGTCCAGACCGAGAATACACTCGTCTGTTATATCAGCTACCAGGAACGAATGTGAAAATCCAATGTCAGCAAGAACCACATCCAACATAATTTCCCCGTGTAATCGTACTGGCTCTCCTGTCGCAGTTTTCAGTCTGTATTGGCGTGCGTCTCTCAGCCATTTATTGCCGACCATGTCAGCCCGGATAACAGATTTTGAAGCACCAGTGTCTACAGTTATTGTGCATTTTTCAGCTCCAATCTTTCCTTCGATGACCAGGCTGTTGCCACTGCGCTGCAGTTGTTTTATAGTGGTGATGATGACACCGGGGGCTTCGATTTCCCCGACTAACTCCCGCCCCATGGAGTTAGTCTTTATTCGTTTCCCTGCTGCTGTCTGCGGGGAGACACGGAGTCATTGTTTTCGGCCTCCCTCTGGTCACCTTTCTTCCGATGTCCGCATTTTTCACAGCAAGTTCCGCCACTCCTATTTTCGGGAGACTCTGCTCTCCTTCGCTTTCTGCAATTCCTTTGCAAATGACCCGGTTCACTACAGTTCCAGCATCGGAGTCGACCGCGTACTTCCGTTGCATTCATTCTGTTGCAACTATCCTCTGTTGTGTGGATCTCTCTGAGGCGGACTGCACTTCTTGATGCTTGCCTCGCTGCTTCGTATGCCAGAGCATATGCCAAAACTTCTGCGGTATTCTTCTTTCCGGCCAATCTGGCTGCCTGTTGTAGATCCCGGTCGGCAAAAGAGTTAAGGAAAGCCTCTCTTGCTACTTCGTTGATGTAGTCTTGGCCGAAGCTAGGATAAGCCAGATGCACTAACCTCTCGATATCGGCGCATAGTTGTTGTAAAGTTTCTCCTGGCTTTTGAAGTCGATTGCGAAGTTGAAGTCGATAAACCTCTTGCATGTGTTGATCACCGTAACGCACTTCCAGCGCTTGAACTAAGAACCCGTAGCTGTTGCGATGTTCTGCTGGTATTGACTGCAATATTTCTGCTGCTGTGCCCCTTAGTGACAACGTTAAGGCCGTCGCTTTTTCCTCCTCAGTCCAGAAATTGCCTGTTGCTGCTGCTTCGAATTGGAGCTTATAAGTAGACCATGGGCTTTGCCCGTCGAAAGTTGGAGGCTGCAGTTTCCTAACTCCGATGACTTCGTGAGATGCCGTCGCTGGGTGGTGAATCTTTACCCTTTCTAGCTCGGCCCTGACCGATTCTAGCTCAATCTTCAACTTTTCATCATTTTCCCTCATGGAATTTTCGAGCTTTTCCAGATCATTCTCTACATTTGCTTTAATAGAAGATTCGAGATTTTCCAGATCATTCCTCACATTTGCCTTGATGGAAGATTTTCCAGATCATTCCTAACATTTTCTTTCATGTTATCTAGCTTGTTGTCGACAGAAAGGGAGAATGATTCGATTTTCTGCTCCAGTTGGTTCTTCTGCTCTTCCATAGACTCTTTGAGTTCTGCTAACGAGCGTTCATGAGCTACTGCTAACAATTTCTGTTCATCCTTTAACGCCAACACTTCCGCCTTGATTTCTATAGTTGAACGTTCTTGTACCTCCTTCATCTCCGCTGATGCACGTTCTTGCGCTGCGGATGATCGTTCTTGGGCTTCTTTCATCACCATCAATGTTTTAAGAAGTTCTGCCATACTCACTGTCGCTTCTTCTGGCTCTGCTTCTACCTCGCCTTCAAACATGTAGGTTTCAGGATCCTTACCTTCGTTCACCATAGCTTCTCGAAGCAAGGCGGTTAGGGAATTTTTAACCCCCACCGTTGACAACGAGCGTTTACTTAATTCTCTTTTTAACTCTACAGTGCGCAAATCCACTAGCTTTCGACCCATTTTATTAAGAAGTCCTTATTTCTCACGCACAAAATTTAAATTCCAGTCACAATTATTGTTCAAGTTCACTTATTTCACTTATCTCTTAATTAATCCCACTTCTAACACCAATTGTTACGTTTTTGCGGCTTAACGGATTCGTAGGATTAATTAAGGAATACACTTTTTAATTATCCAAACCAAAACTTATTTATTACAAACCAAACACAATTTAAAAATAAACACAATTCTTAGAGTTCACTATAATCACTAGCGAATTTAATATTTCACACTATTCAATTCTAATTATCGCTTTTTATTTCACTATAAATCACCACTTTTCACTTTGGAACACTTGTATCGCCTTTATAATCAAAACTGACTCGATAGCGGCTGCCAGGCGCTTTTATATAGGCAGCTCCACCTTTGTCTACTTTCTGGAACCTTCGTTTTCTGGTTCCTTGTGGTATGTTCTATGTTTCTTTTAGTTTCGACCAGCTTGAAGTTGTCTTCGCTTATAGCTCGTTAGTTTAGTACATAAATTCTTAATTCAGACAACAACCGAGAATCGTTGATTCATCCTCTCGACAAACAGATGGCGCATAATCATCACAATATATTTTGTATACTACATTGCTTATTGTATTCTACTTATCATACCCTTTCATTTGATACCCATGTCGAGGTGGTTGTGAAGAAAGTGGTACCCCACCCTCTTGAGACGGCCGCCATGGATCTAACGATATATTTTTATACTACATTGCTTATTGTATTCTCCTTAACATACCCTTTCATTTGATACCCATGTTGAGGTGGTTGTAAAGAAAGTGGTAATCCGGCCTCTTGAGACGGCCGCCGTGGATCTAAAGATATATTTTGTATACTACATTGCTTATTGTATTCTACTTATCATACCTTCATTTGATACCCATGTCGAGGTGGTTGTGAAGAAAGTGGTACCCCGCCCTCTTGAGACGGCCGCCATGGATCTAAAGATATATTTTGTATACTACATTGCTTATTGTATTCTACTTATCATACCCTTTCATTTGATACCCATGTCGAGGTGGTTTTGAAGAAAGTGGTACACCGCCCTCTTGAAACGGCCGCCATGGATCATTTTAGTTTCATTAGCGTCATGGCCTACCTATTGTTTGACAGCTGCGTAAATTTGAAATTTTCATTAAATGTAATGATTCAATTAAATGACAATTTTACATTTGTCAAACAATAGGTAGGCCATGAAGCTATTGAAACTAAAATGAAGTGAAAATTCCTAAAATTACCATTTTTGTTTGGATTTTGCAGCTGTTTTTTGGTTAAAGGTATAAAAAATAGCCTACGACCTATTCTCAGACCTACCAAATATACACAAAAAATTTCATGCAAATTGGTCAACCCGTTTCGGAGGAGTACGGTAACAAACACTGTGACACGAGATTTTTATAGATATAGATATAGATATATATATATATATATATATATATATATATATATATATATATGTATACATAGGAAATTGTCCAAACTTTCTAATTTTACTAAAAAAAATATTGGTTTATCACGTATTTTTTGGAGAAAAATGTGGTTTTAGTTGAAATTTTAGTGAAAAAATAACAAAATTTTGACTTTGGCGATTAATAACTCCAAAAGTTGGTAAGATAGGACCATTGTTTGTACCGTTGTAGATAGGTGGAGGAATTCTGCGTGCACTGGTACCATAACCATGAAAATAGGTTATACGGTTACAAAAATATAGGGTGATATGTAAAACTTTAGCAAAAAAATTTCAAAACGCCCTAGCGACTAAACCATTACGATTTCCCCCCCCCCACCCATACGATTTTTTGTTCGTCTATCCGAGACCTATCCACAGCCGGCCGCTTTGTAAATTAACGTGGGACACCCTGTAATATATATATATATATATATAATATATATATATATATATATATATAATATATATATATATATATATATATATATATATATATATAATATATATATATATATATATATATATATATATATAATATATATATATATATATATATATATATATATATATATATATATATAATATATATATATATATATATATATATATATAATATATATATTATATATATATATATATATATATATATATATATATATATATCTATAAAAATCTCGTGTCACAGTGTTTGTTACCGTACTCCTCCGAAACGGGTTGACCAATTTGCATGAAATTTTTTGTGTATATTTGGTAGGTCTGAGAATAGGTCGTAGGCTATTTTTTATACCTTTAACCAAAAAAACAGCTGCAAAATCCAAACAAAAATGGTAATTTTAGGAATTTTCACTTTATTTTAGTTTCAATAGCTTCATGGCCTACCTATTGTTTGACAAATGTAAAATTGTCATTAAATTGAATCATTACACTTAATGAAAATTTCAAATTTACGCAGCTGTCAAACAATAGGTAGGCCATGACGCTATTGAAACTAAAATGATCCATGGCGGCCGTCTCAAGAGGGCGGTGTACCACTTTCTTCACAACCACCTCGACATGGGTATCAAATGAAAGGGTATGATAAGTAGAATACAATAAGCAATGTAGTACAAAATATATCTTTAGATCCATGGCGGCCGTCTCAAGAGGGCGGGGTACCACTTTCTTCACAACCACCTCGACATGGGTATCAAATGAAAGGGTATGTTAAGTAGAATATAATAAGCAATGTAGTATACAAAATATATCTTTAGATCCATGGCGGCCGTCTCAAGAGGCCGGATTACCTCTTTCTTCACAACCACCTCAACATGGGTATCAAATGAAAGGGTATGTTAAGTAGAATATAATAAGCAATGTAGTATACAAAATATATCTTTAGATCCATGGCGGCCGTCTCAAGAGGGCGGGGTACCACTTTCTTCACAACCACCTCGACATGGGTATCAAATGAAAGGGTATGATAAGTAGAATACAATAAGCAATGTAGTATACAAAATATATCTTTAGATCCATGGCGGCCGTTTCAAGAGGCCGGATTACCACTTTCTTCACAACCACCTCAACATGGGTATCAAATGAAAGGGTATGTTAAGGAGAATACAATAAGCAATGTAGTATACAAAATATATCTTTAGATCCATGGCGGCCGTCTCAAGAGGGCGGGTTACCACTTTCTTCACAACCACCTCGACTTGGGTATCAAATGAAAGGGTATGATAAGTAGAATACAATAAGCAATGTAGTAGACTCAATATACCGATTCATGGCGGCCGACGCAAGACCCATGTTCTTTGAGGCATTTCATCTGTGTAAAATTCATATCTCGAAAAATATTAAGTCAATGGATGGTTTTTATTGTTTACTATTGGCTTATGGGTGCGGCGTAGGCGCACCGGGTCCCAGCTAGTATATATATATATATATATATATATATATATATATATATATATATATATATATATTGGCGCCTAATTCATTTGTTAATAAGTAGATAATAATTATATTAAAGTTCGACTTCAATTAAAATAAACTCTTTCTAGTGACGGTGATTACAAAACCGAAAAAGATTATCAAAAGAAAAGTACAAATTTATTATTACTGAATGCGGCCTGCTTCGAATCCTGCTTGGAAGTGACGATTAAGCGTGATGGCAGTTGATCGTGTTTTTTAATTGTTACGGCTTTTCCCTCTTGATGAGTTGATTCTTGATTGATACGATCCGCAACTGCAAAATGTTTTTGATGATAATGGCACCTCTCTCTTGATGAATTGGTTGAGATGATCTGCAACTCGAACATTGACCCGGATTTCAAGCATTGTTTCAACAACAAGTTTCAACGTTTCAAGACATCTTCCTTCCTTCTGATGGTGTTTCAGGCTCTGTATGTGTGGGCGCAATCATTGAAGAGGTGTACATCTCGTGATCATGGATGAGGACATGAGGAAATAAACTAGTGAGCGCCGCATTCATAATTGCCCATACAGTTAGAAATAATGTCACTTTTCGAAAAAGTCTAAAGATTTGCAATCACATCAAAAATTTGAAAGTCTTGCGACGATCAAAGATTACCATGGCAATTTATTTGCCGAAATCATTTGCAGTTGCTTTGAAGAGACTGCTTTGTTGCACAGATTATAATCAAATTGTTGACGTAAAAACTGTTTTCGAACACTTGACGCAATCGTCAAAATTTTGCTAGAACACTTGATTCAAATCAAAAGCCAGTCATTGACATTTTCGAAAAGTGCCAATATTTGATTAAGAAAAGTGAATAAAGTAATGCAAGCATATCTGGTTTTTAAATATTTAAAGCCTCTTTTTACGTAATGATCTAAAGGGCCTTTGAATTTTCGGTTTCGATTGGAATCAAACTTATCTTCGTCACTGGACGTTTATATTCGCCATCCCTAGTTTTCACAGTGACCACTCGAATGAGTTGGTCTTTTCCCGGGTGAATTTGTGTAATTCGGTCTGGTTGGTTTCATGGTAGATTTTCGCTCTTGAGTAAAACTCAATCACAATCACAGAAGCTTCGAGCCACTTCGGCCTCTGCTGAAGCCTAAATATTCATCTTTCCAAGCACGCCAAAATTCTTGCTTCATTCTTTGAATCAGATTCCACCTCTTCAAAGAAATCAACTTAAATAAAGAAAGATATTCTTAAGGTGGAGTTAGGAGAGCATCCCCTATCAAAAAATGCCCGAGAATCAAAACATATGTTTTGGGAACCATTTTGAATATTGCACGCTTTTAAAATCCACTATTTTTTACTTGTACATGATAGTACAAGTGTGAGCGGGTCATGATGTATCGCAGGTGATGCGTGCCCTTGCAGAATGGATGGGATGTTTTTCTAATAGGAACACAACTACTTTCGGTTTTAACTAATACAATTCAATGTTTATTCAGAACTCAAAATATTAAATTTACAATAATAATAAACGTTTGTAATCACGCACAACTATGCCGTCGTCTCTCCATGCAAATGTAATAATTCCTCCTGTCACTTGAAGCTGTCTGGATGGAGTGATGATGTGTACTCTCCCATGTGTGGATGGTACTTGCCTCGATGTTACTTGTGTGGATGGTGTTTGTATGGTGTTTGTTTGTTGTGTTGAGTAGATGGTGTTGCTGACAACAAGGTTTGAAGAAAAGTTGATGCTCTCGAACGTTGATCCAGCGAAATCCATAGAGCAAGAGGAGGGTTTTAAAAAGAACGCCTTTTTTGTAAAAAGTGAAATTTCAAGGAAACTGTTCAGTATTTCGCAACAAAAGTTACACCGTTTTTTCAGCTATCAAGAAGCAATATTTGTACCAAATAACAAATATCTAAGTGACGTTAAACAAAAGTTATTAACAAATTAAAAAAACGTGATTTTCGACAGTTTTTCATATTTTTCTCTATATTTTGTGTCAAGCCTATAACTCAATATATACAATTCCGAGATCACGTTTTTCTTTTATTCGCTAAAAATCGTTTTTTACACGTTCCGGGATTTTTTAGGTTAGGTTCGCCATTCCAAAATCCGAAAAAGAAAACGCTATCTTTTTTAGAATTTCTTTTCCATATTTTTTGCTTCCTGATGGCAATTAACGCAAAAATTATATGGAGCTATTTTAGATTGATTGGACTAGAAGCGGACGAGATCCCTCTGGATGCATGGTCGGCCGGGTTCTCGGAAAATGGCTCATGTCTCCAGGGGATGGAACCCACATTCTCGATAATTTCGGAAATTCGATTGCTTAAAAAAGTTTTGAAATTATTTGGGTGACGCCACTGACATGTAGTAATGGACTGCTAAATGAGGAAAAACCCACACAAAAAAACGGCACCAAAAACTATTGCTGTCTCGTTCCTCCCACGTTAAATCCCAATGAACTTTAATCATTTTAAAATCTAAATGAACTTTAATCATTTCGTTGCATTTTAAAATAACCTCAGTTCGCATACCATTTCCACATATTCAACTGAGGATAAAACCGACCTCAGTTCGCCCAGTTGGATCCGAACTGAACCTAAACGTGAAGGCTAGCTTAAAAAAGAGAGTATTCATCTGGAATAATGGAGTGCCATTCCAGTGAGCTTTTGGATTTTTAACTTCTGGCGAAAAAGCAATAGCCATTTCAAGCACGAACAAAACATGAACTGGACTTTAGCCGGGGAAGCCACTCTTGTGGATTGAACTTGTAGAGACATCGTACTACTACTTCGGATCTTACTTAGCGATAGGGACTGGTTA
Organism: Thereva unica; assembly: GCA_949987705.1. Lineage (NCBI taxonomy): Eukaryota > Metazoa > Arthropoda > Insecta > Diptera > Therevidae > Thereva > Thereva unica. Next base: position 178,251,365 of record OX465281.1, on the reverse strand, counting down.
TGATATCCCAGTCGACTGAGGCTAAGTAGGAAAATTAAAAACAACGCTAATGCTTGTGATTAAAATTATTAGAATAGTTGGCAAAAGAAAAGAAGTAAAAACTAAATATGTACCAAAAGTGGTAAGTCTCCTTTTGCTTAGGGCTGGACAGTGACAGAGAAGGTGTTTTACACTTTTCTCCTCGTCTATATTCTTACAGCTTCTTCGGTTCCTGACGTCCTGCTGGTTGATTTGCAAAATAGGTTCATATATGGCTAAAACTGCAGTGATCGGGTAGCCGACTCCACCTCCCACTCGACACTTGAGCTTAGAGCCATCAGCGAAGAACTTTATGGCATCTTGAACTTCGTACTTCTTCATAAAGTTGTCCTCGGATGTGCGAAAATGGGTTTCTGTGGGAATATTGACAGAGTCTAGCACCTTAAGGAGCCCTCCTCTAATTCGGGTCCAAGATCCAAATTTTTTTTATTCTGAGCGCTGCGATGCGGAGTAAACCTCTCCGACTCTAGCTATAGCAGCCTTATACAGCTCTGCGGATCTGGTGTCGTCGCAGGCTGTCAGCTTAATATTGCTTTGGTACCATCTGGCATTAAGGCATGAAGGGGGAGATCCTGGGTTATCCCTCAGGACCTCCATGGCATCCATGGGCTTTTTTGGAAGTGGACTGTGGGTGCTTTGTTCCTCCACAGATCGCTTGCGTTTAGAGGATTATTTATCTTTGGACAGCTCTAGGGTAAAGTTTGGTATGACCTGGGGCCAGTTCACGCAATTCGACACTCGACGTCGACATCGACGCTTTATGAAAACGACATTAATTTCTACGACGTTGAATTTGGGTTCACGTAAGTCGACGTGTCGAATGTCGTTTTCCCAAAATAATTTCTCCTAAAGGTATGCAAAATCCAAAGAAACCGCTGCAGTTTTCATATTATCCACAAGGGGGACAAGTTACAAACAATACTAAAACTTCAATAATGTGAGTAATTAAATTAATTAATTAAACAAATTCATAATAATATTGGAAAATCTCAACTCTGAATTTATTTTTGTACATCTAACTTTTCTTGGAGTAGCTATAATTGTTATTTTTCAACTAATAGTTTTTCTTTTTCTATTGCATTTTGCTCGTTCAGAACTGTAAAAAGTTTTGTGTAAAATTATTTCTACTGTGCTCTAATTGGCACCACAACTCGTTTTTAATACAACAGTAAATGAATTCGACGCCAAATCTGGCGTCGAGAAGATTAACGACACTTTTAAAACGACAAACATAAAACGTCGACTTGCGTGAACCCAAAACGACATTTAACGCGTCGTTTTCAGTCGACGTCGCATTGCGTCAACTGGCCCCTGCTTAGCCCAAGCATCTTGGATTTTGGTGAAATCCTCCCTTCGACACTTGGTTCTCCCCAATCGAGTTAGTAGCCAAACGGCGAAGGATTCGGGTAGCCAGGCGTTCTCGGTGGCCCGCCTTTGCCGGGTCTGCTCTAATAAGGTTTTTGGACCTTCCGCTGACCATTTGCTTCCCCGATCCCCCGGAGCGGCCGTGCCCGCAGGTGTACGCTTGGCAGCGACATTGCCACGAGGAGGAGCAGGGTTACATTTTCGAAGAAAGGATCTTGTGGCTTCCTTGGTTTAGGTGGGCTGGGGGCTACCGTAGCCCAGAGATCCGCAGTACCCGGGTAAGGCTAATTAGAACCACAGATCGCCAGGTATCCGGAGCACACCGTTCATGACTGATTACACCTTCATCCGAACCAGAGCACAGAGAGAGGAACCAGGTTGGAAGGACGACTGTCTGCTACGTTCGAGAACGCATTGCCCAAGGTGAGCCAGCATGTCACGCATACATGGAGGTCGTCGACGTATCACTTTTACAATAAAAGGAATTAACCTTACTTTTGCAAATATTCTTCTGTCATAATTGTGTCATTTGGCAAGAAAGCGGTTTCCATGGACGTTGGTAATTATTTATTTGTTATATCTTTAAAAGTTTTCTCATAATAACCGATGCGTTTCTTTATTCATTCTATTCCGACTAGTCCATCAAGCATTCGTTTTTATTCTGTTCCTTCTATGGAATGGATAAAGAAACACACCCCGAGTGTAATTATAATAAGTAAAATAGATGGAATTTTAAAAGACGCAATTGTAATATAAATAAGATAAAGAAAAAAATAATTAAAAACATATGAGACTTCAGAATTGAGGTATAACAAAATTGTGAGGTACAACAAACTGAACATTATTTAACAGAGATAGGCGAAGCCCAAGACATTAGCTAGCACTCTTGATGTGGATTTATATATCCAACGTTTTTCTGTTGCACCGCTCGTTTTACAACTTCGCCCAATAGGAAACAATCTCTGCGGCGCCTTACGGTCACGGCGGAGAGCTGAACGAACCTCAACTTTTTTGTGATAGAAACAGTTTATAATAATATTTGAGGTTATTGTGTAACTGAAATATTCGTTTATTTGGTTTTGCTTGGTTTGAAAGTCAAGTCATATGACAGTCGTATAGAGATGTCGATTTATGTTATTGGCCCCTGTGCTGAAAGTCAAATTACACAAATGTTTGGGAAGAAATAATAACATAAAATCGCGAACTACTAACTCAGCAGAATTTAACATCTTTAATCTCAATTTTTTTATAATTTATTAAAATTATCGCGAAACCCAAAATCAAAAATGTTTATTCTTCAAATTAAAATTGTTTATCCCTCACGAAACACAAAAACTTAACACTTACATTCTCTGACCCCTGTGATGATAATCATAATTTGACTGAAACTACAATTTCTTCAACAAAAACGACTTGTCACGCCACCCGACTCTCAGCACACCAACTAAAAAACGACACCACATCGAATACTACGTGCGGCCGTCATATGAATCAACTTTCAGTACAGGGGCCATTATTTCATCCCAAACATTTGTACAATTTGTCAGCATATCTCTGTCCTTTAGGCACATCTGGATTGTTTTCTATTTGTAATTTTTATTCTGAAATTATTTAAAACTTAAAATTAAATACTCCAAAATATCAAATACGTTTTTTCTTTCATATTTTCCTACTTTGTCACTAATGCAAACAACCCGACCAAAAATGACAACAAAACTACAATAAAAACGACTGTCAGCACACCAAATAAGCAGTCGTTTATGTTAGCAGATTTTACACGACAAGAATCGACTATCAGCACACCGTTGTATTAGCTTCACTTTTTATGACAGCAAATACGACTTTCAGCACAGGGGCCAGAATTTTTCACAAATGTAAAACGCGTATTAAAAATCTGCGACAGAAATGATCAGCTGTAATACGGCGTGACGGGAAAAAGCCAGATATGTAAATCCAGCCTAAGAATGCATCTTGCAGGCTTAACTGGTGAATCGGGGTACCAAAGTTCCACAAATGTTGGGTCTTTATTTAGCGGATGCGACACCTACTTGTTCCGCCTGGTAGTCTGGCACTCTTGGAGTCACAGCCCTTCTTAGCGGGTTAGCGGTATCCACCATTTAGAACTCCGACGGGAATATCTTCCGCTAAGTCTGAACTCATACAACATCGAGTTCAAACTCGAGATTCACCGCCACCTCCTCATACATCCCTAGACTTTCTTTAACCTATCCTATCTTTTTTCTAGTCTTCGAACTAAACTTTATACTAGGCATTGCAGCATGACATCTTCTTTAAAGGCTCTACAACAGAGCGGCCTCTCGCAACAACTGTGTCGTCCACTGCAAAAGCGGTGCAACTCCACACTTCAAAACACTAGAGATTGATCCGCTTTGTAATCACATCTCCCGCTACAAAACCAAAGCAACCCCTCTTTAAACTTCAGAGCTTCATACGAAAATTTGTTGGTAGTTCAAAAGATGGATTCGTCCTGTTCATCAACTTTGGCAATAAACTGCTGGTTTTTATTTAAGTGAGTCAACAAGTCAGTAGTATTTGATGTTTTATTATGGTTAAGTGCAAGGGCAGCACTAATTTTGTACATTGGTATACTTTACTTTACCACCAAAAAAACCATTAGCAACTAGACATAATTTTTTCCTACCACCTTCTAATGGTAAAACTACTAAGTTGGCAGCGCTGGTTTGATACAAACCCTGCGGAAAATGGAGTGCTCCAATAACCATTGCATGTCATTGCGGGCGAGCATATGTTTTTATGCTTCTCAAAAGCGTTCTAGCATTACTAAAAAAAGCTTTTTTAAAAAAGAAAAATTCATGGGCGCCTGTGAACATGTGATCCAGTACCGAAAAGATTTTATTTTGTTCATCTTTTGCAATAGCCTTTTTCTTTTCAAGCCCGAGAGTAGGGCTTTACCAAATCAGTCTCCCAACAAATTCTAACCATTTCCAAAAGCTGCTTGTCCTCCATATCGAACGGTAGCCAGACTATCGAGTATGCTAATGTCACATTTTATAATAACAAAGATATTTGACAGTTTCCTTGGAGCCGTATTTGGTTTCTCGAGTCGATGGATCGATTCGACAAAAAAAGCTTCTCGATTTTCTTTGAGTTTCATTTTTTTTTTGTGGCAAGATGAAGCTTAGGAGTCATCCTTGGTACTACTAGTCCGTCATGTCTTACACGTCATGGTGCAATGTACAGTAGTAAGCTTGATCTGAAGGAAAGATGAGATAGGATAGGTTAGGGGTCTGGAGGGTGCATGAGTAGATGTCGATGAACCTTGCGTTTGAACTCTGAGATGTTATATGGGCTCGGAAACACCGACTGCGGAGGAGAGTTCCACAATCGAGTTGTTCTATTTATAAACGAACTGCTAAAACGTAATGTGCGTGAAGGGGAGGGCTGAAGGGTGAAGGGGTGAGCCGAGTTGGCTAGTCTTGTGTTGCGGGAGAAAAATTGCCGTATAGGCAGGAGGTTTTTGATTTCAGTGGAACAGTCGCTATGAAAATAGCGTTAAAACTTGCTGAGCGTTGCTACATTCCTACGATGGCTTAAAGGATCAATGGAAAGGGTGCCTATCGCCAATGAGTTTGATGGCGCGGTTTTGCCCCTTGTCTAGCCAAGCCAAGGTGGTTTTTGGGGCGCCCGCCCAGATATACGAGTTGTATTCAAGGCGTGGCCGAATGTAGTACTTGTAGATTGTAGCTAAGGCAGTAGGATGAAGGAGAAACTTGCATCTCTTAAGGAAGGTACGCTTGTTTGGTGACTTGGAGTATGTGATTATTCCATCGCAAATGGTTGGATAGAGTCACGCCGAGGATGTTGAGATATGGATCAGCAGTTATATTATCCTCGCCCACTGAAATGGAGGGAAGGTTGGTGCAGGTTTTAGTGGAGAATAGACAGTACTTGGTTTTGGTTTCATTGAACTCGACACGATACTTGCGGCCCCAATCAAGAATGAGTTTAATGTCCGCGTTAAGAGAGTTGGACATGAGTTCACGTTCTAAGAGACAAGGTCTGGCACTTGCTTGTCCTGTGTTGTGGGAGGGGTATGAGTAACGCAAAGTACCGTCATCGGCAAAACTATGAAGTGGATTGGAGGGCATTGAGAGCAGATCATTAATGTATATAAGAAAGGGAGTAGGTGAGAGAATCGCCCCTTGGGGAACGCCGGCCGAAATGGAATGAGGGTTAGATTCGACGCCATCCAATACTACCTTGATTGAACGGCCAGAAAGAAAGCTCTCAATCCAGTTCCTTAGAACTGAGTCAATACCAATAGCTTGGAGTTTCGACAGCAGAGCGGGATGCCATACTCTGTCGAAGGCCTTGGAGATATCTAGAGCAACCAGACCAGACTCACCGAAGCCATGGAAGTTTGGTTGATGTGTTCAGTCAGGCACACAAGAAGGTCGCCAGTAGACCGTTTTGGTCTGAAGCCGGTTTCACGACAAAATCGACAGCTAAGCGCAGCCATACAAAATCATCAAATTGGGTGGTATTACTTCAAGGCAGCAAACCACGTATATTTAATTAAAATAGAAATTGTTAAAAGTACATAACATAATCTGTTGCAATAGAAAAATTTCGCTCATTTTGCGCAGAAGTTGGTTTAATGGTCAGAAGTGCATCCAAAAGATTCTGCAAATTTTAGTTCTCTTCCCATTCGCTTCAAATATTTTAAATTCCTTTGTTAATGATTGAAATTTATCAGCATTCGGACTTTCATATTCTTTTAAACTTTTTGAAATTTCAAAATTTATTTGTTGCTGTAGACTTGCTTCTTCTTCTCAATCTGGACATTCTTCAATATTTTCAGTTTCATCAGTTTCTTCAGTATTATCGTTATCACTGTTTTTAGTTTCAAAAATTCTAGATGATATAGATTTAGCCAATTTATAAATCTCTTGTCTTGGTGCCATGTCGAAAAAACTATCATTTTCTTTCTGTGACACACAAGCAGGATTCTGTAAGAGCCTAATAACAGATACTAAAGTAGAATCCCTTCTTTTAGACATTTCCTCCTTAACTGCTTTAAGGAGGTCTCGAATTAAATTAGTGTTTAATTTTTCCAAAGTTGTAAACAAAAACCTGAGAGCTCCTTCAGCAGATAATAGTGTATAATCCTGTCGGCTAAGAGTTTCAATTGTAATCCGGAGAGGTTTTAATGTTGCTAATATTATTTTAGCAACCTCAACATAGTCCTCGTTCCAAAAACTACCCAAATTTAATTCAATCAATAATGCTTTTTTTATTGGGCCGCTAATTCTTACAAATATTTCTACCATAGTCTCCATTGTATTCCATCTAGTAGAACAATCTAAGACTACCATTAGCTCCTTTTTCTCCTGTTCCACTACATATTTTTGCAATATAGCAATTTTAAAGGGGGAGTTTCTAAACATTTTTGATATTTTTCGAATGGATTTAATAACTTTTTCGATTTGGGGCTGCAAATAAACCTCAACGTCTTCCACAACTTCTATATCAGAATCATCATCAGAGTTATTATTTTCATTTTCTAAATCTTGTACTTCAGATACGTTATCAGATTCCAGTTCTCCGATACAAGCAAAGTTATCAGGATGTCTCTTCTTGCTATAAAATACTTTCAGAACAACCAAATGCAACCCGTGATTGTAACAAAGTTGGTGAAAATGAGAAGATAATTTTCCAAATTTCTGCATTACAGCAGCACCATCACTCATTGTAGCTACTATATAGTCATTAAATATGATATTAAATGATTTTAATTTTTCTTCTACTAATTCCAATGCTTTTTTAGCAGGACAACTACCAACGACAAGAACTAAGTTGTCTGAATCTTTGTTATTATAGTAAAGGTGTACATCCATATTATCTTTTATTTTTCATGCTGGTCCATTCATCAATGAATATACTGAATTTTTTACCATTATCTTTGTGTTTAATTATTTTTTTAACCAGATGTTTTATATCTTCATAAAAGTTCAGCATTAATTGCATCACTTTGGGTAGGGTTTCGTGGTAAATTAAATCCTTTGCCACTCATAGATGTTCTAATGAATTCACTTTTAGTAATTCTGTTAAAAGATATTCCATCAACAGCTGCTAACTTTGAAACAACCAATCGCTTTGAAAAAAATTGGGCCTTTTCGAAACATGAAACTCTACATTTTCCGCAAATTTCATTAAAATTGGATAATTTTTGTGAAAGATAAAAATGATAAACGAAAAACTCGGTTTTTGACGTTTTTCTCCATTTTTTGAGGTTATGTCGAAAAATGGTTTGAACAAAAGCTCTAGATCTTTTAATTATCTACAACGTTTACATTTAACGTTTTTAGATAGGAGGTCTACTTTTCTCAGAAATCGTAAAAAACACGTGTAAACCCCCAAAACCCACATTTTGGCTCCCCCGCCCCCTTTCCGGTCATCTGCTGTGGTGCTCTCGATTTTTCCTTGTTTATATAGCATTTCTCCTAAATTTTCTCGCCTTCCATATACTGCTAAGAATTTTTCTAGTTTTTGGCTTTTCAAAAGCGTATTTGCACTGGCCTAATTATAAAAAAAGCTTTTTAAAAAGGAGATATTCGTGGAAGCCTGTGGATATGTGATCCGGCATCGAAAAGCTTTTATTTTGTTCATCTTTCGCCATTGCCTCTTGATTTCCAAGAGCGAGCGTGTCTAACCAAAGCAGGCCCCCAACTAAATTCTAACCACTTCCAAGGCTGCTTGTCCTTCGTATCGAATGAAAGCCGGGCTATTGAGTATGCTAATGCCACATCCCAGCGTGAAATGTGATGAAAGTGATTTAAAATAAAAGATGATTGTAGATTTTATAACTCCAACTTTTATTTGCTTGTCACACTTTTAAACTACAAGAAGGAAGTGAAGGTTGTCAAAGTGACGTCTATCTACCAAGTGTCAATTTGCTTAAGTTGGTAGCTCAATAGCGTTTCCAACACCCTGCCTCAACTTCTACAAATTGATAGTTGGTGTACAATCACAATATTTATATTCCTAAAAAAAGTACATACATTATTCACTATAATTCATTATTTGATTTAACAATCCCAAAAAAAACTTAAAATTGTACGTTAAATTCGAATTAATACTTATTTTCAAAAGTCATGCCTAATTTTTTAAAATGATTATAATGAATGTCTGATGGCAGTATTCTTGTAAAGGCATCTGCAGGCATCTCCTTAGAAAGTAAAAAATGGATTTCGATAATCTTGTCTGCAACTGCTTCCTTTACATAATGAAATCGTATGTCAAGATGTTTTGTTCTTCCTTGATTTCCTTGTGCGTTTGCTATGCATTGAGCACTCTGACTGTCGCAGTAAATAACCGTCGGGCCCTTATGCATGTTTAATTCTGTCATTAAATTCCTAAAAAATGCAGCGTCTTTGGCAACAGAATACAACGTTATATATTCCGCCTCTGTACTGGAGGTGGCAACTATTTTCTGTTTTCTTGAATTCCAGTGGATTGCTCCACCAGCAAATACGAATACGGATCCTGACTGTGATTTTCTGTCGTCTGCATTTCCTGCCCAGCTTGAATCGGAGTACGCATATATTAATTTGTTTGTTTTTCTATATGTTATTTTTGCATCTTTCGTGCCTAGTAAGTACCGTATTAATTTAACTGCTAAATTCCAGTGTTGCTGTCTTGGGTCTTCGGTGTATTGTGATAGCACATTTACTGTGTATGAAATGTCCGGTCTAGATGAGATTGATAAATATAACAGCTGACCGATTAATCTCCTATACTTAGTTTTATCAACAGTATGATCCTCTCCAGGAACCTTTGGATTTTGTTCCAATTTCGTACCAACTGGCATCGGTAAGCGTACAGGTTTGGCGTCTTCTAGCCCATATAATTTAATTAAATTGTTAATATATCCTGTTTGACTTATCTTTATCACATCACTTTCTCTTTCTATTTCTAGACCAACGCATAACTTTGGCTCACCTAAATTGCAAATATCAAAGTTTTCGGATAATTTTTGTATAACTGTGTTGTATTCAGCATTGTGGTTAGTGGCTATAATTAAATCATCCACATAAACAGTGATTATTGTTATATTTTCTTTTAATATTTTAAAATAAATGCAATTATCATATTTTGAGGGTTTGTATTTTAAGTTCTTTAACGTTTCATCTAACTTCAAGTTCCATTGTCTTCCAGACTGCATAAGTCCGTAAATTGCCTTTTTTAGCTTACAAGCTTTAGTACTGTTTACCGTAAAACCTTCCGGTTGTTCCATGAATATTTCCGTATCAAGTTCCCCATTTAAAAATGCTGTGGATACGTCGATGTGGTATAAACTCAGACTATACTCTATAGAGATGGCTAAAGTTAATCTAATTGAGCTAATGTTTGCTACTGGTGCGTATGTATCGGTATAGTCCAGCCCATAAATTTGGTTATAACCTTTTGCAACCAACCTTGCTTTTCTTCTGTCAATTGAGCCATCAGGTCGAAATTTAGTTTTGAATACCCACTTTGAAGTGATAATATTTTTATCTTTGGGCCTGTCAACTAAATCCCAAGTTTTATTGTTAATTAATGAATTGTACTCACTTTGTATTGCTGTATACCACTCCTGGCAGTCGCCCATTGTTTCTACTTCCTTCAGATTTAATGGATCCTGTCTTACATTGGCTTCTTTTTCCATTTGAGATACTATTGATTCCTTTATTTGGCAGTTGTCTTCCTCGAAGACTCCTCTTTCATTTTTACCATCATCTTCATCCACAAGTAAATGATTATTTTCGTCTTGGTTTGAACACACAGGAGAGCGTTTATTTTCAGGTACGTGTACACTATTAGCTGTCAAATCGAAATAAAATTCATAAAAATTTTGCTTTACCTGTTTTGCTTCCGCATCATTAGGGATTTCATCTACAAATCTGGCGTCTCGACTTCGTATAACACTTCTCGTACCAGGTTTCCACAATCTGTATGTCCCATTTTCTTCGCTGTAGCCAACCAGAATATATTGTTCACTTTTGGGATCAAATTTTCCAGACTTTCCATCTATTTGTTAAAACATATGCTTTTGAACCGATACATCTTAAATAAGAAATGTTCGGTTTTTTATTTGTCCAAAGTTCCTCTGGCGTTAAGTTTTTGTTTATTTTTGTTGGACATCTGTTTCTTATAAATGCTGCACTAGCTACAAGTTCAGCCCACAATAACGACGGCAGGTTTGCTTCAAGCATTATGCATTTTGCCATTTCCACTAAAGTTCTATTCATCCTCTCCGCAACTTCATTTTGCTGAGGCGTATGTGGAGCTGTTAATTCATGTCCGATACCATTTTCTGATAAAAACTCTTCAAATTTGACACTACAATATTCCGCACCATTATCGCTTCTTAATTTCTTTATTTTATTTCCACTTTGATTTTCTGCACATGCTTTAAATTCCTTAAATTTTTCCAAAGCTTCACCTTTTCTTTTCATAAAATATATAAATGTTTCTCTTGAATAGTCGTCAATGAAGGTGATGAAATACAATGACTTCCCAATTGATTCACTTCGCATCGGACCACATATGTCAGTATGCACAACTTCTAATCTTTCGATTGTTCTTTTTTCTTCACTAGTACTGAATGGTTTCACTACTTGTTTACCCCTTATACATGTAACACAATTGAAATTACCTGTTTTGAATTTTGTTGATAAGCCATTAACCATGTTCTTCGCTTGTAATTGTTTAAGCAAATTGTTGTTTAAGTGACCCATTCTTTTATGCCACAGTTCCAATGACTCCTCTGGCTTTTGTGCAAAGTAACTTTTATCACTATTTGACATTTCCACTATGTATAGTCCATTCCGCTTTTCGGCCAAAACTAATAATTGTTGGTTTTTGCCATGCAACCTTGCTTCATTTTTTATGAATTCTAATCTACATCCATTATCCGTTGCTTTACTAATTGAAATTAGATTTTCCTTTAAACCCGGCACGTACAGCGTGTTGTAAAGATGAACTTTTTTACAAGTGTTTTCCACTATTACATTTAATACAACTGTTCCGATTCCAACCATCCTTTCTAGATTGTTATTTGCTAACCTCACAAATTTATTTTTGCAGCTTCTTAAATTTTTGAATGCTGATTTATCTAAACACATATGGGAAGTTGCCCCACTATCCAGACACCATATTGATATTCCAGGTCAAGGAGCCCATCTCCTTGACCTGTTTCTTACTTCCCATCCGACGCGGTACTCCATCAAGGTTAGCTCACCCCTTGGCAACTCGGACCATAAACTAATTAGCGCTTATTTCCCATATCCATCCTCGACCACAACCACCACAGCTCCTAAAAGAACTGTGTGGCACTATGGGAAAGCCAACTGGTTGGGTCTTATTCGCTTCTTCCAGGCCACTGACTGGGATTTGTGTTTCCGTAATGCCAATGCGAACTATGCGGCCCTCTGTGTCACCAAAATTATTCGAGCGGGTATACGCTTGTTCATCCCTCACTCTACCAAATCTGTCAAGCCTAGGCCGAACAAATGGTTCAATGGGGAATGTATGAACGCAATCAAAGCTAAAGAAGCCGCCTATAGAGCATACAGACGTTCGCCTAATGAGCCACTTCGTCGTGAGTACATCAAACTGAGAAACTCCTGTAACTCCATCATCAGGAAAGTCAAATCATCATTTGATGATAGATTGAGAAGTAAGATTCTTAACTCCACTACAGGCAGCAAAAACTTCTGGTCCTTGGTAACCGCCATCAAGAAGAATTTTACTTCCTCCTCAACTCCTCCTTTTATTCACAACAAGGAAGTGATAACAGAAAGCAAACCCAAGGCCGACCTATTAGCTTCTCTGTTCGCCGCAAATTCTTCTTTACCCGATGCTGCTATGTCACCCCCCACTCTCGAGAATACCACCCACTCAATGGACGGAGTTCACTTCAGGACTCGCGAGGTGTTTAGGTGTCTCAAAGAACTCGACGCCAATAAATCCACTGGTCCCGACAAAATCCCCCCTATGGTACTTAAAAAATGTGCCTCACCTTTGGCTAAACCTCTGCGCAAACTTTTTGCCCTGTCTTACTTCTCCGGAGTGTATCCCGACTCTTGGAAACTAGCTCATGTTCAGCCAATCCCAAAAAAAGGTGAAGCCAACGACCCTTTAAACTACCGCCCAATAGCAATTACTTCTGTTCTCTCCAAAATCATGGAGACAATAATCAATAAAAGGCTGATGAAATATCTAGAATCCAACCAAATTATACACGACAGGCAATACGGCTTCAGATCTAAACGGTCTACTGGCGATTTGCTTATGTGTTTAACTGAGCGTATCAACCAAAGCATTCACAGCTTTGGTGAGTCTAGCCTGGTTGCTCTAGATATATCAAAGGCTTTTGACAGAGTATGGCACCCAGCTCTGTTGAATAAACTCCAAGCTATTGGTATACACTTAGTTCTAAGGAACTGGATTAAGAGCTTTCTTTCTTGCCGTTCAATCAAGGTAGTATTGGATGGCGTCGAATCCAACCCCCACGCCATTTCGGCCGGAGTTCCCCAGGGGTCAATTCTTTCACCCGCACTTTTTCTAATCTTCATTAATGATCTGCTCTCAATCCCCTCCAACCCACTTCACTGCTTCGCTGATGACGGTACTCTGAATTTCTCTTACTCCTTCGACAATATAAGACAAGCACGTGCCAGACCTTGTCTTTACCACCGTCAACTGATGTCGGCTTCGATCAACCGGGATTCTTCATTGGGGCGAAATGAACCGCGTCGAATTCAATGCCACAAAAACGAAGCACTGTCTGATCTCCAACAAAAATTGTACCGACCTTCCTCCTGTCTCGGTGGATGGAGAGAATCTAACGGCTGACTCAACCCTCAACATCCTAGGGGTAACTTTAACGGAGCATCTGCGATGGAACGATCACAAATTCCAAATCGCCAAACAAGCCTCCCAATGCCTTGGATTTCTCAAGAGATGCAAGTTCCTCCTCCAGCCAGCCGCATTGGCTACAATATACAAATCCTACATTCGGCCGCGCCTCGAATACAACTCGCATATCTGGGCAGGCGCCCCAAAAACCACCTTGGCTTGTCTCGACAAGGTGCAAAATCGTGCCCTCAAACTCATTGGTGATGGCCCCTTTCGCGCCTCCATAGACACCTTGAGCCACCGTAGGAATGTAGCAGCCCTCTCCATTCTTTATCGCTATTACCATGGCGACTATTCCACCGAAATTCAGGACCTCCTGCCTGCACGGCAATACTTTTCCCGCAACACAAGACTAGCTCGCTCGGCTCACCCCCACACCCTACAGCTCCCTCGTTCACGCACAATACGGTTTAGAAGTTCGTTTATGAATAGAACAACTCGACTGTGGAATAATCTCCCGCAGTCAGTATTTCCGAACTCGTACAACACCTTATAGTCCAAAGTCCCTGGGCCATTTTTTTTAGTGATTAGTAACGAGCTGAAATTTTGTGAGTAGCTTTCTTTTAGGAAGACGCCCAGAGGCGGATTAAGCTTTTGCGGGGCCCTAGGCGATTGCAAATGTGGGGCCCCCTATTTTTAACCCCCCCCCCCCACCGGTAAAAAATAAAAAAAATTGCAGAAATAAGTTTTTTTAATAAATTTATTCATACACTTAGAATTCTTATAATTAATATTTACGATTCGCTTAAATTGACTTTATACACTGTTTTCCCTGCATTTCGACTCGCTGAATTTATCGATCACATTATCGAAATCAATTTTTCTCAAAATGTCGGATTCAATAAAAAGAATACTTAACATGTTTAGTCGCTCTTGTTGCATAGCAGCTCTTTGAGCAGCCTTAATTCGTTTCAACCCTGAAAACGAACGTTCTGCCGAACAAACCGTTATCATCATTGTCAGGAATATTCGAAGAGCTACTTCAACGTTCGTTATGTATATTGTGTTTATTATATAATGCATGTAATGAATAACAGATAACGAGCAACGTGGTAGTTGTCACGTGATAAACGCCACAGCGCGAAGCGCCGTGGCCCGGGCACCGGTTTTTTGGAGAAAACTAGAATTGCGAGAAATGAAAAGGCCGATTTGCTTTACATTCAAGAAAAGTCACCTTTATTAGGGGGCCCCTCATAACTTCAAATCCATCATTTTGTCCGAAGTTAATTTGACTTGAGTTATTTTTCCCAAAAGCAAGTAAAATCAGTCTAAACGTGACAAGGTTTTTTTTGGGCTCTCGGCATCGGGGCCCCCTTTACCACCGGGGCCCCTAGGCACCTGCCTAGGTCTGCCTAATGGTTAATCCGCCACTGAAGACGCCCAACTTTTCTCTCTGCGAAGATTCTCAATGTGGTGTCTAATGAAACGGGGGGGCGTAAAACATGTCGGTTTGGTGATTGCAAAAATTTTATTAGTAACAATTTGTTTGTTAGTTAAATCAAGAGATAATGTAATGAAGAAATCAAAAAACCGTTTGTCCTACAAAAATGATGGTGCAGCCAAAGGGGTGCAAATAAGGAGGTCATAAATAATTGTTAGTAACAAGCTGATTTTTTCAGTGTTGGTTAGTATTTGTGCCTATAATAAGACGGCCACATTGTCCTCCAAATTAGGTGGTGCGATTTCTCAGTCCTACGCTCTGCAATTGTTAGTTTCATGGAAGAATTTTTATCATTAGTAACATCATTCTTTTATTTTTCTTTAGGAAATTAAGTATAGAACACGTTATTACTGCTGTCCTACAAAAAAGGTGGTGCATATTGATTAAATATAACTTAAACCTACTTTAGCTTAAGTTGTTAGTATGTAAAATATGTAAAAAACATTTATTCCAAATTCTAACATTTAATAGAAAAGAAGTTCCGATAAATATAAAAAACCCAGTATTAAAGATTTTGAATATGATCTACGAGGTGAAGAGGAGACATATTATGATATACGCACAAAAAATAAACGTCCTGCAGAGTTGACAAATTACTACGAAGTTCTGATTTTAAAGAAAAATTTGTTGAATTTTTAATTGAAGATAGGAAAAGAGATGAATTCGTTCCCTTGATCAGAGGAAAAATTTTAAAGCTCAATTATGATCAATGCTACGTGTATGAAGTCTCCAGTGGCAATAAGATAAAAGGAGTGATTGATTATATTCTCTCCTGCTACCACGAAGAAGCTGACACCAAAATTGTTTATCATATTTGTCAGTTCAACGCCAATTATCGTGTGCAGGTGCATTGCACTGATTCCGATATACATACCAGTAATAATGTTGGCTAATTTTAAATACTTGAAAGATAAAATAGATATAACCATTAATTTAAGTACAAGTAAAAAAAATCATTTCTAAATATAAAGAACATTTATGCCAGAACTATCATGGGAGAACTATCATGTTCACTTGCTGTATGCCATATTTTACGGCATTATTTTTTTACCTGCTTTCTACAGAAAAGGAAAAAAGAGGCCACTTCATATTTAAACTAGTTGGGATGTGGGTTCGACCCTTTCGGTCCACACGATCAACTTCCCAGCATAATGGATGTTGAATATTATGATTGGATATTTTAATAATAAATGAACAATAGGCAATATAGAATATATGTATAATACCGAGAATTTGTCACAATTGTTTATCAATATTTTCGCTAAAATGTAAAACTAAATGTGCGCACTTACAAGATTAGGATGACGAAAATGTATACAAAATTGATGTATTAATGTTTTTCGGCACCTCAATGAAGTCGATATGGTTTTTAGTTCGCGCGGTATCGTGCAGGTACAAAAATCACTTTAGTCTTTTAAACCAAAAAACCGCTGGACCGAATATTATAAAAATCTTTTCAGATTATATTGTCGCTAATACGCTTCGAACGGCACCTCAAGTAAGTCAATATCTTTCGTGGTTCGGGCGATATCGTGCCGGTACAAAAATCACTTACGCCGCTTAAACAAAAAAACGGCTCGATCGAATTTTATGAAAATCTTTTCAGATTATATTTTGGTTAATACTCTTCGAACGGCACGTCAACTAAGTCGATATCTTTTATAGTTCGCGCGATATCGTGCAGGTACAAAAATCACTTAAGTCATTTAAACCAAAAAACCGCTCGACCGAATATTATAAAAATCTGTTCAGATTATATTGTCGCTAATACGCTTCGAACGGCACCTCAAGTAAGTCAATATCTTTCGTGGTTCGGGCGATATCGTGCAGGTACTAAAATCACTTACTTCGCTTAAACAAAAAAACGGCTGGACCGAATTTCATGAAAATCTTTTCAGATCATATTTCGGTTAATACGCTTCGAACGACACCTCAACGAAGTCGACATCAGTTTTGGTTCGCGCGATATCGTGCAGGAAAAAATGACCACATCCGTACGCACATACACACACACACACATACTTCCTCCCAATTTTTTGCTTAAATGCTCCTGGGACCTTGAAAGATGAAAATACGTTGAAATTTTCGATTTCGCTTTTCGGACCGATTACAATAACTTCCTATACTGGGAAGTTAAAAAAAGCAAATTTCAAGAGGCCTTTGCGCAACTTCCTCGTGCTAAATTGACAACATCGAGTGAGTTGTTTAAAATAATAGAGAAGTATGTATGCCGGGTATATTCTTTGAAAACTAACGATATTAATAAAAGGGCGGTTTGAACTATTTGAAAAAGGTTACAAATGTAAAAATGGTAACGAAGAAGTTTTTAAAAAAAAATTGTGGGATACGATCCATCGAGCTTACCGCCAACGAAACAAGAGTTGTTACAGCAAATTAAAAGAACGCAGTACATTAGTAGAATGTGTAATGCCCACATGCGTAGTCCCACCGATAAATGCCAGAAAATAATGGATAGATGAAAATTGATGGCAAGTTCCTACATTATTGGTTCGACGGTCCTCAAAGTCCATCAATGGAAGAATTATCTTCTAGCTCCCAAGGTGCCCCATTATTGTAGATTATTTCCAAAAATAATTAATTGCTTTAATTAATTTATTACAGACACAGAAACAGAGGACGTGTTGGAATCTGATGAAGATTAATTGTATTAAATTCTTTATATCTGAATAAATATTTTTTTTGTCATGTTACCAAAATATCAATAGGCATATTTCTTTTGACTTTTCGAAAGAATATAGGTATAAATGTTTTCCATAAAAATGTTTTCTGATAACTTTTCCACATTTTGAAATGATCTTTTCTTGTAGGACAAGCGATACGCACCAACATTTTTGTAGGACACTGTTGTAGTTAGGTTAAACGCACACTAATCTTTTAAGTGACGTCCTTATCCTACAGTTACTAATGATAAAAATTCTTCCATGAAACTAACAATTGCATAGCGTAGGACTGAGAAATCGCACCACCTAATTTGGAGGACAATGTGGCCGTCTTATTATAGGCACAAATACTAACCAACACTGAAAAAATCAGCTTGTTACTAACAATTATTTATGACCTCCTTATTTGCACATGTTGCGTGTGGGCGACCCTTTGGTTGCACCATCATTTTTGTAGGACAAACGGTTTTTTGATTTCTTCATTACATTATCTCTTGATTTAACTAACAAACAAATTGTTACTAATAAAATTTTTGCAATCACCAAACCGACATGTTTTACGCCCCCCGTTTCATTAGACACCACATTGAGAATGTTCGCAGAGAGAAAAGTTGGGCGTCTTCCTTAAAGGAAGCTACTCACGAAATTTCAGCTTGTTACTAATCACTAAAAAGAATAGCCAAGGGACTTTGGACTATTAAAGTTCAAACGTGAGGTTCATCGTCATTTTCTTCTACACCCTCCAGACCCCCTCTAACCTTTCCTATTCTCCTCTATTCTTCAAACCAAGCTTACTACTAGACATTGCACCATGAACTGAACGACATGACGGACTGGTAGTACAAAGGGTTACACCTAAGCTTGGTTTTTTCATATAAAAAAAACCATGTTTCATTTTTGTTTTCGTTTAACTCTCCACTGCAGGATCGCATACTTTGCTACATAACTATAAAACCTTGATCTTGTTCAGTCGGTTTGACAGTATCACAGCCATTCCCCGTTATTCTTTTTGCACTTTGCCGATTTTTCCAACAATTTTTTGCCATATGTCCCCTTTTGCCACAAGACCTACAATTAAAAGGAAAATAATTAGTTTTTGGGCCATATTGTTTTTGTGAATATTTTTTCACTTCCATTAGCTTAGTGTTGAAAGCATTATTGTTTTCCCGTTTCCTATCACCAGCTTCTAGTAATCTGCTGCACACCGTCTTTAATTCTGGATATGCGATTTGCGCGTCAAAGGCTGCTTGGATGTCTTTACATGTCTCTGACAAGCTATCCAACAACAATACCACGAAAAGGTCATCGTCCATGCTTGCTCCCAACTCTCGGAAACGATTTACTATCGCATTAAATTCTCGTACGTATTCTTCAATAGTTTGGTTGGGGCGCATTTGCATGTTTATAATTTTCCGAAATTCTTCCGTTTTTTGTCTGGGTCCTGTTTTCTCATACGTAGTTTTTAAGAAGTTCTACACATCCTTAGAAGTTTCTAAATTTCTCACTAACTGCACGATGCTCGGTTCAAGTGCTAATATAATTTCCGCACGTGCATCCAAATCCTTCTCGATCGAAGAAGATTGCTTTGGTCCAGCCGCTTGGGGTTTTGAAATCTCACCTTTGACGTAGGGTAGAAATCTTCCCCTATGCAATATAGCTTCAATCTGCGTCTTCCACGTGATGAAGTTCTCCCCATTAAATAATGGAATACGGCCCACTGTGCTGAGTGACGAGCTCATTTTATTTTATTTAGAACTTCTGTGTTACTTCTCACAAATTTTATTATTTATAAAATTCCGGCTTCCTTCTATTTTATTGAGCTGAGCCCATAACCTGATGAAAGTGATTTAAAATAAAAGATGATTGTAGATTTTATAACTCCAACTTTTATTTGCTTGTCACACTTTCAAACTACAAGAAGGAAGTGAAGGTTGTCAAAGTGACGTCTATCTACCAAGTGTCAATTTGCTTAAGTTGGTAGCTCAATAGCGTTTCCAACAAAATGGAGTGCTCCAAGAGCCATCTTGTAGCGCACCAAAGGAGCTTACAGCGCTTCCGTTCCCATACCAGTTCCATCCCAGCGGGAAATGGAGTGCTCTAAGAGCCATCTTTGAGCACATCAAAAGGAGCCCAGTGGGAAAAATTGGGAGCGATGCACAGGGGAGTGCACTTGGAGCACTCTCAAGGGAGCTTCCTTGGAGTTGTCATAAATTTTATATAAAAAAAGAAAACGGGCAATTATCTTCATGCCCATAAAATGTGACATTAGCAAAATCAATAGCCCGGCTCTCGTTCGATACGGAGGACAAGCAGCTTTGGAAGTTGATAGAGTTTAGTTGGGGGACTTTTTTTTATGTGGCAGTGCTAAGCTCTGGAGTCACCTTTTGTACTACCAGTCCGTCATGTCATTTGTCATGTCATGGTGCAATGTCTAGCAGTAAGCTTAGTACGGGAGGGAGGGTGGGGGAATAGGTTAAGGATTATAAAGGTACGGGGGGGGGGGGGGGGGGTATTGAAGAAGGTGGTAATGAACCCTGCGTTTGAACTCTTGGATGTTGTAGGAGCTCGGAAAAACTGACTGCGAGAGATTATTCCGCAGTCGAGTTGTTCTATTTACAAACGAATTCATATCTTATTGAGTGCGTGAAAGGGGGAGTTGCAGATGGAGGGAATGAGACGAGTGGGCTAATCTGGTGTTCGTATTAACAGTCACTATGAAAGTAGCGATAACATTTTGTCAGTGCAGCTACATTCCTACGGTGGCTCAAGGGGTCGATGGTGGAGCAGGCAGTGTCGTCATTAATTAATTTAAGGGCCTTTTTTGGACCTTATCTAACCATGCCAAGGTGGCTATCAACGCGCCGCCCCAGACGAGGGAGTTATATTCGAGAAGGGGCCGAATGTAGGATTTATAAATAACAGCGCGGGCCGATGGCTGGAGGAGGAACTTGTACCTCTTAAGAAATCCCAAGCACTGGGATGCTTGTTTGGCGATTTGGAATATGTGGTCATTCCATCGCAAGTCTTTGGCTAATGTCACGCCTAAGATGTGTAGGTATGGGTCGGCCTTTAGTTCCACGCCATCCACTGTCAAGGATGGTTAGGTGTTGATCTTTTTCTTGGAAATAAGACAGTACTTGGTTTTGGAGGGGTTGAATTCGAAACGATTCTTTGTTCCCCACTCTAGAATAAGTTTAATGTCGTTATTAATAGAGTTGAACATTAGTTCACGATCATCAAGACAGGATCTGGCATGAGTCTGTCTTGTATCGTAGCTGTAAGAGTAACGCAGGGTACTGTCGTCAGCGAAGCTGAGAAGTGGGTTGGAGGGGATTGAAAGTGGATCATTTATAAAGATAAGAAATAGGGCTGGTGATAAAATTGACCCTTGGGGGACCCCCGCAGAGATAGGGTGGGGTTCAGATTTGATGCCATCCAATACTACCTTAATTGAACGGCCGGAAAGGGAACTCTCAATCCACTTCTGTAAAAGTGAATCGATTCCAATAGCTTTGAGTTCAGCTAACAGGGCTAAGTGCCAAACTTTATCAAAAGCTTTGGAGATATCCAAAGCAACCAGACTGGATTCACCTGATCCATGCAAACTTCGGCTGAGGTGTTCTGTAAGACAAACTAAAAGATCGCAAGTGGATCTGTGTCGGAAGCCATACTGTCTGTCGTGGACTAGTTTCCAAGAGTCTGGATAGACTCCGGAAGAGTATGATAGGGCAAAAAGTTTGCGCAGAGGTTTAGCCAAAGGTGAGGCGCATTGTTTTAAAACGATAGGGGGTATATTATCGGGTCCAGTGGATTTATTGATATCGAGCTCCTTGAGACACCTGTACACCTCGCGAGTCCTAAAGAAAACCCTGTCCATTAAATGAGCGCTGTGCTCGAGAACCGGAGGTAGCATATCAGTTTGGGGTAAAAAAGAATTGGAAGCAAACAGAGATGCTAATAAATCGGCCTTGGATTTTCTGTCTGTTATCACTTTCTTATCGTGAATGAATGAAGGAGTTGTGGATGAAGTGAAATTATTCTTAATGGAGCTTACCAAGGACCAGAAGTTCTTGCTACCAGAGGTTGCATTAAGTTTACTTCTCAACTTGTTGTCAAATGAATTTTTGACATTCCTGATGGTGACTTTACAGGAATTTCTTAGTTTTATTATACTCTACACGGAGAGATTCACTAGGGGAGCTCTTGTAAGCTCGAAAGGCGGCTTCTTTATTTCTGACTTATAACTTGCACCTCTTAAGAAATCCCAAGCACTGAGATCTTTGTTTGGCGATTTGGAATATGTGCTCATTCCATCGCGTCTTTGGCTAAAGTCACGCCTAAGATGTGTAGGGATGAGTCGGCCTTTAGTACCACGTCATCCACTTTCAAGGATGGTGAGGTGTTGATCTTTTTCTTTGAAATAAGACAGTACTTGGTTTTGGTGGGGTTGAATTCAAAACGATTCTTCTCTCCCCACTCTAGAATGAGTTCAATGTCATTATTAATAGAGTTGAACATTATTTCACGATCATCAAGACAGGATCTGACATGAGTCTGTCTTGTATCGAAGCTGTACGAGTAACGTAGAGTACCGTCGTCACCGAAGCTGAGAATGGGTTGGACGGGACTGAAAGGTCATTTATAAAAATGAGAAATAGGGCCGGTGATAAAATTGACCCCTGGGGGACTCCTGCAGAGATGGGGTGAGATTCAGATTTGACGCCATCCAATACTACCTTAATTGAACGGCCGGAAAGGAAACTCTCAACCCACTTATACAGAAGCGAGTCAATTCCAATAGCTTTGTGTTTAGCTAACAAGGCTGAGTGCCATACTCTATCAAAAGCCTTGGAGATATCCAAAGCAACCAAACTGGATTCACCAAATCCATGCAAACTTTGATGGAGGTGCTCTGTAAGGCAAACTAAAAGATCACCGGTGGATCTTTTTTGTCGGAAGCCGTATTGTTTGTCGTTGATAAGTTGGTTGGATTCTAGATATCCCATTAGCTTTTTGTTGATTATCGTCTCCATGGTTTTGGAGAGAATAGAAGTACATAATTGATATTGGGCGGTAGTTGGAGAGATCGCTGGAGTCACCTTTTTTCGGTATGGGCTGAACATGGGCAATTTTCCAAGAATCTGGATAAACTCCGGAGAAGTATGAAAGGGCAAAAAGTTTGCGCAAAGGTTTAGCCAAAGGTGAGGCGCATTGTTTTAAGACGATGGGGGGTATATTATCGGGTCCAGTGGATTTATTGGCGTCGAGCTCTTTGAGACACCTGTACACCTCGCGAGTCCTGAAGAAAACCCTGGGCGTTAAATGAGCATTGAGCTCGAGAACCACGGGTAGCGTATCAGTTTCGGGTAGAGAAGAATTTGATGCAAACAGAGATGCTAGTAAATCGGCCTTTGCTGTTTGTTATCACCTTCTCATTGTGGATAAGTGAAAGAGTTGTGGATGAAGTGAAATTCTTCTTGATGGAACTTACCAAGGACCAGAAGTTTTTGCTACCAGAAGTTGCGTTAAGGAGTTTACTTTTCAACTTGCTGTCAAATGAATTTTTGACATTCCTGATGGTGACTTTACAGGAATTTCTAAGTTTTATATATTCCAGGCGGAGCGATTCACTCGGAAAACTCTTTTATCCTCGAAAGGCGGCTTCTTTGTTTCTAATTGCGTTCATACACTCCTGATTAAACCATCTGTTGGGCCTAGGCTTCACAGATTTGGTAGAATGAGGAATGAATAAATGCATTACTGCCTGAATGGTCCTGGCGATACGGATAGCGACAGAGTTGATGTTTTTGGTTCGGAAACACTGGTCCCAGTCAGTTGCTTGGAAATAATGAATAAGCCCCAGCTAATTGGCCTTCCCATAATGCCATACAGTTCTCCTGACTGGTTTGGGAGGGGTGGGAAATTCGAAAGGGAAGCTAGCACTGACTAAGCAGTAATCCGAATTGCCGAGAGGTGAATCTACTTCGACGGAGTACCTCGCTGGATGTGAGGTAAGAAAAAGATCAAGGAGATAGGTTCCTTGATCAGAAACATCCGGGAATCTCGTGGGATGATCCACAATTTGGTGTAAATTATTGGTGTCTGCAAAGAGCTCAACGTCCTTGCCAGAAACACTGGTGCCATTTGAGTAAGTCAGCCAGTTTACATTGTGAACATTGAAATCACCCGCAACACCCGACTATAGTCGATTGTGTCGATTAGTTTTCTTTTTAATATTGTATAACTTAATCGATAAATATTCCGACTACTCTGATGGAAAATTTTTTTAAGCAGTTTTTGTTATTAAAATTCCTAGCAAATTTTGTCGTGAGCAAAAAAGCAATCGATAAAAGTCGACTGTAAAATCGACAATTTTCGATTACAATCGACATTCGCAATATTAAACGCAATAATCGGCAGTCGATAATCGATAAATGTCGCTTGTCGATTAGGTCCGAGATGCGAGGGAGGGTAGGGAGCAAGGGTACCTACTTTTGCTATTCGTCGATGTCGTCTAGTGAAGTGTGGTGAGCCTTCGCGTAGACTGCAGCGCCAGATGAATTTCTATTGTTTTTGTTACGGTTTTTTATGGGTTATTGTTCACTATGAATTATGTATATGATTTTTTTTGTATGGAATTTAAAATTTTTTATTTTATTTTATGGATCACACTTCGCCACGAAAAGAAGAGACCGGAACAGCAAACGTCCGAACACCTCGCTGTCTCAGACCAAACTCCCAAACTGCTTTGGTAAAGCCACTCTCGGGCTTGGAAAGAAAAAGGCAATTGCAAAAGATAAACAAAATAAAGGCTTTTCGATACCGGATCACATACCCACAGGCGCCCATGAATATTTCTTTTTTAAAAAGCTTTTTTATAATGCTCCAACAACGCGTTTTTGGAAGCATAAAAACGTATGCTCCCTCGCAATGTTAAAAATATAGAACGGGTATGGTAACGGGAACACTCTATGCTCCTTTTGGTGCGCTCCAAGATGGCTCAGGAGCACTCCTTTTCCCGCTGGGAGCTTACAGTGCTCCCGTTCCATATACTTTTTAACATTGCATGTCATTGCAGGGGAGCATAACAAAAAGCTTTTTAAAAAAGAAATAATCATGGGCGCCTGTGGATATGTGATCCGGTATCGAAGTTTTTATTTTGTTTATCTTTTGCAATTGCCTTTTTCTTTCCAAGCCCGAGAGTGGTTTTACCAAAGCAGTCCCCCAACTAAATTCTATCCACTTCCAAAGCTGCTTGTCCTCCGTATCGAACGAGAGCCGGGCTATTGAGTATGCTAATGTCACATTTTATGGGCATGAAGATAATTGCCCGTTTTCTTTTTTTATATAAAATTTATGAAAACTCCAGGAAAGCAACCTTGAGAGTGCTTCAAGTGCATTCCTCTGTGCAGCGCTCCCAATTTTTCCCACTGGGGTGTTCCAAGTAAGCTCCCCTGTGCATCCCTCCCATCGCTCGCATCCAATTTGGCCGTGTATGGGTGACCCTTAGGCTCAGTTACAGCTTCTCCATTATATGAAATATGTGTTATTTGAATTCGGAAAGAAACTTGATTATTTTTTTAAAAAAATATTTATAGTAACCAATATCAAATAAAAATTTTCAATGTTTAACACACTGCACACTTTACATATAATTTTTTCTTCTGTTTTTTATGGGAAAAAAAGTTAATTCCATAAATAATATTTTTTGAAACTTGAAAAAAAGATTATTTAAAGTAGTTTCTCCGTTTTGGATAAGAAATTATAATAAATCAGAAATTTAGTTGTTCTTAATTTTAATTTGTTTTTATTAAAAATGCTTGGTTACTCCAAGTTAAATGCTTAACACTTTACAAAAATAAAACAGTTTTTTGATACAAAATTTCCCAATGTGTGTATATTATTTAAAATAAGGAAATTTAATCAAGAAAAATCTAAATAAAAATCAGGATTGTAAAGTAAAAATTGGGAGGTAATCTTTTTTTTGTTTTTTTTTTTCTATTTTATTACATACAAGTATGCAGACTTTAAAAATATGTACTAACCATTAAAAGAGAACTAAAAAAAAAAGTTAAAGAAAAGAAATAGACAAAAAATGTGATTATTATAAATTGGAATTAAGTGCTAAGAATTTACGCATTTTATTTTATTTTTCCTTTTCAGTTACACATCACGAGCAACTATATCAATTTAAAAAAAATAATAATGAAGTTAGAAGATAGCCAAAATTTTCGCAAAAAACATTTAAGGGAAAAACTAATGATTTCCGTTTTGTTAATATGCTACTAAAAACTTAAATTTGGTCTTAACGAATGTAGATTTTTATCTGTAATATTATGTATATATACAACAAAAGAAAGGAAAATATTTGCTTTTCACATTGAAGAAATCAGTCGAAATCGGGAAATAATTACAAATTATAGACTAAAAAAACCTAAAAAAATTTTAGCAAAAAGATTTTCAGGGGTGGCCAAAAAACTTCTACAAAGATACTTGATATATTATATAAAAAAAAAGATCAAAAAACATGTCAAGTGAAAAAAAATACTAAAAAGAAATTTTTGCCGAGTTTCGGACTCTTGACTGATTGTTATAATAGTTATCGTGTTATAGTAATAATACATATTTAAAATTGAACAGACTTATAACTTATAGAACAAATACAGTAACAGTATTTTTTTATTAAATTTTATTTTTGATGATGAATTGTGTCCTCATTCTGATGGTATTCTTTTCTTCTAGGTCTTCCTACTAGAGCCCGAGGAGCATATGTATATATGTATAACTTAAAAACGTACTGCACAGATTTTTATGTTTGTTTTTGTGTTTTGTTGTTTATGGGAAATAAGAAATTTTGTGTTTTCTGTATGTTTATTCTTAGTTTTTTTCCTTTTTATTTATTTTTTATTTAACTTATGTAGCGTACTGTTTAACCATCGTGCTTTCGCTTTTTACCTCGTGCTTGTGACTCTTCTGAAAAGAGAATTGTTTGTATTTAATATTTTTTCAATTAAAAAAAGATGGAAATTGGTAATATCAAATGTAAATAAGTTTGAAGGAAAGATATAATACGAATTCAACTATTCCATGCAAAAATGCAGAACGAAATTCACACGCATCTTAATATGACATTCAAACTAAGTCAACTGTCAAATCAATTATCAGTGCCGGCAGAGCGTGTTGAGCCCGGGTGAACCGGAAAATGGGCCAGACTAACGGTGTGCAGAACAGCATGCGTAGTAACGAAGGGATTCGTCCTGGACCGTCTCCTTTGGATTATAAAGGTTAATGATGTCTTAAGGCTACGCCTACGAACAGGAGCACTTACGATTGGCTTCCCGGATGACATCGGGGTAATGGTCGTAGGATGAAGCTTCGAAGAGATCGGATTGTGCACGAACGAAGCTATCTGGGAGATTACAGCGTGACTAGAAAGCGCTGGCCCGACGCTTGATGAACACAAAACTGAAGCTGTGCTGTTCAGTAAACGGAGAAAAGCAGTGTCCGAAAAAATCAAGCTTTGGGAACAGATCAATCATCCACAACTCGCCCTAAAGCACACTTGAGGGCATGGCGATAAAGCATCCGTTTTTTCTGGTACGATGAAGCTTAGAGTTCATCTTTTGTACTAGTCCGTTAAGTCGTTCGTCATGGTGCAATATATAATAGTAAGCGTGATTTGAAGGATAGAATAGAAGGCGTAGTTTAGGGGTCAGGATGGCGCATGAGTAGATGCTGATGAGCCTTGCGTTTTCAGAATGTTGCCCAACATGGGGGCTCTAGACTAAGCCCCAATGCAGTGTCAGTGTGGGCAGCAGTCTTCATCAGTACGTCTAACAGCAGAAAATGAAGAACAAATTAGACTCCGCGTGTTGTGCATGCAGGACCATGTCCAAAGGTGCGGCGCGCGTAAAACTGAAGATGATCCTCACAGGCATACTAACGACATAATGCATTCATCTCTATGATCCATAAGTAATGGGATAGGTACTTCCAAAACACATTCTATGTCTTTTTTGTACTGGATGAAAGTACTGGACAGCTTCTGCAGAAGTACTCCCATTCCCTACTGGGGAGGATCGAAAGAGGAAAGTGGAATACACAAGATGTTGTAGTTGGACCGAATGAAAGAGGAAAACACGAGTATTAGAAGCTAGAAAGGTAAGCTAAGAAAGAAAACTACATAAGAGTATTAGCAGCTAGATAAAAACTGATCCTCCACCGCGATGCTATAGTAAAACAGCTAGTCACGCGAGAAGAGTGGAAGAGCAGGGGGTTATCCTGGAATGCGATTTGAAAGTGAGAAGCGAACAGAAGCCAGTTGCGAGGCGATTTAGTTTTTGTATCGCTGAATGCGATCGCACCGTATTGAAATTATTGATGCGAGCAATTGTTTAGAGAATTTTTGAAAACAGACAAATAAGCGCACTGAAACCCGATTGAGGGATACCAATTTCACGACATTCAAATCACATTCCAGGATAACCCCTTAGGAGCATGTCAGTAGCCGTGGTTAGCAATTAAATAACTGTACAATTTGAAAAATAAATGGTGAATATCTACAATAACGAAATCTATGAAATTATATTCATAATCCTAGTTGTACCTACTAGAGCTATTTTATAATTTTTTATTGAAAACACGTTACTGTATAGAAGACCATTATTCACATATTCATGCATGGTGCTAAGTTGTTTGAGAGTGCACCAACAAAGAAAAAAATATCGCAAGTTATAAATTTTATTATTTACAAAGCCCAAACTAACAATTTTGACACTGGCTCGACTTTCTTAGGAGGTACAAATATCTTTTCCTAAACTAAGATCCCTCGGCCACAATCGAACCAAAATTTCGATTTACAAAAATTTTCTAACTACAACACATTATTTTGGGTTTTCCTATCTATGTTTTTTTTTTTTTTTTTTTTTTTTTGTGGCAAGATGAAGCTTAGGAGTCACCCTTTGTACTACTAGTCCGTCATGTCTTACAAGTCATGGTGCAGCGTATAGTAGTAAGCTTGATCTGAAGGAAAAATGAGATAGGATAGGTTAGGGGTCTGGAGGGTGCATGAGTAGATGTCGATGAACCTTGCGTTTGAACTCTGAGATGTTATATGAGCTCGGAAACACCGACTGCGGAAGAGAGTTCCACAATCGAGTTGTTCTATTTATAAACGAACTGCTAAAACGTAATGTGCGTGAAGGGGAGGGCTGAAGGGTGAAGGGGTGAGCCGAGTTGGCTAGTCTTGTGTTGCGGGAGAAAGATTGCCGTGTAGGCAGGAGGTTTTTGATTTCAGTGGAGCAGTCGCTATGA
Source organism: Thereva unica (assembly GCA_949987705.1). Classification (NCBI taxonomy): domain Eukaryota; kingdom Metazoa; phylum Arthropoda; class Insecta; order Diptera; family Therevidae; genus Thereva; species Thereva unica. The sequence continues at coordinate 178,222,583 of OX465281.1, read as the reverse complement.
AAATAGCGGTAAAACTTGCTGAGCGCTGCTACATTCCTACGGTGGCTTAAAGGATCAATGCAAAGGGTGCTATCGCCAATGAGTTTGATGGCGCGGTTTTGCACCTTGTCTAGCCAAGCCAAGGTGGTTTTAGGGGCGCCAGCCCAGATATACGAGTTGTATTCGAGGCGTGGCCGAATGTAGGACTTGTAGATTGTAGCCAAGGCAGTTGGATGAAGGAGAAACTTGCATCTCTTAAGGAAGCCGAGGCATTGGTACGCTTGTTTGGTGACTTGGAGTATGTGATTATTCCATCGCAAATCGTTGGATAGAGTCACGCCGAGGATGTTAAGATATGGATCAGCTGTTATATTATCTTCACCCACTGAAATGGAGGGAAGGCTGGTGCAGGTTTTAGTGGAGAATAGACAGTACTTGGTTTTGGTTTCATTGAACTCGACACGATTCTTGCGGCCCCAATCAAAAATGAGTTTAATGTCCGCGTTAAGAGACTCGGACATGAGTTCACGTTCTAAGAGACAAGGTCTGGCACTTGCTTGTCCTGTGTTGTCGGAGGGGTATGAGTAACGCAAAGTACCGTCATCGGCAAAACTATGAAGTGGATTGGAGGGGATTGAGAGCAGATCATTAATGAATATAAGAAAGAGAGTAGGTGAGAGAATCGCCCCTTGGGGAACGCCGGTCGAAATGGAATGAGGGTTGGATTCGACGCCATCCAATACTACCTTGATTGAACGGCCAGAAAGAAAGCTCTCAATCCAGTTCCTTAGAACTGAGTCAATACCAATAGCTTGGAGTTTCGACAGCAGAGCGGGATGCCATACTCTGTCGAAGGCCTTGGAGATATCTAGAGCAACCAAACCAGACTCACCGAAGCCATGGATGCTTTGGTTGATGTGTTCAGTCAGGCACACAAGAAGGTCGCCAGTAGACCGTTTTGGTCTAAAGCCATACTGCCTGTCGTGAATAATTAGGTTAGATTCTAGATATTTCATCAACCTTCGATTGATTATTGTCTCCATAACTTTGGAGAGAACAGAAGTTAATGCTATTGGGCGGTAGTTTAAAGGGTCGCTGGCCTCACCTTTTTTGGGAATGGGCTGAACATGAGCTAGTTTCCAAGAGTTGGGATAAACTCCGGAGAAAAATGACAAGGCAAAAAGTTTGCGCAGAGGTTTAGCCAAGGGTGAGGCACACTTTTTGAGTACCATAGGGGGAATATTATCGGGGCCAGTGGATTTATTGACGTCGAGTTCTTTGAGACATTTATACACCTCTCGTGTCCTGAAGAAAATTCCGTCCATTGAATGGGCGTTGCGATCGAGGACCGGTGGTGACGTATCAGCTTGAGGTAATGAAGAATTTGAGGCGAACAGAGATGCCAGTAAATCGGCCTTGGATTTGCTTTCTGTTATCACCTCCTTTCCATTAATGAATGGAGGGGTTGAGGAAGAGGTAAAATTCTTCTTGATGGAAGTTACCAAGGACCAGAAGCTTTTGCTGCCTACGTGTGTGTTGAGGATCTTACTTCTCAATTTGTTGTCAAATGATGCTTTGACCTTCCTGATGATGGAATTACAGGAGTTTCTCGACTTGATATACTCACGCCGAAGTGACTCGTTGGGGGAATGTTTGTACGCTCTATAAGCGGCCTCCTTAGCTTGAATTGCGTTCTTACATTCCCCATTGAACCATCTATTTGGCCTAGGCTTTATAGATATGGTAGAATGAGGAATGAACAAACACATTCCTGCCCGTATTATTTTAGTAATACAGGAAGCGGCATAGTTCGCACTGGCACTGCGGAAACACAAATTCCAGTCTGTGGCTTGAAAAAAGCGTATAAGTCCCAACCAGTTGGCTTTCCCATAGTGCCAGACAGTTTTTTTAGGAACTGTGTTGGTTGGAGTAGAAGATGGATATGGGAAATTAGCGCTGACTAGATTGTGATCAGAGTTACCAAGGGGTGAGCTAACTTCGACGGAGTATCGAGTTGGATGAGAAGTAAGAAACAGGTCAAGAAGATGGGCTCCATGACCTTCAACGTCCGGAACTCGCGTTGGACAGTTCACTATTTGGTGCAGATTATTTAGGTCTGCAAAGATCTCGGCGTCTTTGCCAGAAACACTGGTGCCATTAGAGTAATTTAGCCAATTGACATTGTGAACGTTGAAATCACCCGCAACAATGATTTCACACTCCGGGTGGGAAGATAAAAATCCGGAGATTTGTTCAGAGATAGCATCGAAGGTTAACGTTGAGGCTTCATTACTGATATTAGGGCTTCTGTATAGAAAACAGAAGAATATGACGTGGTTACGAAGAATAATTTTAATCCATAAATGATTAAAATCAGAAGATGTACTATTGTGCACCTTCTGAAACGCCACGTCATTCCTAATATATATGGCGACTCCCCTATGGTCGGAGAAATTGTGCACTAAGGTATACCCAGCCACCTGAAATCGATCTGAATCGGTGTCAGTGACTTGAGTTTCACTTAGTGCGAATATGGCCGGGGCATGCGTATCTAGATAGCACATTACATAATTAAAGTTCGCGAGGAGACCCCTAATATTACAAAAAACAAAGGAAAAATATTTGTTATTGTTTAGGGGCCTTTCCTGCGCAAGGTCCATGACTTCATTTGTGGCTGACTCAGCATATCACAATTGTGTTTTTTAGCATAACCAGTTGTAGACAAGTGGCCTTCGAAAATAAGCTATGGAATCGCCCTGTATACTGCGAGTCCAACATGTCGTTCTGGTCATGGTGGTCTAGTAGTAAGTTTAGATAAAATGTCGGTGAACAGGGCGTTGAACCAAACATTTGTGCTCTTGGTGCCGGTTTACACGACCGGACAAAAGGAACGAACGAGCTGAGGGGTTGTCCTGGAATTCGATTCGAAAGTGAGAAGCACACGGAAGCCAGTTGCGATTCGATTTTGTTTTTGGTATCGCTAAATGCGATTGGGATCGCCTGGAAGGTATTATCTGATAAACATTCGAAACGAAATTATTTTCATTTCATTTATTAACTTATTATTTTGATGCGAGCAATTGTTTCACGAATATTTAAAAACAAACAAATAATTTTAACTGATCCGTCAATAGCTTTACTCACGGACTGAAATCCGATGGCAGACGGTCTCGATCACATTGGATGCCATTTCAATACTTTCGAATCGCATTCCAGGATATCCCACCCTGCATTTATTAGGAAGAGGGTGGAGAGCACTAAGGAGAGAGCGGACAATTTTAATGGACATTTTCAGCGAAAGGCGGAACGGACATTTTGACAGTTCCTTCGTTGTTACTAGAACAAGAAAAAGAAAATTTCAAAAGGCAACAACAATAAGTTAATCATTGGTTTGTTCGTTCGTTGCAATTTCGCCAGTGAGAACACCCATGATACTTTCCATCCGACTTCAAAACAGCTAAGTTTTGTCTGTTCGGTGTGTTGTTTTGGTTGTTCAGGAAATATTGTTGGAAAGATTTTCGTTTAAGCGACGTTATTTATTATAAGTTTAAAAGCGAACTTTTATACCTTATTCACAACAAAGCTTGGGCACTTTCCGAGGCCTCTGACCTTACCAGAGGGTTGTATTCAAGGCGCAGTCGAACTATATAAACTTCGGAGCCAGATTTGATTACCCCACTTGAAATTTTGGCCGAATTCTAGGTGTAGTTTTTTTCTTCCGACATGATGTTCGATAACTAAGAATTCAAATTCTAACAGATAGAAAAACGGTAAATTTAATTTTGAACTGGGGATAATCAACTGCTCCTGATTAAAGAATGAAAAATTCACCGTTTTTTTATCCGTTAGAATTTGAATTCTTAGCTATCGGAACAGAAAATAAAGGGGGAACAAATACTACACACATACAGTCACTACTCGTAGATCCGGCAAAATTTCAAGAGGGGTTAATCAAATTCTCCGGAATGTATGGTATGGAATATATGGTCATTCCAACCCAGCTCAATTCGATTGAAGTCGTTAGTTCTAGGGTTTGCTAAAGATAACAGTCGGGTGGAGATAGTATTTCGTTTTAGGAAGCTGCTCCAATTAAAAATGAGTTCAATAGCCGATTGAGTTGAGTTTCAAGTCCCTGACCCTGGAAAACAAATTTTATCCTGTGAGCTTCTAGCGTGAATCGTGTTATCGAAGGCCAAAAAGTAAATTCCCAGTGGGTAAAATACCTATTCGAACTTTCAAGTAAACGGAATTTTTTTTTTTGAACTGTGGGAATTCAAATATACATGCTTGTGCAGTTCGATTTAGCGTTGAATTCTTGGGGCCTCTCAGAGCACAAATTCTGGGCTGAGATAGGTGGGAGTATTCTGCGTACCTGATATCTCACTCATGAAAATATCGTATAGGGTTACCAAAATACAGGGTGATCTGTAAAACCCTACCAAAAAACTTCAAAACGCTCTGGCAGCAAAATTGTTCCCCCATCTCTTCCATACGATTTTTTGTTCGTCTATCCAAAACCTATTCACAGCCGGCGGTTTTGTAAATTTAGTATATAGGGAGGAAGCGTGGGGAAGTGAGTTCCTAAGTGGACATGGTGGGTATAGGAAATACCTTCACAGAATCGGGCACGATGATTCATCGTTATTATCGGTATGCAAGAAGACGCAGAGTAAGATATTCCGCTTTCAGCCAACTACTCGGGCCGACCTCCAACCGCCGGCTCTACGGAAAAGAAGATGTTATTGAACCATTAAGAAAACTCATTTCGGTTCTTCAGAACTACGGGCCTGTGTGAATTCTATGACTAAAATGCTTTATTGTATAAAAAATATATACTATATATTATAAAAGTAAAATTTATTGTCTTCTCAACATTCGAATATCTGATAGCTAAATTTAGTTTAGTCATCAATTCGTCCAGGCCCTAAATAATATCGATAGTGGTATATGCTTCCATTCAGCAGGATGTTTGGTTCAATATATGCTTATCATTCAATAACTTCCCTTTATTGGGTCAAAAAAAATCATTTTTTTCGCTTAATCGTTAGATATATGTTTTAAAAATATGATCCCAAAATTTCAGATCGATACCTCAAGTAGATCTCTGAACTCTGAACTTCAAAGCCGAAACCACTTGTTTTGTACACTTCGGAAGAGATAAAAAGAAAACGGTTCAAGATATCGTTTTAAAATTTGGCACAATTGTTGTTCTTTAAATTTGTCACGGAATGACGGTTTTGATTTTTTAATTTGTTAAAAAGTTATAACAATAAATGTGGCTAAAAAATAGACGAAAATCGACCTTTTTTTCAAAAGTCCGCCATTTTGTTATTTTTTCAAATTTCAAAAAACCATTTCCGTCAGTCAGTAGGTAGTAGGGTGTAGTTTTATAAAATTTGTGTATTTTTGATTTTAGGTCACGTGTGCGGCGGACACATCAATCTTTGTCCGAATGGATTTTTGATTGACCCAACAACTTTTTTTAATATAGTCGAAAGATGAATAAAAGTTATAAAAAAAGAATTTTGTAGATTACTCTATTAGTTTTCTTTAAAAAGAATCCCGAAAATTGGTCTATTTTCGAGCCGGCAAAGGGAAATGCTGCCTTAATAGTTGGCGCTCGTAGTAACGAAAAGATTTGCTTTTAGTTAGGGACATTAGTGACTAGACCAATTTTGAGCTTTATTCATCACATTGTTTCATTTTCATAGGCGATTGAAGTAATAACTTTTGTTTATTTAGACTAATGGAAAAAGGCGATGGCTTAACAGCGAAAAAGATCAAATAAAAGAGTTCATGGAACGACGAATTTAAATGAGATCGTACATCCACAAATGACGAACATCGTTTGAGCTGTCTTCATGAAAGGATTGACAAAATACATAAGTTTTAAGTGAGCGACGAATAATAATGCGTTTATGTTAATCGGGTTTGAAAAAAATCTCGGCAGATGATGCAACCGTGTGATCAATTCAATGGTTTAGCGCTTTCCCGTCGCAATCGTGGCGAGTTTCTGCGTCGAAACATGGATACACTTCAGGGATGTAGTAGTCTCGAGTATTTTCTATAAATAAATATTAGCTAGTTAATTAGATCCTGTTGTCAATCAGAATTCAGCTATAAATATTAAAGGAAAATTATGAAACTGGAAATATCCAATCAAATTTGAGTTTAAATTCAATCATATATTATCTTGTATTCACATCCTACATAGATTTTATGCGAAAAAATTATTTTTAGATGTTCCACATTCATCAGCAAATTACTTAAAATGTAATTTTTGGGTCCCGAGATCAATGTTCATAAGACTATCTATTCATAAATTTAAAGACGCAAAAAACCCCGTCAAGTTTTGTCGCGAGAAAGTTTCCTAAGATTAACGATAATTGGCAAAAAATGTAACTAATAAATAACAAGAAGAAATTTGAACATGTTATAAAAAATCAATGCTAATTAATATATCGTCGCTTATCCAGAATAGTGGTACAACTCAAAAATTTCCAATTTCGAGTTTATTTTAAGAATGTATAGCTAAATATGCATATTTTTATGTAGCAAAAATCCATATTAATACTTCTAAAAATGACCGCTGGAAACCCGCTGGAATCCAAGATCATAACATGGGCTTGTATGAAACTAAAAACTTTCAAATGGCTCCCCTGTAAAATTCATTGTTTTTGAGTTGTGACACTATTCTGGATAAGCGACGATATGTCCACGGACTTATCACAGCATACATGACAAAACCGAACTTTAATAATACATTTGAAAATGCTTTCAGAATATAGTTATGTATTAGTATGAATTCTAACTTATAAATTTCCCATAAATAAGGATATTAACTTACCAGGTGTTTCTGCCTCCTTTTTGGCAGCTACATCACCTTCTTCCTCATCAGAATCTTCTTCCTCTTCTTCTTCAGCTTCAACTTCTTCGCCCCAATCTGAATTATCTTCTTCCAAATCTTCATTGTACACCTGAAATTTTAAAAATTAAGTAACAGACGTAAAAATAAATAAATTTTATTATTTTACATGTACTAAAGACAGATCATCATTCTCCTCATCGTCACTGTCTTCATCATCATCGTCATCCTCGCCATCATCTTCATCCTCACCCATTTCATCGGAAACTAATAAAGAGAAAAAAAAGTTATTGATTAGTTAACAGTTATTATTAGTTTTCTTACAAAAAGCTAAATTGACAAGGCTTAAAATTGCCATAAATCCATACATAAGTAATGGTAAACTTATTGGTTTTTCAAGTTGTTCGTCTACTTTATCTTTTTTAATTGATATAGAATTAATGTCGCACACAGTTAAGTCATCGTGAACAGATTTTACAGTATTGGCATCACTTGAAATTTCTACCTCTTGCTCTAATTTCAATTTATTCAAATATTCATCTAAGTCATCAGATTCATCTTCACAATTAGATTGTTGAAAACGTTCAGCTTTTTTCTCTCTCAATTGCTTTTCAAATTTATCTAATTCATCCAAATCGAATTCCAAACCATTTATAATTATATTATTTAAATCTGGAAGGCGATGATTTATAGAGCACTTGAGAAAACTTTTGTAATTTTAATTTTTTTAAAAATGGAATGCGTTATGACTTTTATATCAAGAAAAATATAATATATATGTTAGATGGCAATTGAAGCTATGTAGCTTGATTATGATGCGACATTTATCACATCAAAATATTTAATATAAATCAAGTGTATCATACCCTCATCCTCTGAATCATTACCATTAAGTTCGTCATCATCTTCTCCATCCGAAGACGCTTCCACTTCATTCGCATCGAACCTGTTTGATTGAAATGTAATTAATCATCATTATCACTCAACTATGAATATTTTGTTATTCTTACCCATCCAAAAATTTTAGGGATGGAATCAAAGCAAAAATTTTTTCTCTGTAATTTTCAATAGAAGTTACTTCATTATTGAATAGATCCAATACCTCGAGATTCTGAAAACTTGCTAAAGGTTTTAGAGTTTCTAAATCTTTGATTTTGTTGCCTGACAAGTTTAGATGAGTGAGTTTTGGGCTTGTTGCTAAATAGTTAAGAACATTTGATATCCTATAATAATATTATTTAATAACAATTATTTTCTTGTAAAATTAGTGTATATTTTGCCTGTTATCAGAGAGCTCAAGCCTTTTAAGATTAGGTAACTTAGGAAAACCTTTCAATGTTGTTAAACCAACGTTGATTAGACTCAAAGTTTCCAATGCTGTGAACTCATCTGTAAGTCCGTCTATGCTTGTACTTCTGCAGTTATCCAAATTGAGTTCTGTTATCTAAAATGAAATGAAAGTTTGTTTTAATGTTTTTCGTAATAATAATAATCGATAAGAGATATTAATTTTCGCAATGATAAAACTGAAAATATGAGGCCCATATTAATGCGGGGCCGGTTGTAGTCAGCCATGTTCTCGCAATGTTTTGGCTAGTGATGCCCGAGAATTTCACGCGCGGTTCATAATGGCTGACAGGTAAGTACTTGCTTCATACATTGTTTAGTTATTAAAAAAGAGAGAAGAATGTGGGTTCGACGTTACCTAAATAAAACAGAGGAACATAATAATATAAGCAATGAGTTGATTCTAGATAGAATTACGAAGGATGACTTTAAATATTTCATCCAAAACCATAAGCCCTAACCGCGGTAAGAGGACTAAACTAATTTAAACCCTTGTAGATCCCATGCTGGCATTGTTAAAAGCGCTAGTTCATCTTGTACGGTGTCAATTGATTTTCCTTCACAATAAGCGTGTATTGATATTGAATTTATAAGGTACATAACTAACATGTTTGCTATGGTCTTAAGGATAAAGGATGACGAGCTTATCGGCACATAATCATTTACGATGCCGTGCCAATTATTGCCAAATTATAAATTGAAGAAGAAATGCAACCATTACGATGTCGGGCCAATTATTGACTATAAATTGAAGAAAAAATGCAACCTATTATAGACGACATGGCCTCAGTCAAAGGAATCTCGAATTCCGCACGTGTTTGGGTGCATCTTGGTTCGCCGGATGCTGTGGGTTCAATTATACCGAGCACACACGACTACATACTCACAAAAAAAATCGAAATAACTTTTAAATAGCTAGCACTGTTTAAATATTTTCGCTCTACGAGCGATATCAAAGTGCCTGTTTAGACGGTTCGCTTTGTCTCTCCTTTTGAGGCGCCCCAAAGCGAAAATTTGTTTAGACGGGTCGCTTTGAGTCCAGTCGCTTTTAAAACAGCTGAAACAAACGGAATGAGAACTAGGGCTGGACAAAAAGAGAAATATTTCTTTTTAAGCGAAACTCGAGTGTTTTTTTAAATTGTACAAAAAACTAAAAAAAAATACTTACAACAATAGAAAAAATAAATTTGGAGCATTTAGATTTTTCATAAGAACAACATAGTATTAGAAGGAGCTTAGCAGCAAGTGTTGGTTGGTTCCAAGGATTTTAAATTAAATAAATATCTTCTATTCTTGTATAAAGAAAAATTATAACATCCAATAGAATAAAATATATTTTATTGACTGACAATTAGTTAAATTAAAAAGCAATGCTAATATAATAACAAAACTATAAATCGAGAATGCACTGTCAATACATAGAGAAAGCGAATATGTCTTCATAACAGTTTTGTAGAGAATCGTATGCTCTACAATAAAGTCTTTATTATAGCCTAGTAGCCCATATAACCAGTCTGAATTCCGCTTACCTGGGAGTTATATAGACAATGACAGTTGGGCAATTTGAAAATGCGTCCAAAGGTAAAAATTATTATACTTTACTCGCGCTTCTACGGCATATAACAAGTTGAATAAATTGCCAGCATATCGAGTAAATCCATTATTCGGAGAAAAAAAGATTGAAAGGAAATTTTATTAAAGATGCAGGTTCTATACATACATATGTATATCCTCGTACTAATAAATTGGACTAGCTAAAACATTATAAATTAAGAGAGAGTAAAAAGAATCAATAGTAGATTTTGCATTTAAAATATAATTTTTATTTGACGCGAACATTTGTTAATGTTACACTTTTCAATCTTGTGTGACTTCGAAAAGTAAACGTCAAAATTGCCGCTCATAAAAATACATTTCTTCAAGCTAAGTATCCTGCGAAAAAAGAAACAAGAAGTCTGCATTAAAAAAACGCCATCTGTTTTCTAGAGTACAAAGTTCATTTACGGATCTGAATTTCGCACGAACAGGATACTAGGTTTTATGGACGAAATTGAAACCGTTCTCTAACCTGAATTCCGCATACTGTTTTACATGTATTTTAAAGCGGAGTCTGAATCCCGCACGAACAGGATACTAAGCTTATGATTTCGCTAAATTCAATAGCTTATACGCAATCAAAACTCATTTCTACCTACCAAAGGTGTCAAAAATTTGCATAAAAATGTTGATTTTATTATTTTGTTTTGGCGATTATTTTATTGAATTTTCTTATAATAATTGTTAAATTAATTTTTTAATTTAACATTTTTATTCAGCTCATCCGTTTTAATAATTATTTCCACAGACCTTTTTTATGTGTTTAATTTTATTTTAACAATTGCTTTTTTTGGCCAACCCTAGAGAACATAAGTTAAGAGATTCTCCTTGCTCATTAAAACACGTCTGCTCATCACGGCGGCTGAAACAAAAATAAAATGGAACACTAAAGTGATACAAAATGGAATTAGAACAAACAGCTGATCAGAAAAGACGAACGTGAGTCGCTTTAAAATTGAGACGCACTTCCCTCCCACCTGAACACTCCCCGCATCCACAAATTTCGTGTTGAAAGGTGGTGGGCGCGACCCGTCTAAACAGCCACAAAAGCAACATAGCCAGTATCGTCGGGCTATACCGATATATTGCTGGCAAGTTTGAACATAATGCTGAATTTTCAGCAATGTTGTTCAGCTATTATTGCCGGCCACACATTGCTCGTTTACAGGCACCTTTACAAAATTAAGGGCCTCAGAATGGCAATGGTGGGCTAAAAATTCTAATTTTTATTTTTTGGTTTGAGCGTCGCTATTTCGGCTTTACATAATATGGCGGTCGAACATTATCCGGCAAGAAAATTGGAGTCTTGTCCTTAATCTGAAATTTGATTGGCCAATCAAAAGTTTATTCGATTGCCATTGTAACTGCCAATTTTCTGTTATTTTGATGGATGGTTAGAAGAAAATTGAATGTCAATAAAATAAACACAGGTGGTTAGTCATCAGTGGAATAGGGGAATAGCATGTAGCATAACATGCACGTGCCGTAATGGAAGTGCGATCATAGCCTCCTAGCGGTGGCCACTGGTAACTATCCTATGAGACAGGATAGGCTACTGGCATATAGGAATGGATTGCTGATTGACAATTTTCAATGGCACCATTTTCCTCCAGAAATTAAAACCTTTTTTATGTATACAACAAATTTTTCTTCAAATTTAGGAGAAAATAACTAATAAGATGTGTATTATAATTGATCATTATTTTTTATTCACTAAAGGTTTTTTCATTAAATAAATGGATTTTAAATATGTTATTTCCTCATGTTAACGAGCTTTTAAAAATAACTCAAGAGGGAGAAAGAAGAACAAAAACTCTAGAGCTGCCTATTTCCTTCTAAATATGTATGTTGATATTGCTGACATGCATTGAACCTTTCTTTATTTTAAAATCGATTAGAGTACATAGGGATTTAACTTGGAAGAGAGAGAACAATAGTGTTTGGTGTCATTTTTTTGCATAGGAGTTTGCTTATAAATGCCATATTACACCAGATTGAAAATTTGTTTGATTTGGTCTGTTGGTCTGTGAATATAATAAATTAGAAGGTAATGAGTAGTACATATGGAAGAAAAAAATACAAAAACTTGAATCGAAAATGTGCAAACTTATATAGAACAGAGTAGGAACTAAATAGTCAAGGACCCAAGGCAGCCGTCAAGCTAAAAGATTCATTCAAATCTACAAAGATACAAACTTCAAGAGCTGGAAGCTAATAGTAACGACAAGAGCTCTTGACGGACCACTACTCGCTTAATTATCATCTAAGCCGAATAGGACTGGTAGTTGACTGGATTTGTCGGTGCTGTGGGGCAGCTACGAAACTGTGCGAGTTCCCTTATTCCAGGGAGGTTTGGGATATGAATCCCAAATCAATTTCAAGTTATATAAAAAACCCTGGACGATTTTTAATGACGAAGTTGACACAACAGACAAAAAATTAGTGAATAAGGGACTAAATAAAAATATTGAAAACTAACTAAGGGTTTCTTCAAGTCGATGTTCGAGTCAAGATTTAAAATCTGTTTTAGTTGACACAACAGACAAAAAATTAGTGAATAAGGGACTAAATAAAAATATTGAAAACTAACTAAGGGATTCTTCAAGTCGATGTTCGAGTCAAGATTTAAAATCTGTTTTATTTATTCTCTATTTAAAGATTATTGATGTAAACGCGCATTTCTATATTTTAAAAAATGAAAGGTTTTTCTACAGGTGAATCACTTTGAATCAAGTCACACTGTGCATTTTAAAGATACCATCACAATTACTCATTTTAATTTATTAAACTTATATTTTTATATTTTGATGCATTCTCCCTTACTGTTGAACCAAAGTTATTGCATTTATTGCCAATTTCTATATTTCGAAAATTTGTCGTCACGATCATTTCTTATTGCATTCTTAGTGAAACTAGAAAACATGGATGCCAGCCATTTAGACCGAACAGATTCGCATCGCTTCACATTTAGAAAGTGTGTATATTTTTTTAAATAATTTGGGAAAAATAAAATATTCTTAATTGTTAATAGTACATTTAAGAAGTCATAGCTTCTAAATAAAATGTTCACTATTGAATTTCAATAATGGGAAAAACACAACATAGATTTCTTTTATTTGTAAATATACATTATGTATCTAAACAATTTCTATGTTGCTGTTAACCCCACCATAGATAGATATGATGCATAAAGATTCTCCTATTATTGTATTATATATGTATATTGTATACATGAAGTATCCTCTTCAGATTCACTAAAAAGGGGGATACGAATTAAATAAAATGCCCTTAAGCGGCTTTATTGCGCATGAAGAAAGATTGAAGTATTATCGTATTTGAAGCTAGTGGACCCTTAAGGTGTTCCTATTCCAGGTGGCACAGTTCCAAACAAATAGGTCTGTATTCTAACAGTGCAATAATTATAACAGTTCTATATAACATAGGAGCCATTGGTTTTTTTTACTACATATTACACTTGACCTTGTTGCACTCAAGTTTTCATAAAAATACGAGTTGGACTTAAAATATTACTTTTATGTAATTGTTTTGATTTTTTTATAATAAAATTAATAACTAACCAATGAAGGAAAATACAAAAATAGTCGGCATCCAAGGACAATCAATCCAAAAGCACTCGATCTCGTTCTTATTCTTTATACCATACCCCAAGCCATAAGAAATTGTCAATAAACTTGGGGTAGAATCATAATCAATCGAAATTTTCAAGATTTTAATTTTAAAAGAAAAGAAAGAAAGAAAAAAATGGCGCCAAAAGTTTTGACAGTATTGCATTTAAATTCTAATTGGCGTTCACTAATCATAAATTTTATACTCGTTAGAAATTACACTAACCCCTCAGCTGTCTGAACTTGAAAATATATCAAAACTAGTCTTCGTCCATAACAAAAGCAAAAAAAAACGAACAAATAAAGTATAAAATACAAGAAATTGTTCGTTAAGTTTTCATCATAAACAGAACGAAATAAATAAATGAATAAACCTACGGTATAAAATGGAAACAAGAAATTTCTGGTGAAATCAATGAAAATGAAATCCCTCCGACGTCGAGGTGGTACTTGAAAACTAGTCGCATTTTCGCGTTGAAAGAAGCCATTGTGGGGTTCTTCGTTTGTTGGGAAAATCGCCGCAAAGGTAGATTTTCCCAGCAATATAAATAATTGATGTGATTAACCCGACTTTGGTGTTTCTTGTAACGGAAAATGATATGGTCAATTGATCATATTTGTTACCAGAAGCGCGAAAACTTGTGTCAGTTCTTTGGTGATTATCTTCTTGCAAGATGGGGAAAAAACATGGCGGATAACCACAGTCAAGACGACATCAATTTTGACGGGAATGCCTTCTTCGCTTATATACGATTGAAACAGGTTGTAATGAAACGAAGGAATCCAAAATGGATGTCAAAAAAATGTTTCCTCTTAAGTTTTTTGGATTTTTTTAACAGCTTCTTTTTGAAAAATGCTGTTAACTAGATCAAATGACATGTTTCTGGTGTGCTTTATAGATCCGATCAGTGCTTTTATGTAAAATAATAAATATCCAATGCGCAATTTTGATATCCTTCTAGATTTAGAGGTTCGATAATTAAGACGCCGGTTGCAAAAGCCACACAATGCGCCCTCTGCAAAATGTTTTTGTTTTGCGCCGTCAACGAGCAATGCACAATGTATACACCAGAATCATAATTCGTTAAGAAAATATTAATTGAATTTTTAAAATATAATTTAGGAAATGTATGAAAAAGAAAAAAAAAACGAGTCCTCAGGCCATAAGTAAATGTCGAACCGCTTGCGTCAAATATTGTAGATTTCGGTTTCGGACATCACACAATTATCATAGGGGAAAAAAATGGCGCGTTGTGCCAATTTTTTCTGGTATAACTGCGAAAAAGCTCTTCTCTATCCAGAGAATCTTCTTATAAATAAAATTTTATTAAAATAAAAATGTTTGGATGAATTGAAATTTACGTAATTAATTTTTTTTCGAATCAATAACAAAAGACGCTCTAAATGCCATCAACTGTGGAGTTCACTTCATCAAGGAGAACAGCGATGCCGCGTGGTTAAAAATTATGCACAACTATAAAAATTGCACAATTATTATAAATAATATAATAATATTAAATAAATAAAATTTTCACTTAATTTATTTTCAAACTTATATACAATTTTCCGTTAACATCGAGGCAGCGGCTACAAAAGTAAATAAGATATAAAAATCCCGTAGGCACAATGAAATTTTTGTTTACACGATTTCCGACGCAAGCAGGCATTTTTTCACAAAAATTATTATTTTAATTAAATACATACCTGGTTGGCACGACGCCCCCTTTTTTCAAGTTCTATTCTCTTCTCCATTATTGCTTGCTGATATTATTTTTTGATCACTTCACTACCTTTTACCTTAAACACTTAATTACGAACAGAGCAGGCTGACGGGCACGCACGAATCGTTTCCTATCGTATCAGAATGAAGTTTCCCTTGTATGTGTGGTTGTTTCGTTAAAATTTTCAATATTTCTATGTTCCGCTATGTTTACTGTACGCTAGTCATAGGAATTATGTAAAATGGGACACACTAGTCAAGTTTTGTATGGACTTTGTTTTTTTTGTATGGAAATTGTTGAACAGTGCAAGCTGCGTTTTATAAAATTTCGCAAACAGTATTGCCACACTAGAAGAAAATAGATAGAAAAATAAAAAAATTACTGAATTTTGTATTAATTTTTGACATATTTTTAGCTTTTTATTGATATTGCAATGACTTTTATGCTTTTATTTGCGGTACAATTCACCGAGGCCGTGAGGAAGTTAATGAACTTGAAGTAAATAAAATTATGTAATTTGTATTAGATTGATTTATTGATAACAATGCATTTAATTCCTATTACCTAATTTTATTTTAGTTAGTAAAAAATTAAATTTTAGTTGTGTAAATGCCTGGGAAATATTCTTTATAAGGTAATGTCATATGCTGTTTCCGGAAGCTTCAATAAAGTATCAATAGATGGCAACTGCCAATTTTTTGGCTAGTTGTTTTGAATCGTTATTAATTTTAATGAGTGCTTGACTTTTTTATTTAAGATTTTAATATATTTTGGTAGTATACAATGTAATAAGTATAAAAGTAATAATTAAGCTTTAAGTTAATGATACAAAAGGTGAAATCGTGCATATTCTATACAGAGTATTTTAAAAAAAAGCAACACAAACACAAACAATTGCTTTAAAATTTCTTATCAAATCTCACGGCTTGAAAATGTTTTAGATAACAAAAAAATAAAACTACCACAGGTGTTTCTTTCTAGGAATAACAGGTTCGACGTTTACCCGCTTTTATTTCATACAATTCACTGTTTCAATATATGTAATTTTTAAATTGTGCGTTCGACTGGTGCATTTTTTACATGGAACGTTTATTTTGAAAGTGTTTTGTTTTCTTTAGATGTATTTGATGATTTCCTCGATTTTTTACAATTATCTTTTAAGTTTGGCTGTTTTCTATAAACACGGCCATTATCTAACAATAAAATATATACATAGTTTGAAAAACTAAAAAATACGCTTTTATTTTAAAATGAATAAAAAAGTAGAAAATAATTTTGAACGAAAAGTTTTTATTTAAGTTTTATTTTTATTAAGTTATTAGCCAATATATGGGAACAACCTTCCTTTCGAAATTTAAAAAAGCGTGGGGCTTTTTATCTATATATTCTTATTTTATTAATTCTGGAACTTTTCGTTAGCGCCCCAAGCTTTTTTACCTGCAAAGCTTTTACTGTGCATATTCAAAACAAATTGTTCTGATAATAACTAGTATTAACATATCTAAATTTGTTTTGAATGAGTAATTTGTTTTGAATACACTGTAGAACAAACGACAAACTATTTTTTCTCACATGGAAAAAAATTTGATATTCATTGAGATCTGAACTTTTGGAACACGACTGTTTTGGTAGTTTGTAATTATCAACTCTTTTTCAAAAGTTATTAACTTTTGAATGTTATGTGAAATGCAAGCAAATGAAAACAAATAATTTTGTTTTTGGCAAATATTTTATTTGAATACAACAGAAAATGTATACAAAAGTACTATATATACTATAAATATAAAAAGTTTTTGTTTTGATCATTTTTCAAACAGTTTTACGTAAAATTTCTGATCCGACCATATTAAAAAAACCCATATTGAGTAAAAAAAAGTTCGAATTTTCAAAAGTTAACAACTTTTGAAAAAGAGTTGATAATTACAAACTACCAAAACAGTCGTGTTCCAAAAGTTCAGGGGCCAGTTCGTGTATGTCGAAGACGAAAATTTTTTTTCGACTCGGGTTCGCATAAGTCGAAAAAGTTGAAAATTTTCGCCTGAAGCCGACGAAAGGCACTCGAAAGGTCTTGGGTTATCGAGTTCTTGCATTATTATGAGTAATTAGACTTTTATAAATTTCACATGGGAATAATTTTTTTAAATTGTAAATCTAATTTAATTATCCTGGTACTACATATAGCACAAGCATAAGAATTAAAATAAAAGTTCAATTAAAGAAAAAACATTCTTTACAAAAATGTTTTTATTTTTTATTTTATTCATCACAACAAACACAAAACAAGACGAGAGAGATTTATTTTTTAGTCAAAAATTTTTTTATTCCACGTCACATATACAATATTTTTTTTCTTTTACAGCATGCAATTGGACTTGGACTAATACTAAACCTTTAGGTTTCCTGTACACTTAAAATTTATTTAAACTTCAATGAAGTGTTATCTTATTATTTATCTCTGTTTGTTATTACAGAAGTTTTAGGTGGTGAGACTTAAAAAATGCATTCTTTACAAAAACGTTTTTATTTTTTATTTTATTCAACACAACACAACAAACACAAAACAAGACTTATCAGAGATTTATTTTTTATTTACAAACTCAAAATAAGGTGTAATTTTAAAAAATCACTGTTTCTTTATTAAAAGAACAACAATAATACTTGAGCTATTGACAGTTTGTTCTTAAAGTTGTATCTGTTTACAGCGGTTATTGTAACATTTTTGGTATTTCAATATTGTGGTTTCTTTCGAGGGCCCGAAAATTCTTCTTTCGACCTACGCGAACGCTAAAATTTTTGTCGACAAAATTTTTCGACTTCAATTTTTTTTCGACCGACTATCGTCGTTCGCCATACACGAACCCGCCCCAGATCTCAATGAATATCAAATTTTTTTCCATGTGAGAAAGTTCGTGTTTCATAGTGATATTTACAGTTAAGAGTCAATAAATTATTTTATAACATTAAGGTTTAATAAAATTCAAAAGTGGAGTTAAATGAAGTGAAGCGTTCATATGCCTTCCGACATTTTGTGGTAGCCGCGATATTAGATTTAAAATGACGCCCCACAGCTTTCTGTATTATACTTGTCATACCCTTTTATTTGATACCACATAGAGGGCGTTACAAAGAAGACGGTAATCCGACATTTTGTGTTGATTGCCATTTCGAATTTGGACTGACGCCACACAGCTAATAGTCAGGGTCGGTGCTTGGATTTTTTGCGCCCGGTGCACTATCCCGCCCCATAAGCTGTTCCATGGAAAAAGACACAAACAGTCGCTGGACGGAAGAAATAATTTCCATAGTTTACGCAAAATTGAAGATGGCACCATAATAATACGTTAACATAGAAAAATATTACAAAGGAAGTTTTACATGGGATAACATCCAATCACCAAAAATCTGCTGAAAACGTTGTTTGCGGTGAAGAGGGTATTGAAGGGCGATGGAGGTGAGTTACACGGCATAACACTTTCTGCTGTAACAAACCGGTTTGTGCGTGTTATACGAATTACACGATAAACTGACTGTTCTGCATTTTTTCGTGTAACAGTTCTATTGTCTATGTAGCTGTGTACAAACTGTCAGTTAAACTAAGTCATTTTCGTAGGCCCCGAGAATGAAATTATGATTGTGTTAGTGTGTTGCTCTGTGCAGTCGAGAATTTTTTGGGGTGCACAAGTAACAAACTTCCCCGCGACCCCTTGCCTATAAAACCGGTTTATTGGAATTATTGGAAGTGTTGATGGAAGAAATGTTATGCCGTGTAACTTGCCTCATGGGGTGGCTAGATTTTTTGCGCCTTTGAATTCTTGCACTTTTTGACAGCTGGTTGTTATTGTTTTTGCTGGGAAAAGCAAAGAACTGGCAGAAGGGAGAATTAAGATTAAAAACAATAACAAGCTAAAGCGTTGTAACGTATAGTTCTCTGGGAAAGTTGGCTCTCTCTCCAGCATATTGTTACGTTTTTACGGCTTAACGGATTCGTAGGATTAATTAAGGAATACACTTTTTAATAATCCACACAATAATTTATTTATTACAAACCAAACAGAATTTAAAAATAAACACAATTCTTAGAGTTCACTATAATCACTAGCAAATTTAATATTTCGCACTATTCAATTCTAATTATCGCTTTTTATTTCACTATAAATCACCACTTTTCACTTTGGAACACTTGTATCGCCTTTATAATCAAAACTGACTCGATAGCGGCTGCCAGGCGCTTTTATATAGGCAGCTCCACCTTTGTCTACTTTCTGGAACCTTCGTTTTCTGGTTCCTTGTGGTATGTTCTATATTTCTTTTAGTTTCGACCAGCTTGAAGTTGTCTTCGCTTATCGCTCGTTAGTTTAGTACATAAATTCTTAATTCAGACAACAACCGAAAATCGTTGATTCATCCTCTCGACAAACAGATGGCGCATAATCATCACATTGCCCCCTTCTTAGGACTGTTCGTCCCGAACAGTTGTCCATCCTGGATCCGGCTGATGGTATGGGCACAACCTGTCTATGTGCACAATCTTCTTCTTTGCTTTGGGTCCTTGTTGAATCCTGTAGACCACATCGTTGATCCGTGTTAGGATTTTATAGGGCCCCTCCCACTGACGCTGAAGTTTCGGAGACTTGCCTTTCCGTCTTCGAGGGTTGAACAGCCAAACGAGGTCACCTTCCTGGAATCCGCTACAGTTTGCTCGGAGGTCGTACCTTGTTTTCATCCTGTCACTGGCTATCTTGAGATTCCTCCTTGCGAGCTGGTGGATATCTGCAAGTCTATCACGAAGTTCACCTGTATAACTGCCAGTAGATTCGTTGCTTTCCACAGGTGTCCCAAATTTCAAGTCGCTTGGCAGCCGGATTTGCCTTCCAAAAATCACACTAGAAGGGGTTTGTCCTGTGGAATTATGAACTGCTGTCCGATATGCCATTAGAAAAATAGGGATATAACTGTCCCAATCGCGCTGGTGCTCGCTAACGACTTTCCTTAAGTGCTCTAGCATTGTCCTGTTGAATCGTTCTACCATTCCATCGGATTGGGGATGAAGGGGCGTCGTCCTGGTCTTCTTCATTCCGAGTATCTTACATACTTCTTGAAAAACTTGAGATTCGAAATTTCTCCCTTGGTCAGAATGAAGCTCATGAGGAACACCAAATCTGCAGATCCAATTGTTCACTAATTCCTCTGCAACAGTGATTGCTTCCTGATTCGGAATGGCATATGCTTCGGGCCACTTACTGAAGTAGTCTATAACCACCAAAATGTAACGATCCCCTCGGTCTGATGCTGGAAAAGGTCCCGCCACATCGATTGCAATTCTTTCAAATGGGGCTCCCACGTTGTATTGCTGCATTTCTCCTTTTGTTTTTACTCGAGGGCCTTTGCTGCTGGCACAAATTGTGCATTTACGGCACCAGTCTGTAACATCGTCCCGCATGTGAAGCCAATAGAATCTATCTCTTATTTTTGCCAAAGTTTTATTGACTCCCAGATGTCCTCCTGATGCGCCATTATGACACTCTTCGAGAATATCTCTTATTCTACTGCGAGGGACTAACACCTGCATTCGGTGAGAGGTACCGTCAGCGGTTTCCCATTTGCGCTTTAACACTCCTCGCTCGATGTGCAATGAATCCCATTGGGCCCAATAGCTCTTCAGGGTTTCGCTTCTCTCTGCAATATCCTTCCATTCAGGCTTCTCCTCGTATTCCTTCCATGCCAGAATCGAAGAAATATCTGGGTCGTCGCGTTGGGCGTCTCGGAGTCCCTGGTCGTCCCATCCTGTCGTTGGCTCAACGGTCGTCCTTTGACACTTTTCCTCAATACGCCCACAATGTTTGCAATCTTTTACGCATGGTCGCCGGGAGAGTGCATCTGCATTTCCATGGTTTCCTCCTTTTCTGTGGCCTATATTAAAGTCGTAGGACTGAAGTCTCTCGATCCATCTTGCCACTTGTCCTTCAGGATTTTTAAATTGCATCAGCCATTTTAATGCTGCATGATCCGTTCGAAGGATGAAGTTTTGCCCATAGAGATACTTGTGGAAGTGCTTAGTTGAGTCCACGATTGCCAACAGTTCTCTCCTTGTGACGCAGTAATTCCGCTCCGATTTTGACAGCGCTCTACTGTAGTAAGCTATGACCTTTTCCTGCCCTTCGAAGTTTTGTGATAGCACTGCACCAATTCCGACATTACTCGCATCTGTGTCCAATATGAATTTTTCCCCTGGCTTCGGATATGTAAGTATTGGTGCTTGGCAAAGTCCTTGCTTTAGTGTCTTGAAACTTTCCTCGCATTTTTCTGTCCAGATAAATGGTCTTCCTTTTTCTGTCAGTTTATGTAATTCCTTAGCTATGTCGGCAAAGTTCCTGACAAAACGTCTATAATAGGTGGCAAGTCCCAAGAAGCTTCGAAGTTCATGTTTATCCTTCGGTGTGGGCCAATTCTTAACTGCTGTTATTTTCTCAGGATCTGTTTGAACTCCATTGGATGAAACCACATGTCCGAGATAGTTGACTTGGTCTCTGAACAGTACGCACTTTTTAGGACTGAGTTTCAGTTGGGCAGTTCTCAACTTTTGGAAAACCTCTCGTAGGTTGCCCAGATGTTCCTCGAAACTTTTTCCAACGACGATGATATCGTCCAAATAAACCAGACAAGTCTTCCATGTCAGTCCTCGCAAGACGCATTCCATCAGTCGTTCGAATGTAGCTGGAGCATTACACAGTCCAAACGGCATAACTGTAAACTGCCACAGGCCGTTTCCTACAGAGAAGGCCGTCTTTTCTCGGTCCTCGGGGTGAATTTCGACTTGCCAGTAGCCGCTCTTAAGATCCAAGGTAGAAAACCATTGAGCTCCAGAGAGAGTATCCAGGGTGTCATCGATTCGAGGTAGTGGGTAGCTGTCCTTTTTAGTGATGTCATTTAACCGCCGATAATCCACGCAAAACCTTGTACTGCCATCTTTCTTTCTGACTAAAACCACGGGAGACATCCAAGGGCTTTTCGACTCCTCTATAAGGCCTTGTCTTCTCATATCTTCAATCATATTGGCTGCCTCTTCCCGCTTGGCTAGTGGTAGTCTTCTCGGAGCTTGTTTAATTGGCTGGGCATCTTTGGTATCGATCCTGTGTTGAACGATGTTAGTTTTCCCAAAGTCATCATCTCTCATGGCGAAGATGTCACTGAAATCCTCTACTAATTTTCTTGCCTGGAGATACTGCTTTTGTTCAAGACAACTAGTTGAGAGCACTGCATTTACTAATTTCGTGGCCTTTGGCTTTGGCTTTGGAACCGTTTCGATGTTAGCGCACTCCACTAATGTAATCTGTTCTGCCGGTTCTCCTTTCCCCAACACCGTATCCTTCTTCAATCGTACTTCTCGTTCGTTAGTATTTAACACTCTCACGAATACCTCCTTTTTGTCGTCGATGCTCACCAGACATTTTCCAATTGCTATATTTTTGCTTTGTTCCATTTTTTCTGGTTCTATAAGGTAAAATCGGTAGCTCCCGGGATCACCATCGACTATCGCTCGTACCAATTTCTCAGCACACGGAGGAAACACGGTATCTTCACGGACGACGACTTTCAGCTGCGAATAACAAGTGGAACCTGTCGCCATTGGGATCTCCTTGTTGTCATATCTCAGTATTTCCTCTCCGATGTCCAGTAGAATTTTATGAGCTTTCATAAAGTCCAGCCCGAGAATACACTCGTCTGTTATATCAGCTACCAGGAACGAATGTGAAAATCCAATGTCAGCAAGAACCACATCCAACATAATTTCCCCGTGTAATCGTACTGGCTCTCCTGTTGCAGTTTTCAGTCTGTATTGGCGTGCGTCTTTCAGCCATTTATTACCGACCATGTCAGCCCGGATAACAGATTTTGAAGCACCAGTATCTACCGTTATTGTGCATTTTTCCGCTCCAATCTTTCCATCGACGACCAGGCTGTTGCCACTACGCTGCAGTTGTTTGATAGTGGTGATGATGACACCGGGGGCTTCGATTTCCCCGACTGACTCCTGCCCCATGGAGTCAGTCTTTATTCGTTTCCCTGCTGCTGTCTGCGGGGAGACACGGAGTCATTGTTTTCGGCCTCCCTCTGATCACCTTTCTGCCGATGTCCGCATTTTTCACAGCAAGTTCCGCCACTCCTATTTCCGGGAGATTCTGCTCTCCTTCGCTTTCTGCAATTCCTTTGCAAATGACCCGGTTCACTACAGTTCCAGCATCGGAGTCGACCGCGTACTTCCGTTGCATTCATTCTGTTGCAACTATCCTCTGTTGTGTGGATCTCTCTAAGGCGGACTGCACTTCTTGATGCTTGCCTTGCTGCCTCGTATGCCAGAGCATATGCCAAAACTTCTGCGGTATTCTTCTTTCCGGCCAATCTGGCTGCCTGTTGTAGATCTCGGTCAGCAAAAGAGTTAAGGAAAGCCTCTCTTGCTACTTCGTTGATGTAGTCTTGGCCGAAGCTAGGATAAGCCAGATGCACTAACCTCTCGATATCGGCGCATAGTTGTTGTAAAGTTTCTCCTGGCTTTTGAAGTCGATTGCGAAGTTGAAGTCGATAAACCTCTTGCATGTGTTGATCGCCGTAACGCATTTCCAGTGCTTGAACTAAGAACCCGTAGCTGTTGCGATGTTCTGCTGGTATTGACTGCAATATTTCTGCCGCTGGGCCCCTTAGTGACAACGTTAAGGCCGTTGCTTTTTCCTCCTCAGTCCAGAAATTGCCTGCTGCTGCTGCTTCGAATTGGAGCTTATAAGTAGGCCATGGGCTTTGCCCGTCGAAAGTTGGAGGCTGCAATTTCCTAACTCCGATGACTTCGTGTGATGCCGTCCCTGGGTGGTGAATCTTTACCCTTTCTAGATCTGCTCTGACTGTTTCTAGTTCAATTTCGAGTTTTCCTAGATCATTCCTTACGTTTGCCTTGATGGAAGATTCGAGATTATCCAGGTCATTCCTTACATTTGCCTTGATGGAAGATTCGAGACTTTCCAGATCATTCCTTACATTTTCTTTCATGTTATCCAGCTTATTGTCGACAGAAAGTGAGAATGATTCGATTTTCTGCTCCAACTGGCTCCTCTGTTCTTCCATCGACTCTTTGAGTTCTGCGATCGAACGTTCATGAACTACTGTTAACATTTTTTGTTCATCTTTTAACGCCGACACTTCCGCCTTGATCTCTGTTGTCGCTTCCCTCATATCTGCTGATGACCGTTCTTGCGCTTCCTTCATTTCGGCTGTCGCTTCTTTCATCTCTGCTGATGCACGTTCTTGCGCCTCTTTCATCACCATCAATGTCTTAAGAAGTTCTGCCATACTCACTGTCGCTTCTTCTGGCTCCGTTTCTACCTCGTCTTCAAACATGTAGGTTTCGGGATCCTTCCCTTCGTTCACCATAGCTTCTCGAAGCAGGGCGGTTAGGGAACTTTTAGCCCCCACCGTTGACAACGAGCGTTTACTTAATTCTTTTTTTAACTCTACAGTGCGCAAATCCACTAGCTTTCGACCCATTTTATTAATAAGTCCTTATTTCTCACGTACAAAATTTAAATTCCAATCACAATTATTGTTCAAGTTCACTTATTTCACTTATATCACTTATCTCTTAATTAATCCCACTTCTGACACTAATTGTTACGTTTTTACGGCTTAACGGATTCGTAGGATTAATTAAGGAATACACTTTTTAATAATCCACACAATAATTTATTTATTACAAACCAAACAGAATTTAAAAATAAACACAATTCTTAGAGTTCACTATAATCACTAGCAAATTTAATATTTCGCACTATTCAATTCTAATTATCGCTTTTTATTTCACTATAAATCACCACTTTTCACTTTGGAACACTTGTATCGCCTTTATAATCAAAACTGACTCGATAGCGGCTGCCAGGCGCTTTTATATAGGCAGCTCCACCTTTGTCTACTTTCTGGAACCTTCGTTTTCTGGTTCCTTGTGGTATGTTCTATATTTCTTTTAGTTTCGACCAGCTTGAAGTTGTCTTCGCTTATCGCTCGTTAGTTTAGTACATAAATTCTTAATTCAGACAACAACCGAAAATCGTTGATTCATCCTCTCGACAAACAGATGGCGCATAATCATCACAATATGAAGGCATTTACCGGAAGAGGCGATTGCAGTCTTCAGGAATTCATTCATACAGTGGAGAATGTGACAGCATTATGTGGCAATAACATCCCCCTCATGCAACATAGACTTCATATGATTGTAAAGGAGAAACTTCAAGGCGATGCAAGACGATGTATTCAACGATTTGGTGAAAATCTAACATGGGAGCAGGTAAAAGCTGAGCTGAAAGTTGAATTTCAACCGAGAAAGAGTTAGAAGAAGCTGTTCGACGAATGCCGTAGTATTAAGCACTGAGGAAAAAATATCCTATAACTCATCTTATTAGGTTAACAGGACAAAATCTAGTATATTTAAAAAGATTCTTATTAAATTATCCCGCCTTTTCTTGTTATTCCAATAAGATCGGTCCTTTTACTTTTTTAAACACGCGCACATGAAATTATCGGGTCGTATCCCTTTAGATTTATAAGATTCTTGTTAAATTAATCAGACCGTCTAGTAACATGTGTGACTCACTTCTTATAGGAATCTTATTAAATTAAAATTAGAGTCTCGTACGCATCCGTAAAAAATATAAGAATTTCACAATTTTGTTAATTGTTTGTTTGGACGCTACCAGAACTAGTCGAGTTGCATCGAAAAATTTAAACAAATAACATGGTTTATTGTATAGACGACAGTGTTCTTAGTGAATTTATGTTAAATAGTGAAAGTAGAGAAGAACTTGAAATTAATGAAGAAGATGGGGAAATGAAAAAATTAATATGCGACAAATTTGGATTTGATGCAGAGCTGTACAAGCTGTTCAAGTGTAAGTATTATACTCTAACTCTACTTATGTTAAATGCTGCTATTTTAATTAGCAATCAATGGTTATGATTGCTTCTTACTACTGGCATTGTGGTTGCTACATCAGAAATTATTTATTCATTAACTTATTTTTACAGCGTATAAATTAGATCTCGAAAGTCTACCATTACTAAGAGAATCGGATTTGAATGACATCTTCCCAAAAACAGAAATGGGAATAAAAATTAAATTTAGAGAAAAACTTTCCCAGTGGAAAATAACTACGGTATGTAAAATTATATGTACGGTGAGCTTTTAAATACTTTACATTTTTAGGCCGAGACGTTATCACCTTCATATTGTGAAAGTTGGGTGGAGTCACTGAAGAGTTCAGAATCTGGGCTGTCATCAGAAAATTGTGGAAGCTTTAAGCCCCAACTATATTGCACGTAAGAAACGCACGTCATCTCGGCGCTCTCATGGAAATTAATGTGTTCGGCCATATTGGACGTACGTCAGTCATATTTTATTTCGTTAAGTTTCGTTAAACGTAAAAATGGGAAAAGAACCGCGCTCTACGTACGTTTTGTGAGATGATTTGTAGTTACATCGATGAAAGCTAATTTTTTTGTGTTGTTTTGTGGTTTTTAAAGAAAAAAGAGTACGGAAAACGTTGTGGTTCAAATACATGATAGCGATTTTGATGAGAAATTTATTATAATTGAAAATAAACACGATTATTAATAATATGCAAATATCAATAGCCTAGTTTTAATAGTCAATGAATAATATTCAAGCATTTTAATAATTTTAAACTTTAAAGTCTCTCCCAATACGCAAACCAATTAGTCGGTTTTGCGTTTGACGAAATTTACGCACGTCGATTGACGTGCGTTTCTTACGTGAATTATAGTTGGGCCTTTACTGATCACACCAGAACACCACTGGACAATATATTAAACAAAACGAATGTCTTTTTTTATATTTCTTATTATTATTTAAAATAAATTTTTTTTAAACTGAAATTTTTGGTTTCTTTTATATTCCATTCCAGAAAAATCCATCGAAAAAACACGATAAAATCCCGTAAAAATAATCCGATAAAATTCTATTTAATTTAAAAGGATGGATATTATAATTTTTAAAAGATTTCCGTCTTAATATAACAAGACGTTATACTATAAAAAATACCAGGTATGCTAGTTAATTCACAAGATGTCCCGTTACGCCCTACCAAAAAATTTCACAAGATCAATATTGTTAAAAAAAAAGAAAAATCCAATTGACCAAAAAATAAAGGACATCTTATTAATTTAAGAAGATCATTTATATGAACATCTTATTAATTTTTTGGGATCTTTTCTCTCGGTGCTGTTAATAAAATAGAAAAAACCGTATTTATAAGATTACACTTTATTTATTGTACACTACGGCAAAGTCATTTGCTTTATAATTTACTTTAAACTACGGCAAATTAATTTTGATCGATACAGAGGCCCGTTTAAATTATTTTACGTTACTTGATTCACGGAGGTCGGGTGCCGGCAACAATCTGGTGAGACTGGTTGGAATCACTGTAGTTCTTTATCACTGATGCTGTAATAACGGCTTGGTGATCTATCCTATTTATGGCTATGTATTTGTGTATAACTCTCCATGGATCAAGCATACTATCCATGAATCGGCGATTCACCAGGTTGTTGCCGCCACACCACTCCCCTCTATCATCAAAAAAATAATGTACTGTATTTTTTATAAGGATGATGCTATTTAGCGATTCAATTTCAAAATTTTGAGGCTTTTGAGCTTTTTGACTATTTCATGTTTCCAATTTAAAAATAAGGAACTTAGAGATAACAATTTTGTTTTATGTTACTTCTAAGTTGACTTACAATGTAATTTCAACTAACAAATTTGTATATATCCGTGAGAACATTTACACTTCATTTCATTTTTAACCGACTTCAAAAAAAGAGGAGGTTACTCAATTTGTGGTGTAGGTATTTTGTGGTCCTGTTCACGCATAACTTTGTAACCCAATAACTTGTTTGCTTTTTTTTGGTTCATTTGAAGAAGGAGCTTCCCACGGTGGTCCCGTTAAATTTTTTCTAAATTCTGATAACGGAGTTCGAAGTTAGGCATAAAAAACTGTTCAAATTGGTTCAACCTAAACATTTCATAGGCACCGAACAAATTACTTTCTGTTCTAAATCTGGCAGCAGGCCGATGGGGGAGTGGGTAGAGCGTCGGATCCTCAATTCAGCGTAGTGTGGCGTTTGCAGGTTCGATCCCTGGTCGGGGCAGGCCGGTTGTTTTCTTTTTCTCTTTTTCTTCTTTCTGAAATGATTTATTAACATATTGGTCAGCAGCCGATAGTACTTGACATAGCGCAAAGGGCTAGAGAGAAGTATTCTTGTCTGTGGGATCTGTGGGGTGCGAGTTCGATCCTTGGGCTCGCGGTGCTTTTTTTTTCTATATATCGACAAAATAATTATTTTTTAATTTCCTTCGGAGAATTTTGTTCTATATTAAACAAGTTTTCGACGTGAATACGTCTGTAAATTTGCTTCCAGAACAAAAGCCGATGAGAACGAAATTATGGCATTGTAGTTGTGATTTGCAGCTCAAAAACTATTGTTTATATTGAATAAAGAAATATTCCATGACGTGGGTGAAGAATCAAAGAATTTCATTGTTTACATTTGATTGTTTTGCTATCAATGGCAATTAAGCTTATATTTCCTTGATTTGTATGTGTGTGTACTGTAAACAAACGTTGAATTTTATTTTGACCCACTTCCATATAACCGATCAACTGCAAATTTTACACATACGTATAGTTTGCATGACAATACAATCTGATCATTTTGTAAAAAAATCAAGATAGCGGTTCCAAGATGGCAGTCGAATTTTGCAATTGGGCTCCCCGACTTCCGAAATGGGTATCAAATGGAAGGGTTAACAAGTAGAACACACTTCGCTATGTGGCGTCATTCAAAACAACACAAAATGGCGGCTTACTTTTTCTTTACAACGTCCTTGTTATGGGTATCAAATGAAAGTGTATGACGAGTATAGTACAGTAAGCTATCGACTTCACAATAAATATTTCTTTTAATTTCCCCCGGAGAATTTTGTTTCATATTAAATAAGTTTTTTTTTAAATTCGTCGGAAAATATGAAAACATTACTGCAAAAACTATTTAGCTACTGCTTAGATTTTTTTCGATGGCGCGGCGGCGTGTTATACATCTCAAAATAGATTTTAAAAGAAGAATTAGGCTTGCAATACGTACCCTGCATCGTCGGTTAAACGATACTACGGCAGCGTGTCATACATACTTATCGTAAAGGAAGGTTCATACGCATCGATTTAGATTTTTAAATTGTCTGGCGCAAGTCGAATTGTGTAAATAAACTGAGTGCAAATGACGAGTGAAAGTTACCTCCATTAGTTATTGCGCATTATATTTATACTTATCTACGCGTTATATTATGTTACATTGATTGTGATAAGGTCGGAGGAGCAAGTGGTCTAACATCACCGAGACATATTTGGTACAATCCAAACCTGTTAGATTGTGCAAGCCGAACAGTTGAGTTCACACGCAACGATTTATTTGTGCCATGTAGGCCTACCTTAATATTTTTTTTATATTGCCCCCGAAAAATATGAGTGGACTAAAAAGTACGAAATAAAAAAAAATTTTAAAAACCGACTTCAGAAAAAAGCCGCACAAAATACACAAAAAAGGATGAAATAATTGTTTGTAATTCTCAACAACATTAATCCAATCAGAATGGATCTAGAAAGAAGAATCACTTTTGAAGACTGTGCCAGGTAGTAGTTGACTTTCATTGCACTAACTCTTGCTTCGGGAATTGTTTTCATTTCTATGTTAGGGTTATGCCCTTAATACATCACCCACAGGTGTTAGCACCGTCTTCAAAAGTGATTCTTCTTTCTAGATCCATTCTGATTGGATTAATGTTGTTAAGAATTACAAACAATAATTATATTATTAATTTATATTTTTTTTGTGCATTTTGTGCGGCTTTTTTCTGAAGTCGGTTTTTAAAATTTTTTTTTATATACCTAATACTTCACATGTGTTTTACCTTTAAGGGTATTTGGTCGGTCATGTCGGGACTAAGCAGCTTGCAGGCCTCACTATCTTTTGAACGAGTCGGTTTTAGTCTACATAAGGGTGTTGAAACTTGATTTTTCATGGAACTATGGATTTATATATATATAATTTTAGGTCACTTAACTACGGGCGGTTTTGATCTCTTGGGTAGGGTGTGGGTACTTTGGTATCCACGTTTTGATGATTTTTTGGAGCGTCGTGGGTCAACTGACTTGGTTGAGGTCTAGAGGAATACGAAGGTTTCTCGAAGTGTCGTAGTATTAGAGAGAGACTTCGCTTTGCGAAGCGTACCTTCCTGCCGGACCGTGTAGTCACCTCTTTATTCGTTTGCTTTTCTTCTTTCTTGTCGTGCTCTTGTGTTTCTGCTTTTGACCCGGAGGCCATGTTTTCCGGCGTCGAGAACGCTGGCTTAAGTCGGTCTAACGAGATCTTGACTCGGCGTCCTTTCACCTCTACTTGAAAATATTTATCCTTGCGTTGGTTCACTCTATAGGGACCGTCAAAAGGTGGCTGTAGGGATCGTCGAACCGCGTCGTTCCTCACAAATATGTGGCTGCACTTCTTTAACTCCTCTTGAACGAAAACATTTGGGGTTGCGTGATGAGCAGTGGTTGTGGGTTTAAGGTCTTGCATGGTTTCGCGAAGATCGTTTACTAACTCAGATGCGATATATTTCTTTGAGGGTTCCGTTAAGAATTCTCCCGGTAAGCGGAGCGTGGTGCCATAGACCAACTCAGCTGGTGTCGCGTTGAGGTCCGGCTTGAATGTGGACCTTAATCCCAGAAGAATTGTAGGCAGGGCCTCTGCCCACCTGTTTTCCGTACGACACATAATGGCAGCTTTTAGGGTTCGGTGCCATCTTTCTACAAGACTTTCTTGACGCAAGTGCGTGATCCCTAGCGTCGTGGTCAGCTCTTTAAAAAGCAACGACTCAAATTGCCGTCCCTGGTCTGTGGTCACTCTGAGGAGGACACCACATCTCGCTATCCATCCTTCACGAAAATGTCGACCCACCGTTTCCGCCGTAATGTCTTGCATCGGGATTGCTTCGGGCCATCGAGTAAAACGGTCGATGCCCGTGAGGCAATACCAGTATCCCTTGGATGGTGGTAACGGCCCGATGATGTTGACATTTATGTGCGCGAAACGAAGGTTGGGCTATACGAATCGTTCACCAACTAGCTTGGTAGTGGCTTTTACGCCGGGGTGCGCTATGTTGTGCATGGACGCTAGGATTTGGTGTTTCATGGTCTCAGGAACGAAAGGCCGCACTTGTTCTTGCGAAATGTCGCAGTATATCGTAGTTTCGGCGTTTGGGAGGACAACTGCTTCAACATGAGGGAGGACTTCTCAGGTGACTTGATGATTTCCTGCACAGCTGGGTCCTGTAGTTGTTGATCCGCTAGCTGACCATAGTCAACTGCTGGCAGGTCGGTCGACGTCGCTTCAATCCGGGACGATGTGTCGGCGACAACGTTTTCTTTCCCTGCAATATGGCGTATGTCTGTGGTGAACTGACTTATATAATCAAGGTGCCTTATACGTCGGGGCGAATTTGTATCCGAGACCTGTTTAAATGCGAAGGCTAACGGTTTGTGGTCAGTTATTATGTGAAAGGTCCTTCCTTCCAAGAGGTTCCTGAACTGTTTGACTGCCTTGTATATCGCCAGAAGCTCTCTGTCGTACGTAGTGTACTTTCTTTCAGCCGGGGACAATTTGTTAGAGAAGAACGCCAGCGGCCTAAAGTTTTTTTTTTATGTGGCAGTGCTAAGCTCAGGAGTCACCCTTTGTACTACTAGTTCAACGTTTATTCCGATTAAAATATAAAGATTACAAACTATACATTATTATCTTACTACTAGACCTTAAGTCGACTGTATCCAGGTGAAGTATGTACATGATAGATTTTTACATGTAAGAGGTATTAGTAATTGCTTATAGCTATAAACCTGACTTATACCTACGGAGCCAAGTGAATAGTTTGGCTCAGAGCCTCTTTATCGGAAGGTATCAACAGTTAGGGCTGACCAGCGTGAGCGTACATGCCCGTGCATAAGAGCCATATACACCTCCCGTGGACGCCAGGGGTTATAGTTGTATGACGAGCAGCGGCCACCCCCGCGTTCATGTCAGGTCATGCAGCCTGCAAAACGAGGGGTAAGAGGTTGCCAGACGTACAGCTATTTGATTAATATTGCGTTTAGAACAAGGGTCATGTTAATGCATTCGGCTCTCTTAATGAGAGGAGTCGGGAGCGCCCGCTATTTACAATTCATATTGCTTAGAATAACATAGGCCTATTCCTTACTTGTAGAAAATATGTTTATTAGTGGTGGTTAGTATCATGGGCGTAGCAATGAATTTTTGCTGGGGTGGGCCAGATTTTAAACCACCATTAATTACCGACTCACAGTGGGGCTCGCTCATAGAAGGTTCTGCTCAAAACTCAATTTTCAAAATGTGGAAATTTTTCAAAAAAATTGTATAATTGTAGTTGTAATAATGTATCAGATCACGTGTAGAAATATTAAGTCGCTGACTGCTATGAGTCATCGTGCGCATGAGCATAAAGTTCATAGTTTAGGCAAAATAATACTTCTGCGAAAAAGGAATGCCAGTTTATGCGTTTACGATATCAAAACATTAATTTCTAACGTTTAACGATAAAATTTATGGAAGTGTATTATGTCGGTGATCAAGCAAGGTATGTTGATTCTTATATAATTTTGTATTATATTATAAGTTCATCGGTTTATGATACAGGGCTTAAAAGTTGTGGTAGTGTGTATTTTCTTGTAGAGGGTTTTTTAAATGACATTTTCTCGAAAACGCGCAAAGTTTTAAATGGGAGGTATGCACGTTACCTAGCCACATTGATAGGTCGATCGATAATAATCGTGTTCCGGCTCCTCCAAAAACCGGTGACAAAATCGTCACAACGTTATCCTCAATGCTGTTTTTTATCGTGTTCAGTTCGGAAGATCGCTGTGTGGCTGGCCAGCTTGACATCATGCTGGCGGTTTTCATCATTATTTAAACAATGAGATGAGCGACAAAATTATTTTTGACGTCACAATTAGCAACAAATTAGCGACAAATCATAGATCCAGACCCACGTGCGCCGGCTCTTTGGCTACCTAGTTTAATATATGTATACACCTGCGGTTACCATGGAGATATAAGCGCGCCAAAAAGTACATTTGTACTGCGCATTTAAGGGTGTACATATCATATATACTGAGTTTCTATTGGAGCCGAGTTGAGTTGGATTTGAATTTAAAACTCAACGACTTAACTATTTATTTCTGGTTGTATTCCGCGTTAAATGTTACGTATATATCAAATAAACTTAGCTCCTGACTTTTTGCCTTTTCTTCCGTAAGAGATTATACTCTTTTTCTAAAGCTGGTAATAAGTTTTGCATTGCGTTACGAGCGTGCAAGTTATTTCCGAAGCAGAATTGTCAACTTAGTGGTTTTGCCACTAGAACTGGTAGTTTATAGTTGCCTTTAGTGAGGAAAAAATCTAGTGGTTAGAAGGTTTTTTTTTTGTGGTAATAGGAAAGTGTACAAGTATACAAAATTAGTATTGGCCATACACTAAACCATAACTAGTTGGGATGTGGGTTCGACCCGTTCGGTCCACACGATCAACTTCCCAGTATGATGGATGTTGAATATTATGATTGGATATTTTAATAATAAATGAACAATAGGCAATATAGAATAAATGTATAATACTGAGAATTTGTCACAATTGTTTATCAATATTTTCGCTAAAATGTCAAACTAAATGTGCGCACCTACAAGATTAGGATGACGAAAATGAATATAAAATTGATGTGTTAATGTTTTTCGGCACCTCAATGAAGTCGAAATAGTTTTTAGTTCGCGCGGTATCGTGCAGGTACAAAAATCACTTACGTCGCTTAATCAAAAAAACGGCTGGACCGAATTTCATGTAAATCTTTTCAGATCATATTTCGGTTGATACGCTTCGAACGACACCTCAACGAAGTCGATATCAGTTTTGGTTCGCGCGATATCGTGCAGGAAAAAATGACCACATCCGTACGCACATACACACACACACACACATACTTCCTCCCAATTTTTTGCTTAAAATGGGGACCTTGAAAGATGAAAATACGTTGAAATTTTCGATTTCGATTTTCGGACCGATTACAATAACTTCCTATACTGGGACGTTAATAAGACATCAATTACCACTGACCTAATGATTCACTTAAATAAAAAACAAAAGTTTTTTGCCAAAGTGTAATGAAACCAAAAATACCACCAATTTTTCGTATGAAATTCTGCAGCTTAAAGACACATCAAGAGTGACTCGCTTTAACGTTTAACTTTAATTCGAGTCCAGTTGGGCGAACTGAGGTCTGTTTTAAGGACCATCCGCACTACATAAACTTAGATTCCACGTGCTTTTGGCCGTAAGGCGTTTGAAAAGAGCACGCGTGTACTTTTACCCCCCTATTCTAAAAGCAGCTATAAGTCACAACACAATCATAATAGAAAACCTATACTAAATCAAAAGTAACTTAGAATCGAAGTAGGAATGAAATAAACGTAACTTCTCTTAGCATTGACATAAAAACCAAAAGAAAGAATTTCATAAGATGTAAGCGTGAGCCCCCAAACCTTGTGACTTATGACTGGTCACAATTTTAGAACAGGGGTGATAATTTTCTGAATCGGGAGTCATTCATCATCATCATTGCGCTCCTTTAATCCCTCATGGGACATAGGGCGGAGTTGAGAGTGATATCTAGAATTATTAGATTTATGTTGGATCCTAAAGTAAGAACTAACCTGAAAGCAAATAATTTATGAGCTTTTTAAAAATGAATATTAATTAATCTACATTCACAAAAAACCAATTTTCATTTGAAAGGCCGTACGCGCTTTTGTAAAGCCCGTATTGTGTGAACGTACAATGCAACTTTTTAATTCCAGACTATTGTCCACGCAGTTTTGCCGCACTACCCTTGACATTAAAAAGGTAGTAAAACAATCACAAAACTCTTTATGAAAAATAGGCAAAAGCGCGTAAGAGCTGAGTTCGCGTAATGTGGATCCACCATTATCCTCAGTTGAATATATGGAAATTGTATGCGAATTGAGGCTATTTTCAAGTTCAGTTCACTAATTTACTCGTACTTAGGTAGTTCGGTCGATGAAGCCAGGTTATAATGGTAATTTGTCAAAGCAATAATGCTGATTCTATTATTAAAATCTATTATTTTATAGCAATTTAGTGCAGTGATTATCATTTTGTATTTGAATTAGTTGGTAACAGCGTCTATCTAACATTAAGTTTGAGGAACTTTAGATATACCCCTGTATTCTAAAGGTATTTATTTTGAAGTTGTTTATACGTAACTTCTGTCAACATCGACATAAAAACCAAAATAAGAAGTTTATAAAAAGCAAGCGCGAGTCGCTAAATTTCTCAATTTTAGAATAGGGGGTTAGTGGAATATCTAGTTACTGACGAGAGGAAAACATTTTAGTGGTTTACTGGTGGTTTTAAAAGTCGAATCTAGTGGTCTCTGGAGGCAAGAGTAGGCAACGCTGTGCTGAAGAAAGTAGTATTTCAAAGACTGCTGTCTTATAAAAACGGCACTGCATTGTATGAAATGCACTTGATACCCACCCAAGCAATACAACACAATGCAATTATGTTTTTCCAGCTTTAGCACCAGGGCCAGGTGACTACGCTGTGTCATGCGCCACGAACCAATTATAATCGTAGTTTAACGGTGGACCACGACCGAGGGATGATTTAAAAACTATTTTTTGTAAAATTGTTTTAAGCATTATGTAACATCACGGGTTTTAGAGCGGATTTATCTTGTTTTTAATAAGTGAATCACTTTTACTGTGGGGTGGGCCAGAAGGATTCTGGGGTGGGCCTGGCCCACCTGGCCCACCCAGTTGCTACGCCCATGGTTAGTATCTGTCATCAGTATGGTTAATCGAGATTAATCAATTGAGAAGTGCTAGCTGTACTTATTTATGCTTATGTTCTGTAGTTGCCTACGGAGCAGAGCTGGGTCTAATTCTAGGTGTCTGTATCCGAGGTAGGTATCCGTCTCTGTATCCGAGGTAGGGTCAGAGACTGAGTTATTACAACAGTGCGCTATTTATCACGTGCCGTATTGTTATAAGGCTGATTGTTCATCTTAAACTTCATCCGCGGTGGTGGTCCGCATCAAAGCTGTCGTAGAATTGCGGGATTGTGGAGTTATTAGGGGTTGGGGCGAGGTTTATATTGACATTAAGGAGGTTTAGAGGATTAAGGTAAAAAATGCCAATGGGGGAATCACTGTTTTCCCTGTATACATTGCTAATAAGAGGGTTTTCGTGTGATGAAAGCTTATTAGTGCGCTCTTTCCAGTTTTCAAGTAGGTACGTCAGCAGCGGAGTTATTTGCGCCTTGGCATAAAGCTCTCTATTCGAGTAGTATTTTAATCTAGATTTGAATCTCAGAGAACAACAGTGTCTAAGGATTTTCCTTTCGAGGCACTCAAGGCTGCGAGCCCAAGTAGTGGAGCAGTTAAACCAGCAGGGAAAGCCGTATGCCAGCGATGGTCTGATAATCTGTTTATATAGTAGTAGCTTCGACTGCATGTTAAGTGGGCTTTTAGGCTGGTCGTCCACTGGAAGCGTATTCGAGCGGCTTCGCGCTTCGGCCATACAAATGAGTCGCTTGTAGCCGCTCATATGTATGGCCGTAGCGCGAAGCCGCTCGAATACGCTTCCAGTGGACGACCAGCCTTATGCTTGAGAATAGGGTAAAGAAACCCCGTGACTTTGCGAGTTTTAGCAATAACCAGTTTAATATGTTGGTTAAATTTCATTAGGCAGTTGAAATTAATACCCAAGTACTTGATCTCTGAAGTAACAGCTAATTCTGCGCCATTTAGGCGGATCTTGAGATTTCTGCATTTCTTGACCGTGTTCCGAAGTCCTTTGCCGCTGGCATTCCTGAACGTTATTAGTTTGGATTTAGATTCATTAATGGATAAGCCCCATGTGGAGTAATATTTATTAATGACATCAAGATGGTTGACTACATCAGCCTTGGCCATACAGGGGTTGGATTTGGTTGCGTATACGACTGTGTCGTCAGCGTAAAGAAGGGCCTTTGAACGCGTCCCTCTTACGTGATGGGGGAAGTCGTGTAAGTATAAGTTGAAGAGTTTTGGCCCTAGGATAGAGCCTTGTGGGACTCCGGATTTTACCAACACGTGCCGTGAGGTAGCACCTTCGATTTTGACTTTAAGAGTTCTGTTTGTGAGGAAGCTGTCAAGGAGCTTAAGGCGAATGGGATCAAAGTGATTCAACATATCACTTACGGGGCCATCAACGCAAGACCTGACGAGTAGAATATATTCAAAGGTTTCGTTGAGCTCATTATTTAGGTCTGCCATAATATAATGGAATTCACCAAATTCATCTCTTGTTAAATATGCTCCCATTCCATTCAACGATGGCTATTGGACGCCGTCGCAGACTTCGAATCAGCGAAGAATTATCTAGCAAATATAAATTATTCATTACGACGATGTCAGAGGACACAGTCAATACGAGCATTTAAACGGAGAAAAACGCAACTAGTGCGCGCACTCTGTGCGGACGTTTAATAACGTACGTTTACGTACGATACAAATTCGTATCCAGTGTGCGGCCAGCCTAACAACCCATCTGGAGAAGTTAGTTCTTTGGATCTTAACAATTAGTCCATTATGCCATACCGAGTCAAAGGCTTTTCTCATATCGAGTGAGCATAGGACAGTAGTCTCCTTATGTCTAAGTCCCTTGATGATGTCGTTTTGGAGTACCAGAAGGGCATGTTCGGTAGAGTGGTTTGCCTTAAATCCAAATTGTTCGTGAGGGATGAGGCCAATAGCTGAGCAGTGGCTGTCGAATTCTAGGGCCATGACGCGTTCTAGTAGTTTTCCAACGTTAGATAGTAGTGATATGGGTCTGTAGCTGTCTGGGGTGTTAGGGCCTGTATTTTTTTTATGTATAGGAATTAAGAGTGCCTCTTTCCATGCATCCGGGAAGTATCCGTTGTTTAGGCAGTTGTTAATAATGCATGTAATGAATTCGAGTGCGCTATAGGGGAGTTTCTTGAGCAGGTAGTTTGACATTTCATCGCAACTAGATGATTTCTTATTACTAAGGAGAGAGATTAGGGTTTTGATTTTGCCCGTGGAGGTAAAAGGGTAGGGAAGGCTGTTATCTATTGAGGTGGTAGCGTCCGAGAATGTAAAGATAGGTGGGCATGCATTTAATTGGACTTTGAGGGACTCGTACTCCCGAAGAACAAGTTCACTGTTTGTGCGGTTATATGATGGCGTACCCGAGTCGAAGCTTTCTGTATAATAATCCGCAAAGGCATTGGCGATCTGCACTGGTGTGTTTAGTGATTGGTCATTAAACCTGAGTTGCTTGTACGATTGCTGTCGGTGGTTCCCCAATATTTGGTTTATGCCCCTGAAAATGTGCGGACCAGGCCTAAGGTTTTTTAATTTAGTTTGAAAATTAGAATTGAGAAACTGATTGATTTGATAATCGACTATTTTGGATAGGAGTCTGATTCTCTTCTCAAGCTCGTTTGAGCGACTACATGGGCTAAAGAGGTTTCTTTCGAGAAGCTTTTTGAGCGCCCACTTCCATCTTTTGCGTATTTTGAAAAGTTTATTTATGTTAGCTGGGAGCCTCTCAATAAATCTGGGACTGGTGCGCAAGGGAGCGTGACGGTTTAGGGTATCAGTGAAGGCGGAATTAAAGTTAAGGATATGGTCGTCTATCTCCGCGTTGGAAAGGTTACTAGCAGCTGGTGGTGGATGAGGATCTAGTTTGGCACTAAGCTCTTCTCTGAATATCTCCCAGTCAAGATTTTTCAAGGTTCTAAATAGTTGGGGCATGCTTTGTAGGATTGACATTTCCATGAGGCTGAGGCTAGTCTCGACAATATAGTGGTCAGAAAATGCTACCTTGGTTGAGCAAATTTGGTTCGAGGTCTGGCTGCATAAGCTGAGAGAGAATAAGAAAAAATCAATGCAGCTTGAAGACCTGGGGAACGTAGGGCCATTAGGGTGTACTAAGCACAAGCAGTTGTTTAGGATGTTTGCTTGAAGCCAATTCTTGAGAGCATTGCCGTTTCTGTTATGTGTAGAGTTTGACCAGTCGGAGTGCTTGGCATTGAAGTCCCCCCCTATAATGACTCCTTCATAGGTGCTACTGTTGCAGAGGTTATTGAGTGTTGTGAATAGATTGTTGATTTCTGCAGTGCCAAGATCGGTGGGAACGTAGAGAGAGATAAGGAGAATTTTAGCGTTGGAATTACGGCCAGTGGTCATGTTGATTACCGCGGCGGTGTAAGAAATATTGAGAGGAATTGAGGTAGGATAGGAAGAGAGTTTGGTCTTGCATAGAAGTGCCGTACCTTGCAAACTATTATTTCTATAAATTCTGTAGCCATTAATGTTAAGTTTTGCTCTTTCATGTAGGTGGGTTTCCTGGATTAATAGGACGTCATAGTTTTCATGTAGGATGAGCTCCTTCAAGTACCATTTTCTGTTGGGGGCAATGAGCGAGCCAACATTCAAGGTTGCAAGCTTAAGCTTATTATTTTCCATAGCTGTAGCAGCCAAGTCTGACAC
Organism: Thereva unica; assembly: GCA_949987705.1. Lineage (NCBI taxonomy): Eukaryota > Metazoa > Arthropoda > Insecta > Diptera > Therevidae > Thereva > Thereva unica. The sequence continues at coordinate 178,182,698 of OX465281.1, read as the reverse complement.
AGAGAGCCAGAAATTTACCTTTCTTCTCGGCCGGACTAGCGTTTATGAATTCCGGTAAGAAATCTCCAATGATCATTGACATTAAATCGGAAAACGGCATCCCGAAGTTCTGATCGGAGTAGTTTAAGAATTCGTCCCAATCTCTACTAGTGGGCTGTTTTGGCGCAGGGTTTCTGTTTTTAAAACAGTCAGCGTAAGATTTATTATTGTTGACGAAGGAGGGATGAGATGAATTAACCCCGTTGAGATCCGGTGGAGAGTTTTGATTAAAATTTAGGTCTTGGTTTGTTCTATTTCCCCTGAGACCCATGAATTGCTTATTAGGCCTGATTATTGGTTTGTAAGCTACACAGCCTCTGAAGTTGGCAGGGTGGCCCGTGCTTTTACAATTAACACAGTAGGGGGGGTCCTCCTGGACTTTGGCGCAACCTCCCGGGGCGTGAGCCTTATCACATTTAACGCACCTATAGGCATAGTTACAATTTGTCGCTGCATGGCCGAAACTTTGGCAGTTGCGGCATTGTAGCGTGTCCTTCTTTTTGTATCTTTCCCAAGTAACTCTTTGGGATAATATTACATTAATTTTTGCGACTTCAAGAGGGTCTGTCCCCTGATAAAAATGCACAAGAAACATATCTAGGCCGATTTTATTATTTCTGGAGAATGGGGTTTCCATTGCTTTAATACCCCTGATTTGCAGGGAGGGAAAGTTATTAGTTAAATAGTCTTGAATTTCACTTGGGGAATAATCAGAATCGACCCCCCCTTTGTACTACTAGTCCGTCATGTCATTTGTCACGTCATGGTGCAATGTCTAGCAGTAAGCTTAGTACGGGGGAGGGGGGGGGGGTTATAAAGGTACGGGGGGTATTGAAGAAGGTGGTGATGAACCCTGCGTTTGAACTCTTGGATGTTGTATGAGCTCGGAAATACTGACTGCGAGAGATCATTCCAGAGTCGAGTTGTTCTATTCACAAACGAATTCATATCTTGTTGAGTGCGTGAAAGGGGAGTTGCAGGTGAAGGGAATGAGATGAGTGGGCTAATCTGGTGTTGCGGGTATAAGATTGCCGTGGAGGCAGGAGAGCGTTTAACTCGAAGGAACAGTCACTATGATAGTAGCGATAAAATTTTGTCAGTGCTGCTACATTCCTACGGTGGCTCAGGGGGTCGATGGTGGAGCAAGCGGTATCGTCATTAATTAACTTAAGGGCCCTTTTTTGGACCTTATCTAACCATGCTAAGGTGGTTATTAGAGCGCCGCCCCAAACGAGGGAGTTGTATTCGAGAAGAGGCCGAATGTAGGATTTATAAATAACAGCACGGGCCGATGGCTGGAGGAGGTACTTGCACCTCTTAAGAAATCCCAAGCACTGGGATGTTTGTTTGGCGATTTGGAATATGTGGTCATTCCATCGCAAGTCTTTAGCTAATGTCACACCTAGGATGTGTAGGGATGGGTCGGCCTTTAGTACCACGTCATCCACTTTCAAGGATGGTGAGGTGTTGATCTTTTTCTTTGAAATAAGACAGTACTTGGTTTTGTCAGGGTTGATGGTGAGGTGTTGATCTTTTTCTTTGAAATAAGACAGTACTTGGTTTTGTCAGGGTTGAAATCAACACGATTGTTCTTTCCCCACTCTAGAATGAGTTCAATGTCGTTATTAACAGAGATGGACATAATTTCCCGATCATCAAGACAGGATCTGGCATGAGTCTGTCTCGTATCGTAGTTGTATGAGTAACGTAAAGTACCGTCGTCAGCGAAGCTGAGAAGTGGGTTGGAGGGAATTGAAAGTAGGTCATTTATAAAGATGAGAAATAGGGCCGGTGATTAAATTGAACCCTGAGGGACCCCCGCAGAAATGGGGTGAGATTCAGATTTGACGCCATCCAATACTACCTTAATTGAACGACCGGAAAGGAAACTTTCAACCCACTTATACAGAAGCGAGTCAATTCCAATAGCTTTGAGCTTAGCTAACAAGGCTGAGTGCCATACTCTATCAAAAGCCTTGGAGATATCTAAAGCATCCAAACTAGATTCACCAGATCCATGCAAACTACAGTTGAGGTGTTCTGTAAGGCAAACTAAAAGATCACCAGTGGATCTTTTTTGTCGGAAGCCGTATTGTTTGTCGTTGATAAGTTGGTTGGATTCTAGGTATCCCATTAATAATAATAATAATAATAATTATTATAATTTATTCATTGTACAAAAGAACATAATTCTTAAAGGCGTACATTAGCTTTTTGTTAATTATCGTCTCATGGTTTTGGAGAGAATAGAAGTAATTGCATTGGACGGTAGTTGGAGGGAAGGCTGGAGTTACCTTTTTTCGGTATTGGCTGCACATGAGCAAGTTTCCAAGAATCTGGGTAAACTCCGGAAGAGTATGATAGGGCAAAAAGTTTGCGTAGAGGTTTAGCCAAAGGTGATGCGCATTGTTTTAAGACGATAGGGGGTATATTATCGGGTCCAGTGCATTTATTGGCATCGAGCTCCTTGAGGCCCCTGTACACCTCGCGATTTCTGAAGAAAACCCTGTCCATTAAATGAGCGCTGTGCTCGAGAACCGGGGGTAGCATATCAGTTTGGGGTAAAGAAGTATTGGCAGCAAACAGAGATGCTAATAAATCGGCCTTGGATTTTCTGTCTGTTATCACCTTCTCATCGTGGATGAATGAAGGAGTTGTGGATGAAGTGAAATTCTTCTTAATGGAGCTTACCAAGGACCAGAAGTTCTTGCTACCAGAGGTTGCATTAAGGAGTATACTTCTCAATTTGTTTTCAAATGAATTTTTGACATTCCTGGATGGTGACTTTGCAGGAATTTCTCAGTTTTATATATTCTAAATGGAGCGATTCACTCGGGGAGCTCTTGTAAGCTCGAAAGGCGGCTTCTTTATTTCTGATTGCATTCATACACTCCTGATTAAACCCTCTGTTGGCCCTAGCCTTCACAGATTTAGTTGTATGAGGAATGAACAAATGCATTCCTGCCTGTATGATAATAGAGATTCGGATAGCGGCAGCGTTGACGTTTTTCTTTCGGAAACACAGGTTCCAGTCAGTAGATTGGAAAAAATTAATAAGCCCCAGCCAATTGGCCTTCCCAGGAAAGTGTTTCCCGTCAGCTTGATGCAGGGCTGCCTCAATGGCAACCTCCGAAGCGTCGACTTGGACGGCGAGCTCGGCATCCGGAGAGGGGTGCGCCAATAACGTCGCCTCTGCCAAATCCTTTTTACATCCTTCGAAGGCCGCAGTCGTCTCAGGTTTCCACTCGAGTATTGAAGTGTCGTTTTTCTTGTTCCCGGGAATCATTTCGCGGAGGACCATTTGGTTTTTTACTGCGTGATGGATAAACCTTTGATAGAAAGCAATGAGGGCTAGGAATCGTCTCAGGTCTTTTGCCAACTTCGGAAGCTCGTAATTTTTTACGACTGCGACCTTCTCGTCCAGTGGCCGAATGCCATCCTTGTTGATTGCATGGCCCAAAAACTCCATCTCCTCTTTTCCCCATTGGCACTTGGATACGTTAATGGTCAAGCCTTGGATTCCGGAAAATAGTAAAGACTTCGCGCAAATGCTCTCGATGCTCTTCCACACTACTTGATGCTATACAGACGTCGTCGACGTATGAGAACACGTTCTCATTTCCTCTGAGGATCTCGTGCATGAATCGTTGCAGGGTCTGGCCTGCATTGCAGAGCCCGAAGGTCATGTAGTTAAATTCATACAACCCAAAGAGTGTCGTTATTGCTGTCTTCGGGATATGTATATATGGATATTCGGGGATTTGATGATACGCTTTGTGGAGGTCGATGGTGGAAAACAATTTTCTTCCCAAAGCATATTGTCGAGAAGTCCTGTCTGAACGGTATAGGGTACCTATCCGGTACTGCAACGGCGGTAGTCGCCACACGGTCGCCAGCCACCGTCCGCTTTTCGTACCAAATGCAGCGGGCTAGACCAGTTGCTCTTCGACGGTCTGCAAATACCCATCTGGAGTAGATACTCGAACTCAGCCTTTGCTACTTTTAACTTGTCCGGCGGTAGCCTCCTGGGTTTCGCATATATCGGTGATCCTTTTGTTTCTATGTGATGGGTGACTGCAGTTGGCGACGGGACTTGGTGCATAACCGGTGACGGCCTCGTAATGTCGACGAACTCTTGCACTAGGTCCGCGAAGTGGTTATTCGCGTCTATTGTTGTGATTCGCCAAACCTTTACTGACCGTACTGCGCCTACCACGGAGATGTTTGTATTCCGGTCGATCAGCCGGGCGCCTTTTATGTCAACTAACAACCCGAATTTATTAAGGAAATCGGCTCCGATGATGGCGCTCGTTGTGCCCGCAATGATGAAGTTCCAGATGAACCGACGGCGGAGCCCTAGGCTCAGCGTTATGCGCTTGGTACCGTTGGTTTTAATCTGGGTCCCGTTTGCCGCGTACAATCTGTGTCCTTGCTGTTCTGGCGTCTTATCCTTTGTGTTGGGTGGAATTACGGAGACGTTAGGGCCCGAATCTATTAAAAATTTCATCCCCGTCAGCTCGTCTCGTATGAAGAGGCGTTTGCATCTTCTTCCACCTAATGTCGCCTCCATAACTAGGTGGTCCTCTCGTTTCCCGACGTCGGAGTCCTTCGGTACTTCCATGGTGCGCGGCATTTGGTAGCCTTTCCTTGAATTTTTTGTGGTAAAAACATACCCAGTCCCGCGAGTAACTTCGGCTCCTCGATCTCGATCGTGGTCCACTGTACCTGTCTGAGGGTCGGCTACTGTGCAGCGCTGCAAACGCTGCTGTCAACCTGTCGACTTTTTCTTCTAGTGCCGATATTTGCGAAGGATGGTTGGGTGCTTTTTCGCCGACCCTTGCTACGCTGCTAAAGTCGCTAACCTCCAAGATCTTGCCGGCCATGGACGATAATGACTCCCTCCATGTCATCCTTGCTCGCCGACAATATGGCGCGAACCTGGACCGGTAGCCTGTTTAACCACAGCGAAAGCAGCAAGGAGTCGGTGGTGCTTTGTCCCCCCAGGTGCCGCATTTCATTTATTTATTTATTTATTTATTTATTTATTCGCCAAACAAGGCACACTTAAGGGGTTGCTCTGATTTTTGAGGCGAAAAATTGACTATTTTTGGATTTTTTTTTACAGAAAACCCTTATTATTTTTATATACAAAATTTTTTCATAGTATTAGATAACTTTTAGAGATCACAAAAAAAAATTTAATTTTTTTTTTCCGTCATAAATAAATATGTAGCACGCGCTGAAGTTGACACCTCAAAAATAACATGGAAAACGGTTCCATCGATAGCTCCGTCCCCATTGGTCAGAACCAGAAAAGTGAAAAACGGTTTTGTTAAAAATTATGTCCTTTAGTTCGCTTATGTCAACATTAGTAAAAATTGCATCAAAAAAAAAATTTAAGGACATTTTAGTGAAAAAACGTAAAAATGCAACTTTTCTGGCCCAAAATGGGAGGATAAAATACTAATAGTAGGATTTTGAAAAAAAAATTTACACAGGCGAACTCGACAACATCATTTTCGATAAATTGACATAAGTGGTAAGTCAATATATTAAATAGTTTCTTTTGAATCGCTGGAACCGTTTTGAAAAATGGCATTTTGAGAAAAACGCGTTTAAAGTTTTTTTACGTTTCACTGTAGCCGAACTAACCGAAATAATGTAAGTAAATTCAAACGTATGTTTATACATATAGTGGCTGATGTTGTTATTTGCACGAATGCGTATGTATATTTTGCATTCGTGTAAATAACAATAACATCAGGTACTATGTATATAAACTATAACAGTAGCACTACCACGCGCTGAACGTCCGACAGAAAATCAGTTTTTTTGCACTTATAATACTGCATATAACTTTTTAACGAAAAAAAATTTCGTACTAATATTTTAGGAACGTATTCTACACATATTAATAAATATAAAAAGGCAAAAAAAAAATTTCGTTTTTTTTAAACCAAAAATCAGAGCAACCCCTTAAACTAGGTATACATATACTTAGATTAAAACATAGTGTACAGTCTTTTTCATATAACTACTGTTAGCTACTAAAAACCTACAATTGTCAGGAGGGGTTATGTTAGTAGGGATTTGAGTATTATTTTATAGGATGCCTTGTTGAGGGAAGGGGAGAAAGAGGAGCTATGGCTATTAAAAACCATACAGCATCTGTTGACGGTGCGGTGTGGATATTCCCTAAGTAGTTTAGTGTGTCGTGTGTGTCGGACTACATCATTCAATTTGATTCTGTCCGACAGAAACTGCACTTTAAGCTTTCCACTTAGGACGTCAAAGGCAACGCAAGATATGAGCAGCTTCCTCCTGCTAGATAGCGGCATGAGACCAAGCACTTTGAGCCTGTCCAAGTAGTGTGGCAGGGTATGGTAGTCATGGGGGTTGTGTAGATGTCTCAAGGCAAAAAGAAGAAATCTCTTTTGAATGGATTCGATCCTCCTACTGCTCACTTGGAATATAGGATCCCAGATAGGACACGCATATTCCAGGATAGGGCGGACTAAAGAACAGAAGAGTGTTTTTGTGACCCATACATTACCAAATTCTTTGGCTCTCCTCTTGATGAAACCAAGAAGTTTGTTGGCTCTGGCAATTATATTATCGTAATGTAGGTTGAAATTGAGTTTTTTGTCTAGGACGACGCCTAGATCTACGATATGGTCAACCTGATTCAACATTATGCCATTGAGATAATAGTTATGGGTCTGTGTGTTTTTTAAGCGGGAGAAGGTAATTGACATTTGCTGGTGTTAAGTTGCAGTTTGTTCATGGTGCACCAGTCGTGTAGGGCATTGAGTTTTGTCTGCAAGAAGGAAGCATCAGTTTGGGTCTTAATGACACTATAAATTTTGAGGTCATCCGCGTAAAAGAGATGTGGTATATTTGCTAATTTTTCGGAAAGATCGGAGATGAAGATATTGAAGAGTAGGGGACCGAGATGACTACCCTGAGGAACGCCAGAGGTTACTTCGATCTCATTAGATAGAAATCCTTGGAATCTGATAACCTGTGTTCTTCCGTTCAGATATGATTTTAACCATTCCAGGGCAGAACTTGATATTCCAAACTTTAATAATTTTGCGATTAGGATGGCGTGGTCCACTCGATCGAAGGCCTTGCTGAAATCAGTGTACACAGCATCCAATTGATGGCCGCTCTCCATACCGCATAACGATTCGGAGATAAGGACCATAAGGTTAGAAGTTGTTGAACGTCCTTTCCGAAAACCATGTTGTTGTTCGTTTAGGTATGGATCGATAAGAGGAGCAATCTTGTCATGAACAAGTTTTTCAAAAAGCTTAGGAATTGATGATAAAATGGCAATGCCCCTATAGTTGTCTACCGAGTGCTTGTCACCGGATTTATAGATTGGCGTTAGGTAGGATTTCTTCCACAGCTTGGGAAACTTTCCTAACGATAAAGATTTGTTGAAGATGAGATAAAGAGGAAACGCGATATGTTGCGAGCAGCGCTGCAGGAAAATAGGAGGGAGATTGTCGGGACCATTACCTTTTTTGATATCAAGATTGTTCAGACCCGCCATGATCTCATCAACAGAAAGGGATATACCGGTTATAAGGGAAGTGTCAGTGTGCGAGTCAGTTACATCGTAAGTTGCGCTGGACAAGGGGCTATAAATTTCAGCAAACCTATCAGCAAACATGCTACAAATTACTTGGGGGCATGAGGTGTGGGCTCTACCATTCGTCATTGTTGATGGGTAGCCAGAAGTCTTCCGTTTAATGTTAACGTAATCAAAGAATTTTTTGGGATCACTTATGATATTATCACCAACTGAATTAATATATGCAGAGTAGGCCTCGCGGGACCTACCAGCAAATTCAGAGGCTAGTCTAATGTATTCGGAGCTCAATCGCTCGTTTACATATGTGTTATTTTTGATCATGTTATATAATTTATTTCTTGGATTACGTAGGGATCTAATATCTCTATCCAGCCATGGTTCCGACACTCTATCCCGTTTTATAATTTTGGGTACATATTTGTCGATGATGTTGAAAATGATAGAATAAAAGCATGAAACTATCACGTCAAGATCATTGCTAGTTAGCCTATGTTCCCAGTCGACTAGGGATAATTCGAAACCAATACTGTCCAGGTCCGCGTTCTTAAAATCGTAAACAAGTGCATTGTTATATGCTGCACGATGCTTGGGGATTGATGCATTAAATTCGAGGATCCACGCGGAGTGGTGGATGGAGTTCGAAAATAGGTTTTCCTCATCAGAAACGAGTAGAGTATTCACCTCCTCGTGTGAATTGGTGAAGATCAGGTCAAGCCATTTACCACAAGAATTTGGTTGCCTGATAATTTGGTGAAGGTCATTGCCGTAAAGAGTGTCGATAAATTTTATATCGACGGCATTAGTTGCATTAATAGGAAGTAATTTATTATCTTCCTCGTCGGGGATGAAAGAGATATTCGGTCGATTGAAATCGCCGAGGATAAATATGACATCATTACCGCAGAGTGTATCGTTAACTTCCTCCACAATATGCAATAGATCGTCATAGTTGGATTCGTCAGAATTGGGGGGGATATAGAAAGAGTTAGGAGTTGCGATGGGCGTTTGTCTCCTAACGCCGATTCGTTGAGTAACTTGGCAATTTTTGCTTCATCAGAGTCTGAATATCTCTTCAGTAGGCATTTTTTTAGGTTTTCATACTTTTCTGACTCAGGAGGATTTCGCGCCCACTACGTGGTTAAATCTGGTACTGTCTGTTACTATGCCGCACGTAGAGAATTTAGCTTCCATCTGAGCAAAATAGATTTCCGGTGACTCCTCCCAAAATGGCGGTGTCTTGAGCGATATACGAGATACCTCCTCGTTACGCGTGGCGTCCATCTTGCTGGGACCAGCGCCCTCATTGTCCTCCATCGTATACTCCGTTTGCTACCTACTAAGCTGCCTCCTCTATTTGCTCTCCCCTCACTTTCCCCGGGGTCCAATATGTTGCAGTGGTCAGTTTATACTTGGAGAAGAGGAGCAGAAAAGAAAGGGATAATATATTCGACCTAATTTGGTGTTTTTTATTGACTTGTCCGATTCCTACACTTTACTATAGCAATTCCCTTGCTGCCGTAACACAACGCATTTAACTAAAAAATTTATTAACACCGACCTATTTATTTTATCCTAATCGCGTTTCTTTCCTAACTTGATTTCACTTTAATTTTAAGAGTGGTTGTTATTTTATTCCGATACGTTTTTAATTAAAAATTTACTTGTATTTGTAGCTTTTAAGATCGACCAGTTTAAAACTATTTCCATAAGACTACCACGCGGATATGTTATGGTGTGTTTACTTCCATTTTAATTAATATTTCATTTAAGCTTCTTCACATAAAGTCTCCTTTTCTCATTGCATTCAAAGAAAACAATCTCTCTTGTTTATTTCATATTAATTCTAACTATCTTCTTCGACTATATTTTTCGCGTTAATCTGTACTTCTAACTCTAATATATAACTTTATTTCACTAATTTATTTTATTTACTTCAATTTTTTTTATTTTTACGAACGTATGTACCTCTTATAAGTATATTCCAAAATAATCTTATACCTAACGTGCAAAAAATATTTTATTTCATTTCCTATTCTATTTCAATTCAGTTTCAATTTTATTTCAATTCATATTTTATTTCAATTCAATTTCAATTTTATTTCATTTACTTTTCACTGCAATATAATTTATTTAGTTTAGGTGCTGTGAAATTTATTTCCGTTATTTATTTCTATTTATTCATCTTTTCTCTCGGTGCGGGTGTTGTTAATAAAATAAAAAAAAACCGTATTTATGAGATTACACTTTATTTATTGTACACTACGGCAAAGTCATTTGTTTTATAATTTACTTTAAACTACGGCAAATTAATTTTGATCGATACAGAGGCCCGTTTAAATTATTTTACGTTACTTGATTCACGGAGGTCGGTTGCCGGCAACAATCTGGTGAAGACTGGTTGGAATCACTGTAGTTCTTTATCACTGATGCTGTGATAACGGCTTGGTGATCTATCCTATTTATGGCTATGTATTTGTGTATAACTCTCCATGGATCAAGCAGACTATCCATGGATCGGCGATTCACCAGGTTGTTGCCGCCACAAACTTTCAAACAACATCCAGCAGCTCACTGTCATCATTCTCATTAATCTCAGAACATTTTCTATTATATATCCTATGTTGAGGAGAATAGTACTGAATTCTGAGTTTTCCGATTGCGTTCTCATCTTTTGCTTTAAATAATGTTTTCTAATATGTCCCTAAATGAGTGATCATTTCAGACATGAATCAATATCATCGGCCCACATATTTGTCCGGACAGCCGGCAACATTTTCCCGGAATCTATGCCAATAAAACAGTTACTCCCCAAAATAATTGGTTTTTATATCTTAAATCTCGCGGTGTTCTGTTAATAGATACTTTATTTGCCATAGTACACTCATCGCATTCCCAGACAGCCATCATGCAGTCTTGTAAAATTTTAGATTTGTTCCACGCAGGATTTTCCATATGATCTTCTTCGATCGGTATCTTCTTCTTCTTTTTTCAAAACTATTTTTTCTAAAAATGCTAAACACCAGGAATAAGGTAAAACGGCAGCAAACTACGCAGTCGTCGCTCGGTGCGCAATCGCTTTCTCCCTCCATCACACCCAAGGCGCCAACGTGCAGCCCGCTTCCAGCCATCTTATCTGCTGTTACTACTGAACCACTAACCGCTGATCGTAGTACTGAGCAATCGCTGAGGCTTATTATTAAGGAGCTCTCTGACACGATCGATCGCATGCGGGCTGACTTTCAGAGGCAGATTACGGATCTGCATGGAATTATATCGAAGCTGATAAAAGATCCGATTTCCACTGACTTGTCCAAGCCTTAGTCAGTGGAAATTGTAAACAATCTTAATGATTTGGAAGTTCGCCTTGATAGAATCGAACGGAAATCGCGTGCAGATGATCTGATTGTTGATGGAATTCCGGAAATGCCAAATGAAGATCTTCCCAATATTTTCGAGAATATATGCAAATGTATAAATCATGCAGCACCAAGCTTAAACGGAGCCTTTCGAATAAAAAGAGGGAAAGACTCTTCAATAAAGTTTAAAATAAATAATAAATTGGAGAAGAAGGCATTTATGGCATTTTCATCATACTTGAAAGCCCATAATCATCTTTCGCTGCAGCAAATTGGTTTTGCTTCTGAAAAGAAAATATTCCTGCATGAAAATCTCACGCGCAAAAATTATAAAATATTTAGGGAAGCTTTAAAATTTAAACGCCAAAAACAGCTGGTCTCAGTGTTCACACGTAATGGTTCGGTTTTTATTCGTCATAGACCGGATGAAGCTCCTACTTTGGTTAGCAGTGAAATTAGGCTTGCAGCGGTCATAAACACAAGCGCAGACACCATCACTTAACCCGATGCTAATTACAACGTTATTTACCGATGTAACAACTAATTTTATTTTTGCATGTTATTTTAATTGCTTTTGTTTCATTTTCATTTTTATTATGTCGTTTTTTGATCTTTTGTATGGATTATTTACTTTTAGCTTTAGTTTTTATGTTAATTCTTTTACTATTTATTTAACTTCTTCTACTTTTGCTTTTGCTGCTTCTGTCTCTATTGTTAATTTTTAAATTTCATAATGTCTTTGGATACTAATGAAATTTCCACAACCAATTGCCCGAACATTAGTTTTAATAGAATTCTTCTTGATATTTTTTGTAAAAGAAGTCAAGGTGTGAGGATGTGTCATCTGAATGCGCAGAGTCTGTTTCCTAAAATAGATGAGTTTATTGATCTATTTAAAAATTCGCATATTGATATTATTGGTATCTCTGAAACTTGGTTAAAGCCGCACATCTCAGATGAAATTATATCGCTTCAAAATTATTCAATTTTTCGTAATGACCGAGTTTCTCGAAGCGGAGGTGGTGTAGCTCTCTATGTTAAAAGAAACCTCAATTGCAAGGTTATAGCAAGATCTGGTGATAATGACAGCATTGAGTATATTTTTGTCGAAATATATATGGTTTCTGGCAAGTGCCTTGTTGGTACAATTTACAAACCCCCAAATATTTCTGATTGGTCTCCTCTTAATCTTCTGCTTGCTGAACTTTGCCACTCATATGCTCACATCCTGATTTGCGGGGATTTCAATTCCGACTTGATTGATCCAAAAAATTGTGCTGAGAGCCTGTTGGACATTTTAAACACTTACGGTCTTTCTGTTGTTAACAGTCATCCAACTCATTTTACTAATACATCTTCAACTCTTTTGGATCTTCTAATAGTGGATGATATTAACTTGGTGTCTTTTAACAACCAAATCGCAGTACCAGCTTTCTCTAGACATGATCTTGTTTTCGGTTCATACAACATAGAAGTGAACAATACAGAGAGTTTCTTTTCATATAGGGATTATAAAAGCATTTGTGTAGATGAACTTGGGATCGAATATACTCCATGACATCTGTTAACGAACAACTACTTTACCTTGAAAGTCTAGTGTCATATCTCTTTGAAAAATATGTACCATTAAAAACGCGTCGAATAACGGATTCTAGTTGCCCTTGGTTCACCACTAGTATGCGTGCACTAATATCTGCACGAGATATTGCCTACCGTAGGTGGAAACGCTTTAGAACACCAGAGCTGTGGAACGAACGGTAGCACTCGAATTGCACATCTTCCTTTTTAAGATTTATGATCCCTCGGGTGACAGGGGTCCTGAGCCGGCTACCTGACCCCGAGCTAGAGCATGCGTTGTCGTAAAACTCGTCGCATCTACCCAGGACAACGCAAAGAGTGCCCGTGTGAATTGGAATTTTTAACGCATGCACAGGAGCAGGTAAAATATGCTCGGTAGAGTGGAATTTACAACGCGTGGGCAGGAGAACTTTGAATGTGTGCGTTTAACAAAAATATGTTTTCATGTAAGAAAACTTGCGGGGTATTTTAGCACAAGTTTTAAGATATCTATGAAAATTTGTAATTATTAAATTATTTCGATCTTGACTTTTTCCCAAAGAAAATTTTTCTTTATGAAACCCTCTAAAAAACTTGTTATTATTTTGAATTTTGAAAATATTATGACTAATGTTTGTGTTCTAAGGCTTTATAACTTCTTAAATATTGAATTTACGACAGAAAAAATTTATAATAAATTGTAGATAATTTAATTCTAAACAAAACATCTCCTTGCAAATTTTCTGTAAGATGTACTGTTACGGAAATATAGTGGAACAATCATTTGCACACCTTTTCCAAATGGGGGGATCCCGAAAACTCAAATTGAAATTCACCTCGACCCCCTCTACAGAACCCAAATATAAAAGCTTGTCCTGCATTTTTTCAATGTTAAAGTACAATTTCCATGGACTAAAAACTTTCTTTTGAATATGCGCAACGAACTTCAGAAATAAAATCCATTACTTGACAAAAAATCCATTTCTTTACAAAAGCCCTCCAGGCTGCAATTAATCTTAAAACCTTTTAAAGTAATATTATATATAGGCTGCCAGAAGTATTTCTTTTTACGAGATCTGTGTTCGAAAATTATCCGAAAATAAAATTCTTCTGGCTGCCTTTGGGAAAAAGTCAAGATCGAAATAATTTAATAATTACAAATTTTCATAGATATCTTAAAACTTGTGCTAAAATACCCCGCAAGTTTTCTTACATGAAAACATATTTTTGTTAAACGCACACATTCAAAGTTCTCCTGCCCACGCGTTGTAAATTCCACTCTACCGAGCATATTTTACCTGCTCCTGTGCATGCGTTAAAAATTCCAATTCACTCGGGCACTCTTTGCGTTGTCCTGGGTAGATGCGACGAGTTTTACGACAACGCATGCTCTAGCTCGGGGTCAGGTAGCCGGCTCAGGACCCCTGTCACCCGAAGGATCATAAATCTTAAAAAAGGAAGATGTGCAATTCGAGGCTACCCGGAACGAACCATCCTGTGGATAACCATGAAAAAATTAGTAATGATTTTCTTGGTAGTTTTCCCTTAACTGGGTTCACTATATCTTCTTTTAATATAGAAGATGTTGGTTTGGACAACTTACATCCGAAATTTATTAAATTAATTCTTCCGCTTATCCTTTCTCCCGTTACACACATTTTGAATACAATTATTTTAACGTCTGTATACCCGTCTAGCTGGAAAAGAGCTAAAGTTATTCCTATCCCGAAAAGCGGTCCTTCTAATTGCGTTGAATACCGTCCAATATCTATCCTTCCTTTCCTCATCAAAGTATTCGAAAAACTATTTCATCGTCAAACGTTTAAATATATTAATGACCATAAACTTTTGTCTGATTATCAATCTGGCTTCCGCCCTCAACATAGCTGTGTGACGGCATTACTGAATATCTCAGATGACATCCGTAAAGCCATGGTGAGTGACATGGTTACTGTACTGGTGCTTTTGGATTTTTCAAAAGCATTTGACACGGTAAACCATAAGTTATTGTTAGGAAAACTTGGCCTCAATTTTTATTTTGCTCGCAGCACTCTTAGACTTGTGCAGTCATATTTGGAGGATAGGGAACAATACGTTTTCTGTAATAATAGTTTTTCAGTCCCATCTAAGTGTATTTGTGGCGTACCTCAAGGGTCAATCCTGGGACATCTTTTCTTCGCCATGTTTATTAATGACCTTCCGGCTATTATTAAGTTGCAAATTTCATTTATATGCTGATGATACACAATTATATATATCTAGACCAATTGGTTTGATCGAGGATGCGGTAGCTAGAATCAACGAGGATCTACATTCCATATATGAATGGACGAGATATAACAAGCTCAGGCTCAATGCAAACAAGTCTAATGTGATTGTTATATCCAGGTCAGGTGTTGACAGTAGCGAATTTCCTAGGATAATCCTTAACGGCGCGGTCTTGCCCTATAAAAACTTTGTAAAAAATCTGGGTATAATATTTGATAATACACTATCTTGGTGCAATCACATTAGTTCTCTTGTTGGCAAGGTATATGCTGTTCTACGAAAACTAGTTTGGTATTCCGAGGAGTAAAATAAGCAGAGTTTACTCCTCGGAATACCAAACTCTTGCTGGTGAAAACGCTTATTGTACCAATGCTGACATATGGATGTGAATTGTTTTGTAAGTCTGTGTCTGTTATCTTTAATAAGCTTAATGTTGCGTTTAATTCCTGCGTTCGTTATGTGTACAATATTAGGCGTTTCGACCATGTCTCAGCATATGTCAGATCTGTGTTTGGATGTACGTTATCCTCCTATTTTGATTTCCGTACTGTCTGGTTCTTAAATAAAATTATTTTATTAAAGCAACCAAAGTACAGTCTTGCAGATAAGTTTAAGACCACTTAGATATTTAGAACATCGACGAACTTTGGATGCGAATAACTTTCATGCATCGCACTTGACAAAAACCAAATTAGGCAAATAAAAAGTCTGAAAGATTTGTAACGAATTGATGTATTTCACTCTCCATTAACTTTACAAGAAATTATAATATAAACTTAAACAGTATTTTGGTGCCGCAGAAAAGTTTAAGACCACTTTATATGTGCACCATATACCCATACACAAAGCCATTCTGATATTGTGACTGCTGCAAATATCTTTAATTAAAGTTTAAGGGTTGTTTTTTTTTCAAATATTAGCGTAATGGGCAAATTACAGGTAGATAACAGCATTCTTTGGCAGGTAAGCTTTGTTTTTCAATAGTTTATACTGAAAACGATAGAAGGTTGCCAGCAAGGTTAGAAGGTTACCAGAAAACGATAGAAGCTTGCCAGATTGTAGCTCTGCATCGGGAACGGAAATCTCAGCGTGAAATTGGGTTAATTTTAGGAGTTAGTAAAACTTGCGTACAACATACCATAAAGAGATACCAAGAAACTGGATCTGTGGAGCACAAACCAAGGTCAGGACGTCCGTCAATTTCAGATAAATATGCTAAGAAGGAGTTGATCAAAATCGTAAAGGGTAACAGATTCGCCTCAAGTCGAGAAATCGCAAATGAACTTGAAAAGAATTTACTTCATTTCAAAGAACAAACAATAACGCCTGGTTATGTTGGACAAGTTTTGTGCGATTTGAATTACAAAAGTCGCCCAGCTGTGAAAAAACCGCTTATAAGCCAAAGAAATGCCAACAAACGAAAGCAGTGGTGCAGAGATCATCGTTACTGGAGTAAAGATCAGTGGAAACGAGTTGTTTGGTCAGATGAAAGCACTTTCCAATTGGTGCCTAACTCGAGGAAATGCGTTCGTCGATTACCAAGCGAAAGGTACAGACCAGATTGCATCCAACAACAAGTACAAATGGGCGGGGGAAGGTCACGGTGTGGGGAGCTATGTCATATTATGATTATTCAGACCTCTGCATAGTTGAAGGAACTATTAACAAAGAAAAATACGTAGAGATACTCGAAGGATTCCTATTGCCTTATATTGAAGAGAGAATGCCCCTTCGAGGAATAATCTTCCAGCAGGACAACGCAAGGCCACACACAGCTAATTAAACTAAAAAATGGTTTGAAGAACACAATATTGATATTTTGCCTTGGCCTCCCACTAGTCCTGATCTAAACATCATAGAAAACTGCTGGAATACTTTGGGCGATCGTGTTTCAAAGCGAAAACCCGGAAACCTTACTGAGTTAAAAGAATTCTTGCGCAACGAATGGGGGAATATGACCCAGTGTATGGCGGAAAACTTGGTTAACTCTGTACCAAAACGGTTAAAAGCATGCTTGAAGGCTAAAGGATATTATTTCAAAGCTTAAATGTTGGTAATACTTTGCATTCTTATAAAAAGTACGCATATTCTTAAAAAAAATTTCTGTAAATTTCAGGTGGTCTTAAACTTTTCTGCGGCACCAAAATACTGTTTAAGTTTATATTATAATTTCTTGTAAAGTTAATGGAGAGTGAAATACATCAATTCGTTACAAATCTTTCAGACTTTTTATTTGCCTAATTTTGTTTTTATCAAGTGCGATGCATGAAAGTTATTCGCATCCAAAGTCCGTCGATGTTCTAAATATCCAAGTGGTCTTAAACTTATCTGCAAGACTGTACTTTATGAAAGAATTAATTTCGCGAACTCTGTAAGAGCGTTAACTTTAATTGTGCCTGTCATTAAGTACAGCATTTCTGAAAAACAGTTCTTTGTTCGTGCTATTAGGTTGTGGAACTCCCTACCATTAGATGTAAGACGAAGCAGCAGTAGTAAAAATTTTAAAGAGATTTCATTTAAGCATTTTGCTTCATACTAAATCTTTTTGTGTATAGCCTATATATATTAAAAGACTATATGTCTTAAGTGTATAGTGAAAAATTAGAAATAAATAAATAAAAATAAAATAAAATAAACGATAAAAGTAAAAGTTATAGGGACTGCCGATAGAAGTGAAAACTTAGAACTTAGATGTTGAAATTCGATTCTTTTGAAGTAATACAAAATTCTATATTTCTTGAAAGGACTAAATCTTTTTGATTGCAGTATTTTCATTAGGACATTAACCAACTTATTAAAATATGTAGCACAAGTAACTGAGTCTTCATTAATAAGTATACTTTTTGCTATAAAATTTAATGCTGCTGCATCTTCAACCGATATCTCAGAATTATTTGTTAAATTATGTAATAATTGTAGCAATTTTGACCATCCTATTTCATTAGCACTTAATGTAAAAAAGATACAATCGGGTTATGGTAACTAAAGTAAGAAATGAAAATGTTTGATTCAAATTTATCTAAGTATCGCGTAAAAACCGCATAGATCGTCGTTTTATATTTGGTAGTACTAAGTTTCCGATCATTGGACATATTTAAATTAAGTGTTGCATTTAAAAATTCAATTAATGGTAGATTTTTATCATCTGCAAAGTTAATATTGAAGTCTCCACTTAAAATCATCGGTACATTATCATATTTTTCGCCGAATCTTTTTTCGAGAATTTCAGAACCTTCTTTTGTATAAATCATAAAATTTTCGAATAAAAATTGTTGTATCTGTCTCATAGATTTTCCAGGCGAAATATAAACGGCCCATTCTCGGAACTGCAACGAGCAACGCATATTTCGCCTATATCAGAAACATTAACACCAATGCTTCTAGTGAATTTAGTATGTATGTCCATATATTAAGTAATGAAGTGTGACGTATCTTGAGTATTGTGATAAATAGCTACTCCTGCTGCTGGAACTTCGGGTCTTTTATAACTTACAACAAGGTTGAAATTCGGAACATCAAGTGGTTCTTCGTTTTTCATACGAGTTTTTGACAAGAGCAGAACATTTGACTTTTTTACGATAGCATCATTTTTTAGATCAGCTGCATGCGCATGCAAACTTTGACAATTGAATGAAAATATCGATAATCCTTTCTTGTTGGAGATGAATTCTAGAAAAGTTTTGGTGACCGTTTGTAGTGTATTGTTTTGTAACCTTTTCAATTCTAACGTTAGATCCTCTCGATGACTTGTTGATCTTTTATGATGTTTATCTGTTTTTGAAGCATTTAGAGGTGTTCCTGTTCTACCAATTTTTTCTTTTGTTATC
Source organism: Thereva unica (assembly GCA_949987705.1). NCBI lineage: Eukaryota > Metazoa > Arthropoda > Insecta > Diptera > Therevidae > Thereva > Thereva unica. The sequence continues at coordinate 178,164,051 of OX465281.1, read as the reverse complement.
GTCTGAAGACATCTTCAGGATCAAGGATCCAAACAAATTTGGAAAACAGATATTTAACACATCAGTCAAAATGACTGGTTTTATATTTTCATTTTCGATACTTAATTGAATAATAGTAGGCGGTCATATTTATTTTTTATTCAAAATCAAAAAGTTTTTGATTATAATCGATTGAGCGCGTGCGCCAGTCATGAGCATGTCGGTGACGCGAACCCATAAAATTTTCCCCTATCAAAAAGTGCCCAACGCGGCTAAAGAAGTTTTCACTTCAATAAAATAAAATAAACGATAAAAGTAAAAGTATCGAAGGTTTTATTAACTAAAAACACTGAAAAATAACATATAGTGGAGTCAGATAAGCAAACATATGGAATTGTTTCCAATTTAAAAAAAAATGTTTGGAACATGTTAGTTACATCGAATAATATACGAAATGGACATTTTCTACCTCTAGCAATCGCCGCTATGTAAGTTATCGGCTATTTTGTGAAAATTTCATCATTTTGGTCGTTCTTTCTAAATATACATGCATATGTATATCTCGGAATGTGTAGGTCCGCAAAATGCAAAAAAATAGAGGCTGCTCGTTATGATTTTGGCTATCAGCGGTTACAATATCAAATTTTTATCTGTACACCTAACGTCAAGACAAACTTAAAAAACTGCTAAATTTTAGCATCTTCGGATTTTTTCAGTCAACTTATACATAATAACTGGTTACAATTTCAGGTCAAAATATCTTATTCAAGTCCCAAAAATTGACTTCAAATTTGAAAATTAATTGCCCTTTAATTTTTGTGCATCGCATGAGATTTTTCCTTTTTTTAATATGCATTTTCTTTTATGATGGTGGACAAGAAAAATTGTTTGAACTTAAAAAAAGTGAAAAAATCGAATTCAAAGCCGTGAATTTTTGCATTTTGTAGAAATAGTTTCACTGCTAGCGGGCGTTTTGCGCCCTTTTTCAAATTCTGTTCAAAATAAAAGCGTCCAAAGAAAAGCTATACTAAGCCAAAATCTAAACTAGTTGGGATGTGAGTTCGACCCTTTCGGTCCGCACGATCAGCTTTCCAGTATGATGGATGTTGAATATATGATTGGATATTTTAATAATAAATGAACAATAGGCAATACCGAGAATTTGTCAGAATTGTTTATCAATATTTTCGCTAAAATGTCAAACTAAATGTGCGCACTTACAAGATTAGGATGACGAAAATGTATATAAAATTGATGTATTAATGTTTTTCGGCACCTCAATGAAGTCGATATCAGTTTTGGTTCGCGCGATATCGTGCAGGTACAAAAATCACTTAAGTCATTTAAACCAAAAACCGCTGGACCGAATTTTATAAAAATCTTTTCAGATTATATTGTCCCTAATACGCTTCGAACGGCACCTGAAGTAAGTCAATATCTTTCGTGGTTCGGGCGATATCGTGCAGGTACAAAAATCACTTACGCCGCTTAAACAAAAAAACGGCTGGACCGAATTTTATGAAAATCTTTTCAGATCATACTTTGGTTAATACTCTTCGAACGGCACGTCAACTAAGTCGATATCTTTTATAGTTCGCGCGATATCGTGCAGGTACAAAAATCACTTAAGTCATTTAAACCAAAAAACCGCTGGACCGAATATTATAAAAATCTTTTCAGATTATATTGTCGCTAATACGCTTCGAACGGCACCTCAAGTAAGTCAATATCTTTCGTGGTTCGGGCGATATCATGCAGGTACAAAAATCACTTACGTCGCTTAAACAAAAAAACGGCTGGACCGAATTTCATGAAAATCTTTTCAGATCATATTTCGGTTAATACGCTTCGAACGACACCTCAACGAAGTCGATATCAGTTTTGATTCGCGCGATATCGTGCAGGAAAAAATGACCACATCCGTACGCACATACACACACACACACGCACATACTTCCTCCCAATTTTTTGCTTAAAATGCTCCTGGGACCTTGAAAGATGAAAATACGTTGAAATTTTCGATTTCGATTTTCGGACCGATTACAATAACTTCCTATACTGGGAAGTTAAAAAGATAGTAATATTAAAACCCTATTGTAACCTTCGCCTACTATCACTACATTCTTCTTGCAAAAAAAAAACACTTCAGGCAACCCGTACTCCAAAATGAATTTCATAAAAATATTCTCTATCCTTTAAATCATCATTAAAGAGAATCAAAAAAATTAAATTGGAGCTACAAAGATATCAGCTTATATTCAATAAACACCGCCTGCCACCCCACTAGAATAAGTAATAGATAAAGAGAAACTTCACCTATCCTCGATCTCTTTTTTCTTGACTCAATCACGAAAATTCATATTTTAAGAAGAGTCAAAAACAAAATTACGAAACAAAATTTTAAGAGCAAATTTAATATTGCTCGAAGCCAGAACAAAAGAGAATGTGGATACAGAAAATTTCTTTATCTTCGACTTCTCAATTCTCGCTGTTCGGTTCCGAAGAAGCTTCGTTTAGCTCAGCTTCTGAGGGTACTGTATTAACGCAAACCTTTGCGGGAGTGTGGGTCCAATTAGATTGAATGTGTTGGAGTTTTACGTTGATTTTCTGTGGTAAAGAAGCTGGAGATATTACAGCTTCCCCATGTTGTGTAAAGCCTCGGCCACGATAAGAGCGGCACCAGGAAAATTTATTTAGTATTGTCACTCTGCCGCTCGCCGCTCATATCATGTTCGAGGCACAACACAGCAATGGGAAGCTGTAATATCTCCAGCTTTAGCGTTTCCAGAGGAGGAAATATATTAAGATTTTTGTTGTGATTAATCTTGATATATTTTAAAATTTAAATGTATTATCATTTATATAAATTTATTTTTATGAAGTTTCCTATTTGGTCAAGGGAAGCAGTGCTTCCTTTGCTTCCAAAGAGGAACCGCCACTGCTTTACATGTATTCTTATTAACTTCCCAGTATAAGAAGTTATTGTAATCGGTCCAAAAATCGAAATCGAAAATTTCGACGTATTTTCATCTGTGGTCAACGACATAAGTGACATTTGTACCTGAACGATACCGCGCGAACTAAAAACTATATCGACTTCATTGAGGTGCCGAAAAAAGAATATTAACGAAGAAATGCACTCAAAAAAACTGACAAGTTTTGCTAATATCTATTAAACTCGATGGAATGAGACTCCTTCTAAACGAAGTGATCTTTTTTGGATTCTGCACAGCACAAAACATCAGTGGTCAAAATCCGACAACCTTTCAAAATCGTGCAGAAATTTCGGTACCCTTTACAAACAGCGCAAATTTTTCAAACACGATACCGCGCTTTTCTTCGTTAATATTCTTTTTTCGGCACCTCAATGAAGTAGATATAGTTTTTAGTTTTCGCGGTATCGTGCAGGTACAAAAGTCACTTATGTCGTTTAAACCAAAAAACCGCGCGACCGAATATTATAACAAGCTTTTCAGGTTATATTGTCGCTAATACGCTTCGAACGGCACCTCCAGTAAGTCAATATCTTTCGTGGTTAGGGCGATATTGTGCAGGTACAAAAATCACTTACACCGCTTAAACAAAAAAAAACGGCTCGACCGAATTTTGTGAAAATATTTTCAGATAACATTTTGGTTAATACGCTTCGAACGACACCTCAACGAAGTCGATATCTTTTTTGGTTCGCGCGATATCGTGCAGGAAAAAATGACCACATATGTACGTACGCACACACACACATACTTCCATCCAGTTTTTCGGTTAAAGTGCTCCTGGGACCTTGAAAGATGAAAATACGTCGAAAATTTCGATTTCTGTTGGCTGCCATTTTGAATTTGGAATTACGCCACCCAGCTAATAGTATTCTACTTGTCATATCCTTTCATTTGATACCCATACCAATCGTGATGTAAATAAAAAAGGAATCCGCCATCTGTGTTGGCCGCCATTTTGTTCCGGCCGTCATTTTGAATTTGGAATGTCACCAAATAGGTTATTATATTATACTTATCATTCCCTTTCATTTGATACCCATGTCGGCGGTCAGCGAGCGGAATTGCGAAATTCGGCCGCCATCTTGAAACGGCCATCTTGATTTTTTTTATAAAATGGTCAGAATTCATTGTTACTCGAACTGTACATATGTGCGAAATTTGAAGCTGATCGGTTATGTGGAAGTGGTGAAAAACAATTTTCACATACAGGTAGAGCTAATATATAGTGCATATAAATAGCCTAAAAAATGCTCGCAAAAATAGTGAATCTTCCAGTGAAAGTCTCATCCCAATCGGATTAGCCGTTTCTGAGATTAGCCCGAACAAACAGACAGACAGACATACAGACATACAGAAATACAGACACACAGGCATACAAAAATTTTAAAAATGCGTGATTTCGTTTTAAAATCATGTAAATAACCATATAAAATTAAAAAAGCACAATTATTTTGAAATCACAGATAGACACTCCTATTATATTTATATAGATTATAAGATCGATTAATTATCAGCTAAATGAGTCATATGAGTTTGATGAAAATAAACCTACTAACTATAGCCCAGAGAATAACGATAATAACTTAGTAGATATATTAGATTAGTGTTAACTGGCAGTTATAGAGTAAATATTAAGCACAATATGACTTTAAATGAGATACATTCGATGAATTAGGGTTATTGGAAGAAGGTGAGATGATTCATTATAATAATCGAAAAGGCAACAGAGATTCCAAGACTTTTAACGGACACCGTAAGGACTTTAGACGTGACGATAACAGACCGAACGACTCACGAAATGATATCAGAAATTTCGGGAATCAACATAATTATAGAAACAATTCGGGATTTTATAGATAAAATGAAGGGTTTAGGCGAGGTAGGGCCTTCTATAACAATAACCATGGAGATCAGTATAAGCGAAATTATAGTGTTCTCCAGAGACACCCTACGTAATTACGGACAGTTCAGGCAAAGACAGAATCACGGCAACACTAATTCAATAACTCCAATGGAAGTTGATAATATCCAACATAGAGAAGTAAATTTTTTAGAGGAATTTCAACCAGACGGCTACCCATAGTTACAATGACTATAGACAACATCAAGTTTAAATGTCTTATTGATACTGGTTCCGAGTATCATAATGCCAAACATATTTAGAAATTATCGTGAAATTAAACTCGAAAAACCCTTATATTTTTCAACAATAAATGGTATTTCCAAGGTAGAAAGCAAAATTATTACTCCAATTCCTTTAGAAGTTAACAAATCCGGTACCCTATGCTGGAAGGTAATGGATTTAATAGGACGAAAATACGATGCAATTATGGGCTACGAGGATTTATTCTATAAAGAAGGAGACAAGCTGAGTTTTACCCACGAGGTACAGCATGAAATTGTCACTACGACCGACAGTCCAATATACTCAAAAATGTACCGATATCTTCGTATTCATGAGCGAGAGATAGAGCGACAAATCAAAGAAATGTTAGAGCAAAATATAATAGCACCCAGTAACTCTTCTTATAATAGTCCATTATGGATCGTTCCTAAGAAATTGGATAATTCAGGTCAGAAAAAGTGGCGAATTGTAATATGACTACAGGAAACTGAACGAAGTCACAATAAGTCACAAATTTCCAATTTCGAATATAGAAGGCATTCTGGACAAATGCCCAGTATTTTTCAACACTTGACTTGGCAAAGGGTTTCCATCAGATTATGGTAAAATCTGAAGACAGGAAGAAAACTGTTTTCTCAACCCTTTGGACACTATGAGTATATAAGGATGCCATTCGGTTTAAAGAATGTTCCTGTTAATTTCCAAATAGCAGTAATTGATGAATAGGATTTGTGTCGACTATCTAGATGACATCCTAATATCCAGTACGTCTTTAGACGAACATTTAATTAACATTAAGAAAGTCTTCAACAGACTACAGCAAGCCGGTCTAAAAATCCAAATAGACAAGTGCAACTTTTTAAAAAGGGAAAATGAATTTCTAGGGCATATTTTGACCCCTGAAGGCATTAAGCCAAACCCAACCAAAATTCAAGTTATTCGTGAATTGAAGCTACCAACTACCATTAAACAAATAAAGTCATTTTTGGGGACAACAGGGTACTACAGGAAATTTATAAAAGACTACGCTAAGGTGGCTCACCCTATAACCCGATATTTAAAGAAAGGAATGAAAATAAATACAAATGATCCAAATTATATTAGTGCCTTCGATAAGTTAAAAGAGATAATTACGAATCACCCAATATTACGATATCCTGATTTTAACAGGAAACTCAAACTAATCACCGATGCAAGTAATTTCGCTCCGGAGCTGTCTTGTCACAAGATGGCCACCCGATTTGTTATGCATCTAGGACCCTAAATGAACATGAAAAAAATTACTCTACAATAGAGAAAGAGTTACTTGCAATTGTTTGGGGAACCAAATATTTTAGGCCATATCTTTTTGGAAAGGAATTCGATCTACAAACCGATCACCAACCAATCAAATGGCTTCATGCAAAGTACTCGGGAAAGGACTCATCACATAAGGTTAATATTCCGTTCACATAAGGTTAATATTCTGAAAGCTCAAAGGTCGGATATTCAAAAGGTATCGAATCAATAAGAATATACTTAGGAAATCAGTCTTAAGACCACCGGGAAACCAGAACGACTCTGAAGAGATCGTCCGGGTATTTTAATTAATCTTGTAGTAAAGTTTTGAGTGTAATTAAGGTGTTAAAAAAAATTTAAAAACCGACTTCAGAAAAAGCCGCACAAAATGCACAAAAAAGGATGAAATAATTATTTGTAATTCTTAACAACATTAATCCAATCAGAATGGATCTAGAAAGAAGAAACACCTGTGGGTGATGTATTAAGGGCATAAGCCTAACAAAGAAATGAAAACAATTCCCGAAGCAAGAGTTAGTGCAATGAAAGTCAACTACTACCTGGCACCGTCTTCGTGATTCTTCTTTCTAGATCCATTCTGATTGGATTAATGTTGTTAAGAATTACAAACAATTATTTCATCCTTTTTTGTGTATTTTGTGCGGCTTTTTTCTGAAGTCGGTTTTTAAATTTTTATTTTATTTCGTACTTTTTAGTCCATTCATTTTTTTCGGGGGAAATATAAAATAAATATTAAGGTAGGCCTACATGGCACAAATAAATCGTTGCGTGTGAACTCAACTGTTCGGCTTGCACAATCTAACAGGTTTGGATTGTACCAAATATGTCTCGGTGATGTTAGACCACTTGCTCCTCCGACCTTATCACAATCAATGTTACATAATATAACGCGTAGATAAGTATAAGTATAATGCGCAATAACTAATGGAGGTAACTTTCACTCGTCATTTGCACTCAGTTTATTTACACAATTCGACTTGCGCCAGATAATTTAAAAAACTAAATCGATGCGTATGAACCTTCCTTTACGATAAGTATGTATGACACGCTGCCGTAGTATCGTTTAACCGACGATGCAGCGTACGTATTGCAAGCCTAATTCTTCTTTTAAAATCTATTTTGAGATGTATAACACGCCGCCGCGCCATCGAAAAAATCTAAGCAGTAGCTAAATAGTTTTTGCAGTAATGTATTTGCATATTTTCCGACGAATTTAAAAAAAAACTTATTTAATATGAAACAAAATTCTCCGGGGGAAATTAAAAGAAATATTTATTGTGAAGTCGATAGCTTACTGTACTATACTCGTCATACACTTTCATTTGATACCCATAACAAGGACGTTGTAAAAAAAAGAAAGCCGCCATTTTGTGTTGGTCGCCATTTTGGGTTTTGAATGACGCCACATAGCGAAGTGTGTTCTGCTTGTTACACCCTTCCATTTGATACCCATTTCGTAGGTCGGGGAGTCCAATTGCAAAATTCGACTGCCATCTTGGAACCGCCATCTTGATTTTTTTACAAAATGATCAGATTGTATTGTCATGCAAACTATACGTATGTGTAAAATTTGCAGTTGATCGGTTATATGGAAGTGGGTCAAAATCAAGCTCAACGTTTGTTTACAGTACACACACATACAAATCAAGGAAATATAAGCTTAATTGCCATTGATAGCGGGGAAATCAAATGTAAACAATAAAATTCTTTGATTCTTTACCCACGTCATGGTATATTTCTTTATTCAATATAAACAATAGTTTTTGAGCTGCAAATCACAACTATATGCCATAATTTCGTTCTCATCGGCTTTTGTTCTGGAAGCAAATTTACAGATGTATTCACGTCGAAAACTTGTTTAATATGGAACAAAATTCCCCGAAGGAAATTAAAAAATAATTATTTTGTCGATATATAGAAAAAAAAACCACCGCGAGTCCAAGGATCGAACTCGCACCCCACAGATCCCACAGACAAGAATACTTCTCTCTAGCCCTTTGCGCTATGTCAAGTACTATCGACTGCTGACCAATATGTTAATAAATCATTTCAGAAAGAAGAAAAAGCGAAAAAGAAAACAACCGGCCTGCCCCGACCAGGGATCGAACCTGCAAACGCCACACTACGCTGAATCAAGGATCCGAAGCTGTACCCACTCCCCCATCGGCCTGCTGCCAGATTTAGAACAGAAAGTAATTTGTTCGGTGCCTATGAAATGTTTAGGTTGAAGCAATTTTAACAGTTTTTTATGCCTAACTTCGAACTCCGTTATCAGAATTTAGAAAAAAATTAACGGGACCACCGTGGGAAGCTCCCCCTTCAAATGAACCAAAAAAAGGCAAAAAAGTTATTGGGTCACAAAGTTATGCGTGAACAGGACCAAAAAATACCTACACCTCGAATTGACTAACCTCCTCTCTTTTTGAAGTCGGTTAAAAAGATTTTTTAATAATAATTATCAAGTTTAATGAAAGTCAATTCTTTTATTTTTCCTAATTACAATCAAACTAAAACTCACGTTTATATGTTCTTTACTTGAGGGATTCCTGAAGCATTTTATTAAACTTTTCCTCTGATTAATTTCTATGTTCCATTTATCTAGGTAATCTATTATTTTGTTGACGTGTGTTTGGAGTTTTTCCTTGGCATTGATAGGTGAGGCACTTGTATCCTAAATAAGTGTATCGCCAGCTTATTGTATGCAAATTGTGTTAAAGAGGGTAATTTCCGTTTGGAAGTCGTGTATAAATATATTTAAAAGCTTGGGCCCTATGGAGCTTTGGGGGTTCCAGATTCAATTTTGAACGGTTGAGAGATCAGCTATTTGAAACAGTCTGTATTTACAAGTTGTGATAGAAGTATACATTACTCCAAAGCAAAAATCTAAATTTTGAAACAAGTATTATGGCCATTCATAAAAGACTGAGGAGAATTTCTTGGCGGAGGCGAAGATTCGGGTCATCTATTAACTTTCTCCAAAATCATGTAAATTTAGCCATGAATAATGATCGATCGATTGCTGTATTTTCCCGATAGGTTAAAGTCCTTGGTATGAAACTCTTCGTATCATATTTCAGTTACCCTAACCCGCCCAATTCAATTGAGTAACCACTAGAAGAAGAATCTTGGGAAGTGAACATAATTTAGAAGTGACGTTTATTTCAGTAGTGGCAAAGGAAGTAAAACTAGTTGGGATGTGGGTTTGACCTCTTAGGTCCACACGATGAACTTCCCAGTATGATGAACGAAGATGAAATACCTTCTTACATATTAGTTATACGTTTAGCACTATTGAAAAATTGACTAGTATCAGAACTGATGACAAAGCAATCCCGAGAGAAGCTAGTTCAAATAACTATAATAGTAGTAAATCCACAAATCTTTCTCTAGAAAAAGAATTTGTTTTTCCTGAACGTTAGCAAACAAACATTTCCTCCGTATTCCGTTCGTTGCACTAAAGCGGGTGTTCAAATTCTTATGGAGCGTGCCGAAGCGCCGTTGACAAACTGAGAAGCGAATGACTTCATTTGGAAATTCCAAAGCTTTCCGGAGATATTAGCAAAACTGTAGCTGTTAAGTACTTGTCAGACTTGACCAAAAAGAACAAATTTTGCGGTAACTAACTGGAAATCCCGGGATAAAGCGAAATTTCCTGAAACTGTATCACGCGTAGAAAACAATTCCCCGTCAAAAAGTGCTAATCCAAAGTTTGAAAAATTCGCGCTGTTTGTAAAGGGTAATGAAATTTTTGCACGATTTTGAAAGGTTGTCGGATTTTGACAAGCGATGTTTTGTGTTTTTGATGGGTATCGCTGTGCAGAACCTAAAAAAGATAACTTCGTTAAGAACGGGTCTCATTCCATCAAGTTTATTAGATATTTGTAAAACTTGTCAATTTAAGGTCTTTCGGACAATTAGCCGAAGTTTTTCTATTTAAACAAAAAAGGCCCGACCGAATATTATGAAATTTTTTTCAGAGCATTTCTTCGTTAATATTCTTTTTTCGGCACCTCAATGAAGTCGATATAGTTTTTAGTTCGCGCTTTATCGTGCAGGTACAAAAATCATAAACATCGATTAAACAAAAAAAAACGGTTCGACCGAATTTTATGAAAATATTTTCAGATCATATTTTGGTTAATACTCTTCGAATGACACCTCAACGAAGTCGATATCTTTTATAGGAAAAAATGACCAAATCCGTATGCACACACACACACATACTTCCTCCCAATTTTTTGCTTAAAATGCTCCTGGGACCTTGAAAGATGAAAATACGTCGAAAATTTCGATTTCGATTTTCGGACCGATTACAATAACTTCCTATACTGGGAAGTTAATAAGTCTACCTAAGGTCGATGAACCCACAGGTTCATAACAAACGTGGAGGGATGGGTCACGAGAGAGCATGGAGAGGTGAGTTACTAGAGCATGCCACCATCTAAAAACCTTACTATGGTTAACCACGATGTAAGCTGTGGTTATGCTGCATCACTTAACCATGAAAGTTTCTTTTTATCCATAGAGGTTTGTGAATGAAAATTTTCTATAAAATAATCTCTGATATTTGCTTCAAATCGGCAATTCAGAATTCCTAAATATGATACAGACCATGTCCTTTTGGAATGCCGGAGATTAGCCGAGCAAACGGCTGCGCTGTAACCGTCAGCTAAAGGTACATATAAAAGCAAAGAACCTCGTAGAATATAATGGTACGATCGTGTGAATTCCGGCTGGAGCGTGCCGGCTCATGATGCCTTCAACTTCCAACACACAAAATAAAAATAATCCAATAAATTATTTGTATGCAAAATAAAAATCAGTCTTAAAATCGCCCAAAGAAGTATAACTTCTAATGCGCGTACATAAGTACACACACCCACCGATTTTTTATTAAAAGGCGTTGCAACGCACGCGGGTGTTTGCTACTACTAAATAAAATCAGGCTGAGCGATCCAAAATTTATGGTTCCAGGTCTATTGACGTATTGGTGGCTAATATTGGCCGGATATTGCTGTGGAGCTAAAGATTATTTCATAATTTTACATTTAATCGTTACTTACCTGTATTAGTAATGAATAACTTTACCAAGTAATTGAAAAACAAATGATTAAAACTCAATTAAATTGGAATCTTAACATAGTTTTTATTTTTATTATTATTGGTACAGTAACCATAAATAACATTTTTTTTAATCATGCCGAAAAGAACATTTTTTTTATGTTTCTCTGCTTAATCGTTACTTTTTTTGTATTAGATAACTTTGACCTTCGAATCGCATTAGTAAGTCAACATAAATCGATTTTTGATTGTCCTTTGTAAACTCCCTGTTCGATTTTTTTTCTATTTTTTACCAAGCAACAATCTTTCTTTACTCTTGATTTTAAGCAACCTAAAACGAATTTAATTTTCCGATTTTTCAATGCCGATTTTTCAATTCAATTCGGGGCTTTTGTTTCTTACTTTCAATTTTTTTTGTATAATTTTTTTATTTTTATTTTTAAACCTTGAAACCTGAAAAAACTGTATGCAACATACACATACATATAATACAGTAAAAAAACATTTCTCCAAGACATTAAGGAGCAAGGAGATGTAGAGATCCTTTGCAAATCTCTTTTTCAACTGCAAAAATAATTGAAATTTTTCTACTTTGTAAGTGAGTAAATTTTCTGTTGTTTTTTTTTTAAAGTGGGTAGAAGGAGGATGCCAGGGGTTTGTTTTACCTTTTTGCATATGAGCGGCTCGGATACCCACCTTAGGTGAGGTAGGCGGTCGATCCTTCAGGTTGTATCCTTTTTAAAGTTTTGAAAAAAGGGCACTGAATTCAGCTTACAAAGTTTATGCTTTTTTTACTGTCTTTTGTATAATTTGAATTCTTTTAATCTTTTTTTTTATTTCATTTGTTCTTTTGTTTTATGTGGAATTAATGTACTTTGTTGCGGTCGCTTTGAAATTTGTTAGAAATTCATATTTTATATTTTTGTCTTCATTTTTTTTTTTTGATTTAATGTTGGGATTTTATTTCTTTTTTATGTTTTATTTTAAAAGGAAAATAAGGAGCAATTTATTTATTTTTTTACAACTATTACTATACAGTCTAATTACAAAAATTGTTTTTATTTTGCTTATATAATTATATCATTAAGGCGTTTCATTGAAACGCTTTAGATATGTAACACGGTAATGTGATTAAAAGGCTTTTAGTTTACTCCTTTAAAGATTGGTTTTTATAAAGAAAGATTGTTAGTTTTTTTCTTTTAGGTAAAAATGTATGAAACCGTAAATGTATAAAAAGTTTTAAATTATATGAAAAAATATTTAAAGAAAGGAACAATAGTATTTACCCATATCCCTAGTTATATAGTTTAAAAATGATAGTAATAAAAAAACGATTTAGAGGTCCTTACATGTATCCAGCTGCAGTTTTGTTCACTATTGTTAAGGGATTTAAAAAAAATTACTTTCTTTATTTACAACTCTTGTATCTCGCATAAAAAGAGAGTTTGCCGACTTTGAGAAAACTCTAAAAGTGGCAAGAACACTTAGACACCTAACTATAAAAATAAAATCCAATCGAAACTTCTTTTAGCACTTTATAAAAGTTTAAGTTTTGTCGAAGTCATAATTGGCTGGGAAGGTCGTCGACTGGCCCATGCTATACGATGCCACGAGAAGTTAGTCTTAAACAGGGGTTCGTATGTGTTGGTAGAGCGTGGTATCCCAGTAGGAAAAAAAAATGCTTCGAAAGGCCTTTCAAAGCGCTATTTTGAAGCAGTAAAGCGCTTACGCTCCGTAAGAAGCTTCATGGTATTTTAACATTGTATGTTCGCAGAGCTTAGCACTTTAATTATGCAGCAATTGTATAGATTTATATGCATCTGCTGCGATAGTGCTTTGATACCTTTGCTGTAGGAAGCAGACGGACCGTCTTACTGCTTTATATTTGCTCCGCAGCAAAGTACTTGTACTTTTTCCTACTGGGATTTTGTGCATGCTTGTTAGGTTTCACCCACATTCTTTTTGGATGAAAATGCTTTCATTCAAGTTACGTTATGTGCATGTTTTTTTTCTTTTTTTCGCGATTCTTTCCTTTAAAAACCGGGTTTTGGGTGCTTTCTTCCTTAAAGGGCCAACTATAATGCACGTAAGAAACGCCCGTCGGTTGACGTGTTTAAATATCTAACTTTTGTTAAACCCAAAACCGACCGTAATGGATGCAACCATTTAATGTATACGGAAAGTTTCCGAAACTTAAAAATGCATAAATATTATTAACTATTACCAGTTGCATATTAAAAATAATTGTGTTTATTTTTAAGTTGAAGAAATTTCTTATCAAACTCGCTTCCATAAATTTGAAGCGCAACATTTCACATACTTTTTTAAAAACTCACAAAATAACATCAGCTCTCATCAATTACTGAGTTTCCATGCAGAGTTTACCCTGATTTTACTCAGATTAATCGCCCATGGAAACAGAGATTGAGTAAAGTTTCGTTAAATCCAAGAAAACTCGACGAAACCAGGAGCGCGTTCAAAAACCTTACTATGGTTAACCATAGTTAACTATGGTAAACTTTTATCGTTCTGTAGTGACCGCGTAAACTTAATTACCAAGTTTACGCAAAGTCACACAACAGCCTCCCACACAATAAACACGATCAGTTGGAACACTCCATCGATCACCGAACTTAAAGTTCAGTGATCTTACCGTTCTCCGTTCCGTTCCCCCATCGTGTTTATCGTAGAGACAATTTCCGGCATCTTCACTTTTCTCTCTGATCCTCGTGCTTGCACTACGGCGTCCACATAGTGATTTAAATAAAAAACAAAAAAACCCAGAAGAAAATAAATATAAAGAATAAATAATATAAATAAATAATAGGAAATAAAATCAGTGTCATTAAACCTAAAACTCAGTTTAGTTAATACTAATAGTAAATAATAATAAGTATAACACGTGCTAAATAAATATTACCAATAACGAAACAAGTGTTTGTTTAATTATTAATAAAACAACTAAATTGGTGACCTCGACAAGGGCACGCGGTGTACATATACATAGTTTACACGAATTTGCTCCATAAAACAAGTGATATTTAAAAATCAAGTATTTCGTGACAAACTACTACCAGATAAGTAAAACAATATATAATATATTACCAGCACTTAGATCAATCGATCCAAAGCTGGCATTAGTTAAAAGTGTTTATCACTGCATATCATATAACTCTTATCATTCCCAATGAATGAGATTTCATTTCAAATAAAAGCAGTCTTTTGATGAGCAAAGAACAATAGAAAAGTAAAAACCAAATTCGACAGACTAAAATTCAAGCTGAATAGGAATTTTTTTCAATACGACCTGAAACTAAAAAATTAAACTTTGGGTCATAACAACAACAAAACACCGATTTCAATCAAGAGACCAACATATACAACAACAAAATAAACTATTTCAACTGGAACGGTTTTATTACACACATTTCGGAGAAGAATTTGGATAATAGATTACATATTTTGATATTTTAATATTAATTTTGTTTGTTTAAAATATTATTCTATATATTTTTTTTTAAGGTTTTATTTTGATTTTTTTTCTAGTTTTTGAAGGATTTTGATACACTATTATATTATATTTCTATATACATTTTTTACTTTTAAGATTTTTTTTGATATTTTAGTACGGAATTATTCTTTTTCATTGTTTTATAGGTAAACGTTTACTTTTAAGATTTGTTTCCTTTTTTTTGACATTCGGACTTTGAACTATTTGCACACATTATATATATTTTATTATTACATATTATATTCTTTTCAAGGGCCTTTGAATATTGATCTCAGTTAATTCAGATACACGTATTTTCTTCTTAGCACTGTACTGCTTAAGAGTTTGTAAAACAAACATTAGTTTCTATTTTTGTTTGACATTGCATACATTTTATATTTCTTTAGGGCGCTTATGTACTTACATATATTTATTTTCTTGGGTTCGTGATTTCACTACTACTGTAGATTGGTTTCTTTTTATTTTCTGTTTATTTTCTTATAATATGTCAAGGGCAGAGAATAATCTCATGGAACTCGATAATAACCATGGTGAAGAGGAACCGAAACCGGCAACTTCGGAAGTCGACGGGGTCAGACTGACGAAACTCGATATTCCGAAGTTTTGGGTCCATCAGCCCGCCTCCTGGTTCTACCAGGCCGACATCATGTTCAAGATGGCGGTCTGTAAATCGGACGCCACCAAAGTGTACAATGTAATGGCCGCATTGCCGGAAGAGGCGGTAACGGCGATGCGGCATAGCACCGTGGACTTTACCACAGCCTCCTATGAAGAGGTTAAACAGCAACTGCTCGAGAAGTACGGCACTTCGGAGAAACGCCGACTCGAGCAGTTGCTATCAGTGCAAGAGCCTGGAGACCGGAAACCTTCCGAGTTCCTCCAGGCTCTGAAGGCACTAGCTGGCGGATCTTCAGCAGTCAACGACGATCTGATCAGGAACCTGTGGGAGCGGAGGCTTCCACAGGCCATCCAGATCTCGTTGGCCACCGCTGCCGACCAAACCCTAGCAGGGTTGGCATCCACGGCGGACAAAGTATGGGAGGTGCTTCCACACGGAGGCGCCTCATACGCGTCCGCCGTCCAAGCCAATCCGCCAGCCAACGCGGAGCCCACGTTAAGGTCGCTAGAAAGCGCCATTAGGAAACTAACGGCCCGGCTAGACAACCTTAACAAAAGCCCGCGTCACTCGAGAAGCCAAACACCTGCCAATCGGCAGGGTGGCTCCCGACAACCCTCGGCCACTCGGCCACAAGGGGCCAACAAACTGCGGGGTAGCCTCTGCTACTTCCATTACCGTTACGGTAAGGAAGCTCGCAGATGCAAGGCCCCCTGCAGTTTCAACAGTGGTGGCGCCAAGTCGGCGAAGAAACCACCCACCCACCCTAAAAAAAACTAAAAGGGCAGGGGGTCGACATGAGCGAGCATATAACCGGCCGCTCATATCGTTTATTCGTCAGAGACACCAACAATCGGATGGACTTTCTGATTGATTCGGGCTCTGACGTTTCAATTGTTCCCGCCAAGGCGTTCCCGGCCCACAACGGTAGCCCGAACGTCCTTCTGTACGCGGCCAACGGATCACTGATCCGAACTTTCGGCACAAAGTTGCTTGAACTCGAACTCGGCTTACGCCGACGATACGTTTACAACTTCATTATAGCCGACACCACTAAAGCCATTATCGGGGCGGACTTCTTAACGAAGTTCAAATTGTCCGTCGATTTTGAATATCGGCATTTAGTCGACAAGCGCACGAAGTTTCGCATTAACGTGTGCGCTACCGTCGACTACAACCCCGAAACATTTCCATGCCGAGTTACCGGCATATACAAAGAGCTATTAACGAAGTACGCTTCGTTAACAAAACCGCCCAATTTTAACCTTCCGGTTAAACACAATGTGCAACACCACATTGTAACCAAAGGGCAATTACCTTTTGTCACCGCTCGGCGACTCCATCCGGAGAAACTGAAGGTGGCAAAATTAGAATTCGACCATATGGTCCAATTGGGGATTTGTCGACCTTCGTCGTCCCCCGCAGCATCTCCGCTTCATCTGGTTCCTAAACGGGACTCTCATGATTGGAGGCCATGCGGCGACTACCGTCGCCTTAATGCTGTCACTGTGCCGGATAGATATCCGATCCCGCATATACAGAATTTCTCCGTGAATCTTCACGGCTGCACAATTTTTTCGAAGGTTGACTTGGTACGTGCATATCATCACATACCAATCGCCCCAGAAGACGTGCATAAGACTGCTCTCATTACGCCATTCGGCCTATATGAGTTTACACGTATGCCATTCGGTTTACGTAATGCAGCACAAACCTTTCAAAGGTTCATAAATGAAGTTACGAGAGATCTCGACTTCGTTTATGTATACTTGGTCGATATACTTATCGCCAGTAAAACCGAGGATGAGCATATCGTTCACCTCGAAGAGCTCTTTAAACGCCTCGATAGCTTCGGTTTAACCATTAAGCTAGAGAAATGCGTTTTTGGTGCAACAGAGATTAAGTTTCTAAGCCACCGCATCACAAAGGATGGAATTCTTCCATTCTCCGATCGGGTTCAGGCTATCGTTGATCTCGCACCTCCAACTTCTGTCAAATCGATCCAGAAGTTTTTGGGAATGGTGAATTTCTATCACCGATTTATCCCAAAATTGGCTGAACAGCTGGTGCCTATAAACGAGCATTTGAGAGACCTTCTCAACCGCTCACGTGCCAATAAAGTTTTTGACTGGCCAGCAGAATGTCAGGCGGCATTCCTCAAGGTGAAAACCTCGATGGCTGAAGCAACTCTGCTGAACCATCCAATCGAGGATGCAAAATACAGTCTTACGACTGACGCCTCTGATTATGCAATCGGAGGCGTTTTGGAACAATTCAACGGTCATCGGTGGCAACCTCTAGCTTTTTATTCCAAAAAGCTGTCACCAACCGAACGGAAGTACTCTGCATTCGATCGCGAACTCCTCGCAATCTATGCAGCGATCAAACACTTCCGTTATTTCGTTGAAGGACGCAATTTCGTGGTCTATACTGATCACAAACCACTGGTTCGCGCCCTTCACACAAAGACCGAACGATCCCCTCGACAGACCAGACATTTGGGTCTAATCTCTCAGTTTACCACAGACATCAGACATGTGTCTGGTAAACAAAACGTTGTCGCCGACTACTTGTCGCGCTCACTAGCAACCGACAACGTCGACTCGGTCACCTTCGACCTGCCTACACTAGCTCAGGCTCAACAAGGTGACACAGAGCTGAAGTCTCTACAAGAGCACCCCAGCAACGGCTCACGGGTAAAACTAATTCTCACGCCAATACCATTTACCGCCCATCAGGTGTGGTGTGAAACTAGTACAGGCATTCCAAGGCCTTACATACCCACTTCCTTACGCAGACTAGCGTTCAACTCCGAACATAGTCTCTCTCATCCTGGTATTCGCGCTACAAGACGAGCCGTTACCAAGAAATACTTCTGGCCATCGATCAATAAAGACTGCAATGAGTGGTCTCGATCATGCCTAGGTTGCCAAAAGTCCAAAGTTTCACGGCATACCAAATCTCCATTGGAAGCTTTCAAACTTCCAAATAATAGATTTGACCATATCCATATGGATATAGTGGGACCCCTACCCCCATCTCGTGGATACTCTTATATCTTAACGATAGTCGATAGATTCACGCGATGGCCTGAAGCATACCCAATTCGGGATATCTCCGCTTCAACAGTGGCAAAGAAATTCGTCACTGAATTTGTCCCACGATTCGGCGTACCTCTTGAGATCACAACCGATCAAGGTACGCAGTTCGAATCGAAACTGTTCAACGAAGTTGCCAAATTACTCGGCACTCATCGAATTCGGACTACCGCCTACCACCCGCAAGCAAACGGGATGGTTGAACGGTTCCACAGGCAACTAAAAGCAGCCTTAATGGCAAGGGACAACACTACTAATTGGAGTGAAGACTTGCCCTTTGTCATGTTAGGCATACGCACGGCAATTAAGACCGACTTACAATGCTCACCAGCCGAGCTCGTATATGGTCAGAATCTGAGACTTCCCAATTCGATTTCTATCACAACCGATGAAAATCCAATTGAAGAATCAGAATTCCTCTCTCGCCTTCGTTCTCATATGCAGAACATTAAGGCAATACATCCTCGGCAACCCGTCCAAAAGGATGTCTACGTGCCAGAAGCCCTGGAGAACGCTGACTACGTTTTCATACGAGTCGACAGAGTTCGAAAACCTTTCGAACCTCCATACGAAGGCCCATATGAAGTAATCAAACGATTACGAAAACACTTCGTTGTCAAATTGAACGGCACAACCAAGTCAATATCCATTGACAGGCTAAAGCCAGCCTTCGGCTGTGACCGCGACAACGAAGCTAAGCCGTCTAAAGCGGTAACATTTCGTTAACGCTACGCTGGGGGGGGGGAGTATGTAGTGACCGCGTAAACTTAATTACCAAGTTTACGCAAAGTCACACAACAGCCTCCCACACAATAAACACGATCAGTTGGAACACTCCATCGATCACCGAACTTAAAGTTCAGTGATCTTACCGTTCTCCGTTCCGTTCCCCCATCGTGTTTATCGTAGAGACAATTTCCGGCATCTTCACTTTTCTCTCTGATCCTCGTGCTTGCACTACGGCGTCCACATAGTGATTTAAATAAAAAACAAAAAAACCCAGAAGAAAATTAATATAAAGAATAAATAATATAAATAAATAATAGGAAATAAAATCAGTGTCATTAAACCTAAAACTCAGTTTAGTTAATACTAATAGTAAATAATAATAAGTATAACACGTGCTAAATAAATATTACCAATAACGAAACAAGTGTTTGTTTAATTATTAATAAAACAACTAAAGTTCAAAAACTCCGTAGTTAACTATAACATAACTACAAGCATAACTTTTTGGCGTTCAAAAACTCCCAGGGTTAACTATGGTGTAGTTAAATTTTAACCATGCTCGGGAGCGTGGTTAGCAATAGTTAAGAAGAAGAAGAATGAAAACAATTCTTTGACATTTGTTTTAATGTTAATAATGAACAAATCAAAGTGGGATTTGTGAGATTATTGTAAATAAATAATTAATAGACACATAAGATATAATTGAAGCAAAAAGCCGAGACTATTTTATGGAAATGTTTTTTTTTTAATTTTCTTTACCTCGTAGTTAACTACGGTGCGTTCAAAAACCTCCATGGTTAAACATAAACTTTCATGGTTAAGTGAAGTGATGCAGCATATCCACAGCTTACCTCGTGGTTTACCAAAGTAAGGTTTTTGAACGCGCTCCAGTTCGGTTAAGCTGGGTTATGCAAATGGGTGTGTTTGAGTATCTTTTACTGAACATTCATTCGGTGACTCAATGTAAAATTGATTATCTGTCACTTTAACCCAGAACCGGCATGGAAACAGCATTGAGTTAATTTCAGGGGGAAATCTTTCTGTTTACTCAACTTTACCTCGGTTCATGGAAACACAGTAAATGTAACTACAAAGCAATGTACGTACGTTGAGGGCGGTTCTTTTGGCATTCTTACGTTTAACGAAACTTAACGAAAAAAAAAGCTGTTACTATTACTACAATATTAATTTTTTGACGTGCCAACGTCTTATAAATCGATGAGTATAGGAAGTCGTTAGCGCAAATAGTCGCGCCACGCGCGACTATCCCCACCACTACTTAGCGACGGGAACGGGACCGGACATTTTGCGCTAATGACTTCCTATACTAATAAAGCCTATACTAATAAAGTCTAATAAAGCCGAAAACATTAATTTCTATAAGACCGCACAGATGAGTGCGTGCATTAACCCTTTGGGGCACGGTGGTTTAAAATGTCCCGCCTTTTTTATGCGTAATAACGCATGGTGGGATATTTTCTGACCCACCCGCCTCGAAACATTGGAATAGCTGCGCGCTCATACATTTTTTTTGATTCTTCTTATTTAAAGTAGTTGGCAATAACATTAGGAATTGTTAGAGATATATTCGATTGCGTTGGCAAGGTTTATCATCATATTTGCTTTGATTCCCAGATCAGGCGGATCGGGAACTCCCTTAGCAGTTGAGACTCCCTTCCCCATGTTTAGTGATTATAATATTTAAATGCGGATATAAATACTCCGAAATAAATCAGCTGCTTCTTTGACAAATCAGAAACGTCAAAGTTGGGTTTTTAAGCTTCTAACAGGGAAGGATTTAAAACTCTTATGAAAAAAAAAACATTTCAAAAACCGACTTCAGAAAAAGACGTACAAAATGCACAAAAAAGGATGAAATAATTGTTTGTAATTGTTAACAACATTAATCCAATCAGAATGGATCTAGAAAGAAGAATCACTTTTGAAGACGGTGCTAACACCTGTGGGTGATGTATTAAGGGTATACGGCTAACAAAGAAATGAAAACAATTCCCGAAGCAAGAGTTAGTGCAATGAAAGTCAACTACTACCTGGCACAGTCTTCAAAAGTGATTCTTCTTTCTAGATCCATTCTGATTGGATTAATGTTGTTAAGAATTACAAACAATTATTTCATCCTTTTTTGTGCATTTTGTGCGGCTTTTTTCTGAAGTCGGTTTTATAATTTTTTTTTATTTCGTACTTTTTAGTCCATTCATTTTTTTCGGGGGCAATATAAAAAAAATATTAAGGTAGGCCTACATGGCACAAATAAATCGTTGCGTGTGAACTCAACTGTTCGGCTTGCACAATCTAACAAGTTTGGATTGTACCAAATTTGTCTCGGTGATGTTAGACCACTTGCTCCTCCGACCTTATCACAATCAATGTAACATAATATAACGCGTAGATAAGTATAAGTATAATGCGCAATAACTAATGGAGGTAACTTTCACTCGTCATTTGCACTCAGTTTATTTACACAATTCAACTTGCGCCAGATAATTTAAAACACTAAATCGATGCGTATGAACCTTCCTTTACGATAAGTATGTATGACACGCTGCCGTAGTATCGTTTAACCGACGATGCAGCGTACGTATTGCAAGCCTAATTCTTCTTTTAAAATCTATTTTGAGATGTATAACACGCCGCCGCGCCATCGAAAAAAATCTAAGCAGTAGCTAAATAGTTTTTGCAGTAATGTTTTCATATTTTCCGACGAATTTAAAAAAAAACTTATTTAATATGAAACAAAATTCTCCGGGGGAAATTAAAAGAAATATTTATTGTGAAGTCGATAGCTTACTGTACTATACTCGTCATACACTTTCATTTGATACCCATAACAAGGACGTTGTAAGGAAAAAGAAAGCCGCCATTTTGTGTTGGTCGCCATTTTGGGTTTTGAATGACGCCACATAGCAAAGTGTGTTCTACTTGTTAACCCTTCCATTTGATACCCATTTCGGAGGTCGGGGAGCCCAATTGCAAAATTCGACTGCCATCTTGGAACCGCCATCTTGATTTTTTTACAAAATGATCAGATTATATTGTCATGCAAACTATACGTATGTGTAAAATTTGCAGTTGATCGGTTATATGGAAGTGGGTCAAAATAAGGTCAACGTTTGTTTACAGTACACACACATACAAATCAAGGAAATATAATAAGCTTAATTGCCATTGATAGCGGGGAAATCAAATGTAAACAATAAAATTCTTTGATTCTTCACCCACGTCATGGTATATTTCTTTATTCAATATAAACAATAGTTTTTGAGCTTCAAATCACAACTATATGCCATAATTTCGTTCTCATCGGCTTTTGTTCTGGAAGCAAATTTACAGATGTATTCACGTCAAAAACTTGTTTAATATGGGACAAAATTCCCCGAAGGAAATTAAAAAATAATTATTTTGTCGATATATAGAAAAAAAAGCACCGCGAGCCCAAGGATCGAACTCGCACCCCACAGATCCCACAGACAAGAATACTTCTCTCTAGCCCTTTGCGTTATGTCAAGTATTATCGGCTGCTGACCAATATGTTAATAAATCATTTCAGAAAGAAGAAAAGAGAAAAAGAAAACAACCGGCCTGCCCCGACCAGGGATCGAACCTGCAAACGCCACACTACGCTGAATCGAGGATCCGACGCTCTACCCACTCCCCATCGGCCTGCGGCCAGATTTAGAACAAGAAAGTAATTTGTTCGGTGCCTATGAAATGTTTAGGTTGAACCAATTTTAACAGTTTTTTATGCCTAACTTCGAACTCCGTTATGAAATTTAGAAAAAATTTAACGGGACCACCGTGGGAAGCTCCCCCTTCAAATAAACAAAAAAAAAGCAAAAAAGTTATTGGGTTACAAAGTTATGCGTGAAAAGGACCACAAAATACCTACACGTCGAATTGAGTAACCTCCTCTTTTTTTGAAGTCGGTTAAAAATAAACGGAAACCGAAAAACTTCTAGTTCATTTTTGGCCACAGATTTCGCCTAAAGCTGACGTGCACATGAAGTTAGCTGAATTTTACGATTTGTTCAAAATTAAGTTAGTCGAAATGGAACAATGCAAGGAAAAATCGTTGGAAATTAATAAACATTCATTGGAAAATCCAAAAATTGGTTAAATATGAAAAATCGCATCGATATAAATCCAATTTAGAAGATGATTTTTCAAGTTAAGCATAGCGCCCAATGATACCGTCAACATCACCATCAAAATTTTCCAGTAACGTCATGACGGACATGTTCGCCCAATGAATCCATCACAGCCGGTAGAAATTTGCAACGCCAACTTGAGAAAAGTTTTTAATAATTTTATTTACACATTGTACAAAAAAGTTTTGACAAATGAAATACTTGGAAATTTCAATAAAAAGTTGGAAGTTTTCCGGTTGTCAAATTCAATTATTGGAACGTACAGTGGAAAATTGGAAGTATTCCCGTGCCGCCACCATCAAAAATAGAATAAAATCTATTTTTTCGTCACGAGATGGTGACGTTGCCATTGGGCGAAGTTGTATGAGATTACTTTGAATTTATTTTCACATTTTTGACGGTGACGGATGTCGTTGGCGTTGACGGTATCATTGGGCGCTAAGCTTTAAGCATAGCGCCCAATGATACCGTCAACGTCACCATCAAAATTTTCCAGTAACGTCATGACGGACATGTTCGCCCAATGAATCCATCACAGCCGGTAGAAATTTGCAACGCCAACTTGAGAAAAGTTTTTAATCATTTTATTTACACATTGTACAAAAAAGTTTTGACAAATGAAATACTTGGAAATTTCAATAAAAAGTTGGAAGTTTTCCTGTTGTCAAATTCAATTATTGGAACGTACAGTGGAAAATTGGAAGTATTCCTGCGCCGCCACCATCAAAAATAGAATCAAATCTATTTTTTCGTCACGAGATGGTGACGTTGCCATTGGGCGAAGTTGTATGAGATTACTTTGAATTTATTTTCACATTTTTGACGGTGGCGGATGTCGTTGGCGTTGACGGTATCATTGGGCGCTAAGCATTAGGCTTAAACATAAAATATCTTAGTAGTTAATGAACATGGCCATGAACTGGATGAATATAATCCGCCATGTTTTTAGGGGTACATATGACTGTGGCGCCCTCATTAATCAAACGAAAATTGACAACAGGGAGTTTGTACTCCTTGTATAAGGAAAATGTGAAGGATTTAGCTAGGTTTTAGAAACAAATTCAGCTTGGATGGATTCTGTTATCAGACAGTTAAGTGATTTTCTTGCTTTATTTAAAAAACAGAAGTGTTAAAATAATTTTAATTGTGGAAAATGTTATTTAACTTTATACCGACCAATGTGTTGGCTTATAAAGCCATTTGTTTAACTTATTACACATTATTTAAAGTAGTTGAAAAGACCTTAAAAATGAGCTTTTGAGCTAATTAAAGTTCTAACGAGTGAGTTTTCTGTGAAAAAAAGAACAATGAAGTGTGCAGTTTGTGAATGTAGGAATAAATTCAAATTTGCGCGAGAAAAATCGTTCTTCAGGTGAACGTGCTAAATAAAATAGTTCCTAAACACATATATTAGATATATACATTAATAAATATAGTCCGTTTCATATTTATAAGGTCACTTAATTTTTTTTTTAACTTCCCAGTATAGGAAGTTATTGTAATCGGTCCGAAAATCGAAATCGAAAATTTCAACGTATTTTCATCTTTCAAGGTCCCAGGAGCATTTTATGCAAAAAATTGGGAGGAAGTATGTGTGTGTGTGTATGTGCGTACGGATGTGGTCATTTTTTCCTGCACGATATCGCGCCAACCAAAACTGACATCGACTTCGTTGAGGTGTCGTTCGAAGCGTATCAACCGAAATATGATCTGAAAAGATTTTCATGAAATTCGGTCCAGCCGTTTTTTTGTTTAAGCGACGTAAGTGATTTTTGTACCTGCACGATATCGCCCAAACCACGAAAGATATTGACTTACTTGAGGTGCCGTTCGAAGCGTATTAGCGACAATATAATCTGAAAAGATTTTTATAATATTCGGTCCAGCGGTTTTTTAATTTAAATGACTTAAGTGATTTTTGTACCTGCACGATATCTCGCGAACTATAAAAGATATGGACTTAATTGACGTGCCGTTTGAAGAGTATTAACCAAAATATGATCTGAAAAGATTTGCATAAAATTCGGTCGAGCCGTTTTTTTGTTTAAGCGATTTTTTGTTTAAGTGATTTTTGTACCTGCACGATATGGCCCGAACCACAAAAGATATTGACTTAGTTGAGGTGCCGTTCGAAGCGTATTAGCGACAATATAATCTGAAAAGATTTTTATAATATTCGGTCCAGCGGTTTTTTGGTTTAAATGACTTAAGTGATTTTTGTACCTGCACGATATCCCGCGAACTATAAAAGATATCGACTTAATTGACGTGCTGTTCGAAGAGTATTAACCAAAATATGATCTGAAAAGATTTTCATAAAATTCGGTCGAGCCGTTTTTTTGTTTAAGCGGCGTAAGTGATTTTTGTACCTGCACGATATGGCCCGAACCACAAAAGATATTGACTTACTTGAGGTGCCGTTCGAAGCGTATTAGCGACAATATAATCTGATAAGATTTTTATAATAATCCGTCCAGCGGTTTTTTGGTTTAAATGACTAAGTGATTTTTGTACCTGCACGATACCGCGCGAACTAAAAACTATATCGACTTCATTGAGGTGCCGAAAAACATTAACACATAAATTTTCTATACATTTTCGTCATCCTAATCTTGTAAGTGCGCACATTTAGTTTGACATTTTAGCGAAAATATTGATAAACAATTGTGAACAATTCTCGGTATTATACATATATTCTATATTGCCTATTGTTCATTTATTATTAAAATATCCAATCATAATATTCAACATCCATCATACTGGGAAGTTGATCGTGTGGACCGAACGGGTCGAACCCACATCCCTACTAGTTTAAATATGAAATGCTGGCGTTTATATTACCACAACTGTTCCTCTGCAATGTTACTTCTGAGTGTACAAATAGCACCGAGTACAAATGTGGAATTACTAAGTTGCCTCTACAGGGCGTGGTAACAAAAACCTAATGGTAGTGCTGTTGGTGATTTAGACCGAATTTTACCTGAAAGATCTTTTTTGTGGTCCTTAATAGCAATCTTCAAACTAACTAAAAATATGAGAGATATTTTAATGAAAATAAGAAATGGACGAACCGTGCATAATAGTGAATGTTATGAAATCATTAAAGTAGACATCAAGTGTTTGCAGAAACGATAATAAACAGAAATCAAAAATAAAAAGAAAAGAAAATTATAACAAACTAGTTGGGATGTGGGTTGGACCCCTTCGGTCCACACGATCAACTTCCCAGTATGATGAGCAAAGATAGAATAAACTGACTTCTTACAAATTAGTAATACGTTTAGCACTGGTGGCAAAATGACTAGTATCAGAACTGGTGACAAGGCAATCCTAAGAGAAGCTAGTTCAAATAACTATAATAGCGGTAAATCAACAAGATTTCTAGAGATTTTTTTTTCCTGAACGTTAGCAAACAAACATTTCCTTCGTATTTCGTACGCTACACTAAAGCGGGTGTTCGAATTCGTATTAAGCGTGTTGAAGCTGCTGCTGATAAAATGAGAAGCGAATGACTTTATTTGGAAATTCTAAAGCTTTCCGAAGATATTAGCAAAACTAATCAACGTCAAGTACATGTCAGACTTGACCAAAAAGAGCTTTTCTGGCAACTACTGGAAATCCCGGGATGAACCGCAATTTCCTGGATCTGTATCACGCGCAGAAAAAGTGCTAATCCAAGGTTTGAGAAATTCGTGATGTTTTTAAAAGGTAACGACATTTTTGCACGATTTTTAAAGGTTATCGGATTTTGACAACTGAATTAAACAAAATAAGGCCCGAACGAATGTTATAAAAAAATTTCAGGGCATTTTTTCGCCAATATTCTTCTTTCGGCAAGTCGATATTGTTTTTTAGTTCGCGCGGTATCGTGCAGGTACAAAACTCACGAACGTCGTTTAAACAAAAAAAAAAACGGCTCGGCCGAATTTTATGAAAATATTTTCAAATCATATTTTGGATAATACTCTTCGAACCGCACCTTAACTAAGTCGATATCTTTTATGGTTCCAGTGGCGGATCCAGGGGGGGGGGGCCATGGGGGCCATGGCCCCCCCCAAACCAACAAGTATCACTATTATTTTAAAAAAAATTAAATTAAAAAAAATATAAAAATTCTGTTTTTTGTTATTGTAGAGCTCTAAAAATAAGAAACCCAATGACGCCAAAATTGAATCATTTTTTACAAAAAGGCCGAAGTTTTCTGAATCCACTACGCTTGAAGACAAAACGTGCTTAGGGTCAACTATGGTTGAACAACAACCGTGTTCTTCAATTATGTCCAGCTTTTCTCGGGTGGGAACGTCGAAACTAGAAGACGCAGCTGTTGTGTCTACTGATAACCAGAGGCGCTACGATGTTGGAAAACACGTAGGAGCAAATTTAGATAACTACACCAAACGTATGCTCTTGGAAAATCATTGGAGACCTCCGTTAAAATATACTTTTCCACATTTTGTTTACGCCAAGTGTGACAAACAGGTAAAAAGATTCGTGGGTCATCAGCATTTGAATCAGTATCATTGGCTGGTATTATCTGACAAGGATCAAGGACTCTATTGCAAGTATTGCGTCATTTTTGCGGCCGGTGAATATGGCGGGCATCAGGCAAGCGCACTTATGGGTAATCTTGTGAAAACGCCACTGAAATCATTTGAAAAACTGACTGGAATACGAGGTCATCTTGAAAGTCACTCGAAAAATCAGTATCACAGAGATGCTGTAGAGGTCGGGCCGGAATTTCTTCGCCGCTACCACTCAAAAGATCCTGATGTTGTAAATATGATTACTACTCAACACAAAAAAACAGTTGAAGAAAACAGAGTCAAATTGCGCAGCATTGTTGAAACAATAATCTTTTGTGGACGTCAGAATATCCCACTTAGAGGCCACAGAGATGATGGTAGGATTGCGAGCTGTGAAGATGTGGATGTTTCTTTTTCGACGAATGAAGGTGATTTCAGAGCTTTGCTTCAACTTCGGAGATGCTGTCGAGCTTTGCTGGAGATGCAGTTTTACAAGAACATCTGAAAAACGCATCATCTAATGCTTTGTATACTAGCAAGACCATACAAAATGAAATCGTTGACTGTTGCAAAAATGAAGTGCAAGAGCAGCTAATCAATCAGGTGCTTCAATCAGGAATTTATAGCATCATATTTGATGAGACTACTGATACGTCGCATACCAAACAACTTAGCCTTTCTTTACGGTATTTTTACGGGGGCCAAATCAGAGAAGATTTCTTATCTTTTGTCGATTGTTACGAATCTATTCGCAAGGAGGACGTTGCTGAGCACGGAGAGAAACGACTTTCTGGCGAGGCTCTAGGTCATATAGTGCTGGATATTGTCAAGTCTTTTACTTTGGATACCTCAAAATGTGTCGGGATCGGAACGGACAACTGCAGCGTAATGATTTCTGGAAACCAAAAGAATCTGGGAGCTGTTGCAACAATCCAGCTTGAAGCAACGAATGCCAAAAGATGCCCATGCTACAACCATTCTTTGAATAATTCTCTTGCAAAGACTTGCAGTGTGGCGTCCTGCAGAAATGCTATGGGAACAATGAAAAAAGTGATTCAGTTCGCTAATGCTTCAGCCAAACGGGCTCACTTATTTCGATAAGAACTCGGTATAGCTTTCAGAGGGCTTTGTGAAACTAGATGGGTGGAAAGACACGATGGCGTTTTGCAATTTCGTACAAATTTGCCAGGAATCATGAACGCACTTGACAAAATCTAGAATTGGCAGGACAAGTCAACATCATCGGAAGCTTTTTGTCTTCGCAGTGTCCTTGAAGACAGCGACTTCTTGGTTTCAGTAATTGTTCTATGCGATGTCCTGGGAACTACACAACAACTCAGTACTCTTCTGCAGTCTGAGTCGTTAGACTTGGTTTGTGCAAATGATGCTCTTCAAGATGTGTTGGCTATTCTACAGTCACATCGAGAAAAAGCATCTGAATGCTTTAAAAACCTATTCGTCGAGACGAAAATGATTACAGAAGAAAGAGGTATTCAAATTACCACTCCACGAAATTCCTCAAAAACTCGACAAGAACATCGATCTAATCCACCGGCAGATAACGTGGAAGAGTACTACTTGAGGTCAGTTTATATCCCGGCCTTAGACTACGTTATTGCAGATTTGAAAGAACGTTTACATAAAGATACCTTAAATTCTTTTAATCTGGCCATATTCATTCCGAGCCGTATAACTAATAGCAGCGAAGATGTCAATAAAGCATTGCCATTGGCAATCCAATATAAGGATTTCCTTGAAGATGTAAGGGGAGCTGTATCCTTTAAAATGAAAAAGGAGTATGAAGCCTGGAGACAAAAATGGAACCGAGAGAAGGAAAAGGGAAGTTCCTTACCCGAAACTGCTGTTGCGACATTAAGTTATTGTAACAAGGATCAGTATCCTATCATCAGCACAATGATACAGATATTGCTTACGCTTCCATCAAGTGTTGCGACAGCTGAACGGTCCTTTTCAACATTACGTCGTATTAAAACATGGCTGAGGACCTGCATGGGTGAAGACAGGCTTACGGGTCTAGCCCTGCTAAATATTCACCATGATATCCATAGAATATTGATAATATTATCGAAAGATTTGCTAAACAAAAAGCAAGAAGACTTAATTTTATTATTTAAATAAATAAAAGTTAAGTTAAGTTATTTCAATAACTAAAAACAAAATCTTTGTGTTTTTATTTATATTTGTGAAGCTCTACAACCCTTCGTCAAAAGCTGAAAAAATTCGCCAATGGGTGAGGATGGCCCCCCCCAAAATGAATTTCTAGATCCGCCACTGTATGGTTCGCGCGATATCGAGCAGGTACCAGAATCACTTTTGTCTTTTAAATCAAAAAACGGCTCGACCAAATATTATAAAAAATTTAAAAATTATATTGTCGTTAATACGCTTCGAACTACATCTCAAGTAAGTCGATATGTTTTGTGGTTCGGGCGATATCGCGCACGTACAAAAATCACTTATGTTGCTTAAACCAAAAAACGGCTCAACCAAATTTTATAACAATCTTTTCAGATCATATTTCCGTTAATACCCCTCGAACGACACCTCAACGAAGTCGTTATCATTTTTGGTTCGCGCGATATCGTGCAGGAAAAAATGACCACATACGTACGCACACATACACACACATACTTTCTCCAAAATGTTTGCTTAAAATGCTCAAGAGACCTTGAAAAACGAAAATACGTTGAAAATTTCGATTTCGATTTTCGGACTGATTACAATAACTTCCCTATCCTGGGAAGTTAAAAAACAAATAACTTTGACATAAAAGTAAACGATAGAGTAAAAATTAAGCTAGGGAATATAAAGAAACACCAACCAGTATACAAGGTCCTTATATGTAGTTGTAGAAGCAAATATGCAATGTAAATTCTTAGTTTAGATTAGAAAATAATAAATTAAAAGAAATACATAATAATAGCTCAATTAAATATTAATGCAGATTAACAAATTTATTAATAAACTATTTAGGATGTGGGTTTGATCCCTTCGGTCCACACGATTAACGTCCCAGTATGATGAACGAAGACGGAATAAACTGACTTCTAACAAAATAGTTATACGTTTAGCACTAGTGGAAAATTGACTAGTATCAGAACTGGTAACAAAGCAATCCTGAGAGAAGCTAGTTTAAATAACTATAATAGTGGTAAATCCACAAGATTTTTCTAGAGAATTTGTTTTTCCTGAACGTTAGCAAACAAACATTTCCTTCGTATTTCGTACGCTACACTAAAGCGGGTGTTCGAATTCGTATTGAGCGTTTTGAAGTGCCATTGATAAACTGGGAAGCGAATGACTTGATTTGGAAATTCCAAAGCTTTCCGGAGATATTAGCAAAACTAATCAATGTAAAGTACTTGTCAGACTTGGGTAAAAGGAACAAATTTTGCGGTAACTACTGGAAATCCCGGGATGAACCGCAATTTCCTGAAACTGTATCACTCGTATTAAACAATTCCCCGTCAAAAAGAGCTAATTCAAAGTTTGAAAAATTTGCGCTGTTTGTAAAGGGTAACATAATTTTCGCACGATATTCCAGTTTGGCAAACTACTTGAATGAATTAAGCCTGAATTCGAAGAATATATTTTTTTCCAAGTTTATATTATCATTGTTTTGCATTATTTTGAATTTAAATTATGAGTTCACATAATATTAAATTATTTTGATAATTTATATTTTTAGAATTTAATTTATATTTAAAAAACATATTAATATTTATATTAATAATTAAAAAATTTATAGTTAATATAAAAAATCATCGTTATTCATTTTATATGTCTATAAGACCTAATCGTGGGTTTCTTACAATTTCATTCAACTTTCAAATTGCCTATAAAATATCGAATTGACATTAGTTGAAGTATCAACTCAGTTGAATCGTTTATGACAAAACACCAACTCTTAACACAACTCAGTTTGGGCAACTAGTTGGCCTGTGCATGGGCCCCATTAGATATTAGCAATCAATTTAAGGTCTTTCAATTTCTTTGATATAAGCAATCAATTTAAATTCTTATCAATTTAAGGTCTTTCTGGCACTTATCTGAACTTTTTCCATTCAAACAAAAAGGCCCGAGCGAATGTTATGAAATTTTAATAAGGGTATTTTTTCGTTAATATTCGTATTTCGACACTTCAAGGAATTCGATATAGTTTTTCGTTCGCGCGGTATCGCTGGTACAAAAATCACGAACGTCGTTTAAATAAAGAAACGACTCGACCGAATTTTATGAAAATCTTTTCAGATTATATTTTGGTTAATACTCTTCGAACGACAACTCAACGAAGTCGTTATCTTTTTTGGTTCGCGCGATACCGTGCAGGAAAAAATGACAACATACGTACGCACACACACACACATACATACATACTTCCTCCCAAATTTTTTTCCTATACTGGGAAGTTAAAAATATAAATTGCGGCAGTCATAAAATAAGTAAATAAAAAGACTGGTACTCTAGCCATTCCAAGTAAGCAATAAAACAAATTCAATATGCGTTGCTTCTATACTCACATAATGTTGTTTGCCCAGACGGCTACAGCTACAAAACAATAAGTTCCAAAAGCTGCTCCTGTATTAAGTTCTGGAGATAGTGAGTTGAAGGCCATTCTCTTGTCCAAATGGGCGCAGATTGCGCAACTGCAACAACAGCTAACCGAACAAATACCTCGTTTGGACGTAGTTTGCCATCTAGGTTTATTAGAGATCCATTAATTATTATTTTAATTCAATTAATCAACAACCGATGAATTTACTGCAGGGAACGTCAACTCGTTGATATAAATTAGCACAAGGGGAATCTACTATCCTAGTTGCAGATCCAAAATCCTGCTGTGCTTCTGGTTAGTGAAACGAAACTAAGTAAGGAGCACAAATTGGATTACAAGAACTTGGCAGTAATTGGGGGTGATTAACCTAATGCAACTTAAGGTAGGGGTTTGTTAATGTTAATAAAGACCTCCCTAAACATAAATCATTAGCACGGATATAGAAAAGTTTCATTGTGAGACGCGTGTGTTTGTATATGTATTTTCCAGCGACAGAAGATTGTCTTTAATTATTGTCATATACGCAGCCAGAACTTTTCAACCACGAATATTTATAAGAGAATTAAGCTCTTTGAAGTATTTGAACTTGAGTCGGGGCAAATTTTTTACTGGTTGGCTTGCGATTTATATGAACGTCAGCAAACATCATAGGGAAATCGAACGAAATCGAAAAACGGCCTTTTCGCTACGGATACGAATGTACAGAGAAGTACTGTCTTAAATTTATGTTTCGTGGACTTTCAAATGTACTTACGGGATCTAAATGCGAACGAAACAAGTCATGAACTTCAGAAAATAATTTCCTATTGATTTTATAGAAGTTCTTGAAGATTGCAAACTTTATCATTCTGTAACATAAACGAGTAAACAATGGGAAGGACAACACTAAATAAAGGACTTTTACCTTGAATGATCAGGAACTTGAGCAACAAGGGGATCGATTCATATAGATTTATAGGGAATAATACGATTGACGCACTACTAAATCCCAAAAGTCGAGGGTTGACAGGAGTAAAAGCCCTACATTTTTAAAGCTCTTTGACATGGTATCTCCTCTCATCTTAAACCATGGCATTTGAAATATCTCACTCTAGATGTGGAAGCGGTGCTTCTCCCTTCCTTTGTTATCGAATGTAATAGAGATTCCGTTTTTATATTCTCTCGCTGATGCAGAACGAACGTCCGTCTAAGTAACTCAGCTCCTTCCTCCACTGGTGTTGACGGAATTGATATCGTTAATATAATATAATTTATTAATAATCCTCCCCTTGAATATTTTCGGAAACCGCTTTGCGAGATAGGTAAGTGAACTTAGGCCAAACAGAATCTCGAGAAATCCTTACTGAGTGACAAATATAGTTAACTTTCTGTAATTCCAATATATTGTAACATGAAAAACAAACAATTTTTCCTAATCTTGATTAGGCACTTTGAACTCCAATAGGATCCGTCCCTAGCCTAGTAAAACGATGGAGGTTTAAGGTAACGGTTAATATATTAATCCACCATAAAAGCCGTAACCGTAATTTCTCGAGGTATAATTAAACTCTTATCGGGTTAAGGCCGTTGTAGAGTAGTGTAGTTCCTTCCTTCCTTACGAAAAATTCCTTGATCTTTCTTATTTCACCGGTTCTAAGCATAAAAAGCGAGGAATCCATCTCCTGTTCGATCCCTGAAATCATGGTTTTGCTAGCGTAGTCTTGGACAAGGAGCTGCTGGAATAAAGCCGCGTTTTAGCGTTGTCAATTATTGCACTCTTCGTTCTGTTATCTTTCCGACTAGAGCTTTCTGTCTCATATTGCCCTTAATGATAGCGCTGCACAGTACCGATAAGTTAGTAATTACGGCAAAGATTTCAGCCGAATTGTGAACGATGATTTAAGAAACTACGATATAACACACACATGGATTGTCAGAACATTATATACATCTAGAACAAGGGCAGAAATGACAATTGCAGAGCACATACCGCTAGACTACATGACCTAAGGGTTAAAAAGTCCTAAAATAAAGATTTGGTGCTATCTTCTACCAGCCAGTGGCAAAAATGATTTCAGAAATAACATTTGCGTGGGTTCTTGTGTTCAAACTCTAAAAAACAAAGTCATGAACATTAATTCGATTATTACTGATCTACCCCGACCTTAAGCATTACCTCGATTTCAAAATAAAATTATCTGTAAAGTGTACGCACAAGAAGGAATTTTATGAAGCACTGGATGGTGTTATAATTAGTAGTATCGATGAAGTGCTTGAGGTATGGAGAAGTAGAGAGACTTCTTCAAAGAAACCAATCTTAAGCTTTTAGTTCTAGACTGAATCATGATTAGAATAAACAGATCCACTTATAACGGCTGCCGAGCACTTTGGATCAATCAATATAATTTCTAATGAAAAATGTTATTAAAATTTTTCCAGGAAATGTCTGAAAGCGATATACATATAAATGAATGTAAATAGATGCAAGTTACACTATCCATCATTTCGTTTATTACCCCCTTACACAAAATCGGTTTGTTAGGCAAGGGGTCGCTGGGAAGTATACGTCATGCGCCATATGTCTCCTCACTTTTGAGCCAGAAAATTTGCCAGACTCACCCGTCCATACACTATCGCAAATATAGCATTGCATTCAGGGTATGCGAAAACATTGAGAAATTCCCTTTGGTGCAAGTTACACTATCCATCACTCCCCAGTGGGAAAAAGGAGTGCTCCAAGAGCCATCTTGGAGCGCTCCAAAAGGAGCATAGAGTGCTCCCGTTGCAATACCCGTTCTATATTCTTTTTAACATTGCATGTCATTGCGAGGGAGCATACGTTTTTATGCTCCCAAAAAGGCGTTGTTGGAGCATTATAAAAAAGCTTTTTATAAAAGAAATATTCATGAGCGCCTGTGGGTATGTGATCCGGTATCGAAAAGCTTTTATTTTGTTTATCTTTTGCAATTGCCTTTTTCTTTCCAAGCCCGAGAGTGGCTTTACCAAAGCAGTCCCCCAACTAAACTCTATCAACTTCCAAAGCTGCTTGTCCTCCGTATCGAACGAGAGCCGGGCTATTGAGTTTGCTAATGTCACATTTTATGGGCATGAAGATAATTGTCCGTTTTCTTTTTTTATATAAAATTTATTAAAACTCCAAGAAAGCTGCCTTGAGAGTGCTCCAAGTATAGTTGTTTTCAAACCTCGTGACATCCCGCGCATATTCCCCAGCTAAGCTCTTAAAAATGTTTAAAAGTTCAGACAAAAGCTTCAGTTAACTCCTCCTATCAAATCACTTGTTGCCATGTAATCAGTCGCGACTGCGTATTGCTACCGGGAAGTGTATCTTTCTGGGACTTCAATGATTATTTAAAAAATTTACAAATTATGACTGAAAAACACCCGTTTTTATATATTTTTTTATTTTAAGGTTTTTATATTTTACACATATGCCACAGAAATAATTTGTAGTAATTTCTACTAAAAAATACGATATTTGTGTTTTTATCACTTTGATTACTAGATTTTTGACATTTTCCGCCAGTCGCAAGCGCGCTTCTGCCTGGGGAGGTTGTATTGCTTGCGGCTGCGGGGAACTCTCAATTTACGAATGAAAATGCTCATATCTTTAAAAGAAATTTTTCCAGCAATTCTTTTAATTTATTTTAAATTTAGGGATGAGAAATATTTAGCATAATTATAGTAAAATTATGCTTATTACGATGGATAAACTGACTTGGTTGAGCAGGAGTTTTACATGTATTTAAAAGCTCTGCTCAACACATATAAAGATTACTTAACTTTATTCATGCGGCGGCATGCGCACATCCCTTCCCAAATTATTTTGTTGAGTTTTTTCTGCGTTTGTTGCCTTTTTAAGTTAAAAGAGAGGAAATGATAGAACAAAATTTATGAAATTGGGCAACGAGGTGCGCAGAACCCTTCAAATTATTTGTGTCGCGGCGTTTGAAAACTTCTATACACTCCCCTGCGCATCGCTCCCAATTTTTCCCACTGGGTCGATACTCACATCAAAACGGTTTGTGTATGATGCGGGTATTACACTAAGCATTCATTTTTCTACCTCTTTTTTGTGTAAAGATTGTGATGCGTTTGTAGTTGTGCAATAAACGCGAATGAGAGGGGGAATTTCTCATAGTTTTCGCAGACCCCCGAGTACGATGTTATATTTGTGTTAGTGTAATGGAGGGAAAGTCTGGCAAATTTGCTGGCTCAAAAGTAAGGAGTCATATGACGCATGAATTGTACTTCCCTGCGACCCCTTGCCTAAAAAACCGGTTTTGTGTTTGGGGGTAATAAACCAAATGAATGATAGTGTAACTTGCACTTTCTCATTCAGGTTTATTGTACAAATACAAAGGCATTACAATCGTTACTTAGTGTAAAGGGCGAATTTCAATGCATCCGCTTCGTTCCGATCCGCTAAGTTGTCAAAGTTAAAATTCGAAGTTTGCTTAGAACTAATAGGTATGGCAGTTCGGAAAGGTGGTTCCAATGGTACTTAGGGCTCGGTTCGAAAAAGTTGATTCAATTTCAACTTTTTCGGAACGGAGCGGAAGCATTATATTGGCCCTTTCATACCCGCATCATACACAAACCGTTTTGTTGCGAGGATCCATTACTATAAATTTCTATGTTAAAGCACTTTTTATACCAGTTTCCACCTTTCAAACATAGCTAACAAAATAAATTCTAAACAGCTGTTGACAGTAAATGAAAAAAAAAAAAAAAAAAAATAATTGCCATTTTCGATCTCGATTTCGAGTTGTTGAATTGATACGCCTTTTCAGATGTTATTTGTTAAAATCGAAACAAATGTCAACGTCATGATCTTATTTTTCATTAAAATTTGTCACCAAGTTCTAGAATAATGCATAAATTTTATCACAATTTTTAAGCATAAGCAAAATGACGTTTGAACTTCGTACTCACAAAACAAATAGTCCATTCAAAACGCGCATTATATGGGGTTCACACTGACGCCCAAAACATGTTTTAGAAAGCTCTTCAAGTTTCGGCTCAAAACAGGGAAAACATGTGTTTTACAAATGTATTTTATATGGAGCGAGCTTTTTAAAACTAGTTGGCTTTGACGTGTTTTAAAATAAAACGCGTACAAAATAGCCCTTAACGATAACTTTAACAAACGGTTGGGTGGTGCAACTCATTTTTACAAACTGTAACTTTAACAACTTTGTTATTGTTAAAGTTAATTTTAACAATAACTTTAATCAATGATTTGGTGCGACTCACCCTAACGGTTTTATTTTTTTAATATAAAATTGATTTTTATAATTGTAGGGGTAGTTTTAACCCCTTAAGGGTTGAAAATAATTTATTTTTGCTTAACAGTACCCCCACAATCGAATTTGAAGCATACACTTGAAAAAAAGTAATATTCACAATTTTTATATTTTTAGCCGATTTAGGGGTGGTTTCAACCCTTTAGGGTTACCTCTTATCATAAAGTTCGCCTTGATTTAATACAAATCAACCACCTTCGCAAATAAATATTAAAAAAAGTGTATTTCGTTGCATTAGTTTTCATTATTATTGAAATAATCGTGAAAACCCCCTAAAAAGGGGTGTTTTTTTGCATTTTTAAGGGTGACGCCCATGTTTTAGGACCGCGGGACCCCGATTTTCGTGATCAACGACCCCAAAAACCTTTAGGGTTCGATTTTCTTAACGGTGTTATTTTGGGGGGTGTTCCGCGTTTTGAATGGACTAAAAGAGTACACGGAAAAATCGTGTGAACGGAATTCCGTTTATCTTTTTACACGTATTTTCGAATGGAACGGAATCGAACTCCATACTACGCTTTACAGCACTGAATTAATACATATGTTAATTATCACATTTTTTTATTAAGTCAAGTTATTTTTTATGCTTTGTCTTGTGAAAGAAATGAGTTTTTTTTTCATGTATCGCAATAATTTTCATAGCAATACTATTACTCATTTTATTGTTACAATATTTTCTTATTTTGAAATTTGTCAGCGCATGCGAACTCTGATGACCGTTCAATGTGTTCACACCCTTGTTATGAACGTCTTTTGACATTTCACAGAGCTGATAAAAGTTTAGAGAGGAACTCCCACAACGAGCCGCGATAATTTTACTCCATCTGCTTCCAATTATGAGCTTTGTTCCAGTACTTTTCCTGCAAAAACTTGTTGGGCAAAAACTTACTTCAATGGTGGGGATAATTTTGTCAAAAATTCAGAAAGTAAAGAAACACCTTTTGGGCAATTTCTTCAATCAAGAAAAAGATAACATAAATGTCGATTGTCTATGTGTATGCGCCGCTTGTTGACAACTTGCAAGAAATCGCAGGACCGAAAACCTCCGGCTAATTCCTGCACGAGGGGAAGTGAAAATTTCCCCGCTTTTTCTTGCATGAGAAAGTAAAGAAATACAAATAGGAAAAATTTGTGTCCCGCGGGATCCCACATTCGAGTTCTGGAACAAAGCTATTATTATCGCGACTCTGATATCGGGCCAGTTCAGTTAATATGTCAGCGTATTATTCGTTTAAAAAAACGTGGAATTTCGTTAAAACTTCAAGCACTTGACTTTAACCTGTAAATATTGATAAGAAAATCCAAATTTAAATTAATTAATTAAGTCTTTAGTTTTACCTGATGTTAAACTGAACTGGGGCTCTATTCTCTATTCCAATACTCAAATGCTTTTTACTCGAAACTGTTATTCGAAGCTAAAATGCTTCGGTATTCCCTATTTCAATTGTGTCGCCCATATCTACAATTTTATAAATTGCTCGGTTACCCTTGAGCTTTCGAGGAAAAATCTAACAATATTGTTACAGTTTCGAGTAGTAGTTTAGTCAGTTGTGTAATAGAGAATACCATTTTGGGAGTTTCGGGAGAAATTCTCACAATATTGCAATTTAGGCCCCTGGTGAACTAAACCAAAAACATGCATATAAAAAATAGTTGTCTAAATCCTCATATCTTAGGAATTAAAAAATGCAGTATCTGGGAAGAAAAATAAAATTTACCTGTAATTAATTAAGAGGTGGGACTATTCGAAAACGACAGGTTTTCAACTCAGAGCAAGAATTCGAAAACTTTTTGACGCAAAAGTTTAGATTTCGAATACTACCCAACGTCGCATTTGATCGAATCATATTGCGCAAAAATGCAAGCTGGTAATACCAAATGCAATATTAAAAATAAACAACAACGTCATAAAGATGGCAATGAATTTACAGGAAAGGTTAGAAAATTTAAGTTTCTATTATTAATTCAATTGAATTTTCTATTAATTTGATTTATTACTTATTTATTTTGGTCTACAGCGAAAATAATCAACTGAGTGTTCGGAAACGTTGACATTTGATTGCATACAGACCGACAAATCGATGGGTCTTACGAAAAAGATATTGTTTCAAAATATTGCTGAAAAAGATATTGTTTCAATTTATTGCTGGAAAAGATATTGTTTCGGTTTTTCGCTGAAAAAGATATTGTTTCGGTTTCTCGGTGAAGAACATATTGTTTCGTTTTTTTGCTGATATGTTTTGCAGCCAGAAAACGAAACAATATGTTCTTCACCGAGAAACCGAAACAATATCTTTTTCAGCGAGAAACCGAAACAATATCTTTTTCAGCAATAAATTGAAACAATATGTTTTTCAGCAATATTTTGAAACAATATCTTTTTCGTAAGACCCATCGAAATATTGTCGTGACGATCCACCGCCGAATCTTGATATCAAAATCTTTGACGTTGCAGTCAATCTTTGACGTTTTAAAAAGACCCGGTGTTATTTACATAAAATGGCGGTTTTTTTAAATTTTGTTAATTTTTAACTTTTCCCGTTAAAACTCACTTCCTGGAAAAATACACGAGCGAGATCCTTTTCCTATTTTAGATAATTGATTAGTGCATCAGAAACCAAAGCACGGTTACTGAAGCATTTTTTCTGGTAAAAAACGAAGAATTTTGAGAGGCTGAGATCCAAAATACTGATTTCAAACCTAATGTTTAAATGCTTTACTGCGAAATAATACCAATACCCGAAAAGTAAGGGGGATGATACACGGGTCAACATGTTGAGCAACACGAGCTTTTTCTGCGCAGTTCGTAGGCCAAGGGAAGGGTCAGGGTGAAGTGTGCGGTGTTGATTGAAACTAGAAACGATTTCTATTTTTCCTCCAGTTCCCAGCGGGAAATTAGGTAATGCTTCCGGTAGAAAGGTATAGGGTAAGCCTTCCTTGAAAGTAATCTGTAATGCAAAAGTAAGCAGTAGGCAACAAACTTGAGGTCTGCTTCTTAAGGAAGGCAAGGGTAAGCTGAAAGTAAGCAATTGCCCTCTGCCTTACCTTACCAGTAATGTAGAGGTAAGCAAAGCTAGTGCATATTTTAGCCTTACCAGTAATGCAGTGGTAAGATAAAGCTGGCTTATACCTTACCTCCCTAGGACATCAATGTAAAAAAAGAAATGAAGTGGGTTTCCTAAAGTAATGCTTCCACGGATTACCAGGAGTACTTACAGAACGCAAGTTGAAGCCTTATTCTTCCCGCTGGGTTGCTTGAAAAATGTTTATGTATGCGTAACTGTCAAGCGATTCTGGGTGAAAATAATTTGGAATGCACACCCACACATATGATATCGCAATGTTTATTACACAGAGTGTTGCGTGTAGCGTGTTGAGTCGTGTATCACCTCCGTTCAACAAACTGACAGTGTGTTGCAGAGACACGTTGACTCGTGTATCATCCCACTAAGGCAAGGCACAATGTGCAGGGTGCGTTTTACATTTCAGGCACATTTTGTTCTCATTTTGGTTTGATTGTCATTTATCAGTATATATTTGACAGTTGTGGGTAGTAGTCCATAACAATTTATTATGGGAGTATTTATCGCCACAACATCGGGTTTCACAGCTCAGTATAGAGATCAATAAGGGAGCGTCAAGTCGAATAAGGGCCAACCGAGCCAAATATGGACACATAGAGAAGGGAACTACTGCCCCATTAAGATGCTTAGTGGACATGGAGATTATGGAGCATAGTTTCATTGCTTCTATCCAGACTATAAAAATTCGGTTTTCCAGTGGCCCTGAAGGCCATCTACCAAAATCTTAAGCATTGCGAGGCTTAAAGAGACAGAGAAATGCAAAGAAAGCCAAGAAAGATAGCAGCTAGATAGCTGTTCCAGCCTCGGTACAAAGGCTTAAGTCGGACCTGCAGAGAATTGAAGATAAGGAGTATGTGGTAATTATTGGTTAAGTAATCACGCCAATCTGAGCTTTTAAAGGTGTGTTATTTTAAACCACTAAAGTGTTTTATTGTGACGTCACCCATTTGATTAAAATTAGACACTTTTCAAACACTTCAATGTGTTAAAAAAATGTCTGCGATGTTAATCAAATGGGTGACGTCATAATAAAACGCTTTAAGCGTTTTGAAATAACATACATATTTTCAAAAGCTGAGACTTGTAGTGGAATCATATTGAATTTTATTGGATTGTAGTTGGTAGTGCATTAAAAAAGGCACTTTACGTTTAATGTTAAAAAAATGAATTTTGATTGCGTATAACATTAGTCCAGTGTAATAAATAAATGAAATTGCATTTTACGAGCATTTCTTTGTTGACATTTGTTCGGGTACATCTAATAAACCCAAGTTCGTGGGGTTGCAGTTGATTGGGAAAAGCCGCCATCTTGAAAAAGAGGGAAACCTTGTTTATACTAAATCACCCGTTTGCATGTAATGATAGCTGAAAATGTACGATGGCAAGGTTGTGTAAAATTATCTACGAGACGAGCCCTTAACGAGCTCTGTAAATTAATATAGCTCAAAGTTATGGTCGGTCAAAGTTCAACCATGATCATGTAGTGGAGGTTGAATGCAATTTTTTGCGATTAACTCGTGAAACATTAATTTTTATGGATTAATGCCCATTTCAAAGACAGTTTCTTCAGAAAATTTTACTTCATGATTCACATTT
Source organism: Thereva unica (assembly GCA_949987705.1). Taxonomy (NCBI): domain Eukaryota; kingdom Metazoa; phylum Arthropoda; class Insecta; order Diptera; family Therevidae; genus Thereva; species Thereva unica. The sequence goes on along the minus strand of OX465281.1, from coordinate 178,121,390 downwards.
CATCTATTTTCTGCATCTAAGTAGTCTTGGTCTTGGTAGTCTTGCCAAAAACTTTATTTTTAGAACATCGAAAATTATGTTTCTCAGCTACTATTTCCCAGTATTATAATTTCCCAAAGTTGTTAAATAACTAAAAATATAGATATGTACTTTCGTTTGTTACATAAAATTCTAATTTATCCGAGCCGCGAAACTGGCTGGAAGTGAGTTATTCGACAAAAAGTGCCATGACCTTCGCGGTTGACTTTTAATCCGCTGTGCCGTGGACATCAAACTACATGAAGTTTCGAACAATAGCTCATTTTAAAGATATTTTTATTGCATTTCTGTTATTTACTACATTTTCATATGAGCAACCGTTTACGAAATATTAAAAAAATGGCGCTCTCAGTTATTTCAGGCACGTGCAGTGTCAACTTTGGTGTTGGATTGCTCGAAAACTATACAAGCGAGGCTAATTTGGACTACTACATGTAAAATATTAAATTTAGCAGAATCATTATAAGATCTCTAAAGATAAATCTAATATAAACAATACTGTGAATACTTCTTTTGTGCGAGAATACCTTCATCTTCGGCCCAGTATCGAATGTAGCACCTCACATGAATGTTGGCGGTCAAGACATTTTTCAAATCTGCTGCTTACTACATTATCATTATGAGCAACCGTTAAGGAGATATTCCAAAAAAATGGCGTTATCAGTTATTTCAGGCACGAGCAGTACGAACTTTGGCGTTCGATTACTCGCAAACTATACCAGCGAGACCGACGACTGACGGCTTATTCTAAAGGTAATTACTAGCAATTTAAGTTTGATAATCGGCATTAACCCACACAAATTAATATCTTACGAGTTAATCGCAAAAAAACTGCATTCAACCCCACCCACATGATCAAGGTTGAACTTTGAGTGGCCATAACTTTGAGTCAAATCAACTTACAGACCTCGTTAAGGGCTCATTTTATTAATTTTATTCTCCAACACCTTGCCAGTGATCATTTTCAGCTATCATTGCATAGAAACTGGGTATTTAGTATAAGCGATCTCTACCTCTTTTTCAAGAGGGCGGCTTTTCCCAACACACTGCGACCCCACAAACTTGGTTTTAACATTGTCAGATGTACCCAAACAAATTCCAAAAAAAAATTTCTTACATCATGAAATGCAATTTCATGCCCTTTTTCCGACTAATTGCACTGGACTATACTGTTATCAAAAAATGTAAAATTTGAGGCAACACGCGGGGTTTTCTCTTGTGTTAAGGAAAATCAAAAATCTTGATGAGGCAACCCTAAATCTCATTTGTCAGACCATTTCTCCTTGAACGACCATTTATTTCTTCTCCAATTCTAAATTTTTCGATTGTAACTTAATAAAATATTGACTTTTTTGGCCCACAGACATATTGTCTCTAAGAATTTTAGGTCCTATTTACTTGTTGTAAGATTTTCGCAAATAGACAAAACTTCCAAAACATAAAAAAACTGACTCTAATTGCATATGAGGGTTGTCACAATTGCAGGGAGAGGGAATAAGTTAAGATGGTGTGAAGGTAGTATACGGCATTGAAGTCGCATGCTGTTTTGGAAAAGATATTATCCAAAATTTCGCATTTTTGAAAATCCCATTTAACAGTGTTCAAAATGCACAAAATGTTCAAAATTATAATAAAAAATCAAACCCAAATATTTGTTTACTACTGAAAAACACTAAGAGCCTTCTACTCACATCACTAAGCCACATTAAACATTTCATAATAAACTAATTTACAACTTTTGTCACTTTTATTTTTTTTGTCTTTTTTCTTAAATTGATCATTTTCCTCTTTTTTTGTGTTTTTTTTTTAAAGTTAGCAACAATTAACATTTAGAATAATTTTTCTCTCTCTCCTTTCTATTTCTTGACCTTTCTTCTCAATTGTTACAAACTTTCGTTCGTAGTTATTATAATTTGTTTTCGTATTTTGTTTATATTTTTTTTTTTCATTCTTTAAATGGTTTTAGTGCATAGTTTTTTTTTTGTTTTGTTTAATTCGCTGAAATATTTGACAATATTTTTTTATTTACAAACTTTTCTTTTGTTTTTTTTTTTTTTTTTTATTTATTACAATTTTAACAAAGCGTTTTTTTATTTTTTTTATTTAATTGTTTTATTTTTCTACACACCTTTGATTTTTGTTTCGTTTTTTTTTATAAATTGTATTTCTACCTCGTTTGATTTTATTTTCATTTTAGATATTTAAAACCCTGTCTGTAGTTAAATTTATTGTTTCATTGGAAAAAAACAGATTTTTGTTAATATATAATTTTATTTTATTTTTTGATTATTTTATTACTTCAAAGGCGTCTTTTTAGAAAAGATCAACCAGCGTATTGGTAAAGGCGGAATGGAGGTAAGTAAAGAAGTGGTTTAAAGAATATCATTAAATTTTTGCTAGGGTAGATGATTTAATAATTGTTTTTTTGGAGTTGCGTTATTTAATATTAATTAATATTTTTCTTATTTAATTAAAATTCCAAATTGCTGGTTGATAAATTGAAATTTTAAATTGACTGAATTTCTTCCATATTTATTGAAATTGTGCGAAGATGATTTAAAAATTGTTTTATTTTTAAAATTTTGCTTGGAAATAAAAAGTCCGGTATTAATTTTCACTTTGAACCAGATAAAATATATTTTTATACTCTCTGTATCTATTCTTAGGGGTGTTCTTTTTTCATCTTCTTTTTATCTGATTAATTACGAGTATACATGTACAGCGTTTCAGTGTTCCCTGTGAAAAAACGTTTTTAATCCCTCTTTATTATTTTTCCTTGGTGTGTAAATATTGTCATATTAAAGCGTTGAATCTACAATGTTTTTTTTGTCTCTCTCTATTGATATTAAAAAACTTTTATTTAATGCTTTAAAAAAGGTGCAGGCTTAATCGAATTTTCTGTTATATTTTGTGTAATTGGTTGTTTTATTAATTAATTAAAAACGATATGATATATTATGCCAAAGCAATAAACGAGATATTAATTAAAAGTTTAAATAGTTTTTTTTTGCTTAAAAATATAAATGATTAAATATTATGTTTTTTCAATTATTATGGTAATGAGGAGGATATTTGCTTATAACTTGTGAACAGAGTACAACAGTTTGTTTTCGTTAATTTGAGTCCATAAAGTAGCCGAAGAAAAGAAGAAAGATTAATTGTAATAATATTGACTAATTGAAATAATAAGTCATCCAGGTGTTATCAGATCCTACGCAAATCGTTAATGATAGTATCACTTTGTTTCCACCATAAATATGCGGAAGTAATCAAAAAAGGTATCAGAAAAATAGGTGAAATAACAGGTAGCATATGAAAGCCTTTTTTTTTATGTGGCAGTGCTAAACTCAGGAGTCACCCTTTGTACTACTAATCCGTCATGTCATTTGTCACGTCATGGTGCAATGTCTAGCAGTAAGCTTAGTACGGGGGAGGGGTGGGGGGTATAGGTTAAGGGTTAAAAAGTACGGGGGGGGGTATTGAAGAAGGTGGTGATGAACCCTGCGTTTGAACTCTTGGATGTTGTAGGAGCTCGGAAATACTGACTGCGAGAGATTATTCCACGGTCGAGTTGTTCTATTAACAAACGAATTCATATCTTGTTGAGTGCGTGAAAAGGGTAGTTGCAGGTGGGCTAATCTGGTGTTGCCGGTATAAGATTGCCGTGGAGGCAGGAGAGCGTTTAACTCGGAGGAACAGTCACTATGATAGTAGCGATAAAATTTGGTCAGTGCTGCTACATTCCTACGGTGGCTGAGGGGGTCGATGGTGGAGCAAGCGGTGTCGTCATCAATTAATTTAAGGGCCTTTTTTTGGACCTTATCTAACCATGACAAGGTGGTTATTGGAGCGCCGCCCCAAACGAGGGAGTTATATTCGAGAAGAGGCCGAATGTAGGATTTATAAATAACAGCACGGGCTGGAGGAGGAACTTTCACCTCTTAAGAAATCCCAAGCACTGGGATGCTTGTTTGGCGATTTGGAATATGTGATCATTCCAACGCAAGTCTTTGGCTAATGTCACGCCTAAGATGTGTAGGGATGGGTCGGCCTTTAGTTCAACGTCATACACTGTCAAGGATGGTGAGGTGTTGAACTTCTTTTTTGAGATAGGACAATACTTGGTTTTGGTGGGGTTGAATTTGACACGATTCTTCTCTCCCCAATTTAGAATTAGTTTGATGTAATTTTTAATAGATTTGGACATTAATTCACGATCAGCAAGACAGGATCTGGCACGTCTCTGTCTTGTATCGAAGCTGTGCGAGTAACTTAGAGTACCGTCGTCAGCGAAGCTGAGAAGTGGGTTAGAGGGGATTCAAAGAAGGTCATTTATAAATATGGGAAATAGGGCCGGTGATAAAATTGACCCCTGGGGGACCCCCGCAGAGATCGGGGGGGATGCGTATTTGACGCCATCCAATACTACTTTGATTGAACGGCCAGAAAGGAAACTCTCAATCCACTTCTGTAGAAGTGAGTAGACTCCAATAGCTTTGAGTTTAGTTAACAGGGCTGGGTGCCAAACTCTATCGAAAGCCTTGGAGATATCCAGAGCTGCCAGACTAGACTCGCCGGATCCATGCAGGCTACGGCTGAGGTGTTCTGTAAGACAGACTAAAAGATCGCCAGTGGATCTTTTCTGGCGGAAGCCATATTGTCTGTCGTTTACGAGTAGGTTGGATTCTAGATATCCCATAAGCTTTTTGTTGATTATCGTCTCCATGGTTTTGGAGAGAATAGAAGTAATTGGGCGGTAATTGGAGGGAAGGCTGGAATCACCTTTTTTCGGTATGGGCTGAACTGGGGAAGTTTCCAAGAGTCGGGATAATTAATTTGCGCAGAGGTTTAGCCAAAGGTGAGGCACGTGAAGTAACTATTCCGGATGGATGGGAATTTTGCTTACACGTATTTCTACGACAATTAGTCTAATAGTTATTCAAGGTTAAGTAAATATTTAGAAAAAGCTTTTGTTTCTTTCGGATTTATTGAACGTCTGATGACCTGTACAACTTGCGAGTTATGGCATATGACTACATATTTTAAATCATTTAAACGGCGATATCTGAATGTCATTTGTACGGGAAAATGTATAAAATCATTTTTTGTAGGTAATCGCATAATCTACAATCTTTGTTAACATTATCTATGATAAGATTCGGGATCGGCGCTTAGTTCTTTTGAGCCCGGTGCAGGATACCATGTTGCCCCCCATCAGTTGGTAATTGTTTTTATGGCAGTGAAGGAAAGTGGAAAAAGACTTTTTTTTTTTTTTTTTTTTTTTTTTATGTGAAAGACTAGAGTCACAGGAAACGCCCTTTATACTGTGTCGACAATCTATTTTCTTCATATAGAGTGCAATGTCGAACAGCAGCTCTAGTCGGGGAAGAAAGGAACTGTCACAACCTACCAGCGATATTTTGCAGTCCACCTACTCCCAACCATTACTGGCGACTTTGTCATCGGGGCATCGAGAAACAACTCGCTGGAGTGTTATGCCTCCTGAAACGAGTTGAATCTCATCAACCAACCGATGACATGCGCTTTGGTGAAGCGGGGAAGGGCTAAGGAAGGCTATGACAGAAGGAATCAGGAATGTAAAGAGGGAAGAAGAAAGAAGGAAAGTTATGTAGGTGGGAAAGTGGAAAAGGCGAAGGACCGTGGGGCTGGCCGGGAAAAACGGGCCGACTGAAAAAAGATATCTTTGCCGTTTATATGGTGTTTGTTAGCAGAATTTTACAAAAGTGATTTAGAGTAGCAATTTCATGTATGATTTCTTGAGTAACATTTTATTAAACTCTGTAATCTAAAATCTCGAGTAAGGTCCTGCAAGAGATAAGGTAAAATTTGTGCGCTTTTGCTTTTTTTTTTTTTTTTTTTTTTTATGTGGCAGTGCTAAGCTCAGGAGTCACCCTTTGTACTACTAGTCCGTCATGTCATTTGTCATGTCATGGTGCAATGTCTAGCAGTAAGCTTAGTACGGGAGGGAGGGAGGGGGAATAGGGTAAGGATTATAAAGGTACGGGGGGGTATTGAAGAAGGTGGTGATGAACCCTGCGTTTGAACTCTTGGATGTTGTAGGAGCTCGGAAAAACTGACTGCGAGAGATTATTCCACAGTCGAGTTGTTCTATTTACAAACGAATTCATATCTTGTTGAGTGCGTGAAAGGGGGAGTTGCAGGTGGAGGGAGTGAGACGAGTGGGCTAATCTGGTGTTGCGGGTATAGGATTGCCGTGGAGGCAGGAGAGCGTTTAGCTCGGAGGAACAGTCACTATGATAGTAGCGATAAAATTTGGTCAGTGCTGCTACATTCCTACGGTGGCTCAAGGGGTCGATGGTGGAGCAAGTGGTATCGTCATTAATTAACTTAAGGGCCCTTTTTTGGACCTTATCTAACCATGCTAAGGTGGTTATTGGAGCGCCGCCCCAAACGAGGGAGTTGTATTCGAGAAGAGGCCGAATGTAGGATTTATAAATAACAGCACGGGCCGATGGCTGGAGGAGGAACTTGCACCTCTTAAGAAATCCCAAGCACTGGGATCCTTGTTTTGCGATTTGGAATATGTGGTCATTCCATCGCAAGTCTTTGGCTAATGTCACACCTAGGATGTGTAGGGATGGGTCGGCCTTTAGTACCACGTCATCCACTTTCAAGGATGGTGAGGTGTTGATCTTTTTCTTTGAAATAAGACAGTGCTTGGTTTTGTCGGGGTTGAAATCAACACGATTGTTCTTTCCCCACTCTAGAATGAGTTCAATGTCGTTATTAACAGAGATGGACATAATTTCCCGATCATCAAGACAGGATCTGGCATGAGTCTGTCTTGTATCGTAGCTGTACGAGTAACGTAAAGTACCGTCGTCAGCGAAGCTGAGAAGTGGGTTGGAGGGGATTGCAAGTAGGTCATTTATAAAGATGAGAAATAGGGCCGGTGATAAAATTGAACCCTGGGGGACCCCCGCAGAAATGGGGTGAGATTCAGATTTGACGCCATCCAATACTACCTTAATTGAACGGCCGGAAAGGAAACTTTCAACCCACTTATACAGAAGCGAGTCAATTCCAATAGCTTTGAGTTTAGCTAACAAGGCTGAGTGCCATACTCTATCAAAAGCCTTGGAGATATCTAAAGCAACCAAACTAGATTCACCAGATCCATGCAAACTTCGGTTGAGGTGTTCTGTAAGGCAAACTAAAAGATCACCAGTGGATCTTTTTTGTCGAAAGCCGTATTGTTTGTCGTTGATAAGTTGGTTGGATTCTAGGTATCCCATTAGCTTTTTGTTAATTATCGTCTCCATGGTTTTGGAGAGAATAGAAGTAATTGCTATTGGACGGTAGTTGGAGGGAAGGCTGGAGTTACCTTTTTTCGGTATTGGCTGGACATGGGCAAGTTTCCAGGAGTCTGGGTAAACTCCGGAGGAGTATGATAGAGCAAAAAGTTTGCGCAGAGGTTTAGCCAAAGGTGATGCGCATTGTTTTAAGACGACAGGGGGTATATTATCGGGTCCAGTGCATTTATTGACATCGCATGACAAAGCTTGCATGACAAAGTAGAAATTGTGCAAATTTGTGTACTTTATTGCGCCCGTAGTACTTTATCGGGAAAATAAACTGGAAAAAGAAATCGTGGTAATAAAAATGAATTCCTTTAATAGAAAAAAAATTCTCGGAACACTTCCACTTTCAATTTTTTTTAAATCTTTATTTCTAAAGTTTCGCCCGGTGCACCTAAGAAAAGTGAGTTAGTGGTGGGTGAAAAATTGTACATATTGTCACGACCACCCCCACCACTACCAATAGCCCTTTATAAGGCAAGTCTGAGTCTTCAAAAGTGATTCTTCTTTATAAATCCATTCTGATTGGATTAATGTTGTAAGGAATTACAACAATTATTTCATTCTTTTTTGTGCAGCACGGGATTGGTGTTTTCTGAAGTCGGGTTTTAAATTTTTTTTTCGTAGTTTTTAGTCCGTTCATTTTTTTCCGGGGTAAAAACAAAATTTATTAAGAGAAGTATGGCACGCCGCAGTCTATAGGAATCGAGGCAGTAGCTAAATAGTTTTTGCAGGAATGTATTTACGTACTTACGGAGTAATTTATAAGAAATTTATTTAATATGAAACAAAATTAAGAAATTAAGAAAAAGATATTTCTACAGTACACAGCCAGAAGTGCTTAAGTGCAAAATATGCGTTTCGAGAAAATCGCCCTCAAAGTTTTTTTTTCGATACAGAATTGTGCACAAAACTACTTTTGCCGGTTCAATAACTCAGCAACCACAGCTCAGTTTCAGATAAGAATTATAGCAATGATTAAGAATAACATACTGAATACAAAAAATGCAATAAACTCAAAATCGTCAAATTTGCACTTAAGCACTTTTGGCTTACTGGAGATTTATTGTGAAAATAAAAAGTCGATTAAAAAAATGCCACAGGCCGAAGAATCGAACTCGCGATCCCACGGCCGTGAAGCCTTAACTCGCTGTGCTACAAGAGACAGTTAAGGCCAGAACCGAATGAATGCAGAAACTTCGGCTTCAATTTTGCATTTTGACAGTTTCATACAGTTTCTATAGGAGTCACGTTCAGTTAACATTCTCAATGCAGTAAGCTTTGCAGTAAACTTTGCGCCGACTTCGACTTTGAAAATTTTTAAAGCTGCTGCAAAAGTTGCAGAACTACCAACACAACATTTCAAATGTTATGTGTGACTCACGGAAGAAAAAATGTCAAAATTCAGTCTGACAAATTTATTAATAAAAATTGCCACCCAGACAAGTTTTATTAGACAGAAGAGAAATTAAACTTTATTTAAAAAGAATATCAAGGAGGTCTTATGAAATACATTTTTATAAAAAAAAAAGAATTTATAACATAAGGTCTGTCAGAAGCTAATTAACAAAAACTGTTAATTTCGACCAATAGGAAACAATGTCTGTGACATTTTACCGTCAGGAACTTTTACCGAACTTCAACTTTTTCTGTGAGACAAACAGCTGATTGTAAGTAAAAGCTGAGGTTATGTGTAACTGAAATGTTTGTTTATTTGGATTTGTTTGGTTTTGCGAGGTCAAGGGAGGCTTTATTAAAAATTGTTTGTTTGTCAATTTATATTTTTTAGATACTTTCATTTTTACTCTCTTTTCAAAAGTCATGATTGTTTTTGGCCGCGATAGAATTCGTCACAAATGTAAAACGCGTATTAAAAATCTGCGACAGATATGTGAATCCACCTTTACTGTTTGCATGAGTATTCATGAAATTTCTCACCGAAGAGTTTGTAATTCCAACATTAATCTAATTTAAATAGATTTAGAAAGAAGAGCAGAAAAAAATCGAACTGCCGGATCCGGAGTTTGAATCCGCAATGATTCCTTCGCTACTAGCGAAGTGTTGCCAACTCTTTCATCGGGAAACCACTAGTTTCGAATATCAAAACCACCAGAAAACCACTAAAATATTTGTCTTCTCGCCAAAAACCACTAGATATACCGCTAAATGCAAATTTTTTAAACTTAACGTTTAAAAGGCACTGTTTGAGCAGAAATAATCAAATTAATTCAACAAAATAATAGTGTCTTTATTAATAATGCTTTAAAATAATAGTATTTTAATAACAAAAACAGCTTAATTTCTTAAACTCTAACGAATCTCTTAAAAATATGATGTTGATTCATCTTCCGAAGAACTATCAAAAGCACTGCTGAATTCACTTTGAGAGGAATAAACTTCTTTCGTGCCAACCTGATGTATGACTTTGGTAGGAATATCATAATCATTACAGCATTTGCCTCCCCGTGTCAGACCTGCTCGCACAATCAAAATTGACTTTAAAAGTTGCAACTTCATTTTATTTCGTTGCTTATTTTCAACAATATTCATGGTGCTAAAAAGTCTTTCAACATCGGCATTCGAATGTGGCAAAATAAGTAACGACATAACAAAAGCGGCCAATTCTTCAAACCGAGATACTCCTGAAGCGTCTTTAAATTGTCGAACTTCATACCAAAATTTATTTGTATATTTAGTTTCATTCCATTTTAAAAGATGGATTTGACGTCACTGTTCGTCAACTTTAGCAATAAATTCTGGGTTTTTTTAAACGCTATCATTAAGTCTGTAATAGCTGCCTTGTTATGATTGAGTGCATGTCCAACACTAATATAGCTGATGTTTTTCATAACATTTAAATTCTCTGGTAGTCTATTTTTCAACTCTTCAATTAAATTGACAATGCATTGAATACATCAATTACGGATAGATTCCTCGTCTTTTTCTGAGAGCCCTTGTTTTAACAAGTTTTTCATTACCAACTCAAATCGGTATCCCAAATAACAAGTCGAAATCTTTCAAATTTTGAGTAAAAATATTTATTCTCTGTGTAGATGATGTTATTTTATTTATTAGTATATCTATTAAATTTTCTAATTCCTCATTTAATTTGGTGTGATCTACGTTTTTTGACTCGAATAATTTATTAACTCTATTTACGTCTGTCAGTATCGGATAAAGAAAAGCGATGAATGCATAATTGATCTCATCTGAATACATTCCATGCAGTATTTCTGCAGTGTAACATCTGTCGTTTACTTTCGCTATAGCGAAATGCGTTTTCAATTCTAGCCATTGCATGTATATTAATGGACTTGTAAAGATCTTTGTAAGTAGCTTGTCTTGAAAAAGACCGACAGCACCAATCATAGGTCTCTTTAATAATAAATTCGAGATTTCGGGGTAAAAATTGTTTAACAGCTGCAGAAACTGCTAGTTGCAGAGAAAGGCACAAACATCGCACTACAATTAAGTGAGGAACCTCTTCCTTTAGCTTGGCTAAAACCCCATTATTTACGCCAGTCATAACGGCTGCATTATCTGTCCCAATTCCCATCAAATTTCCCAAAGGTATATCAAACTGATCAAGCGTTTTCTTTATAGCAGAAACAATACCATCAGCATTGCACTCAGATAATTCAGCAAGATCTAAAAACGTAGATACAATCTTGTGATGGAGATTACTGTAATAAATAACTATTACACCCAGGTATTTCTGCACAGAAATATCTGTGGATTCGTCTATCAACAAACTATATGGTTGATTTTTTAAATCTTCTTTTAGCTCCTCCAAAAAATGCGGTGCTAATACATTTTTTATTATGCAAGTACATTTAGTCCGGTGCAGTTTTATTTTATCTTGATCATTATGACTATGGTTAATAACCTCTCCTAAATGATCAATGGTACGTACACTAGTATGTGCTGCCGTGAATAATGCCAGCCTTGCTTCTTCTTTTTTTTGCATTGATATTGTCACCACTTCTTTAAAAGATACTCTTGGTTGCGCAGTGACACCCTAAAAATATTAACGAGAAATTTTATAGCCGATTGTAATCTACTGCAAACAGAACACTAAATCACTAATTATAAGCCAGCCCAGAGCTAATCTTACTAAGAATACCTACTTTAGAAATAACTTAATAAATCAAGTGTCGCATACCTGTGCATTTTGTACATGTTTTTTTGTTAATCCATGGCTTCTTTAATCTCTATAATGATTCCTCAAAATAAGACCACAGAATTTGCATTTAGCTACTTGGCCAGCGGAGCTATCAACAACCTGCAGCCAATCTTTTAGCACAGAGTCTTGAAGCCAAACATCTCGAAACTTCTGGGTATATTGTGATTTTCGCATATTTCGATACAAATCCCAATCAAATCACAATCAAATTTCTTCTTATTCTTGACTAATAAAAAGTAAGCATTAGGTAAAATTACAATAGAAAAAAGTTAACATTTAGAAATTAATTAATCTTCACGTTAGATCTAAACAAAGTGTTTGTTTATAAAACCATTCTTACCTTATATTTTTTAAATTATAAGAGTAATCCCTTACAAAACGTTCCGTCTGAGACAAGTGGGGCGATAGATACAAAATAGAAGAAATGTGGCACGAAAATGGTCTTTGCAACCGAATTTTACAAATAGAAATGAAATAGCATCAAAAATAGCAGTTTACACAGCTAGCATTGACACTAACACCACTGCGTTTAATGCTCAAGGCATCATATGCCTGTTCGAATCTACATTTTAAGATGTTCTCTTTTCGTGAGCTTAAAACCTTAGAACTGGAAGGTCTTAAATATGAGAAAGTACGATGACTGCGATTGTAAATCCATATTTTTCTCTTAGCCCCATTATATACTAGTCAAATGTAACGCCGATATTTTCAAAGGTTGATTGGTCAAAGGAGTGGTTAGGGTGAAGCTTCTGCGAAAAGATAATTTTTTCTATTTATCAGTCAATTCCAAGAAAATTGAGTCCATGCATCGAGCCGCGTATCATCCGCTTTACCACTAAAAATTCCACTAGCTGCTAGAAACGATTTTTGCCCACTAAAGGGAAGTGAAAACCGCCAGATCTAGTGGTAAAACCACTAAGTTGGCAACGCTCAATCGCTAGATTAACGCCTTTACCCACTCTTCTACTATGTAGACAACTACAGGAAAGACCGTCGTGTGTAAAATCCCTGTATGTGAGCGTAGTGAAATCTAGGGGTCTTCCAACTGTCAAATTGGGAGAGTTAGCTGCTTGTGTTCCCGCGTTCGGTGGAATACTTTTTTAAGAAGAGTTTTTTTTTTTTATAAATTTATCCGAAATTATATTCACAAAACTAGCTTACAAAAAGAAAGAAAGTAGTTCCTAAGCACATATGTATATTAGATATTTACACTATTAAATCTGTGAATCACTGCGATAAATAGTCCAAATAATGTAAATTTGTTTTGCTTGAATTTCTTTGTTTACATTAAGTGACCCAACGCAAAATTCAAGGGTATCAGCTGATTAGATTTCGGAGTGACGCCGTGTAAAAAGTTCATTTCTGGGGGCAAGATTTTATTTTTGATATCTCATAAGTTTAACTCGCTCTTGCCCCTCCTCTATTCTACTCGTTTTTTACGCTTGTAATGTACAAACAACTACCAAAGCATGGGCACTTATACAAAACGAATTTCACTACGTTTAAATTAAGCGAGGGCCCTTCCTGTAGTTTTGTATTCTAAGCATCTACTTGCCTTTTATCTATTTAGCGACAATTTGTTCGTTGCTTTCGAAAATACTTCTATCCGTTCAAAGTGTACTAAGTTTACCAGACCTTCGAACTCCTTTATCAGAATTTAAAAAAATTGCACGGGACTACCGTGGAAAACTACCCACCCTTTTAAAAAAAGTTATTACGTTACAAAACTATGGGTGAAAAGGATCGAATTGATAACATAGTAGCTAATACATACGTTGGAATGATGAAACCCACTCCAAATGTAATTAACTTTTTGGATTTAGCAGAACGAAAGCTTCCCAACGAGGAAACATCACTCGCCGCAATCGGGACACTCTTTAAAACTTGACTTAAAAAATACGTAATATCTTTACGAAATATCACGAAATTTTCTCACTTTAGATCAGCTCTTTTTGGTTTAACGACTTAAATTTAATGTTTCCTTTTCTTTGTTATTATTGTTGTTTATTAATTAAAATATCCATTCGTATTATTCAACATTCATCTTGTTGGGAAGTTGTCGTGTGGAGCTTAAGGGTCAAACCCACAGCCCAGCAAGTTGGTTCAAAGTACCTCTAAATAAATGAATGAATCGATTTTGCAGAAATTTGTAGAGCATTTTCTACTTCTATTTTTTGTATCTAAAAATTCTCTTCCAAGTAACGAATAAAATTTCGAATTTAATTTCCATTCTATTTTAATCCAGAGAATGTAATTTTGTAAAAGATAATTAAGGAAATGTTTGTTTTTGCAAAGTGTTCAGCAGTATTTTGAAGCCCACAAAGGCACGTTGGTGGAACTATTTCCGTGTACAAATTTATACTTTCATTTAATGAAATCCTAGTTTACTTTTAAATAGTTTTGAAATTCAATGTAGTTTGGTTATGCCAACTTATAATTAAAATAGAATTGCTAGCATAAAAGTTATTTCCAGCATTACTCTTTTAGTATATAAAAGTTATAGCAGTAATTAATGTAATTTGAGATGATGCCATACAAGAACGAATATTGTAAGTATTTATAAAAATTCAGAGTAATAAAATTCGGAGAAATGGGAATTCAATATAAGTATGTGTCTTAATCAATTCCACATGTGAATTTGAAATAAAAACATCCTTTCGAAATGCCACAAAAAAATCGTGGCACTAAAGTAAATATATGTACATACAGAATTCGAAAAAAAAAAAAAAAAAACAACAACAAAATACACAAATGTAAACAACTTCACAAGAAAATGAAATCAGCCATAAATTTCATAAAAAAGGAGCTAAAAATCAAATATACTTTCTAAAGGATATCTTCACTTTTTGGATTATTGTATATCAAGGAGCAATACTCGTCGTCATCATCATGCACACATTTGAACACAAGGAGAGATTTGGTTAGGCTGTAAATGTCTCTCTTTCTTTTTTTCTTCGGTGAAAAGGTTCTGTTAAGAAAGGTTCTTACAATCTTCTTTAGTGATATTTACCCTGACATTTTCACTCACCACATTCCTTAATAATCTTAAGTAATCCCTCGAAAAGTAAAAAGAAGAAGAACATGAAGGAAAAAGGAAGTGGATTCCTTTCGTCTCACAGCATTTGCTTATGCAGACAAGAGCAGAAAAAAGTGCCTAATAAACTTCATTGAGAATTGAAGACCTCTTCTAAATCGTGGCTCTTTTTTCCTTACCCCAACCATTGTTGTCATGGAAGGCGATTTCTTCTTCAAAAGGATCAAGAGCTTCTGCATAAGTCTAATTTTTTCTTTAACGTAGACTTATAGCTTTGCATCAATCTTTGTTTTTTTTTAGCTTTGGAAGTGGTAGTTTTACGAAAAATTTCCTTAAAGTAAAAAAAAATTGAATGCTGCTTTAAAAATTTGAAAGATTTGGATATTAGGATTGGATTACCAGAATCTCTCCATGGTACTAATGGCGCATGGGGCAATACGGACAGTCTTAAACGTATTAATTGTCTTAGGCCTTAAGAATGAGTACATGACTTGGGGACTGATTAACTGGCTTCTGAAGGGATGCGGGCTCCGTGACCTCCACAGGTCTTAAAGTGATATTCTACTTTCAGTTTTGTTTCCTGTTAAAACCAGGAAAGATATTAGGCCTGATACGATTAGCTTGTTTAATATGGTATTGGCAGTCATGTAGTTAATTTGCTGGTTTCCATGGCTTGAATGTTTTATAGTTAAATGGAATATCCAATGGTTGCAGACATATGCGTTTTCACCTCTAATTAATTTAGAAGATCTGACAGTTAATTTAGAAGATCTGACCCATTAAAGACTGTGCGCTACTAAAGAATTAGCAGAACTTTTAATTTTCAGTTAATCGTGTCGTTTTTAACAACACCATCTAACCTGTCCGCTGCATACAAATATCAGTTCAATTTTAAGTCAGTCGATTTTAAGACAAAAATTTATATTGCCCCTACAAATATTTTATTGACTCGTCGCTTAAATGACTCGTTTACGAGTCGAGAATCGCTCGCCAAAAACTTGGTTCTCGACCCGTGGCTTTAGTGTCCCGTTTACGAGTCGAGAATTATTCGCCAAAAACTTGATTCTCAACCTGTCCATTTAATCGTAAATGGTAACCTTTGCCGCAAAAATAGTTAGGATATTTTATAAAATTTTTTTGAATTGAATATCACTCATCAATATTTAAAAAGAATATTTAATATAAGTATAATATCTTTTATAAGCACTTGTTTGTTTATATATTATTTTTACAATTTCTTCCCGCCAATTAATAATCTTCGATTCAAAGTCGTTACTACGAGTCGTTATCGTATCAAAGCGATTTGCTATAGCATTCCGTTGCGAAGCCTCCTATTGTGAAGCCTCAAGGATCCTACAGTCCATCAAAAACCACACTAAATTTTGCGTGAAATCTAGCGTCTCGCCTTTTTGTTCTCACCAATGCACACAAGGACGGATTGCCCCTTTACGGCGACAAAAATAAAAAAACTGATAACATTTAACACTGGTAACACGCGCTAAACTTCCCCTCTCTGACCAAAAGTCAACGCGAGAATCAATTGCGCTCGAAATACCAACAGCTTATTACGCTTGTTTTGAGTTATTTATATTAAGAGTTGTGGCAATTCAGTATAGAGGAAGAAGCGACAGGAATTTTTTTTTTCAAAAATTTGTTAATAAATTAAAATACTTATGTAGTATATAAGACGTTTTTCTAAGTATTAAATAAATTACTACCACAAACTGTAATTTCAAGCTTTTTAAAAAGTTCCACATAGTTCCACTTTATATCGAATATTTTTAGACGCAATAAACATAAATGATTTTAAAAAATCCATAAAGCGGTCCCCATATTTCCCCCTTCACACAGACCTTCACCTACCAAGTTGACATTTTTGTAAAAAAAACCCAAAAGTTGGACTTTCACAACTAATAACTCCTAAACTTTAGAAGATAAAACCATCAATTTTAACATCATAGATAAGTGGAGGAATTTTGCGTTCATTGGTACCTACTACTCATGAAAATAGGCTATAGGGTTACAAAAATACAGGGTGATATGTAAAACTCCATCTTTGTACAACTCTGACCGTATTACATCTAATATTACATAATTGTTAATTGACATATTATGTTGAGATGATATATAAGCCAAAAGATATACAATATGTGTGTTCTTATTTTTGTCGTCGTAAATTGGCTATCTGTCCCAGTGTGCGATGTAGAGGTAAACAATGTAACTCAACAGAGTCTAAATACTACTGAAAACGAAAATTTGTCGCTGCAAGATGTTGCTTCAAAAAGATGAACCGGCAGTACAATTTGGAGGATCATATTTTAAGTGACTCATATCGGAAAATCTGCAAAAATTAGGGTAACGTAATTCTTTCCATCAAACCAACATTGACCGATATCAAACGTGTGTATTCGGTATGCGCTAATTTTTGCACCGAAATAAGATCGCGTCTTTCGGACAAGTCCCTTCAAGTGCTTGTATTCTTGAAATATCATTACAAGAAACAAAAATGTACAATAACATGATATTATATAAAAAAAACAATTATTTATTGCTTGTAACATTAGAGAAAAATCGAAAAACCGTAAAAACAGCTATTATCAGCTGTTTTTTTGAAAATTAAAAACAGTAACAGCTGTTTTTTGAAAACCACTGTTTTTGAAAAACCCTAGGTTGGAGCATGTGCATATTTTAATGAGGTAGTAATTGTGAAGTTTGCCTTTAATATCGTATCTTGCACATTATTTCGCTTATTGCTTCGAATCCTATTATAGCATGTTTTAAGCTTTTTCTTACGATAAATGTCGTACCTAGTATGTGCTCTTTATCTCTGCAGCTGTAGTACATTGAGTAACTCCTTTTCTCCATTATGCCTTTTCGCAACCATCTAACTTCTTGAATCGCCATTATATATTTTCCAACCTGTTCCAATAGTACTCTTAACTTACCAGGTTGCTAAAGATTGTGTAAGTTTTCTGTAAATATTCCGAAATTATTGTTTTTTTTCCGTTCGTTGTTGAGTTATCCGTCCGGTCCGAGGATCTGCTATAGAGCTCATAGTAATTGATATTGCCAGGAAGGATTGCTAGTCCTTCGCTGGTAGGCGGGACTATAGCGTCCCACACTCGCTACTACCGTCGCTGGTTGTTCATCCAGTGGGCACCACATGGAGGTGATTTCGATATTGCCCACCTGTTTTTTTGGTTTTAGCGATTCCCAATACTTCAATTGATTTTGTACGGTTTTTGTCAACCTCCCCGATATCACGTGACCATCATATTTGACCTTCTGAACGCAATATGTATTGCACTTTGCTTTCATTGAGTTGAATTGAATTTCCCGTGCCCGAACTAATACTACTTGGAGTAATCATGTTCTTCTTACTGAAAATTTTCAGCCGCCACTTTTATGATAAAGTGCAACCTTTTGAAACGATAACACCTGCATGGTGTTGAATATGTGCACAGCCCTTTTGTTCGCTAACCCACGTTATACGGAACAAGGTAATGTAAAAGACTGAATACCGTAAGACAGTATTTTAGTGCTGAAGCCATTTGAGAAGCTTTTTATATAAAAATCGAAGTTGTTGTTTCTTCATTAGCGCTGACGTCACTAGACGCCCATTTTTTACGCTGTTTGAAGCTGTCAGTCTCTTTTTAACCGACTTCAAAAAAAGAGGAGGTTACTCAATTCGACGTGTAGGTATTTTGTGGTCCTGTTCACGCATAACTTTGTAACCCAATAACTTTTTTGCTTTTTTTCTGGTTCATTTGAAGGGGGAGCTTCCCACGCTGGTCCCGTTAAATTTTTTCTCCGATATCAATGGCAACTTAACTTTTTATATGCCTTATATTATCTTGATCTGTATGTGTGTATAGTGTAAACAAATCTTGCAACTTGATTTTGACCCAGTTCCATATAACCGATCAACAGCAAATTTTGCACATATGTATAGTTCGCATGACAATACAATCTGCAATAAAATTTTGCAATAATTGCGCTCCCCGACCCCAGACATGGGTATCAAATGAAAAGGTGTGAGTAGTAGAATACATCTATTATGTGGCATCTTTTAAAACCCAAAATGCGGCCAATACAAAATGGCGGCTTACCTTTTTCTTTACAACGCCCTTGGTATGGGTATCAAATGAAAGTGAATGACGAGTATAGTACAGTAAGCTATCGACTTCACAATAAATATTTCTTTTAATTTCCCTCGGAGAATTTTGTTTCATATTGAAAAGTTTTTTTTTTTTTTTTTTAAATTCGTCCGAAAATACGCAAAAACTATTTAGCTCCTGCTTCGATTTTTATCCTTACTCCACGGGGCGGCGTGTAATACTTCTCAGAATGGATTTCAAATGGATTTTAAAAAGGTTTTTTATAATGCTCCTACTATAGAACGCTTTTGAGGAGCGTAAAAACGTAGGCTCCCTGCAATGACAGGCAATATTAAACTAGTGGGATGTTGTGCCTAGAGACTAGCCACTAATTACGCCTTTTCATGGTATTCTTTCTGTTGAATAACACAAATTTTTGCACCCCATCTATGACAAAGAATAGTGAACACCATCTATGGCAATATTACATTACTCTTCGTTTTACCTATGATTATCAATTTCCATAAAATATACAAAATACATTTCATAAATAATAGAAAATCTGTTGTCATAATTCAGTTGTTTACTTTCTTCGAAACTTTATACATATCTAGCATTGGAATGTACCTTTTTACGTAAGCATGAATAAATATGTTTATTGCCACATTCCTACAAGTTAGCGTTTGGCGTAATGGGAAAGCGCTAGATCGGGGTGCGAAAGGACCAGGGTTCGATTTTTGGTGATGGCCGCAAACTTTTTTTTAGCTATGATGATTTATTGTAGTATAATAAACTAAGCCTACGTTGATGGTAAAATCTCAAAGCGGCGACTAATTAAAACCTTTGGTACATATTCAATTGTGAGCTATAACTCAATCTATAATAAGCTAAATAAGCGAAATCCGTTCTGAACTAAAACTTTTATTTCACGTTGCATTGATTTAATTATTGTCATAATGCTGTATCCTAGTTTGGCCATGGAGATTCATAAGTATCACACTGACCAACATATATAATTAATCTTGAAAAGTTTTTGTTAAAGGCTTATGTAGGTTATAAGTTGTGAGACTGCGTAATCAAAAATTTAACAAAGTATTTAACAAACACTACAATATAATCATCATAGCTTAAAAAAAGGAAATCAAATGTAAACAATAAAATTCTTTGATTCTTCACCCACGTCATGGTATATTTCTATATTTCTTTATTCAATATAAACAATAGTTTTTGAGCAGCAAATAAAAACTATATGCCATAATTTCGTTATCATCGGTTTTTGTTCTGGAAGCAAATTTAGAGACGTATTCATGTCAAAAACTTGGTTCATATGAAACAAAATCCCCGAAGGAAATTAAAAAAAATTATGACGAAAAAAAAAGCACCGCGAGCCGAAGGATCGAACTCGCAGCCCGCAGACGAGGGACTTTCCCTAGCCCTTTATAGTCCATGGAAATGGTACTTTAACATTGCAAAAATGCAAGACATGGTTTTATTTTTGGGATGTGTAGGGGGGGTCAGTTTGAGCTTAAGTTTGAGTTTTCGGGATTCTAACCTCCCCCCCATTTGGCCGCCATCTTGGAAAACGTATGCAAATGGTTTTTTCACTATATCTCCGAAACGGCACATCTTACCGGAAATTTGCAAGGACACTTTTTGTTTAGAATTAAATAATCTACAATTTATTACTTGGAAATTTTGTGGTAAAATGAATAATTAAGACGTTATAAGCCTTAGAACACAAAAGTTAGTCACAAAATTTTCTTTAAAGGCTCTTTTTTGTTGTTTAAATATACTTCTGGTTGAAATTTCCAGACCATTTTCTCAGTTTTTGGTCTTTTGACCAAGAGCTACATTTTGAGATATGGCCCAAGTCTGTAGCGGTAGTACTTTCAGAGATGAAAGTAGGCTTCAGACGGACAGACGGACAGAGCCTCTGTATAAGCTTTTTTTTTGAAAAAGCTAAAAATGAATGGACTAAAAAGCACGAAATAAAAAAAAAAAAAATTAAAAACCGACTTCAGAAAAAACCATTCCCGCGATGAACAAAAAAGGACGAAATAATTGTTTGTAATTCTTAACAACATCAATCCAATCAGAATGGATCTAGAAAGAAGAATCACTTTTGAAGACGGTGCCAGGTAGTAGTTGAATTTGATTGCACTAACTCTTGCTTCGGGAATTGTTTTCATTTCTTTATTAGGCCTATGTCCTTAATATATCACCCACATGTAATTCTTCAAAAGTGATTCTTATTTCTAGATCCATTCTGATTGGATTGATGTTGTTAAGAATTACAAGCAATTATTTCATCCTTTTTTGTGCATCGCGAGAATGGTTTTTTTCTGAAGTCGGTTTTTAAAAAAATTTTTTTTTTTACATTATCATTTACATGATGTGTCATTTTTCGATGGAGTGAAATTTGTTTGTTGGTAATTGTTCGCGTACAGCTTACTATGAAAAACCCAAACTTGGAGTAATTAGTTGGGAATAGCCATCATGTTGAAAGAATGGTGAGTTTTTTTTATGTTAAATAACTCTATCCCTGCTCCAAGAAATTCTGTTTTTCAGATATATTCTTACATTATTTCAAAGGAAAACAATGAAATCTATGGTTAAGCTCCGTAGTTAACTACAACATAACTACTAGTATACATTTTTAACGATCAAAAACTCCCGTTGTTCACCATTGTAAAGGTTTTGAACGCGCTTTGTGTAGTTTGCAGTCGACGACGAATTGAGTGAACTGGCCCCTAGTATGATAGCTTTAAGATGATTCAACCGTTGTGGCGGTTTGTTTTTTTAAGTTGTGTTAAAATCATGTTAGAATTTTATTTATCTTTCTTCTTTCACTACAATGGAACCCGAACTGCAATTTGCAGTTTTTATAAAGTGAAAAGAATAAAAATATTTAAGACTAGCAAAAACCCGCGTGCCTTGCAACGCCTACTCGAATTTTCACAGATATCTCTTATTTACACTTATTAATTTCCACTTTAATTTAAAAAATCACAGATTGGGAAAAAAAATAAAATTCAAAATTATCTCAATAAATTCACGCTAAATCACCAAATCAATTAAAACAATTTTTTTTCTATAACCAAGGTTAAACTGCTTCGTCACAAAATCACTTCGTTACGAAACAAAACTCGATCATTCAAAGCCTTCTTCAAGACTAAAGTGTTGAATGAAATACTCTAGCTTCCTTTAAAGTGTACCGTTACAATAATTGGCAGAACCTTGTTTTAAATATCCTATTCATAGACTTCTTTTTAACCCATCATAAAAAACAGGTACTCGTTTTTTTTATTGCCATTCCTGGAAGGCCGAATTTTCGACCCAAAACAATACCTGAACATTCACCTGTTTACCTAATTTCTCTTGTAGGATAATATGGCATGCGACTTTTGTATTTACATTGTTTGCGGTTTCCTTTTTTAATATTGTAAATTGTCTACTGAAATTGAGGTTTTGGAAGTTCCCTTTGCTATGCATACTTCTTTATTTCTATAAAATGGAATCCCTATTACGGCTCGCTAGTATATGTATATCAACAAAATAATTTTTTTTTTTCGAGTGAAAAAGAAGCCAGAATCAGAAAGAATGCGTACCTATTATTACAATCAATAAAAATCCTTCAAAGCGAGGAAAGTCAAAAAGTGGAAGTCATTTTTAAAAGAGTCGAAGTTTCAGAAGGAGTAGTATTTTCAAGGCCGATAATAAATATCGATGGCTGCCTTTCGAAACCTTATTCTACTGTCGGATCAGACTGAAAACCCGAAGGCGATAATCGGGAAAAATATATCCCTGATAGAGTACAAACTTTTTATCATTGCAATTGTAGACCTGAAAGAGCCTATTTAAATATCGATTGTTCCGTGAATGTTTCCTATAAAACGATCAGGATATTTTTTGGAATATCTAGATATTTAGATACAGGTCTGTCAAGTATAAAATTCGAATGATCACTTGCTTTCCTTCTCCTATAGGTTAGACTAAAAAGTAACCCGGTAGTCGGACACGATAGTCGGTACCGATAATCGTATCTGATAGTCGTATTCGCCTAAAATATGGCCGCAAAAGTATTAAATCTTTTTGTGAAATTCCCATTGCAATACATACAGCCAACAATTTTAAAAATGGGTTTTAAAATCGCAGACAGACACTCCAATTATAATTATATAGATAGATAGATAGATAGATAGAAGATCGATAACCATATGAAACAGAACTATATTTTTAAATCACAGACAGACACGCCATTTACATTTATATAGATAGATAGATTTGAATGACGCCGCTCAGGTAATAGTATTCTACTTGTCATATCCTTTTGTTTGGTACCCATATCGAGTGGGTTGTAAAGTTGGTCGCCATTTTGAATTTATAATGACAAAAAATAGGTAATTGTACTCTAATTATCATCCCCTTTCATTTGATACCCATGTCGGGGATCGGCGAGCCCAATTGCGAAATTCATCCGCCATCTTGGAACCGCCATCTTGATTTTTTTACAAAGTGGTCAGATTACATTGCCACCCGAACTAAATATATGTGCAAAATTTGAAGTTGAACGGTTATATGGAAGTGGGTCAAAATCAAGTTTTAAGTTTTGTCTACATACATACATCCATACATACATACAGATAGAGCTAATATACGGTGTATATAAATAGCCTAAAACATGCTCGCAAAAATACTGAATCTTCCAGTGAAAGTCCCATCCCGATCGGCCCAGCCGTTTCCGAGATTACCGCGGCCAAACAGACAGACATACAGACATACAGACAGACAAAAATTTTAAAAATAGTGGATTTTGTTTTAATTACATGTAAATAACCAAAAAAACTTAAAAAAACATAATTATTTTGAAATTACAGACACTCCAATTATATTTATATAGATAAAAAAACCGTGTCTTACCAATTGAAGCAAAGGTGTGCGGGAGAGAAAACATGTGTGCAGACAGATATACTTTACTGGCCAATCAGAGAAAATTAAAAACTTTTCTTATGCGGCATGCAGGTCATGGGAACGCGGCCCTACTCAACCCAGGCGCAGGCGACCACCTTGTGTAGCACTAAAATGGTGGTTTCACCAGTGCAAAATATTGGACTTCTATTTACTATTTTTATGAAGAGCAAAATTGTGACTTATGTCCTCGGGAGTTTTTGCCAGAGTAAATAATTCAGCTTTGCAAATATACGTCCAATTGTCGAACAATGTCTTGAAATTGCAAAAAGTCAGAATCACTTTGTATTTCGATGTTTAATGTGAATATAATGTCTGAAATAAAATGACAAATTATTTGTCTTGTTTTCATTATAAGTATTCGAAATCGTTATTATAATTTTTAGTTTTTTTTTATTCAACAACCTATCATCATTTTTGTCATAAGCAGAAACTTTAATTTATGAATAAAAAATCATTAAAATGACCATAGATTTTATTCCATCGATTTCCTTTACAGATAAGGGGAAGGTGAAATTGCAACAAAAAATGAGCGCCGAGATATTATAATCTTTAAGCTACTCTGTCCGAATATCCATTGATAAAATACAGTCCTCACATTTTGCTTAAACAATTCCTTCTAACGACCGCTTTATATTTAAACTAAAGGAAATTAGAATTCTGCCAACAATTTTTGATTTTGAAACCTGTGCAAAGAAAGGCGTCCTACTCCTAGGATACACGTGATACACAGAGATGAATTGGAGAGAGTTGATAAGAATTGTGTCAGATGGTTTGTATCACAATAGTTTCATTACAGCTAAGGTTGGTCCGTATATATTTTGTTCCTATTTATTGATGCAAAAGGAAAAAGATTAGATGCCTCTTGATGCACATTAAAAGCAATACATCCAGCACCATTACAAAAAACGGACTTATTAAGGAAATCTAGAAATTAATTATCGGTTTCATCCTGATTCGCTTTACATTTTGGATAATTTAAGCTAAAGGTACCTTTGCATTATTTGATTTGTCATATGGCTTCACTGTCAAAACTACGAATTAACTCTCTCACTTAAATTAGACAGTTCAAAGCAGAAATATTCAATGCAAATTTTGGCAGTGTACATTTTATAAACATATCTTTTTAACTTCTTTGACAGTAAAGTCTTGTGACAAATCATATAATGTAAAGGTACCTTAAAGCTGGAAGTACATAATTGCATTGCGTTGCATGAATGCGTTGACAGATCAAGTTTACATCGTATATTTCAATGATGGCAGATCAATTAATGCGGCACTATGTACCTTCAATGCAACGCAATGCAATGCAACAGTTGTTCAACTTTTAACTTTTACGCATACAACGCATTCAATACTCTGTCAAATTGGTCTTGTTTTTTTCTGCAAAAATATTATTAACTCGGATTAACTCAGTAATATATAAAAAATGGATTTTGATGAGAGATTCAACCCAAATTCAACATGAATTCAAATTTCAAAACGCATTTAAGTGCCGACACGCAACTCATCAATGTATCAAATCCATATAATGTAACGCATTGCAGTTAAATCCAATCAAGTATAGCAATGCAATGTAAGGCAATTATATACTTTCAACTTAAGTCCAGTATATTACGTGGTTCACCCCTTGGTGCAATGTCTAGTAGTAAAATCAATCCGAAATATAGGAAAGGATAGACATATTGATCTGCTTCCTCTTTTTATTTTGAGATGTTCAACTGTAGGCGTTCGCCGGGAAGATAATAATTATAAATATCAAATTTAGGTAACTAAGTAAGCCACTATCTTTGAATTGTTAAATTCAAGATATGTACACTGATAAAAAAACATTCTTGGCTTAAGACAATTTTTTTTGAACCAATAGTACAGTCAATATGCAACGAAAAGAGGCTTACGCTCCGACATGCCTGACAAACCGACATTTGACCTTGAAAGTCGTTAGGGGGGCGTGTCAGGAGCCTACTGAAAAATTATGAAAGTCGTGGTGCATGCAGATTTTGAGAAATTCAAAAATTTAATAAAAAAATTTTGAAACGCGTTTTTCTCAGAAAGTATAGGTTTTAGCGAAAAGTTTTTTAAACAAAAAATGTAGAGGTCATTGCGAACTACATTTTTTGTCATTGGAGTGACGTCATCCGACTTGAAATACAAAAAGTACATGGCGCTAAAGGATCAAAAAGTGTTTCTTTGCCATTTTCACTAGGAAAAATTAATTTTTTTACAATAAGGCCGCGTTCTCATGGGCTGCATGCCGCACGGCTAAAGCTTGATATCGGCTTATCTTCGGGTAGTATTCGAAAATTTTCGTGACAGGCTGCAAAAAGCTTGCCGCATAGAAGCATCCCCTCGTTCATATGAGAGCATCTGCTGGTTGTCAAAAATCAGTCTTTTGTGATTTTGAAAATGTGAATTGGATTACTTTAATAATAAAAAAATTATGTTAACGATTAATGTTGATGTCAAAATGTGAAATATTGCTGTTTAAATCACTTTAAACATCGCTCGAATCGAAACATCACTAGTTCCGTGATTTTGCAGCACGTTCACATGGGCTGCATGCCGCACGGCAAAAGTTCGAACTTGACAGTTCCGTGATTTTGCCGCATGAATAAGGGATTTTCCCTTGTTCGATTTTTGCAGCAAGGCTGTGCGAGAGAGAAAACATGTGTGCATACAGATATATTTTCCTGGCCAATCAGAAAACATTGAAAGCTTTTGTCGTGCGGCATGCAGCCCATGAGAACGCGGCCTAATGTAAAAAAATTTGACCCACTTCCCGGTTTCGGATAGAGCTGAAATTTTGCATACACGTTTAGTTTGGATGACAATGCAATCTGGCCATTTTGTAAAAATATCAAGATGGCGGTTCCAAAATGGCGCCCGATTTTTGAAATTGTGCTCCGCGGCCCTCTGACATGGGTATCAAATGAAAGGATATGACAGGTAGAACACAATAAGCTATGTGGCGTCATTCCAAATTCAAAATGGCGGCCAACACTTACACTGTTTGTCGTCAAATCTTGGAAGTTAAATTTGACCCACTTCCCGGTTTTGGAAAGAGCTGAAATTTTGCATACACGTTTAGTTTGGATGACAATGCAATCTGGCCATTTTGTAAAAATATCAAGATGGCGGTTCCAAAATGGCGCCCGATTTTTGAAATTGTGCTCCGCGGCCCTCTGACATGGGTATCAAATGAAAGGATATGACAGGTAGAACACAATAAGCTATGTGGCGTCATTCCAAATTCAAAATGGCGGCCAACACTAAATTGCGGAAAGCTTATAATAGACTAAAAAGTAGAAAATATAACCGATCAACTTCCAATTTTGCACACACTCGTAGTTCGGGTGGTTAATATGTATGAATGATGAGATGAATAGTTGAGTTAAGGGTGATTTGATAATAAAGAAGCAATACACGTTACAAAAAATCACAAACAAACACAGAGATGCTGCTGTCAACTAAATTCAACTACTCAAATACTGAACTCATTTCCGTATGCATAATTTCAACTAAACTCAGGTAGCAGAGCTGAGTCGAGTTCAGTCAACCTTAACCCAACTCGACTCCCGTTTACATGTAGTTAGACTTGGGTTCAACTTGAGTTCAACTCATCATGTATAAGTACTAAATGCAATCTGACCTTTTTGTAAAAAAATCAAGAAGACGGTTCCGAGATGGCGGCCGTTTTTGCAATTATGTTCCACCGAGCCCACGATATGGGTATCAAATGAATACAGTAAACTGTGTGACGTAATTTTAAATCTAATAGAATTGCCATCATAAAATGGCGGAATACATATAATAAACTAAAAAGTAGAAAATAAAATAAATGGTTAAAAAAAATTTTTAAAAAAAATTCTTTTCATTAACTAAAAAATGTACTGAAAAGTAAAAAATAAAAAATATTTTAAAGAAAGCATGAAATTTCAATTTTAATGAAAAAGTTAATTAAAAGAATGGCGCATTTTTCATCATAAATTGAAAATATAACTGTAAATCGCGTGAGATTTACAATAACCCTCAATTTTTTGCATTATTAATTTCAAATTCTAACAAAATTTTTTGATGAAAAATGCGCCATTCTTTTAATTAACTTTTTCATTAAAATTGAAATTTCACGCTTTCTTTAAAATATTTTTTTTTTTACTTTTCAGTACTTTTTTTAGTTAATGAAAAGAATTTTCTTTAAAAATTTTTTTAACCATTTATTTTTTAATACAAATTTTGTTTTTAATAAAAAATATTGAGTTTCTTGAAGAGTAAAAAATTAAAAGATCTTATTTCGAAAAAGACATATCTTGGTCGAAAAATATTAGTATTGAGCGAAGAAATACAATTGCTTAGCTCAAGAATTTATAGAGTCTTACTTTGACACAGCATTCTCATGTTAAGACTGTGTTGTAATGTTTCTACTCAAGGCAACGAAAAGAAGACTATGGAATTGCTGGAATCAAGACAATTTTTTCATCAGTGTACATGCATATAGTCCGGGATGTAGCGATTGATTTTATACCGCAATTGAATTTATAATAATGGTTTATTAGTGATCAATAATCAGAAAACGAGCGGCAGGTGCAGTTAAAAGAAGTAATGCCTCAAGTAATTTTAAACCTTGCTGAAAGGGGAAGGTTTTCAGATCAAATTTATTCGAAAAATAATCGTCAGCTCCATATGGAGGAAGTAAGACCGTCAATCAGCGTCATAAACATTCTGCGCACTCAGTGCATCTGAATGTTTCATATTCCCTTTGAGGAATGAACTGACGATGTTTTCACTTATAATCCGGCTTCACCGGCCGAACTGCACAAGTTCGACCAAATTGGTGCACTGAACTTCAATTTTAGCCTCAGTTCCCAAAAATGTTCTCATATTGAACTCAGGAAAAATCAGGCCTGAGTTCGCCCAACAGAACAGGAAAACGTGGTTGAAAGTAAAAGCTCGCTAAGAAGAGAGTATTCAACTGGTAAATAATGGAATATTATTTCAGTGAGCTTTTGCATTTCAAACTTCTGGCGAAAAAGCAACAACAATTTCAAGCATGAACTGAATATGTCAGCCGGTGAAGCCACGATTTGTCACTTCTATCAAAACCCGAAAAGATTCACTACAGACAAAATTTAGCATATCTGTTAACAAGTCCTCCCCGCGGTGCCCTTTGCGGTAGCTCTTCGAAAGAAGCTTACGGGTGATGGGCGAATGGCGAGCGCTATGCGCCACAAAACAGAGTTTGAAGTCGGTTGGGCTGAGGGTTGGCAACCTGCTACATAAAAAAACACCATTGCTATGAATCGGCAAACAATGCCTCGGAACCGGATGGACAACACGACGCCGACCTTTGCTTTTCGAACCAGGACACGAATCGGATCATGGAATGTGAGAACACTGATAGCTGATGGACGGCTGGATGAAGTTCTCAACGAGATGAATTGATATAAACGCGAGACCAGATGGCCCGATGCGAGGGAACATATTTGCTCAAAAGGTGAGTCCTTCTTATATTCTGGGAGAAACGAAACTGAAAGCCGTAGGAGTGGCGTTGGCGTAATATTCACCCCAAAGAAGCCAGGTTCAACCTCATTAGCTGGTCACCAGTTTCTAAGAGGATTATTACCGTGCGCCTGCGTACCTGTGGTGGTAATTTTGGTAACACTTGAATTTTTGTATGAAGAGGTCGATTGAACCAACTTACGTGCCACCACCCCAGACTAAGAGGCACTACGGTAATTCCAAGCTATGCTCCAACTGAAGACGCAGAAGATGATATCAAAGACGAGTTCTATATGCGACTGAATGAGGTTTTTCGCTCTATTCCAATAGGAAAAATCATTGTGACTTAAATGCACAGAACGGCCGAGACAGCACCGGTCTTGAACTATCAATTGGAAATCAAGTTCTAAGATCATCATTACCAGCATTCATCACTAGCTTTTCGTTGACGTTTGTAGTTCGCACCAACTTATGTAAGGTGGAACTTACTTTCGTCACAAGAAAATACACAAAGAGACCTGGATATCGCCCGATGGTAGAGATGGATAACTATTCTGGATGTCAGGAGCTTTAGGAGAGCCGGCACTTGAAGTGACCACCATTTGGTAATAGCAACTTTGCGCCTTAAAATCGCCAATCAGAAACGTTCAACGCGATGCCATAAAACCTGGACTGTTTAACGTAGACCTTCTGCGCGAAAGCGTTAAAAGACGGGAATTTGCTGGGAATCTGCAACAAATATTACCACAAACCTTTTCTGACGACACAAATATTGAAGAGCTGTGGAGTACGAGAAAGGGCGCTATATTGACGGCTGCGGAAACGAGAATCGGTTATGTCCAAGAAACATGCAACATTGGATCTCGGACACAACCTGGCAAAAAATAGAAAAGAGGAGGGCCCTAAAAATAACGTGAACTCTACAAGCGACCCGTAAATACACCGCAAGGTAAAGAGAAGTGTCCGGCGTGATAAAAGGCAGTAGATAAATGAGCTCGCGGAAAAAGCGGAAAACGCGGCAAACACAGGCAATATTATAGTGCTATACCAAATCACTAAACAGCTCTCGGGAAAGCACTCTACTAAAAGCATGCCGTTAAGAGTGCGGATGGAAGGCTGCTGTGCAGCGACGAGGAGCAACTCCAAATATGGAGAGATTACTTATTCGCCGCCCTGAATGATTCACTTGCACAGGAACCTCAGCAACAATGCACAGCTAATGAGAATCAACACCCGGGCCCCAACCAAGACGGAAATAGTAACCAAAATTCATGCGATGGTCAATGGTAAAGCAGTTAAAAAAATGGGATCCCGCGAGAATTGTTGCAAGCCGATTCAAGCCTCATAGTAGATGCGCTGCATCCAATCCTGGAAATATCATGAAACACCTGTACGTTTCTGGCGGATTGGACGGAAGGCATAATAGTTAAAAAACCCAAAAAAGGGGGACCTAACAATATGTGACAACTGGAGGGCATTTGTTTGCTATCTACTGGGGGGCAAAATTTTGTTCCATATATTACTATCTAGAATAAGAGAGGCAATAGACTTATTCAACTGAAAAATGAATGTTTATTTTCTATTACAGGGAGTCTCATCGTAACTCTCGGAGTGCGCGGAGGTATTCTTGTCGTTCAAGTGATTTCAGTTAAATTCTTGGTAAAAATTATTCGCAAACGTACTCGTTCGGAATTACACACTACAGAAGATTTGCTGGGCACGATTTTTGATCGGCCCAGTAAAAAATTCTATTCTGGTGACTTTCAAATAGTCTCTGACATGGCTGGCAAAAGAAGATCCATCAGAGTTCCTCGTGAACAAGCAGGCACTTCGAAACAAAAACAAACCGCTAGCACTTCTAGTGAGAATTTCTTCGCTCCATTACAAACTATGGCACCGGATTTAGAAGTTGACGATCAGGAAATTCCGGCTGATAATTCGGCTAAGGCCCGGTATGCTAGGCTCAAGTAATTACTTAACCTATCTGAAACCTATGTAAAAAAAATGGTCAAGAAATGGCTCAGAAATATTTTCTGCTGCGATTTCTTCACCCGGTATGCTAGGTTCAAGAAATCGCACCAGAAAAATCGTGTTTTTTTAATGACGCGCAGATGTCGCTATTGATAAAATTTTAGTTTTTCTTCCAGAAATAAGTGTCGAGGCACTTATTTCTTTAAGTAATTTTGACGTTTCATGGGTTTTTTTTAATTGAAAGTAAGAATTGAGGAAGCCTTGCATTTTAAGTAATCGTTCTACCCTTACAAAACAACTGTACTGTCAGCAATGACAATTAGACTAATGCCAAAATTTCTGTCACTTTTTCTTGAGGGAATAAATGCACAAGTTTTCTTGAGCTAATTCCTTGAGCCTAGCATACCGGGCTTAAGCTAAAAATTCCACCCATCAATGTGATTAAAACATCTGCTAAACAAATTCATGATTTGTTAAGAGGTAAGAATATTGACGACTACATGGTTAAACGCATCTCATTAGGCGTCAAAATTATTCCCGGATCAATTGATATATCCAATTTGATTTGCAAAACTCTTACTGAAAGTAAAAGCGAGTTCTATACACACAGCAGTAAAGACGAAATTCCATTCAAAGCAGTTTTAACGGGTCTTGAACAAATGGACACTGCTTTAATTAAGAAAATTCTGTGTGATGCTGGTTTAAAATGCATGGATGTGAAAGAAATTAGCAGACAAATGAAATATGGTACTTCCATCCTATATATTGTATACTTTGAAAAAAAAAAAAAATCTATATCAATGAAGGAGTTAAGGTTTAAGTACAACATTATCGATAAAACTGTTGTTAGTTGGGACTATAAACGTAAAGCACCCAACAAATTAACGCAATGCCGCAATTGTCAGCTGTATGGACATGGCGAAAAACAATGTCATGTCAAGACCTTCTGCGCACACTGTGCTGGAAATCACGACACCAAAAATTGCACCCAAATGGATGTAAGTAAATGTGCAAATTGCAATGGTGATCATAAGTCAACTGATGCACAATGCCCTAGTAGAGCTGCTTATGTCCAAATGAGGCAGCGATTATCAAATAAAAACCGAGGGTGTGGTATTACTCGCACTGTCAATCTCGATGCTATTAATTTCCCTCCGCTACCCGGCAGTACAACAGAAACTAGAAGCAGCCCCCAAACGGGATTCAATGCACCGTGGAGCAACGTAGTTAAACCTAATAATAATTATAGAAATAGTAATAGTAATATCACCAGTACTAACAACCATAGCAACATAGCAATTGATTCTAATAATACTAATTTGTTTAGCTATAATGAAATTATGTCTCTTACTAATGAAGTAGTATGTAAACTAAAAACCTGCAAAGACAAATTTGAACAATTCAATATTATAACTCAACTAGCCATAAAATACTTATATAATGTCAAGTGAAGGACTTAAAATTGTCACTTGGAATGCCAGAGGTATTCGCAACAAGCATATAGAATTCTTTAGCTTTTTAGAAAAACGTAAAATAGATATAGCGCTGCTCACGGAGACAGGCTTAAATCCTAGTGTAAACATTTCCAACCCTAATTATTATTGTCATAGGTTAGATAGGGAAGGCTCAAGGGGTGGAGGAGTTGCCATCATCATTCATAAGAAATTAAAATTTTGCTCACTCCCACCTATAAACCTAAACAAAATTGAGGCTGTTGGAGTTGAAATAGCTTTTGAAAACGGCAGCAAAATCAAATTATATTCTGCATACTTCCCTAGTGGCACATCCAATCAGGTAAATAAATCTTCCTTTAAGCCTGATCTCCATAAATTAGCCAACTTAAGGACCCTTCTTAATCGGAGGTGATTTAAACTGTCGTCATCAAAACTGGGGCTGCCTGCGAGCCAATTCATGGGGAAACATCCTCCACGACTACTTAACCACAAGCTCTTCTGTGCTCCTATATCCTCCAGATCCTACATATATACCATACAATGCTAGATCTAATCCTTCTGTTTTAGATGTCTTCTTGACCAACATAACACAATCACTTACCCCACCCGCTGTTATTAACGATCTAGCCTCTGATCATCTGCCAGTTGAAATCACGGTGTCTAATTATCCCACATTTAAAAATTCATATACTTATGATCTCAACAAAGCAAATTGGCAGCAGTTCTCTGTCTACATTCATGATAGGATGAAACTTGGTTTAAAACACTTTGCCCTGAATGAAATAGGCAGCTATGAGCAAATTGATAGTATGGTAGACCATTTCACCAATGTGATAGTTGAAGGAATTGAACTCTCCGCTCCTACCAGAACCATCAACCCAGTACACTCGAGGAAAATTCCTAATGATATTAAAGTTTTAATCTCTCAACGCAACAGTCTTCGCCGTCTATGGCAGCGACACCGTCTTAGAACATACAAGACACAGCTAAACCAATTAAACAAGCTAATTGAAATCTACCTTCAGGTCTATAAAAATAACAATTTTAAGAATCTAATCTCAGGTTTCAAAAAAGCTTCCAAACCCTTTTGGAAGGTTGCTAAGCTCCTTCGGAAAAAGAATAGATCTATGCCAACTCTCAAGCAAAATGATCAGAAATATTTTATGTGCAAAGAAAAAGCAAATTTGCTCGCAAACACTTTTGCTAAAAACAATGCAGTTTCTGTGAATCTAAGTGATACTAGCACCATTAACGAAGTCACCGAAGTAGTTGGTAAACTAGTTCAAGAAAACCCTATATTGGACTTAAAAGACCTTGTTCGGCCCAAAGAAATCAAATTGCTCCTTAGACGCCTAAGGCTAAATAAAACTCCTGGACTGGATAAGATCCCAAACATCTGTTTGAAAAATCTTCCACGAACAGCTGTTGTTTATCTCACGTCCTTAGTTAATTGTTGTCTAAAGTTGTGCTATTTCCCTAACAAGTGGAAAACAGCAAAAGTTGTTCCTATACTGAAACCAAACAAACCACCTCATGAACCAACCAGCTACAGACCTATCAGCCTGCTGAGTTCTCTAGGAAAAATATTGGAAAAAATTTTAAAAGTCAGAATAATCAAAGTAATTAATGAGAACAATTTACTACCAAATGAACAATTTGGCTTTAGACAACAACATAATACTACACACGCGATTGTGAGAATTAAGAAGCACATCTCGTCCAACCTAATCAATAAAAATTCAACTGGCCTTGTTATCCTAGATGTCCAGTCAGCCTTTGATTCGGTATGGCATGAAGGCTTAGTTTATAAATTAAGTACCATGAATTTCCCGCTATATTTACTTAAAATTGTGCAAAATTTTCTGTTAAGCAGATTTTTCCAAGTGCATGTTGGCAGAGATACATCCAATTCACATGCTATTCCAGCGGGAGTCCCTCAAGGATCGGTCCTTGGTCCGATCTTATTCATTATTTATATAGCAGATTTTCCCATACTAAATAACACAAATTTATCTATCTTTGCGGATGACACTGCACTTTATGCTTCCTCTCAAAATAAAAATACAATCTTACAGACCCTTCAAACCTCGCTAAACAAAATATCAGCGTACTGCCACAAATGGAAAATCAAAATAAATTGCAACAAAACACAAGCTATGTTTTTCACCCGGAGAAGAAAGGCTAGTCAACTTCCCTCTACATGTCTAAAACTGAATAATGAGGACATTAACTGGTCCGAAAGTGTAAAATATCTAGGTGTAGTGCTGGATAAAACGCTTACCTTTAAAAATCATATAGACCATGTCAAACACAAAATAAATATTTACATCAGGACATTATATCCATTTATCAACAGAAAGTCGACTCTTAGTCTGGACAACAAGTTAATCCTGTATAAAGCCGTGTTCTCAGCCATTATACTCTACGGAGCTCCTGCCTGGTATGAGTGTGCTCGCTCTCATATAAGCAAACTACAAGTTATGCAGAATAAAATTTTGAAAATGCTATTCAATCTTCCCTGGCATTTCTCTACTAAAAAATTGCACAAAAAAGCCAACTTAAATTTAATCGAAAACTCAGCAAACTATGCTGCTCTAGTATTCTATGACATAATGTCGAAAATCCCCAAACCCCTTGATCCGGCAATTAGTGCCTGATAGCATTAGGCTATAAATTTTCTTTTTAGCATGTAAGATTTTAGTTTAGGTTAAGGTTAGGTTAATAATTACCTATGAGGTTTTTGAAAAAATTTTCCTCCTATGTACCATCTATGATAAATTTATATAAATTCTTATTTTAATTAATAAATCTAAGCTGAAAAGGATCATGCACGTATTCTAAACTCTTTACTATTATATAAATCTACTCTGTAAAATGTAAAAGTCAAATTTATAATAATAAATAATAAATATAAATATAAATATTTTCTATTACAGGCTTTCAGCCACGGTAGTACATTAGGCATAAAGAAGAAGAATATTACTTTTTTTTAAATTTTCACCTGCTGTCGTCTTTACCTTCACCGTTACTGGAGTAGCTGTCGGTGTTATTAGTAATGTATTAGGGGTAAACTGAAATTGGTATAATTTTCAGCCGGTGTGGAATGATTTGTTTAAACATAGTGCTACATCCCGTACTAATATGTAATTGCGAGTGATTTAATATTATTTTCTTACAATATTTATTTATGATGTTGGGGGCATCTACTATCTATCGAAGCTAATCGATATATGTATGATTAAATTAAATTGAAACTTAGAAAGAAAGTAAAATCTAATTCCTGTCAAAATCAAATTCAATATCCCTGAAAATTCGTATACTCCTACCGTACTAAATTGAACGTTGAAATTTTGTGGAACGATTTAGCATTTCTTGGCAAGATTTAGCCATTTAGGCCCTGCGCCAAAATAGCAATTCAATAGTCAGTTTGTATAGGAAACTCATTTTAAGCTACTAGTTTGATTTTCTGCAAATGAGTGAATTATTTTAACTCATTACAGTTTTTACTTCAATCCGTCAAATAAATTTAAAAAGCAGACAAATACCAATAAATTATGGAAAAAAGAAAATACGCAAGTTAAAATAATCAGTATATTGTTTAGCTAATAGGAAATAGGTTAATCAAATGTTTTGAGACAAATAATATACAAACAAAAACTAGTTCATCACATTTACTTACATGCATTTTTTTATTCACTAATTTAGTATTTCAACCCAAACATGCTTGTCTGATCATTTCAGCATCAACGGAAAAAGGATATACATATACAATTTATTGATTCACAAAGTTATTTATTGTTTCTAAATACAAGAAAGAAAAGTGAAAAATTAAAAACATAGATCCGTGTAACTGCATACCAATTATTAAATTTTTTTGGTCTTGTACAATCGTAAGCAATCATCATTTTAATATATTTTTTTTTAGTTTCGCAGGAATAAACTAAGGAAATAATAAATTCAAAGAAAAAGCCCAACCAATTAATTATATGAAACCAATGCCAAAATGAAATAAATTTATATATCTTCGGCTTCAGTTCTGTTCGTTTACATAACCGAGTTCATACATTTTCATACGATTTATTTCATTCTTTTCGTTTCGGTTCGTTTTAAGTTCTGCTATATAACTGAGCCTTTCGACAAACAGTTTTTTTCGAATATAAAATAGTTGAAAGAACGAAAAATAAGTTATTTTAAAAGAATGCAGTCAATGCAAGTTGAAAAAAATTTTGATTTCTCTTGTGAGAAACTATTTCCAACAATAAAAAGCAATACATGTATTTATCGAAAGTAAAAAACTCTTCTACTCAATGCAAAACTTGTTAACAAACACCTATATAAATCGCTATCATTTTCCGGATCATTTAGTTTTCGTTTCGGTTCTTTCTCGTTTCTGCTATATGTTTGGGCCGTTATCCCATGATCGCACTGAGCCGAAATTACGTGGTTTCGGTGATTTCGCCCAAAATCACGTTCAAAATCATGTTCATATCATGTATTCCTGTGATTTAAAAAAAAAATTTAAAAACCGACTTCAAAAAAAAAACTTTTCTTTCAACAAGATGGCTATTCCCAACTCCTTACTACAAATTTGGGTTTTTCATAGTAAGCTGTACGCGAACAATTACCAACAAACAAATTTCACTCCATCGAAAAATGACAGATCATTTTTAAGCACGGTATACAGGAACAGAAGGTAATGTAAAAAAAAATTTAAAAACCGACTTCAGAAAAAAACCATTCCCGCGATGCACAAAAAAGGATGAAATAATTGTTTGTAATTCTTAACAACATCAATCCAATCAGAATGGATCTAGAAAGAAGAATGACTTTTGAAGACGGTGCTAACACTCATGTGGGTGATATATTAAGGGCATAAGCTTAACAAAGAAATGAAAACAATTCCCGAAGCAAGAGTTAGTGCAATCAAACTCAACTACTACCTGGCACCGTCTTCAAAAGTGATTCTTCTTTCTAGATCCATTCTGATTGGATTGATGTTGTTAAGAATTACAAACAATTATTTCGTCCTTTTTTGTGCATCGCGGGAATGGTTTTTTCTGAAGTCGGTTTTTAAATTTTTTTTTATTTCGTGCTTTTTAGTCCATTCATTTTTTAATATTGCCTGTCATTGCAGGGAGCCTACGTTTTTACGCTCCTCAAAAGCGTTCTAGGAGCATTATAAAAAACCTTTTTAAAATCCATTTGAAATCCATTCTGAGAAGTATTACACGCCACCCCGTGGAGTAAGGATAAAAATCGAAGCAGGAGCTAAATAGTTTTTGCGTATTTTCGGACGAATTTAAAAAAAAAAAAAAAAAAAAAAACTTTTTAATATGAAACAAAATTCTCCGAGGGAAATTAAAAGAAATATTTATTATGAAGTCGATAGCTTACTGTACTATACTCGTCATTCACTTTCATTTGATACCCATACCAAGGGCGTTGTAAAGAAAAAGGTAAGCCGCCATTTTGTATTGGCCGCATTTTGGGTTTTAAAAGATGCCACATAGCGAAGTGTAGTCTACTTCTCACACCTTTTTATTTGATACCCATGTCTGGGGTCGGGGAGCGCAATTGCAAAATTTTATTGCAGATTGTATTGTCATGCGAATTATACGTATGTGCAGCAAAATTTGCTGTTGATCGGTTATATGGAACTGGGTCAAAATCAAGTTGCAAGATTTGTTTACACTACACACACATACAGATCAAGATAATATAAGGCATATAAAAAGTTAAGTTGCCATTGATATCGGGGAAATTAAATGTAAACGAGAATCTTTGATTCTTCATCCACGTCATGGTATATTTCTTTATTCGATATAAACCATAGTTTTTTGAGCTGCAAATTTCGCCATAATTTCGTTCAAATCGGCTTTTGTTCTGGAAGCAAATTTACAGACGTATTCACGTCGAAAACTTGTTTAATATGGAACAAAATTCTTCAAAGGAAATTAAAAAATAATTATTTTGTCGATATATAGGAAAAAAGCACCGCGAGCCCAAGGATCGAACTCGCACCCCACAGATCCTACAGAAAAGAATACTTCTCTCTAGCCCTTTGCGCTATGTCAAGTACTATCGGCTGCTGACCAATATGTTAATAAATCATTTCAGAAAGAAGAAAAAGAGAAAAAGAAAACAACCGGCCTGCCCCGACCAGGGATCGAACCTGCAAACGCCACACTACGCTGAATCGAGGATCCGACGCTCTACCCACTCCCCATCGGCCTGCTGCCAGATTTACAACAATAAAGTAATTTCTTCGGTGCATATGAAATGTTTAGGTTGAACCAATTTTAACAGTTTTTTATGCCTAACTTCGAACTCCGTTATCAGAATTTAGAAAAAATTTAACGGGACCACTGTCGGAAGCTCCCCCTTCAAATGAACCAAAAAAAAGCAAAAAAGTTATTGGGTTACAAAGTTATGCGTGAACAGGACCACAAAATACCTACACGTCGAATTGAGTAACCTCCTCTTTTTTTGAAGTCGGTTAAAAATCATCTCATACCAAGAAATTTTGGCAAAATTACGAACAAAATCATCTCGAAGCCAATGCTGAAACCTGAAAATCGAATTCAGCTCAATTCAGCACGTCTCTTTTGATAGTGAAATTGTCAGTTTGACACATTTAATGACACAGTTTTGATTTTGAATATGAAATTCACATTTTAACATTCTTCAAAATACAAAACCCCAATTTATATAAAAGAAAGAAGCTATGGGCTTTGCTATAAGAAAAATTGCTAGTGAAATTTGGGCAGAAAAAATCGAAGACAGGAATAGGAATAACTGTCAAACGAAATCCTTTCAATCCAGTGCGAATGGTTCTACATAAGTTCAAAATCATTTTCCAAAATCACCTAATTTCGGCTCAGTGCGAACATGGTATTAGCCAATATTCGCACATGCTTACAAATACATTTCATTCCGCCTTTCTTTTCAGCTACTCAGCACAGGAAAATACTGATCAGCTGATTGTCAGGTTTCGACGCCAGATTTTCTTTTTCTTTTGTAGACTTTTAATTA
Organism: Thereva unica; assembly: GCA_949987705.1. NCBI lineage: Eukaryota > Metazoa > Arthropoda > Insecta > Diptera > Therevidae > Thereva > Thereva unica. The sequence continues at coordinate 178,081,776 of OX465281.1, read as the reverse complement.
GTAGAAAATACATTTTAACATCTGCCACATTATTTTGTAATATTTATTTTATTTTCTGATAATGAAGCGAATTCTGCAGTGTGTTGAATTTTTTCATTGTACGATCGTGTAAAAGTACCCTTATGCATTTGCATTTTTATTTGTAATCCGGAATTTTTATTTTGTTGTAGTTGTTGATGTTCAACAATAACCTTTGCAACGACTTACTTAAAAGATGGCACCACACGATTTAAAAAAAATAATTATTGCATTTTTGTATTCAGTATTTAATTCTTAATAATTGTTATAACACTTATCTTTAACTGAGCTGTGCTTACTGAGTTATCGTACCGGCAAAAGTCCTTACTTTTTTTACTTTTTAAAATACATTTTTTCTATCACAAAAGTCGAGTCGATCAGATCGATCCCAAATTTGGTATCCTGTAACTTCAATGTTTTATATATAACATTGCAACAATGTTTTATGTGATAGTGCAACAACATGGTTACCTTGACTCAATGCTACAGGATCACCTCACATGCCTGACATTGCTTTTTGCTTTCATTGAAATGACCTTAATGAATAGATAAGTGATGATCCAGGTCTCATCAGAGAGCAGGAAAGAATAATGGGACGCGACACGGTGTTATTTTAAATTGAATCTTGTTACATGCAATAAAATTCGACAAACGAGAAAAAAAATAGTTTTGTGAAGTACAATAAGTTTAAATATCAACTCTTCTAACCTTTTTAGATAAAAGATCGTTTAAAACATCTTGGAAGTTGACCTTTTCCAATACATCATTTTTAATCGCCATTATCGACAAAGAATTTAAAAGGTTCTGTGATATTGCTGAACGAAGACAGTTTTTATTAATTTTATTTTGAAAAATTTCGTTCACCTGTGGCGTTTGAAACCATCAGACTTCGATATATTTAAAATGCTATCATTACATTAGGGAAAGTTGATTGTACCATATTATCAAAAACCAATTTGAACGATTTTTCGGCAGGTACAATACAATGTTATCTGTCCCCGCATCCCTTAATTGTAAGATGAAGTTCTTGAAATGCACCATATCGTTTATAGTCTCAGGCTCAGTGTCTTCGGAACAATGTTTATAAAATTTTATACTTAAGCCTCTTTAATTGCATCGTTGGACTTTGTCAAGAAATTTGTTAGAAATCCAAATAGAGAATTATTTTCCCGATAAGCCTCTAGTCGCCGCGACAATTCTGCATGTAGTAGGTATGTCTAGTACAGGCAAATATGTTTCATTTTTTAACTTCTCTTTTCCCCTGAGCACAACTTCTTCTGCAGATTCGTCATCGTAATGCCTTTTCCTTCTTCGCACACTCTGATTTCCATCACTATACTGTATTAGTTTTCTCATTTGCCTTCATCTCGTAAGCGTCAAATAATTCTCGCTGTGAAAGCAAAAAATCTAAAAGCGATTTTAAGAGATCGACTGAAGTTCGAAGTTCAATATTCGGTTTTTGACTCCATTGATTCCATCCAGAATGGCAGACCAGAATATTACCATTACGGCATTTTCTTTTTTTCCGAATTCTTTAATAGACATCTAGCCTCGTGAATCGCTTGCGATGTCTGAAGGAAATGAATGTTGAGAATATTGAGCAACCCCTCCCTCGTAGAATTTTACACTGCTGTCCGTTGTTGGAGCTCCACAAAAGTTGCCAGGCTCTAGCCAGCTATATTTAAGCGGGCTAGCGAAAATGTTGACTTGGGACACCATTTTATACAGCGACTAGGCATCTGTTTTTTACTTATCTGTGCTAGTAGTCATCAGTCGACCGCGCGCCGAATCCGTTCCGTTCCGTTCCGAATTAACGCTTACCTCACCAATATCGTCAAATACAGCTATTTTTAGTTCTACTATGTATGAAGTATTTCATCAACTGACAACATGCGCCGAAAGAAAGAAATATAGTAATATTGTTATTGAGGAAGTATACAAAATTATCAAAAAAATTCGTTCGATGAAACGTTGTTTTTCTTGGTTCGTGCACGGCCCCTAGTCTATGCGGGGCCCCTAAGCAGTTGCCTAATCCGCCTTATGGATAATCCAGCCCTGAGTGCACCCCATAAGAAATCCCAAGCACTGCGATGCTTTTTTGGTGATTTGGAATATGTGGGCATTCTTCTTCAATATGTGTCGCAAATCTTGGGCATACATATGTCCGACAAACATTAACGATTGGCTCTGTCATTGCCATTAGTTCTACACCATCCATTAACACGAATGGAGAGATGTTGAAGGTTTTACTGAAAATAAGAAAGTTCATGCTTTGTTTTGGAGGTATTGACTTTGATACCATGTCGAGGATGAGTTCAGTGTCCCTGTATTATGTTGAACATAACTCTATCATCGTCAAGACAGGATCTGGTACGTGTTTGGCTTGCGTGTGTGTAACGCAGAGTACCATTATTAGCAAAGTTGTAAGGTTAATTGAAAGTGGCAGCGAATAGGTTATAAAATTGACCCCTGGTGGCAGATAGTGCTGGGTGGAAATACTGCATCCACTTCTTGCATTGAGTCAATAACTATAGCTTGGTTTTTAGCTAACATAAGGGTACAAGTTGTCTTGGAGATATCCAGAGCAACCAATCCACACTCCCCTTACTGTTTTCTGTAAGATAGGCTGAGAGATGGATCTTTTTGGTCTGAAGACTTACTGTTTGTCATTTAGGATTTGGCTACGACCTACGCACCCTATAAGTCTTTGTTGATGATCGTCTCCATGATTTTGAATAGAATAGAATTTTATAATATAACAAACACCCCAAAGAAAAGTTCTGGTTCCTGTGAACTATTGATCTATGTCCGTGAGAATCGGGCACTTTAACCCTACCGAAGCTGGTAAATATACACAAAACCAACTACGATGTCTCCGGTATTTTTATGAACCTCTAAGAAAATAATTCTGACCAAGATTTTCCACGTTTAGAACAGGGAAAAGGACCGTGTGTTTGGATGACATTCTGGAAAATATAAGAATTTATGTTATAAAAACTACGTATAATGAAGTGTAGAGAACTAGGAAAGTGTCGAGAAGACCGGACCGTAGCGTTGCCTAAGTAGAAGAAGAACTGTAAATGTAATTTATATAAACTGTTGATTCACTTCGGTCTAGTAAAATGGATTTGTACTTTGCTGTATTCAGAATTTGTTGTTAATTATTATTCTGTTAACTAATTATTTATGTATATAACAAATGAAATTTAATGTGTTTCTGTAGTAATTGAGTAGGAATTCAAATTTGAATCATACAAAAATAAGCGAATTTTTAAAAACACGTTTTTTTTGTATTATGTATTTGCAGTTTTTTTTGATTTAATTCTACTTCTTTTGTAGGAATTGCAAAAATTCTATAAAGACTTTTCGATCATTTAATTAAATTTTTATGCTTTTGGAAAAATTTCTAATTAAATTTTGTTTAATTTCTTTTTTAATTGGACCATTTTATGTTTTAAGTAATATTTATATTTACAATTTTTTTTGTTGTTTTTAAGATAAAATTTTTTTCCCTATAAAACGTGATGATAATAATTTATAATTTTATTAACGAAATTTTGTTTTTTCTTTCTTTTTAATATATTTTTTTTTTATTTAATTATTTTTTTCGTGTTAACACAGTGGGATAATGAAACGCTGAGAGCTTTTTTTATAAATATTTTTTTTACTTAATTTGTTTTTAGGCACTGACAAAATATTTTCCTCCAATATGATCAACAGGTTGTAGGTTTTTTTAATTACTCATTGCAACGGATATTTTTAATAACAATAATAATAATAATAATAATTAAAATAATAAACTTTGTTAGTCTACTGAAATAAAAAATAAAACATTTTATTTGGAAAATTCGTTTCTATATATATTTTTCTGGGTTTCCCTTTTTATAATTTTTAAAATTTTACATAGGTAATAATTATTAATTAAAATACAATAATATATTTTGTTTTTTAATCTGCAAGTCTAAAGTAACTTTTTTGTTGCTTATTAATTTATTTTTTAATATTTTTTTGTTTTATTTTCGTTCAGTTCAGTGTTCTTAGTTTAATCAGTATTTGTTTTTTTAAGATTTTTTTCATTGACGATATTTTTATGAATACAAACCATTCTTTAACCATAATTATAATTGATTTTCTGTGTTTTTTTCTGTGTTTTATTTATTTATTTATATATTTTTTGGGTTCATCAACATTTATAATAATAAATAACAAAGCTCTATAAACAAGCTCTTATTCCAATACAAACATTTCCATTAAATCATTTATATTTTCATCTTATAACTGTTTTTTTATAATGTTCGTACTTAAAACTACTGTAAATTCAATTCAACAAAATTTAAATATTTTCATATTTTTTCACTTTACAAACATTTTTTTTATACAAAAATTCGATTTTCATTAAAATATTTATTATTTTCTTTTTAAATTTACTCTGCTAAAACGTACTACAAAAAATGTTTACCTATACAGGATTTTTTTAAACTAATATATAAAAATTGTATTTAGTTGGCCTGGTTCTTGGTTAGATGTGAGAGGTTGGTGGTACTTTTTGGAAGGCGTTGTTGTCATTGCATATAATATATATGTAGATACATGTTAATTTTAATTTTGTATTTGCTAACTTTAAGACTGATATCAGTATATAATTTTTTTTGAAAACAGTATTTAATAAGAAATGAAATTGAATTAAATACTCGATCCTTCAAAAAAAAAAAAAAAAAAAATACAGGACTATCGCTCAGATCTAAGCCCTTTTGAAGGCTTATTAAAGACGCAAGCCTTGGGGCCGATTCATTATGAAAGCTTCATTTTCTCTTACAGCATTCATTCAACGCCATTTTTATTTCCCCAAATAGCCGGGACACAGCCGAGAGAAGTAAAAGGCTGTAAATTGTGTGTCCCGCCTATTTGTGGAAATAAAAATGGCGTCGAATGAATGCTTTAAGAGAAAATGATCAATTTAAAACCAAAGTTTTATGAAACAGAAACAATGCATATCATTTTAATTATTTTTACATCAAAAGTAAAAGTATATTGATGATAAATGTACAAGGATATTTTTTTTGGAGGTTCCGATTAATATATATCTTCAATTTTATAAACATCAACGAAAAATGTAGAAATTCTAACGTCCGGTCAAGTTTTCTATGAGAAAAAAAAAAAAAAGAAAAATTAAAAACTAATGACTTCATTAGAAAGCTTAGAGTCTCCTCTTTAAAATCATTTTTTTTTTTATGCGAACATTTTAGGCAAGGATACTTTAGTTTTTCCCTGACCGCCTCGCTTGAATATTTGAATTCTGAGGTTTGGCGCACGTAGAGTTTTTGAATTCGCTTTCTTATTTTTATTATTTCTTTATAACAATAAGAATTTTTTTTAAATATGTTAAATATTGCAATTTTCCGCTCTTTCACGTGGTGCGATTATTTTTTTTTTTTTCTTTTTTTTCGAGATATAACGCAACACCCAATTTTTCGAAATTGATTTCGAAATTGTGAAGTTAGTATAGACTTTAGAGCAGCAAACATTGACCTATGTACCTATGACCCAATTTTCAGCGATATCACATTTTGTGCTGGGTCAAAGTCTCTGAACGTGTATGTGCTGGCGGCATTGGAAATACCCAGTAGGGAAAATTCCGAGTACTTACTCAGGGAAGTAGATTTGGAAATACTTCTTTATTTAGTGTTTTCTTAAATACCAAAGAAGTACTTCTGGACTTCTTAGTAATACAGAGACGAATGTAGGTCGTTTTCTTTGTTAATTATCTCAGTCATTATATATGCGTTCAATGTGGTATAAGTACTTCCAAAAGACATTTTATGGAAGGAAAAAAGGAAGTACTTCCACGCCTAGGCGCCATGTTAATGTAATGCCTTTTTTGTACTGGCTGGAAGTACTTCTAAAAGAAATGTGGAGTAAGTACTTCTTCAACACATTCTATGGAAGGGAAAAAATTTCTTCCCCGCCTAAGCCATCGCCGTGTAAATGTAATGTCTTTTTTTTACTGGGGGGAAATACTGGACTGCTTCTGCAGAAGTACTTCTGGAAGTTTTTTTTAAAGTACATACTTCCATTCCCTACTGGGTATTTATAACCCAGCGGGGAATCGCAGCGCTTTTGAACAAATTCTGATGAGCTCGAAAGGAATGCCAATGGCGCTTCTTATTTATGTATATCCCAATTCCTCTCCTTTCAACACAGGCATGTTATCAGAGCGAAGCGCTTATATTTTGTTAATAAAGAAGCGTAATCGAAGCTGGGAAATTGAATCTCCTGAAGCTTTCGTAACCCATCGTATCAATATTATCCCTATTTTGCTGAAACCCAACCCATAATAATTTTTCAGTTTTAATAATAAAATTTCGCAAAAATAGCTGAATTACGAGGTGTGACAATTAAGTAATGAAACTGATTATATTGCCGCGATTGTGGTAACCCTGCGACTTTTAAATTCCCTTTCCCTTCTCTCGGCATCCTTCCCCTATCCATTGATATATTTGCCATCGCTCTAGCTTGTTTAGTTCGCCTGCTGTGTCGTGTTGAGTAAACGTGTGTTCGTGGTACTCGTTCGTTCTTCTTCAAGGTCGCAGGGTTACCACAATCGCGGCAATTTAATCAGTCTCATTCATTACTTGTCACACCTCGTATATTATTTAACAGCTTTAATTCAATAATAAAATTTCACTTATCGTTTTCACTAGTATTTCACAACTGACGCGGTTTTACAAATATCAGAAATTTCCCAAATAATGGGAATAAGAGTAGATTTGAGACAAAACAAAGCAAAAAATGGGAGTATAGAGTGTGTGTTTCCAGAGAGCTTCTATAACATATAAATTGGAAGCGCTACATTTTTGCTTCTTTTGGCAGCGCTTGATTAATTTCTCGCTGGGTATGGCCAAAGTTGACACTCACACCAATAAAAAGTTAATGGTCTGTATACGCAATTCAAAAATTTCAAAATAAGCAAACATAACATCTTGTAAGTTGCTTTTCCCGTATATAAAGCTTTCTCGTCTTGAATTTTCCTTAAACTTTAAGTTAACACTGAAAATACCTAAAATTTCAAGCGTCGATATCTCCAAAACGAACCGACATATGGAAAAAAATTCACATTTTCGTCTTATTTTAAGGAGTTTTATCGAAATTCATAACTAAAACATCTAGTCTATTGATTATGTCATATAGAAAGGAACTAAGACGTTCCCGGGGTTTTTTTTGCAGGAATCGGTCAATGGGTCATTTAAGAAGAGAAAACCGCGGAGTGCTATTAAATTAGAGGGTGGAAATTGGAGATAGGGGTCAAAATGGACCCTTTTTGGGTTTTGCCATATATCTCGTAAACGAAGCAAAATTTCGATTTATTTTATATAAAATTTTTGACGTGACAACGTCTATTAAAACGATGAACGCCGGCTGCATGCACGAAAAATGATGACTCATTGTCCCGTTATGTCCCGTTATGTCCCGTTATCTCCCGAAGTAATTTTAAAAAATTGATCGTAGTAATCTTAAAAATTTGATTAAAATTGTCAATATTAATTAGATTAAATTATTGTCAAATTGTCAACAATAAGCAAAGCAAGCCAAACACTCTGTCTCCTAACTGGGTGCCGGTGTATAAGAAAATAGTGAACATTACACTGACGAAAACCGTGAAATGCAAACGAAAACAGTTTCCTTGCGTTCCTGCTTGTGCTATTACCATTCACAAGTCGCAAGGTGGGACGTTTACTGTTATTATCTATAATATAAAAATAAGTCGGGTTTTCCTTCCAGACGCTATAATTAGAGAACGCACGATCCGATTTCCACGGTTTTGCATTCGTTGGAAAGGTCTCGGGCTCCGTGAGGTTTATAGCAAAAAAATTTCAAAAGCAGGCGCTTGGTCCATAGCAGCCATCTCAAGAGGACGGATTACCATTTTCTTTACAACCCCTCGACATGGATATCAAATGAAAGGTTATGGTAAGTAGAACACCAAAAGCAATATAGTATAATCAATATATCGTTTGGTCCATGGCAGTCATCACAAGAGAGCAGATGACCATTTTCTTCACAACCCATTCGAAATGGGTATCCAATGAAAGAGTATGATAAGTAGAACAATATAAGCAATATAGTATACTCAATATGTCGCTTGGTCCATAGCGGCCACCTCAAGAATGCGGATTACCATTTTCTTCACAACACCTTCGACATGGATATCGAATGAAAGAGTATGATAAGTAGAACACCATAGGCAATAAAGTATACTCAATATATCGTTTGGTCCATGGCGATCATCTCAAGCGGGCGGATTACCATTTTCTTCACAACCCCTTCGAGATGGGTATCAAATGAGAGAGTATGATAAGTAGAACACATAAGCAATATAGTATACTCAATATATATCGTTTGGTCCATAGCGGCCATCTCCAGAGGTTGGATTACCGATATTTTCACACCTCTCGATATGGATTTCAAATGAAAGGGTATGATAAGTAGAACACCATAAGCAACATAGTATACTCAATATATCGTTTGGTCCATGGCGGTCATCTCAAGAGAGAAGATGATCATTTTCTTCACTCCCCCCTCGACATTGGTATCAAATGAAAGGGCATTATAAGAAGAATGCCATAGACCATGTCTTTAGATTCATGGCGGCCATCTCAAGAGGGCGGATTGCGATTTTCTTCACAACACCCGAGACATGGGTATCAAATGAAAGGCTATGAAAAGTAGAACACCATAAGCAATATAGTATACTCAATTTATAATTTGGTCCATGGCGGCCATCTCAAAAGGGCGGTTTACCATTTTCTTCACAACTCCTTCTAGATGGGTATCAAATGAGAGAGTATGATAAGTAGAACACCATATGCAATATAGTATACTCAATATATCGTTTGGTCCATAGCAGCCATCTCAAGAGTGCGGATTAATATTTTCTTCACAACCCCTTCGACATGGGTATCAAATGAAAGAGTATGATAAGTAGAACACCATAGGCAATATAGTATACTCAATATATCATTTGGTCCATGGCGGTCATCTCCCGAAATCAATTTTCCCAGATTTGTTCTTTTTTCACTATAGCTTTTTCCTATCGCAGACTGTGTCCTCATAATCTTATTTTATTGAAAGGCGTTGCAACGCACGCGGGTTTTTGCTAGTTTAATATAAATGATTCAAGTTTATTCATAAAAGTATGCAATCATTTCATCAATGTTTTTTCATGACGTTGTCACGTTAAACTATCGTCCGTAAACCCTCTTTACAGACAACAAATTTTTTGTAGAGAATTAAATTTCCTATGGAAATGGTTTATTTAAAAAATTTTGAAATTTTTTTTTTATGCCGAAAATGTTGAAACAAAAAGAAAAAAAAGCCAAAATTTCGATGTTTTTTCCTTTTTTTACTTTTTTGCCAATATCTTTTTTTTGGTTAGAGATAGGCATAGGTATTGCTTTATATAAAATAAAGCAGATAAAATTTCCTTTAAAATGGGTCGGAAAAATTTTTTGGTTGAAAATTCACCGAAATATGGCCACTGTAGTTTTTGACGGTTATCCTAGTGGCTCAAATATTGGTACGAAAAGTGCAGAAAGGCTGCGTCGAACTAATCAAATTGGCCCAGGAGTTCAAATTAAAGATGATTTAAAACCACTTTACAAACCCGATAGCTTTCTATCAAATGAAAGTAATAAAAAAAAATTTATTGCATATTTAATGGAAAAAATCAAAGAAGTTAATATTGACACAGTGCAAGCGGGTGAAGACGCAGATGTACTTATTGTACAATGCGCAAAAGAAAAAGCATCACAGTCAAAAAATGCAGTTATAGTTGGCCAAGATGTAGACCTTCTCATCATTTTGTCACTTTTGCCAGAGCAATATCAAAATGTATATCTTTGGAAACCCAGTGTAGGCAAAGTTACAGCAAAAATGTATGACCGAAATAGTTTTAATTTTCCTCAACAACAAAAATATCTTGGATTTATTCATGCATTTAGTGGCTGCGATACTACTTCAGCGATTTTCAACATTGGCAAAAAAAATTTATGAAATTTGTAAATAAAAATGCTATTCAGCTACAAACACATATGGACACGTTTTTACGTGACGATGTACCTGACGTAGAAATAAATTCTGCATCAGAATATATTGCAGCTTCTTTGTATGGGGCAAAGTTGAACATGACCCTAAGCAACTGTCGCTTCCAGAATTTTTATAAATTATCCAAAAGTTCCAAATTTTCTCTAACGCAATTACCACCAACACTTGATGCCATCAAACAGCATGGCTTGAGAACGTTTTTCCAGATCCAGCAGTGGAAAGGAAATCAGCTAAACCCTCTGAATTGGGGTTGGAAAAATTCTAAAAATGGACTAATTGCGATTCGCACAACAGCACCAGAGATTTTGCTAAAAAAAGTGGGTTGTGGTTGCAATACAGGTTGCCGTGGGAACTGTGGTTGCAGGAAATTACAAATTAATTGTTCCATATTTTGCAAAGAATGTATGGGGATCAATTGTGATAATGTGCAAGTTCCCGATATTGCAGAAGATGATATTATTGAAGGTATAGATGATGATATCGATATACAGTTTGAGAATGTTATGGAAGAAATATAAGAGCATCATAATTATTTATTATCCACAATTAAACATAAATTACCTTTTTTAATTGAGTAATATAATAATTTTTTCAACAATATGAGATTGAAAACAATGTCGGTATAAAAGGGGTAAAAATAAAAAAAGCTATGTTCGAGTGGCCATATTTCGGTGAATTTTCAACCAAAAAATTTTTTCGACCCATCATTTTAAAGGAAATTTTATCTGCTTTATTTTATATAAAGCAATACCTATGCCTATCTCTAACCAAAAAAAAGATATTGGCAAAAAAGTAAAAAAGGGAAAAAACATCGAAATTTTGGCTTTTTTTTCTTTTTGTTTCAACATTTTCGGCATAAAAAAAAATTTTCAAAATTTTTTAAATAAACCATTTCCATAGGAAATTTAATTCTCTACAAAAAATTTTGTATAAAATAAATCGAAATTTTGCTTCGTTTACGAGATATATGGCAAAACCCAAAAAGGGTCCATTTTGACCCCTATCTCCAATTTCCACCCTCTAATTTAATAGCACTTCGCGGTTTTCTCTTCTTAAATGACCCATTGACCGATTCCTGCAATAAAACCCCGGGAACGTCTTAGTTCCTTATTGCCCTGCTTTTTAAGACCTAATCAATAGACTAATCGGCGCCACGTAAATGGTAGCTCTGATACAACTAAAAACTTTGGGGAAATACTAAGCGTGATATCGAAAAAATTTATTTCACCTTTTCGTTTTATTTTGTGGTGGTTCATCAAAATCCATCGTCGAAAAGTGGGCGACAGAAGCAGTAGAGTAGTGCTAATAAAAAAGAGGAGGTAAAAAAAATTGGACCTCATATTTTGCATACTCAACTACCTTCAGCGCCTGAAGTACCGAGTTCCATAACAGAACTATACAAAAACATCAAAAGCAAAGTTAAATAGCTTGTCAGCAGGATAAAGACGAAATTTCACTGGATAGGGCATGTAATGAAAATGCAAGAAGAACGAAAAATCCTATTCTTCCAAACGACAGAGGGAAGAAGGTCACAAGAAAGACCTAGGAAGAGATATAAAGACGACAACGAAATGGGCTTACGCATAATTGGGATTACCAACTTGAAGTGAGAGACGCAGGACCGTGAGCGTTCGAAGAAGATTCCAACCAAGTTAAGTGATCACCCCAGGAAGGACCTAGAAATTCTTTGAGAAGCTTAATATCAAAGGAAGTGCTGAGAAATATAAGATAGCAGTCAGTTATATGTAGGTTTAGGTCAAGATCTCTATCCTAGTTGAGCTTCGGTAAATGAGGCAAGTGATGTAATTAGAAACTGACAACCAAAACCTGGCCTTCAATGGTCCAACATTCGAGAACTGGCCAAAAGCACAAGATATCATCAACATTCACGATTGTTGAAGGATTGCATTTAAAATCAGTAGTGTTAATTTGGAAGATTGCAGTGCACCAAATATTAAAAGGAATTCACTTAACCTTAACGCAAACGAATCCACCAAAATTTCACCGTCCTAGCACTTCCGGCGCACGCTATCTGATTATATTTGGCGCTGAAGACATTGCAGAAGCTAGCGATAGCCCAAGATGGATCCGCTAAACTGCCGGTAGCCTCTGATATCATTTCATAATATCTGACGATTTTCAGACGGCCATTCAACTTCAGCGAGTACTTATGGGGCTGCTAGCCTCCGGCGGATTTCAACCAAGTAAAGGGAAATCTAGTCGACGGGAATTAACAGAGGACTTAAGGCCCAATTACAATGACCGGACTAGCAGGGCCGGACTAGACCAAGTGCCGCCCCCACGCCAATCGCAAGTTGCATATACTTTTAATACAATAACTTTTTAGAAAATCCGCATATTCATATAGCATGTTTCTGTGTTTAATTGTTTCAAATTGTAGTGGTGAAAGATCTTTCTCAGTGTTAAAGAGAATAAAAAATTATTTACGTGCCAGTGTAGGTGACGAAAGACTTAATTCATTTGCAATATTGTGCATTGAAGCTGAGCTTAATCGATCTCTAGATGTCGAATTGTTAATTGCCGATTTTGCTCAGAGAAAAGCTCGAAAAGTACTAAGTTAAAAACCGTAGAATAGTATGTATTAAAAAATATTAAATAAAAAAAAATTCATTCCAAAATATCAAATTTTTTTTTTCACATTATTGCCGCCCCTAGTAATGTGCCGCCCTACGCCATGGCGTTGTTGGCGTAGGCGATAGTCCGGCCCTGCGGACTAGAGCGGAACAGAATCGGATTGAACTGTCAAAGTGGTTTTCCAAGCATGCGTTTTCTATTTAACCGATTCCAATGAACGGATTCAAACGCATTTGACCGCATCTGTGCCGGGTTCGTTTTAGTTTGTTTAGAAATCGCCGGATTGAGCTGTCAAAATTTTGGTAAACAAAAGCTGTGAATGTTTAAGGTTTTATTTTTTTTTTTTTGATTTGTTATGTTTTTAAAAATGTTTTCGGACGAGCAGTTAATCGCAGAAGTGAAAGATTATGAAATACTGTACAACAAGGCAAAGAGTGGATATAAAAATTGCAAGATTAAATTTGACGTTTAAATGCGAACTGATCCGTTCATTGTAATCAGTGCAGTTTCCTATCCGTTCTGATGCGTTTTTTTGACATTTCAATCCGCGTAGATCCGCTCATTGTAATTGGGCCTTTAGACTTCTGTAACGACAAGTTTTCTTTCAATTTTGATTGAGATTGATTGATACATTTTTTCGAAAATTGCATGCTAAAGTGGCACTAAATTAACATGAACTTAGGCCGTTTGCCAAAATACCATTTCGAATTTTTCTCATTTCCCAGGGCACTTCGATATCCCCAAGTGTGCCAAAATACCAATTCAATGACAATTAAAAACTTTTAAGTAAAAATGGACGGAGAAACATTTGTAGAAAATTTATTAAAATTTTATTATGTTAGATTTGATTGTTAGATTTATTTTCTTTCTTATAAATAAATGATTGAGCGTTATTCCTGATATTGTATTAAAATGATGTCTCCTTGCGAGTGTTTCAAACAAAAAAAAAAAAAAAAATAATAATAATAATAATTGGTTTCTAGTTACGTTTTGTTTTTACTCTTTGGTGTAATAAAATATTAACCTTTTAGATTAATTAACTGTAAATCTATTTCCACTTGATATTAAAATAATCAGACAATCATATTTGTTTTTGTTTGCATAATATTTTTCTTGAAACATTTGTAAAGCCCATCTCCGTTAAGGTAAGGAACAAACTTATTATTTTAAGCCGTTCTTGCATTTCCATTTTTCCTTTATTGTAATTACTTGTTTGCTTTTTTAAATTTATTTAACGGCTGACTTGATTAAAGTAAAAACTGAAATGTTTATAATAATTTACACATTTCCATAGACGCAAACCGTCGAAAATCAAATTTACCAATTGAAATGGGTTTTCCATACAAATTGACATTTGAATTGCTATTTTGGCACAGACCCTTAGTATAGAATGGCGTCATTTTGCGATGAATGTTAACATAGCAAACTGTGCAAACATGCACTTGCTACGTTGTGTTGCTTACATTAAAAAATATGAGTCATTTAAAAGAAATTAGTCAAATGATTCAAATAGTGAAAATTCATCATATTAAATTGATTTGTCAATTCAAAGTTTTGCGTGGAGCTATAAATAAGATAATGAAAAAGTACGACAAACGGTAATTGAAACCTGCTGATATATTTGGAAATGTTTGTCACCAGTTGAAGCTTCTGAACTCTTCAAATTCCATATTAGTTTTCATTACTTTAAATTTGCAAAATTAAGCATTAACTATGAAAATTTTGAAAAGAAGTAAAACAAAATCAATGAATTTTTCTATAGGCCAGTGCCGTAAATTATTGAGAACAAAAAAATTCTTAGCAGTATATGGATGGCGGGAAAATTTGGAATAAATGCTACATAAACAAGGAAAAATCGAGAGCACTGCAACAGATGACCGGAAGGAGGGCGGGGGATCCAAAATATGGGTTTTGCGAGGTTAAACGTGTTTCTTTACGATCTCCTATGGAAAAAACCTTAACTGTAAAAGTTGTAGATAATTAAAAGATCTAGATCTTTCATTCAAACCATTTTTCGACATAACCTCAAAAAATGGAGAAAAACGTTAAAAACCAATTTTTTTATTTATCATTTTTATCTTTCACAAAAATGATCCAATTCTAATGAAATTTGGTGAAAATGTAGATTTTCATGTTTCGAAAAGCCCCAATTTTTTTAAAGCGATAGATTGTTTAGTTTTCTTTTTATGACTTTAATTTAAAAAAAAAATCATTTTTAATCAAAAAAGTTGAACAAAATTTTGATTTTTAAAAATTTAAAGACGGCGTTTTTTTCGTTGAATGCTCTACTTTTAGATGGTGTAAAAAACTGATAGTGTCACCATGGAAAAACAGATAAAAACTCGAAAAACCAAAAACATCCTTTTTTAAATATCGATATTTCCGTAAACTCCACTAATTCTTTATCTCTCTTTGAAATAAAGCTTTTACTGTAGAGCAAAACTGTAAATTTAATGTAATATATTATAAGGGAACTTCATGTAACAGTTTCAGATGTGACAAAAATTGTTTAAACAATTATTTCCCGGAAGAAATCGAGGAAAACTCTACATTTTTAGTCCATTGTGATTTTTGAATTTTATTAAATTTTCCGTTTTCTCTTTTATTGTTATTCTGATTTTTATTAATTTTAAAATAATAATTGCGGTTTTAATAAATATAATTGTTCCCATTAAAAGATTTGTTTGTACCAATTCTGTAGCTACCGCATACGCACCGCACTATTCATTATTATAAATACACAAGAGTCAGCTGCTTACTTTTTTTCTTCGCCATATTTTCTACTGCAAAAATGCTGAAGGGAATTCCGTTCGAACTCCATACTAGGCCTAAGAGGGAAACTGCCGGTGTCACGAAAAAGCCCAATAAGAGCCCTGAATACTATCTGGCGAATATTGGATACGTTATTTAAAAAAGAGAAGAGGAACAGCACGCACATGTATACGCATTCGATGGAAGCATTGGGATTCAAAAACCTCTCGCTCTAAAAGGAAAGAAACAACCATATACCCTGTATATCAAGGATAGAGGCATGCCAAAATTCGTTCGCGTTTCTCCAAACATTTTCAGCCAAATCATGTGTTCTCATCTGGATGGCTGAAAAACGCAATCTCCTCCAGGTTTTGAATAAAAACATCACACCGCCATTGTCCGGGATATACACAAATACTATGGCAGTGCCGTGCATATGTGTTGCTGAAATGCTTTGTCGATTTCCATTAATTGCGCTTCCTTCTCTTTTCTATTTTATAGTTGGAGGCCGATTAAAAAATTCATTTTCCTGGTACTCAGAGAGACATCCAATCTCAAAGTCAGCCAACTTCTTCTCTAACAGTGCCGGACGCTCACGCTTCAACCCTGCACGGAGGCTCGCGTCTGATGACTTTATCATACATTCGACGCCGATAGTGAAAATTGGCAAAACTTCATAAGCTGTATCCGTAATGCCGGGTTTCCACCAAACAGACAGTTTTAAAAAACTGTTTTGTTTTTAAAATTTTGTTTTGTTTTTCTTTACCCACTCGAGATGGGACAGTGTTTTGTTTGTAAAAACACTATTCTCCGACAACATTGACATTTTTGTTGGCAAAAACAGTTTTTGTTTCTGTTTCTTGTTTTGTCTGTTTGGTGGAAACCCGGCATAACTGCTTCGCAAGTATTCCTGCAG
Source organism: Thereva unica (assembly GCA_949987705.1). Lineage (NCBI taxonomy): Eukaryota > Metazoa > Arthropoda > Insecta > Diptera > Therevidae > Thereva > Thereva unica. The sequence continues at coordinate 178,065,395 of OX465281.1, read as the reverse complement.
CCATCGTGTGAAACCTTCTAGGCCATTTATACATGGTACTGGCAACCGTGGGCAAGGAGGATATCGGAACTCTTGAGGATACGAAGCAGTGTTCGTTTGCCTTTGCGCTAAAGCAGTACATGTGGAGGCAATATCCTCGTTCACTACAGATGATTTCTTAGCTGTATTCATTCATTGCTTTGTAGCTTGGCTAGGAATTTTCTGCGACATCTATAGTGATAAAGGAACTAACTTTTTAGACGCTAGCCGAGAACTTAAAACCATTTCAACGAGACTCGAGCACTTTTTTTCACCTTATTAACCTCATTTTGGAGACATATCTATATAGAGGTGGTCGCCGAGACCTTTAACCACCATTATTGATTGATTGCAGACTGCAGTTATGCTATTGTTTCCAAAAAATCTATGATATCAGCTTAAAAGCTAATCCAGAGGTATTTATGTATGTCACTGATTGATGTATTCAATAGTTCTTTATATAATTGCCTATGTACTTACTTACCAAAGATGTGCAAGGATTATTGCCTCAAAAAATACCATGCCACCCAACCAGGCTCACCAACTGAATAAGTATAAAAAACGTTGAGGATAGTAATAAAAATAATGAAAAAAAAGTAATAATAAAAAATAACGATGAGTTTATCTTGATACAAAAATCTGCTGTTCAATCTACAGGATATGTTCCATCAGGCGTGTATAGAGCAATTTTCGTCCTGTGCATCTCTAGAACGATGGGATGAATGAAGGAATGGATGGGATGGGCGGCAGGGTGAACGGAAAACTTTACATAAGTTATTCGGATGCCTGGCATTTTACGATGGAACGATGATGATAATGTGAGATGGTGTATGTTTAGTTTGAATTGGAAAAATAATAGCCAACCCAATGGATGAAATAGTGATGATATGCGTGCTGCTAATGTTGATGTTGGTAGTAATTGTGCACAATCCTAGGCTCCGCTAAATAGTTAGTATGTTGCTGCTGTTGATGTTGCTGTATTGGCTTGTGGCAACTTTATATGAATCTCTTCCATCGTTGATATCGATCAATGTCGTAGTAAAGAAGGATAACAATTTGGCAGAGAATTCCAGAGGACTCGTTGTTGCCTATAAGATGGAATTTAAAACTTCGTTATGGAATTTCTTCAACAGCAGCTAGTGAAGCGGCTTCCGTAAAATTTTTCGCAAATCTTGCACGGTTCATAGATTCCTGCATGAGTCTCTCGTTTTCTTGGCGAACTGAAAATAGAATTGGGAAAAAATACAAGAAAAAATATGTTGGTGAAATGTGTATCTAAAATAGTTAACTGGAAAAGAAATTTATGCAAAACTCTTAAAAATTTATAAATATTCATAACATAACACACACATGTAACAAAATAAGTACAGCTTATTTTCTCTTTCACATTAACAAATTTCCAATCCCTCCCAATGATAATAATACAAAAGAGGGAGAAAAGGATCTGTGACGAAGAAAACACTATGCAAACGTCCTCCAGGCTACAAGCCATAAGGACGCGGTTAGCACAATTGAACGAAAATTATTGTTCAAAAAGACTAAAGATGGACGAAGCTGCTTCCATTTAGGAGAAAAAGCTTTCTTCTGCAGTTCTCCTTGTACATATTCAATTTCCCATACATGGAATTCTACACAAGCTAACATAAGCTGATGGGAAAGTGGGGTGCTATGCATTCAAATGCGTTAAGGACGACAACAACAACAACAACAACATAAACTACACCAATCCTAATCGCATAATATTCATACCTTTATACTCGCAGTTGTGTTTGTCATTTTGTTTTTCATTTCTTTTGCTTTTGTAAATCCAAGAACGCCTATTTTATATTCAGCTCCAGTAAATACAACTTTTAAGTTAATAGGGCGAAAATACAATTTTATTCCAGATCTGATTCTTTCTCGTCCTTTTGTTGTTGAATGGCGAGTTTTACTTTTTGTTTTATGGACTGTGGTTTTTTTGTGTTGTTCCTGAAGACTTTAACTTGGATTATAATCGAAATGTATGACAATGTTTTTGGAGTGTGTTTGTGCAGTGCAATTATCCTTAAAAAGGGAGATAAATATAGGATAAATATTAATGTTGTATGAGCATTTATGTATATTTATGTAAAAGGAACATTTCAACAGGAAGTGATTTTTGTTTGCTGTTTCTTTTTAGGCATGTGATTTTCAGTTTTTAAACGAACTAGCAAATAATACATTCGTACTACTAGGCCGTCATATCGTACATGTCATGGTGCAATGTCCAGTAGTAAGTTTAGCTCGAAAGAGGTCATGAGGATTTGGAATGTATTGGAACGGGAGGAGATGTTGATAAACCCTGTGTTTAAGAATTTTGTTCTACAGATGAGTTGTTCCTTGTTCTTAGAGAGCGAGAGAGTATTATCAGGGTCAGTGCATTAACACTGAGGTTGAGCCTTTTTCGACATTTATTTTCTTCGTGAGTTCTAAAGAAAATCCCGGCTATTACACGCCTTACATACCCGGGGTCGGGCGTTAGCATAGTAGATAAGTAAATCGGCCTTGAATGAATGAGACCAGGCCAGGTCTAGAGCAGCGGTAGAGCTTATCGTAAAAATACAGGAGAAATTCGGCGCCTTCAGACAGCACAATTCGTAGTTTGGTGAAGAATTTCTTCAAGTATGGGCCTGTAGTCACTCGCCAGCACCCCATTCGGCGGCCTCCGCGACACTCCAATGAAGTTGTTTAGGCGGTAATAGAGAAGTTGTTTAAGAGGTTATAGAGAGTGTTGCCGATAATTTTAATGTGTCGAGTCACCGGCGATCTCAGGAGTTAAACGTGAGTGGAACGACTCTAAAGAGGATTATGAAGCAAGGTTGTCATCTCTCCCCAAACAAACTTACTCAATGATTGTTGCCAACGGACAAGACGCGTTTTTTTAATGTGATAGACTAGAGGCTTAGGGAAAGCCCTTTTGTACTGCTCGACAATCTATTTTTTTCGTATAGAATGTCGAACAGCAGCTCTAGCCGGGAGATAGAGAGTAGAAAGAGAGAGAAAGAGAGTAGTAGTTGTTTGTAATATGGAAATGTCGTCGCAAGAATGCTCGATGCTGAGCCAGACTTTTGGGACAACATTTTGATTACGAACGAAATTCATTTTGGAATCTCTGGCGGAGTAAATAAACAAAACTCTCGACAGACGTTATTCACCACTGCACGACGAGAAAGTCACTCTTTGGGTCGAAGTGTGCTCGAAAACCATCATCGGACCATTTTTATTAAAAGTTCGAGAAACCCTCGACGACGCACGGTGCTGGTGCACTTCATGTTTCCGAAAACGGTATGACGACGACTCCGACGATGACGAAAATGGTAAGATATGACGACCCTTTTTTCAGAAAGACGGCGCACCTTGCAACACCGCACCCCCTACGATGAATGAAATTGTTACAAAAGGAAGGTATTATGGCAACAAGCCGAAGACCATTGACGAACTCAAAGCTCACATACGAGCCAGAAAACATTCGCTTAATATTGATATTGTATTCAAAAACTGATATGAAATAAATGGTAGAAAATATCCTAAATATGTAAATCTTGCTCATTTGTCAGCTAGAAAATGTTGGAGTTATTCAATGTTGAAATAGCGAAGGTCTAGATAGTGCACCCCACCGACTATGCATATTAACATATTTTATTGGGGGACCCAAGCATTTTTTACGTAACTGTTTCAAAAAGTTTGGAACCACTGGTCTAGAGAGACCGAGGGCATTCGTACCAACTGTTTTTCATGTCGTTCAGTCCATGGTTTATTGTCCAGTAGTAAGCTTGCAATACGTTGATCATTCAGGCCTGCACACTAATGAAGTGATGGAAATTGGTAACCGGTTGAAACTAATTGCAATCGATACAGGATGTAAAATGCATCTACAGTTGATTTTGGCCGCAGTTGGGCAATGCCAATATATGTTCCGTTTTCTTTGAAAATGTGTACGTCAATTTTTGACAAAAAGTTAGTTAATGGTAGCATTGAACTTTTTATCTATAAATAGTTCCCAAAAAATCCTTCAAAATTTTTATCGTTTTGTCAATATGTATAAATTTACGTAGGTAATGAAATTACAAATATAATTGCCTTGAAAATGGGGTAAGTCCACTTTCCGCAAAAACATAATATTGAGTTCAAACATTTAAGACATTCTTATCTTCCAAATGATCCCGATTTTGGAACTATCGAGATGTCCATAAGAACATTTTTTTCTGTATATTCCTACAGATTACACGGTGCAACACTGAAAATACACCCGACAAGTTACATAGTGTAGGCTGTTTATATGGTTGAATGATGCATAAAAATATTTTTGTTATATTTTTTGTACCCTCCAAATTTTATTTATTAACAAAAAACCGTTTTTACAAACTTTCCGCGGTAATCTATGAATATCTCAGTCGTTTTTCTAACGATTTTTAATATGTTATATGTTTTGGAAAGAGCGTTGTCAGACCTTTCAAATGATGTATGTCAATCTATTGTTTAAACAAATAAAGTCTAAGTTTTTATTACATAAGCCTTGAAAAAGTGATTTTTTTCTCAATTTTTTTAACTTTATCCGTTTTTTAATGTATAATGGAACAAAAGAATTAATAAAGTCAGGTTATATTCTGAAAGAAAATTTGTTCACGAACAAATTGGTGTATTGCTTTATTGAATTGGACCAAAACTGCGGAATCTATGCTATTTTTTCGTAACTAGAAAATATGGCCTATGTATGAAATATGACCTAAATATGAAAAATTGGACATGGTTTTGTAGCAGTAAGCACATCGGGATACTGTATACTGTTACGCGTTTTGAAGCGCTGACCTTGGAGGTTTGTTTCGCAAAAGTAGCAGTCTTGTGGTCTGTGGATGACTTGATGATGCCAAACCATTGGACTTGAAAATGGCAGACCATCTTGATAACTTTGACTAGATTTCCACTTTTTTAGTGCTAAAGAGCACGTCGAACATATAAATTCCGGTTCATACCAACGACTCTCACTATAATTACGCTCAAAGTGAAGATTGTACGCTTCAACCACGGTACTATTTCTCTTAAATTCACGGCGATGTTGCTTATCCACAAATAAACCACAAACGTAGCAGAACTTATTGCGTTTGTCACACATCCTTAACTGACAATATTCACAAAAAACACACTTGAGAAAAACCCGACTTTCGCATGAAGAACATAAAAAGGAAGGAATGAATTTTTACAAGCCTACGGAGACATGGGATGCAGAATGTCCATCAAAATTCACTTCTTGCATTCACATTTGGACTTCTTTCCGGAGGACCTCGGGAAATTCAGTGATGAACAAGGCGAAAGGTTTCATCAAGAACTGGCGTCGATTGAACAGCGTTTTCACGGAAAAAACCAAATACATATGTTAGCAGATTACTGCTGGTCGCTCAAACGCGAGACGAGCGATTCTTCTCTGAAACGACGAAGGTCGCGTAAACATTTCTAATAAAAGTCTTACATGTAAGAAAAAAAAAATAAAATCTTATACAAAAAAGGACTAATTGTTGTTTCTACTTAAAATCAGAAAAACTTTATCCCAATTTTTTAAATTTAAATAAAAATTTGAGATAAATTCATTATACACACTGCTATACACATGATAGGCCATATTTTCTAGTTACGAAAAAATAGCATAGATTCCGCAGTTTTGGTCCAATTCAATAAAGCAATACACCAATTTGTTCGTGAACAAATTTTCTTTCAGAATATAACCTGACTTTATTAATTCTTTTGTTCCATTATACAATAAAAAACGGATAAAGTTAAAAAAATTGAGAAAAAAATCACTTTTTCAAGGCTTATGTAATAAAAACTTAGACTTTATTTGTTTAAACAATAGATTGACATACATCATTTGAAAGGTCTGACAACGCTCTTTCCAAAACATATAACATATTAAAAATCGTTAGAAAAACGACTGAGATATTCATAGATTACCGCGGAAAGTTTGTAAAAACGGTTTTTTGTTAATAAATAAAATTTGGAGGGTACAAAAAATATAACAAAAATATTTTTATGCATCATTCAACCATATAAACAGCCTACACTATGTAACTTGTCGGGTGTATTTTATTTTTTTTTTTTTGTAGCACAGTGTTATTATACTATCATATAAAAGGTTTATTTTACATGAAATGAAACGAGATGATCTTGTCCGGACAAAACCACTAGAAAATGCAGTTCTAAGAACGGAACTAACACTAAATTTATCCCACAGACTTGGAACACCATCAAAATTTGAAAATTCATAAATATGTAATACTACCAAATTTATATCGTCATACCGGGCCCATCGCATACGAAAAATTCAACTATAAGATGGATCTATTACCTCATATTAATACATAATAACTACTTTTAACAGCTTTCTCATAACGAACAAAATTATAAATGGAACATAATAATATATTATTGTGTTATTAATATAAAAAAATTGGTTTGGTTCAATTGAAATTCCATATTTAATATTTCATCAATGTTTGACTTTGAAAGTGGTGTAAAGTCCATTTGAGATCATAAAAAGTATAAGTTTCTTTTATCTAATACTGATGCGCTACAGCTAATCCTGGAAATAGCACGGAACACCTGTACGTTTCCGCAGGATTGGACGGAAGGTATCATAGTAAAAATACCTAAAAAGGGGACCATAACAATATATGTCAACTGGAGATGCATTTCCTTATTATCTACTGTGGGCAGAATTTTGTCGCATATATTTACTATCTAGGATAAGAGGGGCAGTAGACCGAACGCTTAGAAGGTAGCAGGCCGGATTCAGGAAGGGCCGCCCATATATAGATCATATTAACATTTTGAGAATCATAGTGGAGAAGTCTACTGAATTACGATCCTCCTTTACCTTTCTTTCGAAGAGTATGAGAAAGCGTTCGACTCGGTTAATAGGAGCTTTATATGGCAGGCTCTACGTCAACGTGTACTGCCTTTTACAACATTGCTAAATGCCTACTTTCGCCATTACTATTTCTTATAGTAATAGATGGCATACTTGTCCGCGCTCTAGATAGTAGAACAGGCGACATTCAATGGTGTTTGCTAGACCGCCTTAAGGATCTCGACTACGCGGATAATATCTGATTGCTGGCCCACAGACACCAGGACCTTAAAAACATGTTAAACAATATGGCAACAGAAAGTAGTCCGGCAGGCTTAAGGTTATTCCGACTTCAACTAAGGAAATGCGGATAAATGCAAGCATCATTGAACGGACAGCGCTGAATAACCGTAACGTGGAACTGGTCGATTAATTCTGCTACCTCGGTAGTATTGTTACCCAAAAATGGCGGGGCAGAAGAAGACGTTAGTTCCAGAATAAATAAAGCACGAAGGGCATATGCATGCCTGTTCCGCATGGAGATCAACGGAGATCTCAACTAACACCAAATTGGTTTGTGGTACGGTTGCGAAACATGGAAAGTCACCCAATTCAACACAGGGCGCCTACAAGTTTTTATCAACAGATACCTATGTACGTCGTATCCTAAATATCCGCTGGCAAGATAAAATTTCAAATGAAGAACTATGGCGCCGTGCTGGCCAAGAAAGAATAGACGACCAAATCAGGCGAAGGAAATTGAATTGGATTGTCCATACCTTGCGACCCGAAAATGAAAATCTAGCCAAACAGGCCCTTGAGTGGAATCCGCAAGTATCCCGTCGAGTCGAAGTCCTAGAATAAGGTGGAGGAGGAGTGTACCTAGGACTGTAGGTGGAGAGGCCGCAACAACTGGGAGATCTTGGTCAGGGCTGAGAGCTGTCGCGCAAAACAGTGTCCGCTGGAGGACTGTTTCCGCCCTATGTCCCATGAAGGATTAAAGGAGCATAAAGAAAGAAAAGAATAAAACTCCCTGTTTAGTTTTATTCTGGCAGAACTATATAGATTGACGGTCCAAAGAAATGATTAAGAATATAAAAGACAATTATTGTATAATTAAAAGACAGGCTAGGGTCAAAAATAAAAAAAAAACTTTTTTAATTAGACAATCGTTAAGGGTTAAATGAATTTTCACTCTTTGAGCTCCTTAAAATACGAAATCGATAAAATTTATTTAAAGTCAGGTAGAATTATTACGTCGGAATAACTGTTAAAAAAGGTTTGCGCTAGAAGCAAAGAAATATGAATACCAAAAAATGAATACCAGTCCAGCAAAATGGTGCCATCTGCACATTCCAATTTAGTCAGCATTTTTTTAATGGGTAGGTGGTTTCGAGTATAAAACCGAGTTTTCGGGATCCGGATTTTTGTAAAAATCTTTTTCTACATCTTTCGTAAATAATATTTTGCCGTAATATTAATAATAAAAATAATATGGACTGAAAATGATAAAAATATTTTGGGGTGTTGAACTTTAAAGCGCGTATTACTGATTTTACATAAAAAATGTCTTGGAGCTTATGTATTTGTAGAGCATTTTCTTACGAATAATTTGACGTGGTCATTTATTGCTTTAGGGTTGTTCTTATTGATTTTAATGCAGTTCGACCGCAGGTCAGTCCATATATGGTATATCTTTATACAATATTTTATGACCATATTTTGTAGCATGCATCGCATGTTGGAGTAATTAGTTTAGAAAAAAGAAGAATAGGTCATTGGTTTGCATCGTATGAATAATTTTTGGAGAGATCGGAGTTAATTTCACCAATGGTGAATCCCTTGAAGATACAAACAACCATGGCTAGAGCATGCGAGTACGATCAATCAGTAAAAGAATTTGCAGATTAGATCGCAGAACTGAACGCAGCAAAAATATCTAAGCAAGATCATGAGAGTTAAAGCAGAGTTGAATCCGCGTTATGCGTCATGGAAATCGACACAGTTAAGAGTTTTAGTTTTCGAGTTAAAGATTTTCAACTCCGCTCAGCTCAGGGAAAATAGGTAGGTTGAACTGAGCTCACGCACATAACCTGGCAAAGGTACAAAAAGTGGAAATGTCTTCCCCGCGACAAAAAGACTTTTAAAGAAATCCTTTTAAAGAAAAATCTATAATAAAATTAATTGATACCAAAAAATGGAGGAAGGCAGAAATGGAAATGCATAGGGTTATACCGTGTTCATGTTAAATTGCTAAATTAAAAAATGTCAATAATACCTGTTACATTAAAAAAATTCACTAAAAAAATTGCCAACAGAGTTCTTGATCTTTACTAAAACTTTGTTTTGACCGGACTTTACTTAATTTTAAAATCAAGTTTACTACTTAATTTTTAAATAAAGCCGATAGAATTTGGCGAGATTTCTATTAACTGAATTTTGATTCATACTATCTCTTTCGGAAAAAAATGTAGGCACTGCCATCTATTGACCCGAAAGAAAAAAAAACTGAAAATTACCTTTTTATTAACTCAATTTTCAAAAATTATACTTTCATAAGGTTCTCAAATGAATTTTTTGCAATAATTTTTTTACTTTTAATATTTTTTATGTTTTCCAATACAAAATAATTAACATAAATATCCTACTTTGGTGCAATAATTCTGCTTGTTCATCAGTGTGAGAAGCAGATGTCACTAGCCAATAAAAATAAATTTGAGGGTTGAAGTTGAAGTAGAGCCAACTTTAACTGATGTCCTCAAATTTTGACTTGAGATGGAAATAGAGAATTAGGCAGTGGAAGGAGGGGGACGAAACATAAAATAAATCCACTCTCTCATTGTGCATGAGGCATTAAGTCGTTGAGTTGAAGTGTCCTTTCAACTCAAGCACAACTCAACTCGACTCCAATGAAAACCCGGTAATACATAGAAAGATTATAGTTAAACTAAATGATCTACTTGCTCTGAATGCTTTCAAGTCACAGGATTCCAACAGTCACACAGTACAACAGACAACCAAACACTTATAATGGAATCAGAAAAGATGCGAGATTGGTCATAATGGCGACCAAAACAATTTGACACAGCAAATAATTATCCCTGACCCCGAATAACTCATTTTTCAGGATGGCCTAATACTTTTGAGCGGTAGTGTACATGTGACCCTAATAGAAATAGTAGCTGGAGGCACCAGCAGTACAGACATCCAAGCCGACGATATTATAAGGATAGAGAAGGGTAACAGGGCTATCCAAGGTAAAGAGGATATGAAAATGAGAAATATTCGAATTATGACGAGCAAGTAATTGAGTTTTACAATAATAATAAACGAGCAGAAATACAGAGCGCATAGAATTAATAAGATAGATTCGAAAAATCCTTTGCCGTCCCCACAGAAGAACAAGTGATATACGAAGAGAACATTGTAATAAAAAAATTAAACATATACACTAGGGTGGGTCAAATTATTCGCTAAGAATGTATCATGTAGCCCCCCCCCCCTACCTTTACAAAATTAGATTTGTTACTAAATAAGAATTTTTTTAAAAACCCGTTCAAACAAACCACTATAACTTTTAAAATAATTGTAGTAGGATAATGATCTTAGGTTTATTGGATCATAAATTTTCCCAGCTGTATATTTTGGTCGAGCCCTACCCCACCATTATTAACAAATATATTTTGTACTAAATTATTATTTTTTTAATAACACTTTTAAACAAATCGCTATAACTTCTACAATAATTGTATAGAACGATATTGATCTTGGTCTTATTGGATCAGGATTTTTTGCAGCTTTACTGCCAAAACATACTTTTTGGAAGAAGAAGCCATAGAAAAAGGGTGTTATTTGGATAAGTGCCAATTTTTCTCATTTTTGCAACAGTACATCAAATTCTTTCCACTATAAGAAAAGTAAAGTAAAAAATTCGTACAAAATATTTTTGTTAATAATGGTGGGAGTAGGGTTGGACTAAAATATATAGCTGGGAAAATATATGATCCAATAAATCCAAGATCATTATCTTACTACAATTATTTTAGGAGGTTATAGCGGTTTGTTTGAAAGTGTTTTTAAAAAAATTCTCATTTAGTAACAAATCTAATTTTGTAAAGTGAGGGGGGGGGTACACTTCATCCAAAATATATATAGGTTCTTCGCGTAAAATTCTTAAAATAACCCAAATTTTAAGATTTTCGCTGAAATGGACCGCAAAAACATTTGACCCACCCTAATATACACACAGACTTAAGAAAAACTAACAAATTGTATAAACATCAAAACAGATGCAACGCATGAGGACACAACATGGTTCATAGATACGGGAGCTAATATTTCCTTTGTAAAGTGTGACAAGTTCATAAAAGATAAGCTAATACGTAATGAAATAAATAAAATAAAAGGAATTACAGATAGAAGAAGAATTGCAAATTGAAACTATAGGAACCATAGAAGTAACATTTAAGAATAGCAGCAGATGGATTGTTAGGTAAAGATTTCTTCGTGAAACACAAGTACCAACTGGATTACGAAAAACTCATGCTAACAATACCAACTGATTTCGAGCAAATAGAAATACCAATGAATACAGCTCCCACAAATACATACATCACAGTTCCTGCAAGAACACAGGTAATTCAGTCCATTAAGATAATAGCGTAACATGTAATTAAGAAATAGCTGAAAGAGTACATATAGCAAATGCAGTACTACCACCAAAGGATCTAAAGCATGTAAAAATAATAAATGTTAAAGAAGAGGAAATAGAAAAAAGAATCACAAAAAGAGTCACCTGAAAGCATCGATATGAGAGATGATTTGTCTGATCAACAATTCATCTACACATCTACGTCGATATCTGAAATCAGGAACACGAGAGTATTAAAATTTTTAAATAATGGTAACCAAAGAAAATCTAGTAATAAAAATATGTACACAGTCAAGAAAGTAAAAGGATTGAGAATAGTGATAATCTAGATCTGAATGTAGGTTCGATGTTGGAGAAGCTACCACTCGTGATGATAGAAAATGGGATAAGGAAGCTAGTCCTATCATCAGAAGAGAAATTATTTAACGAATTGGGAATAGAGGAATTTAAAAAGAAATTTAACATAGTACAAAAGAAGATAGAAAAAGAAAAGAGAACATCTATAAAAATAATAATACTCATACCACCAAGACGAATTGAGTCTAAGGAAGAACAAAAGAAAATAGTAAAAGTATATCATGGGATACAGCATGTAAGAGGACATAGTAGTGAAAGGCGAATAATAATTAATAGTGCAGTAAAAAAAAGCCAAAAAAAAAAATTAATAGATCGGAAGAGTCTGGTAACAGTAAGATTATGATTTTATCTTGTTTGAGGTATCACCAGGAGCATATTCCTAAGCTTTGAACCTCGTAAGCCTTATGCTGCTTGTTTTATAAACAACCAAAGTTTTTTACCGCGTTTTTAGAACTCAAAATGCGAATAGCTCCTGTTCTATAAGTTGGATCAAGGCATACTAAAAACTAGTCTCTTTATAATAAAAGTCTCTGGAGTACTTACATAACCCAAAAAATTTAAAACACGCTAGGATGTTTTATGGTTTTTTTGGTAGAGTTTTCCATATCACCCTGTAGTTTTGTAATTCTATAACCCACTGATTCCCAACGTGGGTTCCGTGTCACCAGCGCCGAAGCGCAAATACATTCGCAAACTCACTGGCGCCGCGCCAGCTGTTTAACGCGTTCTTGCTAGTCAGAAAGTGCGAGTAGCCCTTCTTCCTTGAAATTTGGTCTACGTCACGCCGCGTAACATTTTGGCCGCCATTCCATATTCCCATGTCGAGGGGGTTGTGAAGAAAATGGTAATCCGCCCTCTTGAGATAGCCGCCATGGGCCAAACGATATATTGAGTATACTATATTGCTTATGGTGTTCTACTTATTTCATTTGATACCCATGTCGAAGGCGTTGCGCAGAATATTTCAATCCGCCCTCCTGAGACTGTCGCCATGGATCTAAATGTATATTGAGTATACCATATTGCATTGTCATCGGAGCTAAAGCTGTATGCATGATAGGATATCCGGAAGTATTTGAAAAATCGATTGCAAAATTTGTTCCGTGAAGAAAACAGTAATCCGTCCTCTTGAGGCGGCCGCCATGGATCTAACGGTATAATGAGTATACCATATTGCATTGGCATCGGAGCTGAAGTTATGTGCAAAATTTCAGGGTGATCGGAAGTATTCAAAAAATCGATTGCAGGATATGTACCGGACAAACAGACAGACAAGAAAGCGAGCTAATAAAAAGTTTTAAAATATATTAAGGGATAAATATATACATATATTATTTTATTTTTTCATCTTTGGGTTCCGCCAAATTTTATACATGTAGAAAGGTTCCGTACGAAATAAAGTTTGGGAGCCACTGATAACCTATTGTCATGAATAAGGTTGTAATGAACGAAGAATACTTCCACCTATCCAAAACTGAAAAAGTCAAGGTTCTACCCTTTTAGCAAGGTTCTACCCTTTAGATTCTGAAACGTCTTCAGTACCATTTTAGCTATGAGTTAAATACCATATACGGGTTCGTTTTCTCCCTTGGGTAAACCACCTCAAAATACTATCGCCTGACTAATTCTGTTAGAGTGTCTCAAGCAGAACTGCTGGAAACTTTAGAAACCTATATAGCAATAGACATCTAATTTCTAGCAAATATCTTTCAGTCCAGCACCCCTAAGATCTAAGATATCCGTCCTGCATAGTTCGGCCTATATGGCTGCCGCTTGCTATCGTGCTTTGATAGCTGGATCTCCATGTTCTGGCTTCATTTTTTAACGCCATCTAGAAGGCGATCGGGCAGGTAGATCTCTTTATACTAAGGTATCCGGACAGTCACTCATCCTTATTTTCATGGCCATTTGTGCAATCAAAAAACCAACATCGAGAAGCTACTCACGAAATTTCAGCGTGTTACTAATCATTAAAAAAAGGCGCCATATACTGTGGACTATGCTTATTATTGAAGAACTTGATGAAAAACCAATTGGAAAGTCTCAGTTTAACCCTATACGTGCTCGGCTGGTAAGCATTATTAGATGGTCTCGATTGCTGTGCATATGCCTAACATCACAAAAGGCCAGTCTCCCACGAAGAAACTTTTAGGTCAGCTTAGCAAGCACTTTCGAGAAACAATCCTCCAGACCGCTTATTCCTTGAAGGGTGGGTACAGTCATAGGACCATTCCAGAAAGTTATTCCCTGCGTCTTCTTTTCGACTAGACAAATATGCAGTTCAAGGCTATAAATCCGCTGGAAGAAGTGGAAAAAGACCACATTGCTTAAAACGCCTTTTATATGATCCATGATCGTAATATTAATTTACTTTGCAAACTGTCGTTAGTCCAGCCTTTCTAGGTAAAAAAGGTTCTAGTTCTTGTACGAACTCAAGAGACAAACTCTTATTTAACCTATATAGGAACTCCGCCGTCGTCTGGTTCCAAGTCCAGGGTGTGAAAGGAGGAGGGTCATCGACCTGCCGAATTGACCAACTAGACAAGAAACCACATTTCTTGAAGCGGCAGCGACAGCGTATCCATCGCGAGGACGTCCCGCTCGGACCGCCAGCAAACGGATCAAAGAAGAAGAAGAAGAAAGAACCTATATAGGGCAATGACAACCCGGTCTGGCATTTCGAAGCTTATTTCCATATTTCTCACTTTAGCCGTGGTTCGTCTATAGGAAAAAGTTTCCTCCATACGAGTATGTTCCAAAAAGTTCCCGTACAAACCCACGCTGGCCATTATAGCTATATCACCACGCTCAATAATCACTAATAAAAGTTATTAAATACTATTAATAAATTATTAAAGTCAATTAACACAATGTTAACACTACATAACTAACAAAAATCAAAGAACACACGAATATAAACCTAAGACGTTACTCTCTGAGTAACTTCTTAAATGTTATCATACCCGAAGTGCCTTGATCTGGTTCTTGGATAACCTGGGCTGTGGCTTTAAAACCAGCTTCAATTGGGGATACATTCCAACCATCTGGACAACGTTTTGTTTTCAGTGGGTAAATGCCTGCGGTATAACCTCTCCAACATAGGGCAGTCTCAGGAGATAGAGTGCCAACTGTGTATGGCCATAACACTTCCACACATATTCTCTGTGAATGTCCTGCTCTTATCTGGCTTAGAAGAACATTTACTAGAGAGCTTATGAGCTCTGTTCCAGTCGATGCATCTGCAACTACAGACCTTCTTGCCTTCGTCCGGAGAGCTGACAGTCTTTGGCGTAAGTGGGGTATGCGCACAATAGGGCTAACTTGACCGCAATGCTGACCATATGAGTTGCCCCACATTCACTTAAAAAGGCAAATCGTCACTCCGTTGAATAGTGTTGCTCTTGCGATTAACGCTGCGTTTAGTTGCCGGTGGAGCCATTCGTCCACCCTGTTTGCCTGCGATTGATTGCCCGTTGTCTCGAATCGATTAGTTCCAAGTAATTTGGCCACTTCAATGAACAGCTTCGATTTGAAATAAGCACCTTGATCAGTTGTGATCTCAGAGGTATAGTGACGAAAATTTTTGCCACTGTTCAAACGAAAATGTTCCGAATTGAGTATGCTCCAGACGATCTCGTGAAACTGTCGTTAAGATATAAGAGTATCCACGAGTTGTTGGTAAGGGTCCTACTATATTCATATGGATATGATCACATCTATTGTCCCGAAGCTTCATGTCGGAGTCAACCACTATGGCTATGTACCATGCCTTTTCACTTTTAAATAAAAAACTAACACTATTTTTTGGTATATAGCCTTTTATTTAGAAATCAAAAGTATCAATAATATTCGCTAATATTAGTGGGTGAGCAATCACAATTCATTGGTGTAAAGGTATCTCTATATGTTTACAATTTGTGTTCATGAAGTTATGGTAAACTCGAAACTCAAACTTCATTGTGATATAGGTATTGTTAGATTGAACGTTCTGATCATGTAGGGGTTCTATTGTGACTGCGTAGAGCTGAAACTACAGGAACTACGGTCACGAGACTCTATGAAGGTAATTAAGCGTCTTAACCTATAGGTTACTGAGGCTGGCAATTTTCCCACTCCATCTTCGCCGAAAATGTATTATGGTGTAAACTGTGTCATACCACGAACTCTTCGGTTTTCACTATCTCTACTCTTTTAGTTCAAATACGAGACTCTAATCTGGAATATCTTTTGTCTCATTTTTTACCACAAATTAATCTCATGCAGAAAACTGATTTTTGATGTCTTAATACTTGTAAAACTTCACCGCCGTCTGGTCTCAAGACCAGGGTGTGAAAGGCGGAGGAGGGTGGTCAACCTGCCAATTTGACAAGAATCGGGAAACTGAAGAAACTAGGCAAGAAACTGCATTTTATAAAGTGGCACCAACAGCAGCGTATCCGTTGTGCGGACGTCCCGCTCGGAGTGCCAGCTAACGGATCAAAGAAGAAGAATCCTTGTAATTAAATTTCGGCTGGTAAGAGTTTGTTCCTTTGTATAAAGTTTGTACATTGTTATATTTTTTTCTTAACAAAAATGTTCCTTTTGAAAATATTGCGCAAATACTGCGCGCTCCGCAGTCGCTGCTCCGCTGGGGAAATTAAAGCTGCACACAAATAAAAATTGCGCACATATTGATAAGAAATGCGCTTATGTATTTTCAAATTTCCCCTTCGAAATTTGTTGCGACCAGGCTAAGGGACAGGAACGGCATGCGGGGATTCTACTGCGCATGGAAAACGCGACTTTCTCGGCATCAACTCTTTTGGCGGAACCGCTACCATAGATGACGGTACAACTATATACGTTTGATATCCCATGACTACCACAGAAAACGGCGCCTTGTCTTGTCTCTCTATGATATAAATAGGATTATATGCTTATTGCTTAGGGCACATTGCTTTATTCTTTTCCCTCGGACAAATGTGTAAGACGATACACACCTTGATACACTTACCTTTTATTTTTGTTCGTCTTAAAAATCCTCATCCTCGGTATCATTTTTCAAAGTAAAGAAAAAAAATCGTCAATGTTGTTAAGTGATAAATATTATCTCGCCATGAAGAACATCTGCTCACGCTAGAAAATCCCATTACAAGAAGCAATTTTTCATATGAACTTCCAAAAATAATTGGGCTAACAAGTGCCGGCAGGTGCCGTGACTTTCGTCCTTTTTGTTTGAAATTATATTTATATGCAAGGATACGAAAAAACAACTTACATACACAATTGCCTAGAATTGGGATTCTTTTATCTTAAGGGTGAGAGGAAGGAGGGAGCCTAAGAGCAGGCAGAAAACGTTTAATTACATGCAAATAGTGTAATCAATTGACATAAAATATGTACCGTTATAGTGGATAGGTGAATCCCTGGAGAATGTGTAAACTTTCCTCGTTTGATTCTGCACTTGGGCAACACTGGAGTGGGTCAACGTTATGATGACTACGAAAACGCTGGCGCACGCGAGGCACAGGAAAACTGTCATTATAATGCAGACTATTCGTTTCCGTTTTCGGTCGGAGCCCTCCTCCTCGTCCGTTTCGTCGCTGATCGATTTCTTCTTAATTTTCTTCATTGAATCGGTAACGGAACTTTTTCTTCTACTTTGACGGAACGGCCGAAGTACTGGATCGAAATCGACCTCATTTATTTCATATGCTATTGATGCTTTACGTTCGAATGGCGGCCTCTGTTCGTCGACAATGTGAACCGTTGACGGTCGAGGACTGCGCTTTATTTCGTCGGTGGTTAGAATTCGACTATCTCGACGGTGGTGGGGTGACAGTTCAAATTCTGGATATGTGTCAACTACGAAGCTTTTAGACTTCTTAGTGGCACTAAGGCTTTCCCTGTAAGGCCGGATTCGCATACTGGCGCTATGCGACTTTTTGTTACCCTGTAATGAGCGATGGACCTGCAGCTCCTCGAAGGAGTTCGGTGATAGATAAAGACTGTGCGCATGTTTAGTGCCACGCTTAAAATTATACGACTGCTGGTCCAAACTGTGTGAACTATGTTTGTGCGGCTGCTTACGGCTATTGGAAGTGGTAGCGGCTGGATCGTAGAAATTCTCGTCTTCCATTTTGGTTCGACTGTTACTTCTTGATCGAAAAAGCTTGTTTTCTAAAGACACATTCGTGGAGTCGAAAGGCTGCAGCTTGGCATCCGGATCCTGTAGCATTTCGTCGTTTAGCGATGGAAATTTTATTCTTTCAACAGTCAATTCGTTCTTGCTCGGTCTCTTCGTTTGTTCGTTAAACGATCGATGCATGCGACAGCTCCTTCGATTCGGTGATGGTGTTCTATCTTGCTTTTCGACCTGAGGGAATAGGTATGATCCTCGAACGCTGCTAGTTCTTCGCGATAATAAATATTGTTCTACAGTCGGTGGCTCGTCCGTATGGAATGACAGTGTTTTCCGCATCTGAAAATTCGAGGGACTATGAACACCCAGTGTGTCGGATCTTCTAAAATTAGATTTTCTAAGATGATGGTGGTAGTCATCGTAGGCAATAGGACTACTGCTACCACCACTAACAAAGTAGATGTCTGGCTTTGTTAGAATTGGAGGGGGTGTCTCTTCTAAAATTAATGAATCATCTATAACCATGGTTGGTGCTGGGGTATAATTATCTATTGCTATGGATATGGAACGGTCTATAGCTTTCAGTTTGGGTGGTTTCTTTTTGGTGGCAGGATTATCAACTAGAATTCTGCTTTCCTTGTCCATTGCATATGTTCTTTGGAATTTTCGTGCAATTTTTAATGCTTTTTGGTATACGGAAGACTAACAATTTTTTTTCTAAATTTTGTTATATTTTTTTTATATTTTACTTTTATTGATTTTTTTGTTTAAGTTTTTATTGTCATCATTGTTAAGCTTTTGTATATTTCAGTTTAAGTTAATGTAAAGTGATTCGTGCACAGGATGTGATCTAAAAAGTAAAGAAAGAAATCTAAAATAAGACGAAAATTTTATATAAAGGTAAGTGCTTTTTTTCGACGATACCATTTTCTTCTTCTATGCGAATTTTGTAATGTTTCATTATTCCTAATTCGTTGTCATAAAAGTTAACATTTGGATTTTTAGTTATTACTTATTATTATTTTTAATTAAATTTAATCAAATCAATTCAAATTTTTTAAATCTCACAGTTTTCGTACTCTCAGCGGTTCTCTTACGCGGAGAAGAGTGCAATAGGTGCAAATTCTAACACGCGGTTTTATTCCACTAGTTCCGATCGTGATAGAACGTTTAATTTTACGGTTTCCCGAGGTAATGTAAAAGAGATTGACAGCTCAAATGAGTTTAAACGCATAAGAAAAAATGTTAAAGTCACCCCAATGTCTGTTCCAGGCTATAGGAATATATACATATGCAAGGAAACTCGAGAGCTGACCAGGCTATCAATTAGTTTGAAAGACATATTTACCTATAATTCCTTCCTTGGCAAATGCAAGATGGAAAAGATTAACAATGTTCAGCACGGCCAAGGGGCATGGCCATTTTACAAGAAAAACAAAACTGATAACCTAGTAGTCAGCATGCACCAAGAATGGACATCACATTCAGCACCCAATGCCGTAACTGCAAGGAGCCAACTGAAAAATTGTGCCACATACTGAACGAGCTTCAGGATCTAGCAACAGATCTTGAAGGCATGTTTTGCCATAGAATGGCTAATGGAGAAGCTATGTTTAATCATGCATATGATGACTGCTGTTCCTTCCAAAAAGAAAAAAATAGCTGGGGAAACCCACAATCAGTTTTCCCGGGCTCGTCTTCATCTTTTTTAACGGCTCTACAACCGGGATCCGGTCCTGGCCTCTTGCAACTGTTCTCTCCACCGATCCCCATTCTGAGCCGATGTCATCCAGTTTGGTATCGCTAAGCTCTGAGCGTCTTGGTCTGTGGATTGATTGGTTTCGGACAGTGGATACCTTTAATTGGCTTGTCTCATTCGTCATGGTCTACCTATATAGTCTTGCCAGTTTGTTTCTCATGGCTTTGTAGAGTTATTCTTTAGCTATGCTATCATAGGCGGCTTTAAAGTGTATGAAGAGGTTTTGAAACCCTAGACATTTTTCATAGCCTGCCTCAAGGTGAAAATCTGATCAGTCGTTGATTTGCTTGGGCTCAAACCACACTGGTATTGTTCTATGATGTTTCTGGCGTATGGGGCATCCTGTTATGTAGGATAGCGGAGAATATCTTATACATGGCACTCAACAACTTAATACCGCTATAATTAGTGCACGTTGTGATATCTCCTCATCTCATTTTTTAGGTATCGGGCAGAGGATGCCGAGAAGGATGAAGCCTTCTGGCATCGCTTCTTGCTCCCATACTTGCACAATTAATTCATGAATTGCTTGGTGTAATGTAGGCCCTCCATATTTAACCAGCTTTGCTGGGATACCGTCTGCATCCGAGGAATTTTTGATTTTGAGCCTGATTATAACTCTTCTCTCTTCTTCCAAGTGTGATGGTGGTAGCATAGCATTATCATCAATATTGGTGGAGCCTTCGAATCCTCAGTTAGCTCGCCATTTAGCAATTCATGAAAGTGCTCTTCCCATCGCTCTAAGATGCCTTTAGGATCGGTGATCAGATTCCCTTCTTTGTTCTTGCAGTATGTGTAACGTGGTGTGAATTGCGTCAGACTGCGGACTCTTAGATAGAACTCCCGCGCCTGGTGTGGCTGTCGCTCTAGTTCACAGACGAGATATTTTTCCCAGGCTTCCTTTTTTCGTCTGTGAATTCTATTTTCATCTTTTCTGAGCTCTTTATATTTCTCTTCGCGTGCCCGTGTTCTTTGAGTCTGCTGCATTGCGCAGTACGCAGCATTCTTACATTCAGTTCATTTATCGAACCAGTCGTTCCGATTTTTACGATTTCTGCATAAGATGGAATCAGCAGTACTGATGACAGTATTTTTAAGGTGGGTCCAGCTCTCGTCGACGCCCGACATCTCATCCCCAGAACTTAGGGCGAGTTCTAATACATGACCGTAGCTGTTTTTAGCCATTTCATATTGATTCGAGCCTGATCAGCGGATACAAAGCTTTTCAGCGTTGTAATGCGCTCTCGGAGCACCATACAAACAAGATAGTGATCCGAGTCGAAGTTGGCACCTCGGTACGTTCGTACCGTCATCAGAGCCGAAAGGTGGCGGCGGTCTATCAGTACATGGTCTATTTGGTTGCGAGTGGCTCCATCAAGAGGAACCCAGGTGGCTTTGTGGATAACTTTACGCGCAAATGTAGTAGTTGCAACGACTAAGTTCTTACTTGCTGCCATCTCTATAACGCGTAGTCCATGGTCATTATTGTTTTCATGCAAGATTGGGATGTCGACATATTGCTGGTATACTGCATTGCAGATCTCCAAGTATGATTTTTATATCATACCTGGGACAGGCATTAAGTTCCCGTTTAACTAGTTCCAAGAATTCTTCTTTTTTATCGTCCGAGGGCTCTTCTGTAGGTGCGTAAACGTTTATGAGGCTGGTGTTCTTAAATTAGCCTCGTACACGAAGAGTGCATAGCCTTTCGTTTATTGATTTAAAGCCAATAATCGTAGGTTTCATTCTTTTGCTAACCATAAAACCTACTCCGAGCACATGGTGTTTTGATCTGTAATATTCGTCACACTCAGGTTTTTGTAAAATACCATTCCGTCAGTGGCGGTTCGTAAGGTTCAGGATAAGGGAAGCAATGCGCAGAGCGAACGATAAAAGCAAAGCACCGAAGGTTTTAACTAATGAAACTGAAAAATAACAGTGGCAGGAATTGTTTCCAGTTTCTAGTTACATCGAATGCTATACGAATCGAAAATCGTGAATTTTTGAATTTTTTCAGATTCTGTTGATAATTAAAGCGTTTAAAGAAAAACCATTGAAAACTGCAACTACTACTTTAATCTCATTTAATTTTTCATGCAAAGGCATCATTTTGAATGCATACAATTTATAAAAATATTCTCTATCCCTTTAAAGCTTTAAATCATCTTTAAAGAGAATTATACAAATTATACTGGAAGCTACAAAGTTATCAGCTTATTTTCAATAAACATCGCCTGCCACCCAGTGCTGTCGTTTTAGTTTTAAATTGAGTATTAAAAAACAATAATTAAAGGAGTATTTTCAGCCCATGGGGAGTATATCCAAATTTTCAAGGAAAACAACTTTTTCATCACTCTGTAAGCAAACGTCTTTTTTGTAAACCAATAACCAAATGATTCTAAACTCCGAATCCCCTTCTTTAAAAGGGTAAAATAAAAGTTAAATTATTAAAAAAGATCTATCTACATGTAGATAGCTACTAAGAACTTAAGAAGTAACTTTATTAATGGCTGTTTACCTTGTTTTTAAATACAATATAAAACGTAGTGTACTTAACAACTTATGGCTTTTAAAACTGAAATGTGGAATAATAAATGAATTAAATATTTTTGCTTATAGTTAACCCGAGGTCCTCACGGGCATTTTTTCTTGCAATAAGAATCGACCTTTTGCTACTCCCGAAGCAAAAATAAGGAGAGTAAAATAACTTGGAATGGAATAAAATACTCCTATAGTAGTAAAAACGACAGCACTGCTGCCCCCTTATTAGAATCAACAATAGATAAAGAGAAACTTCACCTATCTTCGATCTCTTTTTTCTTCACTTAATATAAAATAAGCACATAAAATCTATATATATCTTCCTATCTTTATCTTGGAGTCTTGTTTTGTCCTGTCTTATTTTGGTCTTGCTTTTGTCTTGATAAATGTGCAACACCAGGCAAAACTGCAAGATCGACCAGTCTTGCTCATTAGTAATTTTCATTCATATGCTTTATCTATTCAAAAAAACCGGTCGAGCATATCACAATACAGTGCCCGAAATTGATTTAAGTTCACCCAAAACCTCTGTGTTTCAGAGCGTTTTCCTCAGCCCCATTTTGTTGTAGAACCCTGAATTTTAACATGGTTGCCTTTCTAGGGGTTGCGAATAAGTGGTAAAAAAATTATACCGCTAGCTCTCTTAATAACGGTAAAATGCATACCGGAAGTAAAATCATTTCAATTTGATTTCAATTTCTTTTTCTCATACTCGCCACTAATGTGTGGAGCATTTCCTCCGGAATTGAATTCCAAGCATGTTAAATGCTTATTTTGAGCGATTCTATATTTTCAAACCGCCATAAGCATACACCTTTCTGACTACAATTCTCCATAAATCTTCTACCGGATTTAAACCCGTAGAGTGTGCCAGCCAAACCAAAACGGGATACTTTTGCTCCTCAAACCACTTCATAGTAGCTCTTTCTTTATGGATAGGTGCACTATCATATTGAAAGGTTCAATTATCGCCAAGTACTTTCTCTCCAAATAACACTAAAACATTGTCCAAAAGTGAAAACTAGTGTGGAGCACACATTTGGCTACTTATCCAACAAATTGGACTCTTTGCGTGTTCGGAAAAATTTACCACTTATTCGCAACTCCTAGAAAGGCAACTATGTTAAAATTTAGGTTTCTACAACAAAATGGGGCTGAGGAAAACGCTCTGAAACACAGAGGTTTTGGGTGAACTTAAATCAATTTCGGGCACTGTAGCTATTTTCTTTTAGATGGAAAAGCACTAGGTAACCGTTTTCTTGTCGAAACTAAAAAATAGCAAACGTGAAAATTTCCGATTGCAATTAAAACTAGTTGGGATGTGGGTTTGACCCCTTCGGTCCACACGATCAACTTCTCAGTATGATGAACGTAGACGGAGTAAACTGTTTACTTACAAAATAGTAATACGTTTAGCATTAGTGGGAAATTGATTGGTGACAGTCACGTAAATGGTGACAAAGTAATCCTGAGAGAAGCTAGTTAAAATAACTATAATAGTGGTTAATCTCAAAGATTTTTCTAGAGAATTTGTTTGTCCCGAACGTTAGCGTTGTTTTTCCGAAACATTTCCTTCGTACTTCGTTCGCTACACTAAAGCGAATTCGTATTGAGCGTGTTGAAGCGCTGCTGATAAACTGGGAAGGGAATGACTTCATTTGGAAACCCCAAAGCTTTCCGGAGATAGTACTTGTCAGACTTGACCAAAAAGAACAAATTTTTCGGTAACTATTGGAAATCCCTGGATGAACCGCTATTTCCTGAAACTGTATCACGCGTAGAATACCATTCCCCGTCAAAAAGTGCTGATCCAAGGTTTGAAAAATTCGTGATGTTCGTAAAGGGCAACGAAATGTTTGCACGATTTTTAAAGACTTTGACAAGTGATGTTTTGTTGGAAGACTACCGCTGTGCAGAATTAAAAAAAAGATCACTTCGCTTAGAATGGCTCTCATTCCGTCGAGTTTATTAGATTTTAGCAAAACTTATCAATTTAAGGTTTTCTGACACTTGTCTGAAGGTTTTCCATTTAAACAAAAAAGGCCCGACCGAATGTTATGAAATTTTTTAGGGCATTTTTTTGTTAATATTCTTCTTTCGGCACCTCAAAGTAGTAGGTATAGCTTTTGGTTCGCGGTATCGTGCAGGTACAAAACTCACTTATATGTCGTTTAAACCAAAAAACGCTTACGCTTCGCACGACACCTCAACGAAGTCGTTATCTTTTTGGTTCGCACGATATCGTGCAGGAAAAAATGACCACATACGTACGCACACACACCTACTTCCGCTCAAATTTTTGCTTAAAATGCTCTTGGGACCTTTGAATAGAGAAGATAAGGTACCGAACATAGCGTACATGTATACGGATTCGAGGGAAGCACTTGAGCTCACGAAATTTTCTCTCTAATTCTACCTCTCCTCAGCAACGGAGTGGAAAACGCGGGAGAAGGCAACTGAGAACTTTCACTACCATAGGAAAGTAATTTTCGTTAATTTATGAATATAAAGTGTAAAATTTATCCTTCCAATCCAAAGAATAAAGTGTCGCGTTGCATATTCAGTTGTTTTTTTTGAAAGTGCGAATACATTTAATGTCAATAAATATAAATTAAAAGCGCAGTTTTTCTCCACAATTTCAAATGTAAACAAACTTTGACCACCACAACAAAATACATTGTCTAACTTGAACAGAGGCGTAGCGAAATTCGTTCAGGTTTGCGAAGGGTTTGCTCCAAACATTTAGCCAAGTGTAGTGTTCTCATGGGGATGATTGTTGAGAAACGCAATCCCTCCCGGTTTTTGACTAAATATGACACCGCCATTGTCCGGGTTAGACACAAATACTAAAGAATGCTGCATAAGTGTTACCAAAATGCTTCCCTGGTTTTAATTAATTGCGCTTCCTTCTCTTCTCTATTCAAAGCTTGCACCTTGAAAAATGAAAATACATACGTTGAAAATTTCGTTTTCGATTACAATAGCTTCCTACTGGGAAGTTAAAAACCACTGAGGTTAAGTGTTGCGAAATTTGTGCGCAATTTCGATTTATAAAAGTTGTTTGAAACTCTAGGAATATGTTAAATATCTCTGCTCAATCCAAACATACGAAATATTTTTTCCAATTAATCTCTATTTTCCAAAGCTCTTATTAAAAGAACCCATAAAACTCATCATCATTTCAAATAATGAAATATTCGCTAAAGCATTTCAGGATGGCATCTTTCGTCATCATCCTAAACAAAATCCAGCCTCGCCTTTAATTTGGACCGAAAAAAAGCATTAAAAAAGAAAATTGTATACACAATTGCTTGAGACGATAACAGCACACAGATTTCATTACTTATTTTCCACAATTCGAGATCCTCCTGCCACCACTGGTTACAAATTTGGTGGCAATATGGCATCTGCTAAAGGAAAATTGTCAAAATTACCAGAATTCTTTTGCCCTTATCCAAGATTAAAATATTTCATTTTTTTTGGTCCAAAAACAATTTTCTTTAATATCTTGCGAAATACCCCCTCTCCATGCAGTAGCTCTACCCGAAGGGGCTGAAGGACATAAGTCTCAGGCAAGAATTTACATACAAATTACCTACAAATTACTTCTCTAATTAAAGTGGATCGTTACTTAGTGTACGTTTCTAGAGCACTTTAAATAACAAGTTTCTTTTTAGAAGTGCAAGAGAATGAATTGCGAGATAAGAGTTAATTGTGGAAATAGGACAAGAATTTAGAGATTTGAGAGTTTTGTTTACAATTTTTACACAATTATACAATGATTTCCATACTATGATATTTGGTACAGTTTGTTTATATAAGAACTAATATCTCCTCTGCCAAGCAAGAGAAATTTTAACCTAAACTGAAAAACAACAACTCAGGCCCACTGGGGCACTTTAAGACAGAATTTATTACTTCGTAACTAGTTCGGAATACAAAACTTTGTAACTAATTCAGAATAAATTTCTTTCTAATGCAGACTGAATAAATGTATTCTAGCCTATGCAATGGCCGTGCAAATGTAATTCATTCTTTTCATACAAAAGAATACAAAAACAACTAATTCGTTTGTATAGGAATTGATTCTAAAGGACATCATTCATTTTGGACCAAAAACTGAAAGTGCCGGCCAGGATAAAAATGTGTAATATTCGGATAGAGCACCCAATTCCTATCATTTTTGACTACGGCACCAAATCTGTGCGCCCTTTGGTTACGGTGTTACATACTTTTAAAATACAATAAAAATGTTATTATGATGTTGTTATTTTCATACATTTGATATTTAATTATTCATACTGTGTATGTCCTTTTGATGTGCAATAAAGTTGATAAAAGTTGATTCCTCTGGAAATAGTCAGAGAACTTGAAGGGGAAGACTTGTGGATTATAAGAGGACGAATACAATTCCGCCACATCCAAGCCAAGAAATACTATGTGTACATTGCAATAGATCGGGCAGAAAATGGTCGTCGAGCATTAGCTCATTATTACTGTACATGCAATATCGGCAAGAGGACCATTGGATGCTGCTGTCATACCATGACCATAGTCTGGTACATGGGTTATGCTAGACATGACCCATACCTCACACCACCTGCAATAGGATTAGATGATGTATATGTTAGATTAGGACAAATATAAAAGAATTAATACAATTGAGTGTTGTTTCATTTTGCTCTTTTTTACCTAAATGAAAGGTAGGTACTGAATCTAAATGAGGCGCTGTTGGTATTGTTGCTTGTTTTTTCATATTTAATATATTTGTCCAATTGTATTAAAATAACACATCTTAATAACATTTTATTTCACATTGTATTTTAAAAGCATGTACATAACCATGGCCATGTAGGACTGCGGTACCACCTCCACAACCTAGGACTGTCTCAAGAGACAGAATGCCGACTCTGCTTGGAAGGCGACGAAACTTCCACACATATTCTTTGTGAACATCCTGCTCTGATCTGGCTTAGAAGAAGAACGTTTATCAGAGAGTTCTTGAGCCCTGCCCAAGTCCGATCTTCATCAACTAAAGACCTTCTTGCCTTCATTCGGAAGGACGATAGTCTGCTCCGCTAGTGGGGTACGTACACAATAGGCCTAACGCAGTGTTCACCATATGGGTTGCCCCCCTCATTCCTTATAATAATAATAACAACATAACCATAGGGCGCACAGGTTTGGTTTCATAGTAAAAAATAGTGGGAATTTTGTGATCTAATTCGTTTGTATGGGAATTGATTCTAAATTTATTCCGAATTAATTCTTTTTACCGCTGTCCGCTGGTGACAGTCCTTGTAGAAGCGGTAGGATACTGTAATCTGACTACTCTCTTCCAAGTAAGGTTGGAATATTCTTCTTTTTATGGTTCTCCACGAGCCCACTCCAACTTTGAAAAGGGCTACTAAGCTGATCGAAATTCAATGAGTTCACGTGTTTTTTATGCAGCAGTTCTAAGCGTCGGAATCAGCACTTCTACTACCCTTTGTCCGTCATGACATTGACCCGTATTTATGCAAGGTGTAGTATTAAGCGTGGTTCGGGAGTTAGATTTGGTTTTAGGTTATGAGGAGTCAGGGTATTGTTGAAGGAGATGACGATATTGTGGTTCGGGAATACTGATTGGGGAAGATTGTTCTACAAAAGAATGGTTCTCTTTAGGTTCGAATTCGTCTTCTGTAGAGTGCGCGAAAAGTGAGGTTGTGCGGAGTGGGAATTGCCCGCGCATTGTAATCTGTACAACAAGTTTTCGAAGTTGGCCGCTGTTCGAAGAAAATTTTCGTCTGGTTTAATATTTCCTTCAAACCAACTTAATTGTGTGTGTGAATTTTGTGTATAAAAATTTAAAATTTCCGTTTTGTTTACAGTAGATTATGTGAAATGTCACTTACAATGTATGAAGAACGTTTCCTAGTCTATGGCCAACAAATGTCAAAGCATAAATGTATGCGCTCGTCGGTCTGCATCTCATAATTTCATTGCAATTGTAGACCTCAAAGACCTATCGATTGGTGCCTAAGTACATATGGGACTATAGGCTAACCACGAAAATTCTACCAAAAAGAAAAAGGCTTCATATAGTAAGTCAACTTTATTCTTCTTCTTTACGCTCCTTTAATCCCTCATGGGACATAGGGGGAAAACAGTTGCCCTCTAGCGGACTCTGTTTTGCGCGACAGCTCCGATTAGGATCTGCCAGTTGTTGCGGCTTCTGCTGGTAGGGTTCTCCTCCACGTTGTTCTGGGTCTTCCGGCTCAACGGGATCCTTGCGGATTCCAGACAAGGGCCTGTTTGGCTAGATTGTCGTTTTCGCGTCCGCAAGGTGTGGCCAACCCAATTCCATTTCCTTCGCTTGATTTGGTCGTCTATCCTTTCTGGGCCGGCACGGTGCCATAATTCTTCGTTTGAAATTCTATGTTGCCACCGGATTTTTAGGATACGACGCAGGCATCTGTTGATGAAGACTTGTAGGCGTCCTGTGATGCATTGGGTGACTTTCCATGTTTCGCAACCATACAAAAGAACTGCCTTAACGTTGGAGTTAAACAGCTGCAATTTGGTGTCAACTTTGGCGAACCTAAATATTTAGTTAGAGCTTTTTGAGGCCAGAATAGGAATGATAGAAAAAGTCTTCACTCGTTTTCTTTCTACTATGGGTCCAAGTATTCGGTATAATCGGGGAACTGTTTACCTACAATCTTATTTTATTAACACCGAAAATTTTCTGCCTAATTTAATACCCACATCGAGTGTACTGTAAGGAAAAAGGTAGTCCACCATTTTGTATTGGCCGCCATTTTGAATTTTGAATGACTCTTCATAGCTAATTGTATTCTACTTGCAATACCCTTTGATTTAATACCCATCTGCCATCTTGGAACCGCCATATTGATTTTTTTACAATGTGGTCAGAGTGCATGTCACACCAACTATACATGTGCAAAATTTGAAGTTGGTCCCTTATATGGCAGTGGGTCAAAATAAAGTTGCAAGATTTGTCCACATTCATACATGCATGCATACAAACAGATGAAGCTAATATGATGCGTATACAAATATCCTAAAACATGCCCATAAAAATACTGAATCTTCCAGTGAAAGTCCCATCCCAACCGGATTAGCCGTTTTCAAGATTTGCGCGGCCAAACAGACATACAGACCTACAGACAAACAGACATAGAGATATACAGATATAAAGGCATAAAGACATAATTTAAAAAATACTTGATTTTGTTTTAATTACATGTAATAACCATATAACTTAGAAAATAATTATTTTGAAATCACAGACAGACACTCCAATTATATTTATAAAGATAAAAGTATTCAACATTAACTCCTGCAAATTGAAACCAGGTTTTTTTTAAAGGTAAATAACTGTTCTTCGCCAACTCTGGCCGCGATATGAAAAGGACCCATGCCCGTCATTTGTTTTAAAAACAGTTCACAGAATTCTACTGAAAATTTCCAATTTTTTGCATACCTTGGTGGCCTGTTAGTAATTTTTGTAGGTAGAAACCCTAACTTTCTGGACTATAACTACTTTAAGCTAAAGAAATTGCGAAATGCGCAAGAAAATGTAATATAAAGGGAATTTAGTAAATAAAATGAATAGTAAACACAATAAAAGTGTCGGAAGACAACCAGAAATTAATCTTCCTGAGGAAAGGACATTTGTAAATATCTTGATTACGCTACGTCGCGTCGTCGGTGGGGATTTTCTTCGGAAGAAAAAAAAAGTGCTTTACAAAGGATGTGAAATACCCAGAAAGAGATAAAGACAGCTCAAAATCTAACATCCGTAATGCTTTGTGGATCTGCATCAAGGAAGTTTCTACCGGAATATGTAGTTTACAAAGCAGAACACCTATGGGAAAGGAACATGGAATAAAGTGCGCCCAGGGCTCGTTACAACCGGGGCGAATCGGGATAGTTCAGTATCATTATTTTTAAGGACCTGTTTATTAAAATGTTTATACCTTGAACAAGATATCTGAACGAAGCTCTCCTCCTGAGGGACAATCTTTGTAGCCTATTTTCAGTTGGTGTTATTGAAGCCGTTAAGGAACAGATTTATTTAGTACATATTTGTGCCAACCCTTTGATGTCGCTTTTTAAGCTCCTTTCAAATTTCTTTGGCGTAGTATAAGGATGGCAAACGGAGAAGGACTTACCCCAGCAGGCAAAATGAGCTAGCAAAATCAGAATTTTATCGTGCAACTCACAACGAGCATGATGAAAATGTGACACTGATGAATATGATGAAAATGTGACATTAAATGCAAAAAAAATTAAATGAGTTGTGAGAAAATAATGAGATCATAATAAGAGGAAATGAAAAAGAAACCAAAATTGATCGACTCACTTATTGTTCATTGATTGGATTGGAAGGTTGTTATGAGCTAATTATGAGAAATTCGTTTGGTAACATAGATGCCACATTTTTCTAATTTTTAAGACTATTATCGTCATTCTCTGTTTGAATTTTATAATCCTAATTTGACACTTCGACAATTTTTTTATAATTAAACAATAGCGATTGACTTCAACAATCATATACTAATCTTCAGAAAGGTTTAAACTATATGTGCAATTTTTTATAAACGTTTGTTTATATAAACAAATAAAAAAAAATTATTAACATTTTTATACGCTGGGGTCAGATCGACCCCAAGTGTAAGTTACGTAATTTTTTAGAAGTGTGTCAAATTAGGGTTAAACAAAAGACTGAAATTGTTAGTATTGAATGATTTCAATCAATATAATATCAAAATATAAATCCAAAAAATAAATAAAATAATTTGAAAAAAGAAATGCCGCAGAATGTAAGTAATAGTAGATTGTTCTGCAAGTAAAGAAAAGTGATACTTTTCCAGTGAGTGTAAATGTTTAATTCAAAAAAAACTTACACGACCCGGAAAACTCACTTTGCTTAACGCGTTGAGCAGGCTATTTTCGCCGGATTCGTATAGAAATACATACGTAAATTAAAAATCAAAAGTGTACAGAAATAATGAACGCAATGAACGTTATGTCTAAAATCGTAAAGAAAAGTGTTGCTAACGAGAAAAGTCTCACTTTTCTTTACGATTTTCGATTGGTTAATGTACGCCATTTCTATACGATTCACGAAAAAAGTTTTTCTCAGAAGTTGAATGTTTTATTTTGCGAAAAATAAATAAATTTCTTTGGTTTTAACAACGGCTTTCTATTCTAGACAAAAAATTGCTATAAAATTACAAAAGAAGTAGAACGTTCACCAGAGACTTGTCAATTTTTAATAGCACAATTTATTGAGCAATTTTGTCCAATACTTGCGAATCTCGAAGGGATTATAAAGGAACCTTTCGTCACTGGAATTTATAGCGGTAATTTGTAAATGAAATGACCGATTTTATAGAAAATGGATGGTTTTCGTTTGATTGTTGGAATACGTTGTTTCATAAGTACCCATCTGCACGTGCTTTTGTTAAAAGTTAATTTTAAAAATGATAGAAAAAACTTTTCGATTTTCGAATATTTGTCCCTCTTTAAATTAAATGTTAAAAATTTCAATATCTCACATGTAAATCCCAATGAAGTTATTTCCCGTTAGATCAGATCAGATGTATCCAACCAATATAAAAAGAGATTTTTAATTTATAATTCATCTTGCTCTTAAACGATGCAAAATGGCTATCTATGAATGTTCATTTTTAAATATTAAGGAAAAACTCCGCTTATTTATTGTTTATAAATAAAAAGTATTGCTTAAAAAATACTTCGTTTAAGGGCAAGTGTTTTATGATTATGCTACAAAAATTTCGTTTAAATCTGTCGACTGGTTTTTAAAATATAGTGGTCATCGACTGGGAAAACGTTGAAACGTTACACTTGGATCCGCCATTTTGTTTTTTGAAAAAATAATGTCAAATTCTTAATCAGCGACCTCGAAAACTCCCGGGTACAGAATTTCATCCGCGAATATGCATGTTTTCATGTGGTCGTCCGCCATATTGGATCCGCCATCTTGTTTTTTGAAAAAATAATGTCAAATTCGTAATCAGCGACCTCGAGTATACAATTTCATGAGGATTACTTAACTTTTTGATGTTTTGGCCGGCTTTTTGGCAATTTGTCCTACTGTGCGACGTAGAGTAATGGTGTAACAAATTCACGATCTGCACTGCATACAAAAGCTGGTGACACATGCGCTGCATTCAGCGGTTCCATGATTTCCACTGGCACTTATTGCGTGGCTGTCTTTGGTCCCGGCTTTCACATATAGCCCAAAAATATAAGTAACGAGTGTTTCCTTTTGTTGTGTACGCTTGTGCAGCGCCGGCCTGGGGTAGAGCGAGTGGAGCGGTCGCTCTAGGCGCCAGGTGTTAAGGGGCGTCAAAAAGAATGCGAAAAACAATTTCGAGGAAAAAATAAAATTTTGATGGCACTTTTAGAGGGTGTTGGTTGTAGCTAGCCAAGTCTATGTACTCATCAATATGACTCGAACATGGCACAACCAGGGAGCGATATCTGGAAGCTGGCTACTCCCGTGTGGAGGCTGGTAGGGGTTGCATCCACCGGTGTGCTGGAGCCGGCTCGGTCCGGCTCGCGCGAACCGTTTGTTGGAAATAAAAAAAATCCGCGAGCCGGTTGTTAAATTATGCTATAATTCAAAAATTAACCAAATAGGCTATGCATTTTTAAAAAAATCGGCGAGCCGGCTATCGAATCACGCAATAATTCAAAAATTAGCTAAATAGGCTATGCATTTTTGAATTTTTTTACACATAGTTATGTATAAATTGGTATTGCTATGACAATTTTCATAATGTTTTAATATTCGTGGGAGAAAAGTTCATAATATTGAGATATTTTGCAGTTTTCGCAGTCCTTAAAAAACATTTAAATAAATATAAATTAATCTGGCTCTATAGAAAGAATTATTTATTATAATAATACAGAAATTACATCTAAATCTACAATTTTATAGGTAATAATTAGTACAAATATAGGAATACGAATATTATATACATAGGAATACGAATATTATTTCAATTATAGTGATTATACGTATACCCAAAATGAAAAGAAAGCAAGGAAATGTATCGTCGTTTCTTACTTTGAAGTCGACGATAACAACTGAAAAAACAATTGGAGGCAAAACAATTGGAGCAGTTGCACAAGCTAATTCAAATATAGTAACATCTCATATTAACGAACACATTCAAGGAATGCCTGTTGTATTAGTACCTGAAGAATTCGAAAAAGAAATACCAAATACTAATTTAAACAGTCCATTATTGCCTGATTGTTGGAATGAAAAACAAGTAAGTTTATTTACAGAACAATATAAATGGCTCATAATAAAAGATGGCAAGTTAGGATGTAAAAATTGTTCGCAAATTAAAAGTTTAGGAATTGAAACCGAAAAAAAATCATGTTTCGAAGGAATGGATTTCATGTTCCATAACTCCAAACGGAAATAAAAAAGATAGTAGACAGGTTTGTCTCCGCAAACAAATTAAAGAACATTCATTATCCAACGCACATTTGAAAATTCAGGATATTATGAAACAAGCTAATAAGAAAGTTTTGCCTGCAATTTTTGAAACATTAAATACAAATGCAATTAACATTACTGTTAAAATTTTTAATACAATCTACAGTCTTGTAAAACGTAATCGACCATTATCTGATATTGAAGTTGCTCTAGAATTGCAGGAAAAAAATGGTGTTGACATTGGAACTTGTTTGCATTCAAGATACACTGCCACTAGAATTGTTGAACATATTGCAAAGCAAATTAAACAAACTGTTTTCAAAAACATAGTAGCACAAAATGCAAAAATTTGTATTATAATTGACGAAGCATCAACACTTGCTAAAGAAAGCACGTTGGTGATATATTTAAAAACAGAAATACAATCTGCATATAACCAGTAATGATTTTCGTAGATTTAAAAAAAATGATCTCTACCACGGCGCAAAATATTTTAAATACATTAATAGATTGTTTAACTGAATATGGATTTGATAATAATTACTTAAAAAAAAAATTTGTTGTCTGTAAAGAGGGTTTACGGACGATAGTTTAACGTGACAACGTCATGAGAAAACATTGATGAAATGATTGCATACTTTTATGAATAAAATTGAATCATTTATATTAAACTAGCAAAAACCCGCGTACGTTGCAACGCCTTTCAATAAAATAAGATTATGAGGACACAGTCTGCGATAGGAAAAAGCTATAGTGAAAAAAGAACAAATCTGGGAAAATTGATTTCGGGAGATGACCGCCATGGACCAAATGATATATTGAGTATACTATATTGCCTATGGTGTTCTACTTATCATACTCTTTTATTTGATACCCATGTCGAAGGGGTTGTGAAGAAAATATTAATCCGCACTCTTGAGATGGCCGCTATGGATCAAACGATATATTGAGTATACTATATTGCATATGGTGTTCTACTTATCATACTCTCTCATTTGATACCCATCTCGAAGGGGTTGTGAAGAAAATGGTAATCCGCCCTCTTGAGATGGCCGCTATGGACCAAACGATATATTGAGTATACTATATTGCTTATATTGTTCTACTTATCATACTCTTTCATTTGATACCCATCTAGAAGGAGTTGTGAAGAAAATGGTAAACCGCCCTTTTGAGATGGCCGCCATGGACCAAATTATAAATTGAGTATACTATATTGCTTATGGTGTTCTACTTTTCATAGCCTTTCATTTGATACCCATGTCTCGGGTGTTGTGAAGAAAATCGCAATCCGCCCTCTTGAGATGGCCGCCATGAATCTAAAGACATAGTCTATGGCATTCTTCTTATAATGCCCTTTCATTTGATACCAATGTCGAGGGGGTAGTGAAGAAAATGATCATCCTCCCTCTCGAGATGACCGCCATGGACCAAACGATATATTGAGTATACTATATTGCTTCTGGTGTTCTACTTATCATACCCTTTCATTTGAAATCCATATCGAGAGGTGTGAAGATAATGGTAATCCAACCTCTGGAGATGGCCGCTATGGACCAAACGATATATATTGAGTATACTATATTGCTTATGTGTTCTACTTATCATACTCTCTCATTTGATACCCATCTTGAAGGGGTTGTGAAGAAAATGGTAATCCGCCCGCTTGAGATGATCGCCATGGACCAAACGATATATTGAGTATACTTTATTGCCTATGGTGTTCTACTTATCATACTCTTTCATTCGATATCCATGTCGAAGGTGTTGTGAAGAAAATGGTAATCCGCATTCTTGAGGTGGCCGCTATGGACCAAGCGACATATTGAGTATACTATATTGCTTATATTGTTCTACTTATCATACTCTTTCATTGGATACCCATTTCGAATGGGTTGTGAAGAAAATGGTCATCTGCTCTCTTGTGATGACTGCCATGGACCAAACGATATATTGAGTATACTATATTGCTTTTGGTGTTCTACTTACCATAACCTTTCATTTGATATCCA
Source organism: Thereva unica (assembly GCA_949987705.1). NCBI lineage: Eukaryota > Metazoa > Arthropoda > Insecta > Diptera > Therevidae > Thereva > Thereva unica. Next base: position 178,029,592 of record OX465281.1, on the reverse strand, counting down.
TGTCGAGGGGTTGTAAAGAAAATGGTAATCCGCCCTCTTGAGATGGCTGCTATGGACCAAGCACCTGCTTTTGAAATTTTTTTGCTATAAACCTCACGGAGCCCGAGACCTTTCCAACGAATGCAAAACCGTGGAAATCGGATCGTGCGTTCTCTAATTATAGCGTCTGGAAGGAAAACCCGACTTATTTTTATATTATAGATAATAACAGTAAATGTCCCACCTTGCGACTTGTGAATGGTAATAGCACAAGCAGGAACGCAAGGAAACTGTTTTCGTTTGCATTTCACAGTTTTCGTCAGTGTAATGTTAACTATTTTCTTATACACCGGCACCCAGTTAGGAGACAGAGTGTTTGGCTTGCTTTGCTTATTGTTGACAATTTGACAATAATTTAATCTAATTAATATTGACAATTTTAATCAAATTTTTAAGATTACTACGATCAAATTTTTAAAATTACTTCGGGAGATAACGGGACATAACGGGACATAACGGGACATAACGGGACAATGAGTCATCATTTTTCGTGCATGCAGCCGGCGTTCATCGTTTTAATAGACGTTGTCACGTCAAAATCTCACAGCATTTTGTTCAGATGGTGCATCTACAATGCTAGGAAGGAAATCAGGAGTAGCTACTAAATTAGTGGAAAGTTTCCAAATATCATTATTTGGCACTGTTTAAATCACCGCTTGCAATTGGCACTTGATGATTCCATAACAGAAATAAAACAGATAAATCATTTTAAAGTATTTTTAGACAAAATTTATTCAATCTACCATCAATCTAACAAAAACCAAGCTGAATTAGAAACCTGTGCCCGAGAATTAAATATTGAAATAGTTAAAATAGCTCGTGTATTTGGTCCTCGTTGGGCAGCATGCAGCTTAAGATCAGCTACTGCCGTATGGCGCGCATATCCTGCTTTATACAAACATTTTTTTCAGTCTGCATCACATTCTGGTATGGCCAAAAAATTAGCTAATACGAATTTTATTAAAGATTTGGCTCTAATGATCGACATTTTAGAAGAATTTTCTCTACTTTCAAGTGCATTACAATCAAGAACAATACAAATACAGAAAGCAGATAAATGAATAAAACGATCAATAAGAGCAATAGAAATGCTCAAAAATAATCCTGGTAACTATGAACAGAAAGTTGCGAATTTAGTTTGTTCTAATGAGTTTAAATGCATACCGTTTGTAGATAATAATAATTTTAAAGTTCTACCCAGGGATAAATTATTGGACACAGTTGCAAAGAATATGACATTACGACTTTTGTCTGTCAACCATGTAAATTTGGATAACAATGCTAGCAATGATAATTATGTCGATTTTCTAAAACTTTTTGACATATTAGATCCATCTACTTGGTCGTTTGATGAAATTCTATCTCCGTAGCTCGAAGGTGAAAGAAAAATTTTAAAATTGAATCAAATTTTAAAATACAACATTAATATTAATGATTTTCGAGATTTTGTTAATGCAAATATCAAATCACAAAAAATTCAATTACCTGATTCAATTTTAAAAGCTAAAAAAATATTAAGTGCTATTGCAATTAGTAGTTCAGAAGCTGAAAGAGGTTTTAGCTTAATGAATTTGATAGTCACAAAAATGCGAACGAGTCTTACGGTGGAACATATATCAATTTGATGACAATAAATTTGTTGGGGAAGCAGATAGTAGACTGGGATGTAGTTCCCTTTGTTATTTCATGGATGAATGAGAACCATAGATTGGCAACAGATACAAGAGTTCGTCAAAGAAGCGAGAAGTCCGTATCGGCAAATGAGCAGGCCATATGGACTTTACATTAATAAATGTATTTTACTTTATTCCTACTAGTTTTGTAATATTTTATGCTCAATAAATTTCTTTATTGTTAACATTGTTCTTGTGACGAAATTTATTCATATGAATTAGGTTTTTACCTACATTGGTTATATGCGAGCCGGTTGTTACGGATTTACCAGCACACCCCTGGTTGCATCCCCCCGCGGAAGAAAGGGATACCGACTTTCTTAGTAAGAAGAGAGTTCGATCGAAAAGGGCGAAGGCTTCGGCCATATGGTTTGTATAGCCTTCAGAAAAGTCGGACGCACCATAATGAAGTCTAGAACGACTTCGACCTTCTGGCAAATAGCAGAAAGTGTCAGAATGGGCGTGCTTGCGACTAACAATCCGGAGACTCTCCTGGCCACGAAACAGTCAGTTACCGTGCAAGAAAGTCTTCTGGAGGCGATAGCCAAATTGGCTCATGGCTCAGATCAGGGCAGATCCCCAGGGGCGGTGTACCCCCTATGATGGGATGCCTTAAGCCCTGGAAGAAGCAAGGCTTGTTGCTCTAAACGGGAACAAGCTGCCCGGCAACCTTTTTGTAATCGGGTAGTTCTCGGCAGCAACAGAAGACCCAACTGCCATTATGTTGTAAAGGATAGGAGTCAAAAAAAGACCCGAAGGGTGTAGGAGTGGAGAATACACCACAAAGTGCACGGCATAAAATTCACAGAGGTGACGTTGTCAGGATGTGAACACTGCAATTTTGGGCTGATAATAGAAGAAGCCTCTTTTGACGAGAAGGTTACTCTCTCCTCCATCTCAACCTTACTGGCTGGGGTAAGCCCTCATGCCCAACCATGCAATACAAACAATCAAATAGCATCCAAAGGAGGTGGTGCTGTTGGCGAAACGTCAGGGAAGCAGCTTTGAGAAGACATGCTTCCTCTATTGCGGCTACAGGCGAGGCTGTGACCCTAAAACCGCCATCGAAATCCTAATGAGGCCTCGCAGGATAACTGGAAATACAATTTATGTGAGGTGCCGGGCGCCGAAAGACAATCTCGCTCCACCCTCAACAAGTGCTAGGGCCGGCGCTGCGCTTGTGTGTGCTATGTCGAATCGGGCAATTCAGAAAATAGTTGAAAATAGACCGACATTTTCATTGCATGTATTCCATTCACGGAATATTCCGTCAGGTCGCATTTGAATACACATACTTAGTATATCGTTTGTCACCGAATGCAACGCATGTACGCTTTGACGTGGCACCAGAAAAGGCGTGAGCGTAATTGGAACAGGTACGTACGGCAGTTTTGTGGACAGTGCCTAGTTCCATACCATTATCAACACTGCGGCCATGCCTATCATTCAAGAATTTTATCAGTTTTTTTCAGTGGTGAGAGTGACTTGTATTTTACATCAGAATTACAGAAAGGAAAGAGAGTGAACCAATTCGCTGGGATTAGTGTCTCGTGACTTATTTGCAATTGACGTCATATATCGGAAAAATGCCACGAGCTTTTACCCACATCTCATTACCTAAAAAAAAAGAAATTTCGATCATACTAATTTATTTAAAAATAAACTGTTATAGTGTAGATGTAGTTATGAAAATGGTCATTTTACGGTAAAATTACAAAATTATTTTTCGGGTTGTTATCTCTAAGTTTTACAATAAAAACCAAAAAGACTCCGTCTTTTAAAATCAACAAGAAAAAGATTCCGACTCCTATAATCAAAGCACTTTCGTAATCTGTGCAGTCCTTCCAATCATCAAAAATTACAATTACATTTTTTGACTTTGAACTGACTGAAAGAAGAAACCTCCGTTGTGGCCACAGACTAGAGCCCTGTAGAGCAGTGGCGGATCTAGAAATTCATTTTGGGGGGGGCCATCCTCATCCATTGGCGAATTTTTTAAGCTTTTGACGAAGGGTTGTAGAGCTTCACAAATATAAATAAAAACACAAAGATTTTGTTTTTAGTTATTGAAATAACTTAACTTAACTTTTATTTATTTAAATAATAAAATTAAGTCTTCTTGCTTTTTGTTTAGCAAATCTTTCGATAATATTATCAATATTCATATGGATATCATGGTGAATATTTAGCAGGGCTAGACCCGTAAGCCTGTCTTCACCCATGCAGGTCCTCAGCCATGTTTTAATACGACGTAATGTTGAAAAGGACCGTTCATCTGTCGCAACACTTGATGGAAGCGTAAGCAATATCTGTATCATTGTGCTGATGATAGGATACTGATCCTTGTTACAATAACTGAATGTCGCAACAGCAGTTTCGGGTATGGAACTTCCCTTTTCCTTCTCTCGGTTCCATTTTTGTCTCCAGGATTCATACTCCTTTTTCATTTTAAAGGATACAGCTCCCCTTACACCTTCAAGAAAATCCTTATATTGGATTGCCAATGACAATGCTTTATTGACATCTTCGCTGCTATCAGTTATACGGCTCGGAATGAATATGGCCAGATTAAAAGAATTTAAGGTATCTTTAGGTAAACGTTCTTTCAAATCTGCAATAACGTAGTCTAAGACCGGGATATAAACTGACCTCAAGTATAACTCTTCCACGTTATCTGCCGGTGGATTAGATCGATGTTCTTGTCGGGCTTTTGAGGAATTGCGTGGAGTGGTAATTTGAATACCTCTTTCTTCTGTAATCATTTTCGACTCGACGAATGGGTTTTTAAAGCATTCAGATGCTTTTTCTCGATGTGACTGTAGAATAGCCAACACATCTGGAAGAGCATCATTTGCACAAACCAAGTCTAACGACTCAGACTGCAGAAGAGTACTGAGTTGTTGTGTAGTTCCCAGGACATCGCATAGAACAATTACTGAAACCAAGAAGTCGCTGTTTTCAAGGACACTGCGAAGACAAAAAGCTTCCGATGATGTTGACTTGTCCTGCCAATTCTCGATTTTGTCAAGTGCGTTCATGATTCCTGGCAAATTTGTACGAAATTGCAAAACGCCATTGTGTCTTTCCGCCCATCTAGTTTCGCAAAGCCCTCTGAAAGCTATACCGAGTTCTTGTCGAAATAAGTGAGCCCGTTTGGCTGAAGCATTAGCGAACTGAGTCACTTTTTTCATTGTTCCCATAGCATTTCTGCAGGACGCCACACTGCAAGTCTTTGCAAGATAATTATTCAAAGAATGGTTGTAGCATGGGCATCTTTTGGCATTCGTTGCTTCAAGCTGGATTGTTGCAACAGCTCCCAGATTCTTTTGGTTTCCAGAAATCATTACGCTGCAGTTGTCCGTTCCGATCCCGACACATTTTGAGGTATCCAAAGTAAAAGACTTGACAATATCCAGCACTATATGACCTAGAGCCTCGCCAGAAAGTCGTTTCTCTCCGTGCTCAGCAACGTCCTCCTTGCGAATAGATTCGTAACAATCGACAAAAGATAAGAAATCTTCTCTGATTTGGCCCTCGTAAAAATACCGTAAAGAAAGGCTAAGTTGTTCGGTATGCGACGTATCAGTAGTCTCATCAAATATGATGCTATAAATTCCTGATTGAAACACCTGATTGATTAGCTGCTCTTGCACTTCATTTTTGCAACAGTCAATGATTTCATTTTGTTGGTCTTGCTAGTATACAAAGCATTAGATGATGCGTTTTTCAGATGTTCTTGTAAAACGGCATCTCCAGCAAGCATTCGAAGTTGAAGCAAAGCTCTGAAATTACCTTCATTCGTCGAAAAAGAAACATCCACATCGTCACAGCTCGCAATCCTACCATCATCTCTGTGGCCTCTAAGTGGGATATTCTGACGTCCACAAAAGATTATTGTTTCAACAATGCTGCGCAATTTGACTCTGTTTTCTTCAACTGTTTTTTTGTGTTGAGTAGTAATCATATTTACAACATCAGGATCTTTTGAGTGGTAGCGGCGAAGAAATTCCTGCCCGACCTCTACAGCATCTCTGTGATACTGATTTTTCAAGTGGCTTTCAAGATGACCTCGTATTCCAGTCAGTTTTGCAAATGATTTCAGTGGCGTTTTCACAAGATTACCCATACGTGCGCTTGCCTGATGCCCGGCATATTCACCGGCCGCAAAAATGACGCAATACTTGCAATAGAGTCCTTGATCCTTGTCAGATAATACCAACCAATGATACTGATTCAAATGCTGATGACCCACGAATCTTTTTACCTGTTTGTCACACTTGGTGTGAACAGAATGTGGAAAAGTGGAACCATTTTTTTTTAATTTTTTTTTTAAACAATAGTGATACTTGTTGATGGCCCCCCCTGGATCCGCCACTGCTGTAGAGTACCTTCTAGTTCTGCTGTATGACAACCAGCACTCTCATCCCTAGAGAGCCAAAAAACAGTACTCCATGAGTACAAGGTAAATTGACATCCTTGTCGCCCTTTGTCTTCTCCCGAATAATTTACAAAGCTGCCAGAAACAGTCAGCAGCAGTCTATAATTTTCTTGGCAATCTCGTAAAGCCAACAGAGTCTGGCATAGGAAAATTACTGGCAATTAATATAACGAGCTGCGGAGGGTCTTTGTTATGTATTTTCCACGTCGAAATCGCGTCTATCCCGGAACGTTAGCGCAAGTAGAACTCATAAGCGAGTCCTCCTGCCCTGGGAGCAACAATTACTCACACTAAGAATGCAATTTTCTTTCTTCCTTTTCTCGCGGGTATTTATGGACATCCACAAGCAATTGTCGAAATTTGATGGACGATTTGCGTCAAAGCTGCTCCGTAAGTTCAACAAATTATCTCCTTGGCCAGACAGATGTTTACTCACACCGGCAATCGGCCGACTTGGACCGGTGCCAGGACTCTTCTAAAGGTTCGCAGATCATTGAAGTCCGTGCGTCCGCTCGCGGATTTCGCGTGTATTTATTCTGCTATTTAGAGACGTACTTTGAAAACAAATTAGCGAAAAATGAAGAAAATCGCTGGGGTTCAAAGCAAAAACACTGGAAAAAGACATTTTTAGAACTGGGATTTTTGTTTAGATTTTCTTCTTTGTAAACGCTGGAATTTAGACATTGAGTGATTTTCCTTTGAAAGCCGAATTAATTAACATTTTGAGCATATAAAAAAAGTGGTAAATTATTGTTGTTTGGTTTGTCAATTAGGGAATTTATCAAATTGTGTTTTTGGTGTTCACTTCTCGTTGTTTTTATGCACTCAAAAAGTTCTTATAGGATGCGCAACATTTTGAAGTCTTTGGATTTTGTTTGTTGTGGATTATGTCTTCATGAAAGAGATGCGAAGGCACCCATCAATGGATTACTAAATTTTTTTGGTGACATTAGTTTTATATTTTTCGGTCCCATTATCGTCCGTTTTATGAACAATAGCTATTTTTGTATTTTATAGACAGTAGAAACATCTTCTCTTCTAATAATTTTATACAAAAAGTATTGCATTAACTGTCGACATTGCTATCCGGAAAAAAGACGCTTTGACGACTCGATAACGACTCGTAGTACCGACTTTAAATCGTAGAGTTAATTATTTAATTTCTTTGGTGGACGGGAAAATATTGTAAAAAAAAAAACAAACATGTGTTTTCAAAGGATATTACATATTAAAGAAATATTGATAATAGAAATACAACTAAAAAAATTCATATAAAATATTAATTCTTAACTCAAAATAAAATATAAAAAATTAAAAAAATAAGATTACAAATATTGCAAATGATGTATAAGAAAATTCCGATTCAGGATGAAAAAATTACATTTTTGTCCTTACTATTTTTGCGAAAAAGGTTACCGTTTACGATTACGGGCCGGGAATCGAATTCGTCGTCGTTAAAGCGACGAATCGAAAAATTTTTTGCAGGGTATAAGCTAATGCAAAGGTGACGAATATTAGTAAAGAAAGGGTAATAGTAGTGGTAAACAACTTTACTTTACTTTACTTTATGCTCCTTTAATCCCTCATGGGACATAGGGCGGAAACAGTTGCCCTCTAGCGGACTCTGTTTTGGACGACAGCTTCCAGCTCTACCCAGGATCCCCGGTTGTTGCGGCCTCTGCTGGTAGGGTTCTCCTCCACGTTGTTCTAGGTCTTCCGACTCGACGGGATCCTTGCGGATTCCAGTCAAGGGGCTGTTTGGCTAGATTTTCGTTTTCGCGTCGCAAGGTGTGGCTAACCCAATTCCATTTCCTTCGCCTGATTTGGTCGTCTATCCTTTCTTGGCCGGCACGGCACCATAGTTCTTCATTTGAAACTATTTCTTGCCAACGGATTTTTAGGATACGACGTAGGCATCTGTTGATGAAAACTTGTAGGCGCCCTGTGATGAATTGGGTGACTTTCCATGTTTCGCAACTGTACAAAAGAACTGCCTTTACGTTGGAGTTGAACAGCCGCAATTTGGTGTTAGTGGAGATCACCGTTGATCTCCATATGCGGAACAGGCATGCATATGCGGTTCGTGCTTTATTTATTCTGGAACCGACTTCTTCTGCCCCGCCATTTTCTGTAATAATACTGTAACACTTCTTTCTGTTGCCAAATTGTTTAACAGGTTTTTGAGGTCCTGATGTCTGTAGGCCAGCAAACAGATATCATCCACGTAGTCGAGATCCTTAAGGCGGTCTAGCAAACCCCATTTTATGCCACCTGTTCTACTATCTAGAGCGTCGACAAGGATGTTGTTTTTTACTAAACTCACTGAACTCACCATTATGGAGAACTCTGCATTTGAAATTATTTTATCAGGCAGTCCATCTTGCCGTAGTGTCTACTGTATAAAGCTCCTATTAACCGAGTCTGACATTTTCTCATAGTCTACGAAAGCAATGTAAAGGGGTCAGTAGACTGCTCCACTATGATTCTCAAGGTATTTATATAATCTAAACATGAATGGCCCTTCCTGAATCCGTCCTGCTGACGTTTAAGCGTTCGGTCTACTGCCTCTCTTATGCTTATCCTAGATATAGTATATAGTATTTCGACTATGATACCTTCCGTCCAATCCTCCGGAAAGTACCGGTGTTCCATGCTATTTCCAGGATTGGCTGCAGCGCCTCTGCTATGAGGCCTTAATCGGCTTTCAACAATTCTGGCGGGATGCCATCTTTTCCAGCTGCTTTACCATCGACCATTGCATGAATTGCGGTTATCATTTCCGTTTTGGGTGGGCCCGGGTGGTGATTCTTATTGGCTACGAAAATGGAGGCCTTTAGATTGTAATGACTAGGTAAGTGACTAGGTAAAGATTTGTGAAATATTTTCGTTAGAAATGTGATGTGCTTTTATAATTGTTTGTCTTTTATAATTGTTTGTCTTTGTCTTGTCGAAAACTCTCTTCTTGAGTTTATTCCATCCGCAAAATTCTTTCAGAGTGGGTCGTGACAAAGTGCAGTGATACTTTAAATAATTTATAGTCATTGAATTTTATTTATATCACTAACAATGAGCAACATAATCAAAAAGATATCTTGCTAATAAAATCCTTACCAAATGTAGCGGAAATGGAATGGTAATTTCAGAAAACAATGTTGTAATTTATTCTGCATGCCTTTCATGGTAATCTATGTATTCACCTAATAAATGTCACCTCTGAAATTAGTTCCATTCTGTAATGCCTACAGTAAGTACATACCGCCGTAGGACATCCCCACATGGAAAAAAATATATGTAACTCGGTTTGCACCTCGAGATATATCCTATAAAGGCAAGATATAAACTTTATATCATAAATATATCTGTGATATAATTGATGGATATATTCTTACCGCTTATATTCCATATGTATCTAGGAATATGCGAAAAATATATCTCAATATATATTCTATGACATATCTTTTTATTGCGGAAAAGATATATCCAGAAATATATGCAGAATATCACAGAGAAGTAACTGTTATATATTTGCATTATATGCGATATATTTGGATATATTTGCATTACATGCGAAGTTATATTTAAAGATATATTTTGGGACTCATATGAGATATAAAAAAGCGGCCAAAAGTTAGATATCCAAGCTATATTTTGGTTACTTTTTTTTTATATTTTTAGGATATATTTTTGGCTATATTTTTTTCCATGTGGGTCCCTATGTAAAAGTAACCTACTATTTCATCCTAAAGGTAATTGGTACAGCTCATCACCACCTCAGTATCTACATGTGTTGGTATTTTTAAAGCCTGTACAGAAAAGCGGGCTTACTGAAACAAAAGGCGAGCATTTGACATTCGAGTAATTTACCGTGGCATCTGATTTAAGGCTGGTTCGTACATAACAAACATTAGCAAAAAAGCATTTGTCGAGGGAGTTGACTCGTTCTCGGAATCCATAGCTTCCTTGGTCTTTTTCGTGGTCTGCTGATGTAACAGAGAATTATTGAAATAAAGTTAAAGAAATATAAAACTGTTTTACTCTCGTCTTATGCCAACAGTTCCCTTGTTGCCTACAAAATCAAAATCAAAATATTTAAGCACATACCAAGGTGCTTTAACATCTTTCACAGCCATTCCGAATAATTTTCGGAGTGCTTCTTTATAGAGGAACGTAATACATATAACTATGACAGCGGCGACTGAGCATCAATGTAGTTGCTAGGACGCAAATCATTAATGGTGGGAATGCGAAGAATTTATAAAACAACACCCAGAAACGTCGTGAGATCGTCAAATCTCACAACATTTGTTACAATTGTCTTAACGCTACGCATAGAGTAAAATTCTGTAAATTTACTAGTTGCAAACTTTGTAATGGAAATTAAAGTTGATCAGTATGACATCCAGATTGAAGAACTAGAATTGGGAGATTCTATCTTCAACGAGCCGTCTGCGACATCATCTTTAGCGAAGATATATTCCTCATTATTCTGAAGGACGGTCAAATCCGTAGTGCACAAGGTAACGTATTGGCACAAAACATTATATTTGGTTACATCATTGGAGGCTCACATCACGGCATGCATCGAATAACGGCTTTAATATTGCGTGGAAATGATGGACGAATTGCTCCAACATTTTTGGAAGTTAGAGGATTTCTAGCCAAACAACTTTTGCACAGAACAGGAACAATTATGCAAAATGCATTTTTTTGGAAACATAAAAGGAGACCGGATGGTAGCTACGAGGTACAATTACCTTTCATGATGACTACATCAAGGCTAAGATATAGAGAAAAAATTGAGTCAAATCCAGATTTAAAGTAACAATACTATAACTTTAAGGATGAATATGAAAAGCTAGGGAATATGAAGGGGATTAAAAATGGAGATACTATGAAGTACATTTTACCACTTCACGCGGTAATAAAGCCCTCTAGCTCCACCACTAAGTTGCGCGTCGTTTTTGAAGCTTCGTCAAATGGCGTTTCAACGATGTTCGGAGGAGCGGGTGTTACAATCAGACTACAATTCTATTACGTTTTCGAAAGTTGCCAAGTTTCAATTGCATATTGTGCTTATATAGCAAAGATATACCGTCAGGTATGGGTGGCAGAAAGTGACAAGCGTTACCAGACAATCTTGTAGCAGCCTACTCTAACCCATCCAATAAAGGAGTACGCACTTCAAACGTTGGCATATGGCACGAAATCCGCATCATTCTTCGCAAGCCGCGTATTGGAACAGTTAGCAGAAGACGAAGAAAGGAATTATAAGGAGGCTGCCTGGAACATGTCAATCGAGGAAGCTGTTGAGGAAATTGAGGACATATCTAACCTATTAAGAAGCGGACATTTTGATCCCTTAGTAGTAGTCTAAAAATATTTACAAAAATATAAAAATAATATATGATAACTAGCAAAAAACCGCGTGCGTTGCAACGCCCTTCAATAAAAAAGATTATGTGTGCACAGTCCGCGGTAGGAAAAAGGTATAATGAAAAAGAACAAATTTGCAAAATTTGATTTTTAGAGTATGTTACAACTTATTTAAGATTCGATGATGAAAAATTGTGTACTACGTGCATAACAGATACCTAGCCAAACATATTCAGAATCGTCTGCATGGATTTTGCTATGGCGACAGATTAGACATCCTATCAAGAACGTCGCTCATGGCGCCCACCTCTCCACCAAATTGCTTTTCGAAGAAAAAGTACATAGTAATCAAATTTTCATCCACAGTGCAGCCTAAAAATGCACAATTGGTGCCCAAAAAATTCTAATACCTATTAGAACTTTTCGTTAGCGCTCCACGCTTTTATACATTGTGAAATGTATGTTGTTTCCATATACTGGCAGTACTGAAGCAATAAAAACTGCATTCAAAATTCTTTTTTACTTTTTAGTTCATTTTATAATAAAAGCGTATTTTTTAGTGTTTTTAAACTATATTTTTACTTTCTATTTTTAGTCTAATATGTCTTCCGCCACTTCCGTGACAAGTATTTGATTTAAAATGACGCCAAATAGCTTACTGTACTATACTCGCCATATGCTTTCATTTGATACCCATACCGAGCTGTATGTAAAGAAAAAGGTTATCCCCTGTTTTGTGTTGGCTGCCATTTTACTTTTACCGACATTTTGAATTTGGAATAACACCACATTGCTAATAGTATTCTACTTGTCACACCCTTTCATTTGGTACCCATGTTGGGGATCCGAAAACATAATTTTGAAATTCGACCGCCATCTTCGAGCCGCCATTTTTTTTACAAAAAGTTGCAGAACGCAAAAAATGTCAAAAATCGTACTATCGCACTAATTAATTAATTAAACCAAAATAATTAAAAAATAATTAAAAATAATTAAAAACGGAAATTTTTAGTCACCTGTTGGGGTATCGATATATCTTCAAAAAACAAATTAGATTTCTATCTCTACTAGTTTGGCTCCAATGCGCGACGGTACGCACAAGCACACCTACACACAGGCTGACAGACGCTTTCTTTTATTTTTATAGAAGATGGATTAAAACCTGGATGAAAATATAAGACTGAAAAAGGACTGAAAGAAAAATGAAAAATAAATTTTAGCCAGCATTCTGTCTGAAAAAAGGCAGACATTATTATTTGCACTGAAAACTGATATTAGTTACCCTTCACGAGTATGTATCAACAAAATACTGAAAAGAGGAGGAAACAATGCAGCAAGTTTTATCACTTTTAGACTTGGAATATTTTTAGGAAGGAGGACTCGGCATTTCTTGGACATAGAAATTCTTTTGTAAATTTCTAATTGTCACCCCTTCCATCTAAATGTCTAAATGTTTCCGTCTAAATTCCGTCAGATTCCCGTCCACACTCTTCAGTCGAATTCACCTAATTTGCAGTACATTTTCAATTGTCTCTTGTTCACTACCTAAGTAAAGTTTCCGTTCGTTTTCCTAGTGCTCTTAAACATTGAAAAATTCAGTAAATTAATTTTCAGTCTGTTTTCAGTCTTATATTTTCACCCGGGAAATTGCAATTTAACGGAATTGGATTGTACTATACAAAAAATATGGATATTTAAAACATAATAGCGAATAAAAATTAAAATTATGGAAAGGATTCGAGAGAATTTAAAAGCAAAGATAGGAGGTGTTATGAAATTTGGCTACCGTCCTGTCCTGTCAGTTGTCGGTGAATGCAGTTGTGTTTTTTTCCTTATTTTAATTTGTTTTATTTATCGTTTTTGTTTTAATAATCCCAAAATTATTACTTGTTTTTTATTCATGCTTTTTAAAAAAGTTGTTAATTATGGGCCTCGGTAGTCTAGGGGTAAGGCGCCTGACTGCTATCCCCAGAGGTCTCGGGTTCGATTCCCGGCGGTGCCACGGTCCTAGCCTTTCCCAATTTCCCGCCTACATAACTTTCCTTCTTACTTCTCCCTCTTTGCATTCCTGATTCCTGCTGTCATAGCCTTCACTAGCTCTCTTCCCCGCTCCACCAAGCACATTTCATCGGTTGGTTGATGAGATTCAACTCGTTTCAGGAGGCATAACACTCCAGCGAGTTGTTCTCGATACCTCGATGTCAGAGTCGCGAAATGGTTGGGAGTAGGTGAAATAAAAAAAAAAAAAAATACCGCAGCTAGGTTGTGACAGTTCTTTCCTTCACTTCTCTCTCTATCCTCCGACTAGAGCTGCTGTTCGACAAATACATGGTCGACAGTACAAAGGGGCCTTCCCTAAGTCTCTAGTGTGTCACATAAAAAAAAACTGGGATTTGTAGTTTTTAAAAGTTTTGTAAGGTTGTGCAAAATCTAACCTAAACAAAATAGGACTGGTGGCCGACTCTGGCTGTCGATTCTGCGGGACAGTTCCCGAAACCGCGGAGCACTTGATGTGCGACTGTGAGGCTACAGCGAGGAAAAGACTGAGCCTTCTCCATCGTGATTTCCCTACTCCCAGGGAGATTTGGGACAGCAACCCTAAATCAGTTTTAGGCTACCTAAGAAGCCTTAACCTTTAAGTTTTTAAAGAAGGGGATGGCACAATAGACCAAACAAAATAGGTCGCAGTACCCGCTAAAGCGCCCCTCAACAAGAATAATAATAATAAGGTTGTGCAACAAAGAAATCATTGTGTTTTTCGTGACAAAGAAATCATGGTGTGTTTTTTTTATTGTGGCATCCACTGTGTTGCTGTTTCCTTTTGTACGTGGTAACATTTTTAATATTTTGATTCACGGTTTTTTTGCCTTTTTTCTCTTTTCTGCTTTTTTTAAGGTTAGAATCTTATTTACATTTTTAATATAATTTTTCCTAAAAATATGCAAAAATAATAATATAATAAAAAAAAAATAAAAATATAAAAAAAATTTTTTTAAAATTGGAAATTACTTTCATCTTTCATGGCGAGCCATCAGCTTTGCAAGGTGTGTTCTTTGGAAATCGCCTGTGATGAGATTTCCTGCGATGGGGTTTGTGGAGGCATTTTTCATCCTACCTGCCTCAATGCTAACGTCAGTAGCAAATTTTCGGCCCATAGAGGAACTGCTTGTGGGGAGTGCTCTGACATCAAACCCTGTCATGTTTTAAGGCGGATGAAAGACATCTCTGACGTTTTCTCGTTGGTCATAACAAAGTCATGGATCGTCTTAGCTCCTTCTCAGGCAACATCTCGCATTTTTTCAGATGTTAGCTGACGATGTCCAATCCATCAATGTCAGGCTTGATACGTTGTCTGACACTCTAGTTTCTGTTGTGACCAATTCGGGTGCCTTGGTTGATAAATTCCAGGAACTTTCTTCCCGAGTTGCAACTACATTAGAGTCGTTAGACGACATACATTCGGCGATACTTAATCCTGTCGCCACTTCTTCTTCCCTCAGCTTCAATTCATCCTTTATTAGATGATATCAACTACACCGTACACGACACTGTAGAATATTGATTTATGCTGATGACATCAAATTGTACCATCACATAAAGAGTACGGGGGACTGCAAACTTTTACAAGTTGACCTCGACACCCTTTACTATTGGTGTGCTAACAACAACCTGGTTATTAATATTAGTAAATGTGAAATCATGACTTTTAGTAGGGGACGTGATCCTATAATTTTTAACTACACCTTTTCTGGTGAGGGTACCCCTCGTGTTAATTTTGTTAAAGATCTCGGGATTAGATTTGATAGGAAGCTGGATTTCTCCACACACATCAACTATATCTCTTCCAGAGGTAGTTTAGTCCTGGGTTTTATTAAAAGGTGGTTCAAAGAATTTAACAACTCCTTGATTACTAAACACCTATACATTCCCTTGTCAGACCATTACTCGAATATGCGTCCCAGGTTTGGTCTCTTCATTACAATTCGCATGTTAGAACTATTGAATCGGTTCAACGAAGGTTTGTTCGATTCGCATTGAATCATCTTCCTTGGGAAAATCCAATAGTTCTTCCATCATATGAATCCCGGCTTAAGTTACTCAACTTAATCTCTCTTCATAAGCGTCGTGAGGGGGCCGATGTTGTATTTGTTCATCAGCTCCTTAATGGAAAGGTTGACTCAGGTTTTCTAGGTCGCCGTGCATCGTTTAGAGAGAGTCGTTATAACCTGAGGGAACACCTCTTTTACAAATCAACTCCTCTAACACGAGTTGCGGCAGATTTGAACCTGTAAACCGTATGTTCATTAATGTAAATAATAATATTAATGGCTTTAGCGTTGGTAAAGATGTCCTTAAAAGGAGTCTTTTAAATCTCACGTGACCACTTATTTTTCCTGTTGCTTGCGTTGGTTACATGTTAATTTAATTTACTAATTTTTATGTTTGCATGCTTAGAGTTGAGCCTAATTTCAGTGCTTGGTTGTGCTGAGTAGGTAAACCTTTCTTGGTTCAGCTAAGAAGTGCGCCTTCTGTATTAGAAGGGTAAACTCTATTACTACTATATATGCCTAAAACTGACTCAAGAGAGTGGGTGGAAATTTTAGATAAATACTCGGAAAAACAATGTCTGAAATCATACTCAATCTTTGCTTAGCATATGTATGTATATCCATACTTCCTTGAAATATTTTTCTTTCGCAGTAAATAAATTCAATTTCCCGGAACACTTATCGCATTGCAGAATTTCTGCGTCACGGCGATCTTCAATTCTTGGAATATTTATCCAGATAAAATTACTCAGCACCGAAACAAAGATTGAGAACCGAAATCCAGTTTAAGTAGGTCGTAAGACTTTAGCTGTGTCAAGAGCACTCTCAAGACCCTTTTAAATTTTGTCGAGTTCTTTTGTTTAAATAAACATTTTCAAGTTCAAAATACTTTTGTCATTTTAATTATCTTATAACCTGCGTGAGATGTTTTATAATTTTTTGGTGAATATTATTGGTGTCTGCAAAGGCTTTAGCGTTTTGGCCAGAAACATTAATCCGGTGCCATTTGATTAATTTAGCCAATTTGCTTTATGAACGTTGAGGTCACCTGCATTAACAATTTTGCACTCTGGTTGGGAGGATACGAATCTGGAGATATGTTCAGGAATTAAATTCTAAAGTCATTATTAATAATAGGACGTCTTTTAGAAAATATAAGAATATAAAGTGATACTTTTAAAATTGTCGAATAAATACGTAGCATTTCTGTGTTGAAGCTATCTTTAGATCCTTTGACTTAGCTATTATTGTTTCCAAAAGGTGAGAGTGGCTGGCATATTAACGTGGCACAAAAACTGCCTTCTGTTTCATCTGTTGATCTTCGAAAAAAAAAAAAACTATAATGTTAAAATATGCTTCTTATCGTCTTAATATTAGTGATTTGATTGCGAATTTGGGTTAAACGCACCAAATATTACTACAATGCGTGTGTTTGTATTTGGGTCCACAGCACTGTTTATGCCATAATGCTCCATTTTTATAATTTCTAGGTCCAAAATTGGGTTATGTATAGGGTTGCCATCGCCTAAATTGCCGAGGCTGGACAAAAACTTCAAAAACCCCGGTGATAGAGGTTTTTGCCCGGACACCTATTTTATTTTTAAAAATTTAACGAATATGTTTTTGTGGCGAGTCAAAATCCAATCGTGCGTCGTATCGAATCGATAACCAACTATATATTCGGCTACCAGCGAAGGGCTACCAATCCTTTCTGGCATTAAGCTCTTGATATGTAACCTGCGACACTACCTCGGACAGGACAGAAACTCGGGCGACTTAGTGCAAAGATATCTAAAATTACCCCATTTCTGACAACGTTGAAAGGTTGAGTCCAGGTTCAATTGTAATTTCCTCCATGATGTCGAGTTGAGTTCACTTTGGGTTGAAACAGAGTTGACCGGAAACCAAAACATAACCCAAAATCTACTCAACCCAGATAGGAGAGCTGAGTTGGGTTGATTGGACCCAGTTTCAACTTGACCTCCGTTTATCACTGGGATAAATCTGGGTTGAACCTAATCATAAACGTAGTAAATAAAAACAAGAAGAGGAAACAGAGGCGGAAAATAAATGCGACAGAATTAAAAGAAGAGCAAAATAGGGGTGAATAAGAAAACCTACTGGACGTAAAGCATGTACTGTAATTTCTTTTTATTACTTCACACACGTGCAACCTCGCGAGGAGCCCTAGATTCCTTTGCCTCGAGTGCAAACACCGCCAAAGATGCTAAGTCGCTTGAGGCGATGTAAAGTTACACAAAGTGAATAGATGAGCCGCTCTACACTCTCGACTTCGACCAGCTTCGATCAACTTCGCGAGTAGAGTAGTGCAGGCTTAAGAATAAATAAACGTAACAATGTAATGGTTCCAGCGGAAAAAACAGAGCTAAGTAGACGCAGTACAATGGAAGAAAAGAAACGAACTAAGAAGAGTAAGTAAGCAAAAAAGCCAGTATTGAGAAGAAGAAATGAGGGAAATATAAGGATTAGCAAACTCAAATGACATAAGAAATTTTTACAAACAGTTAATCAGCAAGGTAAAGAATTTAAACCCAGAATGACGATGCTGCAAGTATACAAATGGGGATGTACTACCATACCAAGATCTGCAAAAAACGTGCCTATCGAGTACGAGGATGAAATGTTTTTGAAATTTTAGTACTCACAGCGACAATAAGAAAAATCGGGTCTGCCTGGGCGGAAGTAGTGCCCAAATTTAGTATGTCCGTTTTCCGAAAAATGTTTACGCCCGCAACGGGACCTATCGAGTAAGAGCTTGGAATTACCATTCAAAGTTAGTAGGTAATTACGGAGTAAAAAAAGAATATGTTAGTCTGCCTGGTAAAAACCTGGAGCAACTGTCTTGGCAAACGACTTTCAACCTACAATCAAATTAATTAAAGCTTGAGCATTTTTATACTAGAAATGTCTGGCTGTTCCTCCGAAATAAACACTCTTAACCTATTCTCCCCCCGTACTAAGCATACTGCCAGACATTGCACCATGACGTGACAAACGACATGACGGACTGGTGGTACAAAGGGTGATTTCTGAGCTTAGCACTACCACATAAAAAAGACCACCTAGTGTTTAATTACCATTTAAACCTTAATAACTCCTATACCACCTTCTTGGTCATTTTGATCTGAAAAGAAATCGGTGGAAATAAGTCGTTTGATAACTAAAATCTTGGTTTTCTTGAACGACTGGATTAAGTCCTTTTTTCGACTGGATTAAGTCCTCTTCGGTGTGGTATTTTTGACAACGATTTGTTTTAATTTATTGAGTATCATTCAACTGATCGGGTCACAAAAAGTGCCCGGGTTTTACCCGAACACTTTTTAAACCCCCCGGACGCCCTCCAAAAGAGGAGAAATCCGGGGAAACCCGCACGGATGGCAGCCCTAGTTATGTAGACTATGTAAGAAAACCCGTTAATATTGCTCTACCAACATGTAATTTACTCTTGCATATACTGTGCATACGTTGAATGCTGCCTCTTCCACAATAATATCATATCGAAATTCGAATTCAATTATTCTGGAAATCAAATATGGGCTTAAAAAGGCATTCATCTGATACTTTAACACAAATTACATTCAACCTTTGCCTTTCCTCTCAGTGAACTTCATTTTTCCGGATAAAAAAATCAAAAATTAACCAGAATTCTGCAATAGAATCGAAAAAGTAAGCTATACGCATTTTTATTAAATAATGTCTCTCCTCGTTTTTCATCATAAAAGGGGTTTGTTAAATACTTTTTGATTAAAATTTATGCACGAACAATTTTTAATTAACTTGGTAATGATATTTCCATATCAAAAACGCGAAGCCTCCAACCCTCGCGGCGAACAGCTCAAATACGAATAGATGTAGTATGCGTACCTAATCTATTTCCGTTCCCAGCCTTCCTGAACCTGTCATAATACGAAAAACATCAGCGTATGTATGCTATCCAACATATAGGTATCCTTTGTGAAATACAGCGGCAATCCCAATATACGCATGTACACATATCCGCAAATGTAGAATTCCCTTACATGTCCTGAAATGAAGGTTCAGCATGTGGTAATCGCAAAAATATTAAACCAAATTACAAAGGTGTAAAGTTGGTGGAGGAACTCAATTTTCCACCTGGAGTATTTTTAGCCAAATTATAGAATTGCGAAAGTGTAAAACAGCCGTCGAATTGCATTAAGTTGTCTGTGAAACACACCTATACGTTAACAAATTTAACATTATTCGAGGAAAGCATCCTTGTTTTTGAGCTTAAATTATTACAGCTCCTTATCATTTTTGGAGTGCAATTGGTATGATGGGATACGAGGAGGCGACAGGTGACTGAATCTCAAGTTAATTTGAATATTTTTATGCTTCGACGATTGTTTCTTTTTATCTCATTTTTTTGTGCGTAAATATTTAAATATTGGTGTTTCCGGCGGAGCAAACCTTGTTTATATTTTAGTATGTTATGTTTATTCGAGCAGATCTATATGATGGAGTGCAGAAAAATTGAGCCGGGTTTTTGATATATGTACTGCAGAGTGTAGGTCCTATGTAACAAATGAGGGGCATGCCGAAATAGGTATGTCCCCGTAGGTTCCCCATGCGGACCACCTGTGCAAATATGTGGCATGCCGAAAAAAGGCTTTCCCCTTAGATTTCTCATTAGCCCCGCACAAAGAAAAATCTGCGATACTGAATTGAGGTATGCCATAACCTTCTATATTTACAAGCTATGAACACCAGTCGTGTTTGTATTAGTCGGTGGTCCGGGTGCCATATTCGTTTGCTGTCAAAGTGTATAGAAAAGTGGATATTAAAGATATTCTGTTAAATAATTACATATGTTAAAAGAAAATTATTCATTCAATATGCCTGAAAACAATTAAATTAATACGTTGGTGATGATACTTAAAATATTATAACTTTTAGTGCGATTTTAGTGTTTTATAGTGTCTTACAGTGGGCCTACAGTGGTAATCGAATTACAAGTGATTTTAAAGTGATTAGTTTCTTCATTATGGTGTAATTATTTCAAATGTAAGGGCAGAAAAATGTAAAATAAAGTGCTGAAGTTATTGTTTTTAAATTGGGGCTTATTTAGTGCATTTATGTAACATTTAATCTTGGATATCCAAGATGATCGATGATATATCCAAGATGAAACTTTTATAAAAGCACTGAATGTGCGCCAATTTAAATGGCAATCAAAACAATTCATGCGATGGCCAATGGTAAAGCAGCTGGGAAAGATGGCATCCCGCCAGAATTGTTGAAAGCCGACTCAAGCCTCATAGCAGATACGCTTCAGCCAATCCTAGATATAGCATGGAATACCTGTACCTTTCCGGAGAATTGGACGAAAGGTATCATAGTCAAAATACCAAAAAAAGGGGGACCTAACAATATGCGACAACTGGAGAGGCATCTGTTTACTATCTACAGTGGGCAAAATTTTGTCCCATATATTACTATCTGGGATAAGTGAGGCAGTTGACCGAACGCTTAGGAGGCAGCAGGCCGCATTCAGGCAGGGGCGCTCCTGTATTGATCATATTAACCCCTTGAGAATAATTGTGGAGCAATCTACTGAATTCCGATCCCCCCTTTACCTTGCTTTTTTTTATGTGATACACTAGAGACTTAGGGAAGGCCCCTTTGTACTGTCGACCATGTATTTATTTTGAAATGTCGAACAGCAGCTCTAGTCGGAAGATAGAGAGAGAAGTGAAGGAAAGAACTGTCACAACCTAGGTGCGGTATTTTTTTATTTTTTATTTTCAACTACTCCCAACCATTTGCGACTCTGACATCGAGGTATCGAGAACAACTCGCTGGAGTGTTATGCCTCTTGAAACGAGTTGAATCTCATCAACCAACCGATGACATGCGCTTGGTGGATCGAGGAACTACTAGTGAAGGCTATGACAGGAGGAATCAGGAATGCAAAGAAGGAAGAAGAAAGAAGGAAATTTATTTAGGTGGGAAATTGGGAAAGGCTAGGACCGTGGCACCGCCGGGAATCGAACCCGGGACCTCTGGGATAGTAGTCAGGCGCCTTACCCCTAGACTACCGAGGCTTTCGTAGACTATGAGAAAGCTTTCGACTCGGTTAATAGGAGCTTCATTTGGCAGGCACTACGGCGACGTGGACTGACTGAAAAAATAATAGAATTGATAAAAGCCCTATATAACAATTCCAAATGCAGAGTTCTCCATAATCGAAAATTATCCGACAGATTTGAGGTGAGCTCAGGAGTACGACACTTTACACGTTTACACGTTAGTTTGCGATTCTTATACCGTGCAAACCACTGTCAAAAACTTTGCACGATTAAAATTTTGTTACACCGTGAAATTTAGAGTGAAGTCGTGAAAAGTTTACACTTTAGATATGTACCTACTAGATTTGATAAACTGTCACGTGCTAGTATAAAATTCAATTCAGCCTTTATTCAGCATTAAGTTTACACGAATGCAACGAGAATCGCTTTTTCAGTTTGAGTGCAGTGATAAAGTGAAAAAACGTG
Source organism: Thereva unica (assembly GCA_949987705.1). Classification (NCBI taxonomy): domain Eukaryota; kingdom Metazoa; phylum Arthropoda; class Insecta; order Diptera; family Therevidae; genus Thereva; species Thereva unica. The sequence continues at coordinate 178,007,487 of OX465281.1, read as the reverse complement.
TGTAAAACGTCAAGTGTAAACTTTTTTTCACGTTTTCACTGCACCGAACCAGAATTGACTCCCTACAGGCTTAAGGTTAAATCCGACTAAAACTAAAGAAATGCGGATAAATGCAAACACCATTGAACGGACAGCGCTGAATAACCGTGACGTGGAACTGGTAAATAAATTCTGCTACCTCAATAGCATTATTACCGAAAATGGTGGGGCAGAAGAAGACGTATGGGAGAAGTGGTATGAAGGAGCCAGGTTTTGAAAGAGCCACTTGCATTATTTCGGTATACCGGAATAATGCAAGTGGCTCTTTCAAAACCTGGCTCCTTCATGCCACTTCTCCCCTAAGTTCCAGAATAAATAAAGCACGTGGCGCATATGCACGCCTGTCCCGCATATGGAGATCAACGGTGATCTCCACTAACACCAAATTGCGGCTGTTTAACTCCAACGTTAAGGCAGTTCTTTTGTACAGTTGCGAAACATGGAAAGTCATCCAATTCATCACAGGGCGCCTACAAGTTTTCATTAACAGATACCTTCGTCGTATCCTGAAAATCCGCTGGCAAGATAGAATTTCCTAGAACATCGTGGAGGAGAACCCTACTAGAAGAAGCTGCAACAGCTGGGAGATCCTGGTCGGAGCTAAGAGCTGTCGTGCAAAACAGAGTCCGCTGGAGGGCAACTGTTTCCGCCCTACATATGTCCCATAAGGGATTAAAGGAGATTAAAGGATCACCCCGAATGTTATCCAAGTGGCCACCTTTACAATTAACCCACTTAATCACTCAATGTTTTTTAATTACTTTAATCAAATCACATGAGGTTTACATGAATATAATAGTTTCTGTTTTTGTACTAAGGCGCACTGTTGAAGCCGTTCGTAAAATAGAATGAGGTAATAATGATCTGAAATAGGACAATCCAAACATCTGCCTTACGTATTCGGAAAACTTTTTAAAAAGCATTAAGCTTAGGTTTTAGTTTTACCATAGACCTTTTACTCATCCAAAGCTTTAGTCGGTTCATATTTCAGGCGACCACGTTGATGGGTATAAAAGATATTATTTGGCATATGTATGTACTCAATAGATCGATTCTCCAATTAGTAATCAGTTAGAGCCTGCTTGGGAACGCGGCACTCGCGTTTAAAAATCTATAAAGCTTTTTACACCGCGGAAGTCAATACTCGTTTATCCGAAATACTCAAATTTTTTGTAGCATCTATTGTCCACTCGGCCAGGCGTTAGATGCCTCTTGTGGGCCTTTTAAGACAATTCACACGGGGTCCATATGAGACAGCGGGGCTAGCCCTATGGGGGCCCTACCTGCAACCCCTCAAAATGCTAGTCGAGAACTGATATAGGAGACATTGTGGGGTTCACGATCACGGGATCGAAAGCGAAATTAAGTTGGACGCGGTCTCCAAAACTGTTACTCCAACAAAAACATATTAGTCCATTCAAAGGAATTTTACAACTGCCATTTTGTTTTTTAAAACTCAATAAAGTATTATTAACCGCGAAAAAGTTGACTGGCGAGTTCGTTGTTTAGCATGAATCTTAGCTGTCCTTCGAAATGTAACAAATTTTATTAGAAACACTATAGACTGAGCCACACTGAATTCGTTCGTAAATGCACGTGTTTAATTATTTCATGCTATTAACGATTCATCTTGACTAATCCATATCACTTTTTTTGTTATAAGTGTGCTTTAAACTGTCCCAATAAATAACCGCGCTCACGAACTTCTAATTCACATTTTTAATGTTTTCTTTCTTACTACAAGGCACCGCACAATGACTTGCACGACATGACGCGCTATTAGTACAAATATACCATTAAAAAGTAGTCAAAATATATGTATATAGTCGCTATAAAAAAGTCAATATAAAAAATAATGAACGTCATCAAGAAAAGGAAAAGTTTTCTTTTCCAAATAACAAATTATTTTATGGTTATAATCATATAAATCAATATTAGTCCAGTTTATTGAACGATAAAATCCTTTTGCCATAGAAATGCTAAATCGGACAATGTGGGACCATTCTAAGAAAATTCCAGTTCGAATATCAACCAGGCGCATGTATAAATATATATTTGTATACACGTGTGTAATATCAACATACACCCTGCAGCTAAAAGCAGCTTGAACAATTTTTACAGATTATCCTTCTTATACTAGTAGGTACATATATGTATATATTATCCCATATAGAAAATACATACCAGAGCAAAAGTCCTTTCGTGTCCTAGAACAACAACATAGAAAACAGAGAGATCTTAATGCCTGCATTTCTACTTCGCCTTTCAGCTTCTATCACCATAGCACTATATAGAAACAAACGAAGAAAGAGTGTTTTGCTCCCTCAGCTGGTATCTTATGGAAAAGTGAAAATGAGGAAAATGGGTTGAATGGAAACTTCATAGCCTTTGACCATCCAACATAATGTACTGTAGATGATTTGCATGGCCGGATCCCAATGTGGGTATTTTGTATATTTACAGATATGCGGCTTGTAACAGTGTGCTAGATGATGGCCGCTCTGGACCCAAAACATGAGAATTGCCTTGGGTCCGCTTGGGTGAATTTATTTTGTAAATATTCGGATTGTGGAAAACTAACACCTAGATTATTCTCTGGATAAATTTTTTTATTTGTTGTAATTTTTTTTTAAAGTATAAACAAAAAATTGTTCTTTATTCCCTTTTTTATATTTTCTTCTTGTTTCTACCATTTCAAGAATTAAACCGGAAAAAAGGAAGCGTTTGAACTAAACTTTTTTATAGCCTGATAAAAACTTTTTATATCTTCATGATAAAAATTCTCGGAATACCACACTGCTTTAGGTAAAACATTTTAAGGGAGAAGGAACATAGGGAAAAGAGGAGAAGAGGAGGAAAACCCCGACATTAAATGGTATTATCTTAAATCTCCCACATTTTTACTAGTATCAACACGTGAAAATGCTGCTTCTCATGTCTTTTCGTAATTATGTCACTGGCCAGATGTTATTTTCTTCATAAACTTGTCGTCATATACTCGACTCTATTAGCAGCAGGGACAGTTGGATATAGCCGCAGAGTCTACAGTAAACACAAATCCATTACAAGGATAAAGTAATCCGACAGTGCAGATCCTGTCCAAGTAATAACCAACAACGTCCCATTACAGAATTGTTCCTGACAGTATAAAAGAGCGATTTGTAATGAAATCCAGCCATAATCGTCTCCCACCCCACCCCTCACAGAGTCCCTAAGATGAGGTGCCATTGGGTAGTCGACGGCAACGTCCAGAAGAGCGCGGATAGGGGATGACCCATAAGAAGAGATTATTCAGCCGTTCGGCCTTCTTCTAACGATCATCTCAACCAACCCTCACCAGTAAACCAGCAGCATTCAAGATGTGCGAAACGCAACTTTCAAGAAGCTATACATCATCTGTTTACGGATTTTTATCAGGATATAAGGCCACTAGGATGCCAATGGAGAATACCTTAATGTACCCAATGTAGGAGGTATCCTGCCTAAAAAAACCTTTTTGACATCTCGTCCGAAATAATTCCAAGTGTGACATTTTGTGGCAAACTTTCCATGTCATCGCTTATAATGAAAAACGAGAAAGCGAACCCATGAGTTATGTATGGTGACTTCACAAATGGGCCCGAGCATTGCTGAATGCTCCGCTACACATGTACGAATTACAAAAGCGTTTCATTGTGAACGACCGACAGTAAAATATCGATATTTTGCTCCTTATTTAAAAAAAAAAAAAAAATATGGACCTACAATTTTGGGTTGTCTGTATAAAGATGGTGGTGGCAATGCTGAAGCTATACGGGAAGTTGTGGGAGTCATCAATTTCTTGTTAAGGAAAGTGTGAATTTCTTTTCGGTGACAGTCATTGTTAAGCAAACTTTTTGTTTTGCCAGGGTTTTTTGGGTTATTTCTATATTTAAGCAAAACAAATGACAGCGTTTTAGGTAAACATGTATGGAAGATATTAATCATATTAAGTTATCAAAGTGGAGAACAAAGATTCATCCAAATTCAGGGTGTAGGGAAGGACTTAATAGAATTTGACTTACACGTCACGTTTTTGATGATTGTTTGGGTTATGAATTTCGATGCACCTTCTATAGAGGCACCTTCACATAATGGTCAGCCTCAGCCTTCCTTCTTGACAATAGTATAGAATATGTTCGGTTGTGTATCCGGCTGGTTTTTCGCCATAAGGTGGTGAAGGAATGGTATGGAATTTTATGAAATCTGGCTGCATTTTCCTCAATTGGCTAGTAGGCTGTGATGATGAACACGATTCTGCCAATATTTATGAACGGACTGTATACCACAAAAAAGGCGCCTGCAGGATGTGAGAGGGATCCCAGAAGGGGATAGTCTTAGACGGCTCTCGCACTGAGACATCAAGCAATAGCCAACTGGCAATAGGTAACACGCAGTATAGCAAGTCTCACATTAGAGCAATTCGAGCGAAAAATGTTGCTGGTTGCGGCAACATTATATCTGGCAATACTCAGTGCATGTTGAAAAGTGCAAGATATTGCTTATGGGTTGTTACCACAGTGTGCGAGCCGCCTTATGTCACGAGGAAAATATTGCCGTAGAAACTGCAGTGAATATTTTAGTGGAGCAGTCATTGCAATTCGGGATTGCCCGATTTCTTCACTTTAAATTTATCCACGGGTGTTCTAGCTTTTGAATAAAAATAACCTTCGATTAAATGTTGGACGGGTTTCTTCATGCGAATCGAAAGTTACGTATTCCACTGATAGTTAACCTATCATTCATATGGCAGCTCTGCAAATTGCTGACAAAAAATGTTTCGCTTTTGCCCACAAGTCGTCGAAAAAAATCGCCAAATTTTAGCGTCAAACCTTGAAATAATTCAAAAAACTTTTGAATTGTCATTAGGGCCTGGTTTCATCGACCTGGATAATAATAAGACAGAATATCCAAGATATTTATTATCCATGGATATATCCGTGTCCATGAAACCGGGCACTGGTGACAGGGAGTATTTAAATTAATGCTCTTATTTATGAATGAAGAATATATATTTATATTGCAGTTAAAATGGAAAAGGAAAAATTATGTAGTGCTATTTTTACCCAAAGTGCAACATGTCGAAAATATATTGAAGAATATGTTCCCCAAATTCAATATTGTAGACTGTTTCTCTAAAATAATGTAAATACAAACTTAAGAGCCCAATATCTTCATAAGCTTACAATATAGCAATGGTACAACCCAATATGACGAGTAAATATCGACAATTACATATTTTGACATATTGGATTCTGCCTTAGCACCACAGACCTAAATTTAATATTTTCCATTAAATTTTCTTCGCTCTCATCGGTAATATTTTGACAATTTGAACTAACCAAGGGATAAACCCTCAAAATTGGCCAGATAACTTTAACCCTCCGATAAGTCTTAACCCAAGGATAGCAAAAGTGAAGAAACCCAATTTCTCCAGTTAAACTATGGACAACATTAGCATTAGGTATAACCCAATGTGAAGAAATCGAAGCTGCGCAAGTCACAGAACTGTAACACCAAAACGTCTGGACGTACCCGTTCTTATAACCCATTGTTGTTTTCAGGAGTTGTTGGATTCTCAATGGAAATCAATAGAATTTTACCAGGGCTCCAGAATTATCAATTAGGCAATGGCGCACTTTTGCAGTAGTTATCTTCAGCCGGGGTCGAATCTATGACACGTAGATAGCAGGTAGCAGCTCCGCTGCTTAAGAAAGTAATTAACATCTCTTAAGGAATAGTTTTCTGTATCTTGCTAAAAACTGAAAGTGATTCTGTATATACTAAAGAGCGTTTATTTTGATAGGTTTGGACCAGCTTTTGTAAAAAGAACAATTTGTTTGTGGAATAATCTTCCACAGTCAGCATTTCCGAACTCGTAGACCACCCTAGAGCTCAAGACTGTTGTATTAGCTCCAAAGCACAACTGTCGGTAGAGCATTTTTTCCATTGACTTACTTACGATGGTCACGTAACAAGAAAAGCAGCAGAGAGTTCTGCCGCTGCTTTTTCATCTCAAATCCTAATATTGCTGGATTTCGATACCTTTCAGAAAAGCAAAAGCCTTGCTGCCACGTGATACATACACATGTTTGCATTTATTTAACTTAATTCATTTTATCATAATAAAAACGGAATTTAATTCGGCTATTAAGTTAACAGAACATTTATCGATTCTTAGGCGGTATGAAGTTCGCCGGATTAGCTAGTGATAAAGTACGATGCGTAAATTTTCGTAATGTTAATGGGATATTTTAAAATTGATTTGAAATCCAAAAAATTTACTACCTCTTTTTTCAAAAAGGTAGTAGATTTTACTACTCTCAAAATTCATTTTACGGTAACATTGAATTCTAAAGAGGAGTATAGAGACAAGAAACAAACAGAGAATAGCATACAAAAAATAAAAAAAGCCAGGGGGCCTACTATGTATTCGGATCAGAAAGTTTTATTTTTCCGAAACTCACTTCCGATCGGAAAGTTAATTGTTACCGAATTTTCGGATCTGAACAAAGTGTTACCATTGATGGATTTGAAATCTGAATTTGGTTGTCATATCTATAAATTCAAATTTTTGAAGTATGAAGTATTGGCCTTTTTATAATTAAAAGTTTGTTTTAATTAATTTAAATTATTTACAGGGTGCTTAAGACTTAAATTCTAATCCATTAATCTGATTATAGGGTATATTTGGAGAAAAAATTGTCCACTGAGATAGAGAGTGTTTACGAAAATACCTTTTGAAAAGTTTTTAATTTACTTAAACTTTAATAACTCCCATACCGATTATCGTAGAACAACATATTCAGACTTTTTGGGTAATTGTGTATTCTTCAATTCGGCATAAAGAAGAGAAACTGGCTTCGTTTGAAAATTATGTAGGTGTTTAAAATCGTTATTTTGCATCTGAACCACCCAAAATTCTTTGTTTTCAGCATTTGTCTCAGAAAAATGCATCATTAATGCATCAAAGAATTACTTAAAAAAGTTAGATACACAAGAATGACCTAGATCGTATACGAACGTGGTACGTTTTAACGGGAATTGTATTCTATTACGAAGAAATAGTATTTGGAACACATTAAATATATTATAAATTTCGACAAAACTGTGAGCAGGTTTTATTTTACTTTAGTTATCTTCTTTACGCTCCTTTAGTCCCTCATGGGACCCTGTTTTGCGCGACTAGCATTTCCCAGTTGTTGTGACTTCTGCTAGTAGGGTTCTCCTCCACGTTATTCTAGGTCTTCCAACTCTACGGGATCCTTGCGGATTCCAGTCAAGGGCCTGTTTGGCTAGCTTTCGTTTTCGTGTCGCAAGGTGTGCCAATTCCATTTCCTTGCCTGATTTGACCGTCTATCCTTTCTTGGCCGGCACGGCGCCATAGTTCTTCGTTTGAAATTCTATCTTGCCAGCGGATTTTTAGGATTCGACGCAGGCATCTGTTGATGAAGACTTGTAGGCGTCCTGTGATGCATTGGGTGACTTTCCATGTTTCGCAACCGCACAAAAGAACTGCCTTAACGTTGGAGTTGAACAGCCGCAATTTGGTGTTAGTTGAGATCTCCGTTGATTTCCATTTGCGGAACAGGCATGCATATGCGCCTCGTGCTTTATTTATTCTGGAACTGACATCTTCTGCACCGCCATTTGCGATAATAGTACTACCGAGGTAGCAGAATTAACCTACCAGTTCCACGTTACGGTTATTTAACTTTAGTTATGAAATACGAATATTATTTGTAAGCTTCAAGTTTCATTAGTTTATTCAGACGAGAGAAGCTTTTGTTTGTGCTGGATGAAATCAATGAAAATTGTCAATACCACGTCGATCAACAGCCATTTCGCTAAATATTAATTGGGGCAACTCTGAGATTTTTTGCGCAGCTAATTTTTGGCGAAGATTTCTTCATCGGCTTATCTTATCAAATAGTGTCGGCTGTACTAGACGAAATAGGAAGTGCAATCGAAGAAACCTTGTGTTCAAAATAGATAACATTGTGGAAAGGACAGAGCTAGAAAAGAAAGCCATTGATGGTGCACACATCCAAATAATTAGGACTAAACAAGATTAAGATTATTTACCAACCAGCAAATTGAAACATAGTATAAATGTCATGATAGTGAGCCTTAGTTATTAAAATATAAAACAATTTAATAAGGAGTCTATTTTCTTATATCTGATTGTAAAATGAATATTCCAGCAGTTTCAAATCGTTCTTGCTTAGGGCTTACTCATTTTTATTTATCTTTTTAAAGCTAAAATTATAATATTAAACAATATTATTGAATTTCGTATTATTTAACATGTTTAACTTTTAATTTAAATAAAGAAAGTACTTCCTTGATGCTCAAAAGTTTTTCATTTTTTTTTCCGATAGCATTCCGAATACTGAAGCAACAGTTCTCGGATTTTTTTCTAAGTAAATCGCAATGCATAGTAGGCCCCAAGCAAAATTAATTCCGAATATAAATGTCATTGTACTTTCGGATGAGGTGCGTTTGGAAAAACAGAATACATAGTACGAAATTTCCGAATTCAGATCATTTTACTTTCTGATCCGAATACATAGTAGGGCCCCAGTATTGGGAGGAACAAATGAGGAAAATAGAAGAATCAGCAAACTAAAATGATGCAAGAAATTTTTACAAAAAGGTGTTGCAAATATAGAAGTAGGGATGAACTAAGTAATAAGAAGTATTGGCAAAATAGGCAGAGAATTTCGAGGAAATGCTTTTAATGACCAGTTTACACGATGTCATAAGTGTGTTGAGTAAAACCGGTTTTATTGGTAAATTTCTTCTGGTCCCTTCTCTCTCATCTATAAAACCTGTTTTACTTGCCATGAATATGGCACCGTGTGAGGTAGCCCAGTGAACTCATTGTGGAAAACATTGGCACCTGAAATGTACAAGCTGGGATGATGAAAATGATAGCGCAGTAGAACCTACAGTGGAAGAAGTGCGCCAAGCGATGCGAGCGAAATAATAATACACCTGGGTCTGAAACCTATGGAACTTATTAAACAAAGGGGAGAGGAAACTGTCGAAAAACTGCATGAAATAATAGTGAAAATCTCGTTCCGTTAGGGATAGGCCTAGGTTTGATAATTGAATTACCACTGGAACTTTCAGATAAAGCCAGAGAATTTTTGCCACGCCGAAGGTTGCTTGGGTGCGGATTACGAGTCAATTTTTAACTAAGTTTTGTGTTAATTTATAGCTTATCATCTTTGATCGGGTCACCCTGACCCAAAAAGTGCGGATTTTATCCGGACACTTTTAAAAACCCCTGCACCGAAATCTTCCAAACTAGGAAAAATCCGGGAAACTCGGACGAATGGCAGCCCTATCAATAGGCATATATACTTGGTTTAATTCAAGATATTCAGTAAGGTTTCTATTTAATATCGTCTCCATGACATTGGAGAGAATAGAAGCAATTGCTAGTTGGCGATTGTAAGAGGGTCGCCAGAGTAACCTTTTTGGGTATGGGCTGCAGATGAGCCAGTTTTCAATGGTCAGGATAATCTTCAAAGAAGTGTGAAAGTGCATATAAAGTTGAATTACACGTTTTATGATTTTTAAATATTATCAGGGCCAGTAGATTCAATATTATCAGGGCCAGTAGATTCAAGGTCCTTTATGCTTTCCGCGTTTTGAAGAAAAATCTGTCCGCGCCAGTAACGAGTAAGGAAGAGTTTGAAGCGTTTTAAGGAGGTTGACCTTGGATTTGCCTTCTGTTAACATCCAGCCATCGAAAATGACTGAAGGAGTAGTTGATGAAGTCACATTTTTCTTAATGGAGGCTGCCAAGTATGTACAAGAAGTTTTCACTGCCAGCAGTGGAGTTAACTAGTTTACTTCTTAATATTGATTTAATTTTTCAGATTGTGGATTTATTGGAATTTCTCATCCTGGTAACTGGTAGCGCTAATAAGGCATCCCGGCGACTTAACCGGTTAAAAACAGAGTACCATTGTTTCGCTTAGGTCGGTTCTTTACTTAGCGGGCGGTGCACCTCTTTGTTCACATCGTTGTCTGATACTGCCTACGTCACAGCCTTTTTAGGTTGGTAAGCTAGATTCTCTTGGTTCAGGGTTTCAGGAGGCATAATATTCCGACGAGGCTGTCTCCTGCTGACCCCGACTGTTGGGGCTCAGCCGGCTGTAAAAAAATTAACTCATACAACCTCCAAGAGTTCAAATGCAAGGCCCGCTGGCTTCTCCACATGCATCCTACAAACTATCATTAACCTATCATATCCTTTTGCTATCTTCAAGCTAAGCTTACCACCATGCATTGCACCATGAAGTGAAAGACATGACGGACTGGTAGTATAAAGGGTGACACGTAACCTTAGACACTTATACATAAAAAACCTGATGTACTCAAGTCCAGATGATTCACTCAGAGAATGTCTGTACTCATTATAAATGGCTTCTTTTGTTTTAATTGCAGTTTTGCATACAGTCTTGAAAAAACCATCAAGCTTAGGGTTTGTTATGGAAATCGGGCGAGTAAACGGATAAGTCTAAATCGGGAAAATAAATGCTAAATGTAAATGGCCATAAAAATTCAAAAATTCTTGATGTAAAATTTAAGAATTTTTTATGAGGAGCCTAAAATACACAAGAGGAAATTGGAAAAATAAGTTTTGGAGGACAGTTTGGTGTTTGGAAAATAAATCAAAAAAAAACTAGTAATTTTTTTGTTGAATTAAAAGAAAAATTAAAATTAGTTCAACAGTTTGAAGAGGTGTACCCGAAATGTAAGTACTAACCGTTTAATTTGTAGAATAAGTCGATATTTCTTATCGATGACGAGCCATGTTAAGGTCAAAGAACGAAATTTTGTAAGTAGACATCATCTGGAGGTAAATGAGTGACAATGTCGACCCTCAACAATAATCCAGAAACAAAGACGTTTACAGGACGGTCTATAGGGTAAAATCTCTTCAGTGAAGAACCCTAAATGTGTTTTTCGAGCGATAAATATTCTATGTGAAAAAAGATAATAGTACTTTTGTTATTGTTACCTACTTTTGTTTAATATCAAAAAAGGAAGAACCCAACAAGACGAGAGGAAGACCACTCTTTAGATTTATGTACCCAGACAGTGTTCTCAATTTGGAGATTCGTCGCAGTAATGAAAAAGACGAAGAACCACAAAACTAAGAGCCAAAGAAAATTTTAATGTTCACTCTAATTTGGTTCATTTCGATGAATTTCTATAAACTTCATAATTATATTACACTTTTCAAATATTGGCATAATATAATCATTTTATATATATAGGACATTCCTCGTCAAATTGGACAACATCAAAATTCATAAAAATCCCTAAAAACCGCATTTAATTTTTATTGTCAATAGATTGTTGAAAAAATTCAAAAAAAAAAAAATTTTTTTTCATAGTCTTATAGTAGCTCAAAGTCGATCAAAAAAATTCATCCAAAACGGAGCGGGGTCGAAAAATTTTGTCCGAATTGACGTGGAATGTCCCATATACATAAGCACATATGCACACATTTTTTTGGTTCATAACTAATAGGAATTTTGTTCGAAAATCTACACTGGTACCAGAGTGGTTTATTTTTACTTTTCCCTGTTTACTTGGCGGTGTCCTGAATAATCTCATTACTCTCTGGTGTTTCTATCTTAGGATGTGATTTTTTGTCTGAATTTCGGTAACTAACACAGATTTATGAATTTGGTGTAGAAGATTGGTATGGGAAACTAGCACTAACTAGATGGTGGTCCCAGTTGCTCAGAGGCCCAACTTCGAGGAATCAACATCGACGGCGTATCATGTTGGGTGCGAGTTAAAGAAAAGGTGAAGAAGATGGGCCTCTTGGTTTACAACGTCAGGAGCACGCTAAGGACTAGTGTAGGTTATAAGTCTTAGCAAAGAGCTCGATATTCTTACCAGAATCACTGGTGCCATTCGAGTAATTCAGATAATTTGAATTTACATTGTGAACGTTGATTTGTTGACTTGTAACAATGATTTCGCACTCCTTTCGCACTAAGAATTCGGAGATAGCGTCAAATGCTTATGAGGAAGCTCCATTACTGATAAAGGTGGTTAAAATCAGATGATGTACGGTTGTATACCTTTTTTGTACAGAATTGATAAATACAAATACCTAAACAAAGATTTCTAATCACCTCCCCCCCCTGTCCACCCCTTCCTATTATAACAATTTTGTATGTTAAAAATATTTAGTACTAGCTGGGACCCGGTGCGCCTACGCTGCACCCATAAGTCAATAGTAAACAATAAAAACCATCCATTGACTTAATATTTTTCGAGATATGAATTTTACACAGATGAAATGCCTCAAAGAACATGGGTCTTGCGTCGGCCGCCATGAATCGGTATATTGAGTCTACTACATTGCTTATTGTATTCTACTTATCATACCCTTTCATTTGATACCCATGTTGAGGGGATTGTGAAGAAAGTGGTAATCCGGCCTCTTTAGACGGCCGCCATGGATCTAAAGATATATTTTGTATACTATATTGCTTATTGTATTCTACTTATCATACCCTTTCATTTGATACCCATGTCGAGGTGGTTGTGAAGAAAGTGGTAATTCGGCCTCTTGAGACGGCCGCCATGGATCTAAAGATATATTTTGTATACTACATTGCTTATTGTATTCTACTTATCATACCCTTTCATTTGATACCCATGTCGAGGTGGTTGTGAAGAAAGTGGTAATTCGGCCTCTTGAGACGGCCGCCATGGATCGAAAGATATATTTTGTATACTACATTGCTTATTATATTCTACTTATCATACCCTTTCATTTGATACCCATGTTGAGGTGGTTGTGAAGAAAGTGGTAATCCGGCCTCTTGAGACGGCCGCCATGGATCTAAAGATATATGTTGTATACTACATTGCTTATTGTATTCTACTTATCATACCCTTTCATTTGATACCCATGTCGAGGTGGTTGTGAAGAAAGTGGTACACCGCCCTCTTGAGACGGCCGCTGTGGATCATTTTAGTTTCAATTGCGTCATGGCCTACCTATTGTTTGACAGCTGCGTAAATTTGAAATTTTCATTAAATGTAATGATTCAATTTAATGACAATCTTACATTTGTCAAACAATAGGTAGGCCATGAAGCTATTGAAACTAAAATGAAGTGAAAATTCCTAAAATTACCATTTTTTTGTTTTTTCAGGCAATTTTTTAAATTTTTCTCTCCGTAAGAACCATCCTCGTACTTCAACGAATATTCGAAAAAAAAAATTAGTCCAATAGGTCCAGCCGTTCTCGAGTTTTGCGCTTAGCAACACATTTAGCGATTCATTTTTATATTATAGATAAGCTTAACTTTTTTTTGGCAGGCATCAAATTTAAAATAATCGTTAACGCTAATGGAGTACTGACTCTGCAAATAGCAAGCAAGTTCATGCCCAAAATTTATTTTTTAATTGCCCAGCTCTAATATTTATGCCACATTCACTTTTTGAACTTTGATTGCATGAAATAAAATCCAAATTTGCTACTATCATTATATTCTGTCCGTTTTGTATTCCTACACTCTACGCAAATTTTCGACTTGACTCTACTTAAACTTTGCATCCCAACCTCGCAAATGCTCACCACAGCGGTACCTGCCCACATTCGCTTTGGCAGGAAGGATATCTGCCATAATATTTAAGGTATTATGAATAATTTATGGATGCATTCTGAAAGCCCACGTATATTTCCGCGGCGAGAGAACTGAACCCTGAGAGACTGGGAGGCTTATTCAACTTTTGCGTTTCCCTGGCGGTAGTGGGTTCGTTATTTAAAAAGGAATTGTTAAAAATTATTTTAATTTTTCACAACCTCCTGACGGGGATGTAAGTAGATAGCTTCGGTTCGTTTCTGAATGTGTAAATTTTAATTGAATTTTTTGTGCGGGAAGTTACACACGCATTTGAGATTAATCTACTCTAAGTAATGAAACCTTTTGTGGTTGCAAGCTATGGCAATGTTGTCTATAGAAAAATGGCTGGTAATGCTACTGTTATTGAAAGTGCTGCTGCTGTTGTTTAATGAAAATGATGGCAGTTATAGTGGTAGAAGCAGAGATAATCTAAAAAGGGTTTAATGTCATTTTGAAGAGTAATAAAAAACACACTTGATATTGGTGACGTTAATCAAGTCCAATTTTTTGCTTCGAGCACCATCATGTAGTGATAATTTTACAATTACAATAATGAGGCAGCTTTATTGATCCATTGCACTTATGGTTTATAGGTCACACTGATGAAATATACCGAACCCTGTAGGTCCATACCAGGCATTATCAACTTCAAGCGGCTTTTCCCGTCGCATCATCCCATTTAGAAACGCGACCAACGCGACTACCCGTGAATGTTCGTATATATTGTTGACTGAAATGTTCTGTTTATAAACGAATTCCTAGGTTGCAGTGTGTGCATAAAGGAAGGCTACAGACTGTGGGAGTAAGCCGAACCCGTGCAGCGAAAAAAAGCATAGTAGTGGAGGAGTGTTTATCTTGATGAAACAAACAGCAGCGGTTTTACATTTTGTCCAAGAGTGCTAACACCGGTATCAAGAACCAGATAAACGAGTTATATTGAAGGCGAGGTTGAATCTAGATATCCAAAGCAAACAGGCCGGAACTGGGCCATGAGATGCCACAGAAGGATATCGCCAGCAGAGTGACACCATACTTTTTTGCGGACTCTGGATTCAAAGCACTGCAACTATTTTGAAAGAAAACTTCCATTTTGAGAGTGCCGTGAAGGCAGCTTGACTATCCGAAAAGATTTTAATGTTGGCGCCTTTCAAACGGTTTGAATCAAACCTTTCTCACGGTTGAGCCCGGCGCAGTCCTCAATGGCATGTATTTCAGTCTGGGGGTGTGCAATGGAGTCAATCCAATGATTGCCATCAGCGCAATTGTGGGACAGGTCCCACCATACGTCTTACCCAAAAGCCTTTTCAGGACTATATGTCCCTAGTGGCTTTACTGATGGCGTTCCACTTTAGTCTTTTGTCTAGCATTACTCCCAAATATTTGACTGAGTCTGAGTACTTAACTGTCACCCTGTAACTTTTGGGAAAGGCACCAGTACGGTCCTATTTAGGTTGATTGATAGGCTGTCGGTGGTACACCCTGTTCGACGTTCTCAGAATACTGTTCTCATGACCCCGTAATGGCCGAGTCAAACTTCCACGAGATAATGATGGCATGGTCCAAATCTGATTCGTCTAGTGTGGTCTCCCTAATGCTGCAAACATTTAGCGCAGAAGAAATATCACTCAACCGTGCAGGGATTCAGGTTTTTGAGAGCCAGTGCTCTACAAATGGAACCACAACCAGTGTTAACGAAAGCACCCTCTATGTAAAGGAATGCACATAAAGCAGCTTCCTTACCGAGGAGAGCTTTCTCGATGTTGCTGTCTAGGTGGTGTAAAGCTACTCTAAAGCTCTGTTACCCTTTGAGAAAAGGAGCTGAGTGCTATATATGTAGAAGAAGGAACAGCTGAAGCTCGCAACTTATGTAACGGTCTAGCAGCTTTTCCATCGTTTTCAAAAGGTTAAGCTGATACGAATTAGGCCGCTCAGCACTCAAAGTGACTTTCTTTCAGATGCTTGGAATATATCCCTATAGCCATATTGAATAATCTCCTAACAGTCCTACGCGTTGGAGTCAGTCTGCCGATTCCTCAGGAGGAGGAGATAATGTTGCTGTCACGGTAGGAGTGGCAGCTATTTCCAGTTTACACACTGAGCTGATAAAGGCGGCTATTTCGAGGTCACAAGTCCCCAAAACTTAGACCAGTTGGTTTTCTTAGTGGGATGATACACGAGTCAACGTGTCTCTGCAACACACTGTCAGTTTGTTGCGCGGAGGTGATACACGAGTCAACACGCTACACGCAACACTCTGTGTAATAACATTGCGATTTCATATGTATGGGTGTGCATTCCAAATTATTTTCACCCAGAATCGCTTGACAGTTACGCATACATAAACATTTTTCAAGCAACTGGAGGAAAAATAGAAATCGTTTCTAGTTTCAGTCAACACCGCACACTTCACCCTGACCCGTCCCTTTGCCTACGAACTGCGCAGAAAAAGCTCGTGTTTCAGAACATGTTGACCCGTGTATCATCCCCCTTAAGAACCTGGGAAGAAGCGTCGATAGCTCAAGGCTCCTGAATAAGAGTAACGAAAGTCTTGCACTGAGTGGAGGAGACACTCTTTCGCCGCTCTATTCCAGGGTTGACAGGAGTGTTCTTTCTCCGCCCGCTGCTAGCTCCATCACAGGCTTCTTGACCTGTGCTACATCTGCGCGGCCGGATATGGTACATCGGTTCCTGGCCTGATTCAGTACAAGTGCAGCTTCGTAGTCAGATGCCCTTGGCCAAGCTGTCGGCATTTCTGCAATTCTCGGCACTCTTATGATATTTCCACGCAAAAGAAATTTTAATCGATGCCTCCTTTTGCCTTACTAGTGATGCAGCAGCAAGATAGCTCCCTGGTACCTTAACGCAAAAAAAGAATTAACTGGGCATCCAAAGGTAATGCTTTCATGTCTTCACAGTAATTTTTTGACAATGCATTCCTGAAGCTTTACATTTTCCCCTAGATTTTAGGGTTAGTATGATTTTGTAATATAATACACACATAAAACTTTTAATGGAAATATATCTACACAGATATGTTAATTTTTTTATGACAACTACAGAATAGTAAGATTTGTACAAGTGAAATCGTTGTTGAGATAACGTCAGCATCTGTTCGATGAAGATATTATTATTATATCTCATATACTTAGTAGTTATAAGGACATTCTAGTTGAATTCAATGTTGCAGGTTTCTCTACATAAACTACTCCTGTTGCATAATTTCCGTACATTTTCCTGTCAACCCTGGCTTGCCGGAAAATATTTCAAACGTATCTGGCGGATAGTCAAGGGAAGATTCGATTGACTGCTAAACTAATTAACTTTTTAAAAAGAAGGCGTAAAGATCCTTAGAATATCACGTTTTTTTAATAGGATTCTATGCATTTCGTGATATTTTCAACATGGTTTTCAGACCCTAAAATGTATGCCATGTTTATATAATACATAAATGGACATTGGAGGTTGATATTGCTTTTAAAGCCTTGTATCCGAAACCATGCTGAGCTAATTTCATCATCTTTTCTACATCCACAGGAATTTTTGTTAGCTCCAACCTAATCAGCATTCTTATGTCACTCGATATGAAAATAAAAAACCTGTCTACGTAATTTCATTGGACATCACTAATACTGGAAGGTCTCACGTTACGAAATAGCGAGGGCGTATTAGACGGAACCTATGTGTGCCCTACACATCCCTGTTCCCAACAGGACGTCAGTCAACCACCACCCAGAAAGAATTACGACTATATTTTGTCGATTCATGAAAATTCCAGAAATTCGAGCTTGAGGCCAAGGCCGTACCCAGAGGGGGGGTCAGAGGGGTTGAAACCCCCCCCGAAATTTTCCAGAAATAAGTATTTTCAAACTCAAGTTTTCCTGAATTAAAGAGAATGATATTTTCTTGATATTTTGCTATCTGTAAGTAAAGTATTTCATAATTTAATTAATTAATGGTGTTTATGAACTGAACTGGCCTGGCCAACAGGTCTCGCGAGGCCTACTCTGCATATGTATATTAATTCTGTTGGTGATAGTATCATAAGTGATCCTAAAAAATTCTTTGATTACGTTAACATTCTTGAACAATCTTGATATCAAAAAAGGTAATGGTCCCGACAATCTCCCTCCTATTTCCCTGCAGTGCTGCTCACAACACATCGCATTTCCTCTTTATCTCATCTTCAACAAATCTTTATCGTTAGGAAAGTTTCCCAAGCTGTGGA
This sequence comes from Thereva unica, assembly GCA_949987705.1. Taxonomy (NCBI): domain Eukaryota; kingdom Metazoa; phylum Arthropoda; class Insecta; order Diptera; family Therevidae; genus Thereva; species Thereva unica. Next base: position 177,989,529 of record OX465281.1, on the reverse strand, counting down.
AGAAATCCTACCTAACGCCAATCTATAAATTCGGTGACAAGCACTCAGTAGACAACTATAGGGGCATTGCCATTTTTTGATCAATTCCTAAGCTTTTTGAAAAACTTGTTTATGACAGGATTGCTCCTCTTATCGACCCATACCTAAACGAATAACAACATGGGTTTCGGAAAGGACGTTCAACAACTTCTAACCCTATGGTCCTTATTTCCTAATTGCTATGCGATAAGGAGCGCGGGCATCAATTGGATGCTGTGTACACTGATTTAAGCAAGGCCTTCGATCGAGGGGACCACGCCATCCTAATCGCAAAACTATTAAAGTTTGGTATATCAGGTTCTGCCCTGGAATGGTTAAAATCATATCTGAACGGAAAAACACAGGTTATCAGATTCCAAGGATTTCTATCTAATGAGATCGAAGTAACTTCTGGCGTTCCTCAGGGTAGTCATCTCGGCCCCCTTCTCTTCAATATTTTCATCTCCGATCTTTCCGATAAATTAGCAAATATTCCACATCTCTTTTACGCGGATGATCTCAAAATTTATAGTGTCATTGAGACCCAAACTGATGCTTCCTTCTTGCAGACAAAGCTCAATGTCCTACACGACTGGTGCACCATGAACAAACTGCAACTTAACACCAGCAAATATCATGCAATTACCTTCTCCCGCTTAAAAAACATATAGAACCATAACTATTATCTCAATGGCATAATGTTGAATCAGGTTGATCATATCGTAGATCTAGGCGTCGTCCTAGACAAAAAACTCAGTTTCAACCTGCACTACGATAATATAACTGCCAGAGCCAACAAACTTCTTGGTTTCATTAAGAGGAGAGCCAAAGAATTTGGTAATGTATGGGTCACAAAACACTCTTCTGTTCTTTAGTCCGCCCATTCCTGGATTATGCGTGTCCTATCTGGGATCCTATATTCCAAGTGAGCAGTAGGAGGATCGAATTCATTCAAAAGAGATTTCTTCTTTTTGCCCTGAGACATTTACACAACCCCCATGATTACCAAACCCTGCCGCACAACTTGGACAGGCTCAAAGTGCTTGATCTCATGCCGTTGTCTAGCAGGAGGAAACTGCTCATATCTTGCGTTGCCTTTGACGTCCTAAGTGGAAAGCTTAAAGTTCAGTTTCGGACGGACAGAATCAAATTCAATGATGTAGTTCGACACACACGACACACTAAACTACTTAGGGAATATCCACACCGCACCGATTACGCAAGGAACGAGCCCGTCAACAGATGCTGTATGGTTTTTAATAGCCATAGCTCCTCTTTCTCCCCTTCACTCAACAAGGCATCCTATAAAAAAATACTCAGATCCCTACTAACACAACCCCCTTGACAATAGTAGGTTTTTAGTAGCTATCAGTAGTTATAGTAATATTATATTATATTATAAAAGACTGTGCGCTATGTTTTAATCTAAGTATTATACCTAGTTTAAGTGTGCCTTGTTTGGCGAATTAATAAATAAATAAATAAATTTTGTAGTCAAAATTCTCGAGTCAAACCATAGTTTTTTTGCCTCTAAACTCTGGTTAATTAAGAGTTAAACTCGTCCTAAAAATGCGTCATTTTACACTTAAATTTTGTCAATTTTCCTGGACCACCGCCTTACTAGGGGGTATTCCATACATCCCGGACCCCCCGGTGTTTTAACCCCCCCCGAAATTTTTTCCTGGGTACGGCCTTGCTTGAGGCGTCACAGCAGCGTTCTTGTGTAACTTTCATTATTATTGCTGTTATTTTTGGTGTTGTTGTTGATGTTTCTGTTCTATGAAACTTTACTTACAGTGGCTCAAAAAAATACTCGGACCCTCACTTTTTCGCAAGAATAGAATAAAGAGAAAGTCATTTGCAGAAATTCATGCATGTAAGGATTTCTCATTCTGGAAGTGTGTTTTGTATTCAGATGAAAGCAAATTTAATTTATTCAGATCTTATGGCCAAACATACGTATGGAGGAAGCCAAATGAAGAATTCAAACAGCGAAACTTACGACCCACTGTAAAGCATGGCGGTGGATCGGTAATGGTTTGGGGCTGTATGTCCGCTGCAGGGCCGGGAAATCTTGTAAATTAATGGAAACATGGACCAATGCAAATACTTGCAAATTTTAAAAGAAAACTTAAAACAAAGTGCAGATAAATTGGGGATTAAAGAAAATTTTCACTTTTGCCATTACCAGGATGACGATCCGAAGCACAAAGCTCTCAATGTTCGCTTGTGGCTCCTTCATAATTGTCCCCACGTAGTAGATACACCTCCTCAATATCCAGATTTAAACGCAATTGAACACTTGTGGAGCTATCTGGAAAATAAGCTGAAAAATCATGCTATTTCCAGGAAAGAGGATTTAGAATCTGCCATAAAGGAAGAGTGAAATAAAATCGAGCCATCTTTTTGCGAAAAATTGGTTCGTTCTATGCCGAACAGGCTGCAAGCCGTGAAGAGAAGCAAGGGCTTTCCAACAAAATATTAAAATAAACAAAAAAGTATTTTTAAAGATGTTATATTATTTTTAAATTTTTGAAAAAAGCAAGTGTCCGAGTTTTATTTTGACATCGAATTGCATAGTTTTTTAGTTTTATGATTCAAAAAGTGTTAATATAATTGAATTTTGTTTTTGTTTTTGTTTGTGAGTTATTTAATTTGTAATGAATATAATTAACTGAAAATAAAAAAATTTTCTACTTCTGTTGCAATTTTCCGTTCTTTATTGCTGAGTGAAAAACGAAAAAGTGAGTGTCCGAGTATTTTTTTGATCCACTGTAAATCTACATTTAAACATGGAGGATGGATATGTATTTCGTTTATGATACTGAGCATCATGTTTTTGTTGTTTATTGTTAAAGGGAACTGGCTTTGTGGTAGAAATTTACAATATTCTCTATTAAACGAACAATTTTGTGGTTCTACAACGGGCATCAGGCTCTTCTTGTGACAAGGATACGAGTGGTAATAAAATGCTTTTAACGTAATAAAACTACATGAGATTGCGTCTGTCCTAATATAAATAAAAGTTTTAGTTCTGTAATCAGACAGATAATAATCGTTTTGAACAAGGCGATGACAGTTTTGTAAATTTGTATGTATAACAGAAGTTTGCACAGAATTAATCATTATGAGAATCTATGAACTTTGGAAAATAATTTCATTGAAAATTTTGAAAAAAAAAAAAAAAAAAAAAAAAAAAAAATTGATTTCCAATTAGAGATTTTTTCTGGGTATTAAAATGCTTATTTATTGTTTAGAATTCTGTCGTATGTCGAAGTTTAAATTTAGAGTGAATATAAAAGTAGATAAAAAAAATAGATTAAAGGCCTAATATATATTTAGCCGGAATAAGCGAGGTGTGTTGAAACGTTGGCGGATACATTGTATCTATTCAGTGGATTCATTTATAAGGATACTGGAGTGGTAGGCGAAGGGGTAAGTAAGAAAATTAAGAAGGTTAATAAGATGGAGGGTTGGTGGGGTGCCGATAGGGCCCCTATAAGGTTAGCTTATGTGGACCCTGTGTGGATTGCCCTATAAGACCCACACAAGTTATCTAACGCCTTGCCTCGTCAAAAGGAATAACCCATTTGGCCGCTTTGAGGAAAAATCATTGTTACCCGATCTCGAGTGTAAAAAACAATTTAAAAATTTCGCCAAGGATACGTGAATAATAACTGCGTCGATGGCGAAAGCTCCATACGATATCCTTTTTACCAATTCGGTCCCCCAACTGAGTACTAATTACGTCCAATACTGCCAGAACTGGTCTATTGAGAATGCTAAATGGCACCTTTCACGATCAACAACATAATTGCTAATACTAAATTACTAAAACTTTGTACGAGTAAAACTAAAGTTTCTGGGTTCCAAACATGTAAGGCTGGGATTGCCCCATATCATTAGTAATGTGTTTTGCCTCAAAGAGCTCTTATGAGAAACTCAGTGTGCTGTCCTACGTTGACGTTCCTTCGTCGTCAACAACCGAGACGGTTCTCTAACGTCCTGGGTTATCAGGTGTATAGAGTTTTTCAAACCTCGTGACATCTGGCGCATATTGGGGAAAAAATTTCTTAAAAATGCTCAAAAGCTTAAGATAATTTCTCTTCCTCTCTAATTGAGAAATAAAGCTCTATAAATGAAGGCCAAAGGCGCACGCAAAAGAATTATCAGCAATTCACATATAATTTCTGACACCATGTGGGATATTTTACGGCGACTCTGTTTTTTGATAAGAGCTTCCGTACATCCCACAGTGACTTAAAAAATCTCAACCTGAAAACGAAAATTATGTTTTACAATTGGAATAATTAGTAGAAATTTGGTAAAACAGAACCGCGAATAAAATAATTTTTAACAAGAATAAACTCACTTTTTCAAGAAACAGAAAACAATGTTTGTGTAACTTGCACATTTTCAATTTTACTCTTTATCTTTTATTATTTTTATCTTTGCTTAATTTTGTGATCCATTGTATATTTCAAAAAGTGAGCGAGAATTGACTCCTCCTCCTTTTTATCAAATCCCTTGCAGTCATCTAATCAGTCTCGGCTGCGTATTGCTTGGGTGAGGTGCATTTTCCTGGCGGGTTAATGATAACTTAAAAAATTTACAAATTATGAATGAAAAACGTCCTTTTTTATATATTTTTTAATATTCAGGTTTTTGTATATTAGACATTTGCCACAGAAATAATTTTTAGTAAATTTTTATTACGAAATATGAAATTTGTGTTTCTAACGCTGTCATTAGTAGATTCTTGACGTTTTCCGCCAGTCGTATGCGCTCTTCTGCCAGGGGAGGTTGTGCTGCTTGCGGCTGCGGACAACTTTTAATTTATGAATGAAAATGCTTATGAACTTAAAAGAAATTTTTTCAACATAGTTTTTAAATTATTTTCAACTTAGGGATGAAAAAAATTTCGAATAATTATAGTAAAACTATTCATATTATGATGAATAAACTTTGAGCACGGTTGATGTTGAGCACGGTTTTACATGTATGCGCACATCCCTTCCCAAATTATTTTGTTGAGTTTTTTCTGCGTTTGTTGCCTTTTTAAGTTAAAAGAGGGGAAATGATAGAACAAAATTTATGAAATTAGGCAACGAGGTCCGCAGAACCCTTCAAATTATTTGTGTCACGGCGTTTGAAAACTTCTATACATGAAATATGTTGGGTGTGGATTTCCCCACCTAAAGGGAAAGCGCGTGAGCACTTTTACTTCCATCCCCATGCACTCCTTCGCCGCTGTAATTATATGCCGTTTGGGCTCGTGAGTAATTCAGCAACTAGTGAACTGTAAAATAATTTCACAAATGAAACTAGGAGAGGCCTTGGCGTACATGGACAATTGAAGAAGGAAAACGATTGGAAAATCTGCTAAAAATTTTGTGAGCTACGTAAGAGCTGTTGTGAAAGAAGTGTTCTTTCTTGGGAGACGAAATAACATTCCTAGGACACCAAATAAGGAGACATAGAATAAAGCCGGGGTCGTGAAAGACCGAAAGTATACGAGAGTTTCCGAAACTGTTATTCAACAACACGTTCGTAGATTTCTCGGGTTGGCGGGTTATTTTAAAAACATTTGCCTAGGACTTTGCGATGGAAGCTAAAGAAAGAGGAGTTAAACAGAGTAACTTCGAGGCGAATTGTGCAGCGATCCGATTGGTACTTTACAATCCGATTAAACAGCACGAGCAGCATACTGATATGTGCAGCATAGAAGTGGCAGGAGTATTGATGCAGAATCAAGCTGAGGGAAACGTGCGACCTCTGTTCTATTTCAGCTGACAATGCACCGAGATGGAATCGAAATATCATAGCCACCAGTTGGATTGGATTAAGAGGTATTGGCTGTAGTGTGCAGTTTGAAGAGATTCAGAGTTTACTTACTCGGAAAACATTTTACTGTGGTAACGGATTGTGCTGCTATTCAAACGACCAAAGTGAGTAAGCCCTTAAACCCAAGAATCAGTTAATGGTAGCAAAAGTTAATGGAATTTGACTTCGAGGTTGCACACTGTTTGGCGAATCGGCTTCGATATAGAGATGTCCTTAGTCGTGCTCCGATGGGTGAATCTGTCACATAGACGTCAATTATGTATGATATACTTCATGTAGGAGTTGATACGGATGATTGGATAACTACACTGCAGAGATCGATCCCGATATAAGCTAAGTCACCCGGATTGTGAAAGGCAAACTTGCTTCACCTAGATCGACTGAAGTAAGACAAAACTACTTGTTGGCGGATGGACGTTTATTTAGAGTGGTCGACAGAGGTCGGAAGTTGGTTGTACCAAAAGAAGTAAGAGGAAAAATGGAGCAAATGGCACACGACTAATCTGGACTTTCCGCTGAAGAAAAAGTTATTCAAAAACTTCGACAAACATTTTCGTTTCCGCGTATCCGGGGCTACGTGAAGGCCTGTTTGAAGTGCCTTAATAATAAATAAAATGCCCTTGTATTCACCAATTCCGAGTGTTGTATATGGATCATCTTGAAGCATTTTTACGGAGCAGAGCTGGACTTACTCATGCCCTGGATATTATCGGTGAGTGCGTAGTTCTAAAATAGTTTCAGTAAAAAACATATTATGAAAGTTAATGATCTAATTTGGCTGGCAACGTACCGGCGTACCACATTCACGGTGAAGTCATTTAAAGACTTTTGTGCGAAAAATGGAATTCAATACGTTCTAAACACGACACGCACACCTTACGCTAATGGGATGATTGAGCGGGCTAATCCATTTATTATACATTTTATTAGAGCAACCACATCGAGTGAAACCGTATGGGATCGACGCAGGCCAGGCGCTAGAGTAATCAGACTTATAAATTTTGGTTTTGGCGTGATGTAACGGATTTTTTAGGTGGAATTGGTCAGAAATCCCCAACAATATTATATACATATGTGCGCAACATGGAAACGCCTGGAAAATTTATGAGCATTGCAAAATAGCCGAAAACTGCGAAAACCCGTATCCTTATTTTCAAGTTATGCCAACAAAAGAAAATACCATTATTTTTTAAATGTAATTCAGGATAAAAATAGAAGCTGAGGCCTATCCTCCAGCTACCGAAGAGAGCAGGAAACTGGAACCTAAATAAGGACGACCATTTTATGAAACTGCCTTCATAACTGATCCACCGGACTTGCAGAGAACGCAAAAGCCGTTAAAAACAGTATATAATGCAAAACGAATGAAACTCTCGGTGGCTACAATTCCGGGATTATACGACATCAACATCGACATCCGAGGTACAGAGGAGGAATTCGAGGCGGATTCGAATTTTGATGGCCAAGCTGTCAACTGAGAGTCTTGCCGATTAAGACTCCATCTACTAGTCACGTAACAAGAATGAACAACAAGGCTGAGTGGACATTTATAAGTGGACATTTATAAATTCGCAGAAGGGGACGAAGTTTTGTTTTTTGTTGGATTAAATAAAATCCATCGAGACAGATTATATGTTTTCCTTTATTATTCCATTATTTTAAGTAAAAGCTCTAAATTAATTTATATTTTAGATGATTAAATGGTCTGCGATTAAATGGTGCTGCATTAAGTTGGGCGGAGTCTCCTCAGCTCAGCTCCGTTCGAACTGTCGTTCAGGGAGGACGTGAAACTGCGAGCGCAAAATAGTTGGCTTTTTACTAACGAATTAATTGATCGATAATAATTGAAAATGTGGGTTTGACCCCTTCGGTCCACTCGATTAACTTCCTAGTATGATGAACGAAGATGGAATAAACTGACTTCTTACAAAATAGTTATACGTGTAGCGCTAGTAGAAAATTGGCTAGTATCAGAACTGATGACAAAGCAATCCCGAGAGAGGCTAGTTCAAATAACTATAATAGTAGTAAATCCACTGTTAGGTACTTGTCAGACTTGACCAAAAAGAACAAATTTTGCGGTAACTACTGGAAATCCCGGAATGAACCGCAATTTTCTGAAACTGTATCACTCGTAGAAAACAATTCCCCGTCAAAAAGTGCTAATCCAAGGTTTGAAAAATTCGTGCTGTTTGTAAAGGATAACGAAATGTTTGCACGATTTTGAAAGGTTGTCGGATTTTGACAAGGGGTGTTTTGTTCGAAGGCTATCGCTGTGCAAAACCCAAAAAAGATCCCTTCGGTCTCATCGCATCGAGTTTATTAGATATTAGCAAAACTTGTCAATTTAAGGTCTTTCTGAAAATTAGCCCAAGTTTTTCTATTTAAACAAAAAAGGCCCGACCGAATATTATGAAATTTTTTTCAGAGCATTTCTTCGTTAATATACTTTTTTCGGCACGTGAATGAAGTCGATATAGTTTTTAGTTTGCGCGGTACCGTGCAGGCATAAAAATCACGAACGTCGTTTAAACAAAAAACGGCTCAACCGAATTTTCTTCTTCTTTAACGGCTCTACAACCGGGATCCAGTCCTGGCCTCGCGCAACTGTTCTCTCCACCAGTCCCGATTCTGAGCCGATGTCATCCAGTTTGGCATCCCTAAACTCTGAGCGTCCTGGTCTACGCCATCCTTCCAGCGAAGGTTGGGCCTCCCTCGCTGTCGCACCCATAGGTCTTACCGCAGAGAACTTTCCGAGCAGGCTCATCTTCACTCATACGAGCTAGATGCCCTGCCCACCGGAGCCTACCGAGCTTTATTTTCTTCACAACATCTATGTCGCGACAGCGCTCGTAGATCTCGTCATTGTAGAGTCTCCGGAATCGTCCTTCCTCACATACGGGACCAACAATCCTCCGAAGTATTTTCCTCTCAAACATGCCCAAGAGGTTTGAGTGCTTTTTGCTAAGCACCCACGTTTCGGATACATATGTGAGAACGGGTAAGACCATCGTCTTATATAGTAAAAGTTTAGACGTTATGGTTAGATATTTGGATTTGAAGAGCCTTGACAGACTATAGTAGGCTTTGTTGGCTTTTAGCAGTCGTGCGCGTATTTCTGGTTCCATGCTATTGTCGGCTGCTACTATTGACCCAAGGTAGGTAAATGATTTTACCACGTCAAACTCGTGTTCCGGTTAATGATTTTACCACGTCAAACACGTGTTCCACTACCTTGATTGTGGGACCAATGTTAGGTGTTCTTCCAGAAAAGGCCACCATGTACTTTGTTTTGCTTTCGTTAATGTGCAGTCCCAGATTTCCTGCCGCTTGCTCAATCTGAGTGAAAGCTTCTTGTACAGCTGTTGTTGTTCTCCCAATGATGTCGATGTCGTCTGCGTAAGCCAGCAATTGGGTGGGCTTGTGGAGGATTGTACCCCTTGATGTCACGCCCGAAACTCGGATCACTTTCTCCAACGCCAGGTTGAAAAGGAGGCAGGCCAGACCGTCCCCTTGTTGGATTCCATTATAGATGTTGATTGGTCTGGACAGTGTTCCGGATACCTTAACTTGGCTGGACACATTGATCATGGTCAACCTACATACATAGTCTTGTCAGTTTGTTGGGGATGCCGAATTCTCTCATGGCTTTGTAGAGTTCTACCCTGGCTATGCTATCATAGGCGGCTTTGAAGTCAAAGGTGTTGAATTGAGTTGAATTGAGTTTTGAAACTCTAGACATTTTTCCATAGCCTGCCTTAATTTGAAAATCTGATCAGTCGTTGATTTGCCTGGACTGAAGCCACACAGGTAATGGCCTATGATGTTTCTGGCGTATGGCCATCCTGTTTTATAGAATAGCGGAGAATATCTTATACACGGTACTCAACAACGTTATACCGCGATAATTAGTGCACGCTGTGATATCTCCTTTTTTGTGTACCGGACAGATGATACCTTTTCTCCAGTCTTCTGGCATCACTTCCTGCTCTACTTGCACAATTAATTCATGAATCGCTTGGTGTAATGTAGGCCCTCCATATTTAACCAGCTTCGCTGCGATGCCGTCTGCAACCGAGGCCTTCTTGTTTTTGAGCCGGCTGATGGCTCTGCTAACTTCTTCTATGCTTGGTGGCGGCAGCATAGCATTGTCATCAGATATTGGTGGAGCCTCCGAATCCTCAGTTAGTTCGTCATTTAGCAATTCATGAAAGTGCTCTTCCCATCGCTCCAAGATGCCTTTAGGATCGGTGATCAGATTCCCTTCTTTGTCCTTGCAGTATGTGCAACGTGGTGTGAATTGCGTCATACTGCGGACTCTTTGGTAGAACTCCCGCGCCTGGTGCGGCCGTCGTTCTCTGTACTGTTCTAGCTCACAGACGAGATTTTTTCCCAGGCTTCCTTTTTTCGTCTGTGAATTCTCTTTTCTTCTTTTCTGAGCTCTTTATAGTTCCCTTTGTTTTTGCGTGTGACTTCTCTTTTTACGGATAATCACTATTTGTGTTGGTAAGTATGAAATGATCTTGATATTGATGAAATAAAAGAAGATATTAAATGGAATGGTTGTTATTTATTAACAAAACACTAATACTCGAACAATATGGAAACGCGTAATCTTAATGTTAATTCTTGTTTAATTCTTGTTTAATTCTTGGTTAATTCTTGTTAGATTCTTGTTACTAAACCTCTGTTACGATTTGGTAAACCCCAAACCGTATCTAACCCTATCTGTGTTAGATTCCTTACCCGGTGTGGTGAATCCCACTTGTAGGTAAAGAATAATTTGTATATCCTGGGACTCGCCTTTTATACTGTTTCCTTGATTCAAGCTCGCTCTGATATTTTAGTAGGCGAGCTTTTGATAACTTTTACTATAATTTTTATAGTATTAGAACTGCCATATATAGGATGCTTTGCTTTCCTGTCAACTCAAAATTAATTAATTTATTTGTCACCATTTATTTATACTTGTCACGTCAACACCCTTCGCGTGCCCGTGTTCTCTGAGATTGCTGCATGGCTCGGTACGCAGCATTCTTACGTTCAGTTGCCAGCTTGCATTCATTATCGAGCCAGTCGATCTTTACGGCTTCTGTCTAAGATGGAATCAGCAGTACTAATGACAGTATTTTTTATATTCCAGTTCTCATCGACGCCCGGCATCTCATCCCCAGGACTTAGGGCGAGTTCTAATGCATGACCGTAGCTGTTTCTGGCCATTTCATTGCGTAGTGCAGCTGTGTTGATTCGAGCCTGATGAGAGGATACAAAGCTTTTCAGCGTTGTAATGCGCTCAACCGAATTTTATGAAAATCTTTTCAGATCATATTTTGGTTAATACTCTTCGAACGGCACGTCAACTAACAATAAGTCGATATCTTTTATAGTACAAAAATCACTTATGTCATTTAAACCAAAAAACCGCGCGACCGAATATTATAAAAATCTTTTCAGATACAATTATCGCTAATACGCTTTGAACGGCACCTCAAGTAAGTCAATGTCTTTCGTGGTTCGGGCGATATCGTGCAGGTACAAAAATCACTTACACCGCTTACCAAAAAAACGGCTCGACCGAATTTTGTGAAAATCTTTTCAGATCATATTTCGGTTAATACGCTTCGAACGACACCCCAACGAAGTCAATATCTTTTTTGGTTCGCGCGATATCGTGCAGGAAAAAATGACCACATACGTACGCACACACACATACTTCCTCCCAATTTTTTCCTTAAAATGCTCCTGGGACCTGGAAAGATGAAAATACGTCGCAAATTTCGATTTCGATTTTCGGACCGATTACAATAACTTTCTATACTGGGAAGTTAAAAAAGATTACATAGGCAGGAAGTTTCACATGGTTCAACATCCAATCAACAAAAATCTGTTGGAAGCGTTGTTTGCGGAGACGAGAGCAGGCGATAACGATGGGGCGGGCAGATTTTTTGACAGCTGTGTAGTTGTTTTTTGTCTCACCTTTGTAAGGAAAAGAAAAGATTCTGTATATTTTCAATACAAATTGCTTACAATTTAAGACGTCATAAGCACTGGCCGGTATGCTGGGTTCTATTTCGGAACACAGCCTTAATATTAAAAGCAACAACAACAAGCTTAAGCATTCTAACGTATAGGTTGTTGGAAAAGTTGGCTCTTGTGAAAACCAGTGTGACCCGTGTGAAACTGGTCATATTAATTTGTTAGACCGTAATACCTCGGCTTCACCGACCGAACTGCGTAGGTTCGAGCAAATGGGTGTACTGTGACCTTCAAATTTTGCCTGAGTTCCCATACATTTTCACATATTGAACTCAAGAAAAATATAGCCTGAGTTTGCCCCTACAAAACATGAAGTTGAGATTGAACGTAAAAACTCGCTCAAAAGAGATTAATCAACTGAAATAATGCAATATCATTCCAAAGCAACAACAATTTCAAGTATGAACTGAACATGGCAGCTGGTGAAGCCAGTGGCGTAGCGTGGATTTCTGCCACCCGGGGCGAACCATAAATTTGCTGCCCCCTACTTTCGAATTGAATTGGTACCACTTGTTCTATTAGTAAGATAGCTAGATTAGATCTGTAGAGCTAGATTAATATCAACGTGGACATTGTAGATTTTCAATAATTTTTAATCAATGAATCGAAAACCCAACATGAATTTCAAGTAATGGCCCCCTCGGCACCCCCCACGCTACGCCACTGGGTGAAGCCACTTATAGGGATTGACTGGAACTTTATTGAACCGAAGCCAGTGAAGCTGGGGGGTTTAAAGGAACAAACAAAAAAGAGCAATTAAGGAGGAGTTCTCGTGGCAAGGAGTTTTGTTCTCCTCATTTCGTTAATTTACCTCTTTTAACAATTCTTGAAAGAGAATTTAAAAATATAGCAACAGCACCTTCAAGTTTATATCAATCATGGTAAACAGCAATACAGAGCCATCGGAACATTTTATCCTTTGTGGTTTTGATGATTTTTACAGAATTTTCCAACAGTGCTCCAAATAAATGAGAATTTCTCGAACCTGGAAGCCACAATCTTTGGAAATCTTTCTGCACGAGGAGTGGTGACAGAGATTGATACTTATCAATTATCTTTTTTTTTTTTTCAAAGTTTTAAATTTTTTTTAAATCTTAATATCTGAAATTGCGCCCCTGACAAATTGCGCCCGGTGCAAGTGCACTATTCGCACCTATGTAAGCACCGCCCCTGGTGTTGGCCATCTCATAGTAAAATGGGAAAAATTAAACAAAAAAGATGGCGTTCTCCAATGTATGAGATGCTAAAGGTTCGGGCACGCTGCTCCTAACTGCCCGGAATGAACCGCAATTTTCTGAAACTGTATCACTCGTAGAAAACAATTCCCCGTCAAAAAGTGCTAATCCAAGGTTTGAAAAATTCGTGCTGTTTGTAAAGGATAACGAAATGTTTGCACGATTTTGAAAGGTTGTCGGATTTTGACAAGGGGTGTTTTGTTCGAAGGCTATCGCTGTGCAAAACCCAAAAAAGATCCCTTCGGTCTCATCGCATCGAGTTTATTAGATATTAGCAAAACTTGTCAATTTAAGGTCTTTCTGAAAATTAGCCCAAGTTTTTCTATTTAAACAAAAAAGGCCCGACCGAATATTATGAAATTTTTTTCAGAGCATTTCTTCGTTAATATACTTTTTTCGGCACGTGAATGAAGTCGATATAGTTTTTAGTTTGCGCGGTACCGTGCAGGCATAAAAATCACGAACGTCGTTTAAACAAAAAACGGCTCAACCGAATTTTCTTCTTCTTTAACGGCTCTACAACCGGGATCCAGTCCTGGCCTCGCGCAACTGTTCTCTCCACCAGTCCCGATTCTGAGCCGATGTCATCCAGTTTGGCATCCCTAAACTCTGAGCGTCCTGGTCTACGCCATCCTTCCAGCGAAGGTTGGGCCTCCCTCGCTGTCGCACCCATAGGTCTTACCGCAGAGAACTTTCCGAGCAGGCTCATCTTCACTCATACGAGCTAGATGCCCTGCCCACCGGAGCCTACCGAGCTTTATTTTCTTCACAACATCTATGTCGCGACAGCGCTCGTAGATCTCGTCATTGTAGAGTCTCCGGAATCGTCCTTCCTCACATACGGGACCAACAATCCTCCGAAGTATTTTCCTCTCAAACATGCCCAAGAGGTTTGAGTGCTTTTTGCTAAGCACCCACGTTTCGGATACATATGTGAGAACGGGTAAGACCATCGTCTTATATAGTAAAAGTTTAGACGTTATGGTTAGATATTTGGATTTGAAGAGCCTTGACAGACTATAGTAGGCTTTGTTGGCTTTTAGCAGTCGTGCGCGTATTTCTGGTTCCATGCTATTGTCGGCTGCTACTATTGACCCAAGGTAGGTAAATGATTTTACCACGTCAAACTCGTGTTCCGGTTAATGATTTTACCACGTCAAACACGTGTTCCACTACCTTGATTGTGGGACCAATGTTAGGTGTTCTTCCAGAAAAGGCCACCATGTACTTTGTTTTGCTTTCGTTAATGTGCAGTCCCAGATTTCCTGCCGCTTGCTCAATCTGAGTGAAAGCTTCTTGTACAGCTGTTGTTGTTCTCCCAATGATGTCGATGTCGTCTGCGTAAGCCAGCAATTGGGTGGGCTTGTGGAGGATTGTACCCCTTGATGTCACGCCCGAAACTCGGATCACTTTCTCCAACGCCAGGTTGAAAAGGAGGCAGGCCAGACCGTCCCCTTGTTGGATTCCATTATAGATGTTGATTGGTCTGGACAGTGTTCCGGATACCTTAACTTGGCTGGACACATTGATCATGGTCAACCTACATACATAGTCTTGTCAGTTTGTTGGGGATGCCGAATTCTCTCATGGCTTTGTAGAGTTCTACCCTGGCTATGCTATCATAGGCGGCTTTGAAGTCAAAGGTGTTGAATTGAGTTGAATTGAGTTTTGAAACTCTAGACATTTTTCCATAGCCTGCCTTAATTTGAAAATCTGATCAGTCGTTGATTTGCCTGGACTGAAGCCACACAGGTAATGGCCTATGATGTTTCTGGCGTATGGCCATCCTGTTTTATAGAATAGCGGAGAATATCTTATACACGGTACTCAACAGCGTTATACCGCGATAATTAGTGCACGCTGTGATATCTCCTTTTTTGTGTACCGGACAGATGATACCTTTTCTCCAGTCTTCTGGCATCACTTCCTGCTCTACTTGCACAATTAATTCATGAATCGCTTGGTGTAATGTAGGCCCTCCATATTTAACCAGCTTCGCTGCGATGCCGTCTGCAACCGAGGCCTTCTTGTTTTTGAGCCGGCTGATGGCTCTGCTAACTTCTTCTATGCTTGGTGGCGGCAGCATAGCATTGTCATCAGATATTGGTGGAGCCTCCGAATCCTCAGTTAGTTCGTCATTTAGCAATTCATGAAAGTGCTCTTCCCATCGCTCCAAGATGCCTTTAGGATCGGTGATCAGATTCCCTTCTTTGTCCTTGCAGTATGTGCAACGTGGTGTGAATTGCGTCATACTGCGGACTCTTTGGTAGAACTCCCGCGCCTGGTGCGGCCGTCGTTCTCTGTACTGTTCTAGCTCACAGACGAGATTTTTTCCCAGGCTTCCTTTTTTCGTCTGTGAATTCTCTTTTCTTCTTTTCTGAGCTCTTTATAGTTCCCTTTGTTTTTGCGTGTGACTTCTCTTTTTACGGATAATCACTATTTGTGTTGGTAAGTATGAAATGATCTTGATATTGATGAAATAAAAGAAGATATTAAATGGAATGGTTGTTATTTATTAACAAAACACTAATACTCGAACAATATGGAAACGCGTAATCTTAATGTTAATTCTTGTTTAATTCTTGTTTAATTCTTGGTTAATTCTTGTTAGATTCTTGTTACTAAACCTCTGTTACGATTTGGTAAACCCCAAACCGTATCTAACCCTATCTGTGTTAGATTCCTTACCCGGTGTGGTGAATCCCACTTGTAGGTAAAGAATAATTTGTATATCCTGGGACTCGCCTTTTATACTGTTTCCTTGATTCAAGCTCGCTCTGATATTTTAGTAGGCGAGCTTTTGATAACTTTTACTATAATTTTTATAGTATTAGAACTGCCATATATAGGATGCTTTGCTTTCCTGTCAGTAGGTATTGGGACGGTTTGGGATGGGAAAATTTTCTGGACCGTGGGAACTAGGTCACGTCAAGGTCATTGACCTTGTCCATGGGAACTGGATTGCGAAAGTAGGTCGGTGTGATCAATCAATCACCTGTCATCAATCAATCAAGTAGGAATGTGGGTCAAGGTGGTTGAGCCTGGTCGTGGAGGAGTCTGGGAACTGTGTCAGGGTCGATTATGTGGATCAAGGTCATCCTTGTTATTGTTGTATGTGAGGCACGCCCACTTGTGGAGCCGCGAAGGTGAAAGTTGGAGTGTGGAAGTGTGGAGGGGAGTGCAGGGTAAGTATTAGCGATGACGACGGCGGTGGCGGGGGCGACGGCGGTGGCGGGGGCGACGGCGGGAATTATCGTAAGTGGCTGACCTTGGAATCTGCGCGAGACGGTTTGGACTGAGAGCACGTGGGATGGAATGCAGGTCAATGCCATCAGTTGCCTGTAATGTTGGAATCCAAGTCAAGGTCATCAATCAATCACCTGTTGGTAGGCCCTGGAATCTAGGTCGCGGTCGTTGACCTTGAGACTGGTTTGCTGGTGTTCGGGAACTGGTTCGAGTCGTTGGCTTGGGCGGGGTCTTTGGCGGGGGCGGGGGCGGGGGCGGCGGCGGGGGCGGGGGCTGGGGGCGAATGTTGAGAACTCGATGGCTCGACGGGTACATCATGTCTATGGGAGGGGTAGAAGTAGTAGGATCTTACACTCTGTACAACAAGTCTATACCCGTCAATGCTTTTTCTTACTTGTTATTCCACAGAAAAATCCCACATTGCTTGGGAATCGAACCAGCGCCACGGAAATCGCGAACAGAAAAACCAACGCCTTAGACAACTCGACTAAGCCGACAGTTGGATAGAATCGGATTATTTGTGTACATATGCAGTTGTGAAAATCTATTTTTAGATCTTGCGACCCAGTGAGCCGATGAAAATAACGTAGACATGATCGTGATCACAACTGCAAGAGCCCGCGAATATGAAAAAGAAAGACTAAGCGAAACAAAAACAAAAACTGCAGCAGAAGCTTGAGCGGCAAAAACAGCGGTTGTGCTGCAGTGCAACTATTGCATGGTTGTTGTTTTTGTTATAACTTGAACAGACAGACACTGTGGATGATGAAGGTAAACAAATGCAAGACCCATGGATTTATCACATGCGTGGTGGTTGTTGTTGTTACTATCTGAAATTATAAAACCGAGTGAATGAATGAACTTGATACATTCATAAATGTCGGGATGGGTAAAAAAATACACTTTTTGCTAGCTGAGATTCAGCGCGGGGTAAGATTAAATACAAAACAAAGTGTGAAAGAGAGAAGAATTGCACATGATACGTTTTTCATTTAAATGCGGGAAAATTAAATGGATTTTGTAATATCAGATTTTTATTAATCATTAAATTAGTGCCTTCGAGCTCCTATATAAACAGAGAAACAAAAGCAATATGCAACGTGCGTGCTTGGCATAGTTTAGAAAACATTGTTGAAAAATGGCTAAATTTAGCATCATTAGAGATATAATAACCCACAACAAACGTTTCAATGTGAGGGGTCGCAAAATTGAATTTAAAATCAATGACACGCCAAGGAATGTAGAACCTTTAACATGGTTTAAGAGCAGCATTGAAGACATTATTCAACATGTGATGACGGCGATCCAACCAAATGACTATGTTGGTATAACTTTTTGCGGTGCCAGCTTTAGGGAAAAAGGCCCTGGATGGATAAATTATAAGTTGGCATCTGATGTAAAAACTAGTGACATCTGGGAAATGGTTACGAAAATCTTCCAGAGCAATTCAGAAGGAGTAAGCACTGACACATTTTGTTTGGAAGTAACATCAGTCCATTTGCCTCAAGGCAGCGGAAAAGATCACGGAGGAAAAAGAGCGGACACCCCATAATAAAACACTCGAGTAGCATATATAAAGCTTTAAAATAAATAAATTTAAATAGTTTGATATTTTCCTTTGAGTAGTTAAAGTTATGAGTTCCGATAGAGTTGTTTTAGATGTACAATTTGTCAGTGGAATTAACGGACAGCTATTTGCTAAGGAGCTCTCCGTCTTGCATCACGGGTCGCTTATACCAAGTTTATACTATTTTATGCCTCCATACCCGTATAATGAACTACCGTCAAAAGCTCGTTGGCAAAATGATTTCAACTTTAGAAAAATAAATGGATTAAGATGGAACGGCGGCATTATTAATTACAACGAATTACCCAAGATACTGGCGAATTATTCAAATGCAACAATTTATGTGAAGGGACTAGAAAAGGAGAAATTTATTCAGAAATACCTTCCGGAAGCGGAAATAAACCAATTGGAAATACCTAAACTAGCCAACTTGAAAAATTTTGGAGCTTTCTGCACGATACATGGAAAATCACCTACTCTAAGATGTGCCGTACAAAATTGTTTTAATATTTATTTGTACATGCTAGTGAATAAATGTTTTAAATAAAAGAATTTTTTAGTTGTATTTTATTTATTTATTTGCAGTCAAAATTTATCGTATCAAAAACAAGATTTGCAATACAATACAAAGGTATTTCATAAAAAAGTCGAGAATAATTTAAGTGTATACATAAGATGTTCGACTTGGAATAAAAAAATCTTCACATGCTAATGTTAATACATTTTTTTCTTTACATTTTTCAACATATTTTCTATAACATTCTTTCACACTATCCGCAGCATTGTTATTGTGGTACATAACGATGTTTAAAAATTTCAGCATTTCAAATAATTTACAAAGTTCCACTTGCCTTAGAGTGATGCTGCCACTGCCAATGGGGATTTTGTACTCCTTCGTCTGATTTGCTGAAGATGAATTTTCCATTTTCGTTTTTAAAGCGCCAAGATAGTTGTAAATAGATGTCCATTCGGGATAGGATGCTGATATTGGGATGAGTCCATGACGCTGAAATACTATTTTCGCCTCGAACGATGTTGGATCAAATCCGAGAATTATTTTCCGGTTGTGACAATCGTCCAGATGATATGTGTAGTTTAATAACAGATTTTCACCCACAACTTTTGCTTCACATTTGGACAACTTCTTTTCTCCTTTAGCACCAGTGGTCCTTTGTCTCTTACGTGATGGCTCCATGCTACTCAATTTAAACTTATACACTGCATATTAACATCCTCTGTTTGGGGTTTTTATAGTACTGACCTCTGCTTTGCATGATTGGTTACAGAAATCTCCACCATTTTGTGAAAAATTCTTTAAATATAAATTAATAATTTTATTATCATTTGAACTGAAATCGCTGGAGGCGAATTCTTTTAAAAAAGTTTTTAAGCTTTTTCCTCTGCATCGTGAATATAGAAATACACAGCAATAATGTCCACAAGTTGCTGAAAATTGACTTTGCAATCGTTTTTTATTATTCAAAAAATTCTTTGAATTACTTAGTAGAAATCTTTGAAAATATTTATTGGTGGGATACCTTCCAAAAGAGTCAAAGTACTCTGCCGAGCCTTGTTTAGGAAAATAAAAGGCAACCCAATGAGTTCCGTCTTTGTGTGCTGGATCTGTATTGGCTATGACGCATGCTGGTTTTTTTATTTTTTGTGGTAGATGGTTGCATGGGAAGACTCCTCTAAAAAATTTGTTTGTTACGCAATTATTTGTCAATGCAGTTGCAAGCTCGATCGTGTTCATTCTTGTTCACAGGTAAATGCTGCTTCTAGGTCAATGACATTGGTGAGAGATGTAACGTAGTTATTTATAAACTCCTTGGTTGGTGTACCACGAACAAAGATTGTCTTAAATTTCGCCAGAGTTTTTATAAGGTCTTCATCTATCCGTTTTAGCTCAAGGTTGCCAAATTTAGTTGATTGTTGTTGCTCGTTGCATTCTGTAGTAGATGTTGGATATTTAAAAATTATTTCCTTCGCAAACGTTTTATTTTGCGCAGTGAATCCAGCGAAAGAGACTTTTTTAAAGAAGGTATATTCACCTCCGCAAAAGTATTCCACATTAATTAAACAGCTCATTGTTACCGTAATAAATCAATTCACCAACTAACAGTTGGAACATATCGTATACACCTTATATAGATTTAAAAATTTGTGTAAACATTTCGATCCTTGTCAATTTCAATGCTTCCATCGTACTCAGCATATACAATGCATGTCACACTATTTTTTAACGCGTCTCTAAATTTTCCTTCAACTCGTACTGTTCCCTGATTTACTAAATTGCCGCAAGTTGCGTTGTATGAATTGTCTGTTGTTAAATCGAAAGCGAGAAGAAAACATCCCTTGTCAAATAATTTCTTGGATATTTGATGACCTTTATCGAAATAATGAATACCTGTTCCCCTGAATAACGTATTGTATCCGCGTGTACTAATCGGATTATCTTTTGAGTAGTCAAATTCGAGAGGTTGATTTGGTATCTGCACGCCATTCACTGATAAATTGAATCTGGTAATGTTGTTATGTTTAAAGTTGAAGGGGTTCTTTGTTCTTCTGCCAGTGTAAGCATCATTGTCCACCATACCAAAAATTATTAAGTTCGGTAACTGTCCGATGACGATATTATCCAGTGAAAGTGTGAATGTGTTTGCTGGAATAGTGTAACTTTTAACTTCAACTCGCTTGTATGGGTATATGGCGTTTGATCGCTGTAAAACTGTCTCATGTGCTAATAAAATATTCGGATTAACTGTCACGTGATTCATGTACATGGTTGCATCCAAGATTTTTAATTGTGGTGAGTCGGTCCCGTCCTTGGATAAAACATAAAATTCTGGTTTTTCAAGCGATAAAACTACACGTAAATCGACACCGTTTAATAGCAACTTATCCTGATTAAGCAAGTCAGTATGGATTTTCCCCATCAATTCAACCACATTACTTTTATTGAAAAGTTTCTGACGATCTAAATAGCCTTGATGTAATTCAGCAACGGGTTTATCGATATCTGCAATTTCCGCGTCATCTTTGTCAAGATACCAGCCGACCGACTCCAAATGGGTAGATGCCGCATCTTTGCCGTAATTTAATAAATTTTCAATATAAGCGCGGTAATTGTAATTGTGATCGGTTTGAGCAATTGGTTTTCCATTTAAATATACGGTGCACTGGCGAAATATGGAGTGTAAAATATTGTTTATTAAACCTGGAGCATCACCATCATCTGGATAAAATTCTTCTTTTCCATCTTTTATTTTAATTAACTGCAGTTTTAAACGAAGATAGATGCTAGATAAATCACGATATGTATCTCCATGACCCAAAGTTACAAACTCTAGAACGGAGGAGTTGTCGAGCGAGGCTATTGGCTTATATGCTACTTCTTCTGTTTTCAAAATATTGCTTTGAACTGGTGGTGTGGAAAAAAGATCCAGCTCTGATTTCATGCATTCTTTGTACGACATTATTTATCAAATATGTCCAGTATACGTTTACGTATCTTTCGTTTTGTTTTCAAAACTCCTGCTTTTATTCCTTTTCTTTGATTTTTAGCTTTACAATTTCTCGACCGTTTAGGTGTTTTTCCACGTCTCTTGCGTTTAACAGCTGGTTTTAAATGTAGAGTTGTAAACGGATTGGGTCTTTTTATACCTGCACCTTTCATTCCGTCAAACAGTTTATTTATACCTTTCTGAGCTAAATCTTGAACAACAACTCGACCTTGTTCTTTTAAAATATCTTTAACTGATTTGCTGCTGACGTTTTTATCCTGTATTATAGCTTGCCCTGTTTTTACAACCTGTTGTGCCAATGTTTTTAATCCTGATGTAGCTATGGGTTTTAAGTGTCGAAATAATGCACTGAAGAAGCTACCGATACCTCTTCCACGTTGATAAATAACTGGACCACGATATAATTCTCCAATATCTGACAGGCCGCCGCCGCTTTGTATTAAATAATAACGTGTATAATAGGAATCCATCTCGTAATTCTATTTATACTATGCAAGAACAACCTGTTGCGCAAATATTTATAGTTTTTATTGTCTTTTAAAATGTAGCATTACATATGTAGGAATATAACTTGTTTTAAAGTCCACTAACTCACCTTGATGATCAGTTATTTTGATAGAAATACTTTCAATAAAAGTTTTTTCAATGGGACAGTATTCTACATGTTCAAATCTTAATATAGTACCACACTCTTGAATCGGTATTATTCGTAGATATCTTACTAGTTTGTCGCCTATAGCTCTAGGTTGAATAATATCAGTATATATATGAATTATATTTTTCTCAGAGCAATTTTTTGTAGTTTCTTGTGTACTTCTTGGTAATCGTAACATTAATTCTTTAATTGTTGTATCAAGAGAATTAATTTTTTCCATTATTGACATATGCTCTTGGCGTAAGCCCGCAGTGTCAAATGACTCTTTTATTTCTGTCAACAAGGCATCAGGATTACGTTTGTTTTCAGGTGTTTGGAGAAATACATCTGTGATGAAGTTTGACAGATTATCTATGTTTGTATTAATAGGTACTGGTGTAGATAAAAATTCGCCCGAGCTTTGTTTTTCATATGGGACCTGCAAAATTTCACTGTTTTTAGTTATTTTCCGTTGCTCGGGTGCCTTTGCTTTGAGTGAATCTTTCTTTAGTCTATTCAATATTTCAAAAATTGTATTTTTAATTTGAATAATTCGTTTATGTTTTTCTTCCTCGCTAAGTTGTTTATCGTCAAAGTGTAAATTGGCTAAAAGCAATGTCATGAGATCTTTAACATTCAAGTGTGAGGGTAGTGGTTTTTTTATTTTTATCGTAACACCCAACTCCTCTAAACGGAGTTCGAATACATCATGCTTCTTTTCACTATCTTTTTTCTCTTTATTTTCAGCTGTTTTTATGCTAGCCGTTGGATGTGTATAATTGTCTATTGTATTCTTCAAAACAGGATGTTTTCTATTCTTCCTAGGAACTTGACCAAATACATCATCAACAAAATCTTCAATTGATTCATAATTCTTATATTTCAACACAACGTTTTCTGAAGTCTTTTTTCCTTGATATATGTGCAATATGTATTCATTTGGCTCTGGCTTATAGTTTATTTCAGGGATAACTTCATTAAAGTGGTCTTCTTCTAAGCGCTTCCACATTTTCGATTTAACATCATTCAAGTACATGGTATACCATGAAGGTGTAACTGCATTATAAAATGTTAATAAAAATGCTGAAAGGTTTATTTGTCCAGGTCTGTAACTAACTTGTTCAAGATTTTCTGGTGTCCATTCAAGTTTTACATTTTCATTTATTTTGATGCTAAGTATTTTAAAATCCTTTTGATGCTGCTTTCTAGTTTCCTTTAACTGGTCAAATTCACGCCTCACTCGTTTACGCACATTTCCCCCGTTGTTGGAGATTGCACGTTTTGTTATTTCAAAATTTGGTAATGCAATTTCAGTTATTCCAACACGCCAGTTTCCATGAAACTTGCATGGTTTCGCAAGCGCATTTGTAAAAGCCGATAGCGTATTTTCTGGGTAAAATTGCATAGAGTTATTACTCAAAAGGCATACATAAAAATCATTTTCTTTTATTTCCACCGGCATTGTTTACAGTCTTTCCCAAGGAATGTCAGAAGTACTTGCAGGTCTATCCTTTTTAGTCTTCAAACGCTCACTCTGTCTAGTACCGAGCTTGCGTAATGGAAATGAAAGCATATATTGACCAGATTCTAGCAGAGAGGGTATTAATATAGACTGTTTCTGGGCTGCTTTTTGTTTTTCACTTTGTTCTAATTCGTCTATATGTTCGCTAGCTTCATCGGGACTCATAGCCGCAGGTACAGTATACTGAGTTACACCATCCTCAGCTGTGATTATTTTATAATCCTTTTCACGTGCATTAGGTGGAGCTGTTGTTCTTAGTAATTTTGGTGGTGGTCTTAGAGTTTTTGCTATTCCGCTAGCTGATAATCGTCTTTTAGCGGCTGGTGATAAAGATCTTCTTGGTGGGGTTATGTTATGTGCTTCTTCAAAGACTTCTTCTTCTTCAGCTAGGAAATCCTTTGCTGGTGGTGGTGAAGTCTGTGTTAACACATCATCTTTAAAAATAATTTTCGTTTGTGTGGTACTATCTCTTAAACTTTTTTGTTTGACATTATGTTCACGTGGCAAGTATAAATTTGTTTCTTTATTAAGCGTTCGTTTGGATTTCCTATTGTGATTTAAAAAGGAAATTAGTTGGTTTCGATAGCTATACCATTTTTCCGAATCATTCATGTCTTTATTCTGCAGTATTTTATTCATTGCTCTATCAAAAATGGACTGATTTGCGGTCATTTCAATTTCATCTTTAAGACTGTTGTAAACTTCTGGCGACAGAAGTAGCATCTTGTTAAGTCCGTTATTTCTATGCATATTTTTCAATTAATGAGCCAATAACTCCTGATAGTACACTTCCTAATAAAACTGGTAAAAAACCTCCTCGTTGCACTAGTATTTTACGCTGTTTAGCAACAGATCTCTTTGCGCAAATCAATTTACGCATGTCCTTTTTATACTTGCACAGTGATTTGTAGATATTTCCATGCGGCATATGATTACCTTTTAAGGTGTTGAGCGTAATTTCACAAAGAGTTTTTATTACCTCAGGGTCGGCATTTTGTATGATGGACTTTCTTAGATTTGGTTTAGCCTTTTTAAGCACATATAGCATATGCTTGTTGTCCCTTAATCGTTTCATTCGTGACACCATTCTTCCCATTTAAAGAATTTTGCGGGCAAAAACAGGTTACAAAGTGTTTATTAAATATATCAGTTCGAAATCTTAAGACGTCGTTAATGTCCTGAGTTAAATCAATTAGCAAATACCCGTAAGGCATTTGAGTTATCTCTTTATATATTCTCACGAGTTCATAACTATTTTCTGGGTAAATTTGTCGGGCCAGATGGGTAAATTGGCTTTTATCCCTAGGGTTTTTAAACACAACAAGATATTTACAATTGAGCGATATGTCACGACTGAATTTTCCTTGATGGAATACGTTTTGTGTCACAAGAATTACTGAGAAATTACGATGATGAGACCCCTTAGTAAAGAGTTCACAAACTTGTTTACTAAATCCGTTTAACATCATGTCATCTATAACAATCAATGTTGGCTCGTTTTCATGATTTACAAACTCCTCTGGTATAGCATTTAAATATTCAATGTTTTGCAGTTTGATATCCGTAGGTAGTGCACCGTGTTCTGCATTACACCATATAATTTTTCTAATTTGCGGTTCTATAAATATCTGACTAATATTAAGAAGATTTTTTATAAATGTTGTTTTGCCGCATCCCGAAGGCCCCGCAACCATCATTGTAAATGGGTGATTAAACTTGATCATTTTTGCTTTGTATATAAACTGGTCATTCAACTGCAGGTATTTATACATTCTGCACAATGAGCAGAAGACAGATAATCAACGAACTGCATAAACCAGTGCGAAAAAATTTTAAACGTCGACATGTCACTACCAAAGGTATAGATGATTTGTGGCAGGCAGACCTGGTCGAGATGGGTTCTTACTCATCAGAAAATCAGGGGTTTCGTTTTCTTCTCACTGTAATTGATACCTTTTCAAAGTATGCATGGACACTGCCTTTAAAATCTAAAAAGGCATCAGAAGTTGTAAAAGCATTGCAGTCGATTTTTAATACAGGACGGATTCCAAGAAATTTACAAACCGATGATGGAAAAGAGTTTTTTAATAAACCGTTTCGTCAACTGATGAAAGATTACGAAATAAAACATTATTCCAGCTACAGTACTTTGAAAGCCTCGATTGTAGAAAGATTTAACAGAACGCTGAAAAATATGATGTGGAAAGAATTCAGCATGAATGGCAATTATCACTGGATTAGCATGTTGACCAAGTTGACAGACGACTACAATACAACGAAACATCGTACGATTAAGATGAGACCTGTAGATGTTGGGCTGCATAACGAAAAACGTTTATTATCTGTGTATAATTACCCTAAAATAAAATCAAAGTCTAAATACAAAGCAGGTGATTTTGTCCGTATAAGTAGACATAAACATGTATTCGAAAAAGGCTATACACCTAATTGGTCCACAGAGATATTTAAAATAAAAGAAGTTAAACCTGTTTACCCGATAACATATATTCTCGAAGATTACCAAGGAAATATAATTCAAGGTAGATTTTATGAACCAGAAATAGCTCCTGTGAAAAACCCTGATGTTTATTTAGTAGAAAAGGTTATAAAAAGACGCGGTAATCAAGTTCTAGTGAAGTGGCTTGGTTTTCCCTCAAAACACAATTCTTGGATTAATATAAAAGACGTGATATAAAACCTGTTACACTCATTCAAAATGTTAAACTTGAAACAAGAATACGATCGTTTGAAAACATTCGATAATCTAGCAATAGACTTAGATACAGCAGACCAGCTAGCGAAAAGTGGATTTTTTTACACAAACATCAAAGACCGTGTTCAATGTTACTTTTGTTCTCTGCAGATAAATGCTATGAGTTGCGCATCGGATGTAGATTTTGATCATAGACATCGTTCGCCACACTGTATCTATGTTAATAGGAAAGACGAATGCGGACGATTCAAAGATCAGCTAGCACCACTTACAGAACAACCTAAATCAAAGATCATACTTTGTACAATCAACACTTTGAAATTTTTAGCCGGTATTTTATTCGTTCTAGCAATTCATTATTATTTCCACGAGCAGATATGAGAAAGAAAATAAGTTTCAATGAAGACCCACAAGTTAAATATATGGTAGTATGGAGTTTCGCATACAGACAAAGTAGGAAAGGATCATGGGAGCAGTATGCAGTGGATACATTTAGATTTAAAAACAGAATTTCACAATTGAGTGTAATAATAAATCCAGTTTTAGCAAATAAAATAAAAATGTTCAACAAGTAGCATATTGTTTTTTATTATGATCATTCCCTAGTCGTTTTTCAGGTTTTGTTTGGAAGCCCACCTTCACTGACAGGTAATTGACCTAGTTCCGTGACCTAGAAAAAAGTTCCCACGCTGCAGGGGGCCTACTAACTACTTCTACACCTCCCATAGACATGATGTACCCGTCGAGCCATCGAGTTCTCAACATTCGCCCCCAGCCCCCGCCCCCGCCGCCGCCCCCGCCCCCGCCCCCGCCAAAGACCCCGCCCAAGCCAACGACTCGAACCAGTTCCCGAACACCAGCAAACCAGTCTCAAGGTCAACGACCGCGACCTAGATTCCAGGGCCTACCAACAGGTGATTGATTGATGACCTTGACTTGGATTCCAACATTACAGGCAACTGATGGCATTGACCTGCATTCCATCCCACGTGCTCTCAGTCCAAACCGTCTCGCGCAGATTCCAAGGTCAGCCACTTACGATAATTCCCGCCGTCGCCCCCGCCACCGCCGTCGCCCCCGCCACCGCCGTCGTCATCGCTAATACTTACCCTGCACTCCCCTCCACACTTCCACACTCCAACTTTCACCTTCGCGGCTCCACAAGTGGGCGTGCCTCACATACAACAATAACAAGGATGACCTTGATCCACATAATCGACCCTGACACAGTTCCCAGACTCCTCCACGACCAGGCTCAACCACCTTGACCCACATTCCTACTTGATTGATTGATGACAGGTGATTGATTGATCACACCGACCTACTTTCGCAATCCAGTTCCCATGGACAAGGTCAATGACCTTGACGTGACCTAGTTCCCACGGTCCAGAAAATTTTCCCATCCCAAACCGTCCCAATACCTACTCCTGTCAACTCAAAATTAATTAATTTATTTGTCACCATTTATTTATACTTGTCACGTCAACACCCTTCGCGTGCCCGTGTTCTCTGAGATTGCTGCATGGCTCGGTACGCAGCATTCTTACGTTCAGTTGCCAGCTTGCATTCATTATCGAGCCAGTCGATCTTTACGGCTTCTGTCTAAGATGGAATCAGCAGTACTAATGACAGTATTTTTAAGGTGGGTCCAGTTCTCATCGACGCCCGGCATCTCATCCCCAGGACTTAGGGCGAGTTCTAATGCATGACCGTAGCTGTTTCTGGCCATTTCATTGCGTAGTGCAGCTGTGTTGATTCGAGCCTGATGAGAGGATACAAAGCTTTTCAGCGTTGTAATGCGCTCAACCGAATTTTATGAAAATCTTTTCAGATCATATTTTGGTTAATACTCTTCGAACGGCACGTCAACTAACAATAAGTCGATATCTTTTATAGTACAAAAATCACTTATGTCATTTAAACCAAAAAACCGCGCGACCGAATATTATAAAAATCTTTTCAGATACAATTATCGCTAATACGCTTTGAACGGCACCTCAAGTAAGTCAATGTCTTTCGTGGTTCGGGCGATATCGTGCAGGTACAAAAATCACTTACGCCGCTTACCAAAAAAACGGCTCGACCGAATTTTGTGAAAATCTTTTCAGATCATATTTCGGTTAATACGCTTCGAACGACACCTCAACGAAGTCAATATCTTTTTTGGTTCTCGCGATATCGTGCAGGAAAAAATGACCACATACGTACGCACACACACATACTTCCTCCCAATTTTTTCCTTAAAATGCTCCTGGGACCTGGAAAGATGAAAATACGTCGCAAATTTCGATTTCGATTTTCGGACCGATTACAATAACTTTCTATACTGGGAAGTTAAAAAAGATTACATAGGCAGGAAGTTTCACATGGTTCAACATCCAATCAACAAAAATCTGTTGGAAGCGTTGTTTGCGGAGACGAGAGCAGGCGATAACGATGGGGCGGGCAGATTTTTTGACAGCTGTGTAGTTGTTTTTTGTCTCACCTTTGTAAGGAAAAGAAAAGATTCTGTATATTTTCAATACAAATTGCTTACAATTTAAGACGTCATAAGCACTGGCCGGTATGCTGGGTTCTATTTCGGAACACAGCCTTAATATTAAAAGCAACAACAACAAGCTTAAGCATTCTAACGTATAGGTTGTTGGAAAAGTTGGCTCTTGTGAAAACCAGTGTGACCCGTGTGAAACTGGTCATATTAATTTGTTAGACCGTAATACCTCGGCTTCACCGACCGAACTGCGTAGGTTCGAGCAAATGGGTGTACTGTGACCTTCAAATTTTGCCTGAGTTCCCATACATTTTCACATATTGAACTCAAGAAAAATATAGCCTGAGTTTGCCCCTACAAAACATGAAGTTGAGATTGAACGTAAAAACTCGCTCAAAAGAGATTAATCAACTGAAATAATGCAATATCATTCCAA
Organism: Thereva unica; assembly: GCA_949987705.1. NCBI lineage: Eukaryota > Metazoa > Arthropoda > Insecta > Diptera > Therevidae > Thereva > Thereva unica. Next base: position 177,960,263 of record OX465281.1, on the reverse strand, counting down.
AGCAACAACAATTTCAAGTATGAACTGAACATGGCAGCTGGTGAAGCCAGTGGCGTAGCGTGGATTTCTGCCACCCGGGGCGAACCATAAATTTGCTGCCCCCTACTTTCGAATTGAATTGGTACCACTTGTTCTATTAGTAAGATAGCTAGATTAGATCTGTAGAGCTAGATTAATATCAACGTGGACATTGTAGATTTTCAATAATTTTTAATCAATGAATCGAAAACCCAACATGAATTTCAAGTAATGGCCCCCTCGGCACCCCCCACGCTACGCCACTGGGTGAAGCCACTTATATGGATTGACTGGAACTTTATTGAACCGAAGCCAGTGAAGCTGGGGGGTTTAAAGGAACAAACAAAAAAGAGCAATTAAGGAGGAGTTCTCGTGGCAAGGAGTTTTGTTCTCCTCATTTCGTTAATTTACCTCTTTTAACAATTCTTGAAAGAGAATTTAAAAATATAGCAACAGCACCTTCAAGTTTATATCAATCATGGTAAACAGCAATACAGAGCCATCGGAACATTTTATCCTTTGTGGTTTTGATGATTTTTACAGAATTTTCCAACAGTGCTCCAAATAAATGAGAATTTCTCGAACCTGGAAGCCACAATCTTTGGAAATCTTTCTGCACGAGGAGTGGTGACAGAGATTGATACTTATCAATTATCTTTTTTTTTTTTTTCAAAGTTTTAAATTTTTTTTAAATCTTAATATCTGAAATTGCGCCCCTGACAAATTGCGCCCGGTGCAAGTGCACTATTCGCACCTATGTAAGCACCGCCCCTGGTGTTGGCCATCTCATAGTAAAATGGGAAAAATTAAACAAAAAAGATGGCGTTCTCCAATGTATGAGATGCTAAAGGTTCGGGCACGCTGCTCCTAACTGCCACATGGCCTTTAGGTGTGTAAAGTGCGATAAGGACCACAAACCAGGGGAGTGTGCGCTTGGTAAAGAACGAGTGGACGACTTGACAAAGTTATACTGTGTGCTTTGCCGCTCAAACGGACACCCCGCTAATTATCGAGATTGTCCAAAGTACGCAGAGCTAAAAAAGCGTATACAAGCGAGGAAGAGCGCAATCGAGGAACATAAAAGGCAGAAAGCTGCCATGTTCCAAAATATAGTAAGGCCAAATGTATCCTTTGCACTAGTGGCAATGGGGGCACAGGCAGTTCCACAACAAGCCCCGAAATTGGCACAGGCCCAACCCTCTATGGATCCTGAAATAAAGGCAATCCTTCTGTCCATACAGGGGCAGCTGGCCAACATACAACGACAAGTAAATGAGCAAGGTGCTAGGTTGGAGATTGTTTACTCAAACTGTACCCTGTAGAAGGACCGTAAGCGCATAATGCCTGCACTGGAAGGGAACTCAATTAAAATCGTGGCAATAAATGCCAACTCAATTATTAGAATTGAGAGGAGAACAGACATCCTCTCATTGTTGCAACGTGAAGCCCCTGATGTGCTCCTGCTCAGCGAAACCAAGCTGTCTGCGAAGCACAAACTGCAGTACAAAGAATACGAAGTAGTTAGACGAGACCGTCCTGGAGCCGCCCAGGGCGGCGGAACGGCTCTCTTCATCAAAAACGGAATAAAATTTCGGGTCCGACAAAGCAGAGATATCGAACGGTTTCGAGTGCTGGAGGCCTGCGTCGTGTATGTTCCTCTCCAAAGCGGGCGAAGGATGTACGTGATAGCGGCCTATGCTTCCGCAGCCCCTCATGCAGACTGTTTTGCCAGGGAGTTGGAACAACTTTTTCAAATACTTGACCTGGGATCAGAAGAAAATTACTACTTTTTGGCTGTAGATCTTAATGCCAAACACGGAGCCTGGGGAAATCAAACATCTAACACTAGAGGCAACCATAAGATGGCTGGAGGGTAATAGAATCCTACAGAAGGTCACACTTTCGCTACAGATATGCCGTCGTATCCCAAAGACGGTTCGTACTTGGATCTGTGCTTGCTCGACTCACGTCTTGACAGCGGCCGAACAAACGACGAGGATGTGAACTGCCTACGAACGGTTCCCTACGACCGCGACCACCATGGACTCTCGATCACGGTGAAAATGCCACGCGAGTCGATCGAGCTGGAACAATATGTTACAGTGTACCCCTATGCTTACCATAGGGCACACTGGCCACGTTTCTCCAGCACGATTGCCCGCACCATACAAACGGAGGGGCTACCACCGCCGACAGACAGAAATTTGACTAACGACGAAATTGACTCCATACTGAAGGATATGGATCGAATCATTGTACAAACGATGGATCGAACCATACCTAAGACTAAAAAACAAAACTTACTTCTGTTCTCTCCAAAATCATGGAGACAATAATCAATAAAAAGCTGATGAAATATCTAGAATCCAACCAAATTATACACGACAGGCAATACGGCTTCAGATCTAAGTCTACTGGCGATCTGCTTGAGTGTTGAACCGAGCGTATCAACCAAAGCATTCACAGCTTTGGTGAGTCTAGCCTAGTTGCTCTAGATATATCAAAGGCTTTTGACAGAGTATGGCACCCAGCTCTGTTGAATAAACTCCAAGCTATTGGTATACACTTAGTTCTAAGGAACTGGATTAAGAGCTTTCTTTCAGGCCGTTCAATCAAGGTAGCATTGGATGGCGTCGAATCCAACCCCCACGCTATTTCGGCTGGAGTTCCCCAGAGGTCAATTCTCTCACCCGCACTTTTTCTAATCTTCATTAATGATCTGCTCTCAATCCCCTCCAACCCACTTCACTGCTTCGCTGATGACGGTACTCTGAATTTCTCTTACTCCTTCGACAATATAAGACAAGCACGTGCCAGACCTTGTCTTTACCACCGTCAACTGATGTCCACTTCGATCAACCGGGATATCGAATCGATTCTTCATTGGGGCGAAATGAATCGCGTCGAATTCAATGCCACAAAAACGAAGCACTGTCTGATCTCCAACAAAAATTGTACCGACCTTCCTCCTGTCTCGGTGGATGGAGAGAGTCTAACGGCCGACTCAACTCTCAACATCCTAGGGGTAACTTTAACGGAGCATCTGCGATGGAACGATCACATATTCCAAATCGCCAAACTCCCAATGCCTTGGATTTCTCAAGAGATGCAAGTTCCTCCTCCAGCCAGCCGCATTGGCTACAATATACAAATCCTACATTCGGCCGCGCCTCGAATACAACTTGCATATCTGGGCAGGCGCCCCAAAAACCACCTTGGCTTATCTCGACAAGGTGCAAAATCGTGCCCTCAAACTCATTGGTGGTGGCCCCTTTCGGGCCTCCATATCACCTTGAGCCACCGTATGAATGTAGCAGCCCTCTCCATACTTTATCGCTATTACCATGGCGACTGTTCCACCGAAATTCAGGACCTCCTGCCTGCACGGCAATACTTTTCCCGCAACACAAGACTAGCCCGCTCGGCTCACCCCCATACCCTACAGCCCCCTCGTTCACGCACAAAACGGTTTAGAAGTTCGTTCGTAGTACGTAGTACAAACGGTTACACCTAAGCTTGGTTTTCTCACAAAAAAAAAAAAAAAAAAAAAAAAAAAAAAAAAAAAAACAGGAACTCCACAATTGACAGCCCGCAAAGGCAGAAGAGTATACTGCTCTCGAGACTTAAGACATTGCACCGACAATTAATCCAGGAGAATTACTCCAAGTCTATAAATCTGTATTGGAAAAATAAGATCCGGTCCATAAAACCCAGTGGTCCAGGTATGTTTCCGCAGATAAATAAAATCTTTAGGAGGAGGACACATAATAGACTGGAGAAGCTGCAATTACCTAGGAATCTTGACAATAAGAAATTGCTACGAAAAGCAGGCTTAGATCCGGATACGTTATACCGAGACGCTGACAATTGTTTTTGCGTGGAAGATGAGCAGGACAGAGTAGATTTAGTAGGGGCTTTCTGCCAGGGAATCTATTCCGTAAACACTAGTGTTCGACGGAATTTTGACCTAGAGAACCAGGCACGAGAAAGAGTTTCATATACGAAGTCCCATGCGGGACAGACGCTGGTAAAGAAAACCGAGGTTAAGTATCTAGGAATTTGGCTGGATCAGTACGTGTATGACGAGAGTCATATACGAGCTGCTATACTCAAAGCCCGTAAGGCTTTCCAAATGACGAAAAGGCTCTTTTTTAGTAAACACCTCAACTACAGAGTTAAGGTGAATTGCTACAAGACCTTAGTCAGACCGGTACTTACATACGGCTGCCATGTATGGTGGAATATATCACCATCATATATGGAGAAGATGAGGGTGTTCGAAAGACAATGCTTCAGGGCATGCTTAAGCATGTATAGAACACCTGAGTCAAGTTTCAAAAAATTCCATGCCAATGATATCCTATACGGAAAAGCAGCAACCATGAGGATAGACAATTTCATAATCAGATTGATCCGAAATCACGTTGTAAGAGCGACAGAAAGCGGCAATCCCCTCATTTTTGGGGCTTATTACCCTAAACCGGACTACTATAACATGACAAGACGGACAGGACATGTACCACCAGAAGCATTTCCGTGGCTAGATTCACTTGGCCTGCTACAAAACAGAGAGGGAGTACCCTTAATATACCACGTTTATCGCCGGGCGCGGGATACACGAGTATTATATGAGCGAACCGATGGGCTGAACGCAGAGCTCCTGCGATTCAGCACGCGAGTCGGCCCTTCAGATAGGGAGGAAGCTTCCAGAGCCAGTACCAAGTACTGGTGGCTGGAAGAATCAATAGGGTGAAGAGTATTAATGTGCATGTTTTAATGCATGGTGTGAGTGCAGGCGTTAGCCTAAGGAGAATTAGGATCCCAGTAGGGGAATTAGGTATAGTCATAGGATTACAATTGTAATAAGTTTAGTTATAAGATAGGTAGGTAGTTTTAAGTTTAGATTTAGCTGGAGGTAGCCTGGAATGCTACAGCCCGCGAACTCTCAGGCTATTGTAAAGCCTCAGCTCTCGCGGGGGACAAAACTTGGGCGAGAGCCACCAGATTCTGTCGTCTGAGTCTCTGATGACTGTCGCCCACTAGGCTATTTTCTAGGATTTAGGCGTAGCTTAAAGTAGGTAGTTAGTAGTTTTTAGCTTTTTTAAAAAAAAAAACAAAAAAAAAGCTTATACAGAGGCTCTGTCCGTTTGACCGTCTGAGACCTTCTTTTATCTGTGAAACTACTGCCGCTACAGATTTGGGCCATATCTCAAAATGTAGCTCTTGGTCGAAAGACCAAAAACTGAGAAAATGGTCTGGAAATTTCAACCAGAAGTATATTTAACAACAAAAAAGAGATTTCTAATAAAGTCCATATAGCGGTAGCCTAGAGGTAAGGCGCTGGAATCCTATCCCAGGGGGATCAAGTTCAATCCTCGGCCGCAAAATGGTGAAATACAATTTTTTTTTACTTCGGTGTAAAATGTTTTGATTCTATTTCTCACTAAATTATGTATATTATTTAATAATGAGACTCAGGAAAACATAAACATTTACTTAATTAAAAGTGCAAAAATATCATTTTCTTGATAAACATTTCATAGGCACCGAACAAATTACTTTATTGATGTAAATCTGGCAGCAGGCCGATGGGTTAGTGGGTAGAGCGTCGGATCCTCGGTTCAGCGGAGTGTGGCGCTTGCGGTTCGATCCCTGGTCGGGGCAGTCCGGTTGTTTTCGGTTGTTTTCCTTTTCTCTTTTTTCTTCTTTCTGAAATGATTTATTAACATATTGGTCAGCCACCGATAGAACTTGAATGGCGCAAAGGGCTAGAGAGAAGTGCTCTCGGCTGTGTGGGCTCTGTGGGGTGCGAGTTCGATCCTTGGGCTCGCGGTGCTATTGTTTAGCTTTTTCAAAAAAATAAAAAAGCTTATACAGAGGCTCTGTCCGTCTGAGACCTTCTTTCATCTCTGAAACTACTGCCGCTACAGATCTGGGCCATACCTCAAAATGTAGCTCTTGGTCAAATGACCAAAAACTGAGAAAATGGTCTGGAAATTTCAACCAGAAGTATATTTAACAACAAAAAATAGATTTCTAATAAAGTCCATATATCGGTAGCCTAGAGGTAAGGCACTGGAATCCTATCGGAACCCTGGTCCTTTCGCACCCCGATCTAGCGCCTTCCCATTACTCGAAACACTAACTTGTAGAAATGTGGCAATAAACATATTTATTCATGCTTACGTAAAAAGGTACATTCCAATGCTAGATATGTATAAAGTTTCGAAGAAAGTAAACAACTGAATTATGACAACAGATTTTCTATTATTTATGAAATGTATTTTGTATATTTTATGGAAATTGATAATCATAGGTAAAACGAAGAGTAATGTAATATTGCCATGGATGGAGTTCGCTATTCTTTGTCATAGATGGGGTGCTATTAAAAGGGTAATTATTGGTGTTGGTCTCATTGCGCGGTGGGGGTACTTGGGTGCGTGCACGTGCATATATGCTATGGATAAACAGGTGCCTATGTATTTCAGTAGATGTTCTGCATTTAAAGAAAAGTGAAGTGCGTGCGTGATTTTTTCTTTAAAAATAAAAAAAAGTTACATTGAAGTGTAAATTAATACAAAAGGTGCGGTAAGCCGAATTTTTAACAATAATATATGTATGTTTAAGTAAAATAATATACCTTATTCTGTTATGCAAAGTGCATCACATTAGATTTGACTCCCATCCAAAGAAAAATGTTTAGATTCGTTTTATATAGTGTTTACATGTGTGATGTGCTTTTTTTTTCAATTTGACACATTCGAATTATTAGCCTCGATTCCCAGATCCGGCGGGTTGGAAGTGAGTGCGGATCAATCTCCTCTTAATATATGGTCATCCAGTCTGAAGTGTTATTCAACAGAAAGAATACCATGAAAAACCGTAATTAGTGGCTAGTCTCTAGGCACAACATCCCACTAGTTTTTTTAACATTTAGCTTAGGTTTTATAAAATAGATTACAGATCACAGTGCGAAGTGAAGTATAAAAATTAACTTAAGTTACACTTAAGTATGGATGGCTGTTTCACAGTTGCCACTTAAAATTTACTTAAGTGTAACTTAAGTAGAAATTTTTCTAGACTTAAGTTTTTCTTAAATCAGAATACATAGAAAACTCAAACGTCAATTAACTCCAGTACATTTCAAGGAAAACGCGATTAAAAGGAAATTTTACATGTAAAGTTCGGCTATATTGTAAGTTCATAATTTACAATATTGAAATGCCGCTGTAAGAAACAAATACAATAGCAAGAAGAAGAAAAAATTGCACTGTGAAACCGAATTTGACTTAAATTACACTTAAGTGAAAAAATTTACTTAAAACTTAAGTTCGCACTGTGAAACCGGCCCTAAGTTAGCTAAGTTTTTGAAAAAAAATTCTTAGCATTAAGTTCATAATTAAGCATGTGTCAATACAATTTAAATAAATAAAGAGGCCGAAAGGCAAAATAAACATCACTAATTAAGTTAGATAGGATTTAGCTTAGAGTGCCCGCGGAGGGCCGGTAAGTTAGTTAAGTCAGGAGGGAAAATAGGTTTAAGCATAGCCTGTAAGCTTTTGTTATTATATCATAATAATAAATATGCTTATAAAAAAAAGTCTCCTCAGCTCACGACCTCCCCGACAAACTAGCCCCCATGAGACCTGACGTTGATGGTGCTTTTTCAAGAATTTTTTTCTTAACCCACTAAGGATCAGAGGCTTTCAATTGCAATCTCCAATTAAAGTAACATCTGTATCTCCCATAGTCCTCGTTAATCGGAAGTCTCTCTGCATAAGTGATTAAACAATCATGCTTATTTCATCAATGATATTATACTGACATATTTTTAAATTTATGTCTACTTAAATCCTCTCTCTGAATGACATGACGGACTGGTAATATAAAGGGTTACTCCTAAGCTTGGGTTTTTCATATAAAAAAAAATCTGGCTGAAAATGATATGATAAAAAAATAAGGGGTATAGCTTGTCAGTAATTGACCAATTACGAATTGCTCAAAAGTTAATATGTATCTTGTATTGAAAATACTAAATAAGCTATGTAACTAAGTGTTTTAACATAACCAGCCCACTCACTCTTGCTTATTTAGCAATCAATATATTCATGCTTTAAAGGACTACAACTGCCAAATCGAAATCATGTAGTCGGAGCGTATCCCTGACGACAACATATGTAACTAAATAAGATTTTCTTCCTACACCCAAACCTTTCGAATTCGATATAGGTTCCTTCTCATTTACCAAAAATTGTGTTGTCCAGTTCACTCTCAACAACTATAGCATTAAAATAAATATCTACCCACCTGGCTTTCAGGCATTTTATAAAGAAGCATTGTTTATGCACGGTAAGGTGAAAAATTACTTTCTTCCAAGGAGCTGAAGCGAAAAAGGACAACGTTCATTCGTTGTGATTTGCACCTTCTTGCCTCTTCATCCAAAACGAAGTGGATTGAAGTAAACATTGCAACCTTCCTCAAAGAAATTCTGCTTCTTGCCCCTAGGCTAGCACAGTACTCGTAGCTACCTGGCCTAGGAAACTTTTCGACTTTCACTTTATGCCAGGTAACAAAAGCAGAAAAAGAAGAAGAAACAAAAAATAAGGAAAAAAATCGTTCTATTTACTGAGAACTCTTGGCGGGATGGAATTTTCGAGGGTGTACAGCACATCCTTGTTGGCCACAATGTAGAGTGGCTTGGAAGAAAGGCAAGTTCTTTCAAAATCCAGGATATCACTTCGTAGAATGTGTTCCAATTTCCTTATAATGATGTTGTCGGAAGCTTCTCCCATGGTGACTGTTGCTATTTTTTTCATGAAAATTTCGTTACGGCGCTTTTTGCTTTTCTCTAACAGGTGATGCTTTGTACATGTACAAAAAAAATATACCTTGTTGTTTTTATATAGGGAACTAAGTCACGAAGTCAAGTCCTATCGTGAACTATTGTTCTGCAATTCGTATATAGGGTGGGGGGAGATGAGACGATGTTGAGTAGCTACCTTAATTGAAGTGCAGTCTACCTTACCTTATCCTTTAGTTGTGACAACCGGAAGTAAAAGGTGATTACTAAGATGATAGTTTCTGCGGCGTATGCTGGAGTTGAAGTATGTATGCTCTTTTGTTGTTCCAATTTTGAATGTTTTGGGGTTAAGCAGAAACTATTTTCACTTACAATGGGGTTTTGGAATGAATATATTTTTTTTTGTGATAGGATTCATCCTCAGACAATGTTTGCGGGTTTCTAAAAATATTCTTATAACGGAAATAAAAGGCAAGTAATTTGAAAAATCTTCGCTTAAAAGAAAAGGAGTATATTTTGAGGGGTTATAAGTTGTTCCAGATTGTGTTCTTATAGATAATAAGTTAGTATTCGGTTGGCAAAAATATTATAAGGAGCTGCTAAAATACGTAAGCGGCACAAATCTTGGGATATATGACCCCGTGTCTGCACTTGCCATATGTTATTGAAAAGTAGCTGTCAGTTATGGCCAACGATTTATTGCTTATTTTGAATAGTGGGCAAATTATGTCGGACATTTCAGTTGAAAACATGGCGTCGAGGAGAAAGGAAAGAGTTGTACAAATTCTGCTGAATTTAAAAAAAAATAGATTTGCTAGAGCAGATGGAATTGGAAGAGATACGAAATTTAAGAAAGAAACCATCATTTTGGGTGAATCCGTTTTTGGCCAGAAGGCAAAAGTTCGAGGTGGAAACACATTTATTAAAGGATTTATGGTGGGAAGATGGAAAGGATTATAAAAATTTCTGTAGAATGTCTATTTCAAACTTCGAGCATTTACTATCCTTGGTAGGAAAATATTATTTGTTTGATTATGTGCCTATTTTATATTCATATTCTATACAGGTTATACAAACAATCAAAAAGAAGGACACAAGAATGAGATATGCTATACTAGCTAGAACCCGGCTGGGTATTTGCTTGAGGTACATTGCTACCGGAGACTCATATAGATCTTTAGAGTTTCTCGTACGAGTATCAAGGAAAACAATCAGTGAATTTATGGCAGAAGTGCTCTCTGCAATCTATGATGCTCTTCATGCAGAGCATCTTAAGGTATAAAATTTTTGTTGTGTTGTAGTTTTTACTAACGTGTAATGGCTTTCTAGATACCGAAAACTGAAGATGAATGGTTAAAAGTAGCTGAAGATTTTAATAATATATGGCAATTTCCACATACATTGGGCGCGATCGATGGGAAGCATGTGAGAATAAAAGCTCCTCCGCAATCTGGATCGGATTTTTTCAATTACAAGAAATATTTTAGTATTGTATTGTTAGCTGTTGTCAATTCACATAGTAAATTTATATACATCGATGTTGGATCCAACGGTAGAGTATCTGATAACGTCATATATAAAGATAGCAGCTTGTATAAATACCTAAGTACAGGAGCTTTACAATTACCACCACCGTCAAAATTGAAGAGCCAGGAGGTCCCCACGCCTTTCTATTTCATTGACGATGATATTTTTGCCCTTGACAGAAATCTCATGAAAGCATACAACAGGAATTTAAACCTTACCATGCAGCAAGAAATTTTTAATTATAGACTTTCAAGGGCGAGAATGTCAGTAGAAATGGCATTTGGACGGTTAGTGAGCCGCTTTAGAATATTTCATCGTCCAATCGAAGTTTCTCTTCCAACGTGTGATGCAGTAGTAAAAGCTTGTTGTGTTCTCCACAATTACCTGTCAAATGAAATTAAAGTCGCCCCAGAAAATGAAGAAATCGTTACACTGCCAGATACAATAACTCCGTTGCAAGCACAAGAATGCAATACCTATAAATTTTCATGTAGAATTAGAGATAATATTAGTAGATATTGTGTTACTGACGGTGATGTACCCTTTCAATGGAAGAAAATAAAAAGATAAAATATTAATCCAAAAATTTATTTTATTTTATTAAAAAAACATTGTTGCACACAAACCTTAAACTAATTTAAATAATATGTAGTAGTACTTATTCTATATCGTCCAAGAATTCTGCTTCGAATGTTTCCGTTTCAATTAAGTCACTATCAAGCGAACGAGCTATCAAGCTCTGTTGTGAGCTTACCGACGGAATCGACCTCGTATACATGCCGCTGTCAGTTGAAGAATTCAACGATCCCGAGCTGATTTTACTGCTCGATTGTTGGGTACAAATAGCCGAGGAATGTGGTTTGAAAACTTGACTCGATATTATTTGCACACGTGATTTAGCTAATAATAGATACTTGTCGAGTGTGTTTCGTTATTACACATTGCATTTCTGCCATAGCTTCTGTTGCATTTATGGGTGGAAGTCCTCTTAACTGCAATTCGATGCTTTTGGCAAATGACGAGAAGACATTATATTCCTCTGGTTGTTGTTGGGTGGAAACCAAAACCTTTTCAATGACTCTGTCATATTTTGCTGATATCGAATCCAAGTGTTTTTTTAAATTTCTTCTTTCCTTGCTTCTGTCTTATTCCTTCGTGGGATGAATTTCCTGCACTTGTGTGTTCATCATCTCCAGCACTTTCTTCAAGAAAAGAGTTTTCAGTGCATTCGAGACCTAATTCCAAATATTCTGAGTTATCCTTTAAATAAGAAAATATGTATTCGATTCTTTTTACTAAATTGCATGGAACTTACTAGCTGAATATTGTCTGAGCTTTCTCTTAGCTTAACAGCTTCATGTAAAAAACTAAATTCCTCGTAATAATATAAATTTGGATGATAAATATCACCCGACGCTCCAGATTTTTTGGATTACTATACTTTTTTCTTTTCAAATAAAAACGCTGTCCTCAAACATTTCACTTTTTTCTTCGCTATGTTCACATCAACGTTAAATTCACGCGCAATGTCATTCCACGCTTCTTTTTTGAGATCTGTTCTTTTATATAAAGAACTTTTGTCGTTCCACAAACATTCTTTTTCTTTATAAATATTTATTAATTTTATAATTTCACTCCGAGTTAACTTAAATTCCGCCATTTTTCAACGAATTCACATTTCTTGCCAACTTTGTTGAAACATATACATATGGAAAAACATATTTCTTTCCATATATTGCTGTCAATAAATTATGGCCGCGTTCACCCTGTCTGCACCAGACATTTGACAGCAATGCCATAAGCAATTCAATAAAATATGGCCAGTGCAGACCGGGGGTGAACGCATGTACAGGAATAGTATATTCTGTAACAAGTTTGGAATGATGCATATTCCGCACAAGTGGAAGTTTGCGTTTGCGGTCCACGAGTGCGGAATATGCCATTCAAAACGTGTTGCAGACTATACTTTTTCTACGCCTCTAAAATAGATTTTATTATTATTTTGTAAACAAAAACGTACCTACCTAATGTAAAGCTATTGTCGAAAATATAAATGCATAACCCTTGGTCTACACCGGCTTTTTATACTGTCACAACAAATGTTCTGTCAGTGAAATGTCTTGTGTAGACCAAAAAGTTTTGCCATTTATGACGACAAGACGGCTTTGACAAAACATTTTTGTTGCCATTGGAGCTAACATTTTTCAAGGGAGTTATTTGATATTTGTCGAGGTAAAATGGCGGAATTTAAACTTTGTAAGTCCGAGACAATAAAATTAATTAATTATTATCGCGAACGGGACTGCCTTTGGAATATGAGTTCCAAATATTATAAACGACTTGACTTAAAGAAGAAAGCGTGGGATGAAATCGCCAATGAGTTTCGGACAACAGTGGACGCGGTCAAGAAAAAGTTGAAGGCACTGAGGTCTACATTATGTATGTGCAAGACCAAAAAAGAATTGAGGAATAAAAAAAAATCGGGATCCGGTGGCGACGTTTCCGAATCCAATTTATTTTAATTTCACGACATGGAATTTTTAAAAGATACCATAGTACTTCGGAAAAGCTCGGATAATTCCAGCGTGGTAAGTACTTAAAAATACAAAAGGAAGTTTCGCACATAAAAGTTTGGTGCGTTTTTCAGAAGAACATTGCCGCAGTTCCAGAGGCAGAAAAAGAAAACGAGGAATTACTCAACAGTGAAAACACTAATACATCAGATGCTCTTTACGATTTCCCGGAAAATTCAACGATAAATAAGAGAAAACGCACTCCTTCTAAAAATCCCATTGCCGAAAAATATACAACTGCAATCGACAAAATCCTCAACCGTCCAGCAGCAGAAGAGACCAACATGTTCACGGTATTTCTTACAACCATTGGGCTACAACTACAAAACCTTACACCGTTAGTTGCTGTAGAAGCAATGCAAGAGGTTCAGTCAGTTCTAACAAAGCATAAAACAAAAGCTTTGCATGAAAAGGCGAATGAACAGAAGACTGTCTATATCAGAAAGTAACAGTTCAAACTCGAGATCAACACCAATAGCGATACCATTTAAGGATCACCGGAACTCGACCCCGATGAGGTCATCTTCCTTAGAAAACGGAAGCTTGGGATACGATGTCTTTGACTATTGACTTATATAAATAAAATACTTTGTTATACTAATTAACTCTATTTATTTTTGCCCATTGGTAAGGAACATTACCATCTGTAATACAGTATCGCGCTATATTTTCTCGTATTCGGCATGAAAACTTATACGTTTGATATGTCTGGGACGTTAAGCTTGAAAATGTTTCTGGCAAATCGCTTTCCGCACCATTCACTTCTGTCGCGGTTCGTAGATTATTTGTTAAAAAGTTGTGTAACGCACAACAAGATTTAACAATAAGGTCACATACTTTAGGCGCAACTTCTATTGGCCGATGGAAAATCCGAAACCTATTAGCAAGACGTCCAAAAGCCACTTTAGTCCAGTCAAATTAGAGGTTTGACTGGAAGATAATTCGGAAGTTGCTGAAAATTGCAACAGCCCTTAAAAACATTATTATACATAAGCTGTAGAGACTGCCACGCGATTGCACGACTGCAAACTTTTTTATTCAAGGTCAAAGGGTCAAAATATCAGTTTTTTGCAAATATATGCTAAACCGAACGTCTTATCAGAAAATTGTGTTTACAATGTTTGTAGATTAGGCAATTATCTACAAAAAATATATTATACATTTTCTCGTAGGAATTGCCATTTCTGAGATATTGTCGTTTTAATAAGTTAAAATACTCATATTCTATCATTCCCGACTTGTAAAGGTCATCAGAAGTTTAATAAATCCTTTGTTGGAGTACGCGGCTAATATTTTCAGGGGTGATTCCTGGATGTCTTTGGAGAAAAATATTGTTCTACAGAGGGCGGCTATCTCCAATATCCACTAAGATACAGGGTGATTAGCGAAAAAAATTTTTTTTTAATTTACTGAAATTTGAATAACTCCTAAAGTAATTGTCATAAAGTAGCCTAATTAGGCGCATCTTTTAGGTAAATGTGTATTCTTTTATTTGGTATAAAGCACAGCAACCTGAGTGACTCCGTTTAAAAAGCGGATATTGTCCTTTAAGACCCCCCCCCCCCCCCCGCACACTACAGACTTTCTATCGGCCGATAGTTTGGTCGGGATCTTAATCAGTATGAAGATGTAGGCAAGTGCGCACATTACAACGATTCGATATCGGCCGGATACCAGTATAAAAGTCCATCCCGACCAAACTATCGGCCGATGGAAAGTCTGTAGTGTGCTCTGTACAAGACAGTTTTTAAAAATGGAGCTATCTGAAGCCTTGCCATTTACTCCTACATCTATGAACAGAAATTTGCAGTGGGCATCAACTAACGCCAAGAGGACTATGCTAAAAAATCCTTAGTAGTTATAAAAAGTTGAGCCCCAAAGCACCCAAAGTATGGGGGAAATCCCAGATAGAGTTAAATTCATCAGCTATTTTCTTCCACTCGTTTTCTGTTTCTGGAATCTAAGAATATTGTTGCAATTACAAAGTGCGATGAATTTTTCATAACCTAATTTACCTTCAAGTGGGTAGGCTGTAATGAGCTGTAGATGGCTAATAGGACTTCTGGTATAAAAGCACTTATAGTTTTACGGGAAACTCTTGAAAGAAATTCTAAAGAGCGATACGAATCTCCCGTCGCAATAAATCTAAGTGTGATTGCGAGCCGAACTTTGGGTGATATAGCGTATCTCATGGATGTGTTCTTCTTTGTTATGAAGGGTCGTATCTAATAGTTAATTAATTTGAATACGTTTATGTATTTTCAAACAATAAAAGGCATAGTTTACCAAACAAAATACTTCTTCTTCGAATTGATGAACATTCATACGGCAGAAGTTTTTTTAATCTTTCTTATCCGTGGCCCATAATATGTCCTTTAATTTTGCCTCAATATCAAATCTATCACGTAGGGATAGGAACGGATTCACCCAAATTTTCCTTTTTTTTCTACATTTCCCCAATTCCTCTTTCTCCATTTCTTCTAGGCATTGTAACGCGATAATTTTTACGATATCAAAACGTTGTTCTTTACTTAAAGCCATATTGGCAAAAGAATTGTTTTGACACATTCTGCCCACTAACTTAAAAAACCTGAAAATGTCATTAATCGTCAAACAAATGTTAAGACTGTGAAAAAAGCCGGTGTAGACCCAGGGTAAAGCACAGCAAGATATTTTTACTCTAAATAACATATTAGTAGTGCTCATTCGTAACAATTTTAACTATCCAAAATAATTCTGTGGTTTTTTTTAACTAACTACTTATCTGCAAAATTGTAATTTTACAGGAGATTGAAATTTGTATCGTTATTTCAAAGCAATTATAAACGAGATAAGATGATATCAGCAAAAAAAAAATTTGTTAATAATAGTAAATTCAATTGCAACAATTATAAGGTTAATAACCACAGAATTATAAAAAGTAAATATCAATGATATTGTTTGTAAATAATTCCCAAACCATCTTTAAACATTTTTAAAATAATTTTTATTCTTTATTATTAACAAAATTTATAGTAAAATTACTGCAGTTTGAAATTGTTACATTAGGAATATTACTTAATTGAGCTTTGTTAATTGTGGAATTCTGAGTGTTCACCGTAGATGGCATGGGACTTGGCACTTCAGGTTCAATGATGTGCGTCTCTTTCTGGGATGTAATTGTACAGGTTCTTTGCCTTGACGTACCAGGTTCAGTTATATGTGTAAGTAGTTTATCAGATATATTTATTCTGTTATATAAGGAATTATCAATATAGCCTTCTGCTACTTCCGTTGACTTCCAACCTCCATGACGCTTTAACGTCGTAATGTCGCCGCCTGCATCAACTAACATTGTGGCAGATGTTCTTCTGAAACAATGGCCTGTGTATAGCTCGGGATTTGGAAGTTTTAAAAACGTTGCCACTTGTTTTGGGCTAGCACCCATTTTGTTAATTGCCATCACTTGCTTGCTACAACGCCCTTTTTGATAATTTAAAAAAAAAATATCTACGTCAGCTATAGTGGGGCGGAGATTGGCATATTTTTTAAACAGGTCATAAAATTTTCCTGTTATTGTAAATTTTCTGCAAATTTTTAACTTCCCAGTATAGGAAGTTATTGTAATCGGTCCGAAAATCGAAATCGAAAATTTCAACGTATTTTCATCTTTCAAGGTCCCAGGAGCATTTTAAGCAAAAAATTGGGAGGAAGTATGTGTGTGTGTGTGTGTGTGTGTGTATGTGCGTACGGATGTGGTCATTTTTTCCTGCACGATATCGCGCGAACCAAAACTGATATCGACTTCGTTGAGGTGTTGTTCGAAACGTATTAACCGAAATATGATCTGAAAAGAATTTCATGAAATTCGGTCCAGCCGTTTTTTTGTTTAAGCGACGTAAGTGATTTTTGTACCTGCACGATATCGCCCGACCCACGAAAGATATTAACTTACTTGAGGTGCCGTTCGAAGCGTATTAGCGACAATATTATCTGAAAAGATTTTTATAATATTCGGTCCAGCGGTTTTTTGGTTTAAATGACTTAAGTGATTTTTGTACCTGCACGATATCGCGCGAACTATAAAAGATATCGACTTAGTTGGCGCGCCGTTCGAAGAGTATTAACCAAAATATGATCTGAAAAGTTTTTCATAAAATCCGGTCCAGCCGTTTTTTTGTTTAAGCGGCGTAAGTGATTTTTGTACCTGCACGATATGGCCCGAACCACAAAAGATATTGACTTACTTGAGGTGCCGTTCGAAGCGTATTAGCGACAATAAAATCTGAAAAGATTTTTATAATAATCGGTCCAGCGGGTTTTTGGTTTAAATGACTTAAGTGATTTTTGTACCTGCACGATACCGCGCGAATTAAAAACTATATCGAGTTCATTGAGGTGCCGAAAAACATTAATACATCAATTTTATATACATTTTCGTCATCCTAATCTTATAAGTGCGCACATTTAGTTTGACATTTTAGCGAAAATATTAATAAACTATTGTGACAAATTCTCGGTATTATGCATATACATATTCTATATTGCCTATTGTTCATTTATTATTAAAATATCCAATCATAATATTCAACATCCATCATACTACTGGGAAGTTGATCGTGTGGACCGAAAGGGTCGAACCCACATCCCAACTAGTTGTTTTTGTATCTGGTACAGTTATAAGAACAACCGTACCCAAGTCTTGTATATTTTGTATCTTCATTTGATACAACTCAATTTTTCTACAGGCACCCATGACACCTACAATTAACACAACCTAAAACATAACACATTAAGAATGAGAACTTAATTCAACTGGCATTCAGGTTTTTACCTTTGTACCAAGGTATAAAATATCTGGTGCTTCAAATATAAAGCTATTCACTTGTTCGGCTGTTAAAATTTTTGATTTTTTTGCTTGGAAACCAGACGCCTGTTTTTTTAAGAATGCACGTAATTTTGCATATTGTGACAAATCAATATTATGTTTAATATTGAATGTTGTACGTAACATCGAGTACACCTTTCACAATGTTGAAGACTTCATTGTATTACCTAATCCAGTAAAATATGCGAGAAAAACATTTTCCGAAAAAGAGTTCGTATTTTTGGTTTTACGCCAATCCATAAATTGTTCGTAAGAATGTAGATATTACTTCCTTGGATTTGGTAGGTAGTAACTCTAGCATCGTCTTATTTGCTAAGTCAATAAGTTCTGGGGGCGTACAATTCTCATTACTGGACATGTTTAATTAATATAGAAAATCACAACTGAAGAAAATGACAGTTAAGAATCAATGGCATTTACTGGTAAACAGCACCAATATCAGTTGAACGGATAAAGGCGCAACCTATTCCTAATTAAATAATTTGACAATAGATGCCGCCGAAAAGTTATTCAAAAGATGCTTTTATGTTCTGTAATTTAATAATTGAAATGTTTATTTAAAGCAAAAATGGTCTAGCGGAACATCTTTGATTGTTTATTATTGAAATATTTCTTTTTTTCCTTTAATTTATTAAAAAGAATAACACCATCATATTCTTGGCTTTTGAGCAACAGATGTCGCCCCTAGTAGCCATTCCATAACAAGTGATGGAATGAATATTCCACACGGGTGCGGAATGCCCGCAATTCCGTGTCTAAAAGCAATATCAGAATGCTCGTATTCTACAAGAGGCGCAGAAAAACTAATTTCTTGTAGATATGAAATTATTCTTTAATAATCCATATTATGTATATGTCTAAATATCGCGAGGTAAGATCACCAAAAAGAAAATTAAATAAAAAGAACCCTCCAAGTGTGCAATAGAAAACAAACAAAGAATTTTCCCCAAATTTTCAAGTTTAAGAATGTACTGTTGTCATCAATTAGTTCAATTTGGGTCGGTCCCAGCCTTGTTTTTGGTTAATGTTTTTTTAATTAAAACAGCTTTCGCTCTTAGAACAAAGAATGCACTCAAAGCACTTTGGACCAGGGTTTGAAAGCAAAGTAAACTTAAGGCAAAGCATATATTTTTAAACTTACTTTGCTGAAGTCTGTGAAAGATGCTTGTTTCAAATTGTTGCGAATGCGGTTGCTTTCAAATTACTTAAAAGCTTTCAGGAGCATACTGGGCCGGCTGCAATTGCTTCGGCTGTAAAATATAGATTTTTTCAAACCCCGCGACACAAAAAATTCTGCGCACCTCATTGCCAAATTTTATAAATGTTGTTCTTGTTCTATCGTTTCCCCGCTTTTTAGTTAAAACGGCAACAAACGCAGAAAAAACTAAACAAAATAATTTGGGAAGGGATGCGCGCATGCCGAATGAATAAAGTTAATTAATCTTTATATGTGTTGAGCAGAGCCTTTAAATACATGTAAAACTCCTGCTCAACCAAGTCAGTTTATCCATCGTAATAAGCATAATTTTACTATAATTATGCTAAATATTTCTCATCCCTAAATTTAAAATAAATTAAAAGAATTGCTGGAAAAATTTCTTTTAAAGATTTGAGCATTTTCATTCGTAAATTGAGAGTTCTCCGCAGCTGCAAGCAACACAACTTCCCCAAGCAGAAGCGCGTATGCGACTGGCGGAAAATGTCAACAACCAAGTAATCAAAATGATAAACATACAAATTTCGTATTTTTTAGTAGAAATTGCTACAAATTATTTGTGTAGCATATGTGTAAAATACAAAAGCCTTAAAATAAAAAATATGTATATAAACGGGTGTTTTTCAGTCATAATTTGTAAATTGTTTAAATAAATCATTGAAGTCCCGGAAAGATACACCTCCATTTGGCAATACGCAGTTGCGACTGATTACATGGCAGCAAGTGATAAGATAGGAGGAGTTAAATGAAGCTTTTGTCTGAGCTTTTAAATATTTTTAAGAGGTTAGCTGGGAAACATGCGCGGGATGTTACGACGTTTGAAAACAACTATACTTTGCTGTGAAAAGCTTTCTGTTTGCTTACAGTTTTTCAAAGCTTTCCTCTCCACAGGCTGTAAAATACTTTGCTTCCTTCAGCTAAATTTTCATTTTCCAACTTAGTATAAAATGGTACTTTGTTTAGAGGAGTGAAATTTTTTTTTGTATGTGTATGTGAAGCAATTGCAGCCGAAACAGTATGCCCAGTATTTGTAAGCAACAGCAGTTACAGCAATATGAAATAAAAAAGCTTTCGCAGCCTACAGCAAAAAGTTTGACAGTATGATTGCTGTAAAGCAAAGCAAAGTAATTTGTTTGGGTTTTCTTGGCAGCAAAGCAAAGTCAACAGAAACAGTATTAAAATTGCTCCAGCAATTTAAACCCTGCTTTGGCCGTGTTTGGGAAATGAAAAACTCACCTTGCTGCGAGTAGGGAGTCAATTAGCACACTTCAATTTAAACTTCTCAATGAAACACCCAATATGGCTTCCAAAAAAGATCCCTTCTCCTTGTCACTCTCAACGCACACGAATAAAAAATACTTTCATGCAGGACTCAATTATTAGACACAGCATTTAGGCAACAATTGTTTTCACTGTCGGCCAAAATCTATCAGGCAAATAATGGCCGTCGTATTACCAGCGTAAAGAGTACAACGCAGTATTCCGTTCAATCGGAGTGGTTCTGTGGGCCAAATACATTTCTACCCGGATTCAAGGACGTCCACTAGCACATGTAGTTGTGTTTGTCTATTTCGCCACTTAACCTTCCTCTCCAAACAATTTCTCGGTTGCTCGCTTTTTCGAGCTATTTTCGAAGGAAAACTTGTCGAGAATTATTCGATAAACAATCGTTACAACGACCCCTAAAGCTTTTACGCTCTTTCCATGGTTGTGTTTCTTTCTCCCTTCCAATTGCTTTAAAATTTGAGATTTTGGAGGGTTTTGCTATCGGAAGATGAGTGTGTGCACATGACTATTCAGGAAACGCAGGCGCGATGGAAAATAGCATTTTCAATAGTAGAAATGAATCGAGATTCACTCGATATCGATTCGAAACACACACATATAAAAAGCCTTGGAAACGATTCGTTATAGCGTTCGCTTTTTTATCATTATCGATAACGCTTTCGAATCGTTGTCGATTTCGTTATCGAAGAAAGCTTTCGCTTTTTATGAATCGCTCTCGCTTCGATATCGAGT
The DNA here is from genome assembly GCA_949987705.1 of Thereva unica. Taxonomy (NCBI): domain Eukaryota; kingdom Metazoa; phylum Arthropoda; class Insecta; order Diptera; family Therevidae; genus Thereva; species Thereva unica. Next base: position 177,939,243 of record OX465281.1, on the reverse strand, counting down.
CAGAATGTTTGCAGGATCACACCTCGAAGTAGTATGTATCTGACTTATCAACAGAAGCATTTATTCTAGCTTTCAAGAGATTCATAAGTAGATGCGGTGACCTCTGACATACCATATTTGTGATAACGATACCAATTTTACAGCGACTAACCCGGCCTGCACACGGGACAGTGGTACTGACGTACATTTTTGTCTTTAACTCTCTGAACTTGATACTGTCCAGCTGGCCGATTAGCGTTCGATCAACTGACAGCAGTTCCTTTTAAAAATGGTTTCACACGTTGCGGTAGCTGCAGTAACTTCTTTAATGTGCAATGAAGAAGGAGGGAAATAAAATATTGGGTAAATCGTTCCTATCAAAGCGGATTTATTTTGAGATTGAAGGGAATTTTGGTATGAAACTAAATTTTTATTTATAAAACTGAAATAATAAAATAAAACATTCCTTGAGCACTTCAAAGCGAACCGATGCTGGAGCTTTTGCGCTACACTTAATTTAATGACCTAATGACTTAATTTTATGAATTAATGACAATAAAAAGACGGGAATATAGACGTTTACACGAGACAGTGACAACGAAAGTAACAGTAATATGCATTCAGCTAGTGACACAGGGGCTTATTCTCCAATTCATTTCACGTGAAAAAAAATTCACCTGCATTTCACTTCATGTTATTGAGTCGATTCTGAGGCTCACATGATTCGAAAAAAAGTTTCACCTGGAACAAGTGGAACTGAAACTGTCAATCGCTATAAAAATGAAAATTTCAATCGTTATAAAAATAAAATAGTTGTATTTTAGGAGTAATTTGTTAAAAGATCAATAGTTTTGACATGACGTGCAGAATTGTGGTTTAGCAGTAACCATAGTGATAGTGAATCACTAGCAGTGATGACTTGGAAATAATATCCTTACGACGACGTCGCCAAATAAGAGACAAAGCTTTTACAGTGTATATAACTTATACGAATAGCAGTTTACCTTCTGCCATTCGGTTTTTTTCTTAGTTGGTCCTCAAGACTTTTTAAGCGCACTGTAATCTCTTTCCATATTTCCGCGTATCGTTCTTTGGCCATAAAATTTTCGGAATACTTCTGCCCTTTGGCTACATGTTTGTGCTTTTCCATTCACCCAAAAAAATTTGAGTAAATAATTTTATAAATATGAAATACTCAATTCTTTGCTGCCATTTCGTATATAACTGCCGAAATACAACTTCGTAATTCCCCTTGGAAAAATTAGGTGAAACCCTTAATCACTTCACAACGAAAGTATTCACCTCAGGCGATTGCCAGAATAGCACTTTTGGAATGTGAACAATTTTTCACGTGAAACGAATTGGAGAATAAGCCCCACAATGTTACATTATGTGACATAATGGGCCCTATTCTGATTCTCACTTTCACGGCGAGTGACTACCCAAGACACAATTTTACATTACACTTTTTATTTGAAAATGTGTCTTGGATTGTCACTCGCCGTGAAAGTGAGAATCAGAATAGGACCAATTGTAACACAAGTCGTTCTGGAGCGCGTTCAAAAACCTTACTATGGTTAACCATGGTTAACTATGGTAAACTTTTGTCGTTCAAAAACTCCGTGGTTAACTACAACATAACCACGAGCATAACTTTTTGGCATTCAAAAACTCCCGTGGTTAACCATGGTGTAGTTAAATTTTAACCATGCTCGGGAGCATGGTTAGCGATAGTCAAGAAGAAGAAGAATAAAAACAATTTTTTGACACTTTTTTTAATGTTAATAATGAACAAATAAAAGTGGGATTTGTGAGATTATTTTAAATAAATAATTATTGGAAATAAGTGAGGCAAATAGCCGACACTATTTTATGGAAAAAAGATTTAAATTTTCTTTACCACGTAGTTAACTACGATGCGTTCAAAAACCTCCATGGTTAAACATAAACTTTTGTGGTTAAGTGAAGTGATGTAGCATAACCACAGCTTACCTCGTGGTTTACTATAGTAAGGTTTTTGAACGCGCTCCAGTTAGGCCACGTTCACATGGGCTACATGCCGCACGGCAAAAGCTCTTAATATTCTCTCATTGCTGGACAAATCTTGGGAAGAGGAACTCTCTTATCCATGCGGCAAAACCACGGAATTGTCGAGCTTTTGCCGTGCGGCATGCAGCCCATGTGAATATGCTGCAAAATCACGGAACTTTAAAGTTGATTATTCCAGCGATGTTTAAAGTGTTTTAACATCAACATTTCACATTTAATTAGTCGTTAACATATTTTGTTAACTTCCCAGTATAGGAAGTTATTGTAATCGGTCCGAAAATCGAAATCGAAAATTTCAACGTATTTTCATCTTTCAGGGTCTCAGGAGCATTTTAAGCAAAAAATTGGGAGGAAGTATGTGTGTGTGTATGTGCGTACGGATGTGGTCATTTTTCCTGCACGATATCGCGCGAACCAAAACTGATATCGACTTCGTTGAGGTGTCGTTCGAAGCGTATTAACCGAAATATGATCTGAAAAGATTTTCATGAAATTCGGTCCAGCGGTTTTTAACTTCCCAGTATAGGAAGTTATTGTAATCGGTCCGAAAATCGAAATCGAAAATTTCAACGTATTTTCATCTTTCAAGGTCCCAGGAGCATTTTAAGCAAAAAATTGGGAGGAAGTATGTGTGTGTGTGTGTGTGTGTATGTGCGTACGGATGTGGTCATTTTTTCCTGCACGATATCGCGCGAACCAAAACTGATATCGACTTCGTTGAGGTGTCGTTCGAAGCGTATCAACCGAAATATGATCTGAAAAGATTTTCATGAAATTCGGTCCAGCCGTTTTTTTGTTTAAGCGATGTAAGTGATTTTTGTACCTGCACGATATCGCCCGAACCACGAAAGATATTGACTTACTTGAGGTGCCGTTCGAAGCGTATTAGCGACAATATAATCTGAAAAGATTTTTATAATATTCGGTCCAGCGGTTTTTTGGTTTAAATGACTTAAGTGATTGTTGTACCTGCACGATATCCCGCGAACTATAAAAGATATCGACTTAGTTGACGTGCCGTTCGAAGAGTATTAACCAAAATATGATCTGAAAAGATTTTCATAAAATTCGGTCGAGCCGTTTTTTTGTTTAAGCGGCGTAAGTGATTTTTGTACCTGCACGATATGGCCCGAACTACAAAAGATATTGACTTACTTGAGGTGCCGTTCGAAGCGTATTAGCGACAATATAATCTGAAAAGATTTTTATAATATTCCGTCCAGCGGTTTTTTGGTATAAATGACTTAAGTGATTTTTGTACCTGCACGATACCGCGCGAACTAAAAACTATTTCGACTTCATTGAGGTGCCGAAAAACATTAACACATCAATTTTATATTCATTTTCGTCATCCTAATCTTGTAGGTGCGCATATTTAGTTTGACATTTTAGCGAAAATATTGATAAACAATTGTGACAAATTCTCAGTATTATACATATATTCTATATTGCCAATTGTTCATTTATTATTAAAATATCCAATCATAATATTCAACATCCATCATACTGGAAAGTTGATCGTGTGGACCGAAAGGGTCGAACCCACATCCCAACTAGTTTTGTTTAAGCGACGTAAGTGATTTGTGTACTTGCATGATATCGCCCGAACCACGCAAGATATTGACTTACTTGAGGTGCCGGTCGAAGCGTATTAGCGACAATATAATCTGAAAAGATTTTTATAATATTCGGCCCAGCGGTTTTTTGGTTTAAATGACTTAAGTGATTTTTGTACCTGCACGATATCGCGCGAACTATAAAAGATATCGACTTAGTTGGCGTGCCGTTCGAAGAGTATTAACCAAAATATGATCTGAAAAGATTTTCATAAAATTCGGTCCAGCCGTTTTTTTGTTTAAGCGGCGTAAGCGATTTTTGTACCTGCACGATATCGCCCGAACCACGAAAGATATTGACTTACGTGAGGTGCCGTTCGAAGCGTATTAGCGACAATATAATCTGAAAAGATTTTTATAAAATTCGGTCCAGCGGTTTTTGGTTTAAATGACTTAAGTGATTTTTGTACCTGCACGGCACCGCGCGAACTAAAAACTATATCGACTTCATTGAGGTGCCGAAAAACATTAATACATCAATTTTATATACATTTTCGTCATCCTAATCTTGTAAGTGCGCACATTTAGTTTGAAATTGTAGCGAAAATATTGATAAACGATTGTGACAAATTCTCGGTATTATAGATATATTCTATGTTGCCTATTGTTCATTTATTATTAAAATATCCAATCATATATTCAACATCCATCATACTGGGAAGTTGATCGTGTGGACCGAAAGGGTCGAACCCACATCCCAGCTAGTTTTATTCCAAAATCACAAAACACCTGATTTTTGACAACCAGCAGATGCACCCATGTGAACGAGGAGATACAGGCATGCGATAAGCTTTTTGCAGCCTCTTACGAAAATTTCCGAATACTACACGAAGGCAAGTCAAAGTCGAGCTTTTGTCGTGCGGCATGCAGCCCATGGGACGGCCTTAGGGTTCTATGCAAAACATTTTTGACGTTTGTAGCACAAACAGTCGTTCATTTTGCAGCGATGTTATGTCGTTTATGTAACATGACCCGTAGTTTACTTCTCTAAATGTTCCATAATGAGCTGTTAACAATTGACAGTTGGTCGCTAATGGTTGCGGTAATTTTAAGATTTAAAAGTAATAAATAAATAAAAATCAATATGGCAAATGAATTTTGCCAATAGTGTTCCGGAACAGTCTTATTTACTTTGTTAACGTATGAATGAGGCTCTCTAAAGCTTTATCGTCATCCCGCAAAAACTGTTGTAAAAACCGGAAAATGTATGTAGCCTGTCGGTCTATATTATTGGAACTAAATTTTCCAGTTTTGGATGTAATTTTTTGAGCCAGTTGAACAGTTTGGGCTGAACGTGAGAAAGAGTGGATCGTCGAGTGACAAAGTGGGGTAGTATGGTGGTCCCGAAGCGAAAGGCAACCCGATGCGGCATAACGAATTCAACAGAAAGGCGTCTTGAAAGTAGCTTATTTGTGCAAGGGAATGAAGGAAGAAAGGCTAGGGGAATATGACATCTGCTGCTAAGACAACGTTCAATAGAGTAAGTCACAATGTCACTTCTTCCTCTTCTTCTTAAATGGCGCTACAGTCCTTGCAGGACCCGGGCTTCTTGAAGTCTCCTCTTCCAGTCTTCTCTACGTCTTGCTAGCTCTCTCCATCCACCTATTTCTTGGTCGCCCTACTCTTCTTCTTCCAGATGGTCTTCCATTAAAAATCCTGGCTAGCATTCTTTCTTCTGGAGCCCGTAGAACGTGTCCAAGCCATTGCAGTCTGTTCAATCTTATGTATGTAGATATGTTTATTTCGTCATACATTTGTTGAAGTTCCTCATTTGTCCCAATGCGCCATTCGTTTTGGTTAACCCTTACAGCACCAAATATTCTTCTTAAGATCTTCCTTTCGAAGATTTTAAGCTGGTTTTCTGTTTGTTGGGTCAATGTCCAAGCCTCAGACCCATAGCATAGAACTGGGCGGATTAACGTTTTGTATAGTCTGATTTTGCATTGTCTTGAAATTTCTTTGTTTTTAAAGACCGGGACTAGTGCGAAATAGGTTTTATTTGCGGCTACGATGCGTCTATGGATGGCGTCCTTTATATGGTTTTGTGCAGTAAGCATTGTCCCTAAGTAGATAAAGTTTTCTACAATTTCCACAATATGATCGCCAAGGCTGATGATTCGTCCTAGCCGATGTCCTTGTTTTGATACGATCATATATTTTGTTTTTGTGTCATTTACTCGTAGATTGAACTTTGCTGAGCTTTCTACAATCTTGAAAAAGGGTTCCTTTACCTCTAGTGCTTTGCGTCCAATTATGACTATATCATCTGCGAAGGCTAGTATCTGGATGTTCCTTGTGAAGATGCTATTTGCTCCATTAAGCTGTGTTTCTCTCATTATTGCTTCGAGAGCAATGTTAAAAAGTATTGGTGAGATTGCATCTCCTTGTCGCAGACCCGATTCTACTAAGAAATGTATAAAGACTACTCATCGAGGAAAGCAACAAGAAAACGATATGTAACTGGGGTACCATCGGTTAGAAATGCTTAAGGCATATGGGTTCGAACAGAGAATGAGAAAGCTGAACTCTTTCCTCAACAGCTTGCAACCTCTAATATAGAATCCAATATTAACATAACACTTACTTATCAACCAGATCAAGTTTTTAAAAGGGTCACAGTAATGGAGGTTGCCGAGGTGGTCGACAGAAATCTAAACCAAAAAAAACAGCAAGAATTGATGGAATATCACCTGGTCTATTCAAGGAAGTTCTATGCAGAGAAATCATCATGATCACATACTAATGCCTGCATAAGCCTTAAAGATGTGGAAAGCTGATTTAAAACGGCTCAAATAATTATACTGAAGAACCCAGACAAACCTGATGAAGAAGTGACATCATCTAGACCAATTTCAGGGCTGTCATAGAGCAAGCTTTAGAAGGAAAGAAAAATTGTCCCGCCGTGTTTCTAAATGAATCTCAGGTCTTTGACAAGGTTTGGCACGAAGAATTGATATTCAATACCACAAAATTACTGCCAATTGCTTGAGCCATACTCCTCTGATCGCAAGTTCACGAGAAGAGACTTTTTGCCCACACCAAAGTTGAGACTATACAATTATTGGATACTACTAACGAGATAAGGCGGCTCCAAAGGTGGGCACCTGTTAATAATACATTTGTGGGCACCTGTTTAGAAGTAGAGCTATGCAGCATTATATGACGTGACGTGCGCTAAGGAAAGTAAATGAATATATGAGTAAGCATAGTCAGAGGATATCAGAAAGCTAAAAGCTTTAAATTTAGAATATGAGGAATTGAAAATTTAATTTGTCTTCTCCAATTTGTATATAATTTTTAGCAATCCATCATAACTCAATTACTAGACTGGCGACAGACTAATGGTGGATGACGAAAATCACACTACTAGATAAGAAATGGGTACATAACGCTTGAGTTAGAATTGAGTTTATGCTTAAGAAAATTATATATCGATCTACGAGTTTGACTTCATATCGTGCTTTAAAAAAAAATGGCGTAACATCGTAGATACGCCCCAATTCAATGAATGAATTTCATATATAATAAAATATATGAAATTCCTCGCAGAGGAAACATTAATTTTTTGTCGAGGGATACTGGCTGGTAATTTTGTTATATAAGTATTCTACATCCCCTAAAGGGACTGTGTATTTACTGAAATATGCATATCGTGAGATACATAAAGCCTTTTCAGTTTAGCTACTTTAATGACTAGGATATACCAATCCATCTGTGAGTAGCTGAGGGCACTAGTTAGTGTTTTAATTCTATAAGTGAGTAAGTTAATTAACTGGGAAAAACACAGGCTTAAAAGTCAATGTCATGATTGGTTTGTCATCAGCTTTATCCGTTGAAATTCATCAGAGTATAGTTTAGGTGGCTGTCTACTCGAGGAGTTAATCCCCGAAACACAACAATTTAAACAAAGTTACAAAAGGGTACAACTGTCGTAGCCCATTTACTTAAATACTCCCAAGAGTGCCTTGGGGAAAAATGCAATATACAAAATCCCCCCAAAAGATTATTGCGCTCCAGGTAAACCACTCTCACTTTTCAGGGTACCCATTAGCGTAATCCTCATCCGAATGAACCGAAAGTGGTGTTTATCGATTTTTCTGAGTTCGCCTTTCCGCCCCCTTTCAGTCATCGTATTTCCTAATGTCGAGGACAGCCAGTCCCGACCAGCAAGTTCACATGTGATCATGAAATTTGACGTGGGATAAAGATTTGTTGGCGGATGTAACCACAAGTAATGTGTCTTCTCGCATTTAGGTAAGTTCGCCAACGCACATAAATTTCAGTCAATTCGGGATTCTATTTCTATGAGGGCTCTTAACTACCATACGGTGACATCCGAGCTTAAGCCACACAGGACATAGGACATAGGCCGAGGTCACGTAGCCATGTGGAGGAGGTTGAAAAACTCGTTAATACTCCTTATTCTGTCGGCAACTTGAAAGAAAAACTGAGCCTTACTACCTCCGGATTTTTCAGAATGACAACAGGATGGGGTCTGAATCCTGAGCAGAGTTTTTATGTCATTTGTAGTAAAGCAGAAAATGTGCCTTTAATACGTGAAAATACAGTTATCAACCCCCTCCCCGTCTTATGCAGGGCTATTTATGAGGACATTGGGGTCATTGTATGTCATGGTTTTGGATTATACCAACCTTTGATTTAGAAGGGCTTGGGCGGGCCAAGCTCGTATCAGCTTCCTGTCACAAAGTACCCACATCAGAAGTGCCTGAATAAGGGTTGAATCGGAAAAATGTCATGTTTGATTTATTCCTTCTGGCAATGAGATTTATGCCTGTAGGCGTCCCATGAAAATTATTACCAAATGCTTGTAAATACTGAGGATCCAGTGAATCCTGTGATATTTATACCCGTAAAGAAATTACTCGTTTATCATAAATGCACGGTATACAGAAACATAAGGTGATGTAAAAGAGACGACAGCTTTGAATACCGTAAAAATTGGGCGCCTAGAGACGTCAGCCCTAATGCAGAAACAACAACAACAGCTTCGACTTTATATGGAAAGCGGGCCCCACGTGACGTCAGCACTAAAATATCGTTTACGGTATACAGGGGTGGTAGCACGTAAGTTGTTTCAATCGACCTCTCCATACAAAAATCTTGAATTTTTGTATGAAGAGGTCGATTGAAACAACTTACATGCTACCACCCCAGTTTTTACACTACCTTGTTTCTGTATACCGTGTCATAAATGGAAAATAACCAACCACTCAAGATTTCACTTTCACAGATTTGATCTTTACGTTCGCGTTATTCTCAAGAGTTCATAAAAATAGGGAAGTGCTCCTTCTGGCGATTTAATATGTTGTTGCCATGATGGAAAGATATTAAAATCGGAAAGTCAGATGGTCTGGGGTGTAAATATGCTTTAGTTAATAGCTTAGTAGTCGGTTGTGTTTGTGTGAACTAAGTAATCGAATTCAAAATAAATCAACTAGATATGTATTTTTTGAGGGGATTTTTATAATTAATTTTTTGGAAGTTCAAATCGATTTTTTAAATAATTTTGCTGTTTGAAATAAAAATTTAAGGAAGATATCTTTAAGTCTTTGAAAATAAACCAGTCTAATATAACTCGACAAAATACAACAGACCCTAGAACAAATAAATTGCCCAACGTAAGAAAGCTGAAAACGACATTAATCGCATCTTGCATGTGCCTCAACATTTTCAAAATATTATTTTCGCTCCTTTTTAGACACAATGTATGTCAGTCAATAACCGTCGATACGTCTCCAAGTTAAAGCAGTGATATCTAGGGACAAAAATATGAATATATCCATATACATATATCGTCGTTGCAAATTTAAAATGTCCTATGTGACATTTTCTTCAAAAATGAGTTTTACAGATATTTGAAAAGCAATTTTGAATACGCATACTTAGCAAAAACTCCCATGTGAATATCTTATTATATCGAAACAGCACGTATCATTTTTAAAACCTCTAAAGTGTCAGCCTACATTTAATTGTAAATCAAAATGACCTACATATGTTGCAATTTTAAATCACCCATGTGTACAAAAATAATTAAAATCGTATAATTAGTCCATTTTTACTAATGATAGATATTAAATTATTTCTATTTCAATACATTGGAATCACTTAGTTTTTATTTATAACCAAGGGAATAAAAATATTTTCTAAGATTTTTTTGTAGCAGGAAGTTTATTTCGTTTTTCTCGAAAAGTTACTTTTTACACATAGGAGATTTGAAATTTGCAACGACGATATGTACTATATCAATATTCAGGCCGAAAAGAAAAAAACCTGGCCTACAAACTTATTTACATACTTTGCACACAAAAAATTTCTGAAGTGTAAAGTGCGAACAAGATTGACATTAAAACACAAACATACATTATGTATGTAAAGGCTCGAACAGATTGGCACGGAGGTCGTGGCGGGCGGCCGCTTGCGAAAGAGTATACCATACAATGTATGGGAAATTCTCTCACAGACAGCCGCCGCCACAAACTCCGTACCTATCTGTTTGTGCCTTTAATGATTACGTCAATTCATTTATTCGCACCTACACATATGTATTGACATAGAGCATGGCATATGTGATCAAAATTTCCCAAACTCGTTAACGAAAAATAAAGGCGGAGACGTTATTAAACGCAACATGTCGACGCCCGACTTGGACCGTGTCAAAGCCTTCTATATTTACATGCACGAAGAAATCTCCCACTCACAATGAAAGTGTGTACTTTTATCTGGAATAAGTTAATCGTCTTTGAACAAATAAAAGCAAACATTATGGACATTAATTGTAACATTTATTTAATACATCTTACAAAAATTGTGTTAATAATGTAAATAATAAGTGTAATTGCACTTGGAGTAAAATTGCGGACGTTTAAGCATCTAGTTCGTCGTTCCTTGTCCACCTTTTGTTTTTCAGTCAGCAAATGCTGCCCTGAAATTTAAATAAATATTTGGGAATGTCTAGCAAACTATTTATTTCAACTTATCTTCATTTTCCGTTTTCCTTTAAAACTTTGGCTTGGCCAATTTTTTGGTCCATTTTCCATCTTTGAGCATGTAGGGTCAAAGCGAACTTGTACTTTTTTCTTCTTTTCTTCAGCAGGCCCTTAATGTGATACCAGAGAAAAATTTCAGATACTTAAATAACAATGAACGCACAAACAAAAATTTTGCCATAACTGCAAACACCGCGGCAAATTGGCATTATGTTCGTTTTTTCACTATTATTTTTAACAAAAAATCACGGCATTTTCATTTATAAAAGACTCCGCGGCACGAAACACTTGTTTCCCTCGTTATTTTCGGCATTTTGTTCCTCCATGTCCAACATAATACCCGCAAATGAGTCCTATTAGTAACATACATATATTTAAATTGATAGTTTATGGCACTGTTTGTACTTTTGCACGTTTTTTACCTTGATAAAATAACTCTGATAACTCTTATTTTTAATAAAATCTCAATCGAAACCACGGCACGAAAACTTATTTCCCTTGTTTTTAATGGGATTTTGACATTTCACGAATCTTAAGTTGGGACTTCATACCACTACATACACACACCTGCAGCATGGCTTGTAAATATAGAAGGCTTTGACCGTGTGCATTACCAACACGCGATGACACGACACACTAGCATAATTTCTGAAGCCAAACCTGACAATGGAACCGTACGGTCGTGTTATGGATTTAACAAGTAACGAGTCAAATCAAGATTTTAAAGTAGATTTGATGGATGTTTCGTGTGAATGTACAGGGTGTATCAGTGAAAATGTTGAAACGCCTGACTGTGGATAGGTCTTAAATAGACAAAGAAAAAATCGTATAGGTGGGGGATTCGTACCGGCTTAGCCGCTAGGGTGTTATGAATTTTTTTTGGTATAGGTTTACATATTACCCTGTATTTTTGTAACCCTTATCTATCAGTTCTTTTACTATCCCCATGCACAAACCGGTTTAATAGCAGTTTTTTCCTCACTCGCATCCATCACACTAACGCAAGTATAACATCTTCAACTTTTCATTCGCTTCTACCAAGCCCAAGAGGTGATCAATTTATTTTTATGCGGTCTTTTTCGTGTTTATTAAGGAAAAATAAGCTGATTATTTAATTAAAAGTGATTTTAAAGTCATTAAATAATTTATTATCCAATTATTATTAAAAATATATGTGCAGAAAAGTGTGAAAGGAAAGTGAATAAGAAAGGTCCTATATTTTTAATCATAATTTCAAAATATATGTATTAATCGCTTTAAAATCACTTCTAATTACATAACTAAACAAAACATTAAATTTTCAACATTTTTTTTTAAGTAAATAAACATGAAAAAACATCGTGAATGTAAAAAACAGTTGATCGCCTTAACAATTAGAACACTTAAAACATACTTAACAAACAATTTTTTTTTACTTTTGTTAATGAAATCACTAAAAAACTATTCACTGGTAAATCCAAGTACAGTTAAAAGTGTTAAAATACAATATTTTATCACTTTTTATTACAAAAATATAACAAAAATTTTCCCATACTGCCTCTCTGCCATGTTATTCCGGTGGCTTTTTGGACCGAGACCAACACCACGAAAAATTCTCCTTCATAGCCTGTAGTTGAGAGGGTCTCGCGTCTACTGTACATCTACATAGGCATCACAAGCGTTACACGATGCCTCTCTTTTGGGAATGCTCAGTGTAATACCTACATACATCATACACAAACCGTTTTAATGCGAGGACCGAGTGATGGTGAGTGTAATTTGCATCTACAGTCAACATCATAAGTGACGCAACACCTAAATATTATAACTTTTGTCTTGAATATCTTCGCCATGTCAAACGGAAAATAGTGCTTATCTTAAAATAACGCTTTATTTATCAACAAAATATTTGATAAATTATTTCATTTCAGCTTGAAGTGTCAAGTGTCGTTGGTGCCGGTCGTCCGCGTTTGTTTTTAGATTTTGTGTTTTTCGTTGTTTTATTATTATTAAATTAGTGGTTTTAATTTGCTATAGTTCTTGTTTTTAGTGAATTATATATCTTGCGTTTCTGGTTTTTTTCTTTTATTGTGGTGGTGTTTTCATATGCTTTTTGTTGTTGTTGTATATCAGTTACCACCATTATGCAAATTTAATTTTTTAGTTTTGTATTTTTCTTTTTATCTTATCATTTCTTTTTTTATGTGCAAGGCAGTGCATAAAATAAATCTATTTAATTTTTATTGCCATAACCTCACTTTCTTTATATATTTTTCCTAATTTTTATTCGCCTGGGGTTATGCAACGATTTGAAATCCACGAACTGTTCTCAAACTGCATATAAGTGTAATTCTAATTCTTTTTTTTTTCTTTCGCAAAAAAAATTTTTTTTTGTTTCTTTTCAAATTTTGTTGTTGCAGTTCAATCGTGGTTGAAACGTTTCTTTTTACATGGCGTCTCATCAGGCTTGCAAGTTATGCCTTTCGGAGATTGTCCGAGATTCGATTCCTTGCGATGGTGTTTGTGGTGGGGTCTTTCACCTCACTTGCCTTAACGCAGGAGTCAGTTCCAACACTTCGGCTCCTAGAGTGACAACTTGTAGGGAGTGTTCAGACATCAATCCCTGCCATGTCCTCAGATTGGTGAAGGACATTTCTAATGCTTTTCTCAACGGTCAAGAATTAGTCATGGGCCGTCTCAATTCCTTCTCCGGCAACATGTCCCATCTCCAGATGTTGTCGGATGACATTCAATCAACCAACGTCCGACTCGACTCATTGTCCGACACCCTATATATAAACGTGAAGTGAAGATTATCGCGTCTGCCTTATTGGCATTTATGGTGAGGCCCTGTTCCGTACACCACTGCTCAACCACTTGGAGTGCATTCCTCATGATATCTGCCGTAGTGCTCATAAACTTGCCACGTGCCACACCCTAAATCTTGCTGCGACTAACTCCGGCTCCTTATTGAGTAAATTCCAGGAAATTTCTTCCAGGGTTGCAACGGCCTTAAGTGGCCCCTAGACTATCAATAATATTGTGAAATAATATTGAGGAAAATATTGACGGTTTCCTTCTTTGCCCCAGATTATCAACATTATTGTGCAATAAATCAGTTCACGTCAGCCTTCGAATAGTAAACATGTTGAGTGAAATTGAAGCAAGTTGTGTTGCTATCGCATTAACAATGTGTGGGGAAGAAAAAAAGAAAAAAAGGCGAAGATGGATGAAAGAGTGGTACAAAAAGAGGGAGCAATACACTCATGAAAATTTGTTGAATGATCTGAGAATAAGTGAACCTACAGATTTTAACAACTTTCTGAGGATGAATTCTCTGACATTTGATGAGTTGCTAAAAATGGTAACTCCACATATAGTAAAACTTAATACAAATTTACGAGAAGCTATTCCTCCAAACCAGCGGTTGTCAATAACCCTGCGCTATTTGGCTACGGGAAACACCTTCGAAGACCTTAAATTCGTGAGTGCTATATCTCCACAATCCATTGGCGTTATTGTTATGGAAACTTGTTCATCAATAATAAAAAGTCTGAAAGATTGCATAAAGGTAAAGTTAAATAAAACATAAGATCCAAATTTTGCATTTATTATAATAATAGAGACTCCATTTCTAATGTAATTATGTTCTTTAATTTAATTAAATTGTGAAAACAAATCTGCTGCACTAGAATGCGCGGGTCCACCAGAATATGTTTGTAATTCTTCATCATTTATTTCAACGACCTTTATATTTTGTGGTAGTGTTTCAATTTGATACGTCACAGGGCTTGGTGCTGAAGCATAAGTCAGGCTTGATGGTGGCGGACTGAATGGAGTAGATGTGCGTGATGGCGTCAAAAATCTATTGTTATTAATTTGCACAGAATCCCTTCCAAGAGTGCCCATTTGGCCCTCAAATAAAACATCATTTATGGCTTTTTTTGAAAAGACTTGTTGCAACGGTTCCATTTTTTGAAGTTCTGCAGCCCATGTGTGGGCGAGTTTTTCATATTCACTTTCCGGCTGCTGGAGGCGTTGGCATGCCAGTGATATCAACTTATTTCTATCATCCTGTGAATCTTCCTTTCTTTTTAACTTCTTTTTCGGTGGACCGTGCTAAAAAATCAAAAAAATAATCAACAACTGTGATAAATTATAATAAATGATTTATGTTACAGATACCAAAGACACAAGCTGAATGGGAACTTATTGCAGAAGGATTCAACAACCAATGGAATTTCCCGAATTGCCTAGGAGCAGTAGATGGAAAGCACGTGGCAATAAAGAAACCCCCTAATTCAGGCTCATACTACTACAATTACAAAAAGTTTTGTAGTATTGTATTAATGGCTGTTGTGAATTCAAACTATGAATTTATTATGGTGGACGCTGGTATTAACGGAAGAATATCAGACGGAGGTGTTTTGGCCCATACTGAATTTGGACAAGCATTATCGAATGACCTTCTTCAAATCCCGGATCCAAGTTTATTACCAAATAGCGACAAGGAAGTACCATACGTTTTCGTGGGGGATGACGCGTTTGCATTGACAAACAATTTTATGAAACCTTCGGGCAAACCGGTTTAACTAAGGAGCAGCGCATTTTTAATTATCGGCTAAGCCGTGCTCGCCGCATTGTAGAAAATGCTTTTGGAATATTGGTTTCCAGATTCGGTATATTTCAGAGACCTTTTAATCTATCTCCTTCTAAAGCTCAAATAATTGTATTAGCATGCTGCTATTTGCATAATTATCTAAGGAGAAAGCAGCCACAAACATATATTTGTCGAAGTTCCGTGGATATTGAAGACTTGACAAGTGGTACCATCGAAGAAGGATCTTGGAGAAGGGATGGGGGAGCAGCAGGTTTGCAAACTTCTCAATCAAGAAATGCGCCTATTAGTGCCAAACATATCAGAGACACTTACTGTAATTTTTTTAACAATGAGGGGAAAGTTTCTTGGCAAAATGTTTTTATATAAAACTTCATATAATACATAATAAATAAATAAAATTACTACTTACAGCGTTTACATTATTATTTGTGTTCGCGATGTTCGAATCCTCAGCATCTTCTTCTACTCCTATCTCTTCCCCATTTTCTATCTGGATAGAATTGTTTGAGCTACATGGTATCTCCATATCTTGGAGGAACTGCATTTCTTGAAAATACCACAAAGTTGGTTCAACTACATCATCTGCGCCAGCACCACTCTTTAAAGAATTCTTTATTCGTTTCAATTCTTTTCTGTAATTAGTACGCAACGAGTTTAACTTTTTGATTAGTTGACTTTTATCGGCTTCAGGATATTTTTCTTGATATTTTTTAAGCAACTTTTCGTACTGCTCGTTCTTTTTGGTTCTGTTGCTGTATTCTTTGGCCTTAACGTTCCACAACGCTGGCAAACATTTATATAGCTCAATGCATTCGAGAATGAACTTCCTCTCGTCCTCTTTGGAAGCCATATTAACCACTTAATTTGTTACTCTAGTTTGGCAAAACGATTTGTACCGGCTTGATTCAAAAAATCAAACACTTTTAAAATATAAAATAGAAAGAGTAACCTTTTTGCTATTACTATTATTTCTTTCGTCTAAAAAATAGTTAAATTTAATAAAAATTTATTTGAACCTTTTCACAGCACAATCAACTTCGAAATGAAACCGAAAAAGAAATCGAAACGGCAATTCTAGTTAAAAAGCAATTTCAGGAAATCGCCATTTACACATCCCATAGAGTTGCCATTCTAACCCATATTCTAAATATATATTTTATATTTATTTGTTCTTTTGCAGATTACAAAATTACAGTTGATACGTTCATTAATAACATATGGAGCGCCGCTTTGCAATTTCCTTCATAATAATAATAATTTTAAAGTTAGAATTATTATTAAGCTCATAATTTTAATTCATGAATCATTATGTATGTACATAATTTTAATTTCTCTTATTTTAATTTAGATGTCTTTTTCTCACCGTACAACACGAGTTCGATTTTTTATCTATCGAACAACGATGTTTACGGCACGAAATTTAGTTAAAAATGAAAAATAGTGCGCAATATTAACTACAGACTGCAGCACTGTATTTATTTACATATTTTGTACAATAAATATCAAATCCATTTTGATCCGCTCAATATATTGTGCAATCCCTCAATATCACCCACAGACCGTCAATATTATTGAGCAAATCAAAATATTGCACAATATTATTGATAGTCTAGGGACCCCTTTAGACTCGATTGACGACATGCAGTCGTTAATCTTAAATCCTGTCGCCATTTCTTCCTGCTCTTCCAACTCCTCGGTTTCTCTTCATCCTGTATTGGATGACATTAAAAGGAGTACGAAGCGCGTTCGAGCTGATATTGAATCGCTGTCTTCAGCAGTGGTTCAAAATCATAATGCCTTGAGCTCTCTAGCTTCAAAATTTGAAGGCGTCTTTAATAGTAAGATATCCCCCTCTGTTGGCGTACTGCAGGTTGGGGAGCAGCCTCCTTCCTCGAATAGTCCCAAGGATGCTCCTCCCTTGGTTGATGTCATCTTCAATCAGGATGCTAATAACCCAACCACGCTAGGATGTAAGCCGCGTTGCAAAAAACTAAAAATAAAAATAATAATAGTCGTAATCGCCAAGCCACCATTGGCAATAGTGTCAGCTTGAGGTCCTCATACGGCGTTCCATCTACAGAGCTGAACTTAAAGCCGGTCTCTGTATCATCCTCCTCGCCACTAGTGGTCGCAGATCCTTCGGTCGCTAAAGTTTCAGGGACTGAGCCATCCTTTATGCCAGTCTTGGTAGCAGCCCCTCCGCCCCTAATAGCGGATGGTCCACCGGTTGCCAAAGTTCTAGTCCCTCTTGAGCCTTTCACTCCTATTGTTATGGTTCCTAGGCCTCTAAATATTTTCATCTCGAGATTCTCTCCGGAGACTAAGACGGAGTCTATCTGTGAATATTTGAGGAAAAAATCTATAGACTCCGGAGACAGTTCGTTGTAGAAGGGTTAGCAAGGCTTCCAAGCCAGTTGCATCTTTTATTTTGTCTGCACCGCCTGATACTGCCGAGATTCTCTTAGACCCTGGTTTCTGGCCTGCTGGGGCTCTTACCAAGCGTTTCGTTCCGCGCACTCGTAATAGATCTCATCATGCAAATGCTTCAACTTCAACTTCGGGTGCTACTCAGATATCAAAAAACTCGAGACGCTTTCCCTCTACTACCAGAATATAAGGGGGACCAGGTCTAAAACTAAAGATATCCTTCAGGCATCGATTGCTAGTGGCCTAGATGTCATAGCATTCTCTGAAACCTGGCTCCATGTGGGCATTCTCAATGAGAACTTTTCGATTCCTCCTACCAAATCTTTCGGAGGGACCGTCACACTGACTCGGAAGCTCGTGGGGGTGGCGTACTTGTTGCTTGTAGAAGCCATCTTAATTGCACCCCAATTTCGCTTCCTAGCTTCTCTAACCACCTTGACGTCGAGCTTGTTGCTCTTAAAATCTCCCTTTCTAAAATGAATCTTTTCCTTCTGTGCTGCTATATCCCTCCAGATATGCTACGCACAATTGACAATGGAGGTAATAACCTCTATGATATTCTCATCTTTTGTGTTGACCACATTCTGACCTTGATGAACACTAATGATGAGCTACTTCTTCTAGGCGATTTCAATTTACCCAATATCCAGTCGGTATATGTTGACGATGACGACAACTACCTTCCTGAAGGCAGCCTTAATTCTAAGGAATAGTGTTTTCTCGATTCCTTATTCTCACTTGGCTTGAGTCAAATGAGCGGGGTGACTAATGTATTAGGAAGGCAGTTGGATCTTATATTATTTACTGACTCAGTCAACATGACTGTTGAACCCAGTCCAATAGTCATGTCCACAGTTGACAATTACCACCCTCCTATCTTGCTCCATTACTGTTTCAATTCAGTTAATGCTCCTTATCCGGAGGGGGTAACCTATTCCTTTAATTTTAAAAAGACTAACTTTAATGAGCTGTCATCTAAACTTGCCATGGTTGATTTCAACAACTTACTTTCCGCAAGCGAGTTGGATGTCGATGTAGCACGGTATTATGGCGTACTGTACGAAGCTCTCGTTTCTTGCGTTCCCTACGAGCCTCAAAAATTAGCCAGTTCTTCTCCTCCTTGGTTCAATAGTGAACTCAAGCATTTGAAAAATCGAAAGAATAGGCTCTGGAAAACTTATTTAAAGAGAAAGGACTCTCCGAGTCTCAATTCATTTATCATTTGCTATAACCAATTTCGTTCACTCTCTTTTACTCTGTATCGTGAATATCTCAGCAGTATGAGTAATAAAGTATTTACTGATTCCAGAAACTTCTTCAAATTTATCAACTCGAAGAAGAAAGTTGATAATTACCCTAATACTATGCAGCACAAGAACTGGTCTAGCTGTGAGTCGCCCGCGATTTGCAACATGTTTGCGTCATTCTTTCATCAATCTTTCTCATCTGCAGACTTTCAGCCTGACGACAATAATTTTCGTCACATTATTCCCAACCGAGAGGCTCATTTTTTACCTATCTCAATTACCATTGCCGATATCGTGAAACATATTGACGATCTTCCATTTGACTTTACTCCTGGCCCCGACGGTATTCCTTCCGCTGTCCTTAAGGCCTGTGTGGAGGTTCTCCAGTCTCCACTGAAAATCCTTTTTCTAAAATCCCTGGATAAAGGGTACTTCCCCACTCTGTGGAAGAATTCGTTCATAATTCCTATTCACAAAAGTGGTTGCAAGAGTGAAATATCGAATTATAGGCCAGTTGCTAAGTTGTCTGCTATACCCAAACTTTTTGAATCAATTATCTATTCTACACTCGTTCCTATCTGCAAGAGGCTGGTCTCAACGAATCAACATGGTTTTCTTGCAGCTCGTTCCACAACCATCAATTTTCTTGAGTTCACTGCTCATGATGTTGAGGGCTTCGTTTCCGATTGTCAAACTGATTGTGTTTACACTGATTTACAGATTCGACAAGCTCTCCCATTCCATTATTATTCTGAAATTAAGAATGTTAGGCTTTCCGCAAGCCCTTCTAGTATGGTTCCAGTCTTACTTAACTGACCGGACCTACGAAGTTCTTTTTCGTGGATCCAAATCAATAACCATTGAAGCGACATCCGGTGTCCCTCAAGGAAGTCATCTTGGCCCTCTCCTCTTTATCTTATCAATTGATGACATTGTTCCCTTACTAAGACACTGTAGAATATTGATTTACGCTGATGACATCAAATTGTATCGGCACATAAAGAGTATGGAGGATTGCAAACTTCTGCAGATTGACCTTGATACCTTTTACTCTTGGTGTGCTAACAACAACCTGGTTCTTAATATTGGTAAATGCGAAGTCATGACTTTTAGTAGGAGACGTGATCCTATAATTTTTAACTACACCTTTTCTGATGAGGGTATCCCTCGTGTTAATTTGGTTAAAGATCTCGGGATTAGATTTGATAGTAAGCTGGATTTCTCCACTCACATCAACTAGGTATATCTCTTCCAGAGGTAGTGTTGAGCAGAGTCCTTGACGAGGAATAATTTAAACGGGTTCAAATGTTTAAATATTTTGAATATAATATAACAAGATGTTATAATTATGAAAACTTAATGACAACTAATTATTATACTGTTTTTCTCTAATGCGGGTTTTACCCCGCCTACCTCTGTTTACATATATTATTGTATAAAATATGAATAGGAAGTTTTTGTTCCCAATAAATTCCAACACCTTCCCTGAACGAATATTCCTCCTTCTTAATACCTCTTATGTTGACTCAATCAATCCTTCAGGCCAAATCTAACTGAAAAAATTTCTTGTTTCGCACTGACAACTCCTTTAGTTAATATGTCGGCTAGCATCTCGTTTGTTGGTAAATACTTTAATTTGATTTGACCACAATCAACCTTTTCGCGGATAAATTCTGTCTTCACCTCAACGTGCTTCGTACGGGCTGAATATGAATTGTTTGTGGCTATTTGTATTGCGCTTTTGTTGTCACAGTGCAGAGTCAAACATTTTGATGCATTTGGTAGCAACTCGGATTCCAGGCGCTTTAACCAAATCAATTCTTGAATTGCAGAGGTCATGGACATGAACTCGGCTTCTGTAGATGAGAGCGCTATTGTTGGCTGACGCTTAGTTGTCCATGAGACTGCTCCGCCTTGCATGATGAAGACGTATCCAGTTGTAGATCTTCGTTGATCTGGATCACTGGCCCAGTCTGCATCACAATAACCTTCTAGCTCCTGCAGTTCGCTGGTGTAGACTAGCCTTTTGAATTTTGTCTCCATCAGGTATCGTAGAATCCGTTTAACAGCAGCCCAATGTGCCTTTCCTGGGTTGTTACAATAACGACTAAGTAAATTTACAGCGTAGCATATATCTGGCCGGGTGACTTGCGCCAAGAAAAGTAAGCTTCCGATGGCTTGCATGTATGGCATTTTTGACATGCGCTCCTGTTCAGTTTGGTCCGTGGGACACATTTTTTCTGATATCTTTTGGTTAAGGTCAATTGGTGTAGATATAGGATTACAATCATCCATTTCAAACCTATTAGAATTTCATTGATGTATTGAGTTTGGTCCATTTCGATTGTACCTTTGGAGTGGTCATGAGTAACTCGAATCCCTAGAATAGATGAAGCATTCCCCATATCCTTCATTCGAAAATTTTTTGACAGCTCATCTTTCACCTGTTTTTCGAGAGATTCGTCATTACAGAAAATCAATACATCGTCCACATAAATCGCAACGAATAACATTAGTTTACCATCTGTGAGGTAGTAAACGCACTGGTCGACATTACTTCGTTTAACCCAAAATCAAGTAAAACTTTATTTAGCTTCTCATTCCATACTCGGCTGGATTGCTTTAGACCATGTGTGCTCAACCCGTCGATCGCGATCGACTAGTCGATCGCATGAGAATTTTAAGTCGATCGCTTTATTAATTATAAAATTGAAATATTAAGCTTTTAGAAAATATTCCAAAAATAAATCATTAAAAATTTAAAAAAAAATTAAAAAAATTCTTAGTTAAACCTAGTATGCTATGCTGAAGAGAAACGAAATGTCACGAAAAAGTTATAAAAGGCGAATGTAGAAACAAAAGAAGTTTATATTTTTTTGGTCTAGAAGCGCTATATTTAAAAATTTTCTGTAGTAGGCTGGTTGGTTACTAGTGCCTATTGAAAGTTAGTTAGTTTTTGAGTTGCGATTCATAAGTATTATTGATTTCGTGCGAGGTGGTTTGTCACAAATTCCTTGGTAAACGTTTTTTGTTATTTTTTAAATTACTTGGTTATAAATTTTTCAACAGAGATTTTATTAAGTTGCATTCATTGATATATCGTCGGTCTAGAACCAGAACAACGTATGTCCAAAAAAAAAATTACTTTTTTGAATTTTCTGGTTGTAGAAGAGGTACTTTATCCGTCTTTATATAAATTCGGCCATAACATTTTATAATAGTAGTAGTTTCCATTTCATCGTATCTCCATTTCACATAACGATAATGCATAAAATTCATCTTTTAATAGCTCTCCTGTAAAATTTCAAAAATGGTGGTTACGTTCTTCTGGTTCTAGACCGACGATATGTGCATATTTGAAATTGTGCCGAGTGAATAATTTTACAAATCACTTGGTAAGAATATTAACTTTATATTTGTACTTTGCGCTAACAATTTAAATATTTATATCCAGAATTCATCATGAGTACTCAATCGAAACGTAATAAAAAATCCAAAACATACCATTTTAATTGCGATTGGGAAGAAGAATTTCTATTCATTATGAATAAAGATAAGTGTACTTGTTTAATTTGCGGTTCCATAGTAGCTTTACCGAAAAGAGGTAATTTAAATAGGCACTTTGTTACTGCACATGCCAAGTTCGACCGAGATTTTCCTCCGAAATCTTTGACAAGAAAATCTGAACTACAAAGATTAAAAACATCTTTGAATTTCCAACAATCTATGTTCAGAAATATTTGCACTAAGTCCAAAATGGCGGCTGCTGATAGTTTATTTGAGAACTTTAAAAATAAAAAGGAGATTGTTGACGCCATCAAAGACGCAGCTTTCAAGACACACTGTAACAAGACGGGTTGAAACCATAGCAAATGATTTACGATCTCAACTTAAACTAGATTTTGAAAATTGTGATTGGTTTTCACTTCAATTTGATGAGTCTACTGATAACTCCGATATGTCCCAGCTAAGCATATTTGTACGCTTTGTATTTTCAGATTCAACTGTAAAAGAAGAATACCTCAAAATTCTTCCTGTGAAAGAACGAACTAGAGGAGAGGACATTTACAATGTTCTGAAAGATTTCATAATATCTGAAAATATCCCACTAAAGAAACTCGTTTCCATTACTACAGATGGAGCTCCTTCTATGGTAGGCTGTGAAAATGGATGTTTAGCATTTTTTAAAAGGGACAATGATTTTCCTGATTTTCTGTCTTACCACTGCATAATACACCAACAATCATTATGTGGAAAAATGTTGAATCTCGATGATGTTATGAAAACAACTATAAAAATAATCAATTCTATTCGGGCGAAGGCTCTACAAAGAAGATTGTTTCAATCCCTTCTAGAGAGCGTTGATGCACAGTATGGAGATTTGCTTTTGCATAATGCAGTAAGATGGTTGAGCAAAGGAGCAATTTTAGAAAGATTTCGGAAATTATTACCACATATTAAAGATTTCCTGGTTGAAAGAAATGATCCTTATGCTGAACTACTTCAAGATAAGATATGGTTGCAGAAACTAGCATTTTTAACGGATATCACATCGAAATTAAACGAATTAAATCTTGATTTACAAGGAAAAAACAAAACTATTGCTGACATGATTACCGCTGTCGATACATTTAAAACAAAATTGGAAATGTGGATAGCTCAATTAGATAAAAAAGATCTAAAACACTTTTCAAATCTTAAAGATGAAATTGGCTCAAACATAGAAGTTTATAGTTATGACGAATTTGGTAATATGTTACAAGAAATTTTTGTACAATTTGAACACAGATTTACAGAACTTGAAAAGCTTCGGCCAATCGCTTCTTTTTTTACTTCGCCATTAAATAAAATAAATGTTGAAAATATGGCTTCACTAATTTCGGAATTATTTAGAATGGACGTATGTGGCTTGGAATTGCAACTGGTTGAGTTGCAAAGCGACATTGCCCTGAAATCGCGGGATCAACTTGATATATGAAAACATATCAGCATTGAAAGGTATCCACTCTTGAAAGATGCTTATCATAGAATACATTCTTGTTTCGCCTCCACATATTTATGTGAATCATCATTCTCTCACATGAATTACATAAAATCAAAATATCGTACACGGTTAACTGATAAACATATGGACGACTGCTTACGTTTAGCTATTAGCAATTACGAACCGAACTACTTGAAAATTGCTGAAAATATTCAATGTCAAACATCTCACTAATAAAATGTATTTTAAATTAAATAATTTACTTGAAATATTGTATTATGCATTTTTTTTATAGTTGACTTATTAAAATAAAATTTCACGTAAGGTCGATCGCTATTCGTTAAGAGAAAATAATGTAGCTCCTAGGCTTATTTAGGTTGAGCACGCCTGCTTTAGACCATAAAGTGATTTTCGCAATTTGCAAACTCTTCCAGATCCGTCATCAAATGCCTCCGGTTGAGACATGTAAATTTCTTCCTTCAGTTCTCCATTTAAAAAAGCGGTAACAGCGTCCATTTGACGAATGTTTAATTTTAAGCTTGCTGCTATGGCGATGAGAAATCGTATTGACGTGTATCTTACCACAGGTGCAAAGGTTTCTTGGTAGTCAATACCTTGTATTTGTGTATAGCCTTTAACGACTAAACGAGCTTTATGTCGAAAAACTTTACCGTTTGTATCACGCTTGGTTTTAAATACCCATTTGCATGGGATAGGCTTCTTATTTTTGGGTGGTTCAACCAACTCCCATGTTTTATTCTCTATTAATGCGTTGAATTCTTCTTGCATTGCGAAATGCCACAATTTCGCTTCCTTGCTTGAGAGGGCTTCCTTTAAACTTATTGGATCCACCGAAATCATGCTGGCAGTACAAAGGTTGTAATTTGGTTTTGTCTGCTGTGCAGCGATACGACTTGACCGTCGTAGCTCAATTGGAGCTTCAATTACTTCACCTTCATGATATACTTCATTCTCTGAACTTGAGCTTTCACGATTCTGAACATGGCTGGGTTGATAACTGCTTTCAGGATTCTGAACAGAGCCAGGTCTTTCAGGATTCTGAACAGAGCTGGGTCTTTCAGGATTCTGGACACTGATGAGTTGATGACCAATGGTTTCTAACTCTTCTTCAGTAACCTTCCCTGAGTTGGAAATGTTGGCGCCTTCTTTAAATTTGATCGACTCGTGATTGTTGAAGACATCTTCATTGAAAATGACATCTCTCCTTTCAACCACTTTTCTCTCTTCAGAATCGAAAAGACGATAAGCTTTTGCGGTCAAGGAGTAACCTACAAAAATATATTTTTTTCCTCTCGGACGAAATTTACGAGTCTCTGTTTTAATTAAAGCATAAGCTTGACACCCGAAAATGCGGAAATGATGGACTTGTGGTTTTCTGCCACACCATATCTCATAAGGTGTTTTGTTTTCTAAGATTTTTGTGGTTGAGCGATTACGAATATGGACCGCAGTATTCACCGCTTCAGCCCACAGGGCTTCTTCAGCACCAGCATGTATAATCATGCTCCGCGCCATTTCAATCAGTGTGCGATTGATGCGTTCCGCCACGCCGTTTTGTTGTGGAGTATAAGGTACGGATAATTGTCTCTTAATTCCACTTTCTTCTAAATATTTATTAAAATTATTATTTATATATTCGGTACCATTGTCGCTCCGAATAGCCTTAATTTTCCTTCCTGTCTGACATTCTACAAGATTTTTAAATATAATGAATTTATTAAATACCTCATCTTTAGATTTTATAAAATATA
The DNA here is from genome assembly GCA_949987705.1 of Thereva unica. Taxonomy (NCBI): domain Eukaryota; kingdom Metazoa; phylum Arthropoda; class Insecta; order Diptera; family Therevidae; genus Thereva; species Thereva unica. Next base: position 177,913,562 of record OX465281.1, on the reverse strand, counting down.
CAAAAATTCTTCTAGACTTGTCATCAATAAACGTTACCATGTAGCGTGCACCTCCAATTGTTGGTATATTCATAGGGCCGCATACGTCCGTATGAATTAAATCCAACAAATTTCTCGCACGATTCTCACTTTTTTTCGGAAAGGGCTTAGCACAGATTTTACTTTTCATGCATGTTGTGCATCTGACATTTTCCGGAATGTTTTTCAACTCTAATCCATTCACTATATGTTTGCTAGCTAGTTCCTTAAGGTTTTTGAAATTTAAATGGCCATATCTGTTATGCCACTTCATTACATTATCAGTCGATAAGTAACAGCAAGAGTTATTTGGTGTAGTGTAAAAAAATAAATTGTTAACTCTTTGCCCAACTAATATTTCCTTGGCAGAGCGACCTTTTATAACGGCAGTGTTCTTTTTAAACTTGACCTCAAGTCCGCTTCTAGTGGCCTTGCTCACAGAAATAAAATTGCCAATTATTGAGGGGACATATAGTACATTTTTCAATTTGATAGGGACCTTACCTTGAATTATTACTTCTCCAGTCCCAAAAGCTTCAATGAATTTATCGCTTGCAAGAATGATCTTCTCTTTATGTTCACGGAACGTACTAAACATTTTTCGATCACAACACATGTGAGACGTAGCTCCGCTATCAATACACCAAGTATTTTTGTTTGAGTTATAACGGCCAAACGCAGCGAGTGTGGCAAACGAGCACTGTTGTTGGGGTTGATCTCTTGACTGCCAAGTTTTCTTTGACCTGCAGTCTGAAGAGTAATGTCCTCTTTTACCACACTTATAGCACTTGACTTTTGCAAGCACAGATTTTTTGTTCCTATTGTTTGAGTTGGAACTTGCTCCAAATGCATGTTGAGATGTTGTCGCTTCTTCTGCTGACATCGAATGCTGTCTTCGATCTCCTTCTTCAAGCAATTTGATTTTTAAATTATCAAATTTTGGTAATTCATCCCTTGTTTCCATTGCAATTACAAAGTTTTCGAACTCCTTTGGTAGACTTGATACCATCATTATTGTCAAAAGTTCGTCATTTATTTCTATGTCAACTTCCGCTAATTTTTCCGCAACACTGGTAAAATCATTAATGTGCTGTTGCATAATAGTTGACTCAGACATGCGAATATTTAATAATTTTTTGTATAGGGCCACCTTTCTAATAGGGCCACTTGGTTGATGTATTGCTTTCAATTTATTCCACGCATCCGATGCTATTTCACATTTTTTAATGTAATTAAGTTGAGGACTTTAAATAAAGCATTATGGTTGCTAGCGCTTTCTCATTGTCCACGCCCCATTTTGCTATTTTATCAGCATCGCCGACTGGCATATCCTCGTTTCCATTTGCAATGGACCAAAGCTCGGAGTGTATGAGGACGCATTTCATCTGGACACTCCAGGTATCATAATTATTCTCGCCAAGTTTCTCTATTTGATATAGAGAAGAACTCATTTTTAATTTTTTTCTTTTTAATTTTTTATCATGGACACATACGTGAATCCTGGGCCCATAACCTGTTGAGCAGAGTCCTTGACGAGGAATAATTTAAACGGGTTCAAATGTTTAAATATTTTGAATATAATATAACAAGATGTTATAATTATGAAAACTTAATGACAACTAATTATTATACTGTTTTTCTCTAATGCGGGTTTTACCCCGCCTACGTCTGTTTACATATATTATTGTATAAAATATGAATAGGAAGTATTTGTTCCCAATAAATTCCAACAGGTAGTTTAGTCGTGGGTTTTATAAAAAGGTGGTCCAAGGAATTTAATAACCCGTTGGTTACTAAACACTTATATATCTCTCTTGTCAGACCATTACTTGAATATGCCTCCCAGGTTTGGTCTCCTCACTATTCTTCGCATGTTAGAACTATTGAATCGGTTCAACGCAGGTTCGTTCGATTCGAACTGAATCATCTTCCTTGGGAAAACCCAATAGTTCTTCCATCATATGAATCCCGGCTTAAGTTACTCAACTTAAGCTCTCTTCACAAGCGTCGAGAGGTGGCCGATGTTGTATTTATTCATCAGCTACTTAATGGAAAGGTCGACTCAGGTTCTTTAGGTCGCCGTGCGTCGTTTAGAGAGAGTCGTTATAATCTGAGAGGTCCACCTCTTTTACAAATCAACTCCTCTAATACGAATTACGGTAGATTTGAACCTGTAAACCGCATGTTCATTAATGTTAACAATAATATTAATGTCTTTAGCGTGAGTATTAGTAAAGATGTCCTTAAAAGGAGTCTTTTTAATCTCACGTGGCCATCTATGTTTCCTGTTGCTTGCGTGGGTTATATGTTAATTTGGATTTTTGTTTTTATTTACTAATTTTTATGTTTGCATGCTTAGTTGTGAGCCTCATCTCAGCGCTTGGTTGTGCTGAGTAGGTAAATCTTTCTTGGCCCAGCTAAGAAGTGCGAATACCTTTCTGTATTAGAAGGGTTAACTCTATTACTAAAAATTACAACTGTAAAATGTTAAAAAATAAAATTCCAAGTTTTACCTTATTTTTGATTGATAAGTTTAGAGCTTTTTTTGTTAAATGAAGTACAGTTTCTTGTTTTAATAGCTTTAATGAAATTTTGTTGAAAAATAAAGATAGCATTATTTTAAGATATTAAGCACTATTATCAGTTTTTACATGACGACGATTTTCAAGGTAACTGATAAAATTTTAGGCGTCACTGGTATGACTAATGGATAACGTAACGTCTAAGCTGATGTCTGATGTAATTATCTGAATATTTTGATTTCCAAAAACCACGACTGATAGAATTGGTGGATTAATGGATGACGCGTGAAATGGACTCCTTGGGAAGTGGAATGTTTATTTCTCTATTATAAAATTAAATAAAAAAGAAAAAAGTGGATATGTATAAAAAAATTTCCCTTCACGAAATAGATGACTTTGACTCGTCGGACGGCGAAATCAGCAAACAAATTTTGTCGGACACAGGAGGAAAGAAGCCTCGGTTTCAAGAATTTTCGCAGAAGAAAAGTTGGTAGACTAGGTGCCCTTAATCCATACAAAAAGTTTAAAGAGAGTATATATGAATATGAATATGAAGGCGGTCGACATTCCCTGCTGCTAGGCCGATGTAAGATACTCATCACTTCCTCGGCAAAAAAAAACATAACTCTTCCTTTTCTTACAGAATCATTTTTACTCCAGCGAGTAATATCTTCTTTATCTGTTTTAATCATTAAAATGTTATTTTCAAATTGTAGCGTTTGGAAATCCGAGGAGGCCTTTTCAGGCAACCAACCAAAGGTAACCAATACAATGTTATCATGTTGGTTTAAATATTATTAGACTCATCAGTAAATTAAGGAACAAAAGAAAGCATCAATCGCCATCAATAAGCGAGTTAACATAGGACAAGATCCAGATAGTTCTCAACAAGTACTTTTCAGAACCGCTAAAGAAAATTGCTACACCTAAGAGTTTAATATATTATCCTGTAACAATCAGCAAGCTTTCTACCTACATAAACAAAATTAGCTCGTTATATAAATGTTCACCGTACGTGGAAAAAAATGGCCGCTTGCAAATTCGAGGCCGCATTCACAGTTCACCCGACGCATCTTATGAACATCTTCGTCCAATGATTTTACCTCGGCAGCGTATCTTATAGTTAAGTCTGTGGTGCCACCGGTCCAATTATTATTGTAATATGTGGGTATTATAGAAATAACCACCAAATAAGGCGAAGGAAATGGAGTTTTGGTTGGCCACACCTTGCGACGCGAAAACGAAAATCTAGCCAAACAGGCCCTTGACGGCAACCCGCAAAGATCCCGTCGACTCGGTAGACCTAGAGCAGGAGGACGAGAACCGAACTAGCAGAAGCCGCAAAAACTGGGAGATCCTGGTCGGAGCTGGGTTGTCGCGAAAAACAGAGTCCGCTGGAGGGCAACTGTTTCCGCCCTATGTCCCATGAGGAATTAAAGGAGCGTAAAGAAAGAAAGAAGAAGATAGAAATAAGAAGTTTTAGCAACAATAGACCTTGAACCTTGGGTGGCATGTGATCTAAGCACTTGTCTGCCCTAATATAACCCAACGTAATATTCTTATTTCAAACACATTCAAATTTTAATTTGTATAATTTTCGTAGAAACACAATTACCCTTTTTGACCCACATAACAAAAATCAATCTTAATCAAACGAGTCCATAAACACTCTCTGGAATATAACGACTTTTGTTCATTCAATGACTTCTTCATAAATTGTGCGAAAGAAATTGTGTTTAACCAGTGTTATCAAACCGTCAGCCGTAAACACCATTGCGTACGGCAAGAGCCTCATAAAATTGCTCATTATAATTCCAAAGCAAAGCCACGTTTCCTTTTCATAAATAAATTCTTTTAGGAGGAGAATATTATTAAATTTCCTTTTTGGTTCTTTGATGTTGAATTTCGTTTGTAGATTTGTCGTGGGAGTACTCCTTCCGATACGTTATCCAATGAACGAACAAAATTGGGAGCCGCCACCCCCTAATAATCATCACCCAGGTATAATTCAAAATGAACTGTCTTATGGATTATGGAGGGCCCCATCCACTATCCCGCATGCATGACATTCATTGCTGATTGTCATGCATGAAAGATAGTGGATGGGCTTGCAGGATGGAATGTCCCGCATGCATGACGAAAATCAAAACTTTTTGATACTTTGTAGGCGGAGCTAAGGGAATGACAGCATGAGGGACAGTGGATTCTGTTGCTGTCAATCATTTCGTCATTCCGAGTGTGAATTTCGTAGTGGCAGGGTGTATTTAAAAACGGAAACAAAATTAAAAACGGAAAATGGCGAGTTCAGTAAACAAAGATTTTTGGATTTTGGTCTTCTACATAGCCTTCACCCCTTTTTTTGCTCAGGTAGTTATGCTTGCTACCTGCATAAAACAATCGTAGTACATTTCTCTGGAGACAAATTAATTGCGCTTTGTAGCACACGGAATGTCGAAGACAATATTCCAAAAAAAATTTCAGTAATACGTCGTGCTCTCGAAAATCTGTAATTGCATATTTCTTGCTCAGGTGTAAGATTAGTACGACTAAATGGCTTCATTATATTTGTTCTCAGAGGAAAGGCATCATCCGCTATTAAAACAAATGGCATTGTTTCTGGGAAATTGGGTAATTCTTCTGGAGCCGGAATATTTATCTATTTATTTCATTATCTTCCATTTTTCTGTTAAATTTACAGGTGCTAAATATTCCACCATCCATTTAATTATTTATTTAATTTTCTTATAACATTATGTCTCACTGTAGAGTGTGTAACTTTTCACTGCCACTTCTCCCTTAAAAGTGATGATTGACAGTAGGCATGATAATGTATGGGAAAATGAATTTCTTGCATGACATTCTTGATAGTGGATGGGGGCCTTAGGCCTTCAATGTATAAAAGGATCTTCAATTAGTAGCTGCATTATTGTTGGCTTAATTATCGTAGTTTCTTTCTGGACGACTTCAAACCCGTTAGGGGAAACTATTGTAGTTATAGATGTCCTGATTTGATTTCCTGTGGGTATCTTATTTTAATTTTTGACACAGATAATCTCCTTTCGCCAACTAAAAGTCATATAACCTCACTAATCCCAGAAACGCAGAAAGCACATAATCCCCTCTAGTCCCGCCGGGGGCAATCATCACTTTGTTTCATTTTCTCCTTCTTTCTACCTCATAAATCCTTTTTGAGTGAAACAATTGAGTCCTGTCCATCGCACACATTCGTCCCTAGTATAACAGAATAAATCTCGGTATTGTTTTAATGACATAATTATTATATTACACAACTCGTCGAGGATGTGTTGTCCTTGAGCGCAGGGGCTCATTAATTCGGAAACCGGGCCGACATTGTATTAGAACGGAGACGCTCGTTCATTAAACACTGGATCTCGAGCATTAACTGATGATTCTCTGCGGAGTCCTTTCTGAAAAATGGCACCCCGCGGCGAGGGGAGATGAATATTCGGTTATAATTGGATATGGGCACGTAAAAAGGGGTCTTTGGTTTTAACCGTTTATGTGTAAAACCGCAACATTTGCGCTTCCTGTAACCGAATTTAGGCCGGATAAGAGGGGAGTAAAATATCATGCGAAACACAGATTTTCTATTCTGATTATAGGCCCCGAACGAAATACAACGGGGGATCGGCAGGCTCACAGGCATATTGTGCCTTGAAAGGGATTCCATCCATAAATACGCCATTATTCGTTGGAGTGCGAAAATGCCAAAGTTCGGAGGGAGCACCTTGTAATATGGGTAATCTTCGGATATTGGTAAAAGGGGGAATAATATTATTACTTGACTTCTGATGACTCTCAATGTTGCGGGTTTTCTTCTTTATGTAGAGCTTTCACACTTCACGGCTTCATGGTTTTTACACGCGGATTTTATTGCGTACAATCAACTTCTGATTTTTTTACAAGGAATCTTTTTTTAAACGAATTCTTTCGTTACTAGCAACAAAATACAGTGAGGGACAAAAGTTTTCACACAAGGTCATTTTCGAAGTAAAACAAGTGATAACCCCCAGTTACATAGCAACATTGCGATGCGTTCCGTAGCTTAGCTGGGCACGAATTTTCGTAACCTCTTCACATACAGTGGTGGATACAAGGGGGGAATTAGGGACATTTCCCCCCCAAGAGCCGTATGATTTATGTATTACTTTAGTTCTGAAAAACTCACCAATCGAACTAGGAAATTTACTTTTATATATACATAATCCTAAAAACTCTTATCTTTCTCTTCAACGAAAAAACAAAAACTAGTTGGGATGTGGGTTCGACCCTTTCGGTCCACACGATCAACTTCCCAGTATGATGGATGTTGAATATGTATATGATTGGATGTTTTAATAATAAATGAACAATAGGCAATATATGTAGAATATATCTATAATACCGAGAATTTGTCACAATTGTTTATCAATATTTTCGCTAAAATGTCAAACTAAATGTGCGCAATTACAAGATTAGCATGACGAAAATGTATATAAAATTGATGTTTTAATGTTTTTCGGCACCTCAATGAAGTCGATATAGTTTTTAGTTCGCGCGGTATAGTGCAGGTACAAAAATCACTTAAGTCATTTAAACCAAAAACCGCTGGACCGAATATTATAAAAATCTTTACAGATTATATTGTCGCTAATACGCTTCGAACGGCACCTCAAGTAAGTCAATATCTTTCGTGGTTCGGGCGATATCATGCAGGTACAAAAATCACTTACGTCGCTTAAACAAAAAAACGGCTGGACCGAATTTCATGAAAATCTTTTCAGATCATATTTCGGTTAATACGCTTCGAACGACACCTCAACGATATCAGTTTTGGTTCGCGCGATATCGTGCAGGAAAAAATGACCACATCCGTACGCAAATACACACACACACACACACACACACACACACACACACACACACACACACACACACACACACTCACACACACACACACATACTTCCTCCCATTTTTTTGCTTAAAATGCTCCTGGGACCTTGAAAGATGAAAATACGTCGAAATTTTCGATTTCGATTTTCGGACCGATTACAATAACTTCCTATACTGGGAAGTTAAAAATCTTAAAAAAATGGTAACCAAATTTTAAATTGTGGAACCTACATCTAGGAACAATAACTCTGTAAGCTACTTGGTTAACACTTTCCCTACGGTTAGAGTTGATCAGGACCTATGCGGGGCAGTACATTTGTCTCTTACAAGACGGTAAATCGTACTGAGGTCTCAATTAAAATGTCCTACTACTCTTGATATGAGCATATAAACCTCATGTTACAGTCAGACCTAAAATTTACTGCACAGCTTTTTTTTATAGCCAAAACGTCTTACGTAGACAGGCCCTAGTTCTTAGTGGGCTCAGCACTCATCTTTCTTTTGGGAGAATCATACCAGAAGCTATCCAAGCGAGGAAAATCGAAGCGCTACTAGGAGGAGCAAATTTGGAGCGCTGTTAATAATAATCTCCGATTGGACCGTTTAGAAATTGTATGGGCCGAAGAAAACGGACAAACGTAGACCGGTTCTCGTTCGATGCGGTGTTCAAGCAGCATATTGGATGTGGTTGGTATTTAGTTGGCGGACCGTTCGGTAAATTCGGTTTTGCTAGATAGTTATCACAACAGAATGAAGCACGTTTTTGAGCAGCCCTAACACAAATTATTTTAAAAAATTGGAGTAACTATAACTAATACATGCTATTATTCAATGAATTTCATTTTAAACCATATCGTACCTTGTAAAACATAGCACAACAGCAATAAAAACTCGCAAAAAAATGCGAAATCATTTTATTATATTACCCAAACATCGGCATTTCTTATAACGAATAGTCATTCATTCATTATTATTACTTGCTATCTATAAATGCTAATTTCTAAGGAAAGTAGGAGGTCAAATCGTAATAAGAATATTCAGAAAATCGGTCACTTTCATACATTCGGGGCGCTGTAAAACCCTTTGTAGGGAAAGAAATTAAAAAAGTAATGAATGAAAATTATTCCTAATGAAACCCTCTACAAAAAACTTGTTATTATTTTTTTTGTTAAAGTTGAAGGAAAAAAAGATATAGTCTTTAAAAGAAAATATTGTGACTAATTTTTGTGTTCTAAGGCCTATACCTTTTTAATTATTCATTTTACCACAAAATTTCATACCAGTAAATTGTAAATAATTTAATTCTAAACAAAATTTTCTGTAAGATGTACCGTTTCGGATATATAGTGGAAAAACAATTTGCACACGTTTTCCAAGATGGCGGCCAAATGGATCTGGGGTTAGAATCCCGAAAACTCAAACTTAAGCTCGCACTGACCCCCCCTACACATCCCAAAAATAAAACCTTGTCCTGCATTTTTGCAATGTTAAAGTACCATTTCCATGGACTATTATAAGTTATTTCAATTGCTCAATAAATGAGATGGCGCTAATAGTTAGTCGAAAAGAGTTTACTCGCACTGTTGATGCCAGATGGCATTAGATGATTAACAAACTGTGTTCATATAAAAGTGGTTAGTCACAACTATGGTGTCAGATTGCGTTAGGTACTATAAAAAACATATGTAGTTCATAGTACAGATGTACAATACCGATTACAAATTTTGCCGAGTTCTCTATCATTTCGATGATTAACAAAAAGCGTTCATATTAAACTGGCGCGTCTCAAGAGGGCGGAATACTATTTCTTCACAACCCCCTCCGCATGGGCATTAATTGAAAGGGTATCACAAGTAGAATACCATAAGCGATATAGTATACTCAATAGATCCATGGCGGTCATCTCAACAGGGGGGGATTACCATTTTCTTCATAACCCCCTCCGCATGGGTATTAATTGAAAGGGTATCACAAGTAGAATACCATAAGCGATATAGTATACTCAATAGATCCACGGCGGTAATCTCAAGAGGGCGTATTACCATTTTATTCACATCCCCTCGACCGGGGTATCAATTGAAAGGGTATCATAAGTAGAAAACCATAAGCGGTATAGTATACTCAATCCCACCAAAAAAAACATTAAAAATGTGAATTAGAAGTTCGTGGGCGCGGAAATTATTTATTGGGAAGTTTAAAACACACTTATAGCAAAAAGAAGTGATATGCATTAGTCAAGATGAATCGTAAATCTTCTTCTTCTTCTTTAAACTCCTTTAATCCCTCATGGGAAATAGGGCGGAAGCAGTTGCCCTCCAGCGGCCTCTGTTTTGCGGGACACCCCTCCGACCAAGATCTCCCACTTGTTGCGGCTTCTTCTAGTAGTGTTCTCCTCCACGTTGTTCTAGGTCTTCCTACTCGACGGGAACCTTGCGGATTCCAGTCAAGGGCCTGTTTGGCTAGATTTTCGTATCCGCGTCGAAAGGTGTGGCCAACCCAATTCCATTTCCTTCGCCTGATTTGGTCGTCTATCCTTTCTTGGCCGGCACGGCGCCATAGTTCTTCGTTTGAAATTCTATCGTGCCAGCAGGTTTTTAGGATACGACGATACGACGAAGGCATCTGTTGATGAAGACTTCTAGGCGCCCTGTGATGAATTGAGTGACTTTCCATGTTTCGCAACCGTACAAAAGAACTGCCTTAACGTTGGAGTTGAACATCCGCAATTTGGTGTTTGTGGAGATCACCGTTGATCTCCATATGCGGGACAGGCATGCTGCATGCATATGCGCCTCGTGCTTTATTTATTCTGGAACTTACGTCTTCTTCTGCCCCACCATTTTCGGTAATAATGCTACCGAGGTAGCAGAATTTATTTACCAGTTCCACGTCACGGTTATTCAGCGCTGTCCGCTCAATGGTGTTTGCATTTATCCGCTTTTTTCAGTTTTAGTCGAATTTAGCCTTAAGCCTGCTGGACTACTTTCTGTTGTCAAATTGTTTAACATGTTTTTGAGGTCCTGGTGTCTGTGGGCCAGCAAACAGATATCTTCGGCGTAGTCGAGATCCTTAAGGCGATCTAGCAAACCCCATTGTATGCCGCCTGTTCTATTATCTAGAGCGCCGACAAGGATGTCATTTATTACTATAAGAAATAGTAATGGTGAAAGTAGGCATTCTTGTCGTACTCCTGAGCTCACCTCAAAGCTATCGGATAAGTTGCCATTATGGAGAACTCTGCATTTGGAATTGTTATATAGGGCTTTTATCAATTCTATTATGTTATCAGGCAGTCCACGTCGCCGTAGTGCCTGCCAAATGAAGCTCTTATTAACCGAGTCGAACGCTTTGTCATAGTCTACGAAAGCCAGGTAAAAGGGGGTTCGGAATTCAGTAGACTGCTTCACTATTATTCTCAAGGTGTTAATATGATCAATACAGGAGTGGCTCTTCCTGAATCCGGCCTGCTGCCTCTTAAGCGTTGGGTCAACTGCCTTACTTATCCTTGATAGTAATATATGGGATAAAATTTTGCCCACAGTAGATAATAAACAGATGCCTCTCCAGTTGTCGCATATTGTTAGGTCCCCCTTTTTTGGTATTTTGACTATGATACCTTCCGTCCAATCCGGAAAGGTACAGGTGTTCCGTGCTATTTAGAGGATTGGCTGAAGCGCATCTGCTATGAGGCTTGAGTCGGCTTTCATTCAATTCTTCCCAGCTGCTTTACCATTGGCCATCGCATGAATTGCGGTTACTATTTCCGTCTTGGATGGGGCCCGAGTGGCGATTCTTATTGGCTGTGCATTGTCGCTGTATTCCTGAGGTTCCTGTGTAAATGTACCATTCAGGGCGGCGAAGAAGTAATCTCTCCATCTTTGGAGTTGCTCCTCGTCGCTGCAGAGCAGCCTTCCATCCGCACTCTTAACGGCATGCTTTTTAGTAGAGTGCTTTCCCGAGAGGTGTTTAGTGATTTGGTATAGCACTTTACTGTTGCCTGTGTTTGCCGCGTTTTCCGCTTTTTCTGCGAGCTCATTTATCTGCTGCCTTTTATCACGCCGGACACTTCTCTTAACCTCCCGATGTAATTGGAATCGTTAATAGCAGGAAATAATTAAACACGTGCATTTACGAACGAATTCAGTGTGGCTCAGTCTATAGTGTTTCTAATAAAATTTGTTACATTTGGAAGGCCGGCTAAGATTCATGCTATACAACGAACTCGCCAGCCAACGTTCTCGCTGTTAATAATACTTTATTGAGTTTTAAAAAAAATTGGCAATTGTAAAATTCCGTTGAATTCGTGATGACGCAGTGATGACGATGACCGCCGCGCCGGCCAATTTTAAGCGGTTTTCGATAAACGAGTCATAAAAGCCTCTATGAAGTAAAACATTGTAAATATTCCTGGCTGTTTTTTTATTGAACTGGATAAGCGTTTATTTGGTTTTTATTGAAAGAAAACTCGTATTAATATTTTCTTGTGCTATAGTAAACTCAGTAATAAAGTTTTCTATTTGACAGATGTCAAGTACAGACTTGACAACCTAACATAAACAAATCCTTTCAAGGATTATGTTAAGGACAGAAGCAATTTTATCCAATCCCTTCAAGAAATTACTTTGAAACATTTAGCTTAACTCATGAAAGAAAGATATTTGCAATGCTAATCCTTTTTCTCTCTCATACTCTCAAAGAAATTAATTCATTTTGTAGCACGCTTCAAAATTATTAAGTCCTTGCACAATATTTTTCTCCAGCAATTTCAAGCTCAAGTACAACTTTTTAATAAAAAAAATTCGTATGTATCATTGCACTTGAAGCGCTCCGTCGCCATATTTTAGTACGTCACTAGCGTCACAATCAGATAAAAAAAGACGATACTATCCAACTATAAAGAAAAGAGTTCCTGTCGCATCAAATTCGCCCTCCTTGGCAAGAAAACTTCAATTGAAAATCTCTGCTTCAGTAGGGTAAGAAAAGAGCTATATGTTTTTGTTGTTATATGTGAAAGTAGAGCTGAAGTATGCTGAGTGACTGGCTCCATTTCAGATTTGAAGCTCAATTTCCTCACATAAGAATGGTAACGAGTCACTTATTGAAAAACTTTCTCTGTGAGTGTAAGTGATGAAGTGGGAGATGGATGCACGAAGAAGCGTTGCACAGATTAAAAGTTTGAAATAAAATCGCCTGGAATCAATTACTTTTAAGTACGCACCAATATCAGAAGGAATCCGTTTGGTGTGAATCCTTCCATCCCTTTGTAATCCATTTTGTGAAGGATGGAAGGGTGGCTTGATAGAATTTCCTTTGTCAAAACTGGTCGGGCTATTTGAGGAGTGGGCGAACAAAACGGCACATGTCCAGTTTTGCAAATTGTTCAGAAATCGCAAAAAACTGTTTCTGCCTCTGAACTGATCACATTAACTATTTATGAGTATGGTAGGTTGTGCTACTATTTGAACTCATTCAGACGGAAAAAATTTTTTTTAAATATGTTTAATACTTTAAGAGAAAAAATTAAAACAAAAATGGACATGTGCCCTTTTGCGGGGACAGAACTGGACATGTACTGTTTTGTCAAACCCTTGAATGGACATGTGCCCTTTTGCAGGAACCCAACTGGACATGTTTTTTTGTTTTTAGCCTTTTAGGGAGCTCCCTGGCCCCCTTAGAGGCAAGGGGAGATTTTTCTGGTATTTTTTCCTAATAGTAGGGTCTGTTACGCAAATTTTAAGGGGTCATAGTACCCCACGGCTTGTTTTGGGCCGTGGGAGGCAAAAGTGAGGTAAATTTTAGTGCATTTTTAGTGCAGTTTATGATGCACATACAAATCGATGTAATTAGAGCCCCAGGTGAGGTGCAATGAACTTCCATTGTTGATTAAAAACTTTTTTGTATGAAATACGTGCCCTTTTGAAAATCCACATTAACGAATGGTTAAAAAATATGAATATTCGTAGGACATGTGCCTTTCTGCAGGGAAACCGTTACTTTGCTAACAAAAAAATATTACATGAAAGTGATTTTTGAAGTGTCTGAAATTGAAATTAGTTGCAGTTTAGTGTAATGAACACGATTCCGTCAAAAAACTTAAAACGGCCAACCATGGACATGTGCCGTTTTGTTCGCCCACTCCTCATTTATGGCTCTCTAGACTTGATGATTGGTGTGTTTTCACCACAGTGAAATGGAAAGGGCTCATAAATATCCAAGCGATTTCCTTCTAGCTGCGACGAAATATCTAAATCAATTTTTGAGTTTTGTGCTTTTTGCAGCAAAAGGGTCCACATTTTCCTATGGGATTGAAGCTAATAAAACAATACCTGACAACTGCAAAAAATGGCAAACATTTCAAAATTTCAATTGGCATAATGGGAACAACACTCTATGGGATAAAACAAGAGGAAATAATTCCAGGGATTTTACTACCATTATTTTGTTGTTCCCGAATTGGATCCGACAGTGTCCCTGTGATAATCCCCTAGGCATAATGAATAGAAAATTATCTACCCAATGGAATATTATTTTTATCGATCCCATAACATGGTCTACTATCAACAATGATGCTGTCATAAGGTCCAGTCTGCTGACACTGACATGGAAAGGTGTGCATGATAAATTTATAAGAATCCTCCATCAACGGATCACCGATAAGAGCAACAAAGCTGTACGTCTTTATACATTGTTTCGAATACATTAGGAGGTATATACAGGGCCTTAATTCAGTTACCTAGGGTCAGAATAAATTGATTTGACAGGAATGCTTGAAGTTGATGAATAATAGGACCAAAGATTTACAGCTAGCTGTCAAGGGTATATTAACATGCGGTCCTTGTTTGATATAATTTCAAAACGAAAGAAAAAACCCCTAAAGGCACATTAACGATACAAGACAAGAAAACAACAAGAGACAAAAAATATACCCTAACTTTTAACCACAACAAATCCTGCCATTTCTCTAATCTAGGAATTTTTGCCCCATTAAGGAAAAACCTTCCCTACAAGCAAAGGATATTTTCCCATCCTTTCCAGCTCTCTCTTTGTTTCCCCTATTTGTCGCCTATTATCATGGCATTAAAATCTTGAAAAAGAGATTGAAGAGTGCTGGCGGTACCCACCAGATTTGCCCTGAACTCTTTTACATATACATACAAAAAAATAGGAAGGAGGGAAAAAGGACACCTTCTAAAGATATTTAAAACTCATTTCAATAAGGACGACATTTTTTCCTTCCACACCCACACACAACGGCCGACATCGCACCAACGTTGTTTAACCTCATTTGTGGGGCAGTTTGGTGAGACGTTTGGACTGATTTTAATTGTAAAAACAGTTGAAGTGAAACCAACAAAAAATTATAAGAGGGCAAATATTTTTTTTTCCAATTTGATGTAATGCGATTTTACGCTTTGGAGACTTTTCTGTATTTATTAAAAATTAAGTTTTGGGAAAGGAGGAAATTTATTGTTTTTCTTTTTTGTAAAGTAATCAAATCTGGTGTTTTCTTAATTAAGGTACGTCTGCACGCTCAAGTAATTTGGAGAAGTAATTTTAATTATTCTGAACAGAGCAACTGATCCTTGGGAAGGATTCTCAGAAAAAAGGGGAAAGTCACCAATCATAAATTAAGACTCGTTCTATACAGATAAAAAATAGATCAACCAACAATTTCTTGTTTTTTGCAGAATCGACTTACAGATCGTCTGGTATATGTATATTTTATTTTAAGAAGCAGGTGGGACATGTATTTTATGCTGGTTTAAGTACCTTGTCAATTTGTTATCTTAGCATTATCAAACTGAAATTAATACCTTTTGCCATGTTTCAAAGCTCATATGAGTTTTTTAAAACTCCGCCAGGATATCCGGTTTCAGATTCGAAAAAAGGAGAAGGTTTTTGTATACGTGAGTCCTTTCTTCCATTACTTTCGAAAATCATCATTAGGGGCGCTGCTATGAAGCTTTGATGAATATTTGATACAAAGGATAGTAATATAAAAGTAACCACAATGTACGCTTCGGTTGCTTGGACTTCTGAGGCTTTTCAGGCAGTGTGTCAAAGAAAATCAAGCACATCAAGTAAAACCAAATAGAAAAATTGCTTTAGTAACTTGACAGTTTGGTTTGGTTGGTGAGATGATAAATTTTGAAAGAAAATTCAATTTATAATGAATGTTATTAACTTCCCAGTATAGGAATTTATTGTAATCGGTCCGAAAATCGAAATCGAAAATTTCGACGTATTTACATACATCTTTCAAGGTCCCAGGAGCATTTTAAGCAAAAAATTGGGAGGAAGTATGTGTGTGTCGTTCGAAGCGTATTAACCGAAATATGATCTGAAAAGATTTTCATAAAATTCGGTCGAGCCGTTTTTTTTGTTTAAGCGGCGTAAGTGATTTTGGTACCTGCACGATATCGGCCGAACCTCGAAGGATATTGATTTACTTGAGGAGCCGTTCGAAGCGTATTAGCGACAATATAATCTAAAAAGATTTTTATAATATTGGGTCGAGCGTTTTTTTGGTTTAAATGACATAAGTGATTTTTGTACCTGCACGATATCGCGCGAACTATAAAAAATATCGAATTAGTTGACGTGCCGTTCGAAGAGTATTAACCAAAATATGATCTGAAAAGATTTTCATAAAATTCGGTCGAAGTTTTTTTTTTGTTTAAACGACGTTTATGATTTTTGTACCTGCACGATACCGCGCGAACTAAAAACTATATCGACTTTCATACTGGGAAGTTAATCGTGTGGACCGAAGGGGACAAACCCACATCCCAACTAGTTTATTTATTTTCTATAATTTTGGAAGTTAACAAAAAAAAAAAAATATTTTATTAAATTTATCAAGCGCTAGATGTTTCCAAATGCCAAAGCGTACAAAGTATCAAAAAATTGAATATTGTTCATTTCGACTTTGTTTGCTTTTCAGTGCCTTACCAGCTTTTGCATTTTTTGCCTCATAACAAATGCTGCAATTTTATGCTGTAAATATAAATAATTCGTCTTATTTTTCTAAAAATGCAAACTAATTACAATGCCACCCAAGAAAATGATCCACCTGACCACTTCGCACTTACGTGGATGGAACTTTTTCGTTGTCCAAACATTTTTTACAAAATATTTAAAAGTATAATTCTTGCATCCAAATGACGTCGTTGGTGCAACCCATATTGTTCTCGAAGATTTCGCGACTCGTTTTCGATTCCATCTCGATTCGTAATTTTTGCAGGGAAAAGACCGTTACTACAGAAACTTATGAAACAAATTTTGCAATGTAATCCAATTTCAGTTTTATGGAATTTAAGAATAGCACTGGTTAAGAAAAAAAGCTATGCAAGAGATATGTTAAATATGAATTTCTAAAGTGAAACGGTAGACTACATGTAAAGCGAAATATTTAAAGCAGCCGAATTCCTTTCGTTCTCGTACAAGAGTCTGCATAGTTTCAGAATCTGATAGCAAACATTGGTTGTTTCCAAAATAGTTTTAAACGGTAATTCACAGCCTACGAGAACAGTGCCCACAACCAGTTGATAACTATGTCAAGGACTTTCTAGTTATGCCTGTATGAAAAGCAAATAACTTTCGGCTTCCTGACCTACACCCCTCCACGTAATGCACACCGACCAACATCACCAGCGGCAGCGACAGTAGTACATAACGATATTTCGACAGCAGGAAGAGGCTAAATTTCGTTTTCGTTTTAAAAATGGCAATTCACCCACTTTGCCATTTACCCTTATAATCAAATCCCCCTGGTTCCGGTGAGGAGTGAGTGGGTCACTGAAATTTACTCCACTTAAAAAAGGGAGTTCTTACACAGGGTGGCTTGGAGGTAAAATGCAAAGCATCATGTTTCTCTCAGGTTATCAGGCAGGACCAGGATGTTCATCGACCACTGCCCAGCCAAAGGACCGACCCCCAGACTCCGATGATTAATGGTTACGATGTATCCTGCATATCTGCCTAACCAATTATAAGTGCTGAGCCTAGTGCAACGTCATTGCAGTTACGTGCACATTCTGAAATTATGCTGCATTTCTGGCATGCTTGCACACATACCTACTTCTTGGAAACTTTGCTTGGAATTATCAGGGAATTCACGAGGGGAAAAATATTCTCGTAATTAAACCCACGATAAAATCCCTTCAGGCTTAAAAAAGGCAACTCAAGTACCTTTTAGGAATCCTGCTTCCTTGCTCAAAACTCCTGATTTCAACATACCTCTGTTGGACCAAGCAACACATCTGGCAGTCTAGGAGAAAGTCGCCAATCGATTTTTCGCCCACATTTCATTATTTTCCCTTAAAATGAGCCCAACTAACGAGAATGAAGTTAGGCAAACTCTGCGTGAAGCTCGAGGTATTAGGTGTAACTGGGAAAATTAATTAACATTTTCCGTGCTATGGTTGGAGTAGTCCGGAGCTGGAGTCCTCCCTATTCAAGGATCCTATTAACAAAATTTCAATTATCAAAAACCACAGGTTGTTGTCAGTTGACTTCTTAAATTTTAACTTGTTGCGATGCTTGAAATTAACTCTGGAACGATTTATGACATGAAACGATGATCCTAACCAGACATCGGGGCCAGAGTCTTTGATACAATTAGCTTTAAGGTCGGGCGCACATTGATTCGCGGACAACACAGGCAGAGCAGCACCGTTTCTGTGTCTCATGATTTTAAGGAAGAACCGCTAATTGAAACGCAGAGCAGATGACACGAATACTGCGCCAGGCGCAGGCTATACACTTGTGGATGGGGCACGGAAACTGTGTGACAGGTGCTGCGTACGGACTTTACTTTTAAAAATAGATTAAAAACTAATCGACGGAAGAGAGTTAGACTAAACGTATGCTTTTGAACGATACAGACTCTTCACTCTATGTTGCTAAACGTCTTGTAAACTATGCTAGTTTGAGCCTTAATTTAAATATGTGTAGCTTTTATCTCTTCTCACGCTTGATCTAATTTGTACTTAGCTGCTTATAGTACCTTACCTATAGGGTCGAAACACATCCAGGCTGGCTTTAAAGCCAATCTCTCAAAGTTTTCCTTGAGGCGAGCTGAATACTCAAAACACAATCCGCGGAATACTCAAAACACAATCAGTCCAGCTGATATAAGTTGTCAAATTTGTTAGCAAAGATTGTCATTCGTGAAAAGTGTAAAATTCAAAAATCATTTAAATAAATTAAAATTAAATGGCCTGTTTTCATTGTTATTTTTGATTAAGTAATTAATGTAAATGTGATGAAACTTCAAACATTTAAATTAAACAAAAATTGTTGCTATTTGTAATGTGAACCTTCCGTTGGTTGCCCCGAAGAAGCCATCATCGGATCCACATACAACACAAATTTGCAAAATAAATTTCCAAAAAAAAAGTTATCCTTAAGGCGATACCCCGGGCCTCATTACAAGGGCTTGCTCGTCGGGGGGTCGTGGGGTAGTAAGATCCCGAGGTACACCTACCTGTACATCACCTTTTTACCTGTCCATGAACGGCCCCACAAGGGCGACCGCCGAGTGCCTAGAAGAGTACCTGAAAAAAACAAAGTACCGGGAGAGAAGAGTCGACCACCGCTATGCCATCGTTTAGGCAGTTAGCCTGTCATCCTAAAAGAAATTTTCTCCCAAAAGTAAAGTCAGCAGATTTAAGAACATACAGGCATGTAATCTTCTTACAAAAATATATAGATATATTTAAATATTTAAAACACAAATAAACATAATGTTTAACTACAAAAGTTACCAACACAAAACAACATGAGACGGAATATTATTTTAAACAAAAATTCAATTCGGGTAAGGATACTCAATATTTTATACAAAAAAAGTAAACAAACAAGAAAATCGTCGCGCTGGCCAGTTCGAGGATCCTTTTGCTTTCACAGATTATTCACAAAAACCAATTTTCAAAAAATCCAAATAATAAAAAAAATACCAATAGCTAAATATTAAAATTGTCACAATGTCTCAACCTGAATATAATTTAACATAAGACTGCATGACCTCACAAAAATAGGCTGACTTCGGAGACTTCTTCTTAACCGGGTTCTTCACAAACCTTAACCACATAAATCGGCGGACTTCTGCGATATAACTCCCTAACTGGATTCTCGAAAGCCTTAATGCATTCCGGGCACCATCAACCGGAAATTCTTTCGCCTCCTCTTCTTCACGTTTAACTCAATATTCTAATTTACCTGATTTATAAATATCTTGTACCTCCCTCCTGCTAATTGGTTACCTAACCATATTATCGTAATTCCGGACACGCTGCAATCCTTTCTGCATCCATTGTCTTGCTATTATATCCTTGGGGGCCAGCAAACATTCTTCTTATATAGTGAGCGAAATTCCCATAAGACCATGCCAATAAGTTATATTTGCCCAACACCAGGTTGAATTCACCTCCTTCCGAGGAAAACTGTTCCTTAAATTAACCAAATCTAACCGGCTCGGCTCGTGTTGATTTTACCGAGTTTACCGGCGTATCACCAACGTTCGTTTTTTTATGTTATATTAACACTGGTCGGGTTATTCAACATTAGGATAAAAATTCCAACTGAAAGTCCAGAAAACCACGACGGTTATGTATTTATTGCATTAAAATTATTGCAAAAAAACCGAACGACGAAAAAAACTGACTTTGGCCCAAAAAAAATTCCGAACCTCGTTTTCAAACACCCACTACAAATTCGCTGACTGACTCTCACTCCCTAAAAAAAAATTTTTCAATTTTTTTTCCTAATTTTTTTTCTCATGGCTTTCCCAAATTTTTCCAGTTTTTCCCAAGTGCACTTTTTTTTAAAGTGTTTACCCCAAGGTAGTTATTCATAAAGGGATGGGCCTGCCGTTACAATCCCTCGGCTCCACAAACCCGACTTGCGAGGGAGTGAGGAGCCGAAAAAAACTAAAACGGCCTTAGGTGTATTTTGTGTTAAATCTAATTAAGATGACTGCACGTGTGGCTCGACCCATGACCCTGAGAGTAAGAGTCTGCTCCTGAACTAGCCGGGAGCAATTGCAAAAATGACGATAATGTTTGACACAGGCAATAGAGTGAACAGGCCAAAGATTTAGAAGAAAAATGGTTCGAACAGAATTTATAGTGATCCATCGGGTTTCCTCGCCGCTGTCGGTTAATCTACCGGAGGGTAGAGTTGAGAAACAAGGCCGTGTCCGAAGACAATACCATATTGTCCCCTTCCGCGTCCACATAAATCTCAACTCCACCACTCGAATAACATTACCTTCCGATCCATCGGGTTGAATCTCCAGCAATACCACATTGCCGTCGTCTCCGCCCGGTGGATCGCAAGGTGACATTTCGCCGGTAGAAATTCACCTGACTGCTCGAGGCCTTTTAAAAAAAAGACTGGGAGGACCCTGCCTCAGTAGGGAACTGGTCTGGCAGCCCTGTTGGTACCCAACATGGAAACTTGGTCCCAGACGACTAGAGAGACGAAGAGGTGTGCCATCCGCTAGGGAAGCTACCTAAGCGGACCAAAGGCACCCTATTGTTAACCGGTGAAGCCGGCGAGATGCCTTCTTAGGGCTACTCAGGAAGTGCTTGCTTCAACGTGGTGCTAAGGCCGCAGGTCTTTGGCATGGTATGTGCCTAGAGGCTTACCACGCAAGTCCTCCAATTCATAAAGACTATTTCCGATTCGTGTACGTATTCGGGCTTTTGCAAATTTGGGTGCCAGTTTGGCATTAAACCGCCCGGCCCGGTTGCTGACCCAGAAGGTTCTACGAAAGACCTCAGCTCCGGGCTGAAAATCAACCACACGGCCACGCAAGTTGTACCGGTTCTCATGCCGAGTGTGAGCGGCGGCTAATTTAAGCTCGACCCGATCACGAAGTATTTGCAGGCGATCCGTCAAGGGCAAAAAGGCTATGTCTCCCTCCTGGAAAACGTTCAGTTTCTTCAGGACTGGATATGCTGATCCGTGTAGGATCATATGACTACCAAAAAGGGCCTGATATGGGGACATGCCGATCGCTTCGTGGTGGGCACTACGAAGAGCACATTCAATGGACGACAGATGTCTATCCCACTCACGATGATCTTCCTTCAGATACGCCCTAATGGCGCATATGACAGATCTATTCACCCGCTCGGAAGCGTTAGGGTGAGGCGAATATACGGCGGTGCGAACATGCCGCACGCCGTAATCATTCAACAACTTGGCAAACTCTTTGGAGGTAAATTGCCGACCATTGTCGGAGAAGATAGTTTCAGGGACTCCAAAGGTATGAAACACCGTTTGCTCAAGAAACTTGACGGATGCCGCAGTGGTTTCGGCTGACACTGGGTGGAGAAATGCGAACTTGCTGAAGGCGTCCAGGACGACGAACACGGCCGTGTGGCCTTTCTTTGTCCGGGGATAAGGACCCAAGAAGTCTATATACAAGAACTGGAATGATCTCATCACCTTCATGGGCTTACCCATAGGTGGTCGAAGGATTACATTAGGGGCTTTTGTGGACTTACAAATGTCACAGTGTGACACAAACTCTCGCACCTGCTTGGCCATTCCCGGCCAAAAATATTTATTTCGAAGCCTTGATAAGGTTTTCCCCACTCCACCATGCGAAGTTTGTGGAGGTGAGTGAGCAGACTCGATGAGGGAATTGGCTAAATCATGCGGGACCCATAGCTTCCATGTTAAATCATCAGCAACAGGGTCTCCGGTACGTGGGGATGTACGATGGAATACATACCCATCTGCGACCCGCAGGTCTGGCAACTGCCGTGAGGCTTGCAAGATTTGTTCACCCAGTTGTAAATATTCGGGGGATTTGAAGGACGGAGACTCTAAGTCCACGTCTTGACAGAAGGATAATTCGTCGACTCCGTGCAGGCGCGACAAGGCATCAGGAACCACATTTTGGCTACCAAAGTCGTTTCGGATCTAGGTTAGGATTAAGCTTGTTAGCATAGAACTCACGTTTAGCAGCTTTGACTTTGAGGTTGATGCGATTGCGAAGCACTTTGTACTCAATTAAGTAATTACGAATTTTAGTTCTACGGTACCGCCTGTACATAGACTCGCGCTGGATTATCAGATCACGAATCTCACGTGAAAACCATGGACAAAGAGAAGAGGTTTTGAGTCTGCGGGTGACAAGCGGTACACATTGGTCGTACAATGATTGGATGAAGGAAGACAAGATAGCAACCTTATCGTCGACAGAGGTAGAGATATAGATGTCATACCAAGGTAGAGAAGAAACAGCACTAAGAAGCCGCTCAGGATTGATGTTGCTGTAGTCACGGTAAGAGAAAGAAGAAGGCGAAGAAGAAGGTTGGAATGAGAAATAGATAGAGAGAAAAAGGATGTCATGGTCAAGAAAACTAGGAGGAGAAATTTGGTTGTGTCTTATTACAGAGCTGACGGACGTAACGGCGAGAATATCAAGCAATGATGGATTACGACAATTCATAAAAGTTGGGAGTTTATTTAAAACATGAAGATCCAATGACTCAAACATATAATTAAGACATTTCACCTGACCGTTTGATTTTAACAAGTTAACATTGAAATCACCAGCAACAACTAGATTCTCATACTGGCGAGAGAGATTAGCGACAGCAGTATGGAATTCAGCAGCAACCACAGGATCAAATATAGTGGGAGGACAGTATACACTTATGACAGCACATTTATCAACGGAAGATTTTAATTCCACAGCAACAAATTCAAGTGGAGAATCATTAGATTTACAAATCACTCTAGAGGAAAGCACACAAGAAACATACACTGCAACACCACCTCCAGAGCGACCAGCACGGTCATTTCGATGGATAGTGAAGTCAGAAAGGGAAACGTACGAGGAGGGAATTTCGGGATTTAACCACGTTTCGCTAACAACTAAAACATGATTTTTAGGACAATCAAGCAAGTTTCTGAGCTCATCCATTTTGTTTTTTAAACTTCGAGCATTAAACACAATAATATTCAGCCCAGAAGAGGAAGAGGAGAGGATATTGAGGAGTGTTCCCTCGTTGTGCATACGACTAGGAGACCCACTCATGCGTTATACATAGAGAGCACAGATCCACGTGACCACAAGCAGACAAGAAAGATGAAGGCGTAAGAAAGAGAGGAAGAAGAGAAAAGATAAAAAATAGGCAACATAGATCAAGTTACAAAATAAAGATAAAAAGTAATTAAAACTAAAAACTAAAATTCAGCAAAAGAAACAAAAAAAAAAAAAAAAAAAAATAATAAGAATAAAGAGAAAAAAAAAGGAGATAAAAATCAAAAACTAAAACTTAGCAAAAGAAACAAAAACAAAAAAAAAAAAATAATAATAATAATAATAGTGATAATGTGAGAAAGAAAAGAAAACAAATAAAATAAAGTAAAAAAAAAAAAAAGTAGATAAAAATAAAAATGAAAATCATATGAAAAAGAAAACAAATAAAATAAAACTAAATAAATGTTACATAACTCCGTCCCCAGCATCCATCTCGGCACCAGTCATTGCATCCAACTCGTCCATCGTCATAATTTTCTTCGGTGAATCACCAGGCTTAACACAAATATGGACAAAGCCTCTCCTGGTAAACACAGAATGTAACACATTCTCCCTACGAAGTCGCAGTGCTTTTCTCAGAATATTCTGGTGAGTAGCAGCGAGACTTTCAAAAGCATTGATTCTCATCTCCGAAGAGCACCCAGGCGAAATTTGGCTCACCTTGAGCGTTCCATACCTCCTGAATTTGTCCAAGAACACATGCTGCTCAGCTGCAGATGAGAACTTCACAATGAGCGGTTTTTTCATGCCAGAGCGTGCACGAAATACGTTGGCGTACGGAGACAAATCATGCCCAATAGCAGCACAGACAGTCGCAATTAAATCATTTGGATTTTCATCCGGAGTGCTAGGAATCCCGGTGATAACAGCATCGGTCAATCGTGCTTGCCTCTGAGTGTCATTGACCTCTTGATGAGCAACTTGCAGTTCTAGCTTTAGGTCCTCGATTTCGCCTTTAATCTTGCTAATTTCAGCGTTCATTGCGTTTATTGTTTGATCGAACCTTGAAATGAAGCGCTCCTCCAACTCGGAGAATTTCTCCAAAAGTATGTTGGTAATGGTGCGTTCAAGTTTCTTCTCAAGAAGCTCGAAGCTGTCGCTGGAGCAGATAGAACAGGAGCGCCTCTGTTTCGTAACATTAGCCTGTCTATCGCTCTGCAGATTTTTTGTAGTTAATCTCGTGCACGCCGGGCTAGGCTGTGTCGCTGCACTAGAGGAGGATGATCCAGATGACTTTGCAGATCCATGAGGTTTTCCCATAATTATATTGGCGGTAAGCACACGAAAAATAACACTGGCTCAGAAAGAAAAAATAACGAAACCACACAAATTAGATGGCCGTAAATTATAAATAGTGGCAAATACAAGTGGAGGCGCGAGAAAAATGTCAGACCGGACTGATATCAACTACTCACTAGGAGACATAGACGAAAGAATGCAATAAACTTTTCTTATGCTCATGCTCATGCACATATGCTCTAAACTTCTTTACACTCAGTACGGCTGCATAGCATTCAAGCTCAGTAATGGTGTAGTTCCGTTGTGCTCCATTCAGCTTTTTGGACATATAAGCAATCGGATGTTCTCCTCCATCCATGTCCTTTTGAAAGAGCACACTACCTACACCAGTCCTGCTAGCATCGCATTGAATGTAAAAAGGCCTAGAGAAATCTGGAGTGACTAACAATGGAGCTTTAGTCATCAGCTCTTTTAATGTCTCGAACGACTGCTGGGCCTCATCAGTCCAACTAAAAGTTTTAGTCTTCAAACAATCCGTGATTGGAGAAGCCACGCTAGCATAATTGGGTATGAAACGCTGATACCATCCGGTCATACCCAAGAACCTCCGGGTCTGCTTATGAGACTTCGGAGTCGGGAATTCCGTGATGGCCGTCACCTTGTTGGGATCTGTTTTTAGAGTCCCATCACCAATTATGAAGCCGAGATACTTGACTTCAGTCACGCAAAATTTGCTTTTATCTAGATTGATGGACAACCCAGCACGACGGAGACAGCTGGAGACTTCGTCCAGAAGTCGCAAGTGGGAATCAAAGTCAGGTGAAACTATGAGAAGGTCGTCCAGATAAACAAAGACGTTCTCACGTAAATGGCCCGGGATGGTTTTGTCCATCAAGCGACACATGCGCTGTGGGGCATTGCATAAGCCGAAAGGCATGACTGTGAACTGGTACAGCGGACGACCTGGGACAGTGAAAGCTGTCCTCTCTCGCGACTTCATCTCAAGAGGGATTTGCCAGAACGCGTCCTTTAGATCCAAACTAGTGATGAACTTGGTGTCTTGAAGACGACCAAGAAGACCATCAATGTGCGGAAGAGGGTAGGCGTCTTTAACAGTGACATTGTTGACCTTACGAGAGTCAAGGCATAGGCGGACCTTACCTGGTTTTCGAACAAGTACCACTGGAGAATTCCAGGGACTGTTAGATGGCTCAATTACCCCCAGAGCCAACATCCTGTCCAACTCGCCATACATCAGATGTTGAATAGCGGGTGAGACAGGATAGTGCCTCTGCTTAATGGGAACGGAGTCACCAGTGTCGATAATGTGTTCTTCCAGGTGGGTCTTTCCCAGTCCTAAGACATCGAAAGAGGGAAACCTGGCCTTGACGCGTTCCAACCGTTCGCATTGCGTGGACGTTAAGTCGTGCGTTTTTGCAGACACGGATGGAGCGTTTATCTCGCCGACTATTTGGGGAGCGATGTCGAAAAGTTTCCAAAAGTCATACCCGAGATACAGCCTCTGACAGAGACCGGGCACCACATAGATAGTCAGGTCACGGGTCCGACCTCCGAAGGAGATCGGAACCTTAACATAACCCAGCATTCTCTGTGAAGCCCCGTTAGCTGTTTGCACACAAGTTTGCAACGAGTATAATGTAACTTCGGGATGTCTCTCCAGAAATGATTCGGCATCTTTCCCCAAACAGGTGATATTGGCACCACTGTCCATTAAACCAATCACCTCTTCGTTGGCTAAGGTGACTTTCGCAAAAGGACGGTTATCTGACAAGTCAGAGATGATTGCAGAAACAACTTTCTGCGAAAGGTGTCGCTTCTCCTTGGCTTGCATCCTAATTTTGGGAGGAGTATTGCTGGAGTCCACCAAAGGAGGCTCCGAAAAGATGCGGTTGCGAGTGGAGACGTATCTCTTCCAACGGGAAAGAAAGGAAAGTTTGACCTCCTCAGAGGGAAAAGAGGGAAGAGAATCGGTTGACGTGAAGTCGCTTATAATTGACCGAGTATTGGAATCGTATAAGTCAGGCTGGGGTACGGGCGAACCTAGTTCGAGCGCGGGCTCCCGTTTGGCCTCGCACCCTGGTCCCGGTTTCCCTGACATGTGGGACATCTGGGTGTTACAACTCCTGGTCTGCCACACTGGAAGCAAAACAGACCGCGAGTCGTGGAAGGGCATTCCATGAACGGATGGCCCGGTTGCTGACAATTCCAACACAGAATCGGCCTCCGTCTGGAAACTGAACTAAGGGGTCGAACTTCATCTACGGTGGCCGGTGATTCCTCCGCAGTTATATGTGATGCGGGATGGGTTTCGTTGAAATCCATTTCATGTAGTTTTGGAACTAACCTCCGTTCCTGTCTCTTTTGCATCTGCCATCGCTCCGCTCGCAAGCACACTTCACGTAGCTGTGGCATATGCGAGAAATGCTGTCCGATTATGACTGAGCCCAGGGAGGCATTCAAATTTTGGACAACTATTTCTACCAGGTCTTCTTCCGGCATAGGATTCGACATCCGGTTATACAGCGCTACCATCTTGGCGACATATTCATCGAAGGAGTAGTGTTGCTGTTTCAAGTCCAGCATTAACTTAATCCACTGAAAATCGGATTCCCTATTTCTAAATTGTCGGATCAGATGACTTTTCAATTCGTTCCAGTCTGGGTCAGGGACTTGACGGCGAAACTGGGCCCAATACCAATCTTCGGCCCCACCCTTCAATAAAGATGATATGTTCCGGCAGATCTCAGACTGGCTGACCCATTCGTCGCGCGCCCGTTGTTCTACACGGAACAAAAATTCCTCTACCGACAACTCACTGGTATCGCCGGAGAACCGTATGTTCCAGGTTGGAACAGGTGATCTCCTTTTGTTGGTAAAAGATGACGCCTCCATACATACTACCGGATGCTCGGCTTGGGCCGGAGAATGATCCGAATTGTTACGCGTGAGCAGGGGGTTCTCCGCAGCTCTCTGTTGGAGGCTAAGCCTCTCTACTTCTAATCTTAATTGTGTTATCTGGTCCGGGATTGACATGACCGGCTCGGCTGGAGGCACGTTTTCGTTCCTCGATGGGGCTGGTACTCCTTCCTCACTATTATCCTCAGAGGTTTGCTTACCACTCCGTAGGTTGGGCATTGTACTTCGCAATAGCACGATATGAAAGCGGGGCTGATAAAATTGCTAAATATTTATCTATCTTACCGGTGATTCGGTGGCTTTTACAATAGGCACTAACAAACAGTCAACAATAATACTACTAATAATTAACTCTAACAACGAAACTATTCCGTTTATCTGAATTGCAAAATTACATAACGGCAGCGACGGAACGATCTCTCCTCTCCCGAAAATCTTGGTGGCCGAAGTCAAAGGTGGCAGTCGGTGGTGGCGCTATCAGCTTGCTCATCGAGTTGAAACTACTAAATGGTTCAACGAACTTCAATCCGGGAGACCAGACTCTAAATGATAACTAAATCTTACTGTCAGAGAAAAACAACTTGAGCCACCATTGAGTGCCATCAATGACCACACCAGGTATCTCCAACTTCAAACTCAGGATCCAGGTTCGTTGAGGGGAAGGAGGCTGCCTAAGGCCACATCCCTCCTCCACAACCAACTCGTCCTATACTAAGCTCTCCACGCCCGCCCTTAGGGGCCACCCCCGAACCAAACTGTAAAACTTCTTCCTAAAATAATAACAAATTTAGAAATCACTCGGCTGCCCACCCACGACTGAGCCGCAACTCTGCATGCCTTCAGGAAGGATGGAGCAGCAGAGCAAAAAGGAAAAAGAAGAAAGGAAAAAAAATCGAGGGACCGAATAAATTTCGAGAATGTCCCACGGGGCGCAGTGCCAGGCGAGGTCGCCTGTTAGCCAGACGGAGCCCGGTAAACATCCTCCAAACCCAATCGACCCATTCGCAAAATAACTAGGAAAGTAACCCTGCTACTAGCTAGACGCAGTGGCAGGCAATAATACGCCTGTTACCAAAGACGACAAACCAAAACCAGGAGTTTTCAGTCACCGCTGGCCTTACCTCCCCGCATAGCCAAGCGATACACGCTTGTTAACAAGACAGGGGGATGAGGACAGGGCTCGAAGTTAGTGTACTGAAAAGGAAGAAGTTACCGCATTAGAGAATAATCGAAAGGTCACAGTAACAAAAAATTAACTCCAAAATTTAGCGAGATTTCAGAAAAAGAAATTGGTAGGGACCAAGGCATCGCGGTACTGCTTGGCCCCACGACGAACCGTAAACATTCAAGGTGATGCACTACTAAAATCGAAAACAAAAACGCAAAAATAAAAAATCCAGCCGTAAAGGCAGTCATGGCATGTCCGACATACCGAAAACAATTTCTCAAAATTTCAAAAAAAATGTCCGTGCAGGATATATGAGGGCCTATAAGCCTTCGTTGGGCGCCATTTGTAATGTGAACCTTCCGTTGGTTGCCCCGAAGAAGCCATCATCGGATCCACATACAACACAAATTTGCAAAATAAATTTCCAAAAAAAAAGTTATCCTTAAGGCGATACCCCGGGCCTCATTACAAGGGCTTGCTCGTCGGGGGGTCGTGGGGTAGTAAGATCCCGAGGTACACCTACCTGTACATCACCTTTTTACCTGTCCATGAACGGCCCCACAAGGGCGACCGCCGAGTGCCTAGAAGAGTACCTGAAAAAAACAAAGTACCGGGAGAGAAGAGTCGACCACCGCTATGCCATCGTTTAGGCAGTTAGCCTGTCATCCTAAAAGAAATTTTCTCCCAAAAGTAAAGTCAGCAGATTTAAGAACATACAGGCATGTAATCTTCTTACAAAAATATATAGATATATTTAAATATTTAAAACACAAATAAACATAATGTTTAACTACAAAAGTTACCAACACAAAACAACATGAGACGGAATATTATTTTAAACAAAAATTCAATTCGGGTAAGGATACTCAATATTTTATACAAAAAAAGTAAACAAACAAGAAAATCGTCGCGCTGGCCAGTTCGAGGATCCTTTTGCTTTCACAGATTATTCACAAAAACCAATTTTCAAAAAATCCAAATAATAAAAAAAATACCAATAGCTAAATATTAAAATTGTCACAATGTCTCAACCTGAATATAATTTAACATAAGACTGCATGACCTCACAAAAATAGGCTGACTTCGGAGACTTCTTCTTAACCGGGTTCTTCACAAACCTTAACCACATAAATCGGCGGACTTCTGCGATATAACTCCCTAACTGGATTCTCGAAAGCCTTAATGCATTCCGGGCACCATCAACCGGAAATTCTTTCGCCTCCTCTTCTTCACGTTTAACTCAATATTCTAATTTACCTGATTTATAAATATCTTGTACCTCCCTCCTGCTAATTGGTTACCTAACCATATTATCGTAATTCCGGACACGCTGCAATCCTTTCTGCATCCATTGTCTTGCTATTATATCCTTGGGGGCCAGCAAACATTCTTCTTATATAGTGAGCGAAATTCCCATAAGACCATGCCAATAAGTTATATTTGCCCAACACCAGGTTGAATTCACCTCCTTCCGAGGAAAACTGTTCCTTAAATTAACCAAATCTAACCGGCTCGGCTCGTGTTGATTTTACCGAGTTTACCGGCGTATCACCAACGTTCGTTTTTTTATGTTATATTAACACTGGTCGGGTTATTCAACATTAGGATAAAAATTCCAACTGAAAGTCCAGAAAACCACGACGGTTATGTATTTATTGCATTAAAATTATTGCAAAAAAACCGAACGACGAAAAAAACTGACTTTGGCCCAAAAAAAATTCCGAACCTCGTTTTCAAACACCCACTACAAATTCGCTGACTGACTCTCACTCCCTAAAAAAAAAATTTTCAATTTTTTTTCCTAATTTTTTTTCTCATGGCTTTCCCAAATTTTTCCAGTTTTTCCCAAGTGCACTTTTTTTTAAAGTGTTTACCCCAAGGTAGTTATTCATAAAGGGATGGGCCTGCCGTTACATATTTTTAATTTTTATTTGTTTGGTTGGAGTGAAATTTTCTAAAAAAATTATTTAATTTGTAATTGTTTTCACTACAAAGTCGCAAATAAAATACCATCCTCAAATTTCAACTGCCAAGAGCAAACTAGAGCCTCGGCTGAGTTCAAATTCCAACATTGCCGGAATTCCGACACAGGCGAGCCTTGCGGCCATCTTTGCCAAGGCCTGAATTTGCGAGACAAGTTTTAATGCGTTCAATCCCATTGAAACGCATAGGTTGAATATTCGTGCCGCTAGCTAGCTTTGGGCTTGGGTGTGTTCAAAGCACGCCTGGATGTGTCTCGGCCCATACCTTAGAGCTTAAAAGTCGATATTACTCTTTTACTTTTATCAAGGAGGTCCATTGATATTTTCAAAATGTATGATGAGTTACTGAGAGAATAACTTTACTGGTTATGGTTCCATGCCGCTATAATATAAAATAGGGCACAAACACTTGATTATCCTGAGTTCCAGGTCCTGAGTTTTTATTCTCTTACATACATTAAAATTTCTTATCTACAAAAGAAATCAACATTTTCTAAAATTTTATTTGAATACAATCTTGGGGAAGCAGTGTGAGTATATTCGGATAAAGAACAGCAACTAAAAAATCCTGCTGTCCAACTAATATTCAATCCTATCTCCGAATAGATCTTCTAGATATTATCTTCCCACCCGAAGTGTAAAATCATTATTGCGGGGGGTTTCAACGTTCAATATGCAAAGTGTATAAGATACTGAAATGGCATCAGCAATTTGGCGTAGATTCGGAGCTTGAGCTGAGCCCAATAGGCGAGCTAAAACGTTATTTTTTACTGTCACATTCTTTAAGCAAGCCAATTTGGAGCGCACTGGAAACTTTGCCTGCATACAAAGCTATAATGATTGAACCCAATTAAACCTCCTAAACAGACTCCGAAAGACATTGCCAGAACTACGGCAATGATTACGAGACATTGCTTCATAGGGGATCATGCTGCCACATAACGTCTGTTGCCGTTGCCATATGAAATAGCTGATTTACTGTCTTCAGCTACCAATTCAAAGAACGAAGCTTTTTCGACTTTCGCAAAGTGTATAGATGTCTCAAAATGCTTGAGGTCAATATATCCACCTAAACTTCTACCGTAACCTTTCACCATAATCAACCCCAGGTGTCCGTGGTTCAGGCGTCTTCATCCAATGACCCTACGGTCATTCCAAAGCAAAGTTCAACAATTAAACATACATGCACGCCCATGGGTGCAGTAACAGATGAGGGCGAAGTGTGACAAGGTCTTCGACAAGGAGATGGACTAGCACCCATGTTTTTCAACGTGGCCTTAGTACACAGTCTGTACAACTACTTGGATATGGTGATGACGTGGACGTGAATATCGTGGGAAGGTCCTTCTTGGCAGCAAAAAAAGTCTAGCCGTGTTTTTTTAATGAACTATATAGTTCTTCCCCATACAAATCTCAAAACCCAGGTTTTATCGAGATTTCTATCGAGGTTTTGGGAAATTTCCTAATTTGCATATTTCATACTTTCGGGGGTTGGCATGTTGCATACTTTACTTTTGGGGGTTGGCATATTGCATACTTTCGGGGGTCGGAAAGACGTAATTTAAAAATAAAAACAACAGGAAAGTGATGAGATCATATTTATAACAAATAATTGACTTTTTAGAAACATATTTATTATTTTCTAGCGAGGATTTCGTGTAACAGTGCAAAGTATAACACTTAACTTCCCTTTAATTTTAAAATTTTTGAGAATCGAAGTAGGCGCTACATGAAATTTCCCTTGTCGTTTTTTTAATGAACTCGATGAAAGAACTATATAGTTTATTAAAAAAACACGGCTATTGAATTAAGAGAGGCGGCAAAGGACATAGGGCTGAACATCAACGAAGGGAAAACAAAAGTGATGCAACAAACCAGAGCTGGAAGATTTAGAATGGGAAGAAATGTAACTATCGACGAACACAATCTAGAAGTAGTCGATAAAACAGTCTACCTTAAGTCTACAATTCAAGATTTGTGCACAGAAAAATGAAACTTTCACTCTACAAAACAGTAACACGACCAGGAGGAACAAGTTAACAGGTTTAGAGGTAAATTCTCAGATGCATAATAGGCCCAACGAGAGAGGTATATATGGTATATGGAGAAGAAGATACAACGAGTTGTATGAAATTTTTGAGGACCCAGAGCTCTCAACGTTTATAAATATCAACAGACTAAGGGTGAGTTGCACCAACTATAACTTTAACGGTAACAAAAGCTTGATCGGTTGTCAAATCTCCGGTTAGACAAAACGAGAGTTGCACCGTTTAACAATTGGTAACATGACGTAACATTTTAACGTTAACTTTAACCAAGCAAAATCGCCCGGTTTGTTGTCATAGACCCAGACAGGGGTGCCATTTTCAATAAACTCACAAACTGTGAATTTAAATCAAAGTAGCAGTTAACGAAACTTTAACAAACGATTGGGTGGTGCAACTCATTTTTACAAACTGGAACTTTAACAACTTTGTTATTGTTAAAGTTAACTTTAACAATAACTTTAATCAATGATTTGGTGCAACTCACCCTAAGACTACCTGCCGGCCACATAATCAGGATAACCGTATTCCAAAACAGCTTATGGTGGCATAAATTACTGGAAATAGATCACTAGGTAGACCCAGGAGAAGATGGATGGATCTGTAACGGCTGACGCAGGGACTGCTGAAAAACGACAGTTTGCCCATACTTTGAACCTACATATCTTTTAAACGGAGTCACTCAGGTTTTTGTTATTTCTTTCACATAAAAGAATACACATTTACCTAAAAGATGAGCCTAATTACGTTGCTCTACTATAATCGGTCTAGAAGTTATTAAAGTTTAAGTAAATGGCAATTCGGCCATACAAGTTGCAAGTGAGGGGATATGAGTGCTTTATGTAAATCTTTAAAACGGCAATATCTCATGAATGACAATTCGTACGGGAAAATGTATAAGATTCTTTTTTGTAGGTAATCGCATAATCTACAAACTTTGTAAACACTATTTTATGATAAAAGTTACCGTTTTGCTGAAAATCGCAAAAACCCGTTTTTGTGACCTTTGACCCCGAGTAAATCCAGGTTCCAGGTGCCGGATCGATGGGGACTTTTTAGATTTCATTTATAACGGTGTTTTGAACAATCCTACCAATTTTCAGCTAGGTGCGAATTTATGTACCCTTGGATGTCTAAATTGACTGGACTAAATGTGTTATATACGGTTTTTAGATCTCAAAAACATTGAATAAAATGAAATCGCATAAAAATAACTAAAAAGTTTATAAGCCCTTGAGGCTTCATGAACCCTTCATGATTACCTGAAGTAATATATAAACATTTTTTTTTTTTTCGTTACAAAAATTTGGTGCTACAAAAAAAGTGCAATTTTAAAAAAATATTGAAATAAACCTCTCAACATTTGTATTAGCAGCTGAAAGTAATTAAAAATGAAAATACCTTTTGCCAAGTGTGTATATCTTATACATTTTTCCTTTCATAAAAACCGATTATTGAAAAAGTTTTGCAGGCCTACACGCGTACAGCCAAGCAAGAATTCAGGAAAGGGAATGCAAGGTTTTTAAATGCATTCGAATACTGGTCAATTTCAACGATTTTTTTAGGAACATTTTTCAAACATGGAAAAAGGAAGCTCAAGGACAGAAGGACCTGGCAGAGTTTTGGTATGGATATCTATTGATAAAATACACATACAAATTTAATATTAAATAAGTTCATGAAGCATGAAGTAAAAATATCCGATACTAGATTCCACTGAAGCGAAACTTGAAAATTTCCATAATTTATATCCAACATATGGCAAAAGGGCAGATTCATCGCCTATTCCGCCCCCTTGTTGGGCAACATTTAAAGGATCGCAATTAATATTAATTTTACCTCATAGCCAGCCATGAGACGGGGTGATTTATCCACTGGGGCTGACCCGAAAAATATAATTCTTAGCCACGAACCCATGAAATACGAGTATGAAAAAAAAAAAATTGAATGAAATCGAGTCCTGCTCTAAGGACGATCTCTCGCCCTTCGGTATGCGTGTACAGTATAATTTTAGTTTCGTCACGTAGACCGTAAATCATTGGCGAGGTGAAAAGCAAAAATTAAATAGCTCAAACCACCAACACACACGTGCTGTTTATGTGGTTTAAAGTGGTAGGACGTGGTGGCTATGTAACATCTTGGGCCCTGTATTAATTCTGAAAAAAGGCCTGAATGAAAGGGGATCTGGCCACAACCGGGTAACTTTTCGTAGTACAGCAATTAAACATTGAGTTAGAAGACACTCTGGCCACTAAATACTTTTAGTCCAGGAGGCAGCGTTACATTTTTGATGGTTATTTCAGGTCGCTTTTTTTTGTAATTGATAGTTTGAATAATGCTAATAATTGAAACAAGAGTAAGTTTCTAGAATCGTGGTGGGGAGAAAATGAACATTTTGTCACGGCCAGCCCTAACAATACCAACGCAACTGATGTCTGAATTATCAATTTACTACCCGAAAGATATAATTTCAAAAAAAAAAAAAATCAGGTGCGGTCATTAGACCCCCGTCAGGAACGAAGTTCCTTACGATTTTTCTACAACTGCGAATGTAACTCCAAATAAAATCTGTATATTTTATTTATTTTTACTTTATACCATTTTTCAAGCAAATAATGTAAAGGATCGAATCAAATCAAAAATTTAATTTAATATTTTAGGAAAATATTTATTATAATATTAACATTCCAAAACTTTCCAAAAAAAAATTTCAAATGTTATCACCAAATTGTAACATAGAAATTATTGACTTATGATAACTATAATAAGATGCATATACTTCAGAATCAATTTTGCCCAAGAATCTTGAAAAAACGGCATCAACTGTAGTACAGTATTTCGTTGTGTACTGTGCTGGATCATTATTCATACTCAAATTAAATGTGTCAGATAAAAAGGATGTGAAGATTTTAAATTTGTCTTTTTCATTGAAGTTAATATTAAAGTCTCCAGCTAATATTAGTGGAAGTTTATGACATAGTAATTTAGATTCTCTCTCAGTATATTCTAACAGGGATCGATGAATAAATAATGTAATATCCTCAATCTTTTGATTTGGTGATATATAAACAGCTACAATAACTATTTCATGATCGTTTCTTATTTTACAAATCACTGAACAAATGTCTCCAACTGATGAATGTCTAGTACTCAATGCACTCATGTTTGACAAAATAGTTTCCATATTTAGTTGGCAAATGTTGACACTATCTTTATAGTTTTGGTATATTGCGACCCTACCTGCATGAATATTGTCTCGTTTATAATGAGAAATGCAATTGAAATTAGGAAGGATAATTTCTTCTTCATTTCTCATCCATGTTTCAGTAAGTAATAGAATATTACAATTTTCAGTAACTGGATCAATGAAATCTAAAATATGGTTTTTTAAACTTTGGCAATTAAAAGTTAATACTGAAAGACCTATTTTGTTACAAATCATATCCAAAACCATTTGCGTGTTCTGGTCTGCAATGTGTTTAAAGATAATCTTTGAAATTCTTGCAGCAATTTCTCTGTTGATTTAGCTTGCTTTCGATTTATGATAAAACTTAAATTTCGTTGGATCATCTTGAGGTGTTACAATATACAAATTTTCTATATTTGTTGCACGAGATAAAGCAACGTATACAAGTTCTTGGGAATGATCTTTGCTGTACTCGTAAACACTTTCACTGAAAGTTCCACCCTGCGATTTATGTATGGTCATAGCGCAAGCCGCAATTAAAGGAAAATGCCTTCGAGTAGCAATAATTTTCTTATCTGATGTCAACGGAATGTTCGCAGATCGTAGTTCAATAGGTACAGCAAGAATACTAACTCCATTTTGTACAGCCAATAGAGCAGCTTTTTTCCTTTTCTTACGAACAATATTTCTTGAATGGCAAAATTCCAACCAAACTCTAACTACAATGTTGTTTGTATCAACATCTAAATGCACTAATTTTCCAGCTGAAACATTACATAAGCCATCTGATACATCAATATTTGTTGTTATTAGATAAAACATGCCTTTAACAAAAGTAATTTGATATGGTAAACCACCAGTATCGATTATTGACTTTTTATGTAGCTTTACTCTAAAATTAGCATCTTGTTCACAGTTTTTAGATTTTGTAATTGAATCAGTAGCTGTACAGATAACTTTGTCTTCAAATTGTTGTAGAAGGTGATTATTGTAGGCGTTTACATGTTCATTTCTGAAAAATAGGCGAATCCCATTAGGGCACAATTTTTGAGTATCGGGTTTTGTGAAAAATCTTGATTCTATCAACTCAATTTCTTGTTGTTCTAATGGTTCACCATTGCCTATTTTAGTTAGTATACATTAGAAAATGCAACATTATCCTGTCTCATGACTTTGTTGAGTTGATAAAATTTAAGTTTCCGCCAAAGATGGGGTCTCACCATGTGTGTTCTAATAGGCCTACATATATATTGGTGTTGCTCGTACCGGTGGCAACTGCCGTAAATCTCCAATAAAAATAATATCTATACCACCAAATTCATCCTTATGATTATTAGTTATTTGTTTTAAACGCCAGTCAATTTTCATTAAAAGCTCTGCACTGATCATACTTATTTCATCGATGATTATTACTTTTACATATCTAAAAAGAGATTTATACAAATCTACAGTACACAGCCAGAAGTGTCTAAGTGCAAAATATGTGTTTCGAGATAATCGCCTTCAAAGATTTTTTTAGATACAGAATTGTGCACAAAACCACTTTTGTCGGTGCAATAGCTCAGCAACCACAGCTCAGTTTAAGACAAGAATTATACCAATGATTAAGAATAAAATACTGAATACAAAAATGCAATAAACTCAAAATCGTCAAATTTGCACTTAAGCACTTCTGGCTTTTTACTGTAGAAATGTAAGATTTCAGATGACAGAGGTAACAGTTTTAAAATTGAAATTCTAAGGGCAGTATGAATTGTTGTACCATTAACTGCCACAGCAGCTTTTCCTGTGGTAGCGCAAGTTATATAAGCATTACAATAGCCGTCTGTATAAGTAAATCTATTATAAATTTCCATTATGAGCTTAATGACGAAAAAATTTGAAAAAGCATCTATCCTCGATAATGACCAATGCAAAAAGTGTGCACGTTCGTCATGCATGACACTTTGCATTATCATTTCTTCCTATAGCAATCGGTGCAAATTGATTCCAATTTCTAAAGAAAAACACTGCATTCTGATTTAATAAATTCACAAATTGCCTACTGGGATCGATACTCGCACGCATACATACACAAAATATCGCATTTTCTTACGTGACGATTTCTCCCAATTCACTCTACCCGCAAGTCGCGTTAAGGAACTTCGTTCCAAAAAAAAAAAAAAAAACAAGTGAGACGAAATTACTCTCACTTGCAACGCTATCTCCCGGACTTGCAACACTAACTCCAAGTGA
The DNA here is from genome assembly GCA_949987705.1 of Thereva unica. Lineage (NCBI taxonomy): Eukaryota > Metazoa > Arthropoda > Insecta > Diptera > Therevidae > Thereva > Thereva unica. The sequence goes on along the minus strand of OX465281.1, from coordinate 177,875,269 downwards.
ATGATATTAACGAACTAGGCGGACCTTCGTGGTGAGCTAGGGGCCCAATCCACTCAATTAATTTAGGTACAAGTGGCAGAGTCACCCAAAAAGTAAGGAAGGATGGAGGCGCCATAGGCGATGAGAGGGCATCACATGAAAAAAAACCTCTACAAAAGCATACCATGTTTCTAAACTCCGTTACAGCCCAACAAATGATGAGTTTGCTTTAGCTTTATGCTGTAAGCATGCTAAGGGCAACGGCGAAACTATTTTCCTCGGCCACGCTCAGTAGGAAATCTAGGAAGGCCTTACCGATGGAGCGCTGATATAACTAGTCATCTGGTAAGGGGTACCCCTTATTTTTTTGACGTTAGATGAGCCCTGATATAACCCATTACAAGAGAAGGCAGATGGTATGGTGTCATCCGAAATTAGACCCAAATAAGTGAGAATCTGCCCCGATGACTCAATTGTTTTCGAATTTTTGTAATACCCCAATAGGACTTGTAAGCTTACAGAAGTACTGAACTGACTGCACTTCGAGTAAGGGTAGGTAGGCCTTACCATACCCCTTACAGATGAGCAGTTGTGTAAGTACTCTAAGGTATGTATGTACTTATGTAACTACTCTAGAGAAAGTAAGAAAGTATGGCCTTACCTCCAATGACATCGTGTGTAAAAATAAGCGCTTCTGTAAGGGGTATGGTAAGGCCTACCCATTACTATGTAGTAAGTGCTCTCTTCAGTATTTCTGTAAGCTTACAGGTCCTACTGGGCGGCGAATGGCCCAACGAAATTTGTTGTGAGCACCCACTAAGAGCGACGGCGACACAAATTAAAAAACACACACCGGAATAACCATCTTGCACAGCCAAGTATGCTGCACGCGCCAGAGGCACGCACACATACGAGAATTGCAACACAAGCCCACGCTCCAGTTATCGCAGTGGTCTGCAGATTGTGCAGCTTCATACAAAAGTGGTGTGTTCTATTCGTTTTTGACAGTCGCTGAGCAAAGCGATTCGTCGGTCGCCCTTAGCCTGTTGACAGCATTAGTCGTTAGTTTCCTTCTATTAGTAAATGGTAGGAAATCAGGTTTTCGTGGGTTAATTCTAAATTTGTTGCTCCGACACAAACTATGCACATATGATAGAGCGACTTTCATGAGGTCTGAGATGGTACCGCCGTAATGTCTGCCGGTTATCGTTATGACAATATTCATTACGTTTACATGCTTACTTGAAGTAGATTTCAAGTAACTAAATATGCATGTAAACTCGTCCTGACTTCAAGTATACTTGAGTCAAGTAAATCACAAAAATTTGTTTGATTGACTTGAAAAAGCTCATGTAAACACTACTTGAATACTTGAAATTTTGCTTGTGTATTTTTTCTTTGGAACAAGAAGAAGATAAAAACTGTAGTGAATGTATACTTTTGATGCAATATTTTTAAAGTTATTTATATTATAATTTGAAGATAGTTTCTGTTATAATATGAAAGGTCAAGTGTCAGTTCAAGAAAATTTCAAGACATTTTGAAGTCAAGTAAATGAACCGAAAACGCAACTTGAGTTTCAAGTAAATATCAAGTCAGGAACTCAAGTACATCATGTAAACGTAATGATTAACTACATAAGCCTGTGCTTTGAAGCTCCGGCTATTCAGGTCGGCAACAAGTTCGTCGATTACTATTGACCATACAGACTAGTTATATATAAATAAGAAAAGTGTCGACAAGAAGATTATAAGTGCTTATCTTGTGCGCCAGCCACTCTGATCTTCCCACGTCACATACCAGGAGGAGAAGTCCAATGAGAAGACCCTTCACAAGCTTCGCCTTAATCTAGATAGAGGGAGCAGTGATAAATAAAGAATTGCGTTGGTGGCTTTTCTCGATATCACAGGAACCTAACAAATCGTTTGACACTCTTTCTAGGGTTCTAAAGAGTCAAGGTCTAGCCTGCAGTTTTGCGACTAGATTGGATCTATGTTGAGATCTCTTAGATTAATGGTCACTCAGATGTCTTTGCAGAGCACCATAGCAACAGGATATTCAAAGAGAGGAGCTATATCTCTTCTGCTGTGCCTGTGGTCCCTTATTGAGAGAGTCGGGACTGTGCCTTGGTGAAGTGCGGGCGTGTGTTGTAGCCAGGCCAACTATATCGCAAACAATAAACATACACCTAATAACAACATATAAATTATAACACATAAAATTTTATAACAATTAAATCACAAAACACAAAACAATAACATAAAAAATAATAATAAACATAAAACAAAAAACTAAGCGAAGGCCACCAACAACACGGCAACAATAACCGATGGACTGACGGACAACAAGTAAACTTCCTCCTCACGCTTCCCACGCTTGCTGCCGGCCGTTTCGGCGCTGCAGCTTAATCGCTGGGTTGATAGGAGTCGTCTTGTTTTAGCAGGCATAACACTGCAACAAGACTATTCCCGTTAGCTTCGATGGATGCATCAAATGAGGTCATGAACCTCACGCAAAACAGTCCCCAGTGCGACAGTAATTTTATGATTAATTCTTGTAACATTCGTAAAGTGCGAATTACTGCTCCATGCTCCTAATATTCTCGCACTGATTGAAGCCCAAGATTTAGATCGATTTCAGGTGACAGGGTATAACTTAGTGCACAATTTTTCCGCCCATAGGGGATTAGTCATATATATTAGGAATAACGTGGCGTTTCAGTGTACAGCAGCACGTCCTGTGATTTTAACCACCTATCTTCAACCAGGTATGCGATGGTTCATCCTTCACTCTAAAAAATCTGTGAAGCCTAGACCGAACATATGGTTCAATGGGGAATGTATGAACGCAATCAAAGCTAAAGAAGCCGCATATAAAGCTTACAGACGTTCGTCTAACGAGCCACTTCATTCGTGAGTTCCTCCTGTAGCTTCCATCATCAGGAAAGTCAAATCATCATTTGATGATAGATTAAGAGTAAGATTCTTAACTCCACTACAAGCAGTAAAAACTTCTGGTCCTAGGCCATCTACCAGAATTTTATTTCTTCCTCAACAAGAAAGTAATAACAGAAAGCAAACCCAAGGCCGACCTATTTATATTTATTTATTTATTCGCCACACAAGGCACACTTAAACTAGGTATACATATACTTAGATTAAAAACATAATGTACAGTCTTTTTTATATAACTACTGATAGCTACTAAAAACCTACTATTGTCAGAGAGGTTAGTAGGGATTTGAGTATTTTTTTATAGGATGCCTTGTTGAGGGAAGGGGAGAAAGAGGAGCTATGGCTATTAAAAACCATACAGCATCTGTTGACGGGCTCGTTCCTTGCGTAATCGGTGCAGTATGGTTATTCCCTAAGTAGTTTAGTGTGTCGTGTGTCTCGAACTACATTATTGAATTTGATTCTGTCCGACAGAAACTGCACTTTAAGCTTTCCACTTAGGACGTCAAAGGCAACGCAAGATATGAGCAGTTTCCTCCTGCTAGACAGCGGCATGAGATCAAGCACTTTGAGCCTGTCCAAGTAGTGCGGCAGGGTTTGGTAGTCATGGGGGTTGTGTAGATGTCTCAGGGCAAAAAGAAGAAATCTCGTTTGAATGGATTCGATCCTCCTACTGCTCACTTGGAATATAGGATCCCAGATAGGACACGCATATTCCAGGATAGGGCGGACTAAAGAACAGAAGAGTGTTTTTGTGACCCATACATTACCGAATTCTTTGGCTCTCCTCTTGATGAAACCAAGAAGTTTGTTGGCTCTGGCAATTATATTATCGTAATGCAGGTTGAAATTGAGTTTTTTGTCTAGGACGACGCCTAGATCTACGATATGGTCAACCTGATTCAACATTATGCCATTGAGATAATAGTTATGGTTCTGTGTGTTTTTTAAGCGGGAGAAGGTAATTGCATGACATTTGCTGGTGTTAAGTTGCAGTTTGTTCATGGTGCACCAGTCGTGTAGGGCATTGAGTTTTGTCTGCAAGAAGGAAACATCAGTTTGGGTCTTAATGACACTATAAATTTTGAAGTCATGCGCGTAAAAGAGATGTGGAATATTTGCTAATTTTTCGGAAAGATCGGAGATGAAAATATTGAAGAGTAGGGGACCGAGATGACTACCCTGAGGAACGCCAGAGGTTACTTCGATCTCATTAGATAGAAATCCTTGGAATCTGATAACCTGTGTTCTTCCGTTCAGATATGATTTTAACCCTTCCAGGGCAGAACTTTATATTCCAAACTTTAATAGTTTTGCGATTAGGATGGCGTGGTCCACTCGATCGAAGGCCTTGCTGAAATCAGTGTACACAGCATCCAATTGATGGCCGATCTCCATACCGCATAACGATTCGGAGATAAGGACCATAAGGTTAGAAGTTTCCGAAAACCATGTTGTTATTCGTTTAGGTATGGATCGATAAGAGGAGCAATCTTGTCATGAACAAGTTTTTCAAAAAGCTTAGGAATTGATGATAAAATGGCAATGCCCCTATAGTTGTCTACCGAGTGCTTGTCACCGGATTTATAGATTGGCGTTAAGTAGGATTTCTTCCACAGCTTGGGAAACTTTCCTAACGATAAAGATTTGTTGAAGATGAGATAAAGAGGAAACGCGATATGTTGCTAGCAGCGCTGCAGGAAAATAGGAGGGAGATTGTCGGGACCATTACCTTTTTTGATATCAAGATTGTTCAGACCCGCCATGATCTCATCAACAGAAAGGGATATACCGGTTATAAGGGAAGTGTCAGTGTGCGAGTCAGTTACATCGTGTGTTGCGCTGGACAAGGGGCTATAAATTTCAGCAAACATGCTACAAATTACTCTGCATCTCTGTTCGCCGCAAATTCTTCTTTACCCATCACTGCTATGTCACCCCCCACTCTCGAGAATACCACCCACTCAATGGACGAGGTTCACTTCAGGACTCGCGAGGTATTTAGATGCCACAATGAACTCAACGTCAACAAATCCACTGGCACAAAATGCCCTCCAAGCCAATCCCAAAAAAGGTGAAGCCAGCGACCCTTTAAACTACCGTTCAATAGCAATTAATTCTGTTCTCTACAATTTCATTGAGACAATATTCAATAAAAAGGGGATAAAATATCCAGAATCCCACCAAATTATACACGACAGGCAATACGGCTTCAGACCAAACCGGTCTACTAACGATCTGCTTGTGTGTTTAACCGAGTCTGGTCTGATTTTTTTTTTTTTTTTTTTATGTGGCAGTGCTTAGCTCAGGAATCACCCTTTGTACTACTAGTCCGTCATGTCATTTGTCACGTCATGGTGCAATGTCTAGCAGTAAGCTTAGTACGGGGAGGGGGTTGGAGGGGTTATAAAGGAACGGGAGGGAATTGAAGAAGGTGGTGATGAACCCTGCGTTTGAACTCTTGGATGTTGTAGGAGCTCGGAAATACTGACTGCGAGAGATTATTCCACAGCCGAGTTGTTCTATTAACAAACGAATTCATATCTTGTTGAGTGCGTGAAAGGGGGAGTTGCAGGTGGAGGGAATGAGACGAGTGGGCTAATCTGGTGTTGCGGGTATAAGAATGCCGTGGAGGCAGGAGAGCGTTTAACTCGGAGGAACAGTCGCTATGATAGTAGCGATAAAATTTTGTCAGTGCTGCTACATTCCTACGGTGGCTGAGGGGGTCGATGGTGGAGCAAGCGGTATCGTCATCAATTAATTTAAGGGCCTTTTTTTGGACCTTATCTAACCATGCCAAAGTGGTTATTGGAGCGCCGCTCCAAACGAGGGAGTTATATTCGAGAAGAGGCCGAATGTAGGATTTATAAATAACAGCACGGGCCGATGGCTGGAGGAGGAACTTACACCTCTTAAGAAATCCCAAGCACTGAGATCCTTGTTTGGCGATTTGGAATATGTGGTCATTCCATCGCAAGTCTTTGGCTAATGTCACGCCTAAGATGTGTAAGGATGGTTCGGCCAATAGTTGAACTTCATTCACTTTCAAGGGTGGAGGGGTGTTGAACTTCTTTTTAGAGATAAGACAGTACTTGGTTTTAGCGGGGTTGAATTCAACACGATTCTTCTTTCCCCACTCTAGAATGAGTACAAGGTCGTTATTAATAGAGTTCGACATACGTTCGCGATCATCAAGACAGGATCTGGCATGAGTCTGCCTTGTATCGAAGCTGTACGAGTACCGTAAAGTACCGTCGTCAGCGAAGCTGAGAAGTGAGTTGGAGGGGATTGAAAGAAGGTCATTTATAAAGATAAGGAATAGGGCCGGTGATAAGATTGACCCCTGGGGGACCCCCGCCGAGATCGGGTGGGATGCGGATTTGACGCCATCCAATACTACTTTGATTGAACGGCCGAAAAGGAAATTCTTGATCCACTTCTGTAGAAGTGAGTCGACTCCAATAGCTTTGAGTTTGGCTAACAGGGCTGAGTGCCAAACTCTATCGAAAGCCTTGGAGATATCTAGAGCAACCAGACTAGACTCGCCGGATCCATGCAGACTACGGCTGAGGTGTTCTGTAAGACAGACTAAAAGATTGTTCTAGATATCTCAAAGGCTTTTGACAGATTATGGTACCCTGCTCTGTTAAATAAACTCCAAGCTATTGGTAAACAGTTAGCTCAAAGGAACTGGATTAAGAGCTCCTTTTCAGGCCGTTCAATCAAGGTAGTATTGGATGGCGTCGAATCCCCCATTCCATTTCGCCGGAGTGCCGCAGGAGTGAATTCTCTCACCCGCACTTTTTCTAAACTTCATTAATGATCTGCTCTCAATCCCCTCCAACACACTTCACTGCTTTGCCAATGACGGTACTTTGCATTTCTCTTACTCCTTCGACAATATAAGACAAGCACGTGCCAGACCTTGTCTTTACCACCGTCATCTGATGTCCACTTCGATCAACCGGGATATCGAATCGATTCTTCGTTGAGGCAAACTGAATCGCGTTGAATTTAACGCCACGAAAACGAAGAACTGTCTGATCTCCAACAAAAATTGTACCGACCTTCCTCCTATCTCAGTGGATAAATAGAATCTAACGGCTGAATCAACTCTCAACATTCTAGGGGTAATTGGATGGAATGATCACATATTCCAAATCGCCAAACAAGCCTCCTAATGCCTTGGATTTCTCAAGATATGCAAGTTCCTCCTTCAGCCAGCTGCCTTGGCTACAATCTACAAATCCTACATTCAACCCCGCCTTGGATACAACTCGTATATCTGCGCAGGCCTCTCAAAAACCACCTTGGCTTGCCTCGACAGAGGGGCAATATCGTGCCCTCAAAATCATTGGTGATGGCCCCTTTCGCCCCTGGATGAAGTTCAGAAGATACCCAGTGCCCAAAACTTCTTCTCCCAACATTACGTAAATGATATTGACATAATACTAACCGGAGAAGCAGGACTTGGTCTCCAGCACGTACCTCAGAGTACAACTCAGTATGAACCCTAGCAAAAGGGTTCCAGTATCATTCACCAAAAAGAATTAATTATTTAGGTTCTCTGCGCAGAGTTTAAGGCTGCTTACATCAATCCCAATATTAAAGGATTACACTTTTTGATATAGTGTCTATGCCTGATATGTATATCTCAAAGATCAGTTCAGTTCAGTTCAAAGTTTATTCCGATTAAAATATAAACATTACAAACTATACATCATTATCTTACTACTAGACCTTAAGTCGACTGTATCCAGGTGAAATATGTACATGATAGATTTTTACATGTAAGAGGTATTAGTAATTGCTTATAGCTATAAACCTGACTTATACCTACGGAGCCAAGTGAATAGTTTGGCTCAGAGCCTCTTTATCGGAAGAGTTAGGGCTGACCAGCGTGAGGGTGCATGCCTGTGCATAAGAGCCATATACACCTCCCGTGGACGCCAGGGGTTATAGTTGTATGACGAGCAGCGGCCACCCCCGCGTTCATGTCAGGTCATGCAGCCTGCAAAACTAGGGGTAAGAGGTTGCCAGGCGTACAGCTATTTGATTAATATTGCGTTTAGAACAAGGGTCATGTTAATGCGAGAATACATTCGGCTCTGTTAATGAGAGGAGTCGGGAGGGCCCGCTATTTACAATTCATATTGCTTAGAATAACACAGGCCTATTCTTTACTTGTAGGAAATATGTTTATTAGTGGTGGTTAGTATTTGTCATCAGTATGGTTAATAGAGATTAATCAATTGAGAAGTGCTAGCTGTGCTTATTTATGCTTATGTTCTGTAGTTGCCTACGGAGCAGAGTTGGCTCTAATTCTAGGTGGGCGGCGCTACTGTATCCCAGGTAGGGTCAGAGACTAAAGGCCCCCATGGATGTACAACCAGATTTTCATCAAACCCATAAGCCCAACGTATTTTGATCGGCCGACCGGCCCACAATCGATAGTTTTGGTTGTACATCCGCCCTTCGATGTACATCCAATTTGACCGTGTATGGGGGCCTTGAGTTATTACAACAGTGCGCTATTTCTCTATCACGTGCCGTATTGTTATAAGGCTGATTGTTCATCTTAAACATCATCCGCGGTGGTGGTCCGCATCAAAGCTGTCGTAGAATTGCGGGATTGTGGAGTTATTAGGTGTGGGGACGGGGTTTATATTGACATTAAGGAGGTTTAGAGGATTAAGGTAAAAAATGCCAGTGGGGGAATCAATGTTTTCCCTGTACACATTGCTGATAAGAAGGTTTTCGTGTGATGAAAGCTTATTAGTGCGCTCTTTCCAGTTTTCAAGTAGATACGTCAGCAGCGGAGTTATTTGCGCCTTAGCATAATGCTCTCTATTCGAGTAGTATTTAAATCTAGATTTGAATCTCAGAGAACAACAGTGCCTAAGGATTTTCCTTTGGAAAGGTTACTAGCAGCTGGTGGTGGATGAGGATCTAGTTTGGCACTAAGCTCTTCCCTAAATATCTCCCAGTCAAGATCTTTCAAGGTTCTAAATAGTTGGGGCATGCTTTGTAGGATTGACATTTCCATGAGGCTGAGGCTAGTCTCGACAATATAGTGGTCAGAAAATGCTACCTTGGTTGAGCAAATTTGGTTCGAGGTCTGGCTGCATAAGCTGAGATCTCTCTCAATCAATGCAGCTTGAAGACCTGGGGAACGTAGGGCCATTAGGGTGTACTAAGCACAAGCAGTTGTTTAGGATGTTAGCTTGAAGCCAATTCTTGAGAGCATTGCCGTTTCTGTTATGTGTAGAGTTTGACCAGTCGGAGTGCTTGGCATTGAAGTCCCCCCCTATAATGACTCCTTCATAGGTGCTACTGTTGCAGAGGTTATTGAGTGTCGTGAGTAGGTTGTTGATTTCTGCAAGAATTTTAGCGTTGTAATTACGGCCAGTGGTCATGTTGATTACCGCGGCGGTGTAAGAAATATTGAGAGGAATTGAGGTAGGATAGGAAGAGAGTTTGGTCTTGCATAGAAGTGCCGTGCCTTGCAAACTATTATTTCGATAAATTCTGTAGCCGCTAATGTTAAGTTTTGCCCTTTCATGTAGGTGGGTTTCCTGGATGAATAGGACGTCATAGTTTTCATGTAGGATGAGCTCCTTCAAGTACCATTTTCTGTTGGGGGCAATGAGCGAGCCAACATTCAAGGTTGCAAGTTTAAGCTTATTATTTTCCATAACTGTAGCAGCCAAGTCTGACACAGAGTGCCAGAAATTTACCTTTCTTCTGGGCCGGACTAGCGTTTATGAATTCCGGTAAGAAATCTTCAATGATCATTGACATTAAATCGGAAAACGGCATCCCGAAGTTCTGATCGGAGTAGTTTAAGAATTCGTCTCAATCTCTACTAGTGGGCTGTCTTGGCGGAGGGTTTCTGTTTTTAAAACAGTCAGCGTAAGATTTATTATTGTTGACGAAGGAGGGATGAGATGAATTAACCCCGTTGAGATCCGGGGGAGAGTTTTGGTTAAAATTTAGGTCTTGGTTTGTTCTATTTCACCTGAGACCCATGAATTGCTTATTAGTCCTGATTATTTGTTTGTAAGCTACACGGCCTCTGAAGTTGGCAGGGTGGCCCGTGCTTTTACAATTATTTATTTATTTATTTATTTATTTATAAGCCAAAACAAGGCACACTTAAACTAATTTACATCATTGCCCTTATTATAGTATCTACATAAATATAACTTAAGCTATATTGATTAGTACAGACTAGGATGATAATAGGGATATCAATTTTCTTTTAAAAGACTGTTTACTTATGGAGGGGGAAAAACAGGATTTGTAGGTATTGAAGACCACACAACATCTGTTAACAGGTTCGTTCTTGGCATACTCGGTGCGATGGGAATATTCCTTAAGCAATTTCACGTGTCTCGTCTGTCGGACATCGTCATTGAACTTAATTCTATCCGATAGAAACTGCACTTTGAGGTTGCTGTTTAAAACGTCCAAGGTGAGGCATGAGATAAGCATCTTTCTCCTACATGACAGTGGTAAGAGATGTAATGCTTTGAGCCTGTTCGGGTAGGGTGGTAGACTAAGATAATCGCGCGGATCGTGGAGATGACGTAGCGCGAAAAGAAGAAATTTTTTTTGTATTGATTCAATCCTGTTACTACTTACCTGGAATATGGGATCCCATATCGGGCAAGCGTATTCCAGGATTGGGCGGACAAGGGAACAGAAAAGAGTTTTAGTAACCCAAACATTGCCAAATTCTTTAGCTCTTCTCTTAATAAAACCTAACAGCTTGTTGGCTCTGGCAGTAATGTTGTCATAATGCAAATTAAAATTTAACTTGTTGTCTAGAACAACACCTAAATCCCTAATTTGATCGACATGGTCAAGGACCTTGTCGTTCAGATAATACTGCCAACGCTGTATATTTTTTTTTCGTGAGAAGGTGATTGAGTGACATTTAGCGATGTTGAGATGTAGTTTATTCGTTGTGCACCAGTCTTGCAGAGCATTCAGTTTTGATTGAAAGAACAATACATCACTTTGGGACCTTATGATGTTGTATATTTTTAAATCGTCTGCGTAAAAGAGATGTGGAATATCCTTCAGTTCGTCAGATAAATCAGAGATAAATATATTAAACAAGAGTGGGCCTAGATGACTGCCCTGGGGTACACCGGAAGTCACGTCGATTTCTTTAGATAGAAATCCTTGAAATCTAACCACCTGAGTTCTTCCGTCAAGATAAGATCTTATCCATTTCAGGGCAGCACCGGATATTCCAAATTTTGAAAGTTTTGTTATTAAAATATGGTGGTCAACACGATCAAAGGTCAATTAACACAGTAGGGGGTCCTCCTGGACTTTGGCGCAACCTCCCGGGGCGTGAGCCTTATCACATTTAACGCACCTATAGGCATAGTTACAATTTGTCGCTGCATGGCCGAAACTTTGGCAGTTGTGGCATTGTAGCGTGTCCTTCTTTTTGTATCTTTCCCAAGTAACTCTTTGGGATAATATTACATTAATTTTTGCAACTTCAAGTGTTATTTTGTTCAGGGGTTGGTCTATTGCTGCCTAATAAACTAAATCTATTGGGGTAACTTTCGGGTTCTTTGTTAGGTGTGTTAATATGCGGATTATTATTATCTAGTGTACCTCGTCTTGTTGAAAATTTTCTTTTGTTTGTATGAGTAACAACACTCCATTCATCCAAATTGGTGCCATTATTAGTGGTGTCCATATCGGTGTCTATATTCAAGGATCTTACAGCTGGCTTTGTTTGTGTTGATTTCCTGTCTATATCAGCTTCAGATATAGTCTATTGATTAGGTCTTAAAAAGCAGGGCAATAAGGAACTAAGACGTTCAGGGGGTTTTATTGCAGGAATCGGTCAATGGGTCATTTAAGAAGAGAAAACCGCGGAGTGCTATTAAATTAGAGGGTGGAAATTGGAGATAGGGGTCAAAATGGACCCTTTTTGGGTTTTGCCATATATCTCGTAAACGAAGCAAAATTTCGATTTATTTTATATAAAATTTTTTGTAGAGAATTAAATTTCCTATGGAAATGGTTTATTTAAAAAATTTTGAAAAAATTTTTTATGCCGAAAATGTTGAAACAAAAAGAAAAAAAAGCAAAAATTTCGATGTTTTTTCCCTTTTTGCCAATAACTTTTTTTTGGTTAGAGATAGGCATAGGTATTGCTTTATATAAAATAAAGCAGATAAAACTTCCTTTAAAATAATGGGTCGAAAAAATTTTTTGGTTGAAAATTCACCGAAATATGGCCACTCGAACGTAGCTTTTTTTATTTTTACCCCTTTTATACCGACATTGTTTTCAATCTCATATTGTTGAAAAAATTATTATATTACTCAATTAAAAAGGGTAATTTATGTTTAATTGTGGATAATAAATAATTATGATGCTCTTATATTTCTTCCATAACATTGAAAAATTTCAGCTTAGATGAAAATATCACTGAAGAAAAAGTTAAGGATGGTCAACTTAATTTTCTAAAACAGAAATTTAATCAAAAACTTCAAAAATTGAAAGACAATGGACCAACAGCAAAATTGTATGTTCAGTATTTTGAAATGGTATCGTTATTATTCCAATTTATTCATGCTGAAAGGAGTGGTGACTGGAATGGGCATTTGAATTCAATACAAAAAATGATTCCATTTTTCATAACGACAGGGCACTTCAATTATGCTAAAAGCTCATACATCTACCTCCAAGATATTTATAAAATATAAACAAAACTGAATCAAGAAAACTATGATTTATTTACTAAGAAAGGGTACTTCACACAACGACGTTCACAAATGTTTTATTCGGGAGTCTGGTCCGACATGACCATTGAACAAACCTATATGAGAAACATTCATTCAAGAGAAGGTTTAACCTATGGCCGTCGCGTAACTCCTGCCTCTACTGCACGATGGATAACTAGTATTCCACTGCAGATAGTTATTGCTGAACAATTAGAAACATTTTGCAAGTTCCAAATGGATGACATGTCACATGAGCACAAAGATGCTGGAACTTCACGCATACAGAAAGATGCAGATAATGTCAAAACTTTGTCGGAATGGTTCGAAGAACATTCTCCATTTCCACAATCAAATGATTTGATTTCACTAAGCACTGGCGTAATTGGAAGTTCGGAAATCGATTGTCACGAAGCACGACAGAAAGGAATTGCTCTTATTCCTGAAGTATTTAAAGAAACATTTGGTAACATAAAATTTAAAAAGATGATGAAAATATTGCCACTGAAGAGTTCATTTTCAAAAATTTGTTTGGGTTCAGATGATGTTGTGGTCGTCGATTCGGAAACACTATTTAGAAGAATGCTTTTATGTAAGCCTTCTAATGAAGAATTTGAAGAGTTTTTCAACTTTAAATTAGCACCGTATCCACCTTCAATTTTTGACGGGTTCAATATGAGGAAAAATAAAAAATCAGACTTATATGAATTTTTCTCACCCGTTGAAGATTCTACTATCAATAATATTCATCATGTTATTGATGGTGGATTCTTGTTGCATAAAATAGTTTGGAATGCTAATGAGACATTTGCAGAAATTAGTACGAAATTTATTATTCATTTGCAAACTTTTTACAAAGATTGCACTGTAGTTTTTGACGGTTATCTTAGTGGCTCAAATATTGGTACGAAAAGTGCAGAAAGGCTGCGTCGAACTAATCAAATTGGCCCAGGAGTTCAAATTAAAGATGATTTAAAACCACTTTCCAAACCCGATAGCTTCCTATCAAATGAAAGTAATAAAAAAAATGTATTGCATATTTAATGCAAAAAGTCAAAGAAGTTAATATTGACACAGTGCAAGCGGGTGAAGACGCAGATGTACTTATTGTACAATGCGCAAAAGAAAAAGCATCACAGTCAAAAAATGCAGTTATAGTTGGCCAAGATGTAGACCTTCTCATCATTTTGTCACTTTTGCCAGAGCAATATCAAAATGTATATCTTTGGAAACCCAGTGTAGGCAAAGTTACAGCAAAAATGTATGACCGAAATAGTTTTAATTTTCCTCAACAACAAAAATATCTTGGATTTATTCATGCATTTAGTGGCTGCGATACTACGTCAGCGTTTTTCAACATTGGCAAAAAAATTTATGAAATTTGTAAATAAAAATGCTATTCAGCTACAAACACATATGGACACGTTTTTACGTGACGATGTAACTGACGTAGAAATAAATTCTGCATCAAAATATATTGCAGCTTCTTTGTATGGGGTAAAGTTGAACATGACCCTAAGCAACTGTCGCTTCCAATATTTTTATAAATTATCCAAAAGTTTCAAATTTTCTCTAACGCAATTACCACCAACACTTGATGCCATCAAACAGCATGGCTTAAGAACGTTTTTCCAGATCCAGCAGTGGAAAGGAAATCAGCTAAACCCTCTGAACTGGGGTTGGAAAAATTCTAAAAATGGACTAATTGCGATTCGCACAACAGCACCTCCTGCGCCAGAGATTTTGCTAAAAAAAGTGGCTTGTGGTTGCAATACAGGTTGCCATGGGAACTGTGGTTGCAGAAAATTACAAATTAATTGTTCCATATTTTGCAAAGAATGTATGGGGATCAATTGTGATAATGTGCAATTTCCCGATATTGCAGAAGATGATATTATTGAAGATATAGATGATGATATCGATATACAGTTTGAGAATGTTATGGAAGAAATATAAGAGCATCATAATTATTTATTATCCACAATTAAACATAAATTACCTTTTTTAATTGAGTAATATAATAATTTTTTCAACAATATGAAATTGAAAACAATGTCGGTATAAAAGGGGTAAAAATAAAAAAAGCTACGTTCGAGTGGCCATATTTCGGTGAATTTTCAACCAAAAAATTTTTCCGACTCATCATTTTAAAGGAAATTTTATCTGCTTTTATATAAAGCAATACCTATGCCTATCTCTAACCAAAAAAAAGATATTGGCAAAAAAGTAAAAAAGGGGAAAAACATCGAAATTTTGGCTTTTTTTCTCATTTTCGGCATAAAAAAAAATTTTCAATTTTTTTTAAATAAACCATTTCCATAGGAAATTTAATTCTCTACAAAAAGTTTTATATAAAATAAATTGAAATTTTTCTTCGTTTACGAGATTATGGCAAAACCCAAAAAGGGTCCATTTTGACCCCTATCTCCAATTTCCACCCTCTAATTTAATAGCACTCCGTGGTTTTTTCTTCTTAAATGACCTGTTACGAACCACGACTACTAAGGCATTTTTATTCATTTGCATAACTCCCGTTGCCTTAAAAAACGCGAGGAGACGATGTTCACACTGCAGCTGAACACATTCCCACTTCGACTGTCGAAGAGTATCAATCAGAAATCTCGACATTCGAGACTCTCAACTTTTTTCAAATTACTATAGTGAAACTTAGTTTAAAACCTTAAAATTATATTCAGTTAATAAAGTGAATAAATAATTATGTGCATACTTAAATTATTGATATAATAAACGTGTTTTCATTTAACATAAATTTCTGGTCCTTCGAGCCGGATAGCTGTAATCAACATTCGTGACTATTCAACAGGGAAACGGTAAAACGGACAATTGAGTTAAGCATCATTATGCGAACATTCCTATCAACGTTTACAGCTGAAGTCAGAATTTGATTTTATTTTTTGGAGTATAAATAATATATTTACAACATCAAATCTGACATTGGTCTTATCCATATTGAAACAAGGTACTTCAATAATTTCTAAACTTTACAGGTGTAACCTGTAACCAGATTTTTATTTCTTAAATATATGGACATTGCATTACACTATACTTGACTATTAAGTCTTTTAAATTCCAGTTTTGTGTGTAATTTGCCGAAACTTTGATTAATAAGAAACACTGATTAATAAGAAATTTACTTTTTTGAATTTTTTTGTGTGTGATTTACAAAGACTTTAAAGCGTTATCGAGATCGCATGTTGAGGACATCCCGTTACATCTGCATTAGACTTTTGAAGTTTTTGTGTGTAATTGAGAAAGACTTTGAAGGTTACTACATTGATTAGTCAGAATTATATTTTATCAATTTTTTTATCTCTTTAAGCATTGTTTAAATTTTAATAAATATTTGTGAATACATTAGACGACATCATAAATAATTTTCTTGATTTTACGATTACGCGGCATAACAAAAAGAAATTTCATTTTAAGATATACGTGTCTCCGATCGTCTTTTTTGATACTTTAGAAAAAATCGTTTGAGGTCTACGATGGACGGACTAAAATCCAAGATAATGCAAGTCGCCGAGCGCATACAAAATTTTACAAAAAATACTATGAAAACGGCGAAAGCTAAACGTACGGAACAATTTCTCCAAGCTCGGTTACGACTTTTAGACTCGTATTGGACCCAATATTTAATATATCATGATGATCTCACAAGTGAAATGTCGACTGAACAAAGAAAACAGGATACATATTTTAAGCAGGACTTATTTTCGGATGTTGAATGTGTGTACATTGAACATTCAGCATGGCTACAAGAAGAAATAGCAGTATTTGCCAAGGCACACGACACATCGTTAGGCAATATGACTGTTATGGACTCTTCCACATCAGCGGGGCGCTCAGTGAGACTTCCAAAGATTAATTTGCCTTCCTTTTCTGGATCATACATTGAATGGCCTTCATTTCATGATACTTACAAATCATTAATTCACGACAACACATCGTTATCAGAAATACAAAAACTACATTATTTAAAGTCTGTCGTTTCTGGGGATGCAGCTAAATTACTCCAACATTTATCAATTACGAGCTGCAATTATGAATCTGCCTGGAAGATATTAACATCACGTTACGATAATGAACGCCTTTTAGTGAATGTGAATCTCCAAGCATTAATTACCTTACCAAGCATGTCTAGCGAAACCCCGAATGAATTACGTCGTGTACTTGATGCTTTTATACAACATGTCCGCGCTTTAGAAAATCTAGAGAGACCTGTGAAACACTGGGATGATTGGCTAATATATTTCTTAGCAAACAAATTGGAGTCAAACACTCGTAAGGATTGGGAAACGTCGTTATCGAATTCCACTGACATTCCAACCTACTCATCACTACAAACATTTTTAGAAAGCCGGCTTCAAACACTAAATGCATTGAAATCCAATCAAACCACAGAAAACCAATATAAAGCAACAAGTCGCCAGAAAACGCAAAAGACTACACTAGATCGGACCATAACACATCATGTCTCAGCAAATCATCTGTGTGGATGTTGCCAAGGCAATCACATGATCATCTTCTGCCCACAGTTCAGAGCAAAATCTCCAAGTCAGCGCTTAGCCTTCGCTCGTAGTAAGCAACTGTGCCTGAACTGCTTGAGACCAAATCATATCGCAGCATCTTGTAAATCGACGCATTGCTGCAAACGATGCCAGCAAAAACATCATACAATGATTCATGAGATTGATACACCTCAAATGACACTACCAGTACCACAGCCCGCAACAACAAAGGGTGTATCAAAGGAAGACCTAAATAAACCACATGCCACAAGTGTCACATCTTTCCATGTTTCTAATGATAAGAGGTGCACTAAAACAGTGTTGCTGGCCACTGCCCTAGTTCGACTTCATTCTAAAGACGGACGCGTGATAATATCTCGAGCTCTCTTGGATCAGGGATCTGAGTCTAGCTTTATATCCCTCAAGTCATCCAAAATGCTGGATTTAAGAACGAAAAAGGTCGCAGTATCTCTCACCGGAATATGGGAAATTGACGCAGGAGTAGTGGAATCTGCAGTCACCTTTGGAATATCGTCTGTTAACAACCATGATAAAATTTGTGACGTACACGCCCTAGTATTACCCACGCTTACAAAAATGCTTCCATCGCAATACATCGAGCACAATGATTGGCCCCACATTGAAGGTTTGCAGCTCGCCGATCCGGACTTCCACAAACCCGCTCAAATAGATGTGATAATAGGTGCCGACATATATGCATCGCTCCTTCATGGGGAAATACGCGAAGGCCCTGCAGGTACACCGGTTGCTCAATCGACACGTCTTGGTTGGATCTTATCTGGTCCAGTACAAAGTCATACCCATATAAATTCTGTTCACAATTTTCATATATCCACAGCCAATCTCTATAGCTTATTACATAGATTCTGGGAGACGGAAGAAGTTCCATTCACACCTACACTCTCCCCAGATGAACTTGAATGTGAAGAGATGTACAAGGCTTCACATGAAAGACATTGCACAGGACGATATATTGTGAAACTGCCTTTTAAATCGAATCGAGAACATCTTGGGAACTCGCGTGGGGCAGCATTAATGGCTCTTCATCGCATGGAACGGCGTTTTTCTCGAGATAATGAACTACAAGGTCAATATATTTCATTTATGCGAGATTATGCGACGTTAAATCACATGGAATTGATACAAAGCGAAGTCAAAAGCGAAGCAGAACATTATTACTTGCCGCATCATGCGGTCCTTAAACCTAGCAGCACGACGACAAAATTAAGAGTGGTGTTTAATGCATCCCAACGCACCACTTCTGGATATTCATTGAATGACGTGCTTCACATTGGACCTAAAGTTCAAAATGACATTTTTGAAATCCTTCTGAAATGGCGGTTGTTTCCATATGTGCTTACTGCGGACATCGAAAAGATGTACCGTCAGATACTGGTACATGAAAGTGACGCTGACTATCAGAGGATACTTTGGCGAGAAACCCCTAAGGAGGAAGTTAAATGCTATCGTTTACGCACCGTCACCTATGACACAGCTAGCGCTCCGTATCTTGCGTGTCGCACTCTTAATCAACTGGCCAATGATCACCAGGATACTCATCCCATCGCAGCACAAATTTTGAAAGCAAATTTTTATGTAGACGACGCTTTGTTTGGGGCTTACGACAAAACCTCTGCGGTGAAGTCGAGAGATGAGCTACGAAACCTCCTAAAACTAGGATGTTTTAAATTAAGGAAGTGGTTATCGAATGATTATACCCTTCTCGATTCGATACCGTCAGAAGATCTCGAACCTGGCATTAACAACAAAATGGTCTCCGACGTTCAGGTAAAGACCTTAGGGGTTAATTGGAACCCTGACACAGACTCCTTCTTCCTTTCAGTGACTTTCCCACCATCGAGCACTCCAACAAAAAGAACCGTATTGTCAGACGCAAGTCGTTTATACGACCCACTTGGATGGATGGTGGTAGCCAAAACAAAAGTTAGTCCACTAAAGGCGGTCAGTCTACCACGTCTTGAGTTATGTGGAGCAGCTTTACTAGCTGACTTAATCGCAACAATTCAACGAATCTTAAACTTCTCGTCTCATCCAGTATTCTCGTGGACTGACTCTACCATTTTGCTTGCGTGGCTGAAGGAGCATCCAGCGAAATGGAAAGTGTACGTAGCTAACAGGGTGTCTTTCATTCATAACAAAGTGCCCTGTGCAAACTGGCGACATGTGAAGTCCGGAGACAACCCAGCGGATCTATTAACTCGAGGCTTAACAGTTTCAGAACTAAAGGACAACAATCTATGGTGGCATGGACCAATGTGGCTTGTGAAGGATTCGGATTATTGGCCTAAACCGAGCCCTTGTGAAACATCTGCTTCTGTAGAGGAGACAAGGTCTACGCACCATATCAATACATCCGGACACGAACCTCATTGGGATCTCCTACAACGATATTCATCATTGAGCAAGCTGATTAGAATAACTGCCTACTGTCGTCGTTTTCTTAACAATGCAAGTCATGCTCAACCTGAACGTCTCAACGGATTTCTAAACACAAAGGAATATACTGAAGCTTTAATAGTTTGGTTACGCATAGTACAAGCGGCATATTTCAAACCAGAATTAGCTTCACTAACACATAGTAAGCCCATACCATCAAGTAGTAAAATTAAAATGCTCAATCCTTACCTAGATGAAGGTGGCCTGATGCGATTAGGAGGACGGCTAAAAAACGCCTACTTGTCTGACAGTGAAAAGTGCCCTATTATATTACCTCACGCTGGCAGACTTACCGAACTCATTATACAACACTCACACAGTTCTACATTGCATGGAGGCACACAGTTAACACTACACCACATTAGAGATAAGTATTGGATAGTTCGAGGCAGAAGCGCGGTACGTCAACTAATACATAAGTGTGTAACCTGCTGTCGCTACAAAGCAAAAACACTAACACAACTCATGGGGGACCTACCTGAGGATCGAGTGAAGCCAGCCAAGCCGTTTCTGCATGCTGGTGTAGATTTCGCTGGTCCATTTTCGGTGATTCCTTTGAAACGTCGTGGTCAGAAATCAAGTAAACTTTACGTAGCAGTGTTCATATGCCTTGTTACACGGGCAGTACATCTCGAACTGGTGTTCGACCTAACCGCTGACGCATTTATCTCGGCCTTCAAGCGATTTGTAAGTCGCCGTGGTCGCTGTGCTCGCATGTACAGTGACAATGGCACAAACTTTGTTGGTGCAGAAAAAATTCTATATTCTCAAATTCATCAATTGTCACAACGTGACAGCATGGTGGGAACTCTTCTAGATGAGGGCACAGAGTGGAGGTTTATTCCTCCAGCATCACCTCACTTTGGAGGAATATGGGAATCCGCCGTGAAATCGTTCAAATACCACTTGCGACGTGTTGTTGGCAACACCACATTATCGGTAGAAGAAATGATGACCGTCACTACTCAAATAGAGGCGTGCCTGAATTCGCGACCGTTATACGCACTAAACGACGATCCGGAAGATGTTAACGCTATCACTCCAGGACACTTCTTACTGGGTGAAAAACCAATGTGCGTTCCTTCACCTGATTTCTTAACTACATCAGATAACAGACTCACGCGGTGGGAGTTAGCCCAGAAAATAACCCAAGACTTATGGCGCAGATGGCATAAAGACTATATTCATCATCTTCAAATTCGCAACAAGTGGCACACATCCAAACCTGATGTCAAACCCAACGATTTAGTGCTGGTAAAAGATGAAAATTTACCCCCTGGAAAGTGGTTATTGGCGAGAGTGATCAAGGTTCATCCTGGTTCAGATGGACATGTTCGTGTAGTAACGTTGACCACCAAAGATGGAACCTTCAAAGGACCGATAACCAAACTGTGCATCTTACCCACGAGGAAGGATGAGTAAGTGTTAAACTTGTAATTCATTTTTTTTTGTATTCACAGAAGCTGCATTGTAAACCAAATAATCACAAATTATCTCAATCCTTCATGGCGGGCGGTGCTACTTTCCATCATGTATCACATGAGGCGGGCGGGATGTTACGAACCACGACTACTAAGGCATTTTTATTCATTTGCATAACTCCCGTTGCCTTAAAAAACGCGAGGAGACGATGTTCACACTGCAGCTGAACACATTCCCACTTCGACTGTCGAAGAGTATCAATCAGAAATCTCGACATTCGAGACTCTCAACTTTTTTCAAATTACTATAGTGAAACTTAAAGTTTAAAACCTTAAAATTATATTCAGTTAATAAAGTGAATAAATAATTATGTGCATACTTAAATTATTGATATAATAAACGTGTTTTCATTTAACATGACCCATTGACCGATTCCTGCAATAAAACCCCGTGGACGTCTTAGTTCCTTTCTATATGACATAATCAATAGACTAATAATGGAGATTGCATTATAACAGGTCCCGCTATGGTATGGTGTCCCCCATGGCTTCGGTGGAACGCGTGTTCACATCCCTCGGCCTTTCTGCACTGGAGCGGCCTTTAAGTCTCTTTACTTGCCTTTCTTTTCTCGAAGGCATGGACTCCTAGCGCTCCGAATAGGCTACCGGAGTATTAAAAAAATATGTTTTTTAATTTGTTTTTCACTGGAGGCTAAATAATAACACTCTAATTAGTCACTTCCACTATTTACTTAAGAACAACGCAGGACGCAGCACCTGTCGGCAATTTTGCCCAGACAAATGCCGGTTCGAGTAACTGTATACTGGAACAAGAGCTCGGGGAGCACGTCTGTACGCCATGAGAGTCGGAACTCCAATCCCATATCTCAAAGATTTCTGAAGGTCATATGTAGGCTTGTGGATCCACAAAGGGTTTACAACTAAAAACCAAGTGCTATGTACATTATCATTATAAGGCCCATAATGTCATATGGGTTTTTGGTGTGCTTAATCGCTTTGTTTCAAGATTAACGAAAATTCAAAGAATGGCCTGGCTTTCCATCTTTGGGATTGTTCGCACATCGGCGAAGGTAGCGCTGAAGATTCGACTCAATTTGATACCTTATTACTTATTTATTATTACCTTACTTCACCGCTCTCGGGAGCATAGGGCTTTCAAAAAGCTTCGTTATCGGCCTCTGTTTTGAGCTATGCTCTTGATTTCAATCCAGATTTTGTACAAATTATCTTTTTCTAGCATAACTGTCCTTCTCCACGTATTTTTCAGTCTTATGACACCTTTATTTCCTTGCGGATTCCATTCAAGTGCTGTTTTCGTTAATGTGTTCCCTATCCAGGTCCATTTTCTTTTTTTTATCTGTTTGATAATTATTTCCTGTTTTGTCAAGTTCCATAATTCTAAGTTTAATATTTGTCTGGGCCAGAAAATTTGACAAAAAGAAGATTTATTGACGAAAACTTGTATTTTGTTTATAGCCGTTGGTTTATGAGCCAGGTTTTACTACCATATAGTAATATGTATAGATTTTACGCAGGAGTTGAAAATATTTAACTTTAGATTTCTAGGATAGTAATGGCGATTTTCACACTTTCCAAAATCTGTTGAATGCACCTCGAGCTTTTTTAATACTACTCCCAATATCCTCCATCGTAGCAATTAGTCAAGCACAATAATGAAGAATATTGGCGAAAGGGGGCAACCTTGTTTCACTGCGTTATTATTGGGTTACTTAGTTGTACATTAAAGATTCTTAATTCTGCTTCGTCGTATTAGTCCATTCAAAACGCGCGTTTGGGTGTTCCAAAATATCTTGAATTTTTTTAAAAACCACTCTAATATTGATCATTATGATTTTCCTTGAAAACAAGTATTATCTGAATTTCCGCTTTTTGTATATCTTGAATCTTGTATACATATATATGTGTGTGTGTATCTACGTACTATAAGTAAGGATATTTTTCATTTTGTTTAAATAGCCTTTAAAAAAAAAAAAACTTAATGATTTTCTACGAAGAGGCCCCCCTTTTGCAAGAGGCCCTGGGCCCGGGCCCGGTGTGCCCTGCCTTAAAGACGGCCCTGCCCTAAAGGCTTTTGGGGTCGCTGATCACGAAAATCGAGGTTCCGCGGTCCTGAAACAATGCAAAAAAAAATTTAAAGTTTATGCTTCAAATTCCGTTGTGGGCGTACTGCCAGGCAAAAATAAATTATTTTCAACCCTTAAGGGTTGAATGGACTAGCATTTCGATCATTTGGATTAGTTTTGTTGGTTCTGCCTTTTTTTCAAAGCTTCTCAAAGTTTGGACAATCTCCTATGAATAATGTATAATAACTTTTACGCTAGGGTTTTTACTTTTGAAGTTGTAAGCAATTTTAATGTTAAAATTTGGTGCTTATTTGGTACTTTTCGATAAAGCTCAGATGGAAAAGTACTAAAGAAGGACCAAATACAGCCAATTTCAACATTAAAAATGCTTATAACTTCAAAACTGGAGGCCGTAGCGTATAAGTTCCAATTTTTTTAAAAAAAATATTGGTTTATCACGTATTTTTTGGAGAAAAAGGTGGTTTTAGTTGAAATTTTAGTGAAAAAATAACAAAATTTTGACTTTGTCGATTCATAACTCCAAAAGTTGGTAAGGTAGGACCATTGTTTTTACCGTTGTAGATAGGTGGAGGAATTCTGCGTGCACTGGTACCATAACCATGAAAATAGGTTATACGGTTACAAAAATACAGGGTGATATGTAAAACTTTAGCAAAAAAACTTCAAAACGCCCTAGCGGCTAAACCGTTACGATTCCCCCCCCCCCACCCATACGATTTTTTGTTCGTCTATCCAAGACCTATCCACAGCCGGCCGCTTTGTAAGTTTATGTGGGACACCCTGTATAATGGTGACTTCCATTCTAAAGATTGCTCGACTATTATGTAATCTTAAGTTGTACATAACTTCGCGACACTTGCTAAATCCCACTTGTTCTGTTAGTTGGCAGTCTATTTTATCTTCAATTCTACAAAGAATTATGGAGGCCAGTATTTTTCCTAACTAACCTAAAATATAGACATTCATTATAACCGCTAGACTGTTCGGTACGGCCCTTCCAGAAGAGTTGTACAGTTTATTGGCATGCACCTATGAAAATTTAACAAGAGTATGAGTATGAGTAATAATCAAGGGGCAATTATGGCGATAAAAGCTGCGTTATTTTTACGTCATGACCCCACTCACATTAACTTTCAAGTAAACCAACAACAACAACTTAATCCACAAGAGATTTGCATCAAAATCTATGATACCAAAATAACTTGTGTAACAACCATATCCAAGGCACATCTTATTGGAAAACCCAGTGCTGTTATAACTTTGGGGGTTCCCGTTTCTGTTTTCTTTAGTTTTGTGTGTTGGTAGTTCTGCAAAATTACATAAACTTGTTTGGAAAAATTATTGAAAGTTGTCTTTTGTTAATTTTGAAAGTCAATTAAGACTTTTTATGAATTGTTTTTAAAGCAAAAATATTTTTAATAAGTTTTAGAGACTAATATAATTAATTTGCGACAGAACACATGAAAAATCAGAGCTTCAACTTTGTAAAACTAAATTTTTTCCATGATCCAACTCCGTTCTTTTATGCTCGGCTGATCTGATTCGGATCACGGTGTAAAATGAACGCAGGCCAACTCCAAATTAGTTTGAGGATTGCAACGTATCCTTAAAAATAGCAATTGCCTCACCATAAAGCCTCAATTATACTGGACGCAACGGAAGGCAACCGAATGGAGAGTCAACGGAATGGAATTTTGTTGGTTATACTGGCGACTTTTTCCAGCAATGTTTTGCCAAATTTTGGGCTTATGCATACAATTTTTATATCCGTGCAACTTATTATTATACAGAATTTCATTATCTTCCACTTCAGTTTTTCAACAAACTCTGACGATATTTTGTGATCAATAATAAATGACAAATCAGCTGTTTTTAATGCTGCTATTTACTCTTCAATCCGTCGGTTCCGTCAAGTTCCAAAGTTTTGAAACTTTAATCCGGTCCGTTCCGTTTCGTCCAGTATAACGACTTCAATACAATTTATCTGTAATGAAACTCATTTTGACATTCGTCCGGTGTGTTGCGTCCCGTTGTGTCCAGTATAATTGAGGCTTTAAGTAGACGATCCGACTCTGAAGAAATACACCTAACACTGGACTGATGATCTTCAAGCGCTTTATTCTTGGGCCGGCTCGCAACGACTCAAGAAAATGAATGAGGCGAAGCAGAAAAGACATAGGTTGGCTTGTTCAATGGACATTGCACCCTAACTGATTACAAATTAAACACGTTCAAGGTGTTCAAGCAGTTAGTCTTAAAGCATTAGATAGTGGGCTGTTTATGGAACAAAGTTCCAAGTGGCAGATGTGGTACTTCCTAATACCTCTCTGAAAAAATTATGGGACTATTATTCAGTCGCAACCAACGGCATAACTTACAGATTTAATAGTTCAACTCCAGGCGCACCTTAATCAAAAGTAATTGACAACAAGGACACGAATGTACAAAAAAAATCAATATTTCTCAAATTCCAAAAAAAGTTTAATTATTTAACAAAAAAATGTTTTTGTTGTTCTTTTTTTTTATTTTATTTTATGAGCATATTTAAGGGTGGTTGGGCGCTTCAGTATGGAACAAGGTGAGGTTTCCCCAGACGATGTGTACCAATTTTCCATTGGGAAGGGGCGTATGCGGTGGATTTGTTAACATTGTCAAGACGTCATTAAATCAGGGCATGTTAAACATGAAAGCAAACATTCGAGCGGTTTAATTACGCTACATGTTCCCTTACAGGAAATTAGTTCTGTGGTTTAATTTCGCCATTTTCATGGAACAAATTACTCCATGCGGTTGAGTGCATTTTACAAGATTGGAAATCTGGTGCGAGAATGAACACAAAAATAACACACACAACTCAACAAGTCGAATTTAGTGGCTTTTAACAAATTAAAAAGCAAGTTAAAAAGACATTCATTCATTTGCTTCAACTTCCAACAACATCCTAGATAATTCAAAATAAATCTATAATATCACGGACAATTAACTTAATGCGAGTGTAATAATCCTATAAGTGTATACAGTTCATTACCTAGAAATAAACTTGAATTTATAAGTACTTACACTTAAGTAAATTTTAATGATGATAAAAAAGGACGAATGATCCCAGACTGTAACGCTATGGCTGATTTGAGAGATAGAGACCAGCAAGAAAAATTTATATAACACGAAGGGATTGGACTAATTTCCAACAATTTTCAAGTTATGGTCTTTCCAAAAATTGTGGGTAGGTTACATAATGGATACCCAAAAGCTTGCTGGCGTAATGCTACTTAAACAAACACATCTTCCTAATGAATCATCAAAAATGGGTCTATCCTTGGTTATTATCAAAGTTATGAAATGTTAAAGTTTTGGGCTTTTTTAAAAGCTAATTTTATATTCACGTCCACGGCGATGTCCCTCACTATGAACTTTGCGACAGAAGAATGTGAGTTACGGACCGTTCTTTGGTGGCATCTTGACATCGTATCCTTGATGACGTTTTTTATTATGTAATCAGATTTATAGAAGAGAAAGTTTTTCGAATATAATTATGATTTAAATATAAAGGCCCTTGGAGACGCTAAAACATGGTACGAGTAAACATGGTACAGGGACCATGTTCGAGGTGATGTTTGCCGTGTACGGGCCGGTACGCGTACCACTTTTTTGGTCCGACCAACGGTTCGAGTAAAATCAAAACTGGTTTGATTTTCGTCGATGTTTGTGGGCGGAGTTTCGTGTTGGTGATACCATGTCCTACCGTTTGCGGACTTGTTCGACCAAATTTACTCGTACACGAAATGTTTCAATGTACCAGTTGACAACTGAATGACAGATTAACTTGAAATATTTTGACAAGAGAGCGGTGTTCAAGTAAATCGGTCTTAGCATATGTATTACCGTCTGCGGGTTTTTGGTCGTACCATGTTTACTCGTACCATGTTTTAGCGTCTCCAAGGGCCTTAAGAAAATTTGAACAAGTTGTATTTGGTACCGATTAATAATTCTTAAAATTTAAATATAATTGGCGTTTTGCTTTTATTTTTATTTTTTAACTTCCCAGTATAGGAAGTTATTGTAATCGGTCCGAAAATCGAAATCGACAATTTCATCTTTCAAGGTCTCACGAGCATTTTAAGCAAAAAATTGGGAGGAAGTATGTGTGTGTGTATGTGCGTACCCGATGTGGTCATTTTTTCCTGCACGATATCGCGCAAACCAAAACTGATATCGACTTCGTTGAGGTGTCGTTCGAAGCGTATTAACCGAAATATGATCTGAAAAGATTTTCATAAAATTCGGTCCAGCCGTTTTTTTGTTTAAGCGGCGTAAGTGATTTTTGTACCGGCACGATATCGCCCGAACCACGAAAGATATTGACTTACTTGAGGTGCCGTTCGAAGCGTATTAGCGACAATATAATCTGAAAAGATTTTTATAATATTCGGTCCAGCGGTTTTTTGGTTTAAATGACTTAAGTGATTTTTGTACCTGCACGATATCGCGCGAACTATAAAAGATATCGACTTAGTTGACGTGCCCTTCGAAGAGTATTAACCAAAATATAATCTGAAAAGATTTTCATAAAATTCGGTCGAGCCGTTTTTTTGTTTAAGCGGCGTAAGTGATTTTTGTACCGGCACGATATCGCCCGAACCACGAAAGATATTGACTTACTTGAGGTGTCGTTCGAAGCGTATTAGCGACAATATAATCTGAAAACATTTTTATAATATTCGGTCCAGCGGTTTTTTAGTTTAAAAGACTTAAGTGATTTTTGTACCTGCACGATACCGCGCGAACTAAACACTATATCGACTTCATTGAGGTGCCGAAAAACATTAATACATCAATTTTCTATACATTTTCGTCATCCTAATTTTGTAAGTGCGCACATTTAGATTGACATTTTAGCGAAAATATTGATAAACAATTGTGACAAATTCTCGGTATTATACATATATTCTATATTGCCTATTGTTCATTTATTATTAAAATATCCAATCATAATATTCAACATCCATCATACTGGGAAGTCGATCGTGTGGACCGAAAGGGTCGAACCCACATCCCAACTAGTTTTTTTTGTAATTAAAGCGTCATCATTGTTTGATCCTTCGATACAGATAATTACAGATACACAGGCCTAATCGCGATAGTAAACGCACCCGATTTACTTTATTATAGTTAGCATCACTTACTTACTATGACGGCTCTACAACCTAGATCCGGTCCTTTACTGTGAGACGCCCTGCTCACCAGATGAGGTTTAGGACAGAAAACAAAAGTGCAGCTCAAATCAAACACTTGAAGAATCAACGCAGAAGTTAGTATACCCCAGACATTTCCTATTACTAATGTGAGAACCCCTTAAGTAACAAATGAAAAACGGGAATATTTTGAAGCAAAAACAAACCTTGCCTATCAGTCTACAATTACTTGTTAGAATAAAATTAAAAAATTAAATGGTTCAAGTATGATGCATTGGAAAAGAAGAAAAGTACAAAAAATGCAGCCAAAGTTAATATACAAAAAGGGCTCTCAAGAGAAGAGCTAAAGAATTCGACAATGTTTGGGTTTGTTTTGCTCATTGGTCCGTCCTATTCTTGAGTATGCGTGCCAGATCTGGGATCCTATATTTCAAATTAGTATTAACCGAATAGAATCTGTCCAAAAGAAGTTCCTTCTTTTCGCGCTTAGGAACCTCTATAATCCTTCGGATTTTCACAACCTTCCTCACTATAAGGACAGGCTCAAAATCCTTGATCTCTTGCCTCTATCCCTTAGACGGAAATTACTTATATCTTGTTTTACCTTGGATGTCCTGAACAATAACCTCAAGGTGCAGTTCCTGTCGGACACAATCAAATTTAACGATACTCGACAAACAAGACATTCCAAACTGCTAAAAGAGTACCCGCATCGCACTGAGTATGCTAGAAACGAGCCCGTTAACAGGTGCTGCATTACCTTCAATTCCTACGAGTCCTGTTTCTCTCCCTCAATTAATAAAAGTTCCTATAAAAGAAAACTAATTTCCCTGTTGTCCTCTTCTAACTAACACTATAGACCTAGATATTAAATATGTACTTGCAATGTTCCTTTATTGATGTTAATATGTCTTTTTTAAATTCTTTTATTTAACTTGCATGTTATGTGACCAAATCTTGAAAGCTAAATTTGACCCACTTCCCGGTTTCGGGTGGAGTTGAAATTTTGCATACACGTTTAGTTTGGATGACAATGCAATCTGACCATTTTGGAAAAATATCCAGATGGCGGTTCCAAAATTGAACTCAGACATGCTGCTGTCAACTAAATTCAACTACTCATATACTGAACTCATGTCCGTATACCGATTTCACGTACAAATCATATCAATTAAATGCGAAGAAAAAATTTCCAATAAGGATATCGACAATTCTTTTTCAAGCGCCATTACAAAAATACCAACAGACATAATCATGAAAACTATATACATAAACCTTGCTATTGAGGTCTTCTAACATAAACCACACTCAATCAGTCATTTCATACAGCCAATTTTTCAAACATCGATTACATACAAAACAATGATTCATTTTTATATATATATGTAGATTAAAAGAATTTAAAAAAAAAAAAATGTTTAACCATTTATTTTATTTTTATCTGTAACTGTTTTTTGTTAAGTGCCTTGTTTTGCAAATAAATAAATCAATAAATAAATGAAAATAACTAATTGTTTTTTACTTATACATGGAATCCCGTCACAGCTTGTACAACGGGTAATATGGTAGATAGTACCTAAAAATAATCGACAAAAACCACAAAGAGGAGGTTTATCTCTGCCACTACCAGTTTCCGAGATAGAACGTATTCAATATTTTTGTTGGGGAAAGAGTATAGTGTAATGAGTTAGAATAAAAGGTAATGAAACAACGGTCTGTAGCCATGAATAAGGTATCGTTTTTATCGTCAGGAATGCGGCTTTCATTTGTTTAATAAAACAATAGTATATGATGGGAAAACAGAAATAAAGGGTTTCATTTGTAAAAAAATATGAAAAATATTTCGCCACATATTCCACTGTAATTCGTAGATGAATAGGGTATTTTTTCTGAACTTTTTTAAGATTACAGGTTATAAACAAAAGGCACGAACCCACATTTTCTGACGAATTAGGCAAGAGGTGATTGACTTGTCCCTTGCCAATACATTCGTCAATTCCTGATTATTAAACTAGCACGTCTCCAATGAGCAAACAATGTCTGATCATTGACATATAAGGTTTACCTTCATCATCATCATTGTGCTCCTTTAATCCCTCATGGGACATAGGGCGGAAACAGTTGCCCTCCAGCGGACTCTGTTTTGCGCGACAGCTCTCACTCCGACCAGGATCTCCCAGTTGTTGCGGCTTCTGCTAGTAGGGTTCTCCTCCATGTTGTCCTAGGTCTTCCGACTCGACGGGATCCTTGCGGATTCCAGTCGAGGGCCTGCTTGGCTAGATTTTCGTTTTCGCGTCGCAAGGTGTGTCCAACCCAATTCCATTTCCTTCGTCTGATTTGGTCGTCTATCCTTTCTTGGCCGGCACGGCGCCATAGTTCTTCGTTTGAAATTCTATCCTGCCAGCGGATTTTTAGGATACGACACAGGCATCTGTTGACGAAGACTTGTAGGCGCCCTGTGATGAATTGGGTGACTTTCCATGTTTCGCAACCGTACAAAAGTACTGCCTTCACGTTGGAGTTGAACAGCCGCAATTTGGTGTTAGTTGAGATCTCCGTTGATCTCCATATGCGGAACAGGCATGCATATGCGCCTCGTGCTTTATTTATTCTGGAACTGACATCTTCTTCTGCACCGCCATTTTCGGTAATAATACTACCGAGGTAGCAGAATTTATCGACCAGTTCCACGTCACGGTTATTCAGCGCAGTCCGTTCAATGGTGTTTGCATTTATCCGCATTTCTTTAGTTTTAGTTGGATTTAGCCTTAAGCCTGCTGGACTACTTTCTGTTGCCAAATTGTTAATCATGTTTTTGAGGTCCTGGTGTCTGTGGGCCAGCAAACAGATATCATCTGCGTAGTCGAGATCCTTAAGGGGGTCTAACAAACCCCATTGTATGCCGCCTGTTCTACTATCTAGAGCGCCGACAAGGATGTCATTTATTACTATAAGAAATAGTAAAGGCGAGAGTAGGCATCCATGTCGTACTCCTGAGCTCACCTCGAAGCTGTCGGATAATTTTCCATTATGGAGAACTCTGCATGGAATTGTTATATAGGGCTTTTATCAATTCTATTATTTTATCAGGCAGTCCACGTCGCCGTAGTGCCTGCCATATAAAGCTCCTATTGACCGAGTCGAACGCTTTCTCATAATCTACGAAAGCAAGGTAAAGGGGAGATCGGAATTCAGTAGACTGCTCCACTATTATTCGTAAGGTGTTGATATGATCAATACATGAGCGGCCCTTCCTGAATCCGGCCTGCTGCCTCCTAATCGTTCGGTCTACTG
The DNA here is from genome assembly GCA_949987705.1 of Thereva unica. Taxonomy (NCBI): domain Eukaryota; kingdom Metazoa; phylum Arthropoda; class Insecta; order Diptera; family Therevidae; genus Thereva; species Thereva unica. Next base: position 177,843,541 of record OX465281.1, on the reverse strand, counting down.
CCTCACTTATCCTAGATAGTAATATATGGGACAAAATTTTGCCCACTGTAGGTAGTAAACAGATGCCTCTCCAGTTGTCGCATATTGTTAGGTCCCCCTTTTTTGGTATTTTGACTATGATACCTTCCGTCCAATCCTCCGGAAAGGTACAGGTGTTCCATGCTATTTCCAGGATTGGCTGAAGCGCATCTGCTATGAGGCTTGAATCGGCTTTCAACAATTCTGGCGGGATGCCATCTTTCCCAGCTGCTTTACCATTGGCCATCGCATGAATTGCGGTTACTATTTCTGTCTTGGATGGGGCTCGGGTGGTGATCCTTATAGGCTGTGCATTGTTGCTGGTTTCCTGAGGTTCCTGTGTAAATGAACCATTCAGGGCGGCGAAGAAGTAATCTCTCCATCTTTGGAGCTGCTCCTCGTCACTGCACAGCAGCCTTCCATCCGCACTCTTAACGGCATGCTTTTTAGTAGAGTGCTTTCCCGTGAGCTGTTTAGTAATTTGGTACAGCACCTTACTGTTGCCTGTGTTTGCCGCGTTCTCCGCTTTTTCTGCGAGCTCATTTATCTGCTGCCTTTTATCACGCGGACTCTTCTCTTTACCTCCCGGTGTAATTGGGAGTACTCCCGTTCCAGTTGGTAACGTCTTTCGGGGTCGCTTGTAGAGTTTACGTTATTTTTTAGGGCTCTCCTGCGTTCTATTTTTTGCCAGGTTGTGTCCGAGATCCAGTGTTGTTGGTTTCTTGGGACATAGCCGATGCTCATTTCCGCAGCCGTCAATATTGCGCCCTTTGTCCTACTCCACAGCTCTTCAATATTTGTGTCGTCAGAAACGTTGTGCAGGTTTAATGTTTGTTGTAGGTTTCCAGCAAATTCCCGCTTTTTACCGCTCTCCCGCAGAAGGTCTACGTTGAACCGTCTACGGTTTATAGCATCGCGTTGTACGTTTCTGATTGCGGCGATTTTAAGGCGAATAGTTGCTACTACCAAATGGTGGTCGCTTCCAGTGTCTGCTCCCCTGAAACTCCTGACATCCTCAAGGATAGTTCACCATCTGCGGCTGACGGCCACATGATCTATCTGATTTCTCGTTCTACCATCGGGCGATACTCAGGTCTCTTTGTGTATCTTCTTGTGACAAAAGTAAGTTCCACCTACCATGAGTTGGTGGGAGCTACAGAAGTCAACGAAAAGCTCACCATTGTTATTGGTAACTTGGCTTAGACCTTGATTTCCAATTGTTTGTTCAAGGCCGGTGTTGTCACGGCCGATCTGTGCGTTTAAGTCACCCATTAATACAATGATGTCTCCCCTTGGAATAGAGCGAAAAACCTCATTCAGCCGCAAATAGAACTCGTCTTTGATGTCATCTTCAGCGTCCTCAGTTGGAGCATAGCATTGGACTACCGTAGTACTTCTTAGTCTGGTACGCAGGCGCACGGTAATAATCCTCTCTGAAACTGGTGACCAGCTAATGAGGCTGGACCTGGCTTCTTTGGTGAGTATTACACCAACGCCACTCCTACGGCTTTCAGTTTCGTTTCTCCCAGAATACAAAAAGGACTCACCATTTGGGCAGATATGTTCCCCCGCATCGGGCCATCTGGTCTCGCTAAGTCCCATGATCTTGATTTTATATCGATTCATCTCGTTGAGGACTTCATCCAGCCGTCCCTCAGCCAGCAGTGTTCTCACATTCCATGATCCGATTCGTGTCCTTGTTCGAAAAGCAAAGGTCGTCGTCGTGTTGTCCATCCGGTTCCGAGGCATTGTTTGCCGATTCGTAGCAATGGTGTTTTTTATGGGAGCGGGTTGCTAACTCTCAGCCCAACCGACTTAAAGCTCTGTTTTGTGGCGCAGAGAGCTCGCCATTCGCCCGTCGCCCGTTAGCTCCTTCCGAAGAAGTACCCCAGGGGGCACCGCGGGGAGGTGGGATTAGGACTTGCTAACAGGTCTGCTAGGTGTTCGTCTGCAGTGACTTTTCTCGGGTTTTGGCAGAGGTGGCAAATCGGGTACCACCACTTTCCGAGGTCTTTGTTAGCCGTTCAGAGCTTCTGCATATCCCCGGAAGCATTTAGGGTTCCACGGCAGACTGACTGGGAGGGCTAAGAGAGGTTAAGAGTCAACCACGCTGGTAATAATCCCATCACTGAGGCCGATCTGGACAATGTCTCTGCTAATCTGCAGAAAACGATCATAACAGCCTTTAAAAGCAGCTGTCCTGCGCAACCACCAAGTACCCACCGAAGGATTGGGTGGTGGAACAATGATCTCTGCAGGCAAAGGAGAGATGACAGAAAAGTATTTAAAAGAGCAAAAGTCTTGGGCAACTGGGAACTTTACAAGAAAGAAGTCAGCAATTATAACAAAGATATGAGAAGATCCAAGCGAAGGTCGTGAAAAGCCTTCTGAGAAGAAATGGTCAAGCTTCCACCCTCCTCGAGGTTACACAAAGATTTGTCTAAGGAACACTTTTATAGCATTACCTCCCTCAAGACTCCTGAAAGGCTCATTACGGAGAACACCAAGGATACCATGAAGCTATTAAAGAGCACTCATTTCTCGGGTTCTCAAGTAACTGATCCTGGATTGGCCTTAGAACCTAAAGCTGGTGACATATCCTAGCGTACATGCGTTGCATTCGCTGACAGATAATATAGAAGTGTGTGTATTCAAATGCGATCTGACGGAATATTCCGTAAATGTAATGCACTCCATGGAAATGTCGGGCTACTTTCAAATTTTTGGCATTGCCGCATTCGAAATAACACACCCAAGCTTACACAACAAACACATCCATACTTTACTTAGATTTTCGGGCTATGTGTAAGCCGGGACGGAATTCAACTATACAGTAATGTGTCAGGGGAAATTTGCCGGATAGCAAGGAACCGCTGAATGTAACGCATCTACGCTTGTATATGTCACTGGATCGGAGGTAGTACCTACCTACTAGCCCACCGGTGCTACAAAAGGAACCAAGGCCTGGCAACAGGATTTTTTGCTGGTAAGATAGAATGGGCCATTGGCACCTACAAGCCTTTCAACACTGCTGGAAAGGGCCACATCCTCTCAGCTCTCCTTCATAGAAGCTTGGAATATATCTTACTATTCCGGCTGCTATTATTTCGGGGTAGCTTTGTGCTGGCCAATAAACCGAGGTGCTTGAGGGGAGAAGATAGCATAGGAAGAAAAATCCTTAGGTGCCCGCATAAGACACCCTCATAGAATATAACCGTACACTTTAATTGTATTTTAAGGTATTAAATATAGAAAACTAGATGTAAGCTAGTGGGCTACATATAATAGTATATAAGAATATTATATATAAACTAGCTGTTGCCCGGTACGCGTCGTTGTACCCATAAGCCAATAGTAGCCAATAAAAACCACCAATTGACATGGTATTTTTCGAGATATTAATTTTACACAGATGAAGTGCCTTAAAGAACGGGTACATGGGTCTTGAGACGGCCGCCATGGATCTAATGGTATATTGAGTATACTACATTGCTTATTGCATTCTACTTATCATACCCTTTCATTTGACACCCATGTCGAGGTTGTGAAGAAAGCGGTAATTCTCCTTTTGAGACGGCCGGCATGGATCTAACTGTGTATTGAGTGTACTATATTGCTTTGCTTATGGTATTCTAGTTGTCATACCCTTTCATTTGATACCCATGTCGAGGGGGTTTTGAAGAAAATGGTAATCCGCCCTCTTGAGAGGACCGCCATGGATCTAACGAGTATACTTACTATATATTCCAGTAAATGGGCTGGCATACACGGATCGTAATATCAACACCAAAAAACCGGTTTTTTATGATACTCTCGGCGTACATGGGTGTAGACCCCAGTTATCGTATAACGCATTGTCCTGACAATAACCATTGTCATGATCGAATGCAAATCGGCCGAAGCCGATATTTCCAACGGAATAGTAAAGTCAGTCCATAAATAGAAGTCGAAGTAGTCAGAAGTTAAGTTGATAAGTTGATAAGTTGTAAACTCACTTGAATTTATAATTAAATAGTAATTTGTCTAATAATAATTGAAAAATTTGAACTTAATTGAATTGTTAAAACTCGAACTGTTAAACTTGAATTTATAATAAAAACCTATTATTGAATTTGAGTGCAATCAATCCTACATTTGGGGGCTCAACCGCTTCAAGCCTTTACAAATTAAACGAAAAGTGTCGAATAAAAAATTAAACAAAAAATGTTTAGTGACCTAACGGTTGAACAATTAAAGTTGGAGCTAACAAAGCTGGGTTTGGAAACCAAAGGTGTGAAAGCTGAATTAGTAGCGAGACTAGAAGGAGCGGTATTAGGTAATGCAGCAGCTGCAGGTAACTCGCGTAAGGATAACGCAGACACGCGGTCAGGAGAATCTTCACCTAACATTATTGAAAACGACGCAAGAAGCAAATTGGAATTTAAGGTAAGGGATATCGAAAATTTAATTCCACCATTTAGCGGTGACAAAAGTATTACCGTAAACAACTGGTTTGAAGAATTTGATGAAGTTGCCTCAATGTTAAATTGGAATGCGATAGAAAAATTTATATATACAAAGAGATTACTAACGGGCAGTGCGAAAATGTTTGCTAGAACAATACATTGCGGTTCATATACGACTTTAAAATATAAATTAATACAAGAATTCGGAAAAAAAGTGTGCAAAGCCGACGTTTATATGCAATTACAAAAACGTAGTAAAAGAAATACAGAAACATACAGAGAATACATATACAAAATGCAGGAAATCGCTTCCTTGGCTGACGTCGATGAATCTTCATTAATCAATTTTATTATTATGGGAATAGTCGATCGAGAAGAAAACTAGTTGGGATGTGGGTTCGACCCTTTCGGTCCACACGATCAACTTCCCAGTATGATGGATGTTGAATATTATGATTGGATATTTTAATAATAAATGAACAATAGGCAATATAGAATATATGCATAATACTGAGAATTTGTCACAATTGTTTATCAATATTTTCGCTAAAATGTCAAACTTAATGTGCGCACTTACAAGATTAGGATGACGAAAATGTATATACATAAAATTGATGTATGAATGTTTTTCGGCACCTCAATGAAGTCGATATAGTTTTTAGTTCGCGCGGTATCGTGCAGGTACAAAAATCACTTAAGTCAGTTAAACCAGAAACCCGCTGGACCGAATATTATAAAAATATTTTCAGATTATATTGTCGCTAATACGCTTCGAACGGCACCTCAAGTAAGTCAACATCTTTTGTGGTTCGGGCCATATCGTGCAGGTACAAAAATCACTTACGCCGCTTAAACAAAAAAACGGCTCGACCGAATTTTATGAAAATCTTTTCAGATCATATTTTGGTTCATACTCTTCGAACGGCACGTCAACTAAGCCGATATCTTTTATAGTTCGCGCGATATCGTGCAGGTACAAAAATCACTTAAGTCATTTAAACCAAAAAACCGCTGGACCGAATATTATAAAAATCTTTTCAGATAATATTGTCGCTAATACGCTTCAAACGGCACCTCAAGTAAGTCAATATCTTTCGTGGTTCGGGCGATATCGTGCAGGTACAAAAATCACTTACGTCGCTCAAACAAAAAAACGGCTGGACCGATTTTCATGAAAATCTTTTCAGATCATATTTCGGTTAATACGCTTCGAACAACACCTCAACGAAGCCGATATCAGTTTTGGTTCGCGCGATATCGTGCAGGAAAAAATGACCACATCCGTACGCACATACACACACACACACACACACACATACTTCCTCCCAATTTTTTGCTTAAAATGCTCCTGGGACCTTGAAAGATGAAAATACGTTGAAATTTTCAATTTCGATTTTCGGACCGATTACAATAACTTCCTATACTGGGAAGTTAATAAAATGATTCTAAATACTGCAACAAGTATTAATGATTTAAAGGAAAAATTAGACATCTACGAACGAATAAAAAATAGAAGCAGAACATCGAATAACAGACATTTTCATTTCGCGCCAAAACCAAATTCTAGTTCAGCCAAACTCCATTGTTTCAATTGCGGTTCAGTTGATCACAAAAGAAAAGACTGCAAAATGAACACGAAATGTTTTAAATGTAATGGTAGTGGGCATTTATCAAATAACTGTCCGCAAAATATTAAGAAGGAAACAAATTGCATAGGAACCCAAAATACAAAAATTATTAAAATAAACGATGACGAATTTAATGCGTTGATTGATACGGGCAGCGAATTGAGTTTAATTAGAAAAGACACTTTTGAAAATCTTAAGAATGTAATGTTGATTAAAAACTCTATTAAATTTCTAGGTTTCGGCTTAGGCAAATCGCAATCCATCGGGTATTGCAAAACTACAGTTTCTATCGATGATGTTGAATTTAAAGCAAATTTAAATGTTGTACCTAATGCTGCGATACGATATCCATGTATAATAGGGAATGACATAATTTGTCAAGTTAGAGTAGTAATTGATAGGAACAAGATCACTTTTTATAAACGAGAAGAACAAAAACAAGATGAAGTAGCGTCAATTATGAGTATTTGTATAGATGATCAGACTGAGATAGATGTTCCGCCAGAATTTAAAAACACAGTAGGTAACATGATTTCCAATTATAAAACATGTCGCGTTATAGAACACCCAATAAAAATGTCTATAATCTTAGGCCAAGTACACATTGAGCGTTCGGCGTTGCGTTTAGCGGGCGTTGGTAGTGTACACACTAGGCGTTAAGCTCGGCGTTTAACGAGCGTTTGCAGACGCAGCAGCGAGCATTAATAATTATTGCTCGCTGGTCACAGTGTGCAGTTTAGAAATGGAAGTCGAAGTGATAGCTTGTCTGTGGGTGCTCTACCGTCGCTATAAAAGACGACGCCAAAGGCAAAGAAGATATTGGGTGCAAGTACGTGATGGCTATCGGTTTGAAGATACTTTGTATAATTCACCTTTGCAATCTATGAATTCAGAAAATATACCACGTGGTAGCTTGTGTGCAAGAACAGCAAGAGAGAAATTCGCTAACTATTTTGTAAACGAGGGAAAATTATCTTGGCAAGACAACATGACATAAGCAACGAACAATTGTTTAATTAATAAAACTTTACTTACCTAACACTATCTTTTTCTCCAAACCATCTCCAGGAGCACTAAAAATGTCTACTATTTCCTCCCAATACCGCTTCTTTAATATTTTATTTTTATATTCGGAACATTCTAAGTTCCAAATACCGGGTCTGTTGTGGATTTCATTTATAAACAAATCCGTATCAAAATGTTCGCTTTCCATTTTTTAATTTTCCTCTTCTAAATACGTGTTTTCTGTATAAAAACGCGCGTTAGAATGTACAACAAGTAGGCGACGTATGTATCTCAAAACGCCCGGCAAGCGTCCGTGAAACGCGCGTTCTAACTAAAATCTCGAAGCGCGCGGTTCACGGGCGTTTGGTCAAAAGCGCGCGTTTGCATGTGTACACCTAATAGGAGCTCTTTGATTCGTAAAACGCTCATTTCAAAAACGCGCGTTTCAAAACGCCCAATGTGTACTTGCCTTTAAATGACGAAGCTCCTATATTTTCACGACCGCGTAGACTTCCAGTAATAGAAAAAGAGGTTGTGAGAAAGCAAGTTGAAGAGTGGTTAAAGGACTATATAATACAACCCTCAAAGTCACAATTTGCTAGTAATGTTGTAGTAGTTAAGAAAAAAGACGGCTCACATCGTATATGCATCGATTTTAGAAGATTAAATAAAGTAACAATCAAAGAACCATTCATAATGCCGGTTATGGAAGACGTTCTTGATAAATTATCCGAAGCAGTGTTTTTTACAACTTTAGATCTGAAAAATGGATACTTTCATGTACCAATGGAAGAAACAAGCAGGCAATATACGGCGTTTGTGGTAGAAGACGGTCATTTTGAATTTAACCGAATTCCATTTGGTTTAACGAATGCTCCAGCGGTTTTCTGTCGTTTCATACATTTCATTTTTAGAGATTTAGTTGCAAAGCGGGTGGTTGAAACATATATGGATGACCTGATAATATATTCTAAAGGAAAAGAAGAACATTTACGTAAGTTAAACACAGTTTTAGAAGTAGCAGCAAAATATGGACTTCAGATAAATTGGAAAAAATGTAAATTTCTGAAACAGTCAATAGAATTCTTAGGACATATCATCCATCGAGGTACAATCAGACCTTCTGAAGAAAAAATAAAAGCAGTTAAGAACTTTCCCGAACCTAAGACTATAAAAGATCTTCAATCTTTCCTTGGACTAACAGGCGCTTTCAGGAGATTTATTCAAAACTACTCTTTAATTGCTCGGCCGCTTACAAACCTGTTAAAAAAGGATAATCGTTTTAAAATTCAAGCCGAAGAGAGAGAAGCAATTGAAAAGTTGAAGATGGCACTGACCAATAAACCTGTTTTGAATATATACAGGCAAGGAGCCTACACAGAAATTCATACGGACGCCAGTAAATTCGGTTGTGCAGCAGTGCTCTGGCAAACCGGTAAAGATAATCAGCTCCACCCAGTGTATTACTACAGCAGAAAGAACCTGCCGGCAGAAGAGAAGTATCATAGTTACATTCTTGAAGTTATGGCTATTTATTTAGCTCTTAAAAAATTTCGAATTTATATTTTAGGAACAAGATTCAAAATAATTACAGATTGTCTAGCATTCCGCCAAACAAAAGAGAAAAAAGATCTTCCAGCAGCAGTGTCAAGATGGATCCTTTACATGCAAGAATTTCATTTTGAGACCGAACACAGAGCAGGTAGGAAAATGATACATGTCGACTCTTTGAGCAGGTACCCTGTTGTATACACAATTAGTACAGAGTTAGTAGTAAGAATGCAGAAGGCACAAGAAAAGGACGATTACATAAATGCGATTAAAGAAATTTTGAAAAAGAAAAATTATGAAGACTTTTTCATTGAGAAAGATTTACTATTTAAATATGTGGACGGTAAGAAACTTTTAGTAGTTCCTCGAAATATGGAGTGCGAAATAATTCAAATGAAACACAACGAAGGACATTTTGCAACACAGAAAACAATTCAGTTGATTAACCAAGAATTCTATATTCCCAATGTACTAAGCAAGGTACAAAGATGTAGAGACAATTGTGTGAAATGTATTTTGGCCTCTAGAAAAGCAGGCAAACAGGAAGGATTTTTACATTCCATAGACAAAGGTGAAAAGCCATTTGATACTATGCATCTGGATCACGTAGGGCCTATGGATGAAACTACTAAACAATATAAGTACATGTTGACAATAATAGATAGTTTTTCGAAATATGTGTGGATTTACCCAACAAAAACATTAACCAGCGAAGAAGTTATACGTAAGTTGATGGGCCAGCAGCAGTACTTCGGCAACCCACGAAGGATAATCACAGATAGAGGTTCAGCTTTTACAGCAACAGCTTTTAAGGAATTTTGTGCGGAGGAAGGAATAGATCATGTATTGATAACTACTGGCGTACCAAGGGGTAACGGGCAAATAGAGCGCATAAATCGGATCATCCTTGAAGTGCTGAAGAAACTAACAATTGAATCGCCACAAAAGTGGTATAAACTTGTTCCTAAAGTGCAAATAGCCATAAATAGCAGTTTTCAAAGATCGATACAAAGAACCCCATTCGAAGTTCTTTTTGGTACTAAAATGAATAAAAAGGAGGATTTAAATATACAAGATGCAGTAAAAGAAGCATCACTTGCCGATTATGACAATGAAAGGAACAAAATGCGGTTAGACGTACGCCAACAAATTAGCGAAATTCAAGCAGAAAATCGCAAGAGCTTCAACAGGTCACGAAAACCAGAGAGAGAGTATGAAAATGGAGACGTAGTCGCTATTAAGAAAACACAATTTAATGTAGGTTCGAAAGTTTGTTCTGATTTTTTAGGTCCTTACGAGGTGGTAAGCAGAGGCAGGTTTGGACGTTATACAGTCAAAAAATTAACAGATGGAGAAGGTCCGAAAGTAACAACTACAAGCTGTGATATGATGAAACCTTGGCGTTCTCCAAATTCATCCAACGACGAGGATGTTTCGTTCGGGCCGAACGAACTGCAGGATGGCCGGATGTAGACCCCAGTTATCGTATAACGCATTGTCCTGACAATAACCATTGTCATGATCGAATGCAAATCGGCCGAAGCCGATATTTCCAACGGAATAGTAAAGTCAGTCCATAGAAGTCGAAGTAGTCAGAAGTTAAGTTGATAAGTTGATAAGTTGTAAACTCACTTGAATTTATAATTAAATAGTAATTTGTCTAATAATAATTGAAAAATTTGAACTTAATTGAATTGTTAAAACTCGAACTGTTAAACTTGAATTTATAATAAAAACCTATTATTGAATTTGAGTGCAATCAATCCTACATGGGTGTTTATTAACTTCCCAGTATAGGAAGTTATTGTAATCGGTCCGAAAATCGAAATCGAAAATTTCAACGTATTTTCATCTTTCAAGGTCCCAGGAGCATTTTAAGCAAAAAATTGGGAGGAAGTATGTGTGTGTGTATGTGCGTACGGATGTGGTCATTTTTTCCTGCACGATATCGCGCGAACCAAAACTGATATCGACTTCGTTGAGGTGTCGTTCGAAGCGTATTAACCGAAATATGATCTGAAAAGATTTTCATGAAATTCGGTCCAGCCGTTTTTTTGTTTAAGCGACGTAAGTGATTTTTGTACCTGCACGATATCTCCCGAACCACGAACGATATTGACTTACTTGAGGTGCCGTTCGAAGCGTATTAGCGACAATATAAACTGAAAAGATTTTTATAATATTCGGTCGAGCGGTTCTTTGGTTTAAATGACATAAGTGATTTTTGTACCTGCACGATATCGCGCGAACTGTAAAAGATATCGACTTAGTAGACGTGCCGTTTCAAGAGTATTAACCAAAATATGATCTGGAAAGATTTTCATAAAATTCGGTCGAACCGTTTTTTTTTTGTTTAAGCGACGTTAATGATTTTTGTACCTGCACGATACCGCGCGAACTAAAAACTATATCGATTTCATTGAGGTGCCGAAAAAAGAATATTAACGAAGAAATGCTCTGAAAAAAATTTCATAATATTCTGTCGGGCCTTTTTTGTTTAAATTCGGCTAATTGTCAGAAAGACCTTAAATTGACAAGTTTTGCTAATATCTAATAAACTCGATGGAATGAGACCCGTTCCAAACTTCGAACAAAACATCACTTGTCAAAATCCGACAACCTTTCAAAATCGTGCAAAAATTTCGTTACGCTTTACAAAAAGCGCGAATTTTTCAACCTTGGATTAGCACTTTTTGACGGGGAATTGTTTTCTACGCGTGATACAGTTTCAGCAAATTGCGGTTTATCCCGGGATTTCCAGTAGCTACCGCAAAATTTGTTCTTTTTGGTCAAGTCTGACAAGTACTTAACAGTTACAGTTTTGCTAACATCTCCGGAAAGGTTTGGAATTTCCAAATGAAGTCATTCGCTTCTCAGTTTACCAACGGCGCTTCAGCACGCTCAATACGAATTTGTACACCCGTTTTAGTGCAGCGAACGAAATACGGAGGACATGTTTGTTTGTTAATGTTCAGGAAAAACAAGTTCTTTAGAAAAATCTTTTGAATTCACGACTATAATAGTTATTTAAACTAGCTTCTCTCGGGATTGCTTTGTCATCAGTTCTGATACTAGCCAATTTTCCACTAGTGCTAAATGTAAACCTATTTTGTAAGAAGTCAGTTTATTCCATCTTCGTTCATCATACTGGGAAGTTAATCGTGTGGACCGCAGGGGTCAAACCCACATCCCAACTAGTTTTACCGAGAGTAACTTTATTATCCCGACACGGAATATCTATGTGTGCACAACCCGAACGCGAATAACAGATATCAAATGATTTTATATACATATTTTTATGAGCTTAAATTCAAAATGGCGTCATCCCCACCCTTATGCTTAGCTTACAGTGAAGAGAAACGCGTTTAATTCTATATCTCAGAAACTATGAATTTTACGACATCTTTTTTGTAGATAAATAAGTGATTTAACTTTTTTGTTTATAATTTTTTTTTTGTAAAGTCAATATGTTCAGAGTTATAGTGCTTCAAACTTCATATATCACTTTCTTTGAACTATATTTCGTTAACGGTTAACTTTTCACGAAAAAATCCTGCCTAAGACTTATAGAACACACGAATATCTATAATTTTTATTATAATTATTTTTTGCATAGGGCGAATATTGCACGAGTTATAATACTTTAAGTGTCAAAAAACGTAAATTAAAAACAAGTTTTTTGCCATTATTTCTTTAATTGCATATTTCATTACAAAACTGAATATAACGTTATTTGTACCCAATTTCATTTCCTGCAGAGATATCTGGGCCGATAGATATAGCGAAGCCAAAGAAACCAAAGGGCGGCTAGGAAAGAGGAAGAAGGAAGCGTTAAGAATTGCAGTGATTGCGACACTGGAGAACAAAGAAGTAAAGTAGAAGAGTAATGTACATACTGATTTTGGTGTAAAATTTTGCGTGGTATAATATGATAGAGCCAACATGTGATGTACTGATTAGTGGTACATCAATTTTTTAAATTTCATGCGTACCTCCGGCGTTTCAACCCAACACGACCTTCCGACGAACCACCCCTTCTCTTGAGATCCTTGGCATCGCCTTGATGGGTGATGATTGATGGAATTTTTTTATTAAATTTTTAGATCAGAAATTCGAGGTTGGCCTCTACGGCAAATACAATAGTATATATAATAGTAAAACAGGTGGCATACAATGCGAATTTCTAGACAGCCTTAAGGTTCGCGGATATGCCGCTGATATCTGTTTCCTGCCCCAGACATCAGTACCTCAAAAATGTGTTAAGTAATTTAGCAATAGAAAGTAGTTCAACCTAACTCCGATTAAAAGTAAAGAAATGCGGATAACTGCACATTTGAACGCGCAGCGCTGAATAACCGTGATGTGGAACTGGTAGATAAATTCTCTTATCTACGTATCCTTCTACCGAAAATGGCGGGGCAGAAGAAGACGAGACAAGACGGTTCAGAAAAAAATAAGCAGGAAGTGCATATGCATGCTTGTTTCGCATATGGCCATCAACGGATATCTCAACTGAGATCAAATTACGGCTGTTAAACTCCAACCTTTAGGGGGTTCTTTTGTATGGTTGTGAAATATGGAGAGTCATCCTAATCATTACAAGGCGTCTTCGATTTTTCATCAACAGATATTTGTGTACGTCATATTCTAAACTAAGCATGCTGTGACGACATCATGTACAGCATCACTATGCTACAAGCTGTGTGGGGAGATGTACATCCAAAGCAGAATATCTTTCTAAACATAAAATTAATATAACAAAATAATTTTACATAAAACAACGATTTCTAGACAAACAAAAGAAAGCGCCTAGTTGCATCTGGCAGGACTGCAAATCTGATGTCAGATTCAAGCAATCTAGATAAACCCAGCAGGTATCCGCATTCGGTGGAAAAAGTTCTTGAAGTGCTTATAGTATAACATGCTTATAGAAAACAACACCGAATTAATTTTCAATTTATATTTTGTTAAAACAATTTTTTTCTTATTATCCTTTTGTAATTTAATGTGTAGTCACTAACTGTGGGTGTTTATGTATTCAAAAAAAATTCATAATCAATCATTACGCTTCACAATAAAAAAAAGTCAATCCATGCTACAAAAATATATTATCTAAAAAATCCTATAGAAATTATTGTATCAAATTTGATTGATTACAGTATTTGCATATTATGCGGATAACAGGATATACAATTTTTGTTACAAAAAGTAATTTAAATAAAATTTTCCTTGAGTTTGTCCTGAAACTGTTAAGAAAATTTTGTTTCTGGTTTTGATATAGTCTTTACAAGATTAAATTTTAGAAACTTTTCAACAACACTCAGAGAGAGAGAGAGGGAGAAAAAAAGTTAACAAAATCCTCATACCAACTGGAAGGATACACACCACGGTTGACTGACTTTTGTTTTAATAAAGTGTAATTTCCTTTATTCTAGCAAATGTAAATGATGCTTGTGCTGAAGGTAACTTTTAGCTATTTACCTTTGAGCTAATTCGTATTTTTGGTGGGCGTATCTCCTGCAACTATAAACTATCAAACAAGGTACCTTACGGGCGATATCCTGAAGTTGATTAGTTAAGAGGCTAAATGCTTTGGCTTCCATCAGAAGCAGCAACGACAAAAACAAATTTCCATCAAGCGTTAAGGACGACCTCAATCTTATTTGAAATTCTGAAAGTTGCGTCTATGCGGTGCTAGGGGCGAAACTAATAACTGCCAACGGAACCTCAAAATGTCACTTCTGATTTCGATCTAGAGTATCCTCGCAAATAAGGTCTTAAATCTACCGAAATCAACTTCACTAGAAGCGAACAGCTTGGCCCTCTGTCAAAATTCTGATAGTCACTGATGATGTAAGGACTCACATTGTCGTTAAGGTAAAATATCCTGAAAATAAATGCGAGTCCTTTAAATAGTTCCTATTAGCTCCTAATAGCTTTTTGAGCTGCAGGCAACAAAACTAATTGCTTAGGGTATAAATTCTCTATTAACAACTGATACCGATACACAATGGTATCTACCGCCTGCAATGTGTCTCAACCTCCATCCACAATGATTTGGACCGAAGGCAAGCCAAAATCAATTAGCTTTAGTTCTGGGAGTACACACGAAACTTTATCGAGATTAATTAGTGCTTAAAAGATTTATTATTTGCCCGTTATTAATAGAATTGGGTCTAGTGTTCATTCTCCTCGCATCGCAGACAGGGGACTTGGTCCAACGAATCTAGGACAAAGGCATCCTTTATTATTTTCTGGCTTTTGGCTTTACTGGATTCAAATAATCCGTTACACTAATCAAATCATTCCTTCTGACTGGTCATTAATGGAACCAAAGTCCTAATGTCTACCGACCAATATCACGAACTGAATGCGAAGTCTTGATTTGTTAATAATTTTTGCTTTCTGGAAGAGGAGATGAATGTCGATTTTTAATTGTGACAGGTTGTCAATGATTTTCTTTAGTATTTAAGGATATTAGGATTTCGTTTTGTGGCAAAAAAAGAAACTTACAACGAAGAAAAGACATACATAAGTCTATGAATACATTTTTTCCTCTTTAATCTTTCTTTGAGCTTTTAAAAAAAGCTGGAAAGCACTTAATTATTTGTAAAGGCATTCAAGATTGTCAATTTGGTAACTGAACCAAAGGTGGTGGTGTAAAGCTTAATAGTTTTTAGTAGGTTTGCAGAATTTTAGGCTTGATAAGTAGCTGAGTGATAAGACCATTGAGTGGGCTTTCAGATTAAAAAATTAGACTGTATAAGTTAACCTGAAGTATGTTATAGCATGTACACACCGACTTGGTTACCACTATTGAGATAGTTTCAAGCGTTAACCATGATAATTTTGATGGTTTGTGCGTGGTTTGCCGTACATATTCAAACCAAGCAAAAATCAGAAACCAAGCAAAATTTCTATGGTTAACGGGGCTAACCACGATAATTGACTTGCATGAGGGCCACCTATCAGTGAAAGTTTTCAACAATCTACCAAAATTTGTTGTCAACAGTCATGATATTTATTTTGAATATTATTTGTTGACATATTTTTAAATTTTTCGCTGAAATTAAAATGAGTCTTGCAGGACCGCCAACGAAAAAAAGATCTGTTTTTTCCACAAGGGCAAGGGTTAAAAGGAAATAGGAAAAATTCACACATTTTCAAAGAAATAGCTAGTGCATTAGCATCACATGGCTCTATTTACTGTGGCCAAGAAATTCAAACATATTTGCACAACATTGCTAAAAAATACCCCAGCTAAGCTCTTAAAAATGTTTAAAAGTTCAGACAAAAGCTTCAGTTAACTCCTCCTATCAAATCACTTGCTGCCATGTAATCAGTCGCGACTGCGTATTGCTAAAGGGAGGTGTATTTTTCTGGGACTTCAATGATTATTTAAAAAATTTACAAATTATGACTGAAAAACACCCGTTTTTATATAATTTTAACTTCCCAGTATAGGAAGTTATTGTAATCGGTCCGAAAATCGAAATCGAAAATTTCAACGTATTTTCATCTTTCAAGGTCCTAGGAGCATTTTAAGCAAAAAATTGGGAGGAAGTATGTGTGTGTGTATGTGCGTACGGATGTGGTCATTTTTCCTGCACGATATCGCGCGAACCAAAACTGATATCGGCTTCGTTGAGGTGTTGTTCGAAGCGTATTAACCGAAATATGATCTGAAAAGATTTTCATGAAAATCGGTCCAGCCGTTTTTTTGTTTGAGCGACGTAAGTGATTTTTGTACCTGCACGATATCGCCCGAACCACGAAAGATATTGACTTACTTGAGGTGCCGTTCGAAGCGTATTAGCGACAATATTATCTGAAAAGATGTTTATAATATTCGGTCCAGCGGTTTTTTGGTTTAAATGACTTAAGTGATTTTTGTACCTGCACGATATCGCGCGAACTATAAAAGATATCGGCTTAGTTGACGTGCCGTTCGAAGAGTATTAACCAAAATATTATCTGAAAAGATTTTCATAAAATTCGGTCGAGCCGTTTTTTTGTTTAAGCGGCGTAAGTGATTTTTGTACCTGCACGATATGCCCCGAACCACAAAAGATGTTGACTTACTTGAGGTGCCGTTCGAAGCGTATTAGCGACATATAATCTGAAAATATTTTTATAATATTCGGTCCAGCGGGTTTTTGGTTTAACTGACTTAAGTGATTTTTGTACCTGCACGATACCGCGCGAACTAAAAACTATATCGACTTCATTGAGGTGCCGAAAAACATTCATACATCAATTTTATATACATTTTCGTCATCCTAATCTTGTAAGTGCGCACATTAAGGTTGACATTTTAGCGAAAATATTGATAAACAATTGTGACAAATTCTCAGTATTATGTATATATTCTATATTGCCTATTGTTCATTTATTATTAAAATATCCAATCATAATATTCAACATCCATCATACTGGGAAGTTGATCGTGTGGACCGAAAGGGTCGAACCCACATCCCAACTAGTTTTTATTTTAAGGTTATTATATTTTACACATATGCTACAGAAATAATTTGTAGTAATTTCTACTAAAAAATATGAAATTTGTGTTTTTATCACTTTGATTACTAGATTGTTGACGTTTCCTGCCAGTCGCATATGCGCTTCTGCCCGGGGAGGTTGTGTTGCTTGCGACTGCGGGGAACTGTCGGTTTATGAAACGACGCTCATTTATTCGAAGGAATTTTTTTCAGCATATTTTGAAGTTATACTTCTTTAGGCGCGTTTTGAAAAATATTATGAGAGTGAATTTTGACGAATTCGCAACGCAACGCAACGGAGGATATGAGCGAAGGGGTGAAGGCAATGGAGGGCAAGCATTTCAACTTCCATTCTTTATGCGCACTGGGATTATCATTATTATGGGCATATGGAAATTCGTAGCCGATGCCGGTTCACGATGTCGTTGGGTGAGGAGGTTTTTATGCCGAGGCTATGGAGGGAAATAAATTTCATCAGCTGGGATTTTCGTGGGCATAGGAAGATTCGTAGTGTTTTAGGCACAAACAGATTGGTTGCGCCAAACTGGCTGTGGTTTTATTTTTGTATTGCTGACTTACATTTGTCAGAGCTATTTTACTAGTATACTTCATTTCTAGTTCGCCCGTAGGCTGATGTTTTAGGGTGTTTCAAGTTTACTATTTATTCATTTATATTTCGTTTGGCGTGTATTTGCTTGGTAACTCTGCTGCTTTCATAATGCCTTCACTAGCTATTTTTCTTACCAATTCATTCGGGGGCATGATTGCGAAGTCTATTTTGCATAAGCTGGAACATGTATATCAGGATTGGTGTAATTTTCGCCCATTTTCCGCTGCAATATAGAGGAAGGTACAGTGCCTAAGTATTTTCCTGTCCAAAAACTGCAAATTATTTGCCACCTTTGTGGATATTGGGAAGGCTTAGGTTAGTACTGGTCGTTCTATTGTCTTATAGCGCAAGTTTTTAGTTTCTGTTGCTGCGTCCTAGATTTCATTAACGGCTTTAGGCTAGTTACTATTATACGGGCGTTTATCAGTTTGAGTCTTACGTGTGGGTTCCACATGATTCTGTGATGCATCTGCACTCCCAGGTACTTCATCAAATAATTGTGTGACCATTAATGATTATTCTCCATTGAGAGATTCCTGTTCTGTGAAGCAGTCTGAGTTTACAAGTTGTGATAGCAGTATCTGCTCCAAAGTATTAGTAGGCAGTATTTGCTCCAAATCAAAAAACTAATTTTTGAAACAAGTATTATGGCCATACAAAAAACA
This sequence comes from Thereva unica, assembly GCA_949987705.1. Classification (NCBI taxonomy): domain Eukaryota; kingdom Metazoa; phylum Arthropoda; class Insecta; order Diptera; family Therevidae; genus Thereva; species Thereva unica. The sequence continues at coordinate 177,825,121 of OX465281.1, read as the reverse complement.
CTGAGAAGAAGTTCTTGGCAGAGGCGAAGATTCCCGTCCACCTATTAACTTTCTCCAAGATCATGTAAATCTAGCCCTGAATAATGATCGATTGGTTTCAAATACACGGCACGGTACCATAAATGATGCTGTATTTGCCCGAAACTCTTTGTATGATTTTTCAGTTACCCTAACGTGCTCAATTTAATTGAGTAACCACAAGTAGAAGAAACTAGAGAAGTAAACATAATTTAGTGACGTTGATTTCAGTAGTGGCAAAGGAAGTAAAATTAGTCTACCCAAGGTCGATGAGCTCACAGGATCATAACGAACGTGGAAGGATGGGTCTCGAGAGAGCATGGAGAGGTGAGTTATGAAGGCATACCTCTATCGGCTCGTCAAAGATTAGCCGAGAAAACTGCTGCGCTGTAACCGACAGCTAAAGGCACGGCTGAGAGCAAAGAAGACTACAATGGTACCATTGTGTGATGATCTATGGAATAAATTGGAGGAGAAGTTAAATATCCTCTATTGGTAGGTAAGGCGGAAAGAAACCAAAAGGAAGAGAGTAAGGCTTAGAAATACCAGCAGTATTATCAGGTAGATAAGAGCTGAACCAGCTGGCGACGCATATGAGGTTAACATTCTTTGCGTGTTGACAGGAAATCAACCAGCCTTAAGAAAATTTGATGAGGCATTTTAAAACTATTGTAGTTAGGCCTGATAAGTCAACTAGTAGGTGATTTCAGTTAGGATTTGAGTCCGTTATAATCTGCAGGCTAGAGCGTGTCGGCATCATGATGCTTTCAACTTCCAACGCATGAAAATAATAAGAATCCAATTAGTTATTTGTATGCCAAAGAAGTATAATTTCTAATGCGCGTACATAAGTACACACACCCACTTTTTTCTTTTTAATTTATTTTAAATTTAGAAATGAGAAATATTTCGCATAATTAAAGTAAAATTATGCTTATTATGTTGAATATACTGCCTTTGTTGAGCAGGGGCTTTACATGTATTTAAAAGCTCTGCTCAACACATAGAAAGATAAATTAACTTGATTCATTCGGCATGCGCGCATCCCTTCCCAAATTATTTTGTTGAGTTTTTTCAGAGTTTGTTGCCGTTTTAACTAAAAAGAGTGGAAATGATAGAACATTATTTATAAAATCTGGCAACGAGGTGTGCAGAGCTGCTCAAATTTTTTGTGTCACGGAGTTTGAAAAATTCTATACCGGTACACCGCAGAGATAAGCCCTGAGAAACGCCAACGATTTATACGTTCTAATAACCATAACCAAATCGAAACCATATTGTCAATACTAGACTACACGTAGTAGCACACAGGATGTAAAGAGTTACCAAGGAGCAAATGTGGACACCGAGCGCTACCTAGTTATTTAGTTGTTGGAAAAATAAGGGTGAAAAGACTACCGACAGGACATAGAAGAAACAATAATACAAACAAAGTGGAATACAGAAAAATTAAGAAACAAAACAAGAGGATGAAAGAATAGTAACAGCTAAAATAGACGAAATAACAATCAGTTTGGAAATTGAACTTGGAATTTTACAGTCATTGGCATTAAGAAATTTGTTTCAATCAGTTTGACAGCTGTTTCAAAAAAAAAATGGTAATACCCAACAATTAAAACTGCTTTTTCTAGTTGAAGCACAAACTATTTAGTCATGAATAAGTTGTAATCGTCGAGGGCGTAAATGAGGAAAGTGAAAATGTAAGTAAGTGTGCAAATTACCATTAACAATGTTTCTAACTCGTTTCAAATTTCATAATTCCCAGTGGAAGTGTTAATTGGAACCAAAGTATTTGAGAAAAATTAGGGTGTTCGCTCGCTTCGCTCGCAGAATTCCCTTTATAAGGATCCGTCCACTCGTTGTTTGCATTGTGCGATTTCGTGTCATTTGGCCCATTCAATGAAGAAAAAATGCAAATAATAAACTCAAAGGATTTTTATTACCAAACATTTTTTTGTAGAAATAACAAGCCTATGATCTTCATACAAAAGTTTTCCCCCGTTAGTTGTGGGCGTGCATATATGAATCAAGGCAAGCAGTAGTTTGCCGAGTTCAGAAGGGCAAACAGCTAAAGCCTTATTTACGCCTATGCATGGAAAACAAGGTGTTTTTTTTTATAAAATTATGCGATTTATCACCTTTTAATAAGCAATATAAATAATTTTTCATTTGTAACCGGTAACCACAATATAAATAATTTATTATTCCATTAGTTTTTTTTTTCCTATCATTCTTCGTTTTCTTTATTTTTACATTTTTTACTTTTCGAAACGAACATTTTTTTAAACTCTTTTCTTTACTTTCACTTCGGAGCATCAAATCTTGTAACGTTAATTTAACCGCCTTTTACTCAATGCAAATGGATGAAACTTTGCAGGCATACATATTCCCGATGACAATACACGAATATGACATTTTGTTACATTTTTTGTTGTTGATTTTGTTGTTGAGTAACAAAAAACGATTTTTAATAAAAAATGCTTGGAATTATTCGTTCTACTCAATGTAGAGTCTTAAAATTCACTTCCCTTCAATAAAAATTGGTAAAAATTAACAGACATGTGTATTTCCGACGAAAACACACGAAAATGATAGTTCCAAATTAAAAATGGCGGCCAAAAAAATATAATGGATTACATTTTTCTTTACAAGCCACTCGTTCAATATGGGTATCAAATGAAAGGTTATAACAAGTTGAATACAATTAGCGTCATCCTAAATTGAAAATGGCGGTAGAAAAATGGCGGCATAAAAGTGGCGGCCAACACAAAACAGAGGATCAATTTTTCTTTACAACGCGCTCGGCATGGGTATCAAATGGAAGGGAGTGACAATTAGAATACTGTTGTCTGTGTCCCGTCATTTCAATTCAAAATGGCGGCCAACACAAAATGGCGGTTTACCCTTTTATTTACTTCGCTCTCGGTATGGATACCAAATGAAAGTGTATTAAAGTGAGTAAGAAAGTAAACTGTATGACGTCGTTTTAAATCAAATATGGCGTTCACTAAAAAATGGCGGAAGACATAACATAGCTACCCATAGCAAATAAAAATATGATTTAAAAAGATGCAAAAAAATATGTTTCCAGTTTTTAGTTTTTATTGCTCCAGCCAGTATACGCGAGCACACTACCTTTCAAAATGTAAAAAAAAACGTAGAGCGCTATTAGATTTTTGAGGGGTCATCAAATTGTGCATTTTTGGGCTGCACTTGAGAACTGTTGTAAAGAAACAAATACAAAACATGTAAAAAAGTTTCCTTATTTAACATGATAATCTAATTAAAAGTTTGGAAATTGTAATGTATTAATTAACGCTATTCGTTACTAAAAAGTAAAAAATAAAAAAAAAAATAAAAAAATTTTTTTAAGAAACTCTTTTCTTTACCTTAATATATTGATCAGTTGTGAACACAAAATTAATATAAATACTAAAAAAATCGACTAAAAGGTAAAAAATAAGAAGATTTTAAACAATATAAACTTTTAAATCAAAATGGAAAAAATCTCACACATTCCTTAAAGAAAAGCGTTTCTTAAAAAAAAATTTTTATTTTTTTTTATTTCTCCTTCAGTCTAAAAAGGTGGGTACTCAAAATTATTCTATCAGATGGCGCTATAACCTGTTTCAGTTGCTCAATAAAGGATATGGCGCTACTAGTTAGTCGAAAAGTGTTTACTCGCACTGTTGATGCCAGATGGCATTAGATGATTAACAAAATGTGTTCATATAAAAGTGGTTAGTCACAACTATGGTATCAGATTGCGTTAGGTACTATAAAAAACATATGTAGTTCATAGTACAGATGTAAAGTTAAATTTTGGAATACCGATTACTACTTTTGCATAGTTCGTAATTGTAGTTTATTTCTAAAAATGTGACATACGACTCGTATTCGATATAAGTTAGTCGAATCCAGCACTGTTGATGTCAGATAGCATTCCCTATCCTTTCGATGATTCCCAAAAAGAGTTCATATTAAACTGGAAGGAGTCTCAAGAGGGCGGATTACCATTTCTTCACCACTCTATCGACATGAGTATCTATTGATAGGGTATTTTAAGTAGAATACCATAGGCGATATAGTATACTCAATATATGGTTAGGATCCAGGGAGGTCATCTCAAGAGGACGGATTACCATTTTCTTCACAACCCCCTCGACATTGGTATCAAATGAAAGGGAATGATAAATAGAATACAATAAGCTATGTCGGCGGTATCAAGAGGGCGGATTACCACTTCTTCACCACCCCCTCAACATGGCTATCAATTGAAAGGGTATCATAAGTAGAATACCATAAGCGATATAGTATACTAAATATATGGTTATATCCATGGCGGTCATCTCAAGAGGGCGGATTACCATTTTTTTCACAGCCCCTTAGACATGGGTATCAAATGAAATGGAATGATAAGTAGAATACAATCAGCACTATAGTATACTCAATAAATAGTTAGATCCACCGCGGCCATCTAAGGAGGACGCATTACCATTTTCTTCACCACCCCCTTGACATGGGTATCAAATGAAAGGGTATGATAAGTAGAATACAATAAGCTATGTCCTAAAATCCATATCGGCGGTACCGAGAGGGCGGATTACCACTTCTTCACCAGGGTATCATAAGTAGAATGCCATAAGCGATATAGTTTATTCAATATATGGTTAGATCTATGGTGGTCATCTCAAGAGGGCGGATTACCATTTTTTTCACAGCCCCTTAGACATGGGTATCAAATGAAATGGAATGATAAGTAGAATACAATAAGCACTATAGTATACTCAATAAATAGATAGATCCACCGCGGCCATCTCAAGAGGACGCATTACCATTTTCTTCACTACCCCCTCGACATGGGTATCAAATGAAAGGGTATGATAAGTAGAATACAATAAGCTATGTCGTAAAATCCATATCGGCGGTATCAAGAGGGCGAATTACTACTTCTTCACCATCCCCTCAACATGGGTATAACTTGAAAGGGTATAATAAGTAGAATACCATAAGCGATATAGAATACTAAATATATGGTTATATCCATGGCGGTCATCTCAAGACGGCGGATTACCATTTTCTTTACAACCCCCTCGTTGTTGGTATCAAATGAAATGGAATGATAAGTAGAATACAATAAGCAACATAGTATACTCAATAAATAGTTAGATCCACCGCGGCCATCTCAAGAGGATGCATTACCATTTTCTTCACCACCCCCTCCAAAGGGTATCAAATGAAAGGGAATGACAAGAAGAATGCAATAAACAATATAGTATACTCAATATATAGTTAGATCCACGGCGGCCATCTCAAAAGAATGCATTACCATTTTCTTCACCACCCCCTCGACATAGGTATCAAATGAAAGGGTATGATAAGTAGAATACAATAAGTTATGCGCGTAAAATCCATGGCGACCGTCTCAAGAGGGCAGATTACCATTTCTTCACCGCCCCCTCGACATGGGTATCAAATGAAATGGAATGATAAGTAGAATATCATAAGCGATATAGTATACTCAATATATGGAGATCCATGCCGGCCGACTCAAGAGGGCGGTTTACCATTTCTTCACCACCCCCTCAACATGGGTGTCAATTGAAAAGGCATCATAAGTAGAGTACCATAAGCGATATAGTATACTCAATATATGGTTAGATCCATGGCGGTCATCTCAAGAGGGCGGATTACCATTTTCTTTACAACACCCTCGACATGGGTATCAAACGAAATGGAATGATAAGAATAATACAATAAACAATATAGTATACTCAATATATATTTTGATCCCCGGCGGCCATCTCAAGAGGATGCATTACCATTTTCTTCACCTCCTCCTCGACAAAGGTATCGAATGAATGGGTATGATAAGTAGAATACAATAAGCTATGTCGTAAAATCCTGGGCGGCCTTTTCAGGAGGGCTGATTACCATTTCTACACCACCCTTCGACATGGGTATCAATTGAAAGGGTATCATAAGTAGAATACCATAAGCGATATAGTATACTCAATATCTCGTTAGATCCACGGCGATCATCTCAAGAGGGCGGATTACCATTTTATTCGCAACCCTCTCGACATGGGTATCAAATGAAAGGGTATCATAAGTAAAAGACAATACACAATATAATATATCCTCAATATATCGTCACTAGTTATTCGATAAATTTTTACTAGCACTGTTGATGCCAAATAGCATTCGATGATTAGAAAAAAGTGTTCATATAAAAATGGTTAGTCGTTCGTACACTCAAAAGATTCGTAAATCGGCAATAATTTTGGTAGGACCTGTTCTCATCATACATCTAAAATTATTCGAACTGGATAATAAAAATTTTATTAAAATTGAGCAATGCGATATTAAAGCTGTCACTTCTGCAAAATTGCATATAGGAGGTTGAAATTATGAAGTGATTAGTGTTATATTCCATACAGAAACAAAGTCATTACATCAGCATGTTGAGACAAAAATCGAGCTGGTTATGGATCAATGATTCCATAGCGCAGGAAAAATCTTGGCCGAGAAACGCGAAAGGATCTTATGTTTATCCTTACTAATATTATAAATGCGAAAGTAACTCTGTCTGTCTGTCTGTTACGCTTTCACGCCTAAACCACCGGACCGATTTTAATGAAATTTGCTACAGACATAGCCTAGACCTTGGAGACGGACATAGGCTACTTTTTATGGAGAAGAAAAGGGTTAAAGGGGGTGAAATGGGGTTCAATAAGTTGTAAGGGGATTTTTTTTCTTTACTTTTTTTCTATTGTATCAAGGAAAGCGGTAGTTTGCCGAGTTTGTAAGGGCAAACAGCTAAAGCCTTATTTACGCCTAAACATAGAAAACAAGGTGTTTTTTTTATAAAATTATGCTATTTTGCTATTTATCACCTTTTTATAGGCAATATAAGTAATTTTACATTTGTAACCGATAACCAAAATATAAATTATTTATTATTCCATGAGTTTTTTTTCCTATCATTCTTTTTTTTCTTTACATTAAGTTATTTCAATTGCTCAATAAATGAGATGGTGCTACTAGTTAGTCGAAAAGTGTTTACTCGCACTGTTGACGCCAGATGGCATTAGATGATTAACAAAATGTATTCAATTAAAGTGGTTAGTCACAACTATGGTGTCAGATTGCGTTAGGTACTATAAAAAACATATGTATGTAGTTCACAGTACAAATGTACAGTAAAATTTTGAAATACCGAATGCCGAGTTCGCAATCGTAATTTATTTCTAAAAATATAACATATTCGTTACAAGTTAGTCAAATTCAGCACTGTTGATGTCAAATAGCATTCCTTATCATTTCGATGATTAACAAAAAGTGTACGAATGGTACATCTCAAGAGGGCGGATTACCATTTCCTTCACAACCCCCTCGACATGGGTATCAAATGAAAGGGTATGATAAGTAGAATGCAATAAGCTATGTCGTAAAATCCATGGCGACCGTCTCAAGAGGGCAGATTACCTTTTCTTCACCACCCCGTCGAATTGGGTGTCAACTGAAAGGATATCACAATTAGAATACCATAAGCGATATAATATTCTGAATATACTGTTTGATCCACGGCGGTCATCTCAAGAGGGCGGATTACCATTTTCTTCACATACCCACATATCAAGTGAAAGGGTATCTTAAGTAGAAGACAATAACCGGACATTAGACAATAGTGATATGGATTAGTCAAGATGAATCGTTAATAGCATGAAATAATTAAACACGTGCATTTACGAACGAATTCAGTGCGGCTCAGTCTGTAATGTTTCTAATAAAATTTGTTACATTTCGAAGGACATCAAAGATTCATGCTAGGTATACAACGAACGCGCCAGCCAATTTGTTCGCGGTTGATAATACTTTATTGAGTTTTAAATATAAATTGGCAGTTGTATAATTCCTTTGAATTCGTTCCTAAATGCACGTGTTTAATTATTTCATGCTATTAACGATTCATCTTGACTAATCCATATCACTTCTTTTTCTTATAAGTGTGTTTTAAACTGTCCCAATAAATAATTTCCGCGCCCACGAACTTCTAAATCACATTTTTAATGTTTTTTTGGTGGGATATCACTCACAACTCAACGCATACATCGTGAACTGGGCGAGAAAAACAGTTCATACGCCACTGTACGCTAGATCGACGCCTTATCCACTCATCCACCGGTCTTCTATCAATTTCACGACAATAAAGTAATTTGCTCGGTACCTATGAAAAATTCAGGGTGGACTAATATTAACAGTTTGCCTATGTAGCTTTCAGCAATTCCTTTACCAGAATTAATAAAAAATAGGACGGGCACCGGCACCAAAAGCAAAATAGTCCGCATTACAAAATTATGCGTGAGCAGGAAAAAAATACCTATACGTGGAGTTGATAACCTCCTTCTTTTTTGAAGTCAGTGAAAAATAAAAAAATTCCTTCATTGTAACAGTTTTGCACTCGACTGCTTTGTAGACATTGATAGTTAGAAAACCCGTTACAAATTGAATATAATATTACCATAGTTGCTGAAAGAACGTAATTCGTTTGATAGGTTTGGTCATATTTTAGCAATTGAGCAGAATGAAAAAAATTCAACAGAAATCAGAAGCGTAGGTAATAGTGTAATTAATAAGAAAAGGGCAAGCGGTTCGGAAAATTGCTGATAATTGTAAAGTTGGCATAGCAGCGGTTTCGCGGATTGAAAAAAAAAAAAAAAATATATGGCGGCACTTTCCGTTCTCCACTAGAATTAAAAAGTTAACGGACAGAGATGCTCGTAGCATAGGATAATTGCTTACTTCAGGTATTGCAAAATATCCACATGACGCCGTTGCCATATTAGGTAAAGTCACTAGCGCGTGCACCGCAAGAACGGCGCTGGAAAGAATAGGACTGAAAGCCGTAGAAAAAAAGTAAACCAGTACTTTCCAAAAAATATAAACAAAAGGCAAGAATTTGTAAATAGGTTAATTCTTCTTGTTTTATTAATATTGCTAGGTTATATTTAATAATAATAATAATAATTTATTTAACATTGAACAAAAGAACATAATTCTTACAACCGTACAAACAAAATATTAATTGGGTGACAGAGATGAAATGAATATACCATACTACAAAGTAAAAAACAAATAATATTAACAAAATATAAAAAATAATGGGGGGCGAACGGCTAACAAAGACCTCGGAAAGTGGTGGCACCCGATTTGTCACTTCTGTCAAAACCCGAGAAAAGTCACTGCAGACGAACACCTAGCAGACCTGTTTGCAAGTCCTAATCCCACCTCCCCGCGGTGCCCCCTGGGGTACTTCTTCGGAAGGAGCTAACGGGAGACGGGCGAATGGCGAGCTCTCTGCGCCACAAAACAGAGTTTTAAGTCGATTGGGCTGAGGGTTAGCAACCCGCTCCCATAAAAAACACCGAATCGGCGTTCCGCCCTATGTCCCATGAGGGATTAAAGGAGTTTAAAGAAGAAGAAGATAAAAAATAATGTTTTAATAATAAAAAAAAATGGCAAGAAAAGAAGATAAATGAAAAGAAGATTCAAAAAGTGAGTGACCCTACAAGTTGTTATTTGTTAGATGTTCCTTCAAAAGCCTGTTGAATAATCGCCAAGAGGACGCTCTCCGCACATAGACGGGTAGTTTGTTTCACATCCGAGCAATTTGGAACAAGTAAGAGCGTTCACCATATACTGTTCGTATACGAGGCACCAAAAGTGTGCTAGATTGTCTGCTTAGTTGCAAGAAGTTAAGGTTTTGAAATAAATATCCAGGGTATCCGCTGTGTTTAAGTTTAAAAGTGAATTTTAATCGGTGATATTTTAGGTAGTTTTCAAACGTCATACCTAGCAGAATGAGAGCATAGGGCGTGATATGATCAAAACGACGCAATTTAAAGGCAAAACGAAGGGTATCATTGAACGCGACTTTTATTTTTCTTGAACAGACAGCATCAAGTTTTGAAAAAATTAGGCTTCCGTACGTGAAATGGGGCAATACCAGAGCCTTCGCCAGTCGTATACGTAAAGCAAGAGGCAATAGATTAGAGGATACCCAAAGTTGGCGAAGGCAGGCATACCACCTTACGAAGGACACTTCTGGTTTGGTTACAGCAACTGAATTTATAGTCGAGCTCGACTACTCCCAGATTTATTACAGAGTCAACATAGGGTAAAACATTACCATTAATTTTAATTGGGAACAGATTTTCAATGTCAATAGGAGTTTTGCTGACGACAAGGCAGGACGACTTGGTAGGGTTCAGCAGTAATTTATACCGAACTGACCATTCAGTCACGCGTTTCAGATCACTGTTTAGCTGAACAGTATAATCCTCGATAAGCTCAAGAAGTTGCTTAAATAGATCTGCACATCATCAGCATATAGATGAATGGAACAATGTTTGACTACATTTGGGTCGTTTATATAAAGGCTGAAAAGCAAGGGGCCCAGGATAGAGCCTTGAGGTACTCCACAATGAAGAAGCGCTGGTTCGAAGAAAGATTCTTGTACCTTAACAATTTGAGAGCGCTCCTGTAGATAGGTTTCAAAAAGTTTGACTGCAGTAGGGCCGAGTCCAAAATTTCTGCCTAGTTTTTCAAGTAACATCATATGGTCAACTGAGTCAAATGCTTTTGAGAAATCGAGTAGAACTAAGATTGCAATTTTATTGTTATCAAGTGACTCAAGAATATCAGTTCAAACTTTAAAGAGTGCCGTTTCGCAGCTGCGCCCAGACCTGAAACCAGATTGCCATACAGAGAGAAGGCTACTTTGATTTAGATAGTACATGAGCTGCTTAGCAATAATTTTTTCAAAAACTTTAGAAAGGAAACATACATAGAAGACTGATTGGACGGAAGTCAGATGGTTGCGAAGGAGAGACCTTTTTCGGAATAGGTACAACAAGAGCCTGTTTCCATTGGCTAGGAGAGAAACTGTAAGGCAGGTGTTAAAAATATGAGTAAGGACATTAGATATAAATGGGGCGATCAATTTCATGAACTTTGGAGAGACATTGTCATCACCCACGGCGTTTGATTTGACAGAGAGTTACTTTCAGAAATGGTTGAAAAGTACTCGTTTAAAATATTGGGCTCTACAAACACTTGTTGAGAATCATTCCCATACGTACCCAAATCACGAATATTGCCCCATAATTTTTTTGGGGGTAAATTAATGTCGAGCTGATTTTTAGCGTAGGATCGTTTAGCAGATCGTAGAAGAGCAATCGTTTTATTACGGACTTTTTTATACATCTTACGAACTGCTTCACTGCGCGTCCTTTTGTATTGATGGTAAAGAAAATCGCGTTCAGCCAATGAAGAATGTATTTCAGGAGTTAACCAGAGACAGCGCTTGGGATGAATTTTAATTGGGACAAATTGCTCAAAGAGAGCAGCTATAACCTCATTAAAATTTTGAAGTTTTATGTCGCCGTATTCGAAGTCAAGACGTTGTCCCACGAAGCCGCAATGCATTCATTACCAAGTAGCTCTAGATTGATACTCTTAAATTCTCTAAAAGAAATAGAGCGAAACTGGGGAATGGGAAGGAGCTGCATCTTATAGGAGAGAAAGAGAAGATCATGATCGAAATTACTAGGAGGGGTGAGTTGGTTGTGAAAAACCACTTTCGCAATGTCACCTACACTGCAAACCCCAGAATATTTTTGGCGTGTGAAATTAACACACTACACACTTTATAAGCGTGTAAATTCGATTAGCCGTGTTAAAATAATGCACTTTAGCAATATGGTGTGTTAAAATAATGCGGATAAAAAGACATGTGTGTTAAAATCACACACATCTAGCGTATAATATTTTTTACACGCTAAAGAAATTGCAACGTTTTATCGTTTCACGTCTTAAACGTGTGAAAATCAAACGTTTTGCATCATTTCACACACTTCACAAAATTAATACACATGAGAGTATTAATTAAAGGAAAGTTATGACAATTGTACTCAATGACACTAATAAAACCATTTTTTAATTTTTTTTTTTTTATTATAAAAAGGAAATTTTTCACATAATACTTATTTAGCCATAAAATTCATTTCTTTCATGATTCAATAAACATATGTAATTATAATATTGAGTTTCAACATAAATTAATGGATGCGGAAATAATATATTATCATAGGCTATTATATTCTTCAGACTTGAAGTAGTTTTTTGTACACAATAAGCATTCAGCTTATCATCAAAAAGCAATGTATTTAAATACCAATATATAAAATAAATATTATCAGAGATGACAAAAATTTCTTTGATTTGACCGAATTGCGGTAAACTATCATCATTGCACTCTAAAAGTATTATAGACTTTGGTTTAAATTCTGTACCATAGATTTCTACTTTAGGTGTACGTAATAATGCAAAATTGTTTCGACTTTCTTCTGGTATAATAGAATAAAATAAATTGCCATTTGGTAAATTGTTTAATACAACTGTAACACCAGCATAAATTGTATGGCCTTGGTATAAATATTTTGTACTTGTACCAGGTAATGATGCCAAATTACCACATAATCTGGCTTGATGCCTGTAGGCACAAGTATATGCCATATTTTTAAAATTTTTGACTACAGGCACTAAATATTTAAAGTACGCATGTGCATTTTCAAATCGAAAACAAGATTGTTGACGTATTGGGCCTAGTAACCGAATAAACCTTGGTAAATGAAGAAGAAAATGTATTTTGGGAATTAAACAATTTGGGTATAAAGTAATAAAGTTTCTTATGTAAAGTTCGATCATGAGAACTAATAAATCTATTGAAGTTTCGCTTATTTCATAAGCTAAACATGTATTTAATATTTGTAATAAGCGTATATGTGAACATAGTCTGTTTTTAATTCCATCATCTATACTATTCTCTACAGAATCTTTTATCAAAAATGGTAGAAAGTGTGCTAACGTAAACATTTGTGAGGCATTTTGACGAAGTGTGCCATTCGGAGCTAAATGCTCCTTTAAAATAACAGCTGGTATGTCACGTTTGAAATGACCATAATAATTAAAATGAGTTCTCCATAAATTAAAATCTTTAATAGTAAAAACTTCCTTTTCAACAATTAAGTAACACAGTAGTTGCCTACATGCTACCTGTACAATACCCTCAATCAGAATGTGCATTGCGTCTGGAGGTAAACTTTGTGTAATATCGAAGTCTAAAATATCTAATAACGGACTTTTATTATTGACTCCATACCTTTTTTGCCAAAATTTCAGATTTCTTCTAAGAATATTCGGATCATCAAATACTGCCACATAACGACCATGATCGAGCTTATTTCTTAAAAAACATTGTCGTTCTGAAAATATATTTTTCCAATCATCCGCAGTTATCATGCAATGACGACAAAAACGATAAGCTGCAACAGATAATTTGAATCCTCCTAAGAAAGCAGAGGCTGGCGTATCTCCTGCACAAAATAACAAGGATCCTTTATAGATTTTTTCCTCATTTGCGTTTATTCTAATTGATATGCCTTCTGTTTGAAGTAAATTTATATCTTGAATAAAAGGTTTTAATAACGCTGATAGGGCACCATCCTTATTAAGCCACTCTGTTTTTGTTATTGCTAACAATTGAATTCCATTTTTAGAACTCCTAACTCGTGGGTCAATATTTCCAATTGTCCAATAGAACATAGATAGTTTTTGACATTTGGAACTAACCCCTAACGGATTTGCCACTCCTAAGTCATCATAGTATAATATTATTGCTAACGAATTCGGATGAGCTTTAAAAAAATCGTTTTCTTTATACACAGTTCCATCCAAAACAGTTTTATAAATATTATTCATATTTGTTGTTGAAAACTGGAGATGATTTCTAACATCTTCATTATTCAATAATAATTTCAAATTTTTTAAAAATGGTACAACATAAGCACTCCGTTTTATTTCTTCTAACACCGGCTGACCATTTTTCTTCTTGTTCCAAGCTAATTCTCTGTAAATGGTGTGCTCTACTGGTAAAATTAATTGAAATTTATCAATTAAAACTTTATCCAACTTCTTTTTGGAATCAATGGATGAAAACAAATATGAAGAAGTATATTCCTCCATAAATAACTTCTGGACTATGTGAAGGTCTATCAAATTCGAATGTGGTTCGACCCTTCGTTTCAATTCATTCTATGATGTTAATTAAGGGTTTTTTAAGTAACATTGGAACTATGTCATGAACAAAATATTACCATAATTATAGATGTGTACATAGAAATTAACTCTTGAACACCTGAAATTATGTTGTCAACTGCTGTCTGTGAGATTTTGCACTTTTCTCGAATGTTTAATATGAACTTAGCGGCGTGCAATGAAAGAATTTCTTCTCCTGACATTTGAAATTGATCTGTTTCACTGGAAATAAATTATACAAAATATGGAAAAAAACATTAAAACTTGCCTTCTACGATATCATCATTATCATCATCGTTTTGCAAGTAAACTTCTGGTCCAACGTTTTCAATATTTTGAATTTCATGTTGAGAATGACTTCGCCACAGATGTTGTTGAAATGTCTTCCATTTTTGGAAAGTTACTCCACATCCGTCATGATTGCATTTAACCATAAAATTAACGTCCATTCTATGATAACGAACTACATGACGAATTAAATCATCCGATGTACACACGGCAAAACACATTTGACACTTAATTGTATTTTCCATCTAAGCAAGCTTTGAAGAATTGTATGTAAGAAAATCACACCAAGTAATTTGCACAAGTTTCTAAGAACACTGGAAATTTGTCAACCTAGCGGGAATAATAGTGAGCGTTGCAGTCAAGAAAAGGAATACATATAACAAACCTCCCTCGAATATGTACATATATTTTTAACTTCCAAATGCACTGAAGATAGATTTTAAAATTTCTCTTTTTCTTTTGAGGAATATTTCTATTTCCATGGGCTCGTTTATTGGGGCAATAAAATACATGCATATTACAATTCGTTCCCAACAAAGGCACGGTTAGAACCCTTCCACAGTCACAGCCCTTGTAAGAACAAAATTTTATGGCTGTTTTTGCTCTAAAAAAGTGATGAGTCATTCGTATTTTTTTTTTTGTATTCAGTTCATGCACAACCTTCTACATATATAGTAAATATAGAAGGTTGTGGTTCATGCATATTTCGGTTTTTTTAACAATGCTTTTGTCTTAGTTTCTTTGTGATCGAAGCATAATTTCGAAGCATTGGAAAAGTTCATTTTCAGTTCCGCCGTGATATTGAAAAGTTGTTTGTGTCTGAAGTGTCCAGTGTTCAGTTTCAGTATAAATTCAAAATCTATCAAGTGCTTTTTTTAGTGATTTTATAGTAAAATCAACGTGGTCAAATAGTTAATTTTGCTCATAGCTTCTTATATTTTAACCTATTGCTATATGAACTTGTTAAAAGATGGAGAAAACTATCTTTTGTAAGATTGGCCTGCGATGTAAATCACTTACCTTTCAAAGCAGAAACAATGAATGTGATTGTGACGCCGTTCGTCGTTGTCTTGTGGATGCTTGTGCCAAAGACAAAGTTCTCAAGGCAATGATGTTTAATAAACATATAATCTTGCAACGTAATCATCCAAGAAGAAATAATTTTTTGTGTGATATCGAAGAAGATGAGGAGATTAAGGACGATGAAGACATTCATGTAATTTTAATAGATATAGAACAACCTAATGAAAAAAAGAGCCAACCTGAACCATTAATTATATATGAAGAGCCACCTGAAGAAATACAAACGTCCGGGAAATTGGAGACATCAGTGGTAAGTTTATTAAGTACAAATAGTAAGCACTTCTTTAACAATTCTGTGTGTCAATGAGTTTTACATAATAAACATATTTCTATGTACCATAGATGACAAAAAGTGGCATACAATTCAAAGTTAATGAACTCGATTGTATTGATAGCTCGTCTGAAACAGTAATGGGTTTTTTAGACCAGCTAGATGCAAATTATGTTGATCCTAAAAATATGTCAATCGCAGCAGATAATGTTAATGAGAGCACAGCTAATAATGAAGCGGAGTTGCTACCGAAAAAACTTGTTAAAAAAAGTACACGTGAAAATTCTCCTGTACCATCTACAAGTAAAAACTGGAATCCAACATCTGTACCGTATCCTGCACAGCTTCCCAAATTCACTTTAAAGTTACAAACTATTTATGATCAGGGTAAACTAATTAATTACATGAAAGATTTTATATTTTTTTGGGCAGTGAATCTCGAGCACATTACAAATAATGAGCCATCTAGAAGAGATTATCAAAATTATTCGAGAACAATAGTTGATACATATCCTGAAGTTGGTGGCGGTAATCATGGTTATGTGAGCGGATAATTTCTTGTTCATTCATCATAAAAATTACTTTATTATTACAATTTATTTAGGGTTTAGTATCTCAACAACTAAGTAGCTGTATACGCAATCGGCGAGCACAATTAAAAAGAAAGTTGGCTGGTCCAGAGAAAAAGGGGAACGCAATAAGGAAAACAACTTTAGTGTTTCCAAAGGTGAAGCATTCACTTTCTGAAAAGGACATGGAAGCAGCAGAAAATGAACTTAAAAAGAAAAATAATGTGACGGACACTCCACATGTTCGAAGATTGCTTGAGGAGACATTAAAAGCCAGGAGAAATTACATCCACGAGAAAATCAGCAGAATAAGAGAGATTGAAGAAAAGTATCCACAATTGATGGAATTCGATCTGGTAAAAATAGTTTCATGTTTTCAATTGTGTTTAGTAATTAATTTGTACGATTTGCACAGATAAATTATGTATTTTCTTAGTTATTGACAATTATGTTTTTTAAAAGTATAAATTTCTGTAGAGTGATTATAGTAACATATGCAGAAAAGTTATTCGAACAATATCTTTACACAATTGAAATATTCTAATTTATAAGTACATAAACCCAGAATTTTAATTAAAATGTATTTTGCAGATGCTGTATGAATTCGAACTGATTAAAGAAATAAGAATAGAAACCATAAGTGGAAATTTGGATTGTATGTTCAAGAAATTAAAAATATTCTATGGCATAAATGATGAATCTGAGGAATCAAAATCTGCTATTTTATGTAAATTGCAGGAACAGCTTATTAAAAAAAAGGACCGGAGACAATGCGATGAATTGTTTATTGTTCAGCGGGTAGGTTTATGAAAATACGAAAATTATTTTTTGATACCTTTGTATTAATGTCACTAAACATTATAAATATTTTTAATATTTTTTTATATATATAACTTTCTTAACGTTTTTGCAGGCACTTTCCTCCACGGATAATTTGATAACAGTAGAAAACGCGTCACCTAGATTAGTTTTGTATTGTTATGAAGGATGTATTGCAACTTCATTTATAGTTGCTGACACTGTTAAAGTGAATATAACAAATCCAACCATAAATAGGTGTTTGGTAGGTTTAATTGCTGCATACTTCGCATGGGATACACAATACCCCTCTGCGTATTTCAATGTTTTGCAATATTTAGAATATGAAATGTTGCAAAAAAAAATTAAGAATACCATGGCAGTGGATAAGTTTATACGTCAAGTAACTAATTTCAAAAAGCAAAATTAATATTAGTTGTTTTTCCTTTTTTTAAATTAAAGTTGATTTTTTTTTACATGAAGATTAGATAGTTATTACAATCAAATATTATCACATATTGAAATAGTATGTTTAATTAGTGCTTTAAATAAAAATATTAAATAATTATTCCGACTTTTTCATGTAATGTTTTATTTTAAAATGTATTAGTCTAATAGAAATATTCCTTTTTATAATTATGACGTTTACATACAGGTATATAATAGTGTTGAAGCTCGTTAATATAAATATATATATTTTTTGTTAATTAATAAATAATTAGTTTATTACAACAATGTCAATAAAGAAATACATTTATTTTTATAACCTTGAACTCAACTGTAAACATACACTCTATTATTTCGTTAAAAATGGTTAAGATATTAACAACACCTTTATATCGAATGTACAAAAATTAGTTTATTAAAATTAATTTAACAAACAAAGTAAAATAGATGAATGCATTTCGACCGATGTAATCGGTCATCATCAGCAACACGGCTAGCACTAAAGGTCTATGACTCCTATGGAACTCCATAGACCTTTAGTCCTCGCCGTGTTGTTGATGATGACCGATTATATCGGTCGAAATGCATTCAACTATTTTACTTTGTTTGTTAAATAAATTTTAATAAACTAATTTTTGTACATTCGATATAAAGGTGTTGTTAAGAACCATTTTTAACGAAATATTTGGCGTATTTAAAACACACGCATTAAGTGTGTTACATATACACGCTTTTCGCGTGTTGAATTTACACGCTTTCCACCTGTTAAATTTACACCCATTTTGCGTGTGACTACATGATTTAACACGCGAAATACGTTTTAAATTCACAC
Organism: Thereva unica; assembly: GCA_949987705.1. NCBI lineage: Eukaryota > Metazoa > Arthropoda > Insecta > Diptera > Therevidae > Thereva > Thereva unica. The sequence goes on along the minus strand of OX465281.1, from coordinate 177,806,655 downwards.
ACTTGGGTTTGCAGTGTGGGTGGCAAAGGGTGGTGAGGGTTAACTAGGGGGTCTAATTCAGTTTTGGTAGTCTTCTACGGTCTTAACGGCACAGAAAACATAGAAATACGCACCCTACTCGACTGTGTATGAGGATTTACATTTGAACCCCCAGAAGGGGGTATATTGTGGTGGTAAATTGACGCTATGGGCAAACGAGGGGGTCTAATTCATTTTTGGCATTCTTATTCGCTCTTAGAGGCCCAGAAAACATAGGAATACACACCGTACTTGACTTTGTATGAGAATTGACATTTCAACCCCCAGAAGGGGGTGTATAGTGGTGGTTACGGGGAAATGGCTAGTTAAATTTTTTTTGGATCATATTCGGTTTCAGTGACCCCAAAAACGGTTAGGGTATTCGGTGTCTTCTTCCTCTTCTTTGATCCGTTAGCTGGCGGTCCGAGCAGAACTTCCCCGCAACGGATACTCTGCTTTCGATGCCGCTGGGTCTTGAGCTCTGCTCACGATTCATTTCCATTCTTGCCGGTTTTTGACGTCTCGAACCTCCGTAACTGATAATCGTTGATTCTTTAGGTCACCCTCGATATTATTTAGCCAGGTTTTCTTCAGTGCCGATCGCCGAATTCTCCAGTCTGCGGGACGGTCTTGCGAGAGAAGTTCACGTTGCAAGCGGCTATCATCCATTCGGCAGACATGCTCAAACTACCGTAGTCGACGTTTTTGCATTTCTTCTTCGATCAGTGTCTGCTGATCGCATCTTTGTCGAACTGTCTCGTTTCGAAGGAGATCGCGGAGTGGGACACCGAGGATCTGCCTCAAGCATCGCACATTTGGAAGACCTCGAGCGTCTTAACGTCCAGTTTGAGTAGTGTCCACGTTTCAGATTCATAAAAAAGAATCGGAATCGAATCAACGTTCGGTAAAAGCGTATTTTCGTTTTGATAGAAATATTTGTTAGTTACACATATGCACCACTTAAGCGAGGCGAATACTGTTGTTGCCTGGCCGATGCGGCTGTAAACGTCGGACGTCGATGCCCCCTTTTATTCCTTAATAAATGATCCCAAATATTTGAACATCAAAACCTGTTCGATTTTGGTTCCATCGAGCCGCCCATTGAGAGCACTTTGGTCTTTTCCGCATTGCGCGATGCGGGAAATATCGTATAAGATGTCCGCTGCTTCGACATCTGTATCGGAGACGACGACGTTATCGTCGGCATATCGACATATCGGAGAAGACGACGTTATCGTCGGCGAACATTAAGTCGGTTACGAAGTTGTTGTCGTCGTATCGAACTCGAAGTCGTCCATCGAATGCTTCACGTATAATCGCGTTGATCACGAGGTTGAAGAGAAGTGGCGAAGTGACGTCTCCCTGTCGGACACCCGTTTGAATCGGGATATCCTCGGATAAATCGCTTCGAATACGAACGCTGCTGCTTGAGCGATCGTACGACGCTTTTAGAAATTGGATGACTCGTTTTCTTTTTTCAAGACTGTCCACAAGCTGTTCTAAACGATGCAATCCAAAGCGGATTTGAAGTCGATGAAAACGACGACAGTTCTATATCCAGCTTGTTCTTTCCGGCTCGTTTGCTCTCGATGTTTCTGTAACCTCGATTGTATGATTTTCGTAAATTCTTTGCCGACGTTCGAAAGAAGGCTAATACCGCGATAATTCTTGCATTCCCGACTGTCGCCTTTTGTTAAAAATTGGGACAACGATCGCTTTCTTCCACGCCGACCGGAAACGATCCGAATCCCATATGTGTGTTATGAGAACATGAAGTCCTTGCGATAAGACATCACCTCCGGCTTTGATCATCTCGGCGGTTACTTGGTCTATTCCCAGCGCTTTTTCATTTTCAGCGATTTTATTGCCATCTTCACCTCGATAATTGTCGGTTCGGTATCGAGAAACTGATTCGTCGGCTGTTCGATAATCGGCGGTTCGGATGCTGGATCTTGTGGCGGATCATGGTTGTACAGCTGGTGGAAGAATTCTCTCCACTACAGCAGGCGTTCAGGGGGAGAAGTCACAAAAAATCTATCCGATTTTTTGATGTTGTCGTTTGTTGATGTTGTTTTCCCGCCTAACCGGTGGATTGTCAGGTACAGCTTCCGATACTCATGCCTCGACACCGGTTTTTCCATGTCAGCCGCAACGTTATTCTAGTACGCTTCTCGTTTCAATTTCATTTTCTGTCGAACTTCTTTATTCAATCTTCGGTGTTGCTCAAAGTCGACGTGTTTCATTCGTTGATCGACGTCGGCTGATCGACGAGGTCCAAACAGCTGTCCGAGAACCATGGCTGCGTCCGTTTACGTATAGACCCTCTGAGTCTTGACTTTTTTTGTGTATATGTGCAATCTTCTTTATACTAACATTTTTTCTCTTTATTTTTTTTGTCGTTTCCTGCAGGTAAATCACAATGCCCCTATCCCGGGGATCCACCAAATGGTCTGATAGCACCATTGAAATTCCACTATGATCCTGGAGATTTGCTAAGTGTCCAATGTCGTCCCGGGTTTGTTGAATTCAGCTCATCTGGACCACCAGAACGTCCACGATGTCTGCCAGATGGTAATTGGTCTGGACCTGTACCGCAGTGTCGCAGCTACGAGGAAGTGTAGCTTGAAAAGTTCCGGATAAACGCCAACAAGGAGCACGAACAGACCCAAATGTGACATGTAAAAAATTTCTGCAATGAAGTGAAACGATTGTGTTTGAATGTTGAAGATGGATTTTTTACTCAAAAGCAGGGTGATATTTAAATAGAAAAACAAAATAAATAAAAACAAATATAATGAAGAAGAAAAAACAATAAAGTATAAAAAACAAAATACAGATTTATCAGTGACCCAACCACAGTCACACAAAGCTATTGTATTATATTTCAGGGTTGATATACACCGTCAAAACGAAAAACTCACAGGATATACAAAAAAAGGATACAAAAAAAATATATATATTTAAAAAAGAAACACACACACAAACACACACATTTTCTCTTGTTATATTTATCTGCATATCAGTGTAAACAATTCTCAACTGTTTTTTCTGAGAAAACATCAAATTTAAAAATAAAAAATAAAAAACAAAAAACAAAAAGGGTTAAAAATAATTAAAATGTTGAAAAATAAATAAAAAAATGTAAAATTGCATTTAGCTTTTAAGGAATTAAAATTAAAAAACAAAAACAACAAATGAAAAAAAAATGTATTTTAAGATTTTTTCTATTTGCTTTGTGATAGAACTAGACTTCAAAAATTTAGATATTGTCGGAGTTAAAATTCATTATCAAAACAAAAAAAACGAACTTTTCTCAAATAATTTTTTATTTGTTCATTTACCAAAAAACAATTTCATGGCTATATAACAAAATTAATAAAAACAAAAAAACAAAACACAGTAAAAACACAAAACAAAAATAGAAAATTGAAAAATTGAAAATGTTTAATTTTAGCACGTTTTATTATAGTTTAGTGTAAAAAAAAAAACAA